>OW804100.1:30351855-31813050 GCA_942159475.1 Sthenelais limicola
GGTCCTAAACTACTATATTGTGCATTCTATTATTATCGATGTACAATCCCAATTGGTATATATATAATATATATATACTATATATATATATATATATTAATATATAGTATATATATATATTATATATATATATATATGTATTAACAGAGTACTGTATGGTATGGTCGTTTGTCTATAGTCAGGATTAACAGAGAATTTTACTCTTGTGTCTAAGTGTCTAAGTAGTGAGTAGTAAGTAGTGACATAGCGACCAACAGACCACTGGGGATCACAGCAGGAGTGGTTTCAGCAGTGTCTAAGTGTACCATGTGCACCAAAGGACAAACTGTGGCAACTTAGTTCTAAAGGGATTAGCACCCTCTCTGTCAGTGTCAAGTCTCAAATGATACCACAGCTGACCGGGTCTATATTCTAACCCCTCAATATATGAATAGAATAGACATATTACCTTAATAGATATATGTAGGACCCTCTACAGTGGAGCAAACAACGATATGTAGGTGTATCGCTACTACTGCTTTTGGTACAATGACAGAGAGGGGTGGGGGGGGGGGGAGGTGAGGGAGGGGGGGAGGTGGTGAAGCAGCTTAAGGAGGAGGAGGAGGAGGTGGTGGAGGAGGTGGAGGAGGAGGTGGAGAGGAGGAGGAGGGGGAGGAGGAGGTGAAGGAGGGGGAGGAGGAGGAGGTGGAGGGAGGAGGAGGAGGTGGAGGAGGAGGAGGGAGGAGGGGAGGAGGAGGAGGAGGAGGAGGAGGAGGTGGAGGAGGAGAGGAGGAGGAGGAGGAGGAGGAGGAGGAGGAGGAGGAGGAGTGGGAGGAGGAGCTATAGGAGGACTACATTAGAGAAACAGGCCTCTAGTGTCGATACCAATTATACACATGTTGATCCTAGTTAGGCGGAGCGGTGTAATAGAGTAAATCCGACATTCAGACCAGCTATAAATAGCGGCGAGTGATTGATTGTAACCAAAACACGGATCAGGACATAGTCGGACCATACATATGGCGCAATAACATGGGGAGGGGCGGGAGGGATATTGCCAAACCATAGGCACAATAACATAAGGTGTTTATATGGGGGGTAGGTGGAGGGAGGGGACGAGCAGGGGAGGGGAAGGGGGAGGGGAGGGGAGGGGAGGGGGGTGGGGGACGAGAAGGGATTGGGCAGGGGAGGGGGACGAGAATGGGTGGGCAGGGGAGGGGTAGGGGGGGGACGAGAAGGGATTGGGTAGGGGAGGGGGACGAGCAGGGGAGGGGGATCGGGAGGGGGAGGGAGGATATGGTTACTTCATAGACATAACATTTGGGATGATGGTGGCAAGCTCAGCACAGGCTCTGCAGATTTCTTTCAACTCTTCAAGAGAAAGAGTTGTATCATTGCTTAGTAGAACAAGGGAGAGGGGGGGGGGGTCAAATCAATCTTAAAAACATAACACATAGACAGTTATATTTGGGTGTATTTTCCAAACAAACTACATTTCAAGGTATTTTCCAAACAAACTACATTTCAACTCACGATATTTTCCCAACAACAGTGCAATGACCGTTGGATACAAAGATGATAAATATGTGACAGTGACACTAAGGCTGGAGTGACCTGACCGTTCATGATAGAATACGGGTCAGATTTTCAGAAAATGTACAATTCACCTTCACCCATCCTCTAAAATAACCCAAATTTCAGACGAAAATAAAGTTCAAAACTCAGTTCAACCTAACCAAACTAGAATCAATGCAATTCCGAAAATACACGAATTTACCTATAGTATTGACCAAATTGCAGCCTAATTTAGCAGAATTTACTAAATGTGTACAGCTGCCAATTGTACATTTTCTGAAAATCTGACCCGTGTGCACAACACACAGACACCTGCAGCCCTAGTGAACAGCCCCGGCCTAACATGGAGCACAATAAGTAAACAACACAGAATGAGTAGAGATTTTATGAGGGAGAATTCTAGGAAGAGGAAAATGAGGAAAGTAGTGACAAGGGACGGGGATTACACAGAGGGTCATAACACAGCCTGAACACCGCATTAGGCCGGGACATGGGGCATGAGTTAGGAGGACGTAAAGAAGCACGTTTAGCATGGGGCAGACGTTCAGAAAATGTACAAGTCACCTTCAGCCAATTCTCTCAAATAACCCACATTTTAGACGAAAATAAAGTTCAAAATGCAGTCCAACCCTAACCAAACAGATTGCTAGAATAAATGCAGTGCCAAATATTCTTGAATTTACCTTGTATTGACCAAATTGCAGTCTAATTTTGAAGAATTTACTAAATGTGTACAGCTGCCAATTGTACATTTTCTGAAAATCTGACCCATATGTAACTGTTCTACGCCCATCAACACAAGGCCCTGGATAGATCATGGGTGAAGTTGTAAGAAAATGTACAATTCTCATGCACACATTCTTTCCAAAAACCAAAATTCCACACAGAGAATAGGTTCAAAATACAGTTTAACATAACCAAAACATTTTTTTAAAACCAAGGCAATACCAAATATACCCAGATAAACCTAGTATTTGTCATGTTCAGCTCAATTTAGCAATATTTGCTAAATGGGTCAGATTTTCAGAAAATGTACAATTCGCCTCCACCAATCCTCTCAAATAACCCAAATTTAAGACAAAAATGAGCTTCAAAATGCAGTTTAACATAACAAAACTGATAGATTAATTCAATGTGATACCAAATATACTCAGATATACCTAGTATTCATAATTTTTCAGCCTAATTTAGGAGAATTTCCCAAATGTGTAGAGCTGCCAATTGTACATTTTCTCAAAATCTGACCCAAATGTGTAGAGCTGGCGCTTGTACATGTTCCAATGGACAGATCCTTCCCTTATATGCACAGAACCATGCGGGTTCATACTGTATGCACTCAGTGGTCGGGAAATGGTTATTAACATGTAAATTGGTTCTAAAAAGGGAAATTATTGTAGTTATATGAGGGTCAGATTTTCAGATAATGTACAATTGGCAGCTCTAGGCATAGTACTCTAGGCTCTTGGCATAGTGTGGTTTACATTGCTACCACACCATACAGCAGGCCCCAATAGTGTGGTTTACATTGCTACCATACCATACAGCAGGCCCCAATAGGGTGGTTTACATTGCTACCATACCATACAGCAGGCCCCAATAGGGTGGTTTACATTGCTACCATACCATACAGCAGGCCCCAATAGGGTGGTTTGCATTGCTACCATACATACAGCAGGCCCCAATAGTGTGGTTTGCCATGCTACCATACCATACAGCTTGGCCCCAATAGGGTGGTTTACATTGCTACCATACCATACAGCAGGCCCCAATAGGGTGGTTTTGCCATGCTACCATACCATACAGCAGGCCCCAATAGGGTGGTTTACATTGCTACCACACCATACAGCAGCCCCCAATAGGGTGGTTTACATTACTACCATACCATACAGTAGGCCCCAATAGGGTGGTTTACATTGCTACCATACCATACAGCAGGCCCCAATAGGGTGGTTTACATTGCTACCACACCATACAGCAGCCCAATAGGGTGGTTTACATTACTACCATACCATACAGTAGGCCCCAATAGGGTGGTTTACATTGCTACCATACATACAGCAGGCCCCAATAGGGTGGTTTACATTGCTACCATACCATACAGCAGGCCCCAATAGTGCGGTTTACATTGCTACCACACCATACAGCAGGCCCCAATAGGGTGGTTTACATTACTACCATACCATACAGCAGGCCCCAATAGGGTGGTTTACATTGCTACCACACCATACAGCAGGCCCCAATAGTGTGGTTTGCCATGCTACCATACCATACAGCAGGCCCCAATAGGGTGGTTTACATTGCTGCTGGTCCTGCCTATTGCGTCCAATAGTGCTTATCTGTACGATATATGTAATATTACAGACATTTCCTCTAATTGAGCAGATATTATGCATACCCGAAATCCATGAACATGTGGATATTTTCTATACACATAGATATCCGTATCACCGATTGGGGACTAAACACTGCCTTTATGATTCATGGGTCACTTCATCAGAAAATGTACAGACGGCTGCTCTTCTGAATTTAGTCAATTCTGCTGAATAAATTAAATATTAATTAATATTATATATATTATTATATTAATTAAATATAAATTCTGCTAAATGCATCAGAAAATGATAAATACTAGGTATATGTGGGTATGTTTGGTATTGCCTTGATTAAAAATATATGTTTGGTTATGTTACACTTTTATTTTAAGCCAAATTGTTGTCTTAAATTGGTTATTTGAGAGAATTTGGTGAAAGCGAATTGTACATCATGAGTTCACTGTTATCCTGGGTGACATGAAAAAATGAACAAACAATACTGCCAATTTGCAACCCTTAAGGGTTGCCAAGATCACATTGGCAATTATTATTATATTATTTGCCCAACTCTCTGAGTACTCTCATATCTTATTATGATATAAATATTGTTGCTATTAGATAAGACCAACATTTATAGGAGCGGCCATTAGATCGTTGACCTAATGGCTGATTGTTACTCCTATAAACTTGTTACGAACGTGTCCAGTAGGGCTTGAAATCCTCCCAACTCTGGGGGAGCTTGACCCACTGACATTGTCATCCAGTCAAAATAAAAGTAACAACAACAACAACAACTAACAACATGAAAGTGGCATAAGGCAGTTCTACAAGACTCAGGTTAATAGCAACTTCAATAGGGGAGTTGCATGTCTCACTGCGCATGTCTACTACAGTGGCATCCTGGGATGGATTCTGATAAAATCTGACATACATTTTTATCGAAATTTGCAAAAATGTTTTCACCAATATCATAGCTTTTATAAATGATCTATGAAAGCCAAATGCATGATGGGAAAGATGGGGACTCATTCATCAATTCCACATCCAGCGATAATCCAGCGATAAGCTTAACCACAAGGCTAAGACTAAGGCTAAAATGTTAATGACCCCTAAAACTTAGGGTCCAAAACTACCTTCTGGACCTGACTGTACACTCTCACTCACTCTTTATGAGTAGTGTTAGTTGTGCCCTGAGAAGTCGTTCATAATCCGTTAGATCATGTTTAAAGTTAGAGTTTACTGTGTTATTGATGAAAAATTATTGAATTTTTACATTTTTTCTTCTCATAAGGTGAGATAACATGGCTCCCACCCTTTTGTTTTTACACAATTAATTAATAAAACGGTTGTAACTAATCAACCTTTTCTATTATAAAGATGAGATAAAAACCGATTTGTGAAACATCCCAAAGATGAGAGAGTCCCTTCAAACTGAGGGAAAACCTCTCACCTCAAGCCTGCAAAGTGCCATTATAAATCCATTCAGACCGCAAAATTTCATTATATTCCCATTAGTATGCCTAGTCCTAGGCCAGGAAACCGATTAGACTGTGTCTAGGAACACTAACCAATACAGGTCTAATGGAGGCAAGACCATGCGACCTTTCAGTCAGTCCTGCCTTGTAGTAAGGGCGGGCAATGACAGATGGATCGATCTCTCCACCCCCCCCACCTCCCCCCTCCACCCCCCAACCCACCGCCCCCCTCAGTCCCACCTATCTTTGATCCAACGACAGGGCGACTGGTCGTCATGGCAACATCTCATCTAGCCCTAGACACAACCCACATGGGGGTTGCTATGGAAACAAATCTCGCCACACACACGTGACCGATCCTGCGCGAGATAAAGGGACAATGAAACCCTGCCCCTCCTCCCCCCACCCCCCCTCCCCCCCCCTCGCTGGCTTAATGTTTAATTCAGGCATTTTATTTTTCTTTATTTTCAGTTTGAGACACAAGGGACAATAGACAAGTGCCTGACACTCCAATGTAACTAGACGGTCTTGGCCGAACCTAGCAACAATGTCTTCATTAAATTCTTTGGCATATATCTAATAATATTGTATTGTAGAGTAATATGTTTATCCAGCGTTAAAACATATGTACATATTGTCATTGCGGAAGACGATGGAAATCAGATCTAAATCATTCTATTGAAAAACTGATAATAAAACCCTGGTAATAAAATGTCAGAGTTTGTTTCTTCTTTAGCTTGTGTGATGTGTTATTTGTGGCTGGTTTACATTTACAACGGTTATTGAATAATACTATCATTACTACACGCAAACATCCATTCAAAATAATATACACAGAAATTATACTATATATAGCAGATAGTGATATTGTTATCTGCTAAGACATGTAAATGACAACGGCCAGTTTGTAAACCTCCCTCATGCTGGAGATGTCGGCCCACAGCGATCCACATGATCGAAATAAAAGGTTATCAATCAATCAATGGGTGCAGCCTAAATGAACTTTCACTAATACCGCTATATGGGTCAGATTTTCAGAGACGAGGAGGCGATTCAATATGAGGCAACCTAGACATAGCTTCAAGTGTTTCCAACAGTTGTCAAACGCTTGTCTTACACCAATGCTTAGTTCTTACACCAGTGCTTCACCAATCCTCTCAAATAATCCAAATTTACGACTGAAATGAGCTTCAAAATGCAGTTTAACATAACCGAACTGATACTTTAAATCAATGTGATATCAAATATACTCAGATATACCCGGGTATTCTTCATTTTTCAGCCTAATTGAGGAGAATTTCCTAAATGTGTAGATCTGACCCATATATTCCAGACAACAACACAACAAAACCAATCTGAATGTGAATCCATGATAACAAATACATCTTCTCTTGAAATGGATAGCAGCAGAAATTTTGCCTCTCGCCTCAGACCGAAAAGTACCACTATAATTCCATTAAGACCGCAACATGTCATTATATTCCCATTAGAACGCCAAGTCCTAGGCCAGGAAACCGATTAGCGAAGTAGGCGTCTAATCACTGACATACCATTCTTATTTGATCTGAGGGGTTGGGCCTAGACTGTTTCTTTTCATACATTCTCTTATAAATATATTATATATAATGCCACTCCTGTTTCCCTGATATCGGTGTATTCACTGGCCCAAACTGGCTTCTTTCCATATGTGGGGCGAGGTTAGAGTGTGATTTATTAGTATGTTAAAATTGCACTGGCAACAGGTTCTAAATCATTATTTCTTTAGGGACGTGGAAATATAATACTTAATTATTTTATCGGAGAACTGATTTTGAGTTTTTCCGAAAACTGCACAATCAGCTGGCAGTTCTGCATTGTTTCGTGCAGTAGGAGACAAAATAGGCTATAAACCGATTAAACTTCAACTGAGTTTAGATGAAACTAAGATATTTGGGTTTCTTCTGTATCCAAAGACTAGCTCATCTCTAAACTGACTAAGATAAGAGTTGTGCAGGTTTCTGTATGTGTTTTTGACAATTTCAGTGATGTTTGTGGAGTTATATACCGTTACAAACGCAATAGTTCCCAGTTCTGGTAATTTTATGATATATAAGGTTCAACAGTGTTGAGTGCCTGTATCCATTTGCCTTCAATTTCAATTTGCCTTCATTGTTTGTGTGGTGGTCGAGGGGTGGGGGTGGGGGTGAGGGGGGGGGTCCTTTACCCCCCCCCCCCCGTTAACTAGTTACACTTTTGTATATGGGTCGGATTTTCAGAAAATGTACAATTCGCCTTCACTAATCTTCTCAAATAACCCAAATTTCAGACGAAAATAAAGTTCAAAATACAGTTCCACCTAACCAGACAGATTGCTAGAATCACTGCAATGCCGAATATACTCGAATTTACATAGTATTGACCAAATTGCAGCCTAATTTAGCCAAATTTACTAAATGTGTACAGCTGCCAATTGTACATTTTCTGAAAGCCTGACCCATGTAGTTGGTCTTGGAGACCACCTCTCTATTAAGACACGTTTCTCTCAGTCACCAATTGTTGGAAAATTTAATACCTGATTAGTCAGCAGTTTTCTGACAATATAATACGTCTTTAAACCGATAACTGACACACAATCCCCGCAGCCAAGGTTGCATATTACCAATTATAAGATTTGTTTCATATAATGTTTCCCACTGGGTAATAAGACTTATAGAGAAAGTAATATTATTATACCTGCATTATCCAGGGGCGTATTATAGGGCAAATGGTGTCAGACCACCCATTCAATGGTATAAGCTGGGGGGGGGGGGGGGGCAGATTTAGCAGTAATAAGGTCAGGTCATTCACTGAATGAGAGAAGCAAGGAGATATGGGTCAGATTTTCAGAAAATGTACAATTCAACTTCGCCGATCTTCTCAAATAACCCAGATTTCAGAGGAAAATAAAGTTCAAAATTCAGTTCAACCTAACTAAACAGATTGCTAGAATCAATGTAATGCCGAATTTACTCGAATTTACCAAGTATTGACCAACTTGCAGCCTAATTGAGCAGAATTTACTAAAAGTGTAGAGCTACCAATTGTACATTTTCTGACAATCTGACCCATATGAGGCCATTCACTCAATGGTAGACGCTGGAAGGCAGATTAGAAGTAATAAGGTCAGACCATTAATGGTTTTTTATTGTTTCTTTTTAAAAAGATTTTATTCATCCAACATCTCAAGACATAATTCACAGTAAAACAGTCGAGAACAGGTAACGCAAGTACATTTGTGGCATTCTACCTGCTGTTGCAGTCTACATTTTTTAACAGGTTAAAAAATTCACTAGCAAAACTAACTAACACATTCAATAGGTAATAAGACACATGATAATACAGGTTATTAGCAAAGTGAGTACAATATAATATGATTGGCTTTTTTGATTAGGGATGACCAGGGACTTATATGGACCACATTAAGAGTAAACATATAAATAAAATAAATAAAATGAATGAAGCAGTGAACAAGATTCATGGTGAAAGATATTTAATCTGATAATCCAGGTTTTACAGCTAGATTTCCACTCTCTATACCCCAGTCATGTAGAGCTGCATCTAATCTATCTCATTAGGGAGGTTCAGCAAGTCGAACGTATACGTAAACGTAAACGTATCCGTATCTTTGATATACAATGTACAAACATACATTAAAAGGAATAAAGAGGTTCAGCAAGACATGGCAGGAAAACGTAACGTGACGAATGAAGCCAAATGTTTCATCCCACAATTTATTTTTCATACAAAAAAATGCAACGTAATTCACAAGAAAGATACGGATACGGTTACGTAACTGAGATACGTTTGTTTTCAGAACCTCCCTAATGTTTCCCCGAGCCCTCAATTCCTATACAGCCCAACCAGCTATAACATTGTGAAGCAATGATTTATAAGTACAGAGATTTAGGAGATGATCAGGTGAGATTGACTGCAGAGGTAAGAGTTATATTTAGCCTAGAGCTATATAATCAGGAGCAACTCACAAGGTATGTATTATACAAGAGTGACTCCATATATAGCCTGTGCTTTATTACGTTTTACAGCTACTTGGGCAGGAGTGTGCATTAGACATGGCCTCTCAAGGGTCAGACTTTCAGGAAATGGATTAATTCAACCTCGCCAATCTCCTCAAATAACTCAAATTCTAGACGACAATAAAGTTCAAAATCCAGTTCAACCTAACCAAACAGATTGCTAGAATCAATACAAAGCCAAATATACTCAATTTTACCTAGTATTGACCAAAGTGCAGCCTTATTTAACAGAATTTACTGAATGTATACAGCTGCCAATTGTACATTTTCTGAAAATCTGACCCTCAACCAGACTAAGTTTGTAAAGTCCCCGTAAGCCTTCAGTAAGAAGGAAATGATGAGATCAAACGCCAGGTCAGGCCAAGCCAATGGAAGTGTGGCAGGCTTGCCTGGTTGTCCGCAACATCTATGTCAGCCAGGAGGACAACCAAAAATCATGATTTGTATTTCCGGCGGACAACCAGGTTTCACCAATCTAGGCAGACAGGCATGGAACCAATTAGGCCAAGAAAGAGAAAGTGTGAGAAGAAGATTTTGTGCACAAAAAAACATAGGTTGGATAGATAACTGGGTCATCTGTTTCTTCCCTAAAGCCTATACTAAATCTATGGTCATTCTAGAAGTGAAATAATGGCCTGATATCACTTCCCAGGCTCAGCAGTAAAGCCCCAGTCCACTAAGCCATTTTTGCAATCAGCGACATCAAAGCAAAATCCAGTCATCAATTACTAACTAGAGTAGATGTATACAATTCTCCCTATCCTTGATAGCGCGAAAATACATTGTCAGACCGTCATGCCACCTAGCTTTTCTAGCTTTGCTAAGGCGGGAGCTTCCGGTTATGGCTCCCGCAAGCTAAGAAACAGAGTAGGCCTAAACATGGTTACCCATGTACAGTCATTGCTCGGGCTCTACTCTTTCAAATACGTAAAATTATATACCTATGGATAGCTGAGAATATGCTATTTTCATATTTGTTAATCCTGTGACCATCTTTACATTTTTTGCTGGTGTTATCACCGTTTTCGCGGGTGGCGGTGGCCGCGAACACGCGCGGTGGAAGCTTCTGTCTTAGCCTACTGGGAGATATTGCAGCCTACAGCGCCACTGGTGTTACATTTGCATGCTATCTGGCTATCTGGGTTCAGCAGAATTGAATTCAATTGAATAAACATTTATTTGATTGAATCTTTTAACAAAGTAAATTTCTGCAATGTATTAGCAGTTATATTTTGCAATCAAGCAGATTGACTCAGTCAGTCTATTAGAAACAGAGCTTTGGTGGACACATCACCTTAACAAGGCTGAACATATAGACTAGTGGAAATAGAGCTTTAGTCTATGGACACATCACCTTAACAAAGCTGAACATATAGACTAGTGGAAATAGAGCTTTAGTCTATGGACACATCACCTTAACAAGGCTGAACATATAGACTAGTGGAAACTGGGCTTTGGTGGACACATCACCTTAACAAGGCTGAACATATAGTCTAATGGAAACGGGGATTTGGTGGATGGACACATCACCTTAATAAGGCTGAACATATAGTCTAATGGAAGCAGAGCTGAACATATAGACTAGTGGAAACAGGGCTTTGGTGGATGGACACATCACCTTAACCAAGCTGAACATATAGACTAGTGGAAACTGGGCTTTGTTGGATGGACACATCACCTTAACAAGGGTGAACATAATTATAGTCTAGTGGAAACTGGGCTTTGGTGCATGGACACATCACCTTAACAAGGCTGAACATATAGTCTAATGGAAACGGGGCTTTGGTGGACACATCACCTTAACAAGGCTGAACATATAGTCTAATGGAAACGGGGATTTGGTGGACACATCACCTTAACAAGGCTGAACATATAGTCTAGTGGAAACTGGGCTTTGGTGGACACATCACCTTAACAAGGCTGAACATATAGTCTAATGGAAACAGAGCTTTGGTGGACACATCACCTTAATAAGGTTGAACATATAGAGCCTGTAATACCACTACACACTATCAGCCCCCTCCCCCACCCCCCGCTCCTATAATATAGGGCTCCAGGAGCGGGCCGATCTGCAGCAAGGTTTATAAGGCAGCAGATATTGGCTGGTGGTGGTGGTGGTGTGCTGGTGAGATAGGCAGGTTATGGTGATGTGCTCCCCAGTAAGTCATGTAACGTTACATGCGGTGGGTAGCAATACATGTTATCAAACTAGGCTTCCTCTAGTAGCCTCCTCCTCCTCATCCTCCTCCAGGTTAAAGTTATGCTCAGTGCCTTTCTGTCCCTTTTTCTCTGTCTCTCTCTCCCTTCTTCTCTATTTCTATTTCCTGGGTATGACCATCAAGTGCCTTTCTGTCTCTTTTTCTCTGTCTCTCTCTCCCTTCTTCTCTATCGCTATTTCCTGGGTATGACCATGAAGTGCCTTTCTGTCTCTATTTGTCTGTCTCTCTCTCCCTTCTTCTCTATCTCTATTTCCTGGGTATGGTCATAAAGTGCCTTTCTGTCTCTTTTCTCTGTCTCTCTCTCCCTTCTTCTCTATCTCTATTTCCTGGGTATGGTCATAAAGTGCCTTTCTGTCTCTTTTTCTCTGTCTCTCTCTCCCTTCTTCTCTATCGCTATTTCCTGGGTATGACCATGAAGTGCCTTTCTGTCTCTATTTGTCTGTCTCTCTCTCCCTTCTTCTCTATCTCTATTTCCTGGGTATGACCATAAAGTGCCTTTCTGTCTCTGTTCTCTGTCTCTCTCTCTCCCTTCTTCTCTATTTCTATTTCCTGGGTATGACCATAAAGTGCCTTTCTGTCTTTTTTCTCTGTCTCTCTCTCCCTTCTTCTCTATCGCTATTTCCTGGGTATGACCATAAAGTGCCTTTCTGTCTCTTTTCTCTGTCTCTCTCTCCCTTCGTCTCTATCTCTATTTCCTGGGTATGACCATAAAGTGCCTTTCTGTCCCTTTTCTCTGTCTCTCGCTCCCTTCTACTGTATCGCTATTTCCTGGGGTATGACCATAAAGTGCCTTTCTGTCTCTATTTCTCTGTCTCTCTCTCCCTTCTTCTCTATCTCTATTTCCTGGGTATGATCATAAACTGCCTCCCTCTCAGCTCTCCCGCCCTTGATATAACCATATTAAATGTGTTGATAAGGGCGTAAAGCAACTAATCTCACTCACTCACAACATCTTACCAGATTTACTCACATTATGACTTAGGCCTAAAAGAAAATTATCTTTGTTTTCGGTCACCTCATGGTAAAAATTTGGGTTGGTAGGTGGGAATTTATTCTATTTTATCTTCTTTTTTGCAGACGCATTATATGTAGCAATTTATTGATTAATTCCATTCAATTGGTGCTAATTAATTCATTTTCATATAAACGAAAACATTTTTTTCAATTGCAATTTTTGGGTCGATACGGACTATTTAAATTTTCAATGCCTTAAAAACCGCTTGAGTCAGCGGCATTTTCTTTGGGTCGGTCGCGGACATGCAATAAATGTTCTGGCTAAAATAAAGCCAATATTCTGATTAGATGATGTGATACTAAAGTGTAGCTGATCAGGATCTAACTTGTTCTATGGTGAAAGATGAACAGGCAGCTGTGCGTGCAGATGTACAGATAAGGGACGGGCCCAGATTCAGGGTCTCTGCGTGCTCGTTCCTACTGATTCAGGGTCAGATTTTCAAAAAATGCACAATCTTCAGTTCTACACATCTATCAAATTCTGCTAAATTAGAGTGAAAAGTGATAAATACTAGGCATATCTGAGTGTATTCCGTATTGTATGCATTCAATAAATCTGTCTGGTTGTGTTGAACTGTATTTTGAACCTGATTTTTTGTCTTAAATGTGGGTTATTTGAGAGGATTGGTGAAGGCCAATCACACATTTTCTGACGATCTGACCCTTCAAGGCATTACACATCAATTTCAGCTCATTTCCAAGGCTGCTATATATGCCCATTAATTTGACCTAAACTGCGCATTTTGTATTACTATATCTCTGCTCCATAACAATGAGCATTGATGCTCTTTTTCTCTGTCTCTCTCTCCCTTCTTCTCTATCTCTATTTCCTGGGTAAGATCATAAACTGCCTCCCTCTCAGCTCTCCTGCCCTTGATATAACTTTCAATGTGTTGATAAGGGCGTAAAGCAACCAATCTCACTCACTCACTCCCTCTCAGCTCTCCCACCCTTGATATAACATTCAATGTGTTGATAAGGGCGCAAAGCAACCAATCTCACTCACTCACTCCCTCTCAGCTCTCCCGCCCTTGATATAACCTTCAATGTGTTGATAAGGGCGCAAAGCAACCAATCTCACTCACTCACTCCCTCTCAGCTCTCCCACCCTTGATATAACATTCAATGTGTTGATAAGGGCGCAAAGCAACCAATCTCACTCGCTCACTCCCTCTCAGCTCTCCCGCCCTTGATATAACCTTCAATGTGTTGATAAGGGCGCAAAGCAACCAATCTCACTCACTCACTCCCTCTCAGCTCTCCCGCCCTTGATATAACCTTCAATGTGTTTATAATGGCGTAAAACAACCAATCTCACTCACTCACTGTGATGAATTCGTGTATCTAGGGCAGTATTTAGACTCAGAATTATTGTGGTAGGCCAGAAAACACCAACTGAAGGAAATGATTCAAATTCTTATGTTTGGGTAGGAGTTATATTTATGGGTGTTTCTCCTTCTCCTGTTGTATGAACAAAAGAAATTGTGGTGGAATCAAAGGGCAGAAAATTACAGAATTATTTTAAATTTCAAGGCCGATTTTTAGATTTCTTTTTTTTTCATTGAAATTGACTAAATTTGATTAAACTTTCGTGATTTTTGGAGTATCTTCTACATATGAAACCTGTTTATTTCTACATTACCCATTAAAAACTGACTATTCTTTTATTCAGTTTAAGGCCAATACAATATTTAATTTTCATAGAAAAAACGCAATATTCCCAGGGATGTTTTCCCTACTATTGATGACATGGCTGGATGGGTTGTGTGACGCACGTGATACAAGGTATCACATTAACACATGTATCACATGTTAAGCGCCTATCTACATGCCATGAAATGTACATAACCCACCTGTATATAGGTCTACTAGACTGTTTTCTCAATAGATACATATCCAACGTGTTGATATTTGTCTATTCTGTTACACTCGTTTGAAATCAAACCACATCAGATTAAAACGTCTTTTTTAAAATTTAAGTTTACATAATATAATTGTGGCTATACTTACAATCTAATAAAAAAAAGCTTAAATTAACCTGTTAAAAACAGTTGCCTAAACCTACCCCACCCACCAGTCTTCACCTGAGGTAACAAAGGATTTCCTGGGTACAGCAGCCTGTTGTCATGCCAAACACTTCCTTGCCAACCCCCACTCCCATATACAAGCCAACCCTCCCACACTCCCATATACTAGCTGGGGACTGATTCATTGTATTGTATAGTGTTTATTCATTCCACCAACACGCACACAATGAACCTTAATCACGTAGTAGGCACTAAGCAAGTGGAGGAGCAAATAAGGTGTTATTCTAAAATATTTCAAGATATAGGAAAATATGCCAAAATAAAGGAATTTATTATACGCGCATGCTATATGAGAGGTGCTATAAGTGGGGTGCTATAAAAATAGTCATATAGGACGCGTCCTATAAAAATGTAGTTGTCTAAAAATAGCTCTGACTCAGCACTTCCGCTGTCTCCGCGGAGATCCCCGCGGAGATCCCCGTGATCGGTAATCCACCTGTGATTATAAAAATACATAATAAACACCACACCATTAAATAGAGAATTAAATTCTCTATCAAATGATGTAAGGTTTATTATTGTAGCTCAAGAAATGGCTACGATATGAACGTTTTAGTTCAACCAAGTCAGTACCGTAAGTAAACACTGCATGATCACACAGTCCTGACAGCCCACCGTTGTAGCCTACTGACGGTGCTCTCAGTGGGGCAGCAGGGGCTCTCTGAGAGTTCTTTAATACTTTTTCAGTGATATCTGATGATGATCAAATTTTATGCACATATAATAAATATAGAATGGAACTCGCCAGCAATAATCGAAAATTTATAGGACTTGATTCGTCCACATAAGCACTCTGCCTACGGCATCGTGCTTATGTGGACGAATCTCGTCCTATAAATTTTCGATTATTGCCGGCTCGTCCCATTCTCTCTATATATAGGATTTTTAAAATGTAGGAAAATATAGGAACGTTATGAGGCCTGCAACGTCAGACACGTGTATATAAAATACAAGTTTTGAACAAACTTTTTATCTCTAAATATCTTTTACAATTTCTCAAATACTAGTTATTCAATTCAGATTTACTTTTTAAATTTATTCAGTGTTCTTTACTGGGGCATAAATCTTGTTTAAATACTTAAATGTGCCAAACCATTTTTCCACTTTTCCCACTAAATTAATCAGGCAATGGCAGAAGAACTGTGATCTAAAGTAAAGACAGCTTACGGTGGGGGGGTGGGGGAGGGGGGAGGAATAGGCGTGAGAACTATGGTAGTTAGGAAGGTAACTTTTAAAAAATAGTGTTTTGGGGGCTAGGAGGCTTGTGTTGATTACTGGTTTTATTGAAATTTTCATAAAAAAAATATAAAAATATTATTAGACAGGATACAAAAATATCTGTGTGGTGTAAGGTTTTTCTAATAGGTAGGAGGTGGAAGTGGGGGGGGGGGGTAAACCGGAAAACACCTATTTGTCCCCCAAATATAAGCATAAAAATAGAAATCATTCTCCATGTAGGCCATAAGTTTGTGATATGGAAAATAAAAGTTTATATATAATATATATGTATGTTGGGGCTTGCCCAAACTGTCCATAATGTCTAGATTTCGGATAGTATTGACCAACAAGCCAAGACTTTACAGTACTGGCCCAGACTATAGACTTGACAGTACTGGCCCAGACTATAGCCTCCATAACCATATAAATCAAGCCTATAATAATGTATTGATGGAGAGAACGGACAGTAAAATGTGCCCGCTTGTGGATACATTTGTGTTGACATAAAAGGTTGGTTTAATCGTTGTCGGGAGGAGGTGTTTTTGTTCCATATATAGATCAGGGCCTGTATATAGTGGGACCCTGGATATACTACCATATGTCATGGAACTTACAGTCAGATGTTCAGAAAATGTACAATTCGCCTTCACCAATCCTCTCAAATAGCCCTCATTTAAGACAAAAATAAGGTTCAAAATGCAGTTTCACATAACAGAATAGATATTTTAAACAAACACAATACCAAATGTACGCAGATATACCCGGTATTCATCATTTTTCAGCCTAATTTAGCAGAATTTCCTAGATGTGTAGAGCTGCAAATTGTCTATTTTCTGGAAATCTGACCCATATACTACCATATGTCTTCGCCTTCACTAATCCTTTCAAATAACCCACGTTTAAGACAAAAATGGGCTTCAAAATTGCAGTATAACACAACATAACTGATCATAATCAAAGCGATACCAAATATACTCAGATATCCCCAGTATTCATCATTATTCAGCCAAATTTAGCAGAATTTCCTAGATGTGTAGAGCTACCAATTGTACATTTTCTGACAGTCTGACCCACATACTAGTATGTATAGCCAGCTATCCTATTCAATAATACACGCCTGGATAGAAGAGCTGGATCTGACTAGGACTAAAAGCCTCATTTCAATAGTAGATGCCCGGGTCTGTTTACTAGAAGCCAGATGTGGATCCAAACTGAAAGTTTTGATTTAAGCCTGGTGTAAATAGAAGCTGAAAGTTGTGCTTTTTAGTTTTGTTTTCATTTAGAATTTGTATACAGCCAATCCTTCGTAAAATATTATAGGTAGGCATGCACAGTGTAGTGTACAAAGAATGTTACAATCAATGGATGTCAAGTACTCAAGTACTGTCAGGATAATGGGCTCACGGGCAATAATTCAAATACAGAATAACCATGGTCTTCCACCCACTGCTGTGTCTAGAATTAAATGATCTAAGCCTGGCCTAACAAGAGGTCATGGGGCCTGCGACCATCAAAATAGTCACAGGGGCGGAGCTTATTTTGGGGGGAGAGAGAGGGAGAGAGAGGGAGGGAGAGAGGGAGAGATTCACATAAAAACGGGAAAATATATATCCAAAGATCTAGCATATAAACCTGCTTGTTCCATCACTGCCCTCAACTCAACTTCCACTCTGAACTCCTGCCTCAACTCAACTTCCACTCTGAACTCTTAGATGGAAAAGAATATGACCACCAGAGGGAGCAATACTAATGAGCACTGAATTAATTAATGCATAACACCTGGCCCAGTGCTACATACACTGGCCCTACTACACTGGCATCAGGCATCGGGCATCGCCGCTAGGATTTTATCTGTTATCACCTAATTAGTGTCAAAGGGGTACAAGGGAGAGAGTGTCAGAAGTGGTGGTTAGATAGAGGGAGGGAGAGAGAGAGTGCGAGAGAGAGAGGGGGGGAGAGAGAGGGAGAGGAGAGAGAGAGAGGGAGAGAGAAAGGGAGAGAGGGAAGGAGTGGGAGAGAGAGAAAGGGAGAGCGAGAGGGAGAGGAGGGAGACGGAGAGAGAAAGGGAGAGAGAGGGAGAGGAGAGGGAGAGAGAGAGGGAGGGAGAGAGCGAGAGAGAGAGAGGGGTGAGAGAGAGAGGGAGAGGAGAGAGAGGGAGAGAGAGAAAGGGAGAGAGGGAAGGAGTGGGAGAGAGAAAGGGAGAGAGAGAGGGTGAGAGAAAGGGAGAGAGGGGGGAGAGAGGGAGAGGGAGAGAGAGAGCGAGAGAGAGAGAGGGAAGGAGTGGGAGAGAGAAAGGGAGAGAGGGAAGGAGTGGGAGAGAGAGAAAGGGAGAGCGAGAGGGAGAGGAGAGAGACGGAGAGAGAAAGGGAGAGAGAGGGAGAGGAGAGGGAGAGAGAGAGAGGGAGGGAGAGAGAGAGCGAGAGAGAGAGAGGGGGGAGAGAGAGAGGGAGGGAGAGAGAGAGCGAGAGAGAGAAAGGGAGAGAGGGAAGGAGTGGGAGAGAGAAAGGGAGAGAGAGAGGGTGAGAGAAAGGGAGAGAGAGCGCGAGAGAGGGAAGGAGTGGGAGAGAGAAAGGGAGAGCGAGAGGGAGAGGAGAGAGACGGAGAGAGAAAGGGAGAGTGAGGGAGAGGAGAGAGACAACTGTCCTTGTATTTGATGTACAAATTCCATTAGAAGGTTGATTTGATTCTCACATTTTACCAAATCGTTAATAATAATAGATAATAAGGAGGAGGAGGAGGAGGAGGAGGAGGAGGAGGAGGAGGAGGGGGAGGAGGAGGAGGAGGAGGAGGGGGAGGAGGAGGAGGAGGAGGAGGAGGAGGAGAGATTGTGTGAGAGAGAGGAGAGAGAGGAGAGAGAGAGGGGGAGTATAATGTCAAGAAATGGTTTCGAATTTGATTAAATCATTAATAATAGGTGTAGAATAACCATTTAAACTGCAACTTTCTTCTTTTTCACTCACACATGCCATTCTTATAGAATGTAAACTGTATTTTTAGAGGAAATTAGAACAAGAATTCGCATTAGTGGATTCAAATGTATCAACCCTGATTAGATAAGGCCATCATGATTAGTCTAGCCAGTGGGGTGGAGGTGCAAGTGCATCATATGTTATCAATTATAGAGGTACATATAGGGGCTGCCACAGTGTCCAGGCTCCAGGCACCACACAGGCTGGCTGGGCCATCTTAGTCAGGCCAGGCCAGGCTATCTTAGTATAGTTATCAGCCCAAGCAATTACACACCAATTAACCCCTTTGAGAGGGCAAAAGATCAACCCTGCCTGCCACTTTTTTCCGACATTAGATAAATCCTATTTAAAGAAATAAATTCAAAATTTTTCTCCGACCATACCCTAAGAAAGTTAATTTTCTAGGAGTAGGCCAAATATTAAAACAATGGGTCGACAGTGGAGGTAGTGGCGAAATATCGAATTTTGACACAAAATGGCCAAGTTTACTGTATACATATAACCAATAGAGGTACATTTGGGGGTTTAAGCTAGAGTTAGAAGCTCCGCTAATAATAGAAACTATCCTATATTCTTGAATAAGACACCTGGTCTGATGGATTCTTCATTTGAATAGAAGCCGACTAGATACTATAACATAAGATGGTTCTTAATTTGCTTCATCTGAATAGAAGCCTGGTGTGAATAGAAATCCTGACCTCCGCCATTCACCATGATGAAACAGAAAAATTCCATCCAAGTTCTCCAGCCGCGGGTTCTACCACCATATTGGGAAATCTAGACATTATGGACAGTTTGGGCAAGCCCCAACATAGATTTTCAGAAAATGTACAATTGGCAGCTGTACACATTTAGTAAATTCTGCTAAATTAAGCTGCAATTTGGTCAATACTAGGTAAATTCGAGTATATTCGGTATTGCATTGATTCTAGCAATCTATTTGATTAGGTTGAACTGTATTTTGAACTTTATTTTCGTCTGAAATTTGGGTTATTTGAGAAGATTGGTGAAGGTGAATTGTACATTTTCTGAAAATCTGACCTATATGTAAATGTCCGTCACCCAGTTCCCCAGCATAAAGATTTACAAATGCACCACAAATCTAATATGGATCCTAAATATAAGTTAATATAAGCCAGATCTGTAGGCAAGTTCCCATACGGCGTTCTATTCAAGACAATACAGTATTTTAATATATATATATGTCAGTAATAATAATGGGCTGCTCTATGATACACATATTGACCTTTCCCTTCAGTACTGAAGGATTGCCTGGATCCAAACTGGGTCAACTGACTTTCTAGGTCACTACTTCCAGAGGAAGTAGGCCGATTTATTCCACAACCTGCACCCCCGCAGCCCCCCCCCTCCCCCGCCCCCATTTTAACATTGCAGGGATCAACCAGATTTTTGCTTAACCCAGTTGGATGTTTATCCATAAACTATCTATATCGGGGAAGTTTAGGATTCCATGATTCTTTTTGTGTAGTGTTTCAGTGCAAAGTTCAACTTAGGGACTGTTAATTTTTTAACCCCTGGGGAGGGGGGGAGGGGGGGGAGAGAATTTTCAGGGGGTCACTTTTTTGGTGCAGACTCTGAAGGGGGAGGCACCTTTTTTTGCACACTCTAAAAGTGTGTGTGTAGGGGGGGGGCATCATTTTTTACACAGACTCAGAACTACAATGATGTAGAGGTCATGAAATTTTGCACGAACTTTCAAGAGGGGGCCAGACATTTTTCACAAGACTTTAGAGGAGGGGGGTGTTTTACAATTTTGCACAAGAATTTTTCACAAATTCTCCCCCCACCCCCACCCCCAGTGGTTAATTATGTACAGACCCTTACTACTCTTGAATCCATTCTCTCTAAATTGTAAGGCTGTTACTGTGAAGCAGAACACGCACTCGGTACAAAACAAAAGGCCCACATGTAGTGTCTGGAATTTAGCGACCAACTACGGCTTTAATGGTCTAACCTATTTACCACCATGCATATGCGTGAAATTCCCCTGAAAATGTACAATTCGCCTTCACACTCTAGGTCCAAACCCTTAGATCAGATAAGAATGGTATGTCAGCCTACTTCGCTAATGGTTTCCTGGCTTAGGACTGGGCGTTTTAATGGGAATATAATGACATTTTGTAGTCTTAATGGAATTATAATGGCACCTTGCGGTTTGAGGCGAGAAGCTCTCCCTTCATTTGAAGGGACTCTCTCAACTTTGGGCCTAGACGATTTGGCGTCAAAAGTGGCCATATTTATGGCCTATAGGTCATACCGCTTAAGATTTTAACCACGCCCCCTTTATTTCGAACTGCCAGCTTTATACTCGACTCTGCATCGATCGTGTGAAACTGCTACTTCCCGGCATCCCATCGACCCAAACAATGTCTCCAGGCCTAGGGAAAATGTATAGACTTAGGTTGCCTCCAATACAACAAGGTCTTTCTGGTATAATACGTGAGAAATAAGCGATTCCCTGACCCCTATGCTAAAGCATGAACAGATATTTTACCCTGCGTACGGCCGCATGGCATCTTCGGTAACACTCGGCATCGCATCTTCGGTATGCTCCGGGGAAAAAATCGACCAATCACAGGGCGCGTTACATCAAGCTTCAGCTAGGCTCTCAGCCAATGGGATCACCCCTTCCAAACGTTACTCGGCGTCCCATGTAGACGGCCATGGGGCCGGCAACATGGGTGATGTGCTGTGGTGGTGGGTGGCGGTCGGCGGTCGGCGAAGCCTTTTAAAATAGCCTAAACTTTCATTATC
Organism: Sthenelais limicola; assembly: GCA_942159475.1. NCBI lineage: Eukaryota > Metazoa > Annelida > Polychaeta > Phyllodocida > Sigalionidae > Sthenelais > Sthenelais limicola. The sequence continues at coordinate 30,373,531 of OW804100.1, forward strand.
CGCCAAACACTATAATATCCTAGTTCATTTAAGATTTCTTAGTTGTGACAATAGTCTATCCTGGTGCCACTCACCATCTGGACTGTTCACCAATCCTCTAAAACACCCCAAATTTAAGACAAAAATAAGGTTCAAAACAGTTCAATCCAAATACACTGTTTGAATCATGTTAATATCAAATATACTCAGTCTCAGATATGCCTAGTATTGACCAGTTTTTAGTCTAATTAGCAGAACTTACTAAATGTGTTGCTCTGCTAATTGTATGTTCTGATGGTTTGACCCATGTAATAGTTTAAAGTAAAAAGGGGCAGGAGGTTACCCATACAGCAGGGAGGCGCATACATGTGGGTCAGATTTTCAGAAAATGTACAATTCGTCTTCACTAATCCTCTCAAATAACCCACATTTAAGACAAAAATTAGCTTCAAAATGCAGTTTAACATAACAGAACTGATACTTTAAATCAATGCGATACCAAATATACTCAGATATACCCGGTATTCTTCAATTTTCAGCCTAATTCAGGAGAATTTCCTACATGTGTAGAGCAGCCAATTGTACATTTTCTGAAGTGAAAATCTGACCCATGTAGACAAAGGCAGTAGACAAACCGATAATTTATGTCATGAATTTCATACGAGTGTATGCTTTATATCTATTATTTACATGGATGCCCTACACAAAAACCATGTCCTTACGTGGTCACTATTATATATTTGTTGTTATTTTTTAATAGTACTCCAGAATTGTTTTATAATTTATCAAATTATTTTACGTTTCATTCCAATTTGTATTATTTAAAATAAAGTCAATTTACAAGCGCAACCCGCCGAACTAGAGGGTGACACCATCTTCACTAGATTGAAAAGATTAAATAAACTTATGTTTGATTTACAATTTAAATAAATATATGAATAAATGAATAAATAAATGAAAGCAAAAATAAATAGATAAATAAATAAATAAATAAATAAATAAATAAATAAATAAATGAAAGCACATTATCATACAACTTCAGACAGCCTCGCCCATACAACGAACTTAGAACTGGACACAGCTTTAATTTCCCCCAGCGACCCGATCTCATACTTGTCTGGCGTATAGATATTAGCAATAATCAGAAAGCTGATACAGAAAGCTGACACAAGGAAAGTTTTAATCTGAAAGATCCTACGTAATATTGTGCACAGACTTTGCCAGTTTGATTTGCGCAGAATGAGAGGAAGGTTGAGTGAGTTGTCTGATAACACTCCCTATACAAGAATAGAGTGCTCGTCCTATAAACCACTCCTTGTTTAATTCACCATCATGATTAACGATTAATAATTATTAAATGAATTAAATATTAAGTAATTTGGAACCGAGGGAATTAGGCACATGATTAAATAACTGGTAATTATGTATTTGATTTTGTATATTTTAGTCCAATAAAGTATATGGGTCAGATTTTCAGAAAATGTACAATTCACCTTCACCAATCCTCTCAAATAGCCCACATTTAAGACAAAAATGAGCTTCAAAATGCAGTTTAACATAACAGAACAGATACTTTAAATCAATGTGATACCAAATATACCCGATATTCTTCATTTTTCAGCCTAATTTAGCAGAATTTCCTAAATGTGTAGAGCTGCCAATTGTACATTTTCTGAAAATCTGACCCACATATCAATCAATCAACAAGACATGTTTCCTCTCAATTTAGCGAGGTCACAAAGTACACTGAACTCTATCACACTCTAGGTCCAAACCCTCAGATCAGATCAGAATGGTATGTCAGTGATTGGACGCCAACTTCGCTGATCGGTTTCCTGGCCTAGTAGGCCTACTCGGCGTTTTAATGGGAATATAATGACATTTTGCGGTCTTAAAATGGAATTACAATGGCACTTTGTGGTTTGAGGCGAGAGACTTTCCCTCCGTTTGGGCTTAGACTGAACTCAAATGTTGACAACATCAAGTTATTAAGTTTTTACATCATAACCTGACGTCAACTTGCCACATGGGAGGATAGGCTTCGGTAACGCTAATTAAAATACCATATTTATATCAACAACTAAAGTTACTGCCGACCCGGTCAACTTGTAAACGGATAATTATTCCTATTCCTCCTTTCATCATAAAAAAAACATTTTCAGACGTATTGGAGAAAGAAACATATATCAAGTCAAAGTCAGTCTAGGCTCAAGGCCTCTCAGATCAGATAAGAATGGTATGTCAACGATTGGACGCCTACTGCGCTTATGACTTTCCTGGCCCTGAAGTAGGCGTCCTAATAGGATTATAATGGTATTTTGCGGTCCTAATGGGATTATAATGGCATGATGCGGTTTGTAGCGAGAGGCTTTCCCTCAGTTTGAAGGGACTCTCTCAACTTAGAGCATAGACTGAAATAATGGTGGGATTTGACACTATACTAACTGAACTTGAAAACGTAGTTGACTTGTTGACCGCTTTTTTCGTGGAAGAACGATGGATTCGTGGATTTTGGAATTGTTGTTTTATTTATGCCCAACGTTTCGGATATCTTAGTATCCTTCCTCAACTGAAATAACGCGAAGAATTAAGTGCGAAATAAGATATAAACTTACCTGATTGAATGTGATAATATCCTGGATAATAGATCCAGTGAGGGGTGAATGTCTTGGTATAATACAGAAGTGGTAAGTAATCCAACTATAACGGTCGCCGCCTGTCTCTGTCTCCTGAGGGACTCTTTAGAATAACTTGTGTCGCAGTCCTGGTACGAGCCGAGTCAATGCGGTATATTACTTCCTACGCCTTCTTGTTTCAATCCAAATTCTAGCTTTTTGAAATCCATTCTCTGAAAAGTAGGATGAAATTCAAATGATAGGATTTTTTTTAAAAGATATGTAAAATGGCATGGAGTTTACCGTATAAATAATTCGATTGTTATATATCGAGTTATGTCTTAAATGATCAAATTTATTTCCTAATCCCTCAATTCAGTAAAAGGCTTTATAAACTATGCAGGTCTAACAATGTAATACGGTGTCTAATCTGTCATAATAAAGTACCGGGACGTATCATACACAGAAACTTTTATTTGCAAGCATAAAAGTAGCTCTGCTATAAATATTAATTATAAATATAAAACTTGTTGGGATTACGATTGAAGCTAATGTGATAAACCACCAACAAATAATCCCTAGAAATTTTACAGCATTGAATATGAAAATATCACAGTAGATTAAAGCTATAAGATCTAGCCATGGCCATAATTTGACATATGGGTCAGATTTGACAAAATGAGCTTTAAAATGCAGTTTAACCTAACAGAACTGATACTTTAAATCAATGTGATACCAAATATACTCAGATATACCCGGTATTTTTAATTTTTCAGTCTAATTTAGGAGAATTTCCTAAATGTGTAGAGCTGTCAATTGTACATTTTCTGTAAATCTGACCCATATATGCCAATATAACCAAGGCCGGTCCTCTATTGACCTTTAGTACATTCCGGGACTTGGTGACAAATTTGGCTAAAGTAATTAGCTAAGTGTGGTTGTTTCCAGTAATGGCATGCTGTATTCAAAGAAAGTAAATAGGCTATAGTCCGGGGGCAGAACCCCATTTTTGGGGTGAACCTTGCGTTTTGGTCCATACGATGTTTTTTGATTGATTCTAGATCTCTGAAATCTCCTGATTCCAAATCTGCCGGGTGCCACTCTGTATCCCTTGAGGAAAATTAATTATCGACGTTTGAAAAAAAAAAGTTAAAAATATTAAATTTAATCAATAAAAAAATAATTTCACCCTCAATATCCACTACAATTGCTATGATTTTGTTGGAAAATAATCTTTATGAATGGATTTATATATATTAAAAGTTAGAAAATTCATCATGACCGCTAAAGGTCACATTCAAAGGTCAACGGTCAAGGTCAAAGGTCTTTTTGACGATTTTTGCAAATAACTCTGAGGAAATTGCTCTGACATCTTAGGTCTAAAGGAATTAATTTTAGGGCACATTATTTCCTACCAATTGATACCAGTCACTTGATTCTACATCAAATAGTGTTATTACAATAGCCTTTCAAATTAATGAGACTATTTCATCTTTCAGCCAGAACCACAGATACATCTCTGTTGGAGACAGAGATAAATATGTATAAAATGTTCTTTAAAGTATGATATGATCTTTCATTTGATATATTGTATATATATATATATATATATATATATATTGTCTCTCTGAATAAAACCAAACCTTTTATGAATTTATTGCAATTAAAAGGATATTCTCATTATTGGTTAAATTAAAACACTCCCACTTACAAATGTGTGCAGCTTGGATTTCTGGTGTCCAGTCACCCATCTATTTCTTCTCATGTAAACTTAAATCTATCATCATGATAATGGATCATGATGCCTTTAAGTTATCTTCCAATGAAATATATATATAGTTGAAGGAATTAAAGAACCTTGATAAAGGGCAAATGTCGGACCCCAACTAACTCAAACTGAATACTTATGAAACCTCTCCTGTCCCCTCCATTTTTGGGCTAAACCCCATTACTTAAGAATTAAAGATTAGTTGACTGAATATTCAATATACTGATTTCCCTGTGTATGGGCTGGCCCCTGTGTATGGGCCTTCTCCGTTGTTGGGGGTGAAGCACATTCTTATGGTAATATCAGCCAGGCCCTATGTATAAGCCTGGTGCCTGTGTTGACATCATGAAATAAGGGATATATTTGAAGAACCAGCTGAAATGACCAGTTTGATAATTAAGAGAATCTGTTGGACATACATATCAGATGAAATAACAATTGATTTATCTTGAATAAATCTGGCAATAAACATAACCAGTTTTTCTTCTATATTTCTGTATTGTAATGATATATAATATGATATGTCCGGCCCTGAATATAAGCCTGAGTATAAATCTGGTGTACACACCATTTGAAAATTATATACATCGAAAAACTGTAATATAATTATCAGGAGTGTTCGATTTGTGAGATAGATGTCAGAAGAATTATTCAAGAATATTATTAACCCTAAACTGTATGTTGAATCATTATTCGCAAGGAATTATGTGAGTCAGTGTAAAAACTAATGAAAATGGGAATATAAACCAGTCCACAATATATATTGCCATGCATCATACATGATATGATAGGACAAGTGTTTATCTTCCCCATCAAGTATATAACATAAAAGAATAATATCACAATTCATGTGTAAGTTAAAATTCGAAATAATATAGTCAGCTTTGCTAATCCTTACATGACAAACCCTTCATAGGCAATTATTCAGAATGACCTGTAGTCTTCTTCTCTGCTGTTTTGATGTCAAGTCCACCCCTATACTACCAAATTCTGGTACTGGAAGTATAAATGTTTTAGATATCCAGAGAAATTGCTCATGGAATCCCCAGAAGATTAGATGGAGTTGTACTATTGCAAGAGATACCAAGATATGATCTTTACAGAAAGTCTTTCCTATATCATGGGGCAGGCATTTGGAATAATTTACCACCCCACATTAGACAAACACAGAATCCATTGGCCTTCAAAAAATTAATCAAGGATATTTTTCGATAAGCATCTAGTAGTACTACAACTCTACACCATGTTATGAATACATAATTATACATCTTTTCACCTTTTTCATATTTAATAACTCCATCTCATCTCATATCCACCCCCACCTCCTAAGCCCAACAATTGCCATATCTGAATATACCTTGTGCATGTAAAAATGCCAGGGTTGAGGTGTAAATCAGGCAAATAACTTGATCCCCAAAGATAAATGGGCAGGCAAATGCCTAACCCAGTTTTATAACACCTGGATAAATAAAGGAACAAAAAAAGAAAAAAAGCCAGCTAGATATTAGCCTATTATAGAAATGCATAATGCAAGATATAATTTTATGAAAATTCAAATCATTAAATCCCCTGCAGCTAACACAGAGAACCTTGTATTTTATTTTCCCCATTCTCCTCAATCACCACGAGGAGAATGGGTGAGAATGGGTAAAGTACACCTAAAATGGGATGAACCAATGGGCATGCCAAGTGTTAATATGCATATTCTCTATAGCCATTGGTTGAGTGGTTATCGTGTTAGACTTCATAACTGGACATTGTGAAGTTGAGTCTTTTCGAGTCTTTTTAATGTTTTAATTTCACTAATATCTTCACACTTGGGGTGGTAGGCATTGGTTTTTCGCTTGGGACCACAACTCATCAAGGAAGCAAGGTCTTTGCTAACAAAATGCCTTATTTTCCTTAGTCTCTTCTGTAATATACTAGTTCTAACACCAATGCCATTAATATGCTGGTTCATGTTTAAGCCACAGTCCAAATGAACCCAAGCTATTTAAAATTTTCTTCACACTTGATCTGTTCTTCATTATAGATAACAAAATTATCTGTTACCCCTAGAACCGAATAAGTTTTGAATCATAGTCTTCTTTGTATTTATATTTAATCCATTTGCGATCTGTTCCAGGAAGTGGTAAAAGTTATTTAATTTTTCCAAGTGTTATTTTCACATAATCACTTTGTAGGAATGTTCCCGTTGTTAGGGTGTTAAGTGCTGGTGATAGCATAACTTTATATAAGTACCAAATTTCAAGACTGTGTATTGAATATAGCTATGTATATCTGAGTATATTTAGCTACTTTACTAGTAAATTCTAAATATTCCATTAGTCCATTTTTTGCAACCTGTGACTCATCTTCCTGCAAAAGTGTTCACATCAGGGAAAATGCCTTTAATTGCTATAAAATCATAAAATGTTCAATTTTATTTAGAGACATGTGCACAATATACCAATTGAAAGATCATTATCATACTTTAACCAAACAATTGTATTAATGTTTAGCTATATCTTCAACAAATACTCAACTATGCTTTCAAGAAATGAGGGCCTACATCATTTTTTGGCCAAAACACAAAATAGTTGAAATCTTTTGAAAAGCAATTGTAATAAAACTACTGAAAGTAGAATCAAGTGATTGGTATTAATCGATAGGAAATAATGAGCCCTAAAATTGATTTTATTTCATCTAAGATGTCAGTGCATTTTCTTCAGAGTTATTTGCAAAAAAACTCAAAAAGACATTTGACCTTGACCTTTGACCTTTAATATGACCTTTAGCAGCCATGATGAATTTTCTGACACTTAATATATATGAATCCATTTATAAAGATTATTTTCCATCAGAATTATAGCAATTATAATGGACATTGCGGATGAAATTATTTTTTTATTGATTAAATTTAATAATTATAACTTTTTTTTTTCAAACGTCGATAATTAATTTTCCTCAAGGGATACAGAGTGGCACCCGGCAGATTTGGAATCAGGAGATTTCAGAGATCTAGAATCAATCAAAAAACATCGTATGGACCAAAACGCAAGGTTCACCCCAAAAATGGGGTTCTGCCCCCGGACTATAGCCTATTTACTTTCTTTGAATACAGCATGCCATTACTGGAAACAACCACACTTAGCTAATTACTTTAGCCAAATTTGTCACCAAGTCCCGGAATGTACTAAAGGTCAATAGAGGACCGGCCTTGGTTATATTGGCATATATGGGTCAGATTTACAGAAAATGTACAATTGACAGCTCTACACATTTAGGAAATTCTCCTAAATTAGACTGAAAAATTAAAAATACCGGGTATATCTGAGTATATTTGGTATCACATTGATTTAAAGTATCAGTTCTGTTAGGTTAAACTGCATTTTAAAGCTCATTTTGTCAAATCTGACCCATATGTCAAATTATGGCCATGGCTAGATCTTATAGCTTTAATCTACTGTGATATTTTCATATTCAATGCTGTAAAATTTCTAGGGATTATTTGTTGGTGGTTTATCACATTAGCTTCAATCGTAATCCCAACAAGTTTTATATTTATAATTAATATTTATAGCAGAGCTACTTTTATGCTTGCAAATAAAAGTTTCTGTGTATGATACGTCCCGGTACTTTATTATGACAGATTAGACACCGTATTACATTGTTAGACCTGCATAGTTTATAAAGCCTTTTACTGAATTGAGGGATTAGGAAATAAATTTGATCATTTAAGACATAACTCGATATATAACAATCGAATTATTTATACGGTAAACTCCATGCCATTTTACATATCTTTTAAAAAATGTCGATAATTAATTTTCCTCAAGGGTTACAGAGTGGCACCCGGCAGATTTGGAATCAGGAGATTCTGGAGATTCAGAATCATTCATAAAACATCGTATGGACCAAAACGCAAGGTTCACCCCTCCTGCCCCCGGACTACTATAGTTTTTCCTTTTTTCTTTGTATTATATTTGGGAGAGACAACAAAACGTTATATTTGAGACAAATTTGTAGATATTTTGTATACCTTATCTAAATGGGGAAAATAGCAGTATGAATGAGGAGGCTGGATTTTTGTTTATATGTAAAATAAAAATATCAAGTCAAGATATTAAAAAAACCCGCCAGAGAGCGATTAAGGGGAACATTTTATAGATTAATGGGGGTACATCGAATGAGTGGGAGAGAGGTAGAGAAAGAGAAAGAGGAAAGAAAGAGACAGAGAAAGTATATAAGAAATAGATGTATAATATACAGGTTGGCTGATATTCCACTGGCTAGCCATAGCCTGTACTACCACAAGACGTACGTTTTGGTTGGGGAAAACCCTGAGGCCCCATATTTAGTTTACTCCAAAAATATTTTAATGTAATCCACAGTAATTCACGGCAAACTCCCAACAACAACAATCAACACTTATAGCCACAACATCCAAGATACGGTTTGTACCAGTGTCGGAAGTAAGACACCCTGAAAAACAAGTGAAATTAGATAAAAATATTCACTTGTGGCGAAACTTTGACAGCTCGCACACGAACACGTTAGACGAACACGGCTGACAACCCCGCCTACGCTCTCAAAAGGAAAGGAATTTCGGGGTTTCTGAGAACAATCGTGCTTTAACTGTCACATTTATGGATAAAGGATGAAGTAATACGTGTGTGACAGGGTTCCAAAGGTGTGGAATATGTGTAATTACCTTCAAATAATCCATTCAGTTTGCCGCATGGGGTAATCTCTGACGACACATAAGGCTATCCGCCATTGTACCAATGTCAAATCGATAGGCGGGAGGGCAAGGGAACAGCCAAGGTATATTTCCAATTATGGAAATAACCCTTCGATTCAGCTCTAAACACCAGAATCTTTACCCAATCCTTTCATTGGTGAAGTTCTTGGTGGTTTTATTCCTGATCTAAGGCCAGTTCTAGGATGGGAAGTTAAAATTAAAGTTACAATATAGGAAAACATGTGTGTGGGAGGAGGGAGGTGCTGCATAGATAGAACAGCTCATCACCTGACCTCATGTATTTTGTGACGTCAATGAAAACAAAATGTTTGCAAACACCAACACGAGCAGGGGGCGGGGCATCTGTTGGCGGAGTGATGGGTTGAACCTGGGTTGTGCTAGGGTTGCACTAGATACTTTAACCTGTGTATTTGTTACACGCTGACCGTTTAGTCACATTATCCTACAGTATTATTGTAACGATTTAGAATAGAATAGAATAGAAAATCTTTTATTTTTCTTTAGATAATTACAAAGAAAATGACAAATGGGTCGACATGCGATAATTATCAACACATTTCTTCCTGCTGTTACCCTGGCTGGAATAGGTTATGATTTATATATATAACAGAGTAGATATCTAACGAGTATACGTTACAATGAGCGCGTGTTTAATTAATCACTTCAAGAAATTGCATGCTAGTACAAGCAAAAAATAAAATTTAGTAGGAAAATACTTGAATCTCAATGTGCTTTGAGATCTTTACTAGTTGATCAATACAGATCAATACAGATCTTTACCAATCCAATTTGATCGATTTATTAACTAAAATTTTCTCGTTAACTCATGATCATATATATGGGGGGAGGTCTTCAATCCCACCTGCTGATATTGAGCATTTAAACAGAAAAAAAGTTGATGTTTTATATTGTAAATGCCCAAGATCCAGATTGAAATTGATTTCATATGCAGGCATATAATATATAATCGTATTGCTTTAAAATGTGTCTGAAGTAGTATTATACTGACTGAAATATAATAATTATATCCATATTTTAATTATTTATATTTTCAATTTAGAAATAAGTTAACTGTTAATAATAGGGAATCGCAATAAAGATGTAACAGCTTGCCATTGGGCATAGGTTGGGCCGGTGCAATATGGATTAACATTATGTAACAGTAACATATGGGTCAGATTTTCTGAAAATGTACAATTCGCCTTCATTAATTCTCTCAAATAACCCAGATTTAAGACAGAAATGAGCTTCAAAATACAGTTTAACATAACAGAACTGATACTATAAATCAATTTGACACTGAATATACTCAGATATACCCAGTTTTCATAACTTTTCAGCCTAATTTAACAGAATTTAAATTGAACATAATTTAAATGTGTAGAGCTGGCAATTGTACATTTTCGGAAAATCTGACCTATATAGTCATGCATCCCTCACTTACGGTGACGGCTGCTGAGTAAAGGACCTTCAGCAGATAATGGACTGAAACTCGTTAATGTGCATATATCCACATGAGCTCCAATGGTAAAACAAAAATGACCTAAAACTCCCAAATATGGACTAAACATACAAATAAAATGAAATTGAGGCAATTTAAGCTAATTTAAATGCAACTGAATGTGTATTGTACACTACAAATATGCATGTCATATAGAGGCCTACTATAGTTGACTTATATATGTATATATTGTATTTTTATTCTGAGTCAAACAGTTACATCAATTTTCAGAAAAGGATGCCGGCCTCTCCCTAGGGAGGTCTTCCTGGGGGATCCTTGTTTTAATATCTGCTATTCGGTAACAAGATATTGGGATGTAACTTGGTATTTGATAAAATTTAAATGTGAGTAACAGTATAGTTCCATGTGCTTAGTTCATGTCAACAAACTCATATGATTCCCAGTTATAAAAGAAAAATGAATTTTAAAAAACAGAACTTTTAAATGTGCAAGGGTGCACTCTTTTGATTTATTTTCCAATATTCAAAGACGCAGCGCATAAATGTGTACACAGGCCAACTTAGGATACAAACATAGTTGTTTTATTTGTACAGAAACGATATGAGGATAAGGAAAAAACATACAAAGAATTGTGTCTAAAAGGGGGTTGAAGTTGCTGACTAACAGCAATTTTGAATTTTGAAGTCCAATGATTTGATCCGTTAGCTGCCCCCTGGTGTATTCAACGTGAACTGATCAGGGAAACAGCTTGGGGGAGCTAGTGCGTCCATCCACCCAAAGAGGGCACCAGTGTCTAAAGCGCATATGGTAGGAACTTGTCAGCTACTTTTTTTTGTGTTCAAATATTTTTATTTCATACAGGAGACATCTCATTTTACACTGATTTTCATAAGAGCCCCTGTAATCTATTTATTTTTAGTAAGGCTTCGATAATTTATACCAACTTATATCATTCTTTTTATTTTAATTATATGTATACTTTGGGATTTCTTTTATATAGATGCCACTCGATGATTCGTCTACAGATTCAATAGTAGATCTAACTATTCCCTTCTATTCGAATGAAATTTGGTAACAGGACAATATAGACACTGATACAAATGCTCATGATCAGAAATTCTTGAAACTGACTGAATGTATTCACTATTGAATTTTACCATTCAGGCGAGTTAAAATCACAGGTACTTAATAATAAAAGATTTCCTTGCAACAACTAGGATGATAGTCACTACTTAAAATAAAGATCTGTCTGATTTTAATTTTACTCATGAGAATATTTTTGTTAAACTAACTTTGTTTGGGCAGAGCTATACATACATTACATAGATCTGGTTTGGGCGAATAATTTACAGTTTAAAAAAAAAAAAATTTACAGTTTAGTATCCCATAAGTAACTCAGGCATTTTAATACAACAATGGTAGCAATTTATTCATTTGCACATGATTTCGATACAGAGAGCCATGATTCCCTTAGAGAAGGCTATAACATGATAACATTGATTTACATTAAACATATTTTAAGACAAACGCTACAAGATATCACTTTACCGATTTTAGACGCAATTTCACGCAAACGACTCGATAGCACATGTATATATTAATAAACATACAAAAGGCTGCAAACCACGATTTTTTTAAAACGAAATTTTACCCCGATATTCTCATAAAGCATATATTAATTCATTTGAAACATTCAGTTCATCAGAATAAACCAAATATTCAGCTGGGCGACTGATTTAGATAATTTGATTCATGTTTGACATTGATACTCTATTTGGTAATTCTATATATAGGTCAGATTTTCACTTCAGAAAATGTACAATTGGCAGCTCTACACATGTAGGAAATTCTCCTGAATTAGGCTGAAAAATGAAGAATACCGGGTATATCTGAGTATATTTGGTATCGCATTGATTTAAAGTATAAGTTCTGTTATGTTAAACTGCATTTTGAAGCTCATTTTTGTCTTAAATGTGGGTTATTTGAGAGGATTGGTGAAGGCGAATTGTACATTTTCTGAAAATCTGACCCATATATGGACGTCGATGCCCCTCCGGTGCTACCACTTTTATGATCTCATAACTTAAAAACGCTCTAAATAATTTTTAGTATGCCTTACGGGACGTCACGGTAATTCATACAAAATATACATACCATGAAATATAGTAAGTGTAATCAATTTGATCGATTTCCATTGCCACGAAATACATACTTAGATAAGAATCTAAACCGTAATGGCCATGGAAAACAGTTTGTTCTATTTGTAACGATATCTAACCCAATTTCTTATTTGCATAATTATAACACTTGTATACACAATAATTGATGTGTACAACTGTACCCCAAATATTAGTAAAATAAAACACTCATACCTATACATTAAGAAACAGAATGTTGCTGAAGCATATAGCATCCCTCTCTCTATATCTAATCATTGAAGTTTCTAAACTCGAGTAAAAGGTACATGTGATTCTTCATCTCTTTAAACGTTGTCCGACATAAAGAATTCCTAAAAGCCAGAATTGGAAGGACGAATATCTAAACAATTAGAGTTGCTAATAGTTATACAGATTAATCACGCAAGACATCGAGTAAAAGAGTAGTAAAAATACATCACTATAATTATGAAAATAAATAAAAATAGTAACTTTCCTTAACAAATTGACAGATCGGAATCTATCGATAGTAAGCTGCCAGAATTTTTCGTAATAATTACTAATAAGGCATTTTGACAGTTAAAATACGGACGGGGGATTTTTTTTATCAATGCACTAATTGGTGAGTTCAAAAGGGCAAAACACAGTATGGGAGGCTGACATTACCAGTTACAACGTTGCACGTCACACAATGCATTACAGTGAGAACGACATAGTGGTACATTTTCGATTACCAACCCACCCTAATAGGACAATTTAAATCGACTTGAATGTGAAAACTGTGCTAATTTCATTAAACACTTTCATTGCAGTTCCCTTTTTTTCTACATAATTATTAACTTTAACAAATAGGCAATTAGCATAACAGGCCACATCTTAACTTTTAGACCCTTGTAGATTTGTTTTCTTCTAAATGATAGATGAAGATATGTACATGGTGAAAATACAACAATGAAATTCCATCAGGAAAAAAAATCATATAATCAAAAGTACTCTGTTGGATGATTCGTGAAATCATACACGCATGATGGAATGAAATAATATTATAATCTTATAGTATATAATTATATTATTATGAATGATCCAGGAATATTAATCAAATTAGGGAGGTGTTGAAACTACATACACTGTAGAATATACTAAAATACCAGAAAATATCTGGTAGTAAAATCTTAAAAAAACAGTTAACACATGAAGCTCGATTGAGAAAAAAATTCAAATGGGTACATTAATGAATTAAATTCAACCCCAAAATCAACTGATTTTAAAATGCAACGCTGAATACTATTTACACGAGTGAAATGATAAACAATATAAGTTAGTATCTGTATATAAATAAGGCAGAGCTAGTGATGAGTGCTAGGAGTAGGAGGACAGCGGTCGCCTGAAGAGTAGAATGTGCGGCTCTGGTCCGTGCATCATGTAGTGTACCCAACCAGGAGACTGTTGCACGCCCAGGTTCCTCCACTCAGACTCTGTCATCAGATGTGTCTTAGGTATCAACTTGGCGATGTCCGGGGGTAGCATCACGTGCCTATGGGTTGTAATACAACACACAGAACATATTCACATGTATGAATCAGAATAGATTTTTTTTAAATATATAAATTCACATACATACAGTATGTTATGAGACACATTTATCAAATAGACGTTCTTTTCAATGTTTTTTTTCTCTCTATATCTCCACTCCCCACACACACTTTTTGGGGCCAAATTAATGGTATTTACAATGACAAACAAAATTATCTAAAGAGAAAATTGTATTAAACTATCGCCACAACCCAAACACATTATTCGCCACATTTTTTAAAAAATGGCATTATTATTAACCCTTATATTCTTTTAATATCCCACGTTTTTTTGTTTAAAAAAAATGGGTCTGTATTATGACAAAAAGAATTCATGCACTAAAATAATCAATGTACGGTACACACACCTTTAGTGGTACCTTGAGCTTATTTGAATAAATAAATTACATGCAGAGTCTTGCTTGAGTCTGACTTTGCAGCTTACTCTCGTTTGGCCCGTTACATCGTGAAATAAACTCATTGGGATATCACATTTATTTCAGCGACTTATATTGTCAGTCAAATAAAAAAAAGCCCTATAAAGACAACGTGTGATAGATGAATTATGAATATATTTTTTCCCCGATTGAAATAATGAAATAATGAATATTAAACAACATTAATATTGCCGACAGAATTAAGGGAATTAATGTTAACAAATGGAAAATCAAAATACTCTTCTAGGACATCTTCATAAGTAAAAAAAATTACCTAAATTCAAATTTTTCGTCATAGTATTTCTCAGAGTATGTTATTTGGTCTACAGGCATTCTTGGAATATCTTTAATTCCCGTCTCAGGCCTGTCAAAGGAGAAAACATGATCATTAACATGGTATGAATGATGATTAAATTATTAAAACGTTAATCAAAAACGTCATGTATAGTACACGCCCGGAGTACATTATCAAGTCAAGAGAATATAAATATTTGTATAAACATGACACCTGTTATATATAGCCTACATGTGTGGAATTTGGAAATAAAATCAATATAAATTATAATATAGAATAAAAACGATATGTCTCCGCTCTGACTCTGAGACAGTGAAACTGAGAGCGGGGACCAACCTAGCAGTAGGATTGAGGCTGGCAAAATTAACGGGGCTATTTGAGCCTCTAATAGGCTCTAACCCCTTGCTTATAAAGCTTGCCAATCAGTGCTTCTTTATTAAATTATTTATTTTTTAATCTCTCGCTAATCCCCCCCCCCCCCCCGCACCTCCCCCATCCCCCTCAAACTCAAAGCTAGGCCTCGAGCCAAACCAAATATCGTCGAATATTCTAGTAACGGTAATGACTAATGTGTTGGAAATGTCAGTGTATAAGAAACGTATTAAAGTTAACATATCATATTAAATTCTTCTGAATCATTCGAACGTACCAGAACAAACAGCGAAATCACGAATTTCTGTCTTACTATTTGGTAAATTTGCAGACGACTTTTCCACCGGCACGGATATCGAGGTGGGTAAAAGTAGAGGTGAACTCAAACTTACCGCTGTTAACTTTTGCCTCCAGCGAGTTTAGCGGTAAATATCCTCTTACCAGGATCAGAAACTCTTATTTCCTCAATCTTGATCACACTACTGCCACAAACAGATGTAATTTTGACATGTTCATACCTGTCACTCTAAAACCACAATAACAACAACATGTGCTTCCGCTTTGTCTCCACCAATCAGATACTAGTACGTGATTTACTGAAGATAGTCGAAAATAGAGATAGTTGTTATCTTAAACGTAGGATCTATTAAAATAATGAAGGTGAAGACCACAAATATTAAATGAAATAAAGTAAAATGAATCAAATAATGACAGATCCTCTAAAGTCTCCTTTAAGATGAATTTATGTTTTTAGCTATTACGTTAGTTTCGTTTTATACTTAATTCAAGAGTACCTGCAGACTATTCCAAGGTCGTCAAGATGGCGCTTAGCACACTTAGGTAAGGGACTCGGGTGAAAATAATTGTATTTTTTCATTGTATATCATGATATGCACCTATTGTAGTTAAAAAGCAAACCATTGTTGGTGCATGCTATCAATAAAACTTTGTTTTGCGACTCGTCTGCCTGTAAATATTACTGCAATGGCCACCAAACTCATTTGTTATGGCTTGTGAGAAGGACAGTCAAGCAGCACGTCGGCCAGGGGGCTCGGTCACGGACACCGGAAAACTTAGTTTTAGCGTTCCTCAAATGTCATTATTATACACGCATTCAATACTGAGGCCCCGACAGCCGCACATTACTTGTAACGTGGTATTGGACTAGTACATTACCAGCTCGTTGTCATGGCGACGCAAGTTTGGTGGCGCAAGGTTGCCGACGCAAGGTTGCCGACGCAATCAACTTACTATAAGGCATGTATAATAATGCGGTCTCGTCCTTTAATTATTTACGCGCCGTGCGGCAACTCGTCCTATAAGTGCTAATTAGTTTACAGTACTCCCCATTTATAAATTATGCCCTCCGGATCAAACTCTGTGCTAGCATTCAACGCATAGTTTACTTATTGACACTGCCGTGAATATGACTCCATTTGGTTGTCGTCATGGCATTAACTGATTAAAACAACCATCAGCACCACTGCGTCTGTGACACCGACATTTAATGATCTATGAATTATGTAATTTTTTAGTCTGTAGATGTAACTAAGTTTACTCCTCTGTCTCTGAGTCTGACTGAGAGTGAATCACTGGCCCTGCTCTACCTGAGTCTGTCTAACCAACCAGGGCAGGAATATTTATATAAACAGTTTTTTTTACTTCGGTATTTTTTTCTTTATTTTGAGTGAGTGGCCCGGTGGGGAGAACACATATTTTAGAAAACGTTGATGTTTTGAAACTGATATTTCATTTGTGTGTCCTTTCTCTTCCAGTCGGGCGATGAGGCCAAGCCTCATGGGGAGGCAGAGCCTTTTGGTCCTCCAAAAATCGAGGTAATATATTGCAATTATTTATTCATTTCCATGATTATCAGATATAATTTTACAATTTGATATCTTTTTAAAAGATAGATACAACTCAGTAACCAAACATCGCTTTAGACTAAGCCGGGCTTAGATCTGGCAGTATTGCCCCAGAAAATATTTTACTTGAATGTCTAACCAGCTTTCCGACAATCCACATTACCAGGGCGTTTGATTTTTTTGATTACCCCCTCTGGATTTGACGCATCAGTTAGTTTAATTCATAATTTAGATAATTTACTCCTAGACCATACACTGAAGAAGGTGTACAGAGTACAGTGAAACGTCGGTAAGGGGTCTAATTAAACGAAGTCAAAACCATAAGCAATACTCTTTTTACTTGTTACCGAAATGATCATATCATAACGACATAAGTTAAAAGCGATGACAAAATGCAGTTGGTAGAATTTCCACTCGATGATTTAGATATGTCCTGGGAGATCTGCTTTTAATTAGCAGAAGGTATTTTTTCCATCATAAGAATTTAAACACCCTTTTCTGAAAATATTACACGAATGTATATGTTTGCTGCTGGAATAACAAATATTACAACATGTATGAACCAAATGGTTACCTAAATGTTGGTTTCTAAAGCTTGTCTTGGCTTTGGTCATGGATGATATTCTGATTTACACAGGGTTAACTAAAAAGCATATCCCCCATATGGGTGAAATCGCCAGAAAATGTACAATTCACCTTCAGCAATCCTCTCAGATAACCTAAATTTGAGACAGAAATATGGTTCAAAACTCAGTTCAACATAACCAAACAGATTATTTGAATCAAGGCAATATCAAATATATTCAGATATATCTATAGTATTGACCATTTATACTGTCTAATTTAGCAGTATTTACTAAATGTGTACAGCTACCAACTGTACATTTTCTGAAAATCTGACCCACATCTATTCTATATTTAGGGCCCCAATAGCCCCAATGGCCTCCACGGCCAAGGAGCAGATGGAAGAATACTGGGAGAAGAATCAAAGACTCGGCCGTCCCAACTCCCCTTGGCTCATCTACAAGTAAGTATTTCATCCAAAAATCTTAATATTTCAAGATGTAAGGGGCATCGACTGTCTACCGATAGAAAACTAATTAAGATCGCTATGTGGTTTGACTGTTATAGTTAAAAGAGACTTAGAGATTCATATTTCACTTTTTTTTAATGTTATTTCTATATTAATCAATGCCCGTAAGTATTTCATCCAAAAATCTTAATATTTTAAGATGTAAGAGTTATTTCTATATTAATCAATGAACCAGGTACAGCATTTTCAAATTAGCTATGTATAATACACCACCGATTAAAAAAATTGACATCTCACCTGAAGAAGGGCAACTTAGTCCCGAAAGATTGTGATCAATAAACCAATCACAACAACAACTTTATTACAACTCTTAGAACATTTATCCAACGACCAAGATCCATATACAGCAATTCTCCCTCCCTCTACAATTGATTGACAATGTTACAAGGAGGTTGATGCAGCCAATAATGTAAGGTATATTAAGGGAAAATAATTATAATATTATAGTATATGAATGGTGAATGACATGCTTATTGCTGTGGCTTTCATGGCTAATTTGAATCTGGAATTTGATTGACAGGTGGCCCTTAACGATGGCATCCTCTTTCGCCCATCGTGTATCCGGAGTGGGCTTGGGAATGAGTGAGTTTTTATTCTTCCTTATTTATTAAATAATTTCACCCCTAAACAACCTACACATTACCCTTGTTATTGAAATATATGTTTTTCATACTTTTGTTGGTTCTGTCAGTTCATTCTATTTGCTGTATGTGGTGTTATGGATCACTACTCCAAGGTTTATTTATATTTTTTAATTCTTTCAGTAAAACCTTGTTCTCGGAAGACATCCAACAGAGTAAACATGAAAAACAAATTGTTGCGCTATACCATTAAATATATATATATATGGGTATTAACCTAACATTTCTCTTGGTAATATCAGATAAAATAGGGATAAGTGTGAAATTTCCTATTTTAAAAACGCATGATATTTTTTTTTCATGCGTTGCCACTGTGAGCGAACTGAAACTATTGGCGTCAGGAAAGGAATAGTGCCATAGAATAATTCCCCTATTGTATACTCGTAAAGTGCTTGTATAAATGATAGGGATAGCGAAGTAAAACAAAATTTAAGGGATATTCGGAAGAGCTGTGACTATCACAGAGATTATTCCCCTTTCCATAGGTTTCTCTCTTTTAATTCTACATTGTATGACAATTGTTGTGAATGTGATATGGAAATAAAAATCTATTATTAGGAGGGTAGCCTCTAAGTGTTTTTCTGTTTTAAGTTGTATTTCGATTGAATGGGCGCAGCCTCCTTTTAGTATCACTATAGGAAAGGTATACTCTATACTGAAGGCTCTGTCGCACCCCTGGCTTAGTCTAAATTGGAGGGGTGGCCTGTCAGTGGCCACATGGGTTTGTTTTGACTGTGTTGGCTGGTGCTGTTAAGTGGAGGAGTGTATTGGCTTGGCCTGTTTGCTGTGAGTGACAGGGAGGGAGGTATACAGACTGAGTGAGTGCTGTGAGTGACAAGGAGGGAGGTATACAGACTGAGTGAGTGAAGCCTGTTGGCTGTCCTGTTGGCTGTGATTGACAGGGGGTTGGCTACTAGGCAGGGGGTTGGCTACTAGGCATTCCTACTAGGCCAGGCCTACAAGTGTGATCTTACAAGCTACATCCTGTAAGATCTTTATCTTTGGATCTGTAGACTGTCATCTGTACATCTGTGTCAACTGATTTCAGTGAGAGGAAATATCTGAGGAGATCATCAGATAAGTTATGTAACTGAAGTGTAACATCACTGTGATATGCCTCCTGCTGATTGTGGCCCAGAGTGGAGGAGGCCAGGTTTGGAAGTGAGTGATGGTTGCCATGACAACATCCATGTGGAGTCATATTCATGGCAATGAGGGTTAGTGAGATGAGATGAGCAAAGTGATTTAGTTTTGTGATTTAGTTTACAGTCTAGCTGTAAATGTTACATACTTCTTATACTTTCATATTGTAGGGTATTGATGGGATAGAGGTAGGAGCACAGGTTCAACTGAGCAATCCAATGGAACACCCAACAATCGCATGATCCACAAATTAATACGAAAAAAAGAAATACAAAAAAAGAACTATATACTAAAAATTAGAAGCAAAAGAAAATAGCAGTTAGGCAAATCAGCTGGGCTACCCTCCTAGTATCGAAAGATACTATAGCAATTGGGCAGTAGTGTGTTGTCTTGTTATTGTCTATTATGACTTTACTAATGAATGATTTTATAAATATTCACCCAGGTCTCTACGCCGCGTCTATCGGTTTAGCTGTTGCCCCCGGGGACTTCGCCAGTTATATAGAGTTCCTGCAAGGGCTTGAGCTCGGACCCATGGTCTGGGTGCCCTTCAAAACTTTCGCTGGTTTCTGCGTTACATACAAATGCTTGAGCGGAACTAGACATCTTGTAAGTATTAATTTATTAATTTCCATTACTATTCTTGTTTCATATCGATGTAAGTTTTTTTAAAAAGAAAAACTCCTTATGAGAAGCCTATGAATTTGGAAAACTGAAGACTATTCCTATAGGAAAGAACATGAATGAGTAGTCGATTTACTTTTTTTTTTAGATTTAATTTTTATTGGGTTTACATTTCCCAGATACCCAGGATTTTCGAGTGTGCCCAGCCTATATAACAATGGGTCCTTTTCTGTATCAGTTATCACAAAGTTCAACGTTCCTATTAGCACTTGGGTACATTGCTTAATTAATTCTTACGGCAAAAAAGGACCCGAATACTTTACGTTATGAAAAATATTCCTGTGAGTTAGCAAGGAAATATCTGATTAATACTATTAATGAAGGACTTTCTACCGATTAGTCATTTAAATACGAGTCATTGAGTATATTCTGATTTTTTTGCCGATTTTAATTGTGGTTCTTGGTATTTGTATATTTTGTATTCTCCTTCCTTCCAGTTCTGGGATTTCAAGAGCGGTTATGAGATCAAAACACAGAACAAGAGCGCATACGTTATCTGGGGTACAGCTCTGACGTCTGGCCTTCTTCTAGCTCTGGCACCTTATTTCATGTAAACATAGCAATAACAATTAACCATCTCAGAAACCTGGTGTAGAAATAGATACATTATTTCTGATGCTTAAAATAAAAGGACTTAAAAGTCTGTCGGGCCATCGTAGATATAATTTTGTATTGGAGCAGTGAAGCGGATAAGGAAGTAAACTAAATCGGTAACTGATCTGAATTCGGCTCCTGGTGAATGATTATCCATTGTTGGATAAAATATATGCATCTGATGTGGTGATTATGTGAAGATTGAAGTGTATAATGGTTTGATACCAGTTAGTCATTCTATCCATTCAATGAAAGGTATATTTAAAGATGTGTGAGAAGATGTGGGATGAACTTGGGAGTTTATCGATCGATGTATTGAGGGACGTAATGAAATAAAAAAAAAATGTGAAACGTAAAATGCGTTCTCTTGTGCTTTGTTTGATTGTTCAGGGTGAGACACTCGTGTATCAATTCTATTCACTTCGACTTGGAAACTAGATATTTCTAAACTCAGGTTTAACTAATGGGGTAGATAATGCCACCCTTCAAGACAAATATAAAACGGACATCACCAAACGGTTTTACCTTATGTGTATACAGGGATGCAAGTCTTAAATATTTGTATTGAAAACTAGAAAAAAAAATCCGTAATCAGTTTCAGTATATTTTTCCATGACCCTGCTTAGAGAAATGTTCGCTGGGGATGACGTCACGTTTCGGTTAAGAAGTTAGTGTTATGTAGCGAAAACTAAAGCCAATCACTTGGTTTCTACTCTTTTCGAATAATTACAAAAGATTGTAATATTTTCTTAAAGTGTTAATATTATATCAAAATATGTGACCAGCCAAGCAGAAAGGGGACTCCAGGGCCAAATTTTCGAATTTAGGTTTATTATAGATTCTGAATCTGCATGTCCTCCTGAGTCAATAACCGAAAAAAATAGTTGAAAATTACCAGAATTTGCCGAGATATGGGCTTTTTTGTAATGTTATGTCAGTTTTCAGTAGATGATCTCAAATAGGTTTGGGGAGTGACTCATTTTCTTGTGACACATCACATGTACAAAAAATAAATATTAAACAAAAATTTGTTTAAATGACAGGGATGTACAGACGGGGAAATGAGCATTATAAAAGTGAAAGAATTTTGTTGATACTCCAACAATTAGTGAAGTTACAGACTTTCGATGTTACCTGCCTCTCAGAATTACTAATATTAACAGTGACGTCATGAATATGATGTGACTCCTAGCGGGAATACCAGGAACTATAACTCCCGCGGGAAGGTACCTTTCTGCTTGGCGGGTCACATATACTCTACATTTAACACTAAACAGCATGTTTATTAATGGCGGTTTAATATGAATGTATAGAACATCATCCAATCTGGCAGAAATTGGTGTGAAATTGTAACAAACTTGTCATAGTAAAAAAAAAAAAAAACGTGTATAAGGGTGTATCCAGAGCTATATGATAATGATAATAGGCCCATTCTTCCTGTCGTTGGAATATTCACCTAATTTTGACACTAACTTCTAATATTCCATCCCAAGTACACATCCCTCAAGATATGTGTGGTCATATGTATGGTCTTTAACGAAATGGTTGACAAGTGATAACGGGGTCTGGGGAACTCGGACAGCACTGCATGGCTCTAAGTCTAACCGTGGTATACTTGGACTGTGGTATGGTCGGACTGGGTATGGTCGGACCAGCGGGTTCGGGGACTCGGACAACTGGGTTAGTGGACTCAGACCAGGCATAGCTTTAGGCGGAACGTATATAGTCAAAGTAATTCTTTTATTAGTCAGTTTTACTACCAACACTCAACTACTACCTTTACTGACTTAGGACAACCAATTTTAGGGTTAGGTTTAGGGTTAGTTTTTGTATGGTAGGGTTTGGTCCGAGGCCACCAACCCGGTTTGGTCCGAGGCCACCAACCAAGTGGTCCGAGTCCACTAACCCCCTGGTCTGACTCCACTGACCCGCCCGGTCCTACATTTGAGTGGTCCGTCTTCTTTGCAAATTCAGAGCGCGCCCAAGCAACTGGTAAGTGCTGACACCGTGTGGCTGGATGACGCACCACGAAACTCGTCCAAACTCTCGCGGGAACTCGGCCGCTTAACAACAAGCAACATGGCGGATAACTCTGTAAATAATGGCGCCTGAAGAGGAATACCCATGCGCAAATCTCCTTATATAGGAACTATATTATTCAGATCATAGCTATAATCAAACACTTGGATAATTTCCCGTGTCCAATTTAAGTTTATTTGTACAGATAGGACTAAAACAACTTCAAATTGGGTAGGTAATCCTTTTATTCACACCGAATAAACAAATGCCGAGAAGTTTTTTTAATGGGGCACCTGTTGAGTGTTGTTGGCGCGTCTGCCAAGCCGTGACCGATGGCGATGTGATTTATATAAATTATATATATAATGTGTTTTAGCCGGAATTCTTCATGTCTTTTCATTTACAATGCAGGATTGGTCGAATCGGTAGTTTCTCCACTGTTCAGGAAAATATCGCCTTGACTTAAAAATTTCACCGATGATTTGTCTTTCGTTATTGGCCAAGTTCTTACATGTATTCGAATGAAGTCCCTGACTCTTGAGAAGTGCAACGTAGACGTACTCATCTTAATACCTGTAGACTGTCAATTTACAACAAAATAATGTAGTCGCTTTGGATGTAGGCCTAGCCATGAGTCCGGATGATCGAGATGGTCCCAGCTAAATCTAGCCGCTCTTTTCCTTGAAGACAATTGGAAAATTAAATGAAGACATGTTGGCATTTTAAAATGGACTTAATCTATGCACAAAACAAAGTCTATAATATATAGCTCAACATCATGGTTACGATAGTGTTTCTTTAAAAATAAAAGCACACCTTATATTATAATCTTAGGGTTCTGGATGTATATGATGACATACGGTATCGTACGTGATTTATCATATAATGTTCACTATCTATGTGTTGCCGAATACAAGGTAACAATACTATGGCTAGGCTATGCTGTCTATTTGCAGTATATTTCTTAATATAATTTAAGCCTTTTTACGATGACAACCAAAGATAACATACACTAAATATTGCTTAACATATAACTGTTTGCCATTTACATTGACTTCGACCAAAGTTGCACTTTGAAAGCAGCTCAACTATTTACTCTCTTACGTGACCGGTAAGTCATGTCATTCTGATATTTTTGGCACCTTCACAGCAGTGGCAGTGTTAATAGACGGGATCAGTCTAGTGAATAGGGAATTTGGTTAGGAGAATATAAAGGAGTCTATTGAAAGGTCTATTATCACGACGCGTGAGAACCTTGCTAATGGCTGTTAAAGATGGCTGGGAAAGATTAACCAATTGATCTAATCATGAGACCGTCATTTATTGCCCATAGACTAATTGTTATGTGTTTTAGTAACTTTTACGATGTTCCATTCAGAGTGAAACATAGAAATGTATTTTTAAGTACCGGGAACACAATCTAAAATCTAAAATAGAGTAGAAAGCTAATCTTCAGGTGTGATATTATGTGAAGTGTCGAAAAATGAGGTATTTATAAGTTTGAAAAAAGGTGGATTCCAACGAAATAAACATTAAGGAAATGTTAAAAAGTATTTCTATATTCCATGTTTGATTTTTGTTTATTTTTGAAGATATAAAGATGGATAGATACAAAGATAGAAATATCAAACTTAAGATGAATACATACTTATTAGATGACCTACTGTTTGCTACCATTGGAACCCGCTTGATCTCATCTTTAATTACATGAGGCAAAATCTAGGAGATGTTTGCACTACCTGTCTATATATATGGGTCAGATTTTCAGAAAATGTACAATTCACCTTCACCAATCTTCTCAAATAACCCACATTTAAGAGAAAAAAATGAGCTTCAAAATGCAGTTTAACATAACAGAACTGATACTTTAAATCAATGCGATACCAAATTTACTCATACTCATACTCCCGGTATTCATTTTCAGCCTAATTTAAGAGAATTTCGTAAATGTATAGAGCTGCCAATTGTACATTTTTTGAAAATCTGACCCATATACTCCTCCTCTGTTATTAATGTGGTCATACCTCTTTCCTACAGAACGATGCGGCGTCTGGGGTCCATTGACAATCTCAACCAAGTGGGTTATTCAGCCTCTGAAGTTTGCCCTGAATCTCGCAGTGGTGCTCGAAGTATCACCAGACCTAAGTAAGTCAAACCAAAGAAATGTTTATAAAATTAATAAGAATTTTCTCGTTGTGTTTTCTTTTTTTCTTTATCTTGTAATTATGTATGATAATTGTATTTTTCTAGCTTTTCATGAACGAATAAAGTATTAGTTTTATATAGGGTTTTTACGTACAAAGTATATTCCCTCTTTGGAATTTCAGAGACATCATTCAAGTCATATACCCCATATATTATATATGCATTAATTATCTGCAATGCGAACTATAGTTAAGTTGAAGAAATATCTCTTCACGACACAGTACAAATTCACCCATTTATCTTGGGAACAGTGTTGTGCTAGGGAAACACTAGGGATGGTTGATTTTCAGGTCTACAAAGGATAACGCATGTATTTCATATAATATTTGACTTTATTACCCAAATTATGTCCTACGATTCGGACCATAGCGGGCCTTCCTCAAGAGTGTAAAGCACTGATCTTCAACGCCTCTCTTCTATCGGTATTACATAATGACAATGGTCCACACGAGTAACAACGTACAATACCTGTCGAACAATAATTGATAAATATTTTCCCGAAACACTGTGCAAGAGCGTACATGTACTCAGTCAATATTAGTGATCAAGGAGATCTCATTAGTTCTGCTTATTATAATTAGTCTATACACGTATATATACACAGAGCACAGGCGCTAATAACGATGACTTGTTTAGGCATAATAGCCCCGCCCGCCTCTCTATACAAGCTTGATGGAGGAGTCTATCGATCAGCAGTTGAGCTCTATAACAAGTGGCTTATGTCGACTGGGTAGTGTAATAGGCAGGGCTAGAGTATAAATACAGCTGAGTAATTCTAAACAACATTGGTCAAGTTTGCGTCGCTTGTTTGTGGCATTGATCTTCTCGTTACTCACTTGTTGTGGTTTGTTTGGGCCAACTACATGAGTTACGACTTCATTTGTAACATTTTGCCTTCAGGGTCCTATATAGTGTCCGTTTGTTCCTCCACCGAGTATTTTTTCTCATCAAGGGCGTCGATGTGTTATCTAATGCATCTATAGATTAAATTGTTTTAAGTGAATGACGTGGACAGAATGTTATTGATGTTTTAATTGGATTTACAATAAGAAATATACTCATAATGATATAATAATGTGTTAAATATCATTATTGTAACACATTATGTTGCTATATGAAACATTCATAATATAGCCCCATGCATATAATACAGATATTCTAAGCCGGTTTGCATACATTTTCTTTCCGGAAAATAAAGAATTGGTTATCTTATCTTATCTTATACATAATATATTTTGATTTGATGTGAAAATATTTTATTCAGGTTCATATGTGTATACATTTCCATACATATAGTAAAGATGCTCCCAGTATAACCTATAGTGTATGTACAAACTGTGATACGCATTGCCATGAATAACAAGTTCGCCACAATAATGTCGACAAATCAACTGCGTGGATCAAATTCAAACAGATAAATTTTACCCAAAAGATATTAATTACGATTTTCTGATTTACTCAGTTCTCTAGTTGGTATTGTCCATTGAATGCATGCCTATTAACTCAGTCAATCTTGGTGTAAATGAAATGTCAATTTGTATTATTCTGATGCGTTATGCTAGAAGAAATATTTCCACAATTAAAGATGCACCCCCAACTAAATCCAGCCGAAACCATTTTCCTCGATTCCTCATTTTACCCGTTTAGGCAATGCTATCCTGACTATCAGCAATCAAACCCCAGACGATTTAAGGAGAAAACCCTGCCTACTGGTGCCAGACCCGAAGATATCAAATCCAGAGTTTACCTATGTTAGTTGACATAATCCTAACTTTTGCGATCTCTTCGAAGATTTTCCACATTTGAGAAGATGAAAGCTAGACACATTGAAAATAGTAGCATTATTGTGTCGACCAAAATGAACAATTCGAGAAATTTGGTTTCAGTCTAGGCTCAAAGTTGAGAGAGTCCCTTCAAACGAAGGGAAAGCCTCTCGTCTCAAACCGCAAAGTGCCATTATAATTCCATCAAGACTGCAAAATGCCATTAAATTCCCATTAGAACGTTGAGTTCTAGGCCAGGACACCGATTAGCGAAGTAGGCTGACGTACCATCTTATCTGATCTGAGGGTTTGGACCTAGAGTGGTTTTACCCCAAAGAGAACCGGCCAAAACCTTCCATATTCTAATTTGGTGCCTTTCGGATGGGTTTAGAATGTTTAGATTCATAATTAAAACAAATAAAATTGACGGAGATTAGTGGGCAATACAAAAATAAATCCACAATTTCCGTTTTCCCTGAGTTGAAATTTCAGCCTTATAGAAAGGTCTGAAAAAGTTCACAGGTAGACGTATCAGTGAAATCTGTGTTCCTGAAATAGGCGTGACCCAAGCACGGGGTGCAATGTTCACTTCAATCCGTTTATTGCATAGAAACACGAGAATCCCCCCCAGTGCTAAGGTTAATATAGGCGAAAGGGAAGTGGGACACTTTAAACGAGGAGTACCGGCACGGAGTGAGGAAGCTTTATATACCTGCTGTGTGATTTACCGACTGAGAAATTGAAATCAAGATAACGATAATGAAGAAGGTCCAAATGTGAGTTTTATATTCATAAATGTCATATTTCTCATATTCGTTGTTTCAGGTGACGACCGCTTTGTATATAGCTTTGATATGTTTTAAGGGTTGCTGTACGTGTCGATAGACACATATTGTGTACAAGTTCAAATGTGATGTGTTACAGAAAAATGAGTCACAAGTCGCAAAATTGACATTTCTCAAAGTGTTTTATTCACAAGATATGCTTGTCGAAATGTTTTCATTTTTGGGGTGGTTAACGCTGTCCGTAGTATGAATACATTTACCAAATTTCAAGACTGTATTAAATATATCCATGCATATTCAAGGTCATCGTATTGAGTATATAAATTTAGCTATGTTACTTGTCAATGTCCACCCAGAAATATTGCAAGCTTTTCTTTAAAAAATATAAATATCAAACTTAAAATACAATACTTAATTACAGATGTCCCACTGTTTACTATCATCGGAATCAGCTTGATTTCATTTTTTCAAATATGATGCTATATCATGCTCAATATCCATTTTTCGACTTGTGACTCATTTCCCTGTAACACATCACATTTAGTCTAACCCACTGTGTATATCCTCCTTTAAAACTGATGCTCCAGTCAAATGAAACAATAAAATAATAGAATTACTTTCTGATGAGAAGCACTTTTTAGAAATCTTTCCTAAAATTGCGTGCGTCTAAAAGTGACTATGTCTCTATCGGTGAAGGGAATTAGGTAGTAGAAAACTTAAATATTTTTCTACAGATAACATTCGGATTGGAGTAATAGCACAAGGTTAGCCTCCATGTACTTTACTTGTATTGTTTGTGTTTGATAAACACCCATGCTGTATGAGAGTCAGTTCATCAGAAATTGTACAATTCACCAATCCTCTCAAATAACCCACATTTAAGAAGAAAATTAGGTTTCGAATACAGTTCAAGATAACCAAATACATTGTTTTGATCATTGGAATACCAAATATACTGAGATATACCTAGGATATTTTTTTCAGCTGAATTTAACAGGATTTACTAAATGTGTAGAGCTGCCGATTGTACATTTTCTGAAGACCTGACCCAGGATGAGCACTGTTCAATATAGGGCAGCGATGAATTAAGCATATTGTACTGTACACTATTGGTTTCAATTTGTTTTTGTTTTAACTCTTAGATATTTTGTGCCGATTCGGAACCAGAAACAAATTAAAGGTTTATTTTTCAATATTCCTCGTTAGTATAAAGGCATATGGGTCAGATTTTCAGAAAATGTACTTTTGGCAGCTGTACACATTTAGGACATTCTCCTAAATTAGGCTGAAAAATGAAGAATACCGGGTATATCTGAGTATATTTGGCATCGCATTGATTTAAAGTTTCTGTTCTGTTGTGTTAAACAGCATTTTGAAGCTCATTTTTGTCTTAAATGTGGGCTATTTGAGAGGATTGGTGAAGGCGAATCGTGCATTTTCTGAAAATCTGACCCATATATATGAATTGTAATTTTCCGCTACCGGCTCCACGTTCATTTCTTGCAAGGCATACCATTTCCGTCAATGGTAACGTCAAAAGCCAGCTATAATTATAGTAAGATATTTTATTAACTACATTCAGATTTGATTAGAGAAACCAGGGGCATAATAATTATTGACCAGCCAACTGGCGCCACTACGCGCAAGTGGGACCGTCAAACTATAATCACTAAATAGCGGAAATATCCAAGCATCTATATACTCCACCTACTCTGTTTACATGGATCAAGTGTGTTAACCTCCTTGGACTACCCATAGAACATTATTTAGTCATTACGGATTGATTTATTGACTCTGTGACCGCATTTCGGATTTCTTATTTCCCGCGCGATGTTCAAACCTATAACATCGCCCATACCAGAACGCATATACAACCTACGAGTCCTTAACAACCGCGGCAACCGTCACATTTCAAACCACAAGCCAAAGGTACCATTACACTCAACGCAATTAAACCTCAATTCTTCTCATTCCAAATCGCCTATTTCAAATGACTTATCCCAGCATTGCTCCTCTGTAAAAGGCATTGACCAAATTCCAAAATTTGACATTGAATTAGACATTAACACCACTGTAACAGAATTCAGCATGGCCACATTTGATTCGAGCCCCCCAAATCGGACTGATCTAGATACTAATATAGGGGATTCTATTATCCCAGAGTTAGTACCCACTGCCAATTTGGAATTAGTCGCATCTGTTGAATTACCCACAAATTCTGAAGCGTCTATTGAATCGGATGATTCCCTCCCACCTGTCAATGAACATTCGGCCGATTTATCGACCGAGACAGATACATCTGATATGTTAGATAAATCGTCCGCACCCTCTGAAACTACTGTTATTTCTGCCAGGAATTTAACCTCCTTTAATGACCTTGCGGAGGAGATGAAATTATTCCACACTTCTCTGCATAAAAAGCAGCAAGACTCCACTTCTGCGGTGGAGAAAAAGGTAGAAAGCCTATGTACCGCAGTCACTGATCTCCGATTGAATCTCAGTAAGAGATTAACATCTTTGGAAACAAGATTAAAAGTGGTTGAAGACGACCATACTTCCTCAGCTGAGATTGAGTCTAAGATTTCTGGAGCAGTTAAAACTGCCGTTGATGAAAAAACAGCTGATATTGATACGCACTTCCAAACCAACTTTGATGCGTTCAAAAAATCTACCGAAGCACAGGTCGGCGATTGGCTAACTACCTCCTCTAATACAGTAAAAACTAATTTAGATGATCAGAATATCAAACTGGGAGGGCTTATCGACGACCTCACTAATGTGAAGAAAACCTTGGAATCTTCACAGGCCTGGCAGGTACATACCTACGCAATCGCTTCTCAGAATTCAATCACCATCGCGAAATCAGAAAAGCTACTTCTCGCCACGAATGAGCAAGTTGGCATTCTAGATACAAAATCTAGAAATTGTAATGTACTCGTCGATAGTGTTCCAGAGAACAAAAATGAGATCCTTCCAGATGTAGTGGTCGATATTATTTCACCTACGCTCCCAAATTTCTCTTCTAACAACATAAATGTTACATATCGTTTGGGGAGGTTTAAGGCCGGGAAAACGCGCCCCATTTTGGTAGTACTCACATCGACTAAACTCAGGGACCAGATTTTGCAATTATCTAAACAGATAAAACAAAACAGCCCCCATCCTAACATATGGATAAATAGAGATCTGGCAGACGATACGAGGCGTAGATCAGCTCTCATGCGCAAGTGCTTCAAAAAATTGGAGAAACTCGAACCCAATGCCAAACCCACATTGAGTTCTAACTACATTATCTACAATAAATCAAGATATTACTGGAGTGACCTCCCAAATCTCCCCAATGGTGCCCGCCCAGAAGATGTGAAGTCACAAGAGTTTTGCCAAGGCCTTGCAATTGGTTACCAAGGTGAACATCATTATGCATCGAACTTTTTTCCTGTGAAGTTTTGGTATGATAACCGTATGTTCTCTTCAGTGGAACAAGCGTTCCAATACTATAAACTTCTCGCCGCAAAACAAACAGACCAGGCAGCTGCTTTGTTACTAGTGGATAACCCCTATAAGATCAAAGAAATGGCTGACAAAATAGATGATTCTCCTGAATGGGCTAATAGCCGTGTTGATACTTTGAGAGCACTCATATTGGAGAAGTTCCGCCAACACAATGACCTCAAGCGCAAGCTGATATCTACACCTTATACGGCCTACTTTGAGATGACGGCTTCAAAGTTTTGGGGCACTGGTCATCGAATAGGCGACGCTCAATTCAATCCCCGTCAATTTGAAGGAGAGAACCAACAGGGCAAACTACTTCTGAGCGTGAAAGAAGAGCTTTCCAGACGTGGATGAATATGGCGCCTTTGAAGAAAGATTATTGCATTGTGGGGGACTCACGAATTCGTCAACTTGACCAGTATTTAAATTTTTACCTAAAACCTGAGTCATACATAGTTCGTTCTTATTCAGGAGCTTCCCTGAAACTCGCCTCCTATTTTGCCCAGGATGTAGTGGCAAGGTTTAGACCGCAATATATTTTCATTACGGCCGGCCTCTGTTCTCTCACCAAGAAAGACAAAACCTCTAAAGTTGTCTCCCTCATCTATGAGTCTACAATAGAGGCCCAACAAGCCTATGTTACTGATATGGAGTTTATTCAGAACAAAATGGAGCGAGCCGTCTACCCATATTCTTCAGAGATCATCTTTTGTCCATTGGTGGGCATGGATTTAATGGCTTATAACCACCAGGAGACTCCAAACCCCGACCAAGTCATTCTTAATGAAACCATTACCGTCGTAAATAAAGCCATCTTCAATCGCAACGAGGGCCAGCTTCTACCTACACCGTTCACCAATACTTGCATACACCCGAATGATAATGGCCACCATAGGAATGTGTACACTCGACTGGCTAGGGATGGGTGTCATCTTACCCCCGAGCTACTGGATGATTGGGCTTGGAGGATCTTCAAGGTTACACAAAAGATAAATATGTGGTGATCTCTAGTTAGTGATAATACCTTGCTCCCTAATCTGTCTCTATCGTCGATAGTGACTCTGACGGGGGCTTGGTCTCACTGTCACACATATTGACCCCAGCTCTCTGCCTTCCTACCACCTATGTTTTCATCCAAGCTACTATCCTACCTTGATTTCTTCACCCACTTCTTTTGATCTCTACCGATTGACTTATAAATATCTTTACAGCTATTATCACCCTAACTATATTCACATCGTACCTGTTTATCACTACCTTACTTCGTCCTAATGATAATCAATGGAAAATATCAGGATTACAGTGCCTATTGCCTTAAATAATGATTCACATTTGTGTGAATGGACTTTAGTATGTTGTGCAACCACTGTCGTCGATGGTGGTTGAAATACACACCTATTCATATTACTCTCCTACACCAACGCAAGTACTACATGCCAGCTGGTCAAGTGTTATATCATCCGTGATCTGAGGTCGGTTAGATTATTCTCACTCAACTAACATTTAACCTACCATAAGTGCCGTCGACCTTATCGGTCCCTCTACTATCTGACTCTCCACTTTCAGATCGGATGTGCGATGAACACAGTGTTGATAGGTCTATTGCAATCTAATACAATGAATTCCAAATACCTTTCAATTCCAGCATAATGACTATTTGCCTTATATTATTATACTTTATAGAATCAGTGCTTAGGTTTGTCCCCCACACCGCTTTATGTCTTTCCGCTTTATGTCTTTCCTTTATGTCTTATACTGATTTATTTTGCAGTGTTATCACATATTAGAGCATGCAAGTAAATATATGCTATAGTGTATTTCTTTTTCCCTATACCCTTTCATCTTATATCTTTCATTTCCGTTTTGTAAATAATAACATCAATTGTATTCTGTATATACTAGCCCCAGCTCAACCCCCTCTCTTACATGTGTAAAGATAATATAGAATCATCTATTATAGCTAGGGGCTGATGCTACTTATTGGTGGCTGAATTAAATGATGAAACATATAACTGTTATTTCCGCTATTTGTCTCGTTTCTCTTTTTTGATCCCTGTCATGTTATATGACAATGATCAAGACCAATTGCTCCACTCAATTGAATGTATGAAAGGATTTAAAATAGCTAGTCTTAATATACAAAGCCTTATGAGAAACCTTGAAGAGGTTGAGACCTTCCTGCTCAGGTCTGGGGTCGATGTTTTACTGTTGGGAGAAACCTGGCTCTCTGGCAGGACATTTAATAACCAAATAAATATCGAAATGTATAAATTATTCCGCTTAGACCGTGCTAGTGGCAAATCAAGAGGAGGCGGATTGGCTGCTTATGTCAAGGAAAACATAAATGTTGATTATGAGAAATTTAATGACCTCAACATTTCAAATAACCATCTAGAAATCCAAGTGCTTTTACTTGATGATCCCAATCACAAAAAAAAGATAATCCTTAATACATACAGACCACCTAGTGGCAAATATACTGAAGCTATTGAATTGTTGCAGGCGATACTCTCCAAATTGCCCTCAAATCATGAAATCTATTTGTTGGGGGATCTTAACATCAACTATGGTGATGGATCTCTCCCTGATAAGGAATTGGCCAAAATGGCACAAACCTTCCAATTAACCCAATACATTGTTTCACCTACTAGGTCCACCACCTCCTCAGCCACTATTATTGACCATGCCTACTCCAACTCTAAACATATATCTAACTCTGGAGTCCTAAATATCAATGTCTCTGACCACAACCCCATCTTTATTGTTAGAAAAAAACAGAAGATTGCTCTCTCAAAAACCTCCTTTAAATCCAGGAGCTACACCAATTTCGATGAGAATATATTCTTACAAATTTTAAAAGACCATAATTGGACCAAGTACTATTCTACTCGCGATCCAACCAAATGCTGGGACTATATGGAGGCCTTAATCTATCAAATACTAAATAGAATGTGTCCTGTCAGAGAGTTCAGTAATGTGCGTACCAGGTGTGAGTGGATCAATGGCGAGATATTCACATTAATGAAGCAGAGGGATAAATTCTT
This sequence comes from Sthenelais limicola, assembly GCA_942159475.1. NCBI lineage: Eukaryota > Metazoa > Annelida > Polychaeta > Phyllodocida > Sigalionidae > Sthenelais > Sthenelais limicola. Next base: position 30,408,261 of record OW804100.1, read on the forward strand.
TAAATTAGCAAAAAAATATAAATCAACAGATTTATTGGATCAAGCTAAACTTCTCCGAAAGCAGGTAAACAAAATGGCAAAAACACTCAAAAATGATTACATCAAAAACACTCTTTTACAATGCTCTGATAATCCCCATAAATTCTGGGAGAAGGTCAAACCCATGATTAGTCCTGAAAAAGCCTGCAATACTGATCATATTATTCTTGATAATGACAGTGGAGAAACCATAAATCCGAATGAAGTCCCTAATGTCTTTAACGAGTATTTTGCCTCAATTGGCACCAAGCTAGCCGATGTCATTGATCCACTCACACAAGATGAGACTGAGTTGTTTAATGAGAATGAAGGGCCATTGGCCAACTTTCCGAATTTTCAGTTTGAAGGAATTACTACTAACGATTTAGGTAAAATAATCTCTTCCCTCCCCCACTACAAGTCATCAGGCCTTGACCATTTGAAGACTCCTCTATTGAAGAAGATCCTTCTTACTCTAATAGAGCAATTCAAATATCTTATTGAGTTGTCCATGATTTCTGGCCTTATCCCTGATAAATGGAAGCTGGGTAGGGTAACTCCTTTATACAAGGCTGGAAATTCGAAAAAGCCAGGAAATTACAGACCCATCACCAGCATCTGTTTGCCGGCGAAGGTTCTTGAAAAAGTTATTCAGAAAAAACTCATGCTTCATCTTGAAACCAATGGCATTCTTTATTGCAAGCAATTTGGTTTTAGGTCTGGTTTCTCTACGGGCGACGCGGTTGTCTCATTTTTAAATGAAGTCTATGGAGCTATAAACGAAAAACAGGTCTGCAGGGCAGTGTTCTTGGACTTCAGGAAGGCCTTCGATACCGTTGATCACCAGATTTTATTAACAAAGCTGGGAAAAATAGGAGTCATGGGTATTGAGCTAGAATGGTTCAAAAATTATCTTCATGGTCGACACCAACATGTAACAGTAAATAATGTAACTTCTGCAATGCAACCCATAACGTGTGGAGTTCCCCAAGGTACTACCTTGGGGCCAATACTATTTTCAATCTATATTAATGATCTGCATAACCACTCCAAAAATTCCAATTTACAGCTTTTTGCTGATGATACCATTATTAGTAGAATTGACCAAACTATCGATCTAGCAACCAGAAATATACAACTAGATCTGGACAATATCATGCTCTGGTGCAGGCAAAACAAGATTTCTTTAAATGAAGATAAGTCAAAGTCCATGACCTTCTTTGGGGGGCCTTCCTGGAGATCCACCTGGAGGACTGAATCTCTCAATTATAATCTGCTATTAGGCCCCAAGAGCCTTGAGGATGTTGAAGACTATAAATATCTGGGGACGGTCGTCGACAGCCCCCTATCATTTAAGAAGCATTTATTAAACATCAGGCGAAAAGTTTCGCACAAATTGTGGCTCTTCAAGCATCTTAGAAGCAGGCTGAACGTAAATCTGAATTTTTTATGACTCGGCCAATAGAACAAAACTCAAATCACTACAAATTCTCCAAAATCGTGCACTTAGGATAATAACTAGAAGTAATAGATTCCAAAATGTAGATGACTTTCATCAGCAGTTCAGCCTGCTTCCCTTAAGAGAAAGAAGAAGACTACATCTTTTACAACAAGGCTTTCGCCTAAAAACCAACGTGAAATTTGTTGCCCAGATGCGTAGAGAGACCAGACAACATCGACTTGGCAGAATCGTTTTCAAATGCCCGGTACCCAGGCTTGAGCAGATACGCAAATCAATTTATTATAAGATACCATTTTACTGGAACTCTTTAGATGTATCTCTGCACACAGCTGACACTGCTACTAGTTTTACAAATTTAGCTAAACGAACATCCATCTGGAATGACCAAAATTATTTATATTGAATTCTTGTCAGCTTGTATGTATGGGCCCTAGTCTTTCCCCTTCAGTTTTCCCTCTTCCCTCTTCCTCTTCAGTTTTTCTAGTTTTATTCTAGTTTTCTAGTTTGCATTGTTTTCTCCTCTTCATCGTATGAGCATGACGAATTCAAATTCATTTGAATATATGTATCTCATATAAATGTAATATGCTTGTAATCTCAGTACTGCTTCGGTAATGACTTTATAGGTACCAAACATGAAGCTTTGCCTCGGTGCAAGCTCCTTTCGTATGCTATATGTATATTTACATCATTATCTAACAGTGTATTAATAATATCCTTTATTTTATAAATAATTATTGCGTGGAGCAATTGTATTCTAAAATTGTATAATTATAATGAATATTTATTGAGTATATCTATATATTTGTTATGTCTTAAACTTGCGCGTGGTGCTACTTGCACAAATCTAAGTAATATTAAAACAAAATTTTGCAAAGGCCTCCCTACTGTCGTCGACCTTAGGGAACATTGTCACCTTTGCTTATACGATAAAATAATTTTGCTACGGTAGGGCTTTAGATCCTCCCTATGTTGGGAGATTAGTTCCCGCCGATATTGTCGCTCTTGTAAATACAGGCTAATAAAAGTTTCAACAACAACAACAACAAAAGAAATTCTGATTTAATACCCCAAAGATAGCTTGGGCTTCAGTTGACAAATCTACAAAAACATAAACAGAATCCCATTGTATGAATCAGCACTCACTCTGGTAACAGCCGGAAGAAATGGTGCCTTACAGCATCATATAGGCATGTCGACCTTTTTGTCTCTCTTCTTACTTTATTCATTTGTATCTCCTCTGTACAATTGACTACGACAAATAAACAACTCCTTATCTTATCTTATCTTATCTTATGACTTCTTGGTTTCATAGCGCGCAAATGTAAGAATCGCATGCTTAATGTAAATCAAAAACATTTGTAGATCATAATTATTATCCATATAAATGAGGTTGGCTGGTCAATAATTATTATGCCCCTGGTTTCTCTAATCAAATCTGAATGTAGTTAATAAAATATCTTACTATAATTATAGCTGGCTCGATTGGAACTGTAAATTGTAGATCTGCATGCTCTATATTATTTCCCTCCTACACTTATACCATAAGTGAATTATTTGTGATATAATATATAACCAAATTGATTATGTATTTCCATAGAATAGGGTTATCAATGAGTGCAGTAACATATTCCAGTCTTTTAGACAATCAGGATCTGTCTTATTGGTGTATGTATAGGGGATGAGGGGTTGCCAAATGTTTTATAGCGGAACTCAACTGGAGGAAAAACGGCGGCAACAAATTCTTTTGTTGCCCACTAACATCAGTTCATTTCATGTTTGCAATGGAAACACAAATGGAGGAGTGTCAGATGTGTTGCCACATTCTCTGGGAACTGTTGTTTCTGTATGGATATTTGTTGCAACAAATTAGTGGGCAAGAACAAAATTTGTCGGCGCCGTTTTTCTCTCTAGTGGAGTCGCCCTATACTATGACATGTGGGTAGTGGGGTGGGCGAGCGCAATATAGAAAGCGCTGGGTCGGCTCAGAGTTGTGGGTTCGAACCCAGGCGCGGCTGCAGTTTCACCTCATGTAAATATACATCATCATATAATCACTGCGCTGCATATGAACTAAAATTGTTATTATTACTGGGAAGAAAATACTGTATCATCCAGTAGAAAATAAGGATTTATGAGAAACGCTCGAGTAATATGTGTTGTTTTGATGTCTCAAATATGCTCTTTCTTAGTCAGGGAATCTATATGAGGAATGCCAAATAGCTTTAACTTTGGCTGTTTCCCTCATCTGATCATTGCCTGAGTTGTATTGATTTTATCGTAGTAGAAACTGGTGCCAGAATTGTAGCTGCAAAAGTTCCTTATCCTATCACGAATTTCAAGCCATAGACTAATAGTATTAACATTATTAATCATTATTAACTCCTACCTTTTGTACATATTGTGGTCAGGGAACTTCGACAATGTCAGCAAGGACATTGTAGATCAAGCTAAGAAATAACACAAGCCCTGCGACTGAACACAAGCCCTGAGTTTATTGAATAAGTGTACATTCAATAAATTATTTGAAGATCCTTGTTAATTATTGCTATAGCTTCACGAATTAATTACTTTAGCTAATACATATTTTCGAATTAAACAGCATGGATCAAAACAATTATCATTTAGAGACAAACAAAGTGCTTGATTCAGAAATAAATCATGCATAAAGGTCAGATTGTCAGAAAGTGTACAATCACTCGCCCTACACATTTAGTCAATTCTGATGGATATATGTAAATATATAAATAATAGGTATAGGCTATATCGGGGTATATTTGGTACAGCACTGGTTCAAGAAATGAACAATGAGAGGATTGTGGAAGGTGAATTGTACATTTTCTGACGATCTGATCCATACACGCCCTGTTCATTCCCTGTGCATGACTTAAGTCAGTTTACTGATCATTCATGAAAGTTTCACCGTGGTGGGAGGGGTGGGGGTGGAAGGGAGGGGTAGGATGGGGTGGGGTTGGGTTCTTCGATAATAAATGAAGCATCTTTTGTGGATCACACGTCTTTAATACGAACTTCCTTCATTCATTCTTTCATCTGGATAGCAGTTTTGACTCATTGATTTCATTTAGGCAGGTGCAAAACCTTTGTGGGTCTCTAAAGAAGTGAATACTGTTCTACGGATATATTTGTTGAAGTGAAACAATGCAGTGCAAAAGATTGATAAGAATTAACAAAATATTCATTCGATTTACATGTATATTCTTGACAACCGAAATGGACTGCCATAGTAGATACAAAAATAGAAAAATCCCGAATAATCTTTATCACTTTAATTTAAATCGTATGAATTCATGTACCAAATTTCAAGACAGTGTTTTGAATATATTCTTGTGTTTCGAAGGTCATCCTCCGGAGAATATATAGCTACTTCACTGGTAATTGCTCATCTAGAAATATTGCAAACCTTTTTTCAAACATAAATATATCAATATATCATAAAATATAGAAACACTACTTAGATATCCTTAATGTTCACATTCATTGCAATCCGCTTGAGTACGCTTGGTCTCATGTTTTCATTTATAATGATATCTCAGAATCTATTTTTTGCGACTTGTGACTCATTTCCCTGAAACACATCACGTATAAAGGTGGAGTAGAGCTTGATGAGGGTGCGGGCCAGGGTACCACGAGGCACAAATACATCACCACCAACCCCTTATAAATAAATGTCAGGTTGTAAAATTCGGAACTACTCTCTGCGAGTTTTGAATGTTTATTTGAAGTCTTATTCAGAAATGCATCTGCCACACCCCCTACCATCTCAGAGGCCTAACCACTGATTCATTTCTTGTCCAACTGCTGACCCTAAATTTATATTGAAGAATGACCCTGAATTCTTCAAGGTCATGAGGTGAAACATGAGCATCTCTAAAGGTGTGATTCCACTGGATCGCTCTTTTGGTCCACTCATGTTCCGCTCTTTTATTGTTCCCCAGTGCATAACAAGCAACCTTACACTATACAGTGATCCAATGGGATATTTTATTGCACTTCCCATACACTTTAAAAAAAATGCTATTTGCGCTTCCAGCGCACAGGACATTCCGCTAATATCTGACCCTTTGATTTGAGCGCAAGTACATGACGCTCTTTCTGCCTGTTTAAGTAGCGGTCCAATAGCGCAATGAGAGTGAAGCAACAGACTTGCCATTGATTTCATTAGCAAACAAGCGAAACCAGTAGAATTGCTCTGCGCTTGTATTGTGCTAAAAATAAAAGCAGATGAAGAGTGAATGAAAAGCACACTATGAATAAGTGAAGCAGGAGCGAGCCATGAGCACATGTTTACAAGTGATCCAGTGGAATCCAAGTTTTACCATAAATCCTCAATTTATATTCCTAACAAGGGAGGTGTAATATAGGGGGCAGTCAGTCTAGGCCCAAAGATGAGCGAGTTCCTTCATATGGAGGGAAAACAGCAAAGCACTGCACTGCCAGGAAACAGATTAGCGACTATAATTGTAACAAGTTATTCCAAATAATATTTCTATAAAAGCAAAGAGTTACAAGCTTCAATAAATGACATTTTTATACCTTACAATTGTATTGTAACGTACATAGTGTGTTCTTAATATTTAGGCTTGATCTAGTATTGGTTCTCCACTAATTGAGAACAGTCCAGGGGCAGAGACTAAACAGCTGCAGATTAATAACCTCCATTTCATGTCAGCTGGTGCACTGTTTGTGTTTAGTCACTGCCTTGAACAGTCCAGGGGCTATACCCCGGGCTATACCAACCATAGACAGAGACTAAACAGATTAATAACCTCCATTTCAGGCCTGCTGGTGCACTGTTTGTGTTTAGTCACTGCCTTGAACAGTCCAGGAAGAGTGGCTATTGCTAGTGTGGCCGTGGAGGCCTGTTTTTTTCCTTTAGTTGTACCGATAGCCCTAAGATCGATGGGTTTATCTGAAAACATTATATGTACATGTTGTTTCTCCTGCCTTTCCCATTCACCAACAACCACGCCAACCCACCTCCCGTCGCATAGAATGACATAGCATCTATGCGACCCAGAGCTAAAAAACAAAGCTGTAGACCCAGGTTCGAGCTTCCAACCTTCTACTCTGCAGTCCAGTGACTTACTGACTGAGCCATGCCCCGTAGTTGGGTATGTTTCACCTAAAGAGCTGTTATAAACATGGCCTTACTGGTATGGCAGAGGAAGGAAAAACGTCCATTACTCCTTTATTAATGCTATGATGACTGTGTTACTTTAAAACAACGATCTAGCGATATTCAGGGGGCGTTCTGTGGCAACGGAAATGACCAAATATATGAGGTGACTGTAAAAAGGTGATCGTGTGCTGTTTTGAGCATATAACGTTGCTCAGAGGTAGAGAGACTGAGGGTGACACCTACGGGAATTAATGTGTACCTCGCGGCACCGTCCGGTGGCCACAAACTAAGTCACCGTGGCGTCCAGGGGCTATACCAACCATAGGCAGAGACTAAACAGATTAATAACCTCCATTTCATGCCTGCTGGTGCACTGTTTGTGTTTAGTCACTGCCCTGAACAGTCCAGGGGCTATACCAACCATAGGCAGAGACTAAACAGATTAATAACCTCCATTTCATGCCTGTTGGTGCACTGTTTGTGTTTAGTCACTGCCCTGAACAGTCCAGGGGCTATACCAACCATAGGCAGAGACTAAACAGATTAATAACCTCCATTTCATGCCTGCTGGTGCACTGTTTGTGTTTAGACACTGCCCTGAACTGTCCAGGGGCTATACCAAACATAGGCAGAGACTAAACAAATTAATAACCTCCGTTGTGGGCCTGCTGGTGCACTGTTTGTGTTTAGTCACTGCCCTGAACTGTCCAGGGGCTATACCAAACATAGGCAGAGACTAAACAAATTAATAAGCTCCGTTGTGGGCCTGCTGGTGCACTGTTTTTGTGCCACATGCAGCAGCCCCTCAATGTCGGTCATTAATCCTTTAACAATGCTGGTCTCCGGAGACCTCCTCAAACCGTCTTTTTACAGTCATTTGATAAGCTACTGGCTTGAACTGAGGTTGAACCATTGACTTCACATTTCCAGGCAATATGCCTCGGGCAAGTTCCACCTCATACAGTATATGGGTCAGATTTTCAGAAAATGTACAATTCGCCTTCACTAATTCTCTCAAATAACCCACATTTAAGACGAAAATGAGCTTCAAAATGCAGTTTAACATAACAGAACTGATACCGTACTTTAAATCAATGCGATACCAAATATACTCAGATATACCCGATATTTTTCAATTTTCAGCCTAATTCAGGAGAATTTCCTGAATGTGTAGAGCTGCCAAAAGTACATTTTCTGAAAATCTTATAAATCTGCTAAATTCTAGTACTCAAAGGGAAACCTTTTCAATGACGATCAATTCATAGCATTCATACAAAGAGGGTTTGGTGAGGTTGTTTTTGTGTTAATCGTATTAATCAAGTTTAAATGGCGCAGTATATTGGTTGCAATTGACGAGTACATAAGGCAGTAGCATCAGGCAAGTGAAGCATACCTCAATAGGCAATAGGGGACTTGTGATGTGTTACAATAGGGAGCGTAAGAAGTCCACGGCAGCCATTTTTTGAGTCGCGCTACTGTAGCAGTTTCATGACGTCATGTGGACATGTCGCGCAAAACTCCCATAGCCCCACCATTGCGGACATAAATAATCTCTGTTTGTTCATCGATCATATAGTTTTATGAATTCTAACTTATATATATACATCTTTAGAGGCAAACGATTTCAACTATATAGCCTCCATAATTGTCAAACCTTTACTGGGGTGATCTATAGAGTGATTATTTATCGCCCCAATGCTAACTCTATGGGGATTATTTACTTCCGGTCCACACATCAGTACAACTACGCGACTAATTTTCATTAATTCGCGCCCCGCCACCATGACACTTACGTGCCCTATAGGGGACTTGCATGGCCGCCATCTTGAATCTGGATTCACTTGGAATTATGGGAGTTGTATGTTAGTGTAAAGCCTATCAGAAATATACCATGGAATATTTATTGGTGCTCCAATGTCAATATTCATTTGTTATTCATGTTTCCATAACATAAGTCCCCATCTTTCCCATTATGCATTTGGTTTTTATAGATCATTTATTTAAGCTATGATTTTAGGGAAAACATTCTTGCAATTGTTGATAAAAATGTTGCTAAATATTGGTATGTCAGACCTGAATTGAATCTATCGCAGCACGCTGTGTAACAGACGTGCGCAGTGACGCATGCAACTCCCCTATAGGGAGGGCATAGCCGCCATTTTGAATCTTGATTCGCATGGAATTATGGGAGTAATGGTACGGTATAAAATCTATAGAAAACATGCCATGTTCAGCATGGGATATTTATCAATGCTCTAATGTCAATATCCATGTGTTATACATGTTTTCATAACAGAAGACGTCATCTTTCCCATCATGCATTTGGCTTTTATAGATCATTTATACCAGCTTTGATATTAGTGAAAACATTTTTGCAATTTTCGGTGAAAATGTTGCCAAGTATTTGTATGTCAGACTTGAACTGAATCTGTCCCAGGATACACTGTGACAGACATGCGCAGTGACATATGCAACTCCCCTATTGGTACCTACATTGTACATTGGGAGGAGGCCCATCCCTTCATTGTTTACACAATAGCTAGCTTACCAAGGTGCTGACAACACCTCGTTTGATTGCCTGTGCTCCTCGCTATGAGGGTCAGATTGTCAGAAAATGTACAATTGGCCTTCACCAATCCTCTCAAATAACCCAAATTTAAGATGAATATCACGTTCAAAATACTGTTCAACATAACCAGACAGATTTATTGAATGAATACAATAGAGAATACACTCAGATATACCTAGTATTTATCACTTTTCACTCTGATTTAGCAGAGTTTGATAGATGTGTTTAACTGTAGATTTCTTGAAAATCTGACCCATGATGTCACGGTGTGCTGTATTTCCCCTATGAACATTCGCCCCGACAGAGTTGGTATTTTCACTACTTCCCAAAGTGCAAATATACAAATTTTGAACATTTAGAATTGACTTACCTTTTAGCCTCTGTATTTCAACTATTTGTTGCATGAATCGGTAAAATTTAGGAATACATTTCCAGCCGAGAAGACATGTATCTGTGATGTGTCACAGAAAATAACTCGAAATGAAATGGATTTTGAAATACCATCATATTTGAAAAGAAGAGCTTAAGTGAATTCCAACATATGTTGATATTTAGAAATTTACTTAAAAAAATATTTCCATATGTTATGTTTGATTTCTTTCATGTTCGAAATGAGTTTGCAATATTTTTGGGTGGACAATTACTAGTAAAGTAGCTAAATATACTCTATAAGATGACCTTAGAAATGCAAGGATATATTTAATACACTGCCGTGAAATTTGGGACATGTATTCATGCGAATCAAAGCGCTAGATACTCCAAATATAAGAGCATTCCCACAAAGATATCTTGTGAATAAAACACTTTGAAAAATATCAATTTTGGGACTTGTGACTCATTTTTCTGTAACACATCACAAATTATGGTTTCTCCATATCTGCACTTTTTTATTTTTGAAAAGGTTTTATTCAGCATATCCTGCCATCGAGGCTCTTACAATTCTAAACAACAAGTATGCAGTGTCCCTTATATTTTGAATTTTGTTAGTTTTTTCTGAAATCTTCTCACGCTTCACACTGATAGATCAATAGCATAAATGCTTTGTTCTTAACAATATAGCAGTCGCCTAGCAACTATCCATATCTGCACTTACCGTGTATGCTCTGTATTCGGCCAAAAACATGTTTCCATTATTTCTAGTAAAGTAGCTAAATGTACCCTATAGGATGAACTTAGAAACGTAAGGATACATTCAATAAACTGTCGTGAAATTTGGTGCATGTATTCATGCAACTGAAAACGCTAGATACCCCAAATATAAGTGCATTCCCACAAATACATCTTGTTAATAAAACACTTTTGGAGGGTTTATCACCTATAGCTATATCAATCGATGTATCAAATTTCAGGACAATCTATGTAATATATCCTTTCGTTTTAAAGGTCCTCATATGGATGACATTTAGTTACTTTACTGTTTATTGACCCCAAGAAATATTGGAATTTTTTTTTTCAAAAACGAAAATATCAAACTTAAAATCTAGAAACACTTATTAGATTATTAGACTGTTTACTATCATTGAGCTTGAGCTCATCTTTTCAAATATAATGGTATCTCAAAATCTATTTTTTGCGACTTATGACTCATTTTCCTGAAACACATCACATATAGATCTGCACTTACCTTGTATGCTTTGTATTCGGCCAAATACATGTGTCCATTACCCAACACATTGTGCGAGTAATTGTGCACTGAGTGTGTGGTAATACTGTCAACCCTTACCTGGTGTTACCCCAGTCTTACCTATACACTGCCTACGTCACTGTAGTTATGTGTAGGTATGTAACCCTGGAGTTAGGATTATCTCACAGATTATCTCCTGCCAGGTAGTGATTAGGGCCTGCTCCCGATAATGAGTTGTACTCCAGGGGCTGAACATAACTTCTATTTGTTTGCCTTTGTGTTATGGCTTTTCTTTATACAAATATTTATTTAGGTATGGTAGGTTAAACAGTTACATATATATATATCGATATATATTTACTAATATATGCCTGGGATCGCCAGTAGGCGGCGGTCTTCCCCGGACACTAGATGAGAAGGTATAGAGGAGAAGAAGCATTTGTTGTTTTTAATATTTAGTATTTTTATACAGCAAATCTTCTGTAAAACGACAGTCAAGATTACATGCTTTCATATGGGCACCTTAAATGACATATGCATTTTCACATTTTATCTTTACTTTTATTTAACGTATTTATACAGCCTATAATTTGTGTTAGAAGGATGTACAAGACTTATGGAGACTTAACTTTAAGGTAGTGTTTTCCATGAGTTTCCGCCAGGGGGTAGTTGTTAGTGCAACGTTAATGACAGAAAGGTAGAGAGAAGTTTGTATAGGCGACAGTGATTAGTTGGCGAGAAAAATAAATATATTATAAATGATTAAGTTATAATTGATTTTGACAAGTGGCGGTCCCTTGGACTCCTGAATTTCAACCTTGAAGACAACCTCAAAGTCCCAGCCCGAAAACCTAAGTCGATACAAACACAAAAATAATAATTGCTCTGCATATATCTACTTGAAACAAATATTAGAGAAGAATTGTTTTACATACAACCCCCGCCCCCCCCCCCCCCCAAATAAAATTTGCACTTATCGGTTTCCTGACCTAGGACTAGGCTTTCTAATGCGATTGTAATGCCACTTTGCGGTCTTAATGGAATTATAATGGCACCTTAAGGCGAGAGGCTTTCCCTTCGTTTGAAGGGACTCCCTCATCTTTGGGCCTAGACTGATCACATCAGTCATTGTTATACATAGACCTAAAACAAAGGAGCACCACCAGTATCTGTTGTGCAGCTAATGAATGCTGACGATACACTGATGGTAAATACTTGTAAGTTTAGTAGATTAATTATACTCACTGATACATGCCTAAATTGACAAATTGACATAGCTATTTCTTATGATTGACAAACGACATAGACCCTTTCTTAGAGCGACAAATTGACATTGGATTCTGGAGACTCTTGATCTCGAGTAGTATTTTTACATAAGGTATAGTCTAGCTAGACACAGCAGTGGGAGGAAGACCATGGTATTTCTGTTGAATTATCACCCATGAGCCCATTATCCTCAAGTGTTCGTTGACATCCATTGTTCATAATATTATTTGTACACTGTGCATGCCCATTTATGTTCATTTGTCATCTCACGGAAGATTAGCTGTATAAAAATTCTAAAGAAAAAAAAAAGAAAAAAAAGGGGACAAATGCTCATCCTTAGTGCGATAAATCAATACAGGACCCCCCCCCCCCCATCAGGAGCCCTAGGCAGGGATACCAGTTATTCAACACACTCTGAATGATTAATAACTCTGCAATAATCTAGCTGGGATCTACTGATCTGACCATACTAAGTCTGACCATTGTCCATTAGCGTCAATAAACGAGCAGAAACAAACGCATATATAAAGCTTAACTGTGTATCCTGCTAAAGAAACATTGTTCATAGACAACAGTGCAGTGCTTTTGGCACCACTTCTTGGTCTTAATGTGTTTCTCTTCATTCTGTTGTTCTAACACGTGTATGAAGAGGTTAGAACAACGAGAGCGGCGCCTTTGTTTAGACTACATTCTACTTTACAGCTCACAGCACCAACTTATGTAAAATCTGAAACAATGCACAATTCTTGAAATTCTTAGAACCGACGTCTTGGGTAGAATATATGTGATGTGTTTCAGGAAAATGAGTCACAAGTCACACAAATTTTGAGATACCATCATAATTCAAAAGATGAGATCAAGCCGATTCCAATGATAGTAAACAGTCTAATACTCTAATAAGTATTTCTAGATTTTAAGTTTGATATTTTTATTTTTGAAAAGATAGTTTGCAATATTTCTGGGTGGACAATTACTAGTAAAGTAACTAATTATACTCCGTGCGCAGGTCTTCAAAACACAAAGATATATGTAATACAATATCCTGAAATTTGGTACATAGATTTATATGATTAAAGCCACCAAAACTCAGAACATTTAAATAAAGAGATCTTGTGAAAAAACACTTTGAAAAATAACAATTTTTGCGACTTGTGACTAATTTTCCTAAAACACATCACATATTATCGGTTCAAACCTGTAGGGTGAGGGGACTTACCCTGTTGTAGGACAACACAGCCCGGTACTTAGGAAAATTAAAGTTCTGTAATCTCTGTAATTGCATGTTGGACCTTTCAGTGATATTTTCCTCACCTTTATCACTTCTTTTCATGACATTTCATTGATCTCACTTCCACACATGTGATATTTCCCGGAGTCAAGAAAAGTTTTGAACATTATATGGGTCAGATCATCAGAAAATGTACAATTGGCCTTCACCAATCCTCTCAGATAACCCAAATTTAAGACGAAAATCAGGTTCAAAATACAGTTCAACATAACCAGACAGATTTATTGAATGAATACAATACAGTATAGACTCAGATATAACCAGTAATTATCATTTTTCACTCTAATTTAACAGAATTTGAGAGATGTGTTTAACTGTAGATTTTTTTTTCTGAAAATCTGACCCATTGTTCTCTTACACAGACATTTACTCATTTCACATTACCAATATAAATCTACAGTGTTATTATCAATAAACAATAAGTTGGATGATGCCAAGACCTGGCTTATATAGTTCCACAATGTTGTATTCGAATAAAATCCCCCTTTTTTTATTATTAAATACAACAACAATTATTTGAAGAACTGACAACAAGTGTATTTTGCATTAGTGGTACCTAAAATGCTCAGATATTTAGACCATCTACTGTTTAAAACAAAAGACACTTCTTTATTCAAGACACAACTTCCAAAAGAAGTAAAAAAGAAAAAAAGAAAATGCATGACATTTAAGGTTCAGTTTGGAAGATTGCTTTGCAGCTTAAATTAACCTTCAGGGGTCAACAATGTAAATCTTTTAAATATTAAATATTATGGGTTCAATCTCCGTTTCCATGAACGTTACAAACTTAATAGCCCCTAGTGGTGATTTGTGGAACTATAGTCTTCATAACACTATATATGTAAAATAAATTCATTTATAATTTGAAAATAATGTAATGGAAAAGAAATGAAAATAAAATAATGTATTGTCAAAGAAATGAAAAAAAAGAATGTATTGTAAAAGAAAAGACTATCATTAAAAGGCAGGATATATTCCTTAAAATAGTAACTTTAAAACTACATAGATTATCATCCATAACAATTTGTCATAAATTCTGAAAGACCCTTAATGCAACCCACTGTAGAGATGGATCAATTGAGCCTTACTCCTTTCTATTAACCTCTGGGGATCACTGGAGTCTTAGGCTTAACACGCAATGGACAAACAGGGATCAGGAAGATCACCCCCTCCCCCACTCTACCGCACCCCCACCTCTGTTATGTAGTGCATCTGCAGGTATAGAGGGAAGGGTAGGAGGGGGTATAGAGGGAGGGGTAGAGGTAGGAGGGGGTATAGAGGGAGGGGTAGGAGGGGGTATAGAGGGAGGGGTAGAGGTAGGAGGGGGTATAGAGGGAGGGGTAGGAGAGGGTATAGAGGGAGGGGTAGGAGGGGGTATAGGGTGAGGGGTAGGAGAGGGTATAGAGGGAGGGGTAGGAGGGGGTATAGAGGGAGGGGCAGGAGGGGGTATAGAGGGAGGGGCAGGAGGGGGTATAGAGGGAGGGGTAGAGGTAGGAGGGGGTATAGGGTGAGGGGTAGGAGAGGGTATAGAGGGAGGGGTAGGAGGGGGTATAGAGGGAGGGGTAGAGGTAGGAGGGGGTATAGAGGGAGGGGTAGGAGGGGGTATAGAGGGAGGGGTAGAGGTAGGAGGGGGTATAGAGGGAGGGGTAGGAGGGGGTATAGAGGGAGGGGTAGAGGTAGGAGGGGGTATAGAGGGAGGGGTAGGAGGGGGTATAGAGGTAGGGGTAGAGGTAGGAGGGGGTATAGAGGGAGGGGTAGGAGAGGGTATAGAGGTAGGGGTAGAGACAGGAGGGGGTATAGAGGGAGGGGTAGGAGAGGGTATAGAGGTAGGGGTAGAGACAGGAGGGGGTATAGAGGGAGGGGTAGGAGAGGGTATAGAGGTAGGGGTAGAGACAGGAGGGGGTATAGAGGGAGGGGTAGGAGAGGGTATAGAGGTAGGGGTAGAGACAGGAGGGGGTATAGAGGGAGGGGTAGGAGGGGTTATATAGTGAGGGGTAGAGGTAGGAGGGGGTATAGAGGGAGGGGTAGAAGAGGGTATAGAGGGAAGGGTAGAGGTAGGAGGGGGTATGGGGTGAGGGGTAGAGGTAGGAGGGGGTATAGAGGGAGGGGTAGAAGAGGGTATAGAGGGAAGGGTAGAGGTAGGAGGGGGTATGGGGTGAGGGGTAGAGGTAGGAGGGGGTATAGGGTGAGGGGTAGAGGCAGGAGGGGATATAGAGGGAGGGGTAGGAGGGATTATAGAGGGAGGGGTAGGAGGGGTTATAAAATGAGGGGTAGAGACAGGAGGGGGTATAGAGGGAGGGGTAGGAGGGGTTATAGATTGAGGGGTGGAGAGAGGAGGGGTTATAGAGGGAGGGGTATGAACTTATTATGGATGTCGGCAATTAATTAAAAGGACATTTCTGTACCCCACACACTCCAATATGCCCCCCCTACCCCACATTACCCCCAGGCCCTTCCCCACCCAACCCCCAGCCCCTACCCCCAGCCCCTTCCACCTCTCTACCCCACTCAACCCCCTGCCCCTACCCCCACCCCATCTACCCCATCTACCCCTCCCCCACCCTATCCCTACCCCTCCCGACCCCCAGCCCCTTCCACCCCACCCCCTCTACCCCCATCTACCCCTCCCCCACCCTATCCCTACCCCACCCAACCCCCCTGCCCCTACCCCCACCCCCTCTACCCCATCTACCCCTCCCCTACCCTATCCCTACCCCACCCAACCCCCTGCCCCTACCCCCACCCCCTCTACCCCATCTACCCCTCCCCCACCCTATCCCTACCCCACCCAACCCCCTGCCCCTACCCCCACCCCATCTAC
The DNA here is from genome assembly GCA_942159475.1 of Sthenelais limicola. Taxonomy (NCBI): domain Eukaryota; kingdom Metazoa; phylum Annelida; class Polychaeta; order Phyllodocida; family Sigalionidae; genus Sthenelais; species Sthenelais limicola. The sequence goes on from OW804100.1 coordinate 30,424,449, forward strand.
CCCATCTACCCCTCCCCTACCCTATCCCTACCCCACCCGACCCCCAGCCCCTTCCACCCCACCCTACCCCCAGCTCTTCCTCTACCACATTGGACAATACCTGCGGCCAGTCAGCAGTCAGTATGTTCCCACAACAATATTAGCTCAGGTAGCAGCTAGTGCTTGTGTTGACCAGTCTACTGGACACACACACACACAGAGTGACCAGTAGTAGTAAGGAAGAGGAGGAGGAAGGGGGAGGTTGGGGTAGAGCAGGCTCTACACACTAACATAACATTGATCATGTTAGTCTTACCCACACCCACTGTATGTGATGATGTCTACACATAGAGATTATTGCATGGAGCATACACAGTGTATTAAACCAAGGGTTTGTAGGGATTAAGACTCTTCTACTCATTCTCCTGGACTATACGGCTTACTGGAGTATCTCTATTACTACAGTACATGGGTGAAATCGCCAGAAAATGTACAATTCATCTTCACCAATCCTCTCAAATAACCCAAATTTCAGAAGATAATCAGGTTCAAAATACAGTTCAACACAACCAGACAGATTTATTAAATGAATACAATACAGGATACACACAGATATACTCAGTATTTATCACGTTTCACTCTAACTTAGCGGAATTTGATAGATGTGTTGAACTGTAGACTGTGCATTTTCTGAAAATCTGACCCACATGTCTAAGGCTTAGTCATGTGGAATATACTATAAACACCATCGTGGATTCCATTTGTGTAGGACCTTATAAGTCTTTGGATCATATCATGTTTGGAGAAATCAGAAAGGAACGCTGATGAACGTAAACATTGATATTATGTATGATGTTTGGATATAGGCTTGTATCAATTTGCATTGTCTTGATATCAAATTTGATATAGCCTGCAACTTTCAGAATCACACGGATTGATATAAGTAATTCATTAATATGCCTAAAGTTTCACACATGAGATATGAAATCAGCTTAGCTAAATTGAGCATCAACTTATATTTCATAGAGAAGCACTTGATAAACATTTTTTATCTACAGGTCGACTGGTAATAACATTTACTCATTGATTTTTTCATCATAAATGCCTTTTCAATAGAAAAAAAGAAATATCTGATACTGCTGTAGATTCTGAGAAGTTCATAAAAGGTCAATTGAGGTATACTTTAAAAAAAAATGTTCCCCCAGGAACTGAAAAAAATGTCTATTTTATAACAATAGTTGTTTTAAATGCTTTCCGTGTTTTTTTGTTTTAAGTGCTTTCCTGTTTTCCTGCTTTTATTAGCTTCTTTTGTCAAAAAGGTAGGGGAAGGTTTTTCTAGATAGGGGGGGGGGGGGGGGGGGTAAATCTGAAACACATTCAATTTCTTTTGCCCAATAGCAGCTAGAACATGCTTGCAACTCATGGAAGTGAACGCCAAGGCTAATTCCAAGGGAGGAGGCTTGGGTCATGTCCTATACTAGATAAGGCAATTGGAAAAGTATTTTTAAATACCTTTTTTCCATTATATATTATCAGACTGGCACTGCCAGTGGAGATTCTTAAAGAGATCATGCAAGCGGCTAGACCTCCTCGTGTTATCCAATATCAGGAATTAATGTCATTTTTTGCCCCTCATCAAATTATCTCATTACCAAACAATTAACTCGTATCCAGTCTAGGCCCAAAGTCAAGAGAGTACCTTCAAATGAAAAGAAAGCCTCTCGCCTCAAACCACAAACCACAAAGTGCCATTATAATTCCATTAAGACCGCAAGATGCCATTATATTCCCATTAAAACGCCGAGTCCTAGGCGCGAAAGCCGATTTGCGAAGTAGGCGTCCAATCACTGACATACCATTCTTATCTGATCTGAGGGTTTGGACCTAGAGTGTATCTGGCATTCTGTGTAAAAGTCAAGGGGACCAATTGGCAATAACTGGATTGCTTCTTGGGGCTAAATCTACTTTCCTCTTTAGCCTGATTAGTTTATTAAGCCTTGTCTCTCTCTATTGTTTTTGTTATTTTTTATTGATAGCATTTTATACATTATATCATCATCTCTGTAGTGTCATTAGTTCTTCTCCCTGATGCAGTTCTCTTCTAGTCTGTATTGATATCTTAGACAAAATTACGCATCATTTCTATGATTTCAAGGCCAATTTACATGGAACTAGTTTAGAGTCATTTAATTCATTTAGTAATCAGTGCCATAATTGTCCAGTAATTTATTCCCAGCTGCCTGGCATATATGATATTTGTGCCGGAATGTACAAGTAATACATTGAGTAAGATAAACTTGGAGGTCTATCCATTCACTCAGCTTTAAAAGGATTTTATTTTCGCTGGGTGTACTTGAATTGAATTGAATTGAAAAACATTTTATTGCAATACATGTGTTGCCAATCGAAGGGGATCTCCTGCTGATTGGGGTGATTCAATTTCCCTTCGGTCTTTGCCTTACATTTGTCTGGGGTAGATTAACAATGTCATCTCAGTCATAGACTGCCGATGATTCTCTACATGAATACAGTTTGAGAATAATAAAACTATGGCGTATGTAAAATGGCGCAATAACTTTAACAAAAGGATTTAGGGTTAGGGTATCAGGGCTCAAAAAAACCTATGTTTACTTGCCCGTGGCAAGTAAAAAATGGCTCTGGGCAAGTAAAATTTAATGTTACTTGCCCGAGTGGGCAAGTGGAAACCCCTGTTTTGATGTCTACTTACAATGAAACAAGATACATACAGATCAGTGTGATTTCGTTTATAAATTTGGGCAAGTGAAAAAGAGTGTTGGGCAAGTAAATCTTGGCTGCCACTTGCCCAATGGGCAAGTGAAGTTGGTAGGGTTTTTTCGAGCCCTGGGCTTAGCTTAACATTGTTTTGCTTGTGTTGATTCGAACTTGAACCTAGAGCTTACTTTGTATAGTTTTGTTTACGAGCTCTTCACGTCCCATGATGATCATAATCCCATGGGGGGGGGGGGCGGGGGTCGGGGGGATGAAGGAGGCAGGGAGGGCCGGATGATTTGTCTTTTGAGACGCCGGGGTAAAAACTACATGGGTCAGAGCGTCAGAAAATGTACAATTGACCTTCACCAATCATCTCAAATAACCCAAATTTAAGACGAAAAGTATGTTCAAAATACAGTTCAACATAACCAGACTGATTTATTGAATGAATACAATACAGAATACACTCATATATACCTAGTATTCATCATTATTCACTCTAATTTAGCTGAATTTGATAGATGTGTAGAACTGTAGATTGTGGACTTTTTGAAAATCTGACCCATATCCCCTTGCACTCCCCAACTGGCTGAAAATGCTCATGAATAATTCATGAATGGTTTCTGGTTGCTCAGAAATATTGGCAGAGGAGAGGGTTCTTTTGTCCTCCTTCCTCATCTCTGATCGAGTGAAGTCAGATACTCTTTTATTTCTATTATGATATTCATATAGAATAGAGTGATTAAACAGGATTTGTACACTTGCAGTTCTTCCTGTTATTAGCTTGTAACTTTAGCCTTTAAACTGGAAAGGTACGATGATATGAACCTTTACAGAAACAGTGCTAATCTCACCTGCTGTTTAAGCTCTCCCTCCACAATAGGGTCAGATTTTCAGAAAATATACAATTGGCAGCTCTACACATTTAGGAAATTCTGCTAAATTAGGCTGAAAAAGGAGAATACCGGGTATATCTGAGTATATTTGGTATTGAATTGATTTAAAGTATCCGTTCTGTTATGTTAAACTGCATTTTGAAGCTCAATTTTGTCTTAAATGTGGGCTATTTGGGAGGATTGGTGAAGGCGAATTGTACATTTTCTGAAAATCTGACCCAATAATATCATGAGCTGTTGCAAAACATAGGAAAGTACATTATTACATCTTGATATTACATTCACAGGTTTTATAATATTCTAGGCAGTATAACAAATTGTTGAAAACCATAGTTTATCGTCACATACATTGAGACCAAATGTGTCAATGGCCTATAATAGGTCGGGATATCTGCGAAAAATGGAACTATTCATAATATCCCAGGCAAACTTAACTTAATCCGGACAAGATACTTACTTATCAACTTTGTCTATTACTTAAAACAGAATCAAGAGATCCAGACAGAAACGAAAATGAGATTTATAACGTACAGGAAAGAATATTCAAATACAATTGGACATCCGAGAACACATAGCTACCTTGTCGCTTATGGACAACAGAACATGATATCCAGAAAGAACTGAAAACAAAACAGATATTCTGAGAAATTACGAATATCCCAATCAATGATATTAATTCCTGATCTAGAATAGGGGATTTGCATAGACGCTATTTTGAATCTTGATTCGCGTGGAATTATGGGACTAATGGTACAGTCTATAGAAATCTATAGAAATCATGCCATGTTCAGGATGGACTATTTATCAATGCTCTAATGCCAATATCCATATGTTATACATGTTTCTATAACACAAGTCCCCATCTTTCCCATAATGCAATTGGTTATCATAGATCATTTATACAGGCTATGATATTGGTGAAAACATTCTTGCAATTTTCAAGCAAAGGTATTCCCAAATACTTGTATGTCAGATTTCAACAGAATCCATCCCAAGATGCACTGTAACAGACATGCGCAGTGGTACATGCAAGTCCCCTATTGGAACCCAGAGGGAAATAATACAGTACAAGGCACTGTTAATAGAGGCAATGCATTGCACGCTTGACATTCCTCATACACCTAGCAAGTAATATTCAGCGATGGAAACCTAAAAAACTATAAAAACATCAAAGTAAAAGAGTACAAAACTAAATCATCTTCAAGTTTGGATGCCATTCAAAGAGGACACTACTACACAGGAAGTAGTAACAAATATTGGCATTTCCGCTTCCGTCTGTGCATTAATCTGCTCTAATTGTTGGTGGATCTCTTCCGGATCACGTGATCTAAATACCTGCAGATGATTGGGCGAGGTGAATTGCCTGCAGATCCCATGTGAGGATCCAGAACTCATTCTGGTATTGATTGATTGATTTATTGATTGATTTATTGATTGAATTGTTCTACTCCATGGGGAGATAAGACAGACTATGAACTGGAAATGATTGCTTACTTCATCCCATGTCTCAGCAGTAAATGAACCATGAACTTATCATTAAAAAATAATAATAAAATTAATCAATTTGTAAATTCTGATCAAGAGAAACGGTTCCATTTAAGATTTTTATATTGTGCATTAAGAGACAAAATAGAATCCAAGGACGAATCTGTTTGATTTCTACCACGATATACGATCTGTATTTACACAATACGAGCGACTGAAGAAATCAATTCTTCCTCTGGATATTATATTGATCCGAACATACAGCTCATGGAATACCTGTGTAGTTGGGCATTTAGACCACTATCAACTACAACTACTGCCTTATCAGGAAAGACAAGATAACCCCCTTGTATCACAGCAAGAACTGTCACTACATTTGTGCCATTATAATTTAACTTTACACCCACTGTCACATACATACATATATACACCTATTTGGAGTGGGCGGACTATTGTTATGCCATTTTAAGGCAGATTAAAACATATTAAAAGGCAAAGAACTATTATTACCGATCTAAGCATTTGATTGGTCTCTTGTAAGTAAGGAGGATAATCATTGGTGGCATTTAAGGGCTGTGAGCTCCAATCATCTTGCAGCAATGATTCGCGTGGAGATTCTTCACCATGATAAAAAGTGAGTGCTTAAGTATGTTTTTTTAAAATTTCATTTCAGGCCAATATAATATTTAAACAGTAACAGAAAACGCATTAATCATCATGATTGTACAGTCTGCAGTCCTGTCAAACAGATAATACCCGACCTTCATTATTTGTTTATTTATTTACATTTAATGAATTTAGAAGTTACAATATTTTTAATATTTGGATGTCTACAATTTGTCTCTTATCTTCCTTTACTGGAATTCATCTAATGACAACCACTTCACAATGTTTTACTGGCGTAACATAGATTGATAAATAATAATGATATAATTGTATCAATGAATGTTGATAGAGGAGTTAAACAAAACATCATTTCTCAAGAGTTACAAACGTCAAAACCTTGTTTGTTATTCCATTGATTCATATTTGTAATATTGCTCCCCTCTACGATCATATTTGTACCGTTCTTATATATCTTATGATATCTCTCATGCTTTCTCTACCATAATCGTTAAGTGTTTGATTAACTACTTCTTACTGTCGAATTCCACTAAAGTTAAATGGGAATAATAATAATCATAATAATTATGTCTAATGATAATGAATGGAGATGAGTAAACCAATTAAAGCTATAGATGACAACATAGTAAATTCTATTCATCCATTCATTCTTTCTTTCATTTATTCATTTATCCATTCATTCATCCATTCATTCTTTCTTACTTTCTTTCTTTCATTTATCCATTCCTTCTTTCTTTTTTTCTTTCTTTCTTTCGTTTATCCATTCATTCATCCATTCTTTCTTTCTTCCATTCATCCATCCATTCATTCATCCATTCTTTCTTTCTTTCTTCCATTCATCCATCCATTCTTTCATCCATCCATTCTTTCTTTCTTTCATTCATTCATTCATCCATTCTTTCTTTCTTTCATTTATTTATTCATTCATCCATTCTTTCTTTCTTTCATTTATTTATTCATTCATCCATTCTTTCTTTCTTTCATTTATTTATTCATTCATCCATTCATTCTGTCTTCATTCATCCATTCATCCACCCATTCTTTCATTTACCTGTCCATTCATTCATTCATCTGAAAAATCCATCCATCCATCCATGCATTTATTCATCCGTTTATTTGTCTGTTCATTCATTTATTCATTCATCCATTCATCCATTCATCCATCCATCGTTTTTTCATCCATCCATCCATCGTTTTATTCATCCATCCATCCATCGTTTTATTCATCCATCCATCCATCCATCCATCGTTTTATTCATCCATCCATCCATCGTTTTATTCATCCATCCATCCATCGTTTTATTCATCCATCCATCCATCGTTTTATTCATCCATCCATCCATCCATCGTTTTATTCATCCATCCATCCATCCATCCATCGTTTTATTCATCCATCCACCCATTATCCATCCATCCATTTATCCATCCATCCATTTATCTATACATCCATTCATCCATCCATCCATATGTTGCAACAAAATGGATGTTGATTCCAATGACGGTAATGCATGGGCAAAAGGTTAGCGTTATTTCTTGATGGTTAATCACTAGTAAATAGTTAAATATACTCCTTAGGATAACCTCAGATCTGCATCAATACACAGTCTTGCATTTTGGTACATATATTTGTGATGTGTTTCAGGAAAATGAGTCATAAGTCGCAAAAAATAGAATTTGAGATATAATTATATTTGAAAAGATGAGATCAAGCCGATTCCAATGATAGTAAACAGTCTGATAATTTAATAAGTATTTCTAGATTTTAAGTTTGATATTTTCGTTTTTGAAAAAAAGTTTCCAATATTTCTGGGGGTCAATAAACAGTAAAGTAACTAAATGTAGTCCATATGTGGACCTTTAAAACGAAAGGATATATTACATAGATTGTCCTGAAATTTGATAGATCGATTGATATAGCTATAAGTGATAAACCCCCCAAACAGTAGAACATTCCAATAATGTGATCTTATGAAAAAAACACTTTGGAAAATATCAATTTTGCGACTTATGACTCATTTTCCTGAAACGTTTATGCTACAAACAGCAGTAAACAGCCCCAAAATGAAAACATCCTGATCAAGGGTTCTTGTGGAAAAACATTTGAAGCGAACCGTGACTAATTTTCTTGTGACACATCACAGGTGAGTCAGGTCACCAGAAAATGTACAATCGCTAACTCTACACATTTAGTAAATTCTGCTAAATTCGACTGAACAATAGTAGATACTGGGTTTTTATCTGGGTATATTTGGTATCGAGTTTACTCAAAAGATGTGTTTGTGTTTTGAGTCTCATTTTTGCATTTTCTGAATGTGAATTGTACATTTTCTGAAAGTTTCACCCAGATATCCTGAGTATGGTATTCCTGCTATTAACAAGAAGTAGCGAGGTGCATGTAAAATCAATGGAATGCTTGTTGTACTGCTAGCGAGGCGGACACTAAACTATTGAGTGAATGGCCTGATGCTCCTCTAATCTACCTCACTGAATCTATCCAGCTCTATTCAAGAGTGAAGCTCGTTCAAGAGTAATTTGTTAAGAACCGTCTGGGAACTATAGATGAACTATCGGTAAACTATATTGGTAGGCACTTCTATAGAGAGAAAGCCCCACAAAGATTGAGCCATCTGGGGCGTATAACACCATGCAAATGCTCGGAGCTGTTGGGTCATATTTCCAGAAAATGCACAATCTACAGTTCTACACATCTATCGAATTCTGCTAAATAAGAGTGAAAAATGATAAATAATAGATGTATCTGAGTGTATTCTGTATTGTATTCATTCAATAAATCTGTCTGGTTATGTTAAACTGTATTTTGAACCTCATTTTTGTTTTGATTCTGGGTTATTTTAGAAGATTCGTGAAGGTGAATTGTACATTTTCTGGCGATTTCACCCTGTTTGTGAAAAGGTGCAGTTTTGATAATCATTCATGTACTCAGGTATAGATTGGTGCACACATTTGCCATAAAGATTGAGCCATCTGGGGCGTACTATGTGGGTCAGATGTTTATAAAATGTACAATTAGCAGCTGTACACATTTAGGAATTTCTCCTAAATTAGGCTGAAAAATGAAGAATACCAGGTATATCTGAGTATATTTGGTATTGCATTGATTTAAAGTATTAGTTCGATCTGTTATATTAAACTGCAGTTTGCAACTGTGTTTCGATGGTCATCCTATGGAGTATATTTTAGTTACTTTACTAGTAATTTTGTCCTCCCAAAAATATTGCAAAGTCATTTTTCAAAAATAATATATCAAACTTAAAATAAAGAAACACTTCTAAGATGTCCTTAATGTTTACTATCATTAGAATCGGCTTAATCTCATCTTTTCAAATATGATGATATCTCAAAATCCATTTTTTTGACTTGTGACCCATTTTCCTGCGACACAACGACGGAAATGTGTTGTTCAATTTATGTATGATAAATGTGAGAAGAATGTAGCATGCATTCAGCATGTACTGTATCAATATACCCGCATTCTGAAAACTTGAAAACCTATATATATGGGTCAGATTTTCAGAAAATGTACAATTCGCCTTCACCAATCCTCTTAAATAACCCACATTTAAGACAAAAATGAGCTTCAAAATGCAGTTTAACATAACAGAACAGATACTTTAAATCAATGTGATAACAAAATTAATATACTCAGATATACCCGGTATTCTTCATTTTTCAGTCTAATTTGGGAGAATTCCCTAGATGTGTAGAGCTGCCAATTGTATATTTTCTGAAAATCTAAACTATAATGTATTACCAATATTGCATCAATTTTCGACAAATGTCAAATTACATAGATAACCATCCAACTTCAATCCATACTCACAACTCATCTCATCTCATTATTACCACCACTTCTTTGGAAACAGTTATATGTATTATCATTCAACACTTGATATTTAGATGCTAAACTGTAAAGCGAAAATTCAGGGTAAGGAGGAAAATCGGGTTTGCCCGAGCCTTACAACGTATTGCTATGGCATATGCCAGCACTTATTTACCTGAATAAAGATATGTTTTTAAAAAAACTGTAAATAGTCGCACATTCCCTATTAGCGGTTCAAAACATGCATACAAAGTACATTTTCATGGATCACATATACTCTAATTCTCATTCTAATAATCTCATCTAATGATATTTAATTGTGAGAAAATCTGGTTACTTACCTATAAGGCACTGGGTATACGCTGAGGTAACTGATGCCACTGCCACCTGGTGAAAGATGAGCTAACCAAATCCGTGACCACATACACATGTATTGAAATTTTACCAGGCTGTTTAGTTCAGCTCTTATAGCTGGTTTTCCTAGGGTAGTATACTACCATCTATTGTTGTATGATGTTTTACCAGGCTTTTTAGTGCAGCTCCTATAGCTGGTCTTCCACTAACTCTTGATGTAGTATACTACCATATATTTATGTATGATGTTTTACCAGGCTTTTTAGTGCAGCTCCTATAGCTGGTCTTCCACTAACTCTTGATGTAGTATACTACCATCTATTGTTGTATGATGTTTTACCAGGCTGTTTATTTCAGCTCCTATAGCTGGCTTTCCACTCACTCCTGGGGTAGTATACTACCATCTATTGTTGTATGATGTTTTACCAGGCTGTTTGATAAACTTCAGCTCCTATAGCTGGTCTTCCACTAACTCCTGGGGTAGTATACTACCATCTATTATGGTTTTACCAAGCTTTTTTTAGTTCAGCTCCTATAGCTGGCTTTTCACTCACTCCTGGGGTAGTATACTACCATCTATTGGTCTATGATGTTTTACCAGGCTATTTAATAAACTTCAGCTCCTATAACTGCTCTTCCACTTAGTCCTAGGTTAGTATACTACCATCTATTGTTGTATGATGTTTTACCAGGCTCTTTCAGTTCAGTTCTTATAGCTGGTCTTCCACTCACTCCTGGGGTCGTATACTACCATCTATTGGTGTATGATGTTTTACCAGGCTATTTAATAAACTTCAGCTCCTATAGCTGGTCTCCCACTTAGTCCTAGGGTAGTATACTACCATCTATTGTTGTATGATGATTTATCAGGCTCTTTCAGTTCAGCTCTTATAGCTGGTCTTCCACTCACTCCTCCTGGGGTAGTATACTACCATTTATAATTGCATGATGTTTTACCAGGTTGTTTAGTGCAGCTCCTATAGCTGGTCTACCACTAACTCCTGGGGCAGTATACAACCATCTATTGTATGTATAAGGATTTACAAGGCTGTTAACTTTAACCCTTATAAAGTTATTTCACTAACTCCTGGGGTAGTATACTACCATCTATTGATTTTCAAGGCCATTTTAGTTCAGCTCCTATAGCTGGACGAGGCGCGACTGACCCGCCCTCTATGAGGGTGGAATCCCACATCAGAAATTCTTCCTGTCGCCCCCTGAATCAGCGTCCTCTCCCCATATATGAACGACCCCTCCTTATGGCCTTATTTTTAATGTGTTTCCCTGCAAGTGGCCACCTGTAATACGCCTGAGAGAAACTTGACTTAGTTAGCTACCCTTTTGTCTGGAAAAACTACTGCGTTCATGGTACAGAAATGCTATTGTTCCTCTACCTGTTGTCACTCAGTCCTGCCATGTTTACATAGCTTCAACCACCCCACACTACACACAGCCATAGGCATACAGCTCCCCGTACACACCACGCCAGTGCGGTGGTGTGTACGGGGACACTACCGGGGGGGGGGGGGGGAGGGGGAGTGGGGAGGGGTGATAACAAACTTAATCTTACTAAAGTAACCCTGCAAAACGCTCTTCTATCCTTGTGCGGTCCTTTTCTGGACTTCCATCAACTCCTAGGGTAGTATACTACCATTTATAATTGCATGATGTTTTACCAGGCTGTTTAGTTCAGCCACTATAGCTGGTCTTCCACTAACTCCTGGGGTAGTATACTACCATCTACTGCTGTATGGTGTTTTACCAGGCTGTTTAGTTCAGCTCCTATAGTTGGTCTTCCACTAACTCCTGGGGTAGTATACTACAATCTATTGATGTTTTACCAGGCAGTTTAGCTCAGCTCCTATAACTGGTCTTTCACTGATTCCATATACTTCCATAAATTGTTGAGGACACAGGCTGACATAATTCCCCTCCTATGAGCCAGGATTGTGCAGTGTTGAATAGCTATTCCAATATTTGCTCTTCTCCCCCTGCAGATGTAGTTTATCCAGTTTACTCCCTCTGTTCTAACATCATCAGCCCCAGGCATTGGCAGGACAACTATACATGTGTAGTGAGGGCCTGCACTCTTAGGGAACGTGTCAAACCATAGCTATAACCATTTTGTATTAATTTCCTTACTCTAAAACTAGTACATTGTTACATTATTGTATATACTGGACTTTGTCACCTGGGGCAAGTGAAAAGCCCAATTGCTGGGACTTGAGCTACCCAGTCTAAATAAAAGCTTTAAAAAAAACAAAAAAACATTGCTTTAGTCCAAGTTTGATACTAAATCTTGGAACAATAGATTCTTGATTACTTTGTGATCTTTGTGAGTCATATGTGATGTGTTACAGTTAAATGAGTCACAAGTCGCAAAAAAAAATGGATTTCGAGATATCATCTTATTGGAAAAGATGAAATCAAAACGATTCTAATGATGATAAACATTAAGACAGCTATTAAATATTTCCATATTTTAGGTTTGATATTTTTATTTAAAAAAAAAATGCAATATTTCTGGGTGGGCAATTACCAGTAAAGTAATTAAATGCATTCCATTAACAGTGTACCAACAGCCCCTCAATGTCTGTAAATAACCCTTTATTAGATCCAATTCTTTGATACCTTCCCTAAGAGATAACTGGTGCACTAATACACCTGTGCATGTATGAAGCAGGTAGAGAGGAGATAGCTGTAGGTAATCCTTACAGGTAATCCTGGTCATAAACCCTCGAGCCACCGTACTTAGCACGCCCGTGTTTACTCTGCTGCTGCAGTGCTTACTATAGGTTGTTCTAGGCTCACGATTAACCTATTCTCTATTCATACTGGGTGCGACTGCAGGAGCGTGTACAACTATTATTATTATTAGTATATAATTTTTATTACATCACATTTACAGATACACATTATATAGACACAAAACAAGATACAGAAAAAGGGCATCGACCTCTACGCATAGGTCTTCCAGCGTGTCCTGAATAATAAAGTTTACAATAATGGATTTACTATAGAAGCGTAACATGTGTGTTTTTCTAACATGTATGAAATTACTGTGATATACATCGTTCTTATTAGTATTTTTCGGTTAATATTGTCTATTTACTAGCTGACTATTTATTTTTTAATTACAGCACGCGACAATACAAATGTACTGAATGATGTTAATTTTTAATAAATCAACTTTTTGTAACATTGATCGTCTTCATGTTTCTGGACTGGTCGGAGCTACATTAAATTATGGTCACAGAATGACATTTGGTATCATAGATTGTGCCCCTAAAAAGACACCAGTGAGTGAGTGAGATTGGTTGCTCTACGCCCTTATCAACACATTTAATTTGGTTATATCAAGGGTGGGAGAGCTGAGAGGGAGGCAGTTTATGTTCATATACCCAGGAAATAGAGATAGAGAAGAAGGGAGAGAGACAGGGAAAAAAGGGACAGAAAGGCACTTTATGGTCATACCCAGGAAATAGAGATAGAGAAGAAGGGAGAGAGAGAGAGAGAGAGACAGAGAAAAAGAGACAGAAAGGCACTTTATGGTCATACCCAGGAAATAGAGATAGAGAAGAAGGGAGAGACAGAGACAGAGACAGAGCAAAAGAGACAGAAAGGCACTTTATGGTCTTACCCAGGACTACTAAAAAGACACGACTTAGTGTCAACATGTTGGTAATAATTAATAGCCTTTGGGTCAATTTTTGTCATTATAGATTCAGTCAAGGTCAATTAGGCATAGTTACAGGTATTGGGCGTTCATATGGCTTCCCTTAAACATGTATATTTGACTTTTTGTTATGTTATTCTATGAAAGTAAATTCCTAACATTTAACGCTATCAAACCGTTACAATTTATCTGTGTTTATCAGTTTATCTGAGTATATATACTATGGCGTTGATTAGAAATACCAGTTTGGTTAAAATGAATTATATTTTAAACCTAATCTTTGTCTTAAATTTGGGCAATTTGAGATAATCATTGAAGGTGAATCGTACATTTTCCAGCGATTCGGCCCACATATATCCGCAGGTAAATAATCTATATTAAATCCTGTTATTATCCTGGCCTCTTAACTAGAGACGAGAGGCAGTGAAGGAGGTCCATGCCGCCAGAACATTAACTCTTCAACACTTGACAACTTTATAAAAGCGCGTTTGTTTTGACTGGTGGCGGGCTCCTTTAATTGATTAATTTCCTTTTAATGGCCGCCGTGCGAGAGGTGCCACTTGTGTTTGTTTAATTGCTGGATTTATTATTGTGTTCCCACGATTTATCATCTCCCGTGTAGATCTACGCAGGAAATTTGTTCTTGCCCACGCTTTTAGCATGTTGTATAGAAGTTTTGATTCAATAGGGGATTTTCAATGAAGTCATTTCGGAGCTTTTTGGTGGAGCTGTAGGAACATTCTCTCTGATGCAATAGGGGAGTTGCATGTCTCACTGCTCATGTCTGTTACAATGCATGCTGGGATGAAAATTTGTAGTGAAATGATTGTACAACTTGCTTTTACCATTATTGTAGTGGCTGATGCAAGTGCCCTATAGGTTGATAGCCCACTACTATACTGAGTCACTGTCACTACATGGGTCAGGGTGTCAGCAATGTACAATCGGCAGCTATTCACATTTAGTAAATTCTGCGAAATTTAACAACAAAAGTGATGAATACTAAGTATATCTGAGTACGTACAGTTGGTATTGTCTTGTTTCTTAAAAACCGGTTTGATGTTGAACTGTATTTTAAACCTCATTTTTGTCTGAAATTTGGGTTATTTGAGAAGATTGGTGAAGGTGAATTGTACATTTTCTGATGCCCCGACTCATGAACAACACATTTACCAGTTGTAAACTGTGGGTTGACAGTTTGACGTTAGCCCGCTGATAGTGCATACAAGCTACAGAGGGCGCTGTCTGGCAGGTGCACACAACTGTGAAAGACAACACAGTGGAGTGTTGTCTAGCTATCAGTGCCTACAGTCAGTTGGAATATTGCTCTTGAACATGGATACTACGGTGGAGTGTTGATTCTGGAGACATTTTCTTGCATTGGAACGTAGATAGTTTGTGACGGATAGAGAATCTAGGATCCTTGCACTGAGGGAATATGGAACGTAGATAATTTGGGACGGATAGAGAATTAAGCTCTAATTAAAGCGAGCTTAATTAGACTGAGAATTGGGTGCTACAGGCTGCATGTGTATTATATAAATATAAATAATTAGAATCTCACCAGACGCGAAAGCTATGTAACATGGCTGGGCGCTAAGTTGTTTATATTTAATTTGGGGCAATATTTAGTATCATTTTGGTACCTTATAGTACCTTGGCGTTTTGCAACCAACGACCTCTGCACCGATTCCATTCAGAGTAATCTGCAATCGATTAAAGGAAACGGACATGTAATATAACAAGATACCGTACAAGATAAGTGTGGGGATTTGGCGGCCATTATATGCATTTTTGTTCATAACCTAGGAGGGGGAGAAGAAGTACACAAATATATCTCCGACACAAACAAAATAATTTAAATCACAAAATTTACCATCAGTGTGGAACATACTGCAATCAGACCTGTATGTTACACATATATATATATCAGGGATATAAAAAGATATTTAAATAATTGAAGCTCCGATTAAATAAGTTGTAGAATCAAGAGAACGAGCCAATAACTGAAGTAGAGATATCTTGTATTGAAAACTCACAGGGTTTTTATACCCAATTCCAGGAATCCATTTCTAAGGGCTCTCAATTCTACAAAGTAACTCCTGTAGTTTTCAGTAAGTTTGCAGTTTATTTTGCAACTTACGCGTTTCGACCGTGCAGGTTGGTCTTCGTCAGTGGAGTGTAGGATAGATATAGTATAGATTTTTGAAAAAATGTGATAGGCCTTAAGTGAATCTTTTTTAAAAAAAAGCGTCAACACAAGCCTAATTAGTAAACTGTAGTGATAAGCTGAGAGTTGGGTGGAGTGCATATACTGGTATATACATATAAGCGGTGAGAATGCTGCCCGAGGTGGCGGTTGTGGAGCAGGAGAGGCCTGCCTCCGCCACGTGCTTTGAGAGCGGAGGTAACATCTCCGTCAAAATACACTATCGCAGGCTCAGGTGAGGGAAAAAGGGTTTTTTAAAATTGTTGTTGTCATCCTTTGATACAATTCTTACAGTAGAGCAAAACATGTCAGGACATGTTCATTACAAATACAAAATAAACAAACTAATGAAACAGCCCGTCCAATCATTGAGACTACTTTCCCTTCTTTTAAATTCTTTTTTATTTTACTTTAAATCTTGTTCATTCAGAATAATATGTGATGTGTTTCAGGAAAATGAGTCATAAGTCGCAAAAAATAGATTTTGAGATACCATTATATTTGAAAAGATGAGATCAGACTGATTCCAATGATAGTAGACAGTCTAATAATCTAATAAGTATTTCTAGATTTTAAGTTTGATATTTTCGTTTTTGAAAAAAAAGTTTCCAATATTTCTGGGGGTCAATAAAGAGTAAAGTAACTAAATGTAGTCCATATGAGGACCTTTAAAACGAAAGGATATGTTACATAGATTGAACTGAAATTGAATACACCGATTGATATAGCTATAAGTGATAACTCTAAAAAAAATTAGAACATTCCTATAATGTGATCTTGTGAAAAAAAAACACTTTGTAAAATATCAATTTTGCGACATATGACTCATTTTCCTGAAACACATAACATATTATGATACATAAAACCCTTTTCCCATTTGAAACCGACAGATACGTCAATATAGTCTTGTGTAAGATCTAAGGGACATGTTAGCCACATATATTATGTGATCAGATGTTGAGACAATTTAGACAAATGATAATTACTAGCAATATTTGAATATATTTGGTATTGAGTTGTTTGAGAGATCTGCTCAGTCATGTTGATCTATATAATTGGACCTAATAATTATATATGTTTTAAATTAGGGTTATTTGAGAGAATTGCTGAAGTCCAACTGTACATGTCCAGGCGATGTCACCCGTTTACAAATAAAAAATATACGATGATAAGAAGTCCACGTTTCCATATAATATTGTCCCATTGTGTTAACGTTGATATATCATTGTTATATATATCCGCCATATAGGGGTCAGATTTTCAGAAAATGTACAATTGGCAGCTGTACACATTTAGGAAATTCTGCTAAATTAGACTGAAAAATGATGAATATCGGGTATATCTGGGTATATTTTGGTATCGCATTGGCTTAAAGTATCATTTCTGTTATGTTAAACTGCTTTTTGAACCTCATTTCTGTCTTGAATGTGGGTTTTTTGAGAGGATTGGTGAAGGCGAATTGTTCATTTTCTGAAAATCTGACCCATATATCCGCCATATCTATGCCTGTAATGTGAAGAATTAGTACCTAAGCACAACACTAGGGGTCAGCGTAGTAGAAACAAATCCCCCTAGCGGACTTTAAGCCAATTATAGTTACTGATACCGCGCTAGATCGGAGTCTAATAACAGATGAGTTAATAATATTAGCTTGATAAATGATAACCTATCTATGTCAGAAATAATATATGGTACAGAGATAGGTTCGTTGCGGTTGCTAAAACAGAACCTTGATTTCACAAAAACTCACTCACTTTAAAAGTTGTTGTACAACAAAATATAGGACGTATAATATATGCTTATAAATGTATGAGTTAATGATGTTATAATGTACGCGTGTATGTTTATCCCTATTGACTGAGGTGTATATAATGTTAGAAGGCATATACATGCGTCAGATTTTCAGAAAATGTACAATTCAACCCAAATTTCAGACGAAAATAAAGTTAAAAATACAGTTCAACCTAACAAAACAGATTGCTAGAATCCATGCAATGCCGAATATACTCGGATTTACCTAGTATTGGCCAAATTTCAGGGTAATTTTGAAGAATTTACTAAATGTGTACAGCTGCCAATTGTACGTTTTCTGAAAATCTGATCCACATAGTGGATGATAGGCGCATACCCTTAACACTAATGGTCTATTGTGTCCTTTAAACAAACCGAATATAACTCGATCCAATGCTGTGAAATTAATATCTACCAATTTCTGCCTAATTATATGCATTGAGTCAGAAGCCTAATTTTTTTGTCTTTTTCATTTTCCTTGGTTTCACCCTGTTGTTGTAGATGTATTTAGGCAATAGGTAGAAGACCTGCTCGTTTGGCCGAAGCTGCTGCCTTATATTATCTTAATCCCACAAATACAAATATTAAAAAGATTAATAATAATTTGCTGGTTTATTTCAGATCGACGCCGAGCACGTTCCGGTCTAAGACGAGTCTGCCCTACTCGTCCGAGTCGCTCGCGTCCCAGAAGAAGGCCCGGCCCAGGACCGCAGTCGAGCTCTCCAGACCAGGGTCAGTACTGCTTTAAACCTTTTGATTGATTGATTGTTTGAAAAGGTTTTTATTGCAGGACATAACATCAAGTTGAATGCATTTCTCAAAAATCGAGAAAGTAGCATAAATTCATCTAAATTACAACACTAAGTTAATAATGATAAGCCATAATTTGTTCAACCAGCTAAATTAAGAATCTAAATAACATAGTTATAAAACCTTTCGTATATATAAAAAAAGAATTCTGTATAGGGAAGAACTAAACTGCAGCCGTTCAGCGCACGTGCACATCCGGTTCTTAGAGACATATTCCAAGAAGTGTTCGATATTTTGAAGTATACCAAAACTATGAATTCAGCAGTGAGTTTCTTAGGTTTTATTTGTATGAAGATTGTTTACATGAGGGATTCCGACGTTTCGGGTCGAGGGTTGATCCTTCCTCAGGGAATGGTTACATGAGTCTTATTTCAAATATGTACAGGATGGTGTCCATGGTTACCACCTTCAGCGTGCAGAAAAACAGTGGACAATTTGTTAGGCATGTTGCTATGGAGCGTTATGACTATGCCGACTAAGTTTCGTCGCCAAACATGCGGCTGTACCAACAAATAATAATACAGCATAAGTCGGTCGAAGCCCCCCCCCCCAACACACACACCTATTCACATATAATAGCGCAGTGAAGGGGGTTAGTGGTTCTTATCGTAGAATCAAAAAAGGGTGAACTGTCTTAGAATTCGTCAAAGAAACCTTCCCATTTCTTACAGTAGGCCTATTTCTTGTATGAGATGTTAACCTTGCGCTATCCACCAAGTTCCTCAATTTGAATTTAAGCTCTCCCAGGAAATTAAACAGACATAGCTTATTCTCTCTGAATAACTTGTTTATATAAATATAAAACCTTGCCAGTAGAAGAATAAAGTTTAACATGGTATGAGGTCTTTCTTTGCTAGGGATACCCATAATTAAAGACATAGCATTCATGCCATATACATTACCAGATCAAGGTGTACGTCGCCTTTTCATCCAATTTATAAAACCATTCTTTAACTTTTATGGGTCTTCTTTAGACCTCCCAGACCTCCAACAGTTGTACAATTTGTCTCCCCTCCCCAACATTCTCAAATCCTAAACATCCTAAATTTGAGGCAAAAATGAGTTTCAAAATACAATTCAACCTAACCAAACAGATTTCTCTAAACAACGCAATACCAAATATACTCAAATATACCTAGTATTTTTCATTTTTCAGCCTAATTTACTAAATGTGTAGAGCTGCTGATTGTACATTTCCAGGCGACCTAACCCATGTCTACTATATAGTGCTAATTTCATTGTATATATATGGGTCAGGTCGTCAGAAAATGTACAATTAGCAGCTCTACACATTTAGTAAAATATTCTAAATTAGGTTGTAAAATGATAAATACCAGGTATATCTGAGTATATTTTGCATTATGCTGTTTTACAATATCTGTTCTGCTATATTAAACTGTGTTTTGAAGATAATTTCTGTCTTAAATTCGGGTTATTTGAGACGATTGGTGAAGGTGAATTGTACATTTTCTGACAATGTGACCCATATCTGCCGTTATGTCTATTTCATTGAGCATTAAACAGCTGGGAGCTATATGTTAATATACCTCCCTGGTGTTAACAGGTGCATAGAATAATATTGCATTATTGCAATATTCTCCTCCCATCAATAATATATGTAATGTGTTTCAGGAAAATGAGTCCCAAATTGCAAAAATAATATTTTTCAAAGTGATGTATCCACAAGTTCTGATGTTTGGGTGCTCAGCACTTCTATTGTTAAATGGATCCATGTAGTATATTTCAGCACATTGTATCAAATATATGTGATCTCTTTTAAGGAAATGAGTCACAAGTCGCAAAAAATGGAATTTGAGATATAATCAAAAAAGATTAAAAAAGATGAGACCAAGCCGATTCCAATGTTAGTAAAGAGTCTAATAATCTTATAAGTATTTCTACATTTTAAGTTTGATATTTTTGTTTTTGAAAAAAACCAACTTTCCACTATTTCTTGGGGGCAATAATCAGTAAAGTAATCAAATGTACTCAATAAGATGACCTAAAAAATGCTTTGATATATTAAATACACTGTCTTGAAATATCGTACATACATTCATGTTATGGACAGCGTTAAGCACCCAAAGAATAAAAACATTCCCACGAAGGCATTTTGTGAATAAAACACTTGGCAATTTTGCGACTTGTGACTCATTTCCCTGAAACACATCACATATCTTTGCATTTGAAGTTTTTAGATTAGATTTAGAAAATATTTTATTCAGGTCTACGAACATTTCCATACATGTAGCATGAATATTTTCAGGACAGCCTGATTTTTTAAAGAAAAAAGAAGCTATACATCAGTCTCTACAAATAACAATATATGATAGAAAGTTAATACATTATAATAGTCTATGCTAGGTTTACATAGTAAGAAAAAAGAAGAAAGAAGCTTTACATCAGTCTCTACAAATAACAATATATGATAGAATGTTAATACATTATAATAGTCTATGCTAGGTTTACATAGTAAGTAAAGTCAGCTCTTTTACTAATACAGCAGGAAACATGTGTTTACCGAAATGATATAATAAAATAATAAAAACAGGTACCTATACTCATCACATTTTGTAAATGAAAAGAGTTTTAGGAAAAGAACTTAAAAACATAATTATTATACAGTTTTGTCGACGCCGTGCTCTTTCATATTAACCATTAATAATCATAAGTATCTCATATAGTTATACATTACTTCCAGACAGTATTTAATCGTTTAACTTACTTTTTGCTAATGTCATGGCCTTTATTTAATTGATAACAACTAAGCACATATTTTTTTATTTAGGATGTTCATACAGCAATCAAACAATACAGTGAAACATAATTAATAATGGAGGTGCTTGTGCAGGGTGAGAGGTCAAGCAGCAAGTGAGCACGCTACCGCCCTCTGTTGTGAACCAGATAAACTGCCAATCCATTAATATCTCCCCACCTAATGTAATGTATGGTTAGTTACATTAGGTCCCACCTAGTGTAATACATGTATGATTAGTTACATCTGGGCATTAGTCAATATTCCATGCTGAACATTATTGTATGTCCATGCTAAATGAGAGGTGCAATAATATGTGAGCAATAACTGAGTTGTTATTGTACACACCAATTGAAGGTCAACTCTGCTTCCCACTCCCTCCAATGATCCTATAGCTTGAGCTATAGCTATCGTTGCTCCCTCCTCTCACATCCACATTGCTGACAGAATCACCCCCTACCCCTCTCCCCCTGCCCCCCTGCCCCGACCTTTAATTTCCCCTGGACCTTTCCCCCTGGACATTCCCCTCCCCCGGACCTTCCCCCCAGACCTACCCCCCAGACCTACCCCCGGACCTACCCCCCAGACCTTCGCCTTGGACCTATCCACCAGACCTTCCCCCCAGACCTTCCCCTTGGGCCTTCCCCCAGACCTTCCCCCAGACTTTCCCCTCGGACCTTCCCCCCGGACCTACCCCCCAGACCTTCCCCTTGGACCTTCCCCCAGACCTTCCCCCAGACCTATCCACCAGACCTTCCCCCCAGACCTTCCCCTTGGACCTTCCCCCAGACCTTCCCCCAGACTTTCCCCTCAGACCTTCCCCCGGACCTTCCCCCCAGACCTTCCCCTTGGACCTTCCCCCAGACCTTCCCCCAGACTTTCCCCTCAGACCTTCCCCCCGGACCTTCCCCCCAGACCTTCCCCTTGGACCTTCCCCCAGACCTTCCCCCAGACTTTCCCCTCAGACCTTCCCCCCGGACCTACCCCCCAGACCTTCCCCTTGGACCTTCCCCCAGACCTTCCTCCCGGACCTTCCCCCCAGACCTTGCCCCCAGACCTTCCCCCCAGACCTTGCTCCCAGACCTTGCTCCCAGACCTTGCTCCCAGACCTTGCTCCCAGACCTTCCCCCCAGACCTTTCCCCCGGACCTTTCCCCCCGGACCTGCCCCCCAGACCTTCCTCCCGGACCTTCCCCCCAGACCTTGCTCCCAGACCTTTCCCCCAGACCTTTCCCTCTGGACCTTTCCCCCGGACCTTTCCCCCTGGACCTTCCTCCGGACCTTTCCCCCCAGACCGTTCCCCCCAGACTGTTCCCCACGGATCTTTCCCCCCGGACATTACCCCCCCCCCCGACATTACCCCCGGACCTTCCCCAACACAAACAGCCACCACACATACTACATATCACCTGTGTATGATATTATGCTGACCCCTGCTTACTCCCTAATGGCTTGAGTTATGCCAGAACTCATAATATTCACAAACATCCACATCTCCATATACCCACAAAAATCACAGTCCATTTATACACAGCTATTATGATAACAAAGCGAACTTTATGGAATGGCAATTGAGAGATTAGCACATAAACTGTGCTCTGCGTGAGGTTTGGGTATGGTATTATCCGTAAAGAACACATAGCAGCATGTTGGGCCATAATTGCGTTGAGTGCTTATCATTGAGTACCCTTGTGGTGGCTACTGTTCTCTGTACTGGGTACTGTGTCTAGTTCCTTGAGTGACAACTGTACATTTGAGCAAAGTAATAATGTGTGTACATAGTCTATGGGCCAGATTTTCAGAAAATGTACAATTCAACTTCGCTAATCTTCTCAAATAACCCAAATTTCAGACAGAAATAAAGTTCAAAATACAGTTCAATCAATGCAATGCCGAATTTACTCGAATTTACCTAATATTGGCCAAATTGTAGGCCTATTTAGCAGAATTTATTAACTGTGTAAAACTGCCAATTGTACATTTTCTGAAGATATGACCCTTATACGAAAATGTTGTGTTTATGCAGCATACATATCTCTGGAAAACCAATGTGTCTAGATTATCATTACAACACTATTCCTATTTATCATACTAAAATATCTTAACCGGATAACGATTTTATGATATTGATAATTATAATAATATGATAAAACACAAAACAAAAATCGAAAACAAACATAATTTGCAAAAAGTAAATAAATTGAAAAATAATTTGAGAGATCTCACAAAAACTGACTCCAATGGGTGCCGCCACCTTGCATTCCATTGGCAAATAAAGAATTTTCAAATCAAATGTATTAAATATATAATAATACAAAAAGACTTGATTGACATCAGTTTACTGTGTACTGGAATGTGAAAAAGCCTTAAGCTTACACTATTATATTTGACATGTCGCTATAATGAATGTCATGATTTTCTTGTAGAATAGAAACAAAGACTATCTGTAGTGAATCACACATTTGTGTGGGTATGAGTCGTGAATTCCGTGAAACGTTTAACGAAAATGATATGAAGAGAGATTTGTTTGCACCGAGTTTTATTAACTCAGTATCAAATAACAGGTTACAGCTTGATTTGAACAACAGAAATGTCTCGGCCCCTGTGCGGCACAAGTCTGTAGTTTCAAGTGAAGACTGGATGTTCTTGCAAGGCAGTTGTATGCCCGCGTACCATCCGCACAAGGGTGTCTTCAGCGACGGGTGTTGTGTAGTATGATGTCGCCACCTGCTGGAACTGGCTGGAACTTATTATCACATCCGGCTCTAGTAGAGATACTCTTCACTACAGTGGAAGATGTGGTTGTATCAGAGACCCTTAATCACCCTTAATGGAGGGTCTCTGGTTGTATACGGCAGCGGGGACGGGATGGGCGGACCCACTACATTACTATATTTGGTTGAAACGAGGTGCTCGCTTCACCATGCTACCACTAAAGTGAGTCAAAGAACTCTCATACATGACATCATAGTATTATGACGCAACTGAACACTCATTACACTCATTTATCGGAGAAAATAAATGTACTCAACCATAAACAATAAAATATCTATATTTGGTGTGATTCAAATGAAGCAAAATCTAAGAAATAATGAAATAGTTTGGAATAATCCAATATACAATAGTACACAAAGGACTGAATAACATCACTTCCCCTTGCAATGTAAACAAAGACTTTAAGGCTTACACCATTATATTTGGCGGAGTGCAAATGAAGCAGAAGCAATGGTAATAAACTTATAACTCCTTGCCCTATAAGCGGCCGGGGATCAGGCAGTGAGAAGTACAAGTGATTAGCATAAGCAGATTAGTGGGTCAGATTTTCAGAAAATGTACAATTGGCAGCTCTTCACATTAAGGAAATCCTCTTAAATTAGGCTGAAAAATCAAGAATACTGGGTATATCCTAGTATATTTGGTATCGCATTGATATGATTTAAAGTATCAGTAATGTTAAACTGCATTTTGAAGGTCAGTTTTGTCTTAAATGTGGGCTTTCTGAGAGGATTGGTGAAGGCGAATTGTACATTTTCTGAAAATCTGACCCTAGTGCTGCTTCTACCTTACCTCACTCCTTCCCACTGTTGTACACACGCCACTTCTCTCATTAGTCCCTCCAGGGTTTTCCCTTTCTACAATAGGGCAGAACTTTGCATAGCCGCCATTTTGAATCTTGATTCGCATGGAACTATGGGACTAATGGTGCAGTCTAAAATCTATATAAAACATGTCATGTTCAGCATGGAATATTCATCAATGTTCTAATGTCAATATCCATGTGTTATACATGTTTCCATGACATAAATCCCTATCTTTCCCATCATGCATTTGGTTGTCATAGGTCATTTATACAAACTATTATATTGGCCGAACACGTTCTTGCAATTTTCCATAAAGATGTTGCCAGATATTTGTACATCAGAATTCATCATAATCCATCCCAGGATGCACTGCAACAGACATGCGCAGTGGCACATGCAAATGTCTTTTGGTTGAAGCGCCTTGCTCTTGAAAACGAGGATTTTATGGGTTCCAGACAAAACTAAATATACTGCACAATCAGCTTGCAGTTCAGCTTTATTTCGCGCAGTAGGAATCGTAGAATCGAACCAACCTGTTGCTGATATTTGGGTCAGATTTTCAGAAAATGTACAATTCACCTTCACCAATCCTCCCAAATAACCCAAATTTAAGACAAAAATAAAGTTCAAAATACAGTTCAACCTAACCAAACAGATTGCTAGAATCAACGCAATGCCAAATATACTCGAATTTACCTAGTATCGACCAAATTTCAGCCTAATAGCAGAATTGACTAAATGTGTACAGCTGCCAATTGTATATTTTCTGGAAATGTGACCCATTTGTGTCTCTCCTGTATCCAAAGACTTGTTCATCTCTAAAATGTCTCCGATATGAATCTTGTAGGTTTTTGTATGTGTCTTAATGATTTCAGTGATTTTGGTGAAGCTCATATATATATATACATACCGCTACAAAGGAAATAGTTCCCATTCCTGCCAATTCTATATTCATTACATTATGTTCAACCGTGTTGAGAGCCTGTATCCATTTGCCTTCAATTTGTAGTCTTTTTTAATGTTTTTTCTTCTTCTGAGCCCTGATCTAATATTTGTTTTATTGGATAAATCACAATATCCTCCTCTACAGTATGGCATTTGGGTCAGATTTTCAGAAAATGTACAATTGGCAGATCTACACATTTAGAAAATTCTGCTAAATTAGGCTGAAAAATGATGAATACCAGGTATATATCTGAGTATTTGGCATTGCATTGATTCAAAGTATCAGTTCTGTTATGTTAAACTGCATTTTGAAGCTTATTCTTGTCTTAAATGCGGGTTATTTGAGAGGATTGGTGAAGGGGAATTGTACATTTTCTGAAAATCTGACCCATTGAAATGTTCACCTACTGTTGTTATATTCCCTCCCAATGTCATTTAGGTTGGATTGTAATCTCTGTCTTAATGAATTTGAGGTTTCCCCTTGGAATTGTATGTTATTTTGCCCAAAATGAGGGAACAAAGTTGGTCATTTTGAATTTCTGATGTTTGTTTAAGACAACATTCACATCACGGTTTGCCCCATCACGGGACGCCATTGCCATTTCTCTCCATTTATGGGTCAGATTTTCAAAAAATGCACAATCTACAGTTATACACATCTACCAAGTTCTGATAAATTAGAGTGAAAAGTGATAAATACTGAGTATATCTGAGTCTGTTCTGTATTGTATTCATTCAATAAATCTGTCTGGTTATGTTGAACTGTATTTTGAACCTGATTTTCGTCTTAAATTTGGGTTATTTGAGAGGATTGGAGAAGGTGAATTGTACATTTTCTGACGATCTGACCATTATATAGTTTAATGTATGAAGAGTGTTCTACGAACTCTGGCCAAATAATGCATTTTCTCTCATAGTATCCTAAACAGTACAGGGCAAGCAATATGTAAATAGCCATTTTAGGCGATGAACAAATAATACAAAAAAGATATAATCTGCAATACGAAAGATAAAAGAGCAATTGATCTTTTTTGACTGAATCAATCCTTATCTGGATCTTATCTCGTATTCCCAATACTAGATTAAATCACCAATCAACGATCTCATACATGAAATATACCTCAATATATTTCAAAAGATGCAAACATATAAATACT
Organism: Sthenelais limicola; assembly: GCA_942159475.1. Taxonomy (NCBI): domain Eukaryota; kingdom Metazoa; phylum Annelida; class Polychaeta; order Phyllodocida; family Sigalionidae; genus Sthenelais; species Sthenelais limicola. Next base: position 30,451,284 of record OW804100.1, read on the forward strand.
GGCAGACGTGCAATTGTTCTTATAATTATTTTGACAAATTAAGAAAACTTTGCTCTTATAACTTCGCCACTGCGTACATGAATAAAAAATAAAAAAACATTCAATACAAATCCTCTATGAACCAAAAAGTAAATCCTCTATGAACCCCCTCCACCTTATGGGTGAGGTCGCCAGAAAATGTACAATCGGCAGCTCTACGCAATTATTAAATTCGTCTGGAAGTGATACATGCTTTAATGAATATCTGAGTATATTTGATATTGCCTTGATTCATACAATCAAATTCAGTTATGTTTAATTATATATAACTTTCCTAAGGTTTACGTTTACAGTTTCTGCTATAAGCAGGTCTTCTAACCGTCCCTGTGAGAATCACCATGAACATACAACATATATACAGTGACAACTAGGTTTATGATACAGAGAATAGCCAATAAGGTATATATAGCAGAGAGATCCGCTCCTCCTTGAATAACAACGTTAACGTGGCAAAAACGCTTTATACGCAATGAAGATGATCAACTATCTTAACACAGTCAAAGATAGGTATAGTACATTTGAGACAATAATAATACTCACTTCTACAGTGGTAAACACCATTTAAGCATATGGGTCAGATCGTCAGAAAATGTACAATTCGCCTTCACCAATCCTCTCAAATAACCCAATTCAAGACAAAAATGAGCTTCAAAATGCAGTTTAACATAACAGAACTGATATGTTAAATCAATGCGATACCAAATATACTCAGAAATACCCGGTATTCTTCATTTTTCAGCCTAATTTAGGAGAATTTCCTAAATGTGTAGAGCTGCCAATTGTACATTTTCTGAAGATCCGAGCCATATATATATAGCAGAGAAATCCGTTCCTCCTTGAATAACAACGTTAACGTGGCAAAAACGCTTTATATGCAATGAAAATGAACATCTATCTTAACATACCGTAGTCAAAGATAGGTATAGTACATTTTAGACAATAATAATAATACTCACTCACAGAGTGGTAAACACCATTTAACCATGTGTATTCAATCCCAAGTTTCCATTTTAAACCTCATTCTTAAATGTGTGTAATTCGAGAGAATTGGTGAACAAAAAAAAATGTACATTTTCTTACGACCAGACCCATCATACCCCACTTCAAAGCTGTTATACCAGAACTTGTGTTCATTTGGATTTGGTTTAGCCCAAATAGATCGATTGCCAAGAAGTGCTACGGGGGCTCAAGTCAAATAGGCGATCTATTAACGGTTTAGTGTTAGTGCTTGCAAAGCTCCTGCTATACAAAGGAGTGGCTACAAGAGCGATCTTTATACCTTGTGAATAGCCTGTTGCTACATACACTGCGCTGTCCTTTTGTTTCAGCCCTTTCCATAGTTGAAACACTTTTGAATTTGTTTGGAAATTGGAGGATTGTTATCTTTGATGCTTTTGATGGTGCTTGGATATGTGGAAAGCGATCTGACATGCAAGGAGCTTTTATGTGTGGAACACTGGAGCAAGTTTTTATCAGGATTTTATAAAAATTGGTAAAAACAAGGTGGAATTTCTCTGTGAAGTGAACTCTGAAGTTGGTGGATTTTGTGACATATCTTGGATTATATTAAAGGAAATTGCAAAATATAACCACCGCATTCTTTAATAAATACATATACAGCATCTTAGGGGAGTTATAGTGTGAATGAAAAGCTACAAATTCTCCAACTCTGGCAGAAACATTGATTGTATTTGATCACCACATGAATTGACATGCATGGAATGGATGGGAAGTAAAGATATCCATGTGAATGGATAGGCAGTCGTACGAGCAGCATATTATACATAGTATGATCACTCAGGATAGTCAATGAGTGGGATACGATAAGGATATACAAGTCACAGTACTAACACTTAGATTTGGAATTATACCAATAGTAGAGGAGGTGTTAATAACGGTCGAATTGGCAATGGGAAAAGCTGTTAGCGGTGATAATGGATATTTGTTCAGTCTGTGATAGCTATTGCGGTAGTGCCAGTGTTCGCTATTCAACTTCTTGACAGTTCATTCAATACCAATTATTATGTGTTCCAGGGAAATGAGTCATAAGTCGTAAAAATAATATTTTTCAAAGTGTTTGTTTTACAATATAACTTTATTGGAATGTTCTGATTCTTGGAGAGTTTATCACTTATGGTTACATCAATCGATGTATCAAATTACAGGACAATGGATGAAATATATCCTTTCGTTTTAAAGGTCAACATATGGAGTATATTTATAGTTATTTTACTGGTTATTGCCCCCAGAAATATTGCAAACTTCTTTTTTCAAAAATATAAATATCAAACTTAACATCTGGAAATACTTATTTGATTATTAGACTGTTTACTATCATTGGAATCGGCTTGATTTCATCTTTTTAAATATAATCATATATCAAAATCCATTTTTTGCGACTTGTGACTCATTTTCCTAAAACACATCACAATTATTTTCTATTCATGAACACAGGAGAGCGTGAATTTAAGAGCAATCTTGCTAAATTATAACACTTATCGGCATCCCTCAACATTTCGAAATTTGATCACCAGATAATATTTAATTTGGAGTATTTATGAATGGATTTTAAATTAATAATTTTAAACATCGGCAAGAGGCTTTAAAAAAGTTTCAGAGATTGTTTGGTATTGATTTATAAAATAGTTGTCCATTTCTTCCCTTTTGTGAAAGACTTTCTTTCTAAGTGAATAAAAAAAGAAAGAAAAAAAGAATAGAGTACTTGAATTGTCCTGCCCAAAGCCGATTATTGATAAAACCAGATTCTCGGAGGCAGGAAGGAAAACTGGAAGATTTTACTGTTGCTATAATCTACAGTGTTTGTTTTCTCTGGGAAATGAAAAAGTCCTAAGCAACAATTGATACAACTTTATTTTTCATATTTCTTTTATGCAGGATGTTTATACAGAAAAATAAAAAATAAGAGTGACCAAGGATGAAATGCAACAATTGATGAAACTATATTTGCAGGCAGGAATAATTGATTGTTTTATTCAACATCCTCAGGCTTGATTTATTTTTAAACCTGAGTAGGTCAGTGGATGGAAAAGTCTATTTTCCCCAGAAATATAATATTTAAATGAATGGAGTGGATACCTCTGTGTTAGTCTACTATTGCTAAAACCATCAAGCTGGAAAAGGAAAGTTGGATTACCCCCCACCCCTTATGTTACACACATACCTACACTCCTGTAGTGTGTCTTTGCCTGTGTTACTGAATGAAAGGATCGGATAGCCCTGTGCATGTCTACCATTGATTAAAGGTCACACCTTGGAAGCAAAACTGGAATATAATTTTTACTATCATCAATTGCATCTAGTACCTCACTAAATGACTGAATGGATGGAATAGCTCTATGCAGCTCTACTGTTTGCCCTGATTTGTCACAACTTGTGTTTTTCCCTAGTGTCAGCATGACAAACCACCCCAAGGTCAGCACACCGGGTCGGCACTGGTAGGTCAATAGGTCAAGGTCATTTGTATAAACAGTTACAGTTGATTTCACTTCGTTTGAAAATGTTTTAACTTTTACTTTATGTGTTAAAGCAGGATTTACATGCAGGTATATTGGCTAAAGAGTTTTTTCTTTATTGTTACACCACAATGATAATAACAAAGGAGAAAATAAAGTTAGAAAGACAGGTGGTAATATTTAACAACATTACCACGTGGCTTGTACCACATTTTCAGAAACATTGTTTTTCAGGCGAGAAACAGAGTTCCCAGATAAAACAGTATTTTTCAAGATAAAACAGTGTTATCTCAAGAAACAGTGTTTTTCAATTGAAAAACAGTGTTTCTTGAGATAAAACAGTGTTTTTTTTAGATAAAACAGTGTTCCTTGAGAAAAAACAGTGTTTCGAGAGAAAAAACAGTGTTTCGAGAGAAAAAAACAGTGTTCCTTGACTTAAAACAGTGTTCCTCGACTTAAAACAGTGTTTCTGGTCTGAAAAGCAATTTGAGATAAAACAGTGTTTATCAACATAAAACAGTGTTTCTCGAGATAAAACACTGTTTGATCTTGAGAACTACTGTTTCTTGAACTGTTACCCAAACGGCTTGCCATACATGCTCCTTACATGGGAAAGGGTTCAGGGTTCAGTACAATCTATTTTGGTGTAAACATCTATATATAAAAATATGAGAATATAGCTCTAACTCACTTTACATAGAAACTATGTATTTCATTTTTTCTTCAGTAACTCATTATAAAACATTGCATTTTACATCCAAACTCATCAAATTTTTGTTTTTAATTGGAATCAACATATTGTGTACAGTTAGTAGAAGTAACAAAAATCACTTTTTTTGGTCTCAAACATTTTCAATATTTTTTTTGCATTAGGCCTACACAACTCTGAAGCTACTGGAGTGTTGCTCAACTTGTCTCCTTGATTCAATGTTCCCTATGTACCTAGGGTTAATGTATATTTCTAATGATTTATTTGTTATGTTATATGTTATATTGTAGTTGTGACCGGGTACACCAGTTAGAGCATGAGGCTACACGGAGGCACGCGTTTGAACCTCACCACATAGTGAAGAAGCCTCATGTACCACCCTGGCAACAGAAACTAGATGTAAGTAGTAAAAGCAGATAGATAAAAACATTCAAAGAGAGGAAGGTGGGGGGAGGCCCACAGAATGAGAGAGGAGAAAGAGAGAGTGGAATGAGAGAGGAGATAGAGAGAGTGGAATAAGAGAGGAGATAGAGAGAGTGGAATAAGAGAGGAGATAGAGAGAGTGGAATGAGAGAGGAGATAGAGAGAGTGGAATAAGAGAGGAGATAGAGAGAGTGGAATGAGAGAGGAGATAGAGTGGAATGAGAGAGGAGATAGAGAGAGTGGAATAAGACAGAGGAGATAGAGAGAGTGGAATAAGACAGAGGAGATAGAGAGAGTGGAATAAGACAGAGGAGATAGAGTGGAATGAGAGAGGAGATAGAGAGAGTGGAATGTGAGAGGAGATAGAGAGAGTGGAATGAGAGAGGAGATAGAGAGAGTGGAATGAGAGAGGAGATAGAACGAGTGGAATGAGAGAGGAGATAGAGAGAGAGGAATGAGAGAGAGGAGATAGAGAGAGTGGTATAAGAGAGAGGAGATAGAGAGAGTGGAATAAGAGAGAGGAGATAGAGAGAGTGGTATAAGAGAGGAGATAGGAAGAGTGGAATAAGAGAGAGGAGATAGAGACAGTATAAGAGAAGGGATAGAGAGAGTGGAATAAGAGAGAGGAGATAGAGAGAGTGGAATAAGAGAGAGGAGATAGAGAGAGTGGAATAAGAGAGAAAGAGATAGAGATGAGAGAAGATAGGGAGAATGGAATGAGAGAGGAGATAGAGAGAGTGGAATGAAAGAGAGGAGATAGAGAGAGTGGAATGAGAGAGGAGATAGAGAGAGTGGAATGAGAGAGGAGATAGAGAGAGTGGAATAGGAGAGGAGATAGAGAGAGTGGAATGAGAGGAGATAGGGAGAATGGAATGAGAGAGGAGATAGAGAGAGTGGAATGAGAGAGGAGATAGAGAGAGTGGAATGAGAGAGGAGATAGAACGAGTGGAATGAGAGAGGAGATAGAGAGAGAGGAATGAGAGAGAGGAGATAGAGAGAGTGGAATAAGACAGAGGAGATAGAGAGAGTGGAATAAGACAGAGGAGATAGAGAGAGTGGAATAAGACAGAGGAGATAGAGTGGAATGAGAGAGGAGATAGAGAGAGTGGAATGTGAGAGGAGATAGAGAGAGTGGAATGAGAGAGGAGATAGAGAGAGTGGAATGAGAGAGGAGATAGAACGAGTGGAATGAGAGAGGAGATAGAGAGAGTGGAATAAGAGAGAGGAGATAGAGAGAGTGGAATAAGAGAGAGGAGATAGAGAGAGTGGAATAAGAGAGAAAGAGATAGAGATGAGAGAAGATAGGGAGAATGGAATGAGAGAGGAGATAGAGAGAGTGGAATGAAAGAGAGGAGATAGAGAGAGTGGAATGAGAGAGGAGATAGAGAGAGTGGAATGAGAGAGGAGATAGAGAGAGTGGAATAGGAGAGGAGATAGAGAGAGTGGAATGAGAGGAGATAGGGAGAATGGAATGAGAGAGGATATAGAGAGAGTGGAATGGGAGAGGATATAGAGAGAGTGGAATGGGAGAGAGGAGATAGAGAGAGTGGAATAAGAGAGAGGATATAGAGAGAGTGGAATGAGAGAGGAGATAGAGAGAGTGGAATAAGAGAGAGGATATAGAGAGAGTGGAATAAGAGAGAGGAGATAGAGAGAATGGAATGAGAGAGGAGATAGAGAGAGTGGAATGAGAGAGGAGATAGAGAGAGTGGAATGGGAGAGGAGATAGAGAGAGAGGAATGAGAGAGGAGATAGAGAGAGAGGAATGAGAGAGGAGATAGAGAGAGTGGAATGGGAGAGGAGATAGAGAGAGAGGAATGAGAGAGGAGATAGAGAGAGAGGAATGAGAGAGGAGATAGAGAGAGTGGAATGGGAGAGGAGACAGAGAGAGAGGAATGAGAGAGGTGATAGAGAGACAAAGGAGAGAGAAGAATGAGAGAGGAGATAGAGAGAGAAGAATGAGAGAAGAGATAGATAGACAAAGGAGATAGGGTGGAATGAGAGAGGAGATAGAGTGGAGAGAGAGAGGGACAAAGGAGATTGGAATGAGAGAGGAGATAGAGAGTGGAATGAGAGAGGAGATAGAGAGAGTGGAATGAGAGAGGAGATAGGGAGAGTGGAAGGGGAGAGGAGATAGAGAGAGTGGAATGGGAGAGGAGATAGAGAGAGTGGAATGAGAGAGGAGATAGGGAGAATGGAATGAGAGAGGAGATAGAGAGAGTGGAATAAGAGAGAGGAGATAGGGAGAATGGAATGAGAGAGGAGACAGAGAGAGTGGAATAAGAGAGAGGAGATAGAGAGAGTGGAATGGGAGAGGAGATAGAGAGAGTGAAATGGGAGAGGAGATAGAGAGAGTGGAATTAGAGAGAGGAGATAGAGAGAGTGGATTGAGAGACACAGAGGAAAGAGTAGAATCAGAGAGATGAAGAGAGTCAAAGAGATAGAGAGAGAAGGAGAGTAGAATCAGAGAGTCAAAAGAGATAGAGAAGGAGGGTAGAATAAGAGAAGTTTGTGAGAGAGGAATGGGAGAGAGAGGGGGGAGTGAAAAAAATAAAAAGAGACGGAGAGAGGAGTATGAGCAAGCGAGAGGAGAGAGGGAGAGAACGGAGAGAGAGAGAGAACACTCAATTTCTTCTAAGTCTTTGCTTGATCCTTCCCAGGGCCATACTGACAATTATCACTATTTATGTTATGTTTTATTGATATTCCTCACTTGCTATCTATTTGCTGTTTCACTAGGCCTCCCCGAGCCCGCAGGTGGTGGCTCCGGGCTACATTCTGTCTCGCAGTAAGAGTAAAGTGGCCATGTACATAAAAACTGATGATTTCTTTAACCCGCAGCAGGACCCCAACAAAGGGTGAGTACACACCTGTAGTGGTACATACATATAGCATTGGGCTGGTGCCATAATCAATCATTTCTCATAATAACAATAATTCAAGCCCTTAAGGCAGTAATCCACTAGTGAGATATGATGTGTGATTTAAGTGGTGTATCCACTACGATGTAATAGGGGATTTGTATAGCCGCCATTTTTATTTTGTTATTTTTACCATTTTTGAATCTTAATCTGCATGGTATTATTGGAGTATGGTACAGTGTAAAATCTTTGGAAAACATGATGTAAAAATGATCTCATGTCAATATCCATGTGTTTTACATAATTCCATAAAACTTCATCTTTCCCATCATGCATTTGGTTTCATTTAGACAAGCTGGTGTTTTCATACTTTAGTGACACATTAGTGACACAGAATTTGCAATTTTCGATAAAAGTGTTGCTAAATATTTGTATGTCAGTCCTGAACTAAATCTATCCCAGCATGCAATGTAACAGACATGTGCAGTGACACATGCAAATCCCCTATACAATAACATGCACATAAAATCATACAAATCAAACTGGGTTTGAATTTTACGAGATCAGAGGTTCCTATGAGAAATTTATGCCCACATTTACGGAAAGATTGGTATCCATTTGCACATAATCAGGAGGTGAGAGCCTCCTGTTTATGCGCACTATTTATTTACACATTTTAAGGCCTAATGGATATGGGCCTTTACATGTGATATATATCCACACAACAGAAATGCTGAGTGATATATGAAAAACACTAGTATACTTATATCGCTTCCATTAGTAGTATATGATATATATTGGTCAGATTTTCAGAAAATGTACAAATGGCAGCTGTACATATTTAGGAAGTTCTCCTAAACTAGGCTGAAATATGAAGAATACCGGGTATATTTGAGTATATTTGGTTTCGCATTGACGTAAAGTATCAGTTCTGTTATGTTAAACTGCATTTTGAAGCTCATTTTTGTCTTAAATGTGGGCTATTTGAGAGGATTGGTGAAGGCGAATTGTACATTTTCTGAAAATGGACTACAGGCTTTATATATATTTAGATATGAATTTTCCACCTACCACGCTGGATTTCCCAGTAGCTTTTCCTGTGGACATTTCACCAGAACGTCAATAACTTAGGGACCATAGTCTGACTTATGAAAAGTTAAGCCTGCTTTATTATAGATTTATTAGATTTAACAAAAGATTTTATTATGTCACCAGCTCATTGTGCCTTATTGTAATGAGATTATTCACTTAGTGTAAAGCTTTGGGGGCTTATATATGATATTAGCCCCAGCAAGTATGACCGTGTGGTTATATATACCTTTCGTATCCATATATGGGATGTGTTAAAGAAAAATCAGTCACAAGTCGCCAAAAATTATATTTTTCAAATGTGTTTTTACACCATAAATATCAAACTCAGTCAGCATGTTTTCACTTTTGAGGTGTTTAGCACTGCTAGTAGTGTGAATACTAAATATCAAGACTGTATATTGAATGCATTATCTGAGGTTATCCTAATATAAGGAGTATATTTAACTACTTTACTGGTGATTGACACTCAAGAAATATTGCAAGAAATATTATTCATGCATAGAAAATATAGAAGAAATTATTGTCTATGTCCTAATGTCCTAATCATTGAAATCGGTTTGATCTCATCTTTCCAAATATGATGGTATCTCAAAATCCATTTTTTGCGACTTGTGACTCATTTGACTGTGACACATCACATTATGTCATATTGGTTTGCCACTTTTGTGAATGCATTGAGCCAGTTCAGTTCTTCCTTGAAATTTGCATTTTTTAATTGTTTGCTATTGAATGATGCATTAGTTCGACCAAACATTCATTATTTGATCCACATGTCTGAAGTTTTGAAGATTTAAAACATTTCTCCTGAATTTAAGTGTTTAACACTATGCTTTATTATATGCGCATTCCATATGAGAGGTGCAATAAGTGGGGTGCTATAAAAATATTCATATAGTACGTGTAATATATGAACTACTTCCTCACAAAGTTGGCTACTTTTTTCAGATTTTACACATCAAAATCTGAAAAATTAATCTGGGCTTACACCTGGACGAACTGGGCAAAATCTAGGTGGTCTTAAGATAGTTTAGAAATAACAGAGCAAAGAATAGAAAGTGTCATTTTTTGACCAAGGGTAGCTGGAAATGCAGATTATACACAGACAAAAATAAGAAATGCAGATTATGTACCGTATTTCACTGATAAAGTGCCGGGTCCCCAAAAAGAGCCTGCCCTAAAAAAGTGCCTGGTCATTTAATTTAATGAAATAAATAAGTGTCTGCCCGAATGAGCGCCAAGTCCCGTGGGAAGCAGCAACAACAGAAATTTGATAAATTAATGGCAGACAGATCTCTGTTATACCTTATCTTACATAACTAGAATTTGCTAATCAATGGGCAGGAGGATACCTTTTGAAACAAATATATTTCAGTTGTAGTAGGTGATTAGCTGGATTGTTAATAATGCTTTGATTCCATCATCAAAGTGTTGGATTAGGAGGTCAGATACCTGAGTAAATAGTCATTAATTTCAATACCAGAGGCTAAAGTATAATAGAAAATTGTTTGTGTCTTGTATTCATTGCCACACAACAATAAGTGCCTGCCCCGTATAAGTGCTTGCATTGGAAAAGGGCCTGGGGTAAAGGTTGTCAGAAAAAAATCAGTGCCTGGGCGCTTTATCAGTGAAATATGGTATACACATATGTGATGTGTTGCAGCAAAATAAGTCACAAGTCGCAAAATTGATATTTTTCATAGTGTTTTATTCACAAAATGTCTTTATTGAAATGTTCTGATTTTTAGAGGATTTAGCACTTATATTCATGTAAATGTATGTACCAAATTTCAGGACATTGTATTGAATATATCCTTCCGTTTTGAAAGCCTTCATATGGAGTATATTTAGTTACTTTACTGGTAATTACCCATCCAGAAACATTGCAAACATTTTTTTTCAAATATAAAAATATCAAACTTTAAATATAGAAATACATATTAGGTGTCCTAGTGTTTACTATCATTTGAATCACCTTAATCTCCTCTTTTCAAATATGGTGATATCTCAAAATCTATTTTTCGCGACTTATGACTCATTTTTCTAAAACAGATCACATATGTAAAAAAAACATTTAGCTGAACCAGATCTTGCAGGAAAACAATCAGAGTGCAGCCATTGTACATGTGTTGGTGAATTGTACTTTATTCTGAATTTGAACCAATGTGCATGATAGATTACAATTAAGTGATTATATCACTGCTATATCACTGTATATCGGACCTCTAAGTGGCAGCTCATATTTAATGTTATTTCCATTTTCAAAGGATGCTACATAAAAACAAAATTAAGTCATAACATGTATTAATAGTCTCATCAAGGGTAATAGTTCAAACCTAGAACAGTAACAGTTATAATAATCAGGTTAAAGCTATAACAATAAACATGCACAAGAAACATTTTAACTGTTACTTACAATGATTTTTCTTTGTTATCTTTACCTTTCAGAAGGGGAAGAGCAGACTTACAAAGGTAGGCTTTTGATCAAACTATTGCTAAAACATTATAAATCATAACATAAATAATTCCTCATTTGTAATTTTACCTGAGTTACCTAGAAAAAGCGATGAAACTCTCTGTCTGCTACAAGGTATCTGACATATTCTGCTGCTATTTTTTTATGCTCCCATGGATTTCTCTCCTGGTATACTTTAGCCCTGATTCAGTCACTTCTGTTCACCCTCCATTCTTCCACCACCATTGTTCCCACTCTACTTGCCAGCAGCACCTCTCACTATCAGAGCTAGAGGCACAAAGTCGTGACTACCGACATGGTCGCGTCATGTGCTCTTCTATCCAGACCAGCCGTATAGAGCTCACTACCCCACATCCATCCACACATGCACGGTCCAAGTCTGCACGTATCACATCAAGATACTCCCTCAGTCACAACACAGGATCCAATTTTGATAACCTCGGTCATGATCCAAGTCCAGAACCCAGGGCTGAGGTCCATAATGGTGTTTTCCTGGATCATATCAAACAGTTGGATTTCCCACACAAAGAGTTGATAGAGGAGGTGAAGAGAGCCAGTCTCAGCCCGAGTTTAGATACCGGTGAAGGTGAGAATGTGGATGATACTGGTGGATTAAAGGGGCAGAATGGAACTGATTCACAAGCTACATGTACATCTGAGGTACTGGATAATCCAGAGCTAGATAATGACCAGAATCACATCGTAGATGGAGAACACAATGTTGTCAGTCTGAGTGAAGCCTCTCTCAAGCTTGCGAGCAACCAGACACACACACGGTCATACACCAGCTTTGCCAGCTTTGAGGGCGACAGTGAGGAAGAAGACAGCGCCACTGTGGTGTCAGAAGAAGGCCCAATGTTTGATGGATCCATGGAACCTATAAACAACAACACCCAAATAAAGGTGAAGACTGTACAGATAGACCCAAATATTGACAAGGAACCACAGACGTTAACTGGCAGAGGGCAGTGGACTCACCAAGTTATCCATCCTAGTTTTGGTAAGAAACAAGGTCAAAGACCTAAGTCTAGTTCTATGGCCTGGGTGCCACTGACCATCAGTCCTCTGGACAGTGATAGAATGAGGAGGAGTACTCCCTCAGCCACAAGTCGTGAACCAAGCTTTGTCCAAGGGAGCCCGTTCAGATCTTGGAGTCCATCAATTCAACTCAGATCTAGATCATACATGGACAACCAACCCAGATCAGCCTCCCAAGGTAGTTTCCCTGTCACCCAACTGATCAAAGATGGTGTGGTTTATGTACCCATTAGTGTAAAGACAATAGATGCCAGTGATATGTTTGGTCCCCCACCAGTAGCCCCCGGCAACACAAGAGTGACTCCTCACAAGGTGATAGGTTCTGCCTTACAGAGCAGCAGGAAAGCTGCTGGTACGCACTACAGGTCCACCACTAGCAGAGCTAGCACAGCCAGGCCTGCTACATCAAGACCTGGTAACATAAACACAAGACCAAAAACAGCTGCGGCCAACTCATCTACCAGAACAGGGACCGCTGTCCCCAGGCCTAAAACTTCAATGTCTGGACCACGCCGACCAAAGACTTCAATGAGAAGAGAAAGACCTGCCTTTGCTCGAAGGCCCTCACTCACCCCTTCTATAGACCTCACAATAGAGGAAGATGATAATGACCTTGAGGACTTTGAACTGAATGTGGACAGCAATGGAAATGAGATAATGGGCGATGCGAAGTACCTACTGCCTAACAAGAAGCTGTACAATATACTCACCCAAAGCTTGCCAATGGTCATCTTAACAGATGAGAGTGAAGATGAAAAGGTTTTATTGGCAGGAGAAGCTGGAGGGGGAGGGGAAGGAGCAGGAGGGGTAGGAGGTGGCGATGGGTCTGACCCTGATGAGGCAGATGAGGAGCGGGATCAGATATTGCCCGCTACCACCATACAAGTGGTGGGGCCATGGGGGGCTGCTATGCACCGCCCCCACAGTGCCCCTTCCCCCATGCTACGTAGAAGAACAAGTTTCCCTGGCTCCCTGCCCTCACAGACCATCAAGACCCTGGCTCTCAATGGCAAGAGCACTGGCATCAAGTCACCGGAGAGAACCATGCACAGGCAGGGGTCTCCAGATCCAAGTAGAACCTCACCAAGCCAAGCTGGCAGCAAAAAATCTCTGGTCAAACGTTCAGAATCTAAACTACTGAACAAAGTTCACAAACAAGACAGTATTGATTCTGTGATAAGTACCTGCACAGAGGATGAAATTGATGACCCCAATAATGCTTCTCAGACCTCTCGCAGGCGAGATCGGGGATTGAGACCAAAAAGTGCAAACATCTACCGACGCCGTTTCAGCCGACCTACTCTGCTTCGACAGGATTCTTGGGAGAAGGAAGAATTGATAAGTACAGGTAATGCTGACACACCAACAATAGTGGTGAGTTGTGATCCTGCAGATGAGGTGGAGAGTCTGACAGGTTCAGCGTCGGTGGAGCAGGATGAGCTGGATTATGAGGAGGAAGAGGAAGTTTATCCCTCCAGTAACCAGCTGGGGCTACTCAGGGTGCCGGACTGGGCCCTCAAGTGTGAGGAGGAGGAGGAGGAGGAGAGTGGTGCAGAGGAGGAGGATGAGTACATGACTCCCCAACAGTAAATACCTGACTCTAAACACTCAAACCCAAGATGTATTTATTTAATAATCAGAACAGGATCTGATTGCCTTTAGAAAAAGCTCAAGAATGGCGTTGTACAGAAATAGCCAAACAAAAGTTGTTTAAAAGAGAAACGAGGCAATACTCCGGCCTCTATAGGGAATCCACTTATGCTATGAAACTGTAGAATACACAACTGTGGGTTGAAGAGGTATTGAAAATGCTACCACCCAAAGGAGGACTGGTTAATATTTCTCTAATGTCATGATTGAGTTACAAAATGCATTGACAGTGGCAGGCCGTTATCATGGTTTTTAGTTCTTCAACGGATGGATTCAACTCCCAAATATATATTAGCTCATTAACATTATCATAGTCTGGCATCAGCTGCAGCAGCTATGGCTGACATTCTTATATCATATTGTATATATTTGTATGATGAAATCGTCTGCATGGCAAGTATAACTGCCTTTATCTATCACAATGAATTAAAGGACCAAACGTTCTATGAACTGGACATATATTTATGGATATTTATTATATTTATGGATATTTATTATGGAACTCAAATTGGTCAGGACAGAAATCTGGACAGGATGTGAAAGCAGCCAAATATCACACATGTATAAAGGCAATTATCTTAAGAGTGAAACATTTGTTCTTTCCCTTTTTAGAGGACCCTGGTGATATCCTTTTAAATATAAGACATAATGTCACAAGGATTCTCCAGGAATATTTTCATTTCCAGTTGATCCAGCTGCAATTAATTATATACTTTTTAATCATCAAAACTCTGATTTCTGTAATAATAATTACAGAAATAGAAATTCCTGAAATATAGGACACATAAATAAAACCTCACAAGTTTCTTCACAAAATAACCACAAAGTAGCTCACCTAAAGATATATCAAATGAAGTTGAACTTATAAGCTTGAAAATATTGTTTGTATTTTTTCGATATGATATAACATAACTATGTTCATTTCCCATTCAGTGTATATATTTCAATGCATGTCCTTGTTTCCATGGTTACTTTTTATCAATAAACACAAATCACCCTGATTAAGGCCACACCTTACACCTCACCCAACCATACATTGTCCCCAAATATCATCATATAACAATGGATGACAGTCCTAACCAATCATCAGCCTTCTAACAGGTAATCTGCATGGTGTTTAAATTAAGTTCAAAATCAATCATTGTTAAAAATCTTTTCAGAAAGTTTTAAAAGCAGATGGTTCAGATAGATGTCATACCTTATTTCTTCTAAAATGATTTATCAAGTCCCCAATGAATAAACCTATGTAGCATTAAACTTGATGACAGTTGAACAATTGCTAACAGGCAATTTAGCTTTATAGAAACCTTCAGTCATGTCACAAAATAATTTTCTCTCAAATGTAATAATTAAATAGGACAATTTGTTGTCAAATACAAATTTTAATTAATTTGGGTATATACAAATGATATTTTCTCTTCTCGCTTTGTTACTTTGATCTAAAGTTCAATTTAAGAAGTGGATCATTATTATTAAAGTATATTAATGGTTGTTCTTCATATTGTGCTGCAGTGAATTAAGAGCCAGGTAATAATTCATTAAGAAATAATTATTGAATGTCAAGATTTGTTGTTGATTTGCGTTGAGTCCATATTATTATGCAGTACATGCAAACAGAAGCCCATAGCATGAATGCACATGTATATTTATGCAACTATTTTTCCCTCGTGAATTGAGATTTCAATTTTATTATGTACATTTATGAATTATTTTGGTTTTTAAAGGAATTTTATCTAAATCTGGAGCCATATGTTTTTTCTGGGGTTTTTACCTGTTTTTTACCATTATTTTAATTTGATGTTTTTGTTGTAAATGAAATAATATATACATACCGGTTGTTCCTTTATACCTGCACGGCCATATGTAAATACATGCACCAACCCCACACCTTTCCCCTGATATCATTGATGGATATTGTATTAAAGACATCAGCCAGTGTGTTGTGAGGTTTCCTTCAGGTGTTACACAATAGAATCTATATCCCCCAAATCCCCCAAACCCTTCCACATAAGATGTTATTATATAAGGTATAATGTAGAGGTAGCAGTTTGGAAGAAGCACTAACGTCAGAAGGATGTTATTATATAAGGTATAATGAAGAGGTAGCAGTTTGGAAGAAGCACTAACGTCAGGAGATTTACTCCCGTGGTTTGCAAAGTTAAAAAGTTTTTTTTTTTTATAAAACAGTAAGAAATAATCTAAAATTTTTTGCACATTGTATTTTCTATCTTAAAGCCTTTAAAAAGTCCATTTAGCTAATAGAACAATTCAAGTGAAAATATATCAGCCCCTCCCCCCCAAAAAAAATAACTATTGACATTTATTTTAATACATTATAAATAAATTCAATATTCTGGTGTAGTAAACATGATGTCATGTTGTCAAATATTTCTGAAAGTTCATATATATATATATTCTCCTTTTCTGTATAGAAATCTCAAGAACTAGTCTACATTTCCTGAAGGTATTTGGTGGCCCTAAAATACATATATATATATATGTATGTTACTTTCCTCTGTGAATTGTTCCCCCTTTGCATATCACATTTACACTACTATGTTATTACTTACATGTACCTGACATTAAACCTTGGTAATTATTGTTCTTGTACAGAGATGCTGTTATATCAGAATTACAACAACAAATTGATGATCTCAAGTTGTTCCTGGAGGAAGAGAAACTCAACCACAGAGAGACAAAGAGAAAGGTGGGTGGGTCCAAAAGACGTTACAAGACGTCACAAATTAAAAGACTATCTGAATCATCAAGGAGATATGAACAATAAACTTTATTTACAACTGTCATTATATGGGTCAGATTTTCAGCAAATGTACAATTCACTTTCACCAATCCTCTCAAATAACCCACATTTAAGACACAAATCAGCTTCAAAATGCAGTTTAAAATAACAGAACTGATACTTCAACTCAATGTGATACCAAATATACTTAGATATAACCGGTATTTTTCATTTTTCAGCCGAATTTAGGAGAATCTCCTAAATGTGTAGAGCTGCCAATTGTACATTTTCTGAAAATCTGACCCATATATTCACCTTATGTTTACTATGTTTGGTTTGCCTGGAAGACCTACTTGGCCTATGTAGGCGCTGATGGTGTAATCGTTTTTGATTAAATAATAGAATTTGTATGAAGTTAATTTGAATTAATTTATACTTTGCCGGTACCATCAGGGTGGTGATCAATTAAGAGACAGACTAAATGAACTGGAGAATGAACACGAAAATAACATGAGGTAAGTACCATTCCACAGCTTTTCTTAAGGAGGCTGGCCACTATTACGCGCAGGGGGATAGCGCGAGATTTGTTGGTCGGAATTTGCCGTTATACGGTCGTCATATTCTCTCTTTTGCGACATATCTAGTCTAGTAATTAACAGACAACTCTTTAAGAATCGTATTGAGAAATGAAATAAGAACAGATTTCTGTTGTTTGCTTTAAGTAAAAATGATTTCTGTCATTTCTGTCACATTTTACGACATACCTTGGGTTTAATTCCCAAGCAAAATCTCGCTCTACTTTGTTTGTTGATAAACAACGACGGCCTAGTGTTTCAGGGTAAAACATGGAAATCTCTGTTGAAATCAACATGTTCAAGATATGTAAAGGTTGTAGAATCGATCAGAAAAGTATTATTTAAGTCTAGACTATCTAACTTAGAGTTGACAACTGCAAACAACATTGTAAACAGTGAAATTTACGGCAAACTCGACCTCCAACTCAGCCCTGACCTGACACTTGCAACATTGTCTACCAAAAAATCTAGAGTGGGGACCCCCAATATATTTGACTGTTTTGTAATCTAAACTGTTATGAGAATATGATATGTGACTTTGAAAGAAATGGGATGACTTTTCCCGGATGAAATATGTGAAAATGTGTAGAATTATGACATTTTCCCATAGCCATCAATAATAAAGCTCCCTGCAGGAGATCGGCCCCACAGTGGAGAAATGAATATGGAAAGGTCCTTAATGAATGGCATTTTCGAATTCAGGATACTTGAAACTATCACTGGAGCAATTTTGGGGAAAATCTAATGACTTTTCGAAATAGTGGCCAGCCTCCTTAAACAACTATTTCTCAACATCGGATATGTCATGTGTTTCAGGAAAATGAGTCACAAGTCGCAAAATTGATATTTTTCAAAGTGAGTTATTCACAAGATATATCGGATGGAATGTGTTTATTTTTGGAGTGCTTAGTGCTATTTGTAGCTTAAATACATGGACCAAATTTAAGGACATTGAATATATCTATGCATAACTGAGGTTACCCTAAGGAGTGTATTTAACTAAATTTACCTACTTTACTATAGTGAGTGACTATTAAGAAATATCTCTTTAACTTTTTTTCATGCCTACATATATATAGAAATAGGTATTAGATGTCCTAATGTTTACTATCATTGGAATCAGCTTGATCTCATATCTTCAAATATGATGATGTCGCAAAGTTTTTGCGACTTGTGACTCATTTTTCTCTAACACATCACATATATGATCTATCAGACATGTTACTGTTTAGTGCAGACATCATAATACTTAGGTTTCTAGCTATTATCTTATCTTTTGTTACTCTAACTCAAGTATATAACAATAAAGTATATCTGGGTCTGAAAATATCAAGAATTTTATTTCTTAAATGAAATTAACTGAGAATGTAGCTTTCATTTCTGCTGGTGCACCAACTGTTTTTGCACCAACTGTTACTGCACCAACTGTTACTGCATCACTTTTGCTTGCTGCCTGAATATAGGATAGTAGTAGAGCAGTATGAAGAACAACTGGATAAAACCAAACAACTCAACAAAGATGTCCTCTCTCAACATCTACATGCGGCTGAAACAAATATGGGTAAATTATATGAAACATAAAAATACAATATATAGAGAGAATGGAATGAGCCACCAGTAATCAAAAATTTATTGGATGAGATTCATCCGTGTAAGCACTATGCCGTAGGCAGAGTGCTTACATGGACAAATCAAGTCCAATAAATTTTCGATTACAACGGCGAGTTCCATTCTATATTTATTATATGTGCATAAAATTTGATCAAATATCAGATATCACTGAACAAGTATGAAACATTTACAAATTCATTCTGAAAGCTGCATGAACACCCGCGATCAGCAATCCACCCATGATTCTGGTACCATGATCATAAAAATACATAATAAGAAGCACAACATTAAATAGATTAATTCTCTATCAAATGATATAAGTTTGATTAATATAGCTAAAAAAAATGGCCGTTATATGAACGTTTTAATTTAACAATGTTAGTAAATACCGCATGATCGCACAGCGTGAGCAGCAGGGCTTGGTAATGTTATTCATAGCTATTTTTAGACTACAACTTATAGTACGCATACCATAAAAATATTTTGATTGCACCCCACTTATTGCACCTCTCAAGAGGGATGTGCATATAATAAATAGACAGAATGGAACCAGGTGCTAGAAATTGAATATTTATTGCATAGGAATCCAGTCCAATAAATATGCAATTACTAGTACTGAGTTCCATTCACTATTTATCATATGCTCCTAGCATAGATGAATATTGAAATTTAAACCTTTGTTCTTGGTTTGGAATCGCCAAAATATCTAAATAAAATAAAAATAATAAAAAGTATCTAAAGGCTAAAAGAAAAAGCTATTGGATTTTAATCGTACATCTTCAGTAGAAAGCACATTTCATGAAATGTTATGTCTTTTATCAGCCAAACAGACGGCAGAGATAGAGTTTCTTCATGGTGCGTTTGAGTCGTACAAAAGCAGGCTACACCAAGAAATGGAGGACAAGTGGAAGAGGAAGGAAGACGGTTTGAAACATGAGTTTGAGAAGGAAACGCAAGACAAGATTCATCAACTCAGTGAGTGAACCTTTCTACTGGTTTATCATTTTAGAGTAGTGACAGGGAATACCTCCAGAGGGAGCGGAATCGAGGTTCAATGTGTGGTACCCCGATAGTTAAGAGTAATGCCACTACAGCTTGTGGCACAAACTACAGTCATAGAAATAGACACATAGAAATAGACACTTGTTACAGTGAATCAGGTCCACCCTCCCCACCCCCATCCAATAACCAACAATTGTATAGCTATTTTTAAGTATGTGATGGTTATGGTGTTGCTGGGAAAAGACAATCAAATTTACCTGGGCTACCAATGTGTCAAAGATTATGTATGCTGATGGAACAACTTAGCTGTTGTTTACTGATTCATGATTAAATGGTACGCCCCTGGTATTCAGTAGCTACAACACAACCCTGACAAGCATGGTCCTGTAGGATCAGCCTGCGGCTTCCACTCCCTCTATATATACCTCCCTGGTATAGATGATGTTGCTTTCTTGTTTGTTTGTTTTCTACAAACTATCAACATTAAATCAATATTTTCAGCTCATATGTGATGCGTTTCAGGAAAATGAGTCATAAGTTGCAAAAATCCATTTTGAGATACCATTATATTTGAAAAGAGATCAAGCCAATTCCAATGGTGGTAAATATTAACGGCATTAAATAAGTATTTCTATACTTTAAGTTTAATATTTTTATTCCTGAAAAAAAAAAACGTTTTCAATATTTTTGGGTGAACAATTACTAGTAAAGTAGGTAAATGTACTCCATAGGATGATCTTAGAAATGTATGGATATATTTATTACACTATCCTGAAATTTGATTTATGTATTCATAAGACCTAGGTGACTAGATACTCCAAAAATGAAAACATTCCAAAAAAGAGATCTTGTGAATAAATGACTTTTAAAAATATGAATTTTGCGACTTGTGACTCAATAATTTTCCTGAAACACATCATATATGTTAGAGAAAAAATAAAAGTTACAGTTATAACAATAACAGTGACGTAAGTTTCTCTGACATACCATTGCCCTTACAGAGACATCTCTGATCAGTGAGTACGCGGTAGACAAGAACGAAGGAGCGCGGGAGCACGAGAGGGAGATACAGCGGGCACGCAAGGAGCACAAGAAGGAGCTGGAAGCCCTGCTGAAACGCTTTTCCAATGCTGCAGCTGACATGGAGAAACTCAAATTAACAGAAGCCAAGATGAAGGTACAATTTATTTGATAGGGGATTTGCGTAGCCGCCATTTTGAATTTAGATTCGCATGGAATTATGAGACTAGTGGTACAATCTAAAATATATAGAAAACATGCCATGTTCAGCATGGACTATTTATCAATGCTCTAATGTCAATATCCATGTATTATACACATATCCATATTTGCCATCATGCATTTGGTTTTCATAGATCATGATTGGTGAAAATATTCTTGCAATTTTCTATACAAATGTTGCCAAATCTCAGATTTGAACTGAATCCATCCCAGAATGCACTGCAGTGGACATGTGCATGAAACATGCAAATCCTCTATTGATTGCATTTTTATTTGTCCTTTTAAATGCAACAAAAAGGACAGCCATGACGAAAACTTTCAAATTTCTACCTGACAATTAGATTGGTTAAACCTTGAGTTTTCTTTCATGTCTTTTACTGGCCAAGTTTTGCCATGTCTGAAAGGAGATGTGTTTTTGATGAAGCTCACTTTATATTAGAGTTAAAGTCCAATAAAAAGTGCAAAATTCCACTCCACAACTCTCTTTTTCAACCAAGTCATAAGCTAAAAGAATCTGAAATTCAGACGGTTGGCAGCACCCCTCCCAACATACATGTATTAGAGTGCTGCTCTTAGGCCACTGTGGAAGGTTGGGTAATAAAAGAAGATGCAGGACATGCATATTATGACAACTTAAAATCATCAATTATCTAAACTTTTTTTCTTGTTTCATCATCGACTCTGATCTAGATGTACAGCTATGTACTGTGTGTATTGCATAATGTTTGGCTGCAATAAAAATATTTAAATGCAAATACTTTAAATATGACCATGTTACAGCCAAAAGAAGACAACACTAAGGTAACAAGCACACTCCAATGGTTCCTCTCCTCCTGTCTTCCACACCCGAGACAAACATGTGTTTGTTGGCACAATGTAGAAGATTTACAGGTGCACGGGTCTTTGGCCCTGTTAGAAGTTTAAAATAAAAAAAGAGCATAGTCTGGACTTAGTCAATAGACTGGAGTTAGTCAATAGTGATTTATTATGCCCGTGCATATAAAAGAGTTCTTTATAAAACCATGGGTGGGTCCAAGGTTTTAATGTAGTAGATATTGTCATATTGTTTAAACATTATTTCCCGCCGTTGGTCCTGGGTAAGACCTTAAAGTGCCTTTCTGTCTCTTTTTCTCTGTCTCTCTCTCCCTTCTTCTCTATCTCTGTTTCCTGGGTATGATCATAAACTGCCTTCCTCTCAGCTCTCCCGCCCTTGATATAACCATCTAAAATGTGTTGATAAGGGCGTAAAGCAACCAATCTCACTCACTCACTCCTATTTCCCGCCGTGTTTGGCCCGTGCGGGTTCTATGGTCTAGAATGTTCTGGACCATGGAACCCATGAAGGGCAAACAGGGTGGGAAATAATGCTTTTAGTCTCTGTTTATTTTCATGAAGTTATCTTGGTTATACTAAATTATTGAGTCTAACTTCATGGCTACAATGTCTTTGTTGGTATTTTTTAGTAGTGGCCCCTATAGTCACCCATGGGGTTTATACATGGGTCAGATAGTTCATGCAGTAACCACCTGCATGTGCATCTGGGTCAGATTTTCAGGAAATGTACAATTCAACTTCGCCAATCTTCTCAAATAACCCAAATTTCAGATGAAAATTAAGTTCAAACTACTGTTCAACCTAACCAAACAGACTGCTAGAATCAATACAATGTCGAATATACTTGAATTTACCTAGTATTGACTAAATTGCAGCCTAATTAAGCAGAATTTACTTAATGTGTACAGCTGCCAATTGTACATTTTCTGAAAATCTGACCCATATCTAAGAGAACTTGTGCACAATATCTTACTTACACTTGTTTTACTGATGTTGATTGTAGGTGATGGAGGAAGACTATGAGAGCTTGAAGATACAATATGACATTGTATGTGCAGAGCTCGGTGACAGAACCAAGGATCTCACACAAACTGTAACTACTTTATACTCTTCCTTTATCATTATTATCATTATTTGATATTACTATTATAATTATCTCAAACGATACCAGAAGGAAGGTCCATATCCTAGAATGTGCCTATTACCTAGCCCCAAAAGATGAGAATTTAGACAAAAGAACTCATCCTACCAGGAGCCATGCTGGTAACAGAAAGAATCTAAAACTAATAGCCCCTAAAGTGTCAATCTTAAAAAATAGCTTTATTTATAAAGATTGTACCACCTTCACCCCTGAAGAAGAGAGCAAAGCTCTTGAAACGTTGGGTATTAATAAAAGGAACATCTAAAAATTCCAAGTCTACCAAACATTCACGTGGTCCCTCAACTTCACTTCAAAATAAAGTAACATAACAAAATAAAATAGTATAGAATGCCAATAAATAAAAACGGGCACCCCCACCTGGGATATGGACCTTCACAAATCATTCAAGGTTCAATTTCAATTCTTAACTTTGTCATAACTCTGGTAGCGTGAATATTGTAATATATAATTCATTATTGTCAAATCTCGAAGTAGATCGAGAAATTCACTGTCTGACTGAAAGTCGAGCATCCTGCTTAATTATTAATTTAATTAATTAATCAATTATGATCATTATCAAAGAAACGCAAATACAAATGTATGCATCCTTCAACATGAATGTTCCAAAGTCATGAACTCACACAGTGAGAATTGAAAATAATGAGCTAAACTGCACCAACCACAGCAGCCATCATACTTTTTGTTTTGACCACCTCATCTCATCCACAGCACAGAAGTGTGCTAGTTCTTTACTATTTCTTTCTAAAATAAATATAATTCTCAATTTTTATTGATTAAAGTTTCACTCTAACTTATATTATACATCAGTCAAAGACTAAAGATGCTTTAATGTCTGTTCCACCCCAACTAAAAGTCAGTGGGACACAATTTTGCAGGATTTTATTTTAACAAACTAGTTAGTTAACCTGTATGAATTCAGGATACTATGTACTGAGCTCTACAGACCCGGTGTAGATTCATGTAAATAGATATTGATTTATAAGTAAACAGAAATGTAACTGCCATCAACATATACCGGTGCAAGTGAAAAAGAGAAAACCCAGACAAGGGGACTTGTGCTACCCAGATTAAATTAAATACTTAACTAAAAAAAGCTTGTATAACACAGTTTAACAAACATTTATCCTTGTTATGTTTCAGAAAGTTGAATTAATCAGTTTTGAGCAGTCGTTCCAAGACAAAGTGAAGGAGGTGGATGACAGGTACAAGGTGCAGATAAATGAGCTCATGGTGCAGAATACAGAACTCAGGTCAGTATAGGACTTAGACCTGTTTTTTCAGCTAAACAGCACGGAAGCGTCTATATACTAGCCGTCAGGATGTTAATAGAGCATTGTTACCATTACGCACTGTATTTTCATGTGTTCTGTGAAGTGGAATAGAGTACATGGATGGATATCTAACTATAACCCTAAACCTAACCTTAAACGTGTGGTCCTAGGTCAGTATAGGCAGTAGTTATACCCCACTAGCATCCTGACGGCTAGTTTTTAGTTGATACCAAACAGTACAGGGCCTCGTCTCATGATGCTGGTTTCTCAAATAGCCCCAATAAGACCTAGTTGTTCCTCCTATTTAGTCTAATGCCAATTAAACACCAGGGTGCGCAGGTGGATTAGGAGTCCAGAAAAGTGACCCGTACAAGGATATGAAAGCTAAGGAACGTTTTGCATGGTTAGTTTAGTATGATTATGTTTGCTATCACCCCCCCCCTCTCCTTTACCGCCCCCCCCCCCCCCCCCCACACCCCTCCTACCTATAGTGTCCCGTACACACCATTGTGTACGGGACCCTCTAATCCTCTATGCCTGTCTGCAACTGGTAGTGGCGAGTGGTGTTGTGTGCAAAAGGCAGTCGAATTTGAAAGGTGAATATGAATAGGACAAAAGAAGTGCTGATCCTGATGTTGGTGTACCATAAATGTATGTATTCCTCCAATAGAAAATGTATTATACGATTATAGCTTTCGATTGACACCAACCAATTTGCCGTACGTGTTGTTAAAGTTTGTGAACTGGTCGAGATATATGGCACAGGTATTACTGGGAAATGAACGGGATATCATGCGACGACTTCAATTTTTAGTTTGTGGCAATCCGCTTCTTCTCAGAGGGCGGGGTGGTCCAGAAAGCATACCGCTGGATTGGGTTGTGTTGGGATCTGACTTTTAGGCTAGTTGCTTGTATAAATAAAGAAAAACAGTTGCCGACGAGGTCCCGTCCACGCACCCTACCCCACCCCCACCCCCACCCCTAGCGCTGCTAAGTGCGTAGGCACTTAGCAGCGGCCTATGCAGTGGCGCTAGCGGCGGTATTGGGAGACACCATTTTCGGCGCTTGTTGATATATTTCGCGGCAATGGCCGCCGATTCGAATCTTCCCAATGCAGTCTTCCGAGCTATACCTGACCCTACCATTGTATATATACAGTATTGATGTATCGATCCCGGCCAAAATTGCAAGGAAAACCTGTTTAGATTGTCATCATTGTAGATAGAATATGCGGGGGAGCACGATCGTATTGGCAAACAGGGGGATAAGTATCAATCTCTCTCTATTAGCGTGTGGACCCGTAATGGCGGGTGTGACGTTGTAATGGGTAGTGATCCTGCCAGATTGGCAGCTTCTTTCAGAAGCGGTGGTCACGGAAGAGTCAAGTGAGTAAAGTTTGTGTAGGATAGACTGAATGTATACCGTGGTCACTGGTGGTGGAGTAGCAGTGTGCAGTGGAGTAAGGTAGAGTGGTACTCCAAGAATGGTCCAACCTGGTCCCAACCTGGTCCCAAGGCGAAATGAACATGACTTAGCTTAATAGCAGTGGGATAGCAGCAATCTTGTCCTATTGCCTGGGCCTACAGGTGCATTTTGGCGGTATTAAGGATGCATCCCAACTTAGGGCAATTCTTAAACCAACATCATGAGACGATGCTCTGTAGCATGGAAGATTTAAGATAAGAGAATTCTTTATTTTTTTAATTCTCTTTTTTTGCAAATCAATTTTATTTCGAAACATTTAAACAAGTTCACAATGGTGGATACATCAAGATAAAAGTATTAGCGCTGTTCTGACTTGACCCAATAAGTTTTGGTAACTTCTTTGGATCTGAGCTTTTCTCGCTGATCTGTTAATCAATGCGTTACTCAAGCATTAACAATTAGAATCAACACACTATTGCTTTAAAGGATGGTAGTTTAGACAAAACCTTGTGGACATGTCACAAAGTGTATTTCCCAGTCAGATGCTTTTCTTGATTCTTCATGCATTTCTTGAAAATAAGAAAAATTGGCATATCCTCAGTTTTTCCGGATTTCAAGGCTTTTTCTTAGAATTTTCATTAGTTTTGTATTTTGTTTTTAATTGGGAATAAATAAACCACAAAATAGTATACAATTTTCATTCTCCAATCCTCTTAAATAACCCAAATTTAAGACAAAAATGATGATACTTGAAAAATAGATTGCATAATATTTTTCTTGTTGCAGACGACTGTATGTGAAGAAGTGTGGCCAGCTGTTTGATGAGAAGGCTACTAATGAGATGGACAGAATGGACAAACTGGTCACTGCCAAAGATACCATGAGGGTAGGTAGCAATTTGTTTAAGACTTAAGGTTGATGTCACATTGTGATGATATGTGTCAACCTATTAAGACTCAAGGGATATGTCACACTGTGATATGTGTAAATCTATTAAGGGGATGTTATGCCTCCATGTCATCTTTCACCGTGATGTAACACCTCCATGCTCTTTGGTCATGCTACGTTAGAAGTAACGGAAGTAACAGAAAGTAGCCGACATGTTTGAAGTGAAGCAGCTACTTCCTGCTACTTGATCCTACTTCTAAAGTAGCAGGACCAAAGAAACAGGAGCAGTAGTGGGAGAAGTAGCGGGTTAGTGGAACCCAGGCTTTAGGGGCTAAGTCTCTACTGAGCATGGAGGGCTGATTTTCATCAAGCTTCCATCTTCATGAAGCTACTGCTGTGTTCTGTCAATATCTACTGTGTCTCAACATGAGTACATAATGAAACTTTTTTTTTTCTTTTTTTATAATGAAACTTTATTTAATCCACAACAGAAGTCAGTTCCTGATCTGAAGCACCAGGTAGATCCATTACATCTGCTCAATGCTCAACGGAGAATCAGAAACAAGATCAGTGGACGGCTTAGTGACTCCTGTTAGTGAGAAAGCACTAGTTAAATATAGAACTCTTTTCTGTGAAAACCGTTCTTTTATATTTCCTTTTTTGCAGCTGACCCCATGTTGCCTTGATGTTCCATGTTGCCTTGAGGGGTTTTGATGCTTTTGTTTTATGTAATTTGTTTGTAGTAACAAATATCTGTTGAATGTTGATAATATCTGTGTTTCAGAGACTACAGACCAACAATGCAAAGCAGCCCCAAAGATGTACACATACTTTTTGTTATTTATGAACCATTCACCAAATACAAAAGTTTATATATATTTGAAATCTTACAGAAAGCAGCAATATTAATTGTGTAAAATAATGTAAAATACATCCTACTGCAAACACCAATAATTTGCTTTTGCCAACCATTTTGTCCTGCATACAGTTAGGAAAGACACTGAATGATGTAATTTTGGTTTTGAACAATTTAGAAATATTTGGTCAAATGTTAGTGTTTGGTGAATGTACTCTATCAATGCATGTTAAAGCTGCGCTCTCAGTTAACATCGGTCAAAATCTAAATATTTTCTACTTTTTGTTCCATTCTTTTCAAACCTATCCAAAGATCATTTGACCCTCCTATTTTGAGGGTTTTGTCCAGTTGCTTTTGCTACAGGGCTTTTAAAACGTCCTCGTTTTTATTTGGAGGACCCGCCCAAATCCTTTCATATGATGACTTCACATATTATCACTCACCAGCGACTCTTTTGTCTCAGTCGAATCCACTTCTACTTCTTGTGTAAACATATGTAACAGTTGCAGAATATTGATAAATCCATTCCTATGAGTCATAATATGAAGGAATATGGTAATGGTTGTTTTGTTGTAATAGTTGAGAATGCAGTTTTAATAGGTTAATAAGGATGCCATGTCTAGGGAATGTAACAGCCATCACCCATCAAATCCATTGTTTTCATCTTAACAATATTAATATGACATTGGAAATTATGACCCTATCAGATGACATCTTCAAATCCGATTTTTATCTGATATAATCCCACAAATCTGACGACCAAATGATTAAAATATGGGGAATGGTGAAACACAGGCTTAAGTTAGATAATTGTAATTTGCAGGAAGAATGATTTCCAATAATTACAATTAAAATTTTCAAGTCACAAAGCATAAAAACTTCCTACTGCTTTATCAAACGTATTCAAAAACCATAAAATAATTAAAGGTCAGAGGGAGATATAGGAGAATATTAGGTATCAGAACAGCATGTTTAGGTTTCAAGTATTTTTGCATGATTAATTTTGTACTTATGATCTGGATGCACCCAGAGTTATTATAAAGATCAAATCGCATGTTTAGTCTCTTTAAGGTATATATATAGTGAGCAGAACTTTGCCTTTTGAAAATCCTACACCAGGGGGGTAAATATTTAGTTTTGGAATTTATTATTGAATAATCATTTTATTTTTTTCAAAGCCTTGTTTTTCTTGCATAAATAATCTTTTTGTAATCTTTAAAATCACACATTTACATCCATTTAAGAAACAAAATAATAAATTTTGGCAAGGTAACATGTACTAATGTTGTCTTTTATCTCCTCACAAACAGACTGTGATTCGGGCGCGGGAGAGAGCTAATGTCAGTCTCGCCGCCACAGACATGCGCCTGGAGGACGAGGCCAGAGTGCCAAAAGATCGCCCGGCTAGTGCGCCTCACACCCACCAGGAGGACCGACAGGCACGCCTCAGTGCGGCACAAGTAGACACTAAGCGGAGTCCGCGTGACAGCATTGCACGACCGCACACCTCACGTGGGCGTATGATTAGTATAGATGATTATACAGGGGAGGGTGATGATGGGGGCTCTCATCAATAGGATTAAGTGTTTGATAATCAAGATTAAGTTTATTTTAATGAAATATTTTGATATTATTATATTCATAGTAGTCATGTTTAATACAATCTTATTAAAAACAGCCAAGTTATCAAAATGTACATATAAATATTGCATGTGGCACTGCGCATGTCAGTTACAGTGCATGCTGGGATAGATTCAGTTCAAATCTGACATTTTTGTTTATCAAAAAAATATGTCCTGACATTTTAAATAAAAATTATAAGGACCTAATCCATCCCAGCTTGCAGTTGAATTGTTCTGTGAAACGAATTTTACCTTTGTAAATATCTGTAAGTCATTAAAGAAATGTAAAACTAAGATCAAACAAAAGTTAGTTTATACAAAGAAATGTTCTTAACAGACAATCATTTTATATGCTGTATAAAGTATTATGCATATCATATCTTCTGCTTAATGCATCCCAGAGATGTCCAGGGCACTGTTGCTAGTTACAATCATTGTCGTAATCCTTAACATAATCGAATCGTTAAAGGGACATATTGGAGGTAAATCTGGGGTGTAAAATGTGTTGGCCTGATCTATATGGGTCAGATCTTCAGAAAATGTACAATTCGCCTTCACCAATCGTCTCAAATAGCCCACATTTAAGACAAAAATGAGCACCAAAATGCAGTTTAACCTAACAGAACTGATACTTTAAATCAATGCGATATCAAATAGAATCTGCTGGAAAAGCTGCCAAATGTACATTTTCTGAAAATCTGACCCATATCCACTGTCACATCAAATTTCACATGAAAACTTCCAAGGGGGTGAAGAGACCTTTGCATATGAACTAAAGCTCTTTTTCATTGACAAATATTTTTTATCTTAATGAAAACAATAGAAAATGAGCTAAACTATGATGACAAAGCCGCATCTGAGGAGATTGAATCTGGATGTCAGGCTTAACGATAATAATGAGACTGAGCATTAAATAATCGTAATCGTAATCAGCCCAAGTTACCATAAGACCATAACAAGGAGGAACGTTGTCCAGTGTACCTAACGTTCCATGATAAAATGAATAATTCATCTGTGATATTGATTAACCCTATACTCTGTGTCTATTTGGGCAATCAGGGCAGTTCAGCTGTATGTTCCTACTGTGTTTATCATTATGTTTATGTATGTCAGCATCTTAAATGTTCGCATGTTCATGCCCTTATAGTTCTCATTTTCTGTGGCCAATCTAAGATGGCATATAGTCAAATTCAAGGCTATGTAATTTCTAGAAAAACGGGGGGAAATCCAGGAAAGTCGAAATATGCTTTAATTTGTTAGTGTTTTAACCAATCCTTACATATTCTAAAGATGGTTCCTAAGTCCTACATATTGTTACTTGCTTAAAACTTTATCTGATGTTAGTATAAAATGATATGATTTACATAATAAGGTAGAAGTAGTTTATTTCTGTGGTGTCAGCTATTTCGTTTTCGCTGTAATGATTACGTTTCATGGAAAGTAACAATGCTTTTAAATGTTATTTTAAAAAGTTTATGAAAAAACTTAGGTTTGAAGATTTATTTACCTACTTATCAATTTTATGGTAAGTTGATATATTTGTTCATAAATTTTATCATCACAATTGAGTTGAGGAAACATTTTAATTCAATAATAACTTTTTTTTATAAACTTTTATTGACAAAATCTCCCATTAGTGATACGTTTCATTTGTTATAAACTTAAGTTGTAAAGACTATGCTAAATTAAGTTAATTTACATCGAGTACATTAGATTCATCAAATTTCTAATTCTTGTAATTTTTGCTATTATTTTGTAATTTGTACACTCCATTTGTGCATCATTGCGATTCATATCTCTCAAAAGTTGACACCTCTGCTATTTTTCATGGTTATTATTTCAGTATGTAGCCTGGACAGTGCTGGAAATGTCCTCAAATGTAATGCTCGAAAAGATTGAAATATTGATATATATAACTTTCAGTTTTTCCATCAACTTTGCCTTTAACAGTTTTTGGAAGAATTATTTTCTCATTACATGTTACTTAACAAGGTTATTTGAATTGTTTTATTAAACAAAAAGGGAACATGATATTATGTATAGTATGTAATCAATGAATAAATATCAAAATTGAAGTCAAGTGTTATGTTGCTTTTGCTTTTTTCATCTATTGTTTCAGTTGAAATAAGATGTATACAAAATGGGTACAATATTTGACATGTGGAAGTAATAAAATCATACTTACAATTTGAACGCATTCTTATCACACTCCTGATTTAGTTTAGCATTAATCGGGTAAACATCTTATTTATTAAGTTTTACTTTTGTTGTCCTTGTTTTCCGTTCACAACTAATGTCAACATTAGGGCTTGTTACATAAGAAATCCTTACTTTCAATATTACAAAGTCCTTTCCTAAAGATTCTTTTTTTTTAGATTTTTATTCAGGAGTATTTGCATCACAAGCAAGCTCATTCAGATTGAATGATTTCTATGATAAACAATAAGTTAAATCTCCGCTAGTGGATATAACATACTACAAATATATTTAAATTTTACGTATTATTAAATTATACATCAAGATCAATCACAAATTGAAAATTAGATGAATGATGTGGTTAAAAATGGAAGTTCCTTTAGTCTTATTATTATAGTAAGCTAGTGGCTGTATCAGCGCAGACACAGTGGTCACTTATTAATTTTCAGACCAAGAACTAACAAAGATTCTGTAAGTTCTATGTAAAATTTGCATAAAGTTATACATAGATTCAGTTGTTATACATTTGAGTTAGGATAACCTTTTCAACTTCTTTACTGAATTATAACAAGGAGTGAGATCTGAGCGTGTCCATTCATTTATCTGACAATATCATCCTACTGGAAAAAAACATCTCTTAGTAGTCTCATGAAGTTGGAAATTTTTATTCATGTGATATAGAAATTTCCTAAATGTTGACATCATTGGAATCCACCTTATTTCATTTTTCTTTTTACAAATATGATGGTATTGCAAAATCGACTTTTTTTTACATTTTCCCGTGACACATGATAAATTCATTCTTTCTGTCATTCAGCAAACAATATGTACACTACATACAAATTAGATTAGATTTAAACAATAATACAACATACAACTGCATTTGGATCAGCATCCATCTGGTAAACATCTTATTTATTACTATATTTTTCATTAGTTGTCCTTCTTCGTTTGCAACTAATGGAACCATCACCACCAATACATACAGATGCACAGCGTCTCTTAATTTATTATTTAATTATTGTGGTTTTCGGTTCTTATTCATATGTTCCTTATATCATAGAATCCTTACGCATCAAAAGCTCCAATTTGCATAATGGAGGGGCTGTGTATTGTGCCTTTCCTGAACCAGAAACATTGACAATTGTCAAGTTCACTTGGTGCAGAATATTTAGGACCTCCATTGCATGGGCAAGAGGAAAACAACCTATGGATGTGTTACAGAAAACTGAATCACAAGTTGCAAAATTGATATTTTTTCAAAGTTTGTTATTTACATCTCGTGGGAATGTTCTTATATTTGGTAATCTAGCGCTACAAGACATTATATTAGATATATTGATTGATTGATATATTTTTTTATTTTGACTTAATTCAAAGTGAAATAGGGCGAATATAATAGTAATATCTGCAGATTGGATGTCTTCCTGTTTCAGCCATTATCAATTAAAACAAGAAAGTTAGATGGACAACAAAATCTGTAGACAATAAGAGTAAGAACTTTGAGACCTTTCTAAATAAGAATTAAAATGATATTATATCATTTCAATATTAGAATATAATTAGTTTTACCATAAAAGTCTTGGACATTATAGTCATTAAAGCCTTACATTATATCTTATATCCTTTGTTTCTTAGGTCATTCTATGGAGTATATTTAGCTACTTTACTAGTAATTGCCCACCAAGTAATATTGCAAACTTTTCTCTCCAACATAAAGTATTGAAAAACCTTTAGATTTCCTGAATGTTAAAATTTAATTGAATCTACCTAATCTCAACTGTTCAAATATGATGGTATCTCAAAATCTATTTTTTTTAACTTATGACTCCAATGTTTTTTTATTTCATTAAAGGCCAATACCTATTAATTTTAAATATTTAATGAGTGAGATATTTAATTTACTGCAGCAGATATCGAGGGGGGCATAATAGCCAAATATTATTGCATACATTTGTATCATCTATATATGATAACCATAAATTATTTCCAGGCTTTAGATCAAAATATATCATATAAAATTAGCAAATAAACCCAAAATGTTTAATACATGTACCCCAAATACAATTAAATCATTTAATATGGTCATTATATTGATGTATCACTCTTAAATATCATGTTTAAATAAAGTTACAATTGATGAATATAAGTTTCACATTATGGGCATGTTGCATAAGAAATCATTTCTTAAAATATTCCTCGCTATGTAAGCTATTTTTTCCAGTGTAGGTACAACATTTCTACTGTAGGAATAAAACTATCATTGAGTAACGATTCCAGTATATAAAGGATATTTTAACACTTCTCCAGACGCCACTAAGATATTCATTGCAACCCATGACGATATTTGCAGTTTATATAATTTGATTAATTTATCATTCATTAACCATTTATGTTATATCATCCGGACTTTAACCATGATACTTGTTACATATTCCACTATTTATGTTCAAGTTTGTATTTATGTGATTTATTATATTTATTTCATTATTTCTGTTTATGTTGCAAACATAATGTTACCTTGTGTTGGAAATCATTGTTTATCTCGATGTACCTGTTCTTCAATCGGGTTGAGGAGCAAGGTCTTCAACCCAGCACACAAGGAGGAATAAAGGGAACATATGCAAGAAGTATTTCACTCTTGATGTTATATCTCAGAGCTGCGTTTGGAACATATTCATAATGTATTTATTCTCGCAGAAGTAAACTATACAATCACGAAATATCATTATTTAATATCGATTAATATTAAGCCGGAGCTGAAACACAGATGTGCAACGATGGCCACAAACGTATTAGAAAGAACATATAGGTAAGAATCGCAACAATTGTTTGTACATAAATTCCATTCCTAAAAGTTCCTTACCAGCTGCCTAGCAAGGTACGTGAGGATTTGTTATGCAACAGGTCCCTGCAGACCCTGAATCCACCCAGTCTATGTGAGCTGAGCGTTCTTTGCATTCTGTGGGAGGCTTGTCTCTTGTTCAGAAGATTCCCTGGCTTCACAGGAACCTGTCACACAGAATGAGGAAGAAGGGAACAGAATAATGGTCTCAGACGTCTTATCAACCTTGATGCTGCAGTTTAGGATGTTTCCTATCTGTATTAGCATTGTAGTCATTTTTATACCAGGGCCTGCGTACACTAATGTAGGTGAGTTATTGACCAATTTGTACCCTCAGATCTTATACACTGGTCCTTTAGGTGAATTGTAGCTTATTTTTTCACAATGATTGGTGATGAATTTGTTATAAATGTAAGGTTGGTTTAACTTTGAATCTACACATGTGACTAACAGGTTTTGTTTTAGATTAAGGAAAATTGTTTTTGAAAGGGTGACGAGTTTACAAACAAGAAAGAGGTAAAATTAACAAAGTAATGAATGGTATCACCGTGGTACCGACAATAACTCGTCAAATATCTATATTGAATGGAACTCGATGCACATAAATGAAACATTATCCATTCACTTTTTGCTGATGTTAATGCATGGCTGGCCATCTATTATATACCATTGTAAAATATGAGGTGAAAGTTAAAGTCATATTTTTGTGTTTTCATTGATTGGTCTCATTCAGACATACAATTGCCACGCCCCATTCCGACAAGAAGGCTAAACAACTTTCTTACCGCCACAACACTCATGGATCGCTTATCACTAAAAGTCCAAAGGTACCAGGGAGGTCCAGGTCTGACCGTTATCTCAAGGTTGATCACGTGGGAAGGGAGGGGAGGGACTGAGCGCAAGGTCAGGGGAGGGGGTATGGATTGGGAGGGGGGAAGGGGAGATAACCACAGGACCTGGTCACCATGCAAAGGGATTGGTGAGGTGTGGTGGTGGTCACTCTGACCCTTGTTTTAATATTTCATGTTCATTGTTATCCTGTGGTTGATTGAATCTCTTATCTAACCTGGCAATTAATTGGTCCAGCCAGGACAAGCCAATCAACCCAGGCCCTGTGTACTCGTTGTAATCTGTTCATGTATAAAATAAACACATGTGATTACAGCGGCCCTCTTTTAACTGGTTTAGCTGGCTTGAGACATACTATCTCTGTGAGTTGCGTTGATTCATTTCTCGCTTAACTACTGACCCTAACTATTTCGGAGAATGACCCCCAATTCTTCACCATAATATATATATATATATTGCACTTGATTGACAGTGAGAGG
This sequence comes from Sthenelais limicola, assembly GCA_942159475.1. Taxonomy (NCBI): domain Eukaryota; kingdom Metazoa; phylum Annelida; class Polychaeta; order Phyllodocida; family Sigalionidae; genus Sthenelais; species Sthenelais limicola. Next base: position 30,486,639 of record OW804100.1, read on the forward strand.
TCCCTCATCAGACTGCAAATTGGCGTCCGGTACATGTCAAGATATGTATGCCATAATGGATGATGGCGATTATTCACACAAGAAGTTAAAATGGTCCGAGGCTAAGAATTTATGTGAGGGTGGTGACGCCAATATTAATCTGCCTAGGCTTGATGATGATGAGGAGGATGATGCTTTCTGTGCATATTGGCTGTCGACTGACCCCACCAAGAAGTAAGTGGTCAAAATCACAATTTTTAGAAGACTTAAGTAAAATTGCAGGTTTATATGACTTGCATCAGTGGGTGGAGTATCGGTTTATATGACTTGCATCAGCAGGAACATTTGGGTGGAGTATCAGAGGTATGTGTTCATGAGATTATTTGATATGTGAGTCAGATTTTCAGAAAATGTACAATTCAACTTCACCAATCATCTTAAATAACCCACATTTAAGACAAAATCAATGCAATACTAAATATACTCAGTATAGTATTCATAATTTTTCAGCCTAATTTAGGAGAATTTCCTAAATGTGTAGAGCTGCCAATTGTACATTTTCTTAAAATCTGACCCCTGTGTAACAGATGTTGGAGTGGTACAGAATACTTGGATCTACAGGATCAAGGTTTCATGCATGGATTCACTAATACTGCAGTAGATACTGTTTTGAAATCACTCAATGATGAATCATCCTGGAATTTGGCATAACTACATATTATAGTCTGCAAACTAAAGTAGTTCAGAGCATTTAAATCTTCAATTCGAATCCTTATCCACTTATGTATTACTAACATTACTACTAGTGGGGATTTTTTTCAAACACAAAAAGCATTTGAAATCCCATAAGATTTATGATGGAATACGCTAAAGTCGCTAAAGTCGTGATAATCCACTAATTGTCATCCATCTTAACCTATTGTTCACAATATCAACAACCAAGGTGTCAATCCCTAGCCTCACCTAGCGAAGTTACTAAGGTAATCCCTCACCTTGACAATCCCCGACGATAATCCAATGGAAATTATCGGAGGAGATCGTTCTTTAATCTCGTCATACCTTATGACGTCACGTAGAGTCCGAGCGTTATCTCAGAGTAGTGGTAGCACCGCAAAGCGACAGGTCGTTTTAAATCTAACATTCCTACTAGTATGGATTTTCAACATAGTTGCAACTGATTTGGTGCCTGCTCAATGTGGTAAATTGATTGTGGCACTAGTCACGCTAAGGAAAGATGATTGTTGGAGGGAAGATCAGTTACCTTGGTGGAGTAACCAGAGGCTTGAGTGAGAACTGAATCATTGCTTACTTCCCAATCTAGAGGTGTGTGGCACCAGGGCAGCAGAGGCAGAACCTATCGGCACAATTTGGGAAGGGCGGGGAAATATACATTGTTTTTGTACGTTGACATTGCCCACCATCCCGCCCTCCTCCAGTCTCTAGTAGCATTAAAATTGTTTCGTTTTTGTGTTAAATTCGTGCAGGAACCATCGCTGATGTAAGCGATGGTTTCGCACATATATGAGCTTCGTTTATGGCTGTGTGGTAGAATCCTCGCTGCTATGATGTCATTACGAGCGTGTTACTGAACTTACTCGAAGTTTACATGAGTACGGCCGAGTGCGAGGAAGAAGGGGTAAGCATTGGAAGCTGGTAGACATGCAATGGGAGATCAGGGTATGTGCATAACCAGTACAATAGAGACCCTAATAACCCAGACGTTTTGCTTCTCAAAAATGTTAAGGATGACAAATCCGTACTTGGTTTTTCCCGTCGAATGCGAAAACATAGGTAATCCGGTTAGCGAGGCAAGTTTTCTAGAGTAGTTAGCAGCCTCCGATTCTCGGTGGCGCGGCCTGGTGTCAAAGGGGAGAATTAGGCATTCCCTTGGTCTGCCACTAGCATCGATGCGTCCAGCTATACTTTGGTCCACCCTGATATGATTGCAGGTCCCTCCAGGAGCAGTGGGACATACAGAAAGGTCCCTTTCTGAGTGGTGGAAAAAGGAGAAAGGTTCAAGAGTGGTGTAACATGAGGAAAGGTCCCTTTAAGAGTGGTGTAACATGTGGAAAGGTTCCTTTAAGAGCAGTGGAACATGGGGAAAGGTCCCTTTAAGAGCAGTGGAACATGGGGAAAGGACCCTTTAAGAGTTGTGGAACATGGGGAAAGGTCCCTTTAAGAGCAGTGGAACATGGGGAAGGTCACTTTAAGAGCAGTGGAACATGGGGAAAGGTCACTTTAAGAGCAGTGAAACATGGGGAAAGGACCCTTTAAGCACAGTGGAACATGGGGAAAGGACCCTTTAAGAGCAGGAAAGGTCCCTTTAAGAGCAGTGGAACATGGGGAAAGGACCCTTTAAGAGTTGTGGAACATGGGGAAAGGTCCCTTTAAGAGCAGTGGAACATGGGGAAGGTCACTTTAAGAGCAGTGGAACATGGGGAAAGGTCACTTTAAGAGCAGTGAAACATGGGGAAAGGACCCTTTAAGCACAGTGGAACATGGGGAAAGGACCCTTTAAGAGCAGGAAAGGTCCCTTTAAGAGCAGTGGAACATGGGGAAAGGACCCTTTAAGAGCAGTGGAACATGGGGAAAGGACCCTTTAAGCACAGTGGAACATGGGGAAAGGACCCTTTAAGAGCAGGAAAGGTCCCTTTAAGAGCAGTGGAACATGGGGAAAGGACCCTTTAAGAGCAGTGGAACATGGGGAAAGGACCCTTTAAGCACAGTGGAACATGGGGAAAGGTCACTTTGAGAGCAGTGAAACATGGGGAAAGGACCCTTTGAGAGCAGCGGAACATGGGGAAAGGACCCTTTGAGAGCAGCGGAACATGGGGAAAGGACCCTTTGAGAGCAGCGGAACATGGGGAAAGGACCCTTTAAGAGCAGCGGAACATGGGGAAAGGTGTCTTTAAGAGCAGGGAACATGCCCTATTCCCCCTCTTGCATTTGTTTGGTCTTGTCTAATGGTGAAGACATGTTTATATCTTCTTTTTTTTTATTTTTTAAAGATTTTATTTCCACTGGGAACAGCACCTCCCATGGTGGTAGGATATTCTGCTGTAACCCAGCTTTTGAAGAACATAGATACATTTGTACATAGTCAAGTGAATGTCTAGAAAATTTTAGTATGAATGTTATGTTTTCAATAATGAAGGGATAAACACTATGTAAAGTGTGACCCATTAGTGATGTTGAGTATTTAAATTAAGAAGAGTAAATTCAAAATAAATGCAGAAAAAATTTCTTTATATAGTCAGCTAGACAGGACTCTGATTTTATCTGATCAACTATGTACTTTATTTTTATTTTTTTCAAACTCATAAAATCATTATCGACATTTTACTTATCATATCAACAAATTTATTAACAAAACCTTTACATAAGATTCAATCAATTTTACAAACCAATTCAATTGTACAAACTAATTTACAAAATTATTTACCAAATAAAGATTATCCCAAAAGGAACGATTTTTCTCTCTTGTCTTTCCGCATCCTTTAATGACATTATGTTATCATTTACTTGGATGGAAATAAAAATATAATCAGTCAATTACGCCTAACTAGAATTCTCTTCCCATTCAGCTCAAAAGACTACTGGTTGGACCTGAAGCGCTCAAGAGGAAAATATAAATGGGGTCAAATCAACACTGAAATGACAGACGATACCAGATGGAAAAATTCACCTGGTACTAAAGTATGTGTGATAGTAAAATACCATGCAAGTTCCCAAAAATGTTTGTACGATACCAAAGACTGCGACACTGATGCACGTGCAATCTGTATCAAGGAAGGTATGTAGTATTTAGGATGATCTCTCCATTGGTATGGGTTTAATTCACACATTGTTAATCACCTTCTTTTGAAATGACCAAGAAAGTTAACCTTCTGGGAGTTTAGGTGTTTCAAATTATCCCAGTACTTAAATTGGTTACAACGATTTTTCCTGGCAGTTGGTTGAAGGTCTTGATATATGCCTTTATCTATTTCAGTCCTTAAGCATTCCAAACCATTTTGACAAAAGACATCGTTTGACTATATCTCAAGGATGGGGGATCATACATAATTGATAAATTAAGATTAAAACTGAAAAAGCTTGAATAACCAAAGCAGTGGTAGAAGTGTCACCATTGAAATAACTGTTAGTAACTATAACACCTGACTACTTCAGATTTTGCATGTGAAGGCCCACGGAATGGAAAATATTCCTACTATTTTCTAATAAATCACCCTTATATGCGATTACATCACCTCTGTCAAGATATGAAAAAAATAGTTATGACTATCAAGTCTTAAAATTATGGATTAATCTTATGCATCTGCAGGTGTGCATGATCAGTTTCTGACAGCATCTTTCATGTGCTTTCAGTATATTCCTTGAATTTGAATGGTTAAACAAGAGTAATGTTGACATATTTTAAGTTGATTGAACAGCATCCACATACAATATGTTTGAAGTTTTATTAATTTACAGTTTGATGAGTTTCAGGAATGTGATTTCAACGTTTCGGATCGGTTGGTTGATCCTTCTTGAGGGAATCAAGTAATGTTGAACTGTCTGAACACAAAATACTGTCTCCCCAAAACATTGTTGTTGACTATGTGGCAATCATACTGATGGCCTCTTTTTGTCTGCAGAGACAATGTTACTGTAGACATAACCCACAGAAGTGTTGGTGCTACATTGTTTGCTAACATAGACACATACATGGGTCAGATTTTCAGAAAATGTACAATTCAACTTCGCCAATCTTTTCAAATAACCCAAATTTCGGACGAAAATAAAGTTCAAAATGCAGTTCAGCCTAACCAAATAGATTGCTAGAATCAATGCAATGCCGAATATGCTCGAATTTACCTAGTATTGACCGAATTGCAGCCTAATTTAGCAGAATTTCCTAAATGTGTAGAGCTGCCAATTGTACATTTTCTGAAAATCTGACCCACTTTCATGCACTCACTGTGAAAAGGTTAATGCAGACATGCATCTAGTTACATTATCTTCAGATATTTCCTCATGTTATCCTCATTCCAGAATTTCTTTACTGTCATCATCATTACTTTGAAACAACCATGTTAGCCTTCTGGGAGTTTAGGTGTTTCAAATTTAGGGAGTGTATAGGTGTTTCAAATTTAGGCAGTGTATAGGTGTTTCAAATTTAGGCAGTGTAGGTCTTTCAAATTTAGGGGGTGTAGGTGTTTCAAATTTAGGGAGTGTATAGGTGTTTCAAATTCAGGCGGTGTAGGTGTTTCAAATTTAGGGAGTGTAGGTGTTTCAAATTTAGGGAGTATAGGTGTTTCAAATTTAGGGAGTGTAGGTGTTTCTAATTTAAGGTGTTCAGGTGTTTCAAATTTAAATTTTCTACAGGTTATCCTTAACTCAGATATACATCTACAGGTCATCCTTAACTCGGATATACATCTTCATGTTATCCTTAACTCAGATATGTATCTACAGGTCATCCTCGGCTCAGATATACATCTATAGGTCATCCTTAACTCAGATATACATCTACATGTTATCCTTAACTCAGATATACATCTATAGGTCATCCTTAACTCAGATATACATCTACATGTTATCCTTAACTCAGATATGTATCTACAGGTCATCCTCGGCTCAGATATACATCTATAGGTCATCCTTAACTCAGATATACATCTACATGTTATCATTAACTCAGATATACATCTACATGTTATCATTAACTCAGATATACATCTACAGGTTATCATTAACTCAGATATACATCTACATGTTATCCTTAACTCAGATATACATCTACAGGTTATCATTAACTCAGATATACATCTTCATGTTATCCTTAACTCAGATATACATCTACAGGTCATCCTTAACTCAGATATACATCTACAGGTTATCCTTAACTCAGATATACATCTACAGGTTATCCTCAACTCAGATATACATCTACATGTTTCTCATTTATCTCTCACTCGGTCCAGTATAGGTCGAACACATTCAAATCAAAGGTAACTGTCGGTAGAAATGGAACACTTCTTTCATATAGACATGTAGACCTGTTTGTCTCCTTTTTCGCAATGTAATATCGAGTGATTGGCAAATAAAAGATTTTCTTATCTTATCTTATGTTATCCTTCACTCAGGTACACATCTTTATGTTATCCTTAACTCAGATACATGCCTGTTTTTCCTTGACCAGGAAATTGACATCAGCTGAGTTGGTATAGTATGTCTATGCTCCGTCATTAATTTTTCTATCAATAATAATAATCCTGGCATCATTATTGTGATAAATCATAACATCTCATCAGCGATGATACTTCTCTGATCTATTAAATGATAATGATATTAAACAAATACATTTATAAAGGCATTAATTTATCTTGTGCCAGTATATATTGTCGTAGCCTGGCGAATACAAAATAGTTTGAGATCCTCTGAAAAAAAATGATTTTGCATTCTGGCATTTGCTTTCATTCTCATTTTTATTGTTAGTCATGTCATTTTATATCACAGATGTTATACATCATACAACAGAGTGAAATCATACCATGGTATACAAGTTAACCAGTGATGCTGGATGTTGCTGGATGTTAAGAGACTTCCGAGTGCTGTCAAGTACCTGCTCACAGATTGGCTAAACATCCTGGGAGTGTTAGGACTTTATGAACATGCAACATATTTGGTGAGGATATGTGTAAGCACATTATGCTACTATGTCAGGCGGCAAACAACCAACCAACCCGTGACCAGAACGGGAACTAGCCATTCCTCAGCAACACTCAGACTCAACACAAGCTGCCAAGCAGTTGGTTGGCCTTGGTCTTCGATTTCTTGAATTCCCAGTTTTTTTTTATTCTCTGATCGAGATTATGGTCTATGTGGAGGATCATCCGTACCTGGGTGAGACCTCCTGTTGTTTCAAGTTGAAAGCCTAGGTAACATTCAACTAACGTTCCGATATAATGTTCAGGGAACAACTGTTCCCATACAGCAAATGAATGTTTACATGAATAATGTTTCTCAAACATTAATATGTGGACTGTTGATGGAACTTTAACATGATATTGGGTATTTATATTCCCGGACCACACTTTGTGAACATTGTGCCAACATTGTCAGGGATATGTCCTGTAAACATTATTTCTCAAAAATTCAAGGAACATTATTAAATGTATGTGCTCAAATCATTCTCTCTCAAATTAAAAACAGTGACAAAACCTCCTACATATATACATGTCCATTTATATTGATATTACTCTGGATCTCATGTGTACCTACTGTTTCGATATTCTTCAATCCACCCCTGAATGGAATAATTTTGTTATTAGTCCAATGATGTGCTCATGTGAAGGTTTTTGTTTCCCTTTTCTTCCTTTTCTTGTGCAGATTCTAGTGTACCATGAATGGCATTCAATTGAAAATTCACACAAATTAATCCTTGTCTCAATAACCCAATCCACTGTATATAATAATAATAATAGTGATTCTAATTTTATTTCCCTGTTATATTTACAGTCAGTGTCATACAGTGTAATGTAAAATTAGAGAACGACTGTTCACACAAGCTTGTAAGAGCTGTAAAGAGTAAGAAATAAACGGTAGAACATCATGTTTGATTCTTAGTAATTTTCATGGTTATATAAGTTACTAGACTTGGTAACCTGCTCGGGTGCTTCTTTGTATCTGTTCATGTTTACATGACCTTTCCATTGAATCGTTTGTATTGTCAGGATTAAAAACAGTGACAAAACCTCCTACATATACATGTTCATTTATATTGATTTGACTCTGGATCTCATGTGTACCTACTCTATCGAAATTCTCCCAGTCCAACCTATTATCCACAAAGACCTCAACCTTGCCACATTTCAGGAGTTCAGCAATAAAATGGAATCAGAAAGTATTTTCTCTACATTTTATTCTTCCCTGAGCGTTTTAAAACATATGTAGTGACCTGCTGGTTCGTTTTATGGAGGAGAAATAATAACAGGACAAATGTTTACTATTAATATTCTATCTTAATAAGACCGACTGCTCACATCCTGTTGAAATTGATGTAAGACAGAAAGGAGTGTTTGTAAAGCACAGTGTAAAGATATCAGAGTGCTGGGTACATAATATCATGGAAATAGCGGCACATCAAATAGTGGTCCCACCTTGTGGAAACTGACCAGAACTACACGCTTGACACAGCATAAGGTGCTATTTTATATTTTGTGAGTAGTTTAGGGAAAGTAGGCTCTTCGTATGGCACTACACATAGAATATTATCCACCCTAGGCCTTTCACGGAGAATAGTTCTTTCCCCCACTGCCTTTGCTAAAGATATTCATAATATTTGCTCGCAGAAGAAATCTATACGATCACGACAGTATTATTATTAAACATCGATAGTGTTTAAGCCACGAAGAGATCCAGAGTTGGTTACACAGACGTGCGACACTGGTGTATTGTCACGAGCAGTATTGTTCCTGTAATTGTAACAAAGGTATTACATAAGATTATGCCTCTCACTGGAAAGAACATAATAGGCAAGAATCACAACATCAACATGACCTGCTCACGCAGACAAATGCAGACAACTCTGTATGTACAGGTCGTGGCTGACCAACACACTCGAATGGTAAATAAAACAGAAGCCCCCTCCCTACCACCTCTCGAATGATCGACCAGAATAAGTAAACAAGTAACACACATATAAATAGAACATATACATAGGCTTAAATATTATCAAAAATAAATTGGGACATTAACACTGTCATGTCAGACAGCTGGTGAGTAGATTGTGTGGGATATTCTTCTTTATTATACCTCTGGGAGGGATGGTATGGTACGCCATAGGCTACAGCATTGGAAAACCGTATTATCCTCTGGGCGGTATTTACATATCATATTGCCCCCTGGCGGAATTTTTGTTGAAAAAATAGTCCCATGTTCGCTTCCTTATTTTCTTTATCTAAATAATTATTTTCGCGGAAAAAAGACTTGTAATACATGGTATGTAATGATATAATAATAATTATAACGATGACAACTGTAAAATTCCGAATTTATTGCGTATTTAAATAGAAAAATAGTCCCGAAAATGAGTGAGGTGGACCGGAAGTGAAGCTAAGTGAGAGGGTAAACAAAACAAGTGGCAAGGAGAGTTTGTTGTCTGACACTTATTTCCATCGAATTTTCACTATTTTTTTACACAAAAACATCGAGGGAGGTATAATAAATACAAAATAGACTTCTGGCAGTGTTGGGAGCTGGTTATCTCCCTTTGGCTACCTAATTTCGTCGGGTGCTACGCACCCTTACGAAATTAGTACGCCCGCGGGAGATAACCACCTCTCACACAGCCAGGAGTCAATTTTGTCTATATATTATCTGTGAACTAACATCAGACCGAAGGACATATATCAATATTCCCAATTTCGTCTATATTAGCAGCAATATGTCCAGAAGAGTAGGCGGCTGCTAGTCGGCGCTCTGCGAATGTAATTTAGATCGTTTTTCTTAGCACACAGTGAAACATTATTATGGATATTTTGTTTTTCAAATTGCCAGCCTTCCCCGTCCCCCAGCACCCAGTGCAAACCCCCCCCCCCCTCCGTCCCCGCCTCCGTCCCGTCCAGGCCGTGTTGAGTGACAGCTCTACACGGCCCAACAAGTAGAGGATGAAAAAAAAATTGGCCGAGGCCGAGGAACGAACCTGCGACCTGTTGTTCCCAAGGCGGACGGCTAACCGACTGGGCCAGGAGACTGACTGATGGCAGTGTGGCTGAAGTTTGCTAGTGATATGAGTAGGGCCAACCCATGTGTAGTGGTGAAAAGTGGCCGAAATCGTTTATTCTACAGCTCTGTGGACAACGGCCTTGTATAAGCAGTAGGGTTATAGTCGGGGGGAGGGGATGGCGGGACTGGAACTGTTCGTGACATGTGATTTTAAAAAGTTAGATGGAATATACCGGCAAGCTCTCTCTATGTTGCCCCAACCGGGAACGGTAGGTGCGACTGCCCCAAATCTCAGGAGAGTTCCCGAGACGGCAACATAGGTGCCGCCACTGAGGTCGCTAGAAGTCTAGTTTATGCACGAAAAAGAATGAATCAATAGAAGCAATTGAAAAAAATTAAGAATTTTCAGTCCTGGGTGGCCAAATGGCGACCAATTGGTGGAATTGCTCATATACCGTACAATTTTATATACCTTCTTTTTTGCACAGACTGAAGGGGGGCATCCTTTTTTGCACAGACTCTGAAGGGGGCCACCTTTTTTCGCAGACTCTAAACCTTGGGGTGGGCGGCATCTTTTTTTGCACAGATTCAGTACTGCAATGATGATGGTGGCGGGGGGGGGGGGACGGGGGGGTACATGAAATGTTGCACAAACGTTCAAGGGGGAGGGGGTGCAAGAAATGTTGCACAAGACTTTAAGGGGGGATCATACAATTTTGCACAATATTTTTCGCAAATTCTCCACCACCTCACCCAATGGTTAATTATGAACAGTCCCTTCCTGCACTTTGACTGCAAGTTAAAGAATTATCTAATCTTGGAGATAGGTGTACCATTCGTACCTAGCACACAAGCGAATACTCGGCCCTTATCACTGACTTTTATCAGGTAGAATATACAGTGATAACACGACGAATCAAAACAGCCTTAAAGACGCCTTGAATTTTAACAAATAAATTCAAGGCCTGATTTTAGTCAGTTTCATACCAAAAAGCTTTTTTAAGAATGAACATTGGGTAGGAATTTCTTTAAACAAAAAACGCGAGGAACCTGGTGTACGTGGTGTTGTTATATTGAACTGAGGTTACCTAGTGGATTGTGCCCCTCCGAATCATCCTGGATGACATCGCATCTCCTGGCACAGTGCCAAGAATGAGCTCAGCTCATGGATCATGCCATAACCAGGAAGATAGACTTGCGCAAGTCCTGGATCTTTTTTGGTTAAAACACGAAATTTAAAAAAGTTAAAATCATATTAGGGTCACTATTGCCTCGACTGGGGAATCAACATCAGCCTACAACAGCCGTCCTAGGCACAAATGTCTTTGGGTTACAGCTTCGAACCAACGATAGGCCTGTGATTGTGAACCATGGAGGGAGGAGCTCACCACCCCTCTACATCTACGGAACCAGCTCAACAACAATAGTCTTAGGGACGCTAGTCTACCATGTAGACTATAGCCGTATTTAGTGACGCATCCCGGTGACACATTTGATTTAACACTGTAATTAAGGGTGTATTTTATTACCATTCGTAATAAAATAGGAACTTTCATTCAATTTAACGTTTGATCTTGCCATCTGATTTTTTCCATCTGAATTAAGTCGTGGGAAATCTTTAATCAAAGTATTCACCAGAACGCTCGCATAAAATGGATGAACATTATTTGGAAATACTGTTTTCTCTTAGAAAGTGAGTTCAGAATATAAAAAGCAAGTCGATAATATTTATGTATGCATGCAGAGAGAAATAAAATGATGTTCAATTTTCCAAATGGTGGATGACCTAATACGTTCTGCATAAATCTGGTAAACACAATATCTGAGCTGATATCAGCTTTGAAATAATATAATGCCAAGTGCCCGGATGCATAGTGAGGGACTTAATTTTTAACCACGGGGGGGGGGGGATTTTTAAGGGGCCACCTTTTTTGTGCAGACTCTAAAAGTGTAGGGGGGGCATTATTTGCATAGACTCATGCAGAACTACAATGATGTTGGAAGGGTCATACAATCTTACACAAACTTTCTAGGGGGGAGGGGAGCAATACATTTTAAGGGGTCTTTAAAGGGGGTCATACCATTTTGCACAAGAATGTTTCCCAAATTCTCTCTCTTCCCCCCCCCCCCCCGCCAGTGGCTAATTATGAAGTTCCTTATAAGTAAAGGGTGACACTCAGTGGCGGTACTAGGGTGGGTGTTCAATGTTTAAGACCAATATCTATATCACTATCACAGTCAGATGGACACACAGCGAATGATTAAATTAAGCGAATTTAAACCTTCATTGAATTATTTTTAAAAATCATTGAAATAAAAATATTACATTTTTTTATTTAAAAAATCATTGCCCCTCCCCCGCACCCCCCCCCCCGACCCCGCTCCTTCCCACCTAGAGTCTCTTCTAAGTTCTACACATGCCTCGTGGACACAGAATCACAAAGTATCAACACTCCGTGAATCATATATACACAGGCCCAACCATGAAGTACAACAGCAAATGTGGACTTTATCTACTAACACTTGGTATTGCCCTGTGCTGTCTCATCAATGAAGGATCATGCAGACAGAAGTATACTTCAAGGGATGGTGTCCCTTGGCCGCCGCCACCTACCAACATGAGACCAATCATTGGCAAGTTTTATATCTAATATTCCATATGATAAGTCTTGACGTACTGAACTCCCTATCCATCTCCTAAACAACCTAAATCCTTTTAGTATCTGGAAATGCAATAGGTTGTTACCTGAGTAAGTGGCCTACATACATTTTATCACCACATTATGGCGATATCTATTTACCTTTAAAGATAGGTGGATTTTTTTTGTTTTGTTTTTCTAAATGGATTGGTGGTAAATACAACGTTATTCATTCATATTTTTAGTAACACATACATTGAGCCCGATTTTGTATATTATATTATACATGGCGCCTTATCAAGGGGACATTATCTTCGTACATAGATTAGAGGGAGGGTATCAAGTTCAAACATCAATTGTTGAAAGCTGCATTCTCAGCTGATTTTAAGATTTGTGAGTTATGGAATGCACTATAGATGAGTTCAGTGAAACCCTGGAGTTATTTATTCTATTTCGGAACAATATAAGAGTGGAATTGCTACTCTCAATTGAACCTTAAATTTAACACTTACAAGTTACAGTGGGTTAGACGCATTGCTCTGAAGAACAACGTATCTATTGTGAGTTATGCACAGTGCGTATTACACTAGTCAGTTATGTGTGGTAGTCATGGTAAGCAATACGTTTTACCAAGTTTAGGGCCGAAATTTAACTTTAAGACTAAAAATATTTTGTATTTATATCATTAAAAGTATAAAATAAAAGAGTTAATTAACTCCTTGGTTTCAGTCAATATTTGCGCTCCTTCAACTAACTCGTTAATTGTAAGATCCCCCCTTTCCTATGATGCTCTATTGGTACCTTAACACAGGTTTGCTAGGCTTGCTGTGACCTGCATGTACCCCTGCACGCTAAACGCCAAATTCGTAATTTTACGATTAAACAGTGGAAATAGTCCTCCAAAAGTCTCCTAATCTATCCTCTTCCTGTGGGTCTGTGTTAGTTACTCACTCGTTCTTTCTGTTTTAATTGTATCTATCTCGATGAAAGAATTAACTTCAGCTAGTTCAGAGTGGCGTCTAAAACAAATCTGTTGAGTATTCCTCTTGATCATTATTTCATGAAATAAGTAGATCATAGCCTACATTTAAATGTCAATCATTGATTAGGATCTCAAACTGGTATTCCTCCATGTACCATCTGATATGATTTCAGTTTGTTTTAATCTCAGGCAAATCAGTAGGACTGGGCAGGACAAAGGCGGAATTTTAAGATGGAATCTACGTACGCTATGTACATGCAGATTAAATGACCGGTTATCTCACTAAGTCTTGCCACTCCCTTCATAGTTCACCGCCCTTCATGGCTGTGCTATGTAATACGAGTAGTGGCCCATGGCTCACAACTCATGGTCAAACTGTATAAGTAGTGTACACTTGGACTTTAGGGCCAAAATGACTTTTCTATTTTTGTAATTGAAAGCATCCACATAATATATGGGTAGAGCGATTTCTACAAAAAGAGGTAGAAAAGAGGGGTTTCTTAGGTAGGAAATAGGGGTTTCTTTGTCTCACATGTTCTCGGAATTTGAACAAACCATTTTACTTATCTGTAGAGATCTGTCCACTCTCTCTGGAGGTTATTATAATGTTATTTGTGAAGGTATCTGGGGTGAAAATGTGATTTTGAAGCCTTTTTTAAATTGTGATCTCTACACTCTATTTATAGCCTGGAATAGCCCCTATGAGATACTACGTCATTTCCCACAACCTATGTCCAGGGGGACCTAACTACATGCAGAGGAGTGCATGGGAGAGTGAAGAAGAGGGTGTAGGCATAGGAGAGGGGGAAGGTGAGGAAAATAAGAGGGGGGAAAGAGAGGAGGGAGAGGATGTAGGGGAAGGGAGAGACAGCGCGGAGGGGGAGCATGAGGAAGAGGGGAGGGAGAGGGGGGAAATCAGAGATGGAGTTGGGAGAGAAAAACGAGCATGAGGAAGAGGGGAGGGAGGAGGGGGGAGGGGGGGAATCGGTGATGGGGATGGGAGAGAAAAAAAGGTATGAAGACAGAGAAGTGTGGGAGGGAAAAGAGGGAGAGGGGAAAGTGTGGGGAGAGAGGGTGAACATCCGGAGGACGGGTACTTTGCAAATATATAATAAATCTGTTAAGTAACTTGTTGGTTTCAGTCGCTTAGAATATTGCAAAAGTCACACTCCTTCAACCAACTCATTAGTTACCCCGTATTTAGCCATAGATGATATGTACAGGTTAACTAACAAGTTGGTTGAAGGAGCGTGAATATTGCATGAGTTGCGCAGCAACGAGTGTAACATTCTAAGCGACTGAAACCAACCAGTTAGTTAACAGATTTATTATACATGCTTTCAATCATGAAAAAGGAAAAAAAATGAGTCATGAATTTGAATTCTACTGGTAATCTAAGTAAAAAAAACAGATTGGTTGCCATGACAACCCCACGTAAATCACTAGTGAAATATGCCTAATGTGTAAATCACTCTAGATACGTTGTTTTCAGAGCAATGCATGTATAATAAAATTGCTTACCCTGTGTGCGGGAGTAGTCTCTTAGAATATTGCACAAGTCACACTCCTTCAACCAAATCATTAGTTACCCTGTATTTAGCCATAGATGATAATCTTACCTGCATGCTTACCCTGTGTACAGGAGTGTTGGCACAGGAAGTGAACCCCAAGTCCCCAGACATCAAGCATGGAGACACATACATGATGGCAGCCTATGTACAGTACCTGCAGATGGCAGGGGCTAGGGTCGTACCCATCAGGTTAGTCTCAAACTCTCCTCTCCTCTCCAGGCTGGGTGAGTTATAGTGCAACAGTGAATATAATAGAGAGTAGTTCTTAATAGCAAAAATGAATCGTTATATTAATTTGTTTGTTTTGAGATTGTTACTCAGCTGGACATTATGCACAATTACACTTTTATCAGTAGGCCTACTGGCTGATCAAATATTTAGTAGAAAAGGAAATGATTAAAATAATAAAAACAGTGATATGAGAATTATGTAGAATTACCTTTTAAAGTGGCTAAGATAGTTAAAATGAGTAGTCATGAAATCTCCTGAAACTTTTTCAGTGAATTCCTCTATGATAGGTATAGCAGTATCTGAAGTATTGAGTACCAACATTGTGTTTTCATTTAAATGATTATTGACTATGTGTAAATTGTAATGAATGGGTCAGAAGCCTCTACTCATTTCAAATCATACAGGAAAGGGTTTAGCCACCATAAGGTGGTGCCCCCATGGCCCAAGTGGGTGTGAAAGAAAGTAACTTCCATTTTATTGAACAATCACGACCCTGTATCAGTGACCACACCCCAAAATAGATAGAGTGACATGGGGCCCCAACCTGGGGTTACATAACTCCGGATGCCAACCTAATTGGCACTTTGGATTTTGGCTAGCTATCCAAAATGAATTTACTCACTATTTTGACCAAATATCACATATACTATAGATTACTTAGTTTTAATATCAGCAGGGATTTTAGTTAGGAAGGTTTTAAAAGAAGTACCAGATACCAGAAAATTGAGTAGAAATTCTGTTACTCGTAAATGAAGGCCAGAACAGTGAGAAGTGTCCCTTTAAATACTAATACAAGAGATCTGTTTCTCAAATTATCTGGCATAGCATGCAGCAGCAAAATTATTAAAACCCCACACCCAGGACTATGTCCAACTCATGACAGTCACATTTGAAACAGAATTACTTGAAAGACAAAAAATAGAAAAAAATAATAATAACAAATACTTATGATATCATTTGATATAATGTGGTTGTATCCAGTGTACTGGGGAGACATGCACAGGATATCCATGGTGGCTGTAGTAGTGAGCAATGGCTCCACGTGTATAGGGATCCTTCACAAGTTTATATATTATACCATGCCTGCCATTAAGTCCTGCTACATTTCTATGTGTTTTGAGTGTTGGTTCAATGGCATGTATAGGGGACAAGGCTTTTGGCAGGTATAAGCCAAGTGTTTTTGTGGGTGTAGCCTAGTCTTTTGCTACAGTAGGCCAAGTCTTTTGGATGGTGTAGGCCAATACTTTTGGAGGGTGTAGGTCAAGAAGCATAACCGCAGAGAGGTTCATGTGAGTGAGGGGAAGTCTTAGGCTATTAAGTTGTATAAATATGGATTCTTTTTCTTATTTTCAATGGCACTTCCCTCCACCCAGCTGCCCCATTCTCCACCCCACCCCCACCCTCAGTGCTGTTTAGCTGAGGCTGATGCATTGGCGCTTGCGGCAGTATTGGGAGACACCAGATTTCAGCGCTTTGTTTATATTTAGTGGCAATGGTCATCGATTTGAATCTTCCCAGGACGATGTATTGAGCTATACTTGACCCTAGCACCTTTTATGTACAGTATTGACCTATCATTCCAGCCAAAAAGAGGGCGGTAAATATCATTTCTGTCCTATATTGCATTGGGACCAATGATGGCGGGTATGCAACGATTATGTGTGTTATTATTCTGCCGAAGGCAGCTTTTTTTCTAAAGCGGTTGTCGCTAAGAGTCCAGTCTTTAGTTTTGTTGAGCGTAGGCCAATACTTTGCCTTTATATCTCCTGATTCTTATTTCGTAGATATTGAAAATACCATTCACTGACCACACAATCTGAATACTTTATTTAATGTCTGAAAGAAATATATTGAGTAAAATAACATATATAATGTTGCAGTTCTTCTGATAAGATGCGCCATCGATATTATTTTCCAGAGTTGGAGAACCCAACGGATATTATGAAAATATCTTCAGTCAAATAAATGGGTAGGTGTACCTTTCTAATTTATGGATGCATTTTCTTCTTTATTCGCTATGACCTGTTTTTATTTATTCAAATATATACTCGTATAACTTCATATTTTACTTTGTACTTTGCATTTTGCATCATGTAGACTTCTGCTAGCCTAGACTCTATCTTGTAACATGGCAACGGCCGGAAGACCTGGATTTTATCCAGAGGCCAGTCTGCCAATTTTATCTACCGCACATGTAAAACTTCGACAGAATAAAGTATTCTTCAATTCAATTCCATTTGAAAAGATATTTCATCATAATAACCATTACTCAAATTGACTTTATAACCATGTACTCTATTATTGGGCAGGTATAATTATTATTCATATACCCCCATTGCAATAAATTCAATCTCAACAAACCCAGTTCCCTGCCTTCTTTGTTTGGGATTTTCCAATACCACTATAGAGGTGTTAAAGGAAAATGAGTCACAAGTCGCAAAAAATCGATTTTGAGATATCATCATATTTGAAAAGATAAGATCAAGCCGATTCTAATGATAGTAAACATCATCTAATGACAGCTAACAAGTATTTCTGTATTTTATGTTTGACATTTTCATTTTCGAAAAATAAAAAAATGTTTGCAATATTTCTTGGATGACAATTACGAGTGAAGTAGCTAAATATACTTGATAGGGTGACCTGAGGAATGCATACATATATTTAATACAATGCCTTGAACTTTGGTACATGTATTCTTATGATTTACAGTGCTAGATACCAGAAAAACCAGAACATTCCTACATCGTGTGAATAAAACACTTTGAAAAATATCAATTTTGCTACTTATGACTCATTTTCCTGTAACACATCACAAATATATAATTATTTAACCAATCCCTTTGTCTCATTTATTGATCTAGTCGATATACATTTATTTGAATGTATATTTCAATTAAACAGTGATCTATTAATCAAGTGATCTATTGATTGATTGCTTAAATTTCACCGTATATTAAAAACATGTTCTTATCATTGTAATGCAGGTTTCTGATCCCAGGGGGAGGCGTCAATATTTCTTCTTCCTTATATGGCAAGGCTGCGGAGATTATGCTAAAACTAGCTATTAAAGTAAGTAAATTCAACCTTTTAGGGAGGAATTATAATATTGTGAATTATGACATTAATCATATATATCCTTGGCAGAGGAGAACATTGAAATATTAACCCTGCTTTTGGCTCTGAATTCCAATAAAGTATTTAAAAGTTGAAAGGAAAATTGTTGTTGATACTTTTTATTACCTCATATGATAAGGTCGGCGGGTCTGAGCTCCCTAAAATAGTCAACGACTTGATCATGGTCCCTATTTCTGGTGGTTTTCACTTAAAAATACATGTATAATGCGGTTTCAGACGTTGAGAAAAACTATATATGTTCAGTAGGCTGTGATATATACTTCATTCATTTATAAATCATTGGAGGGTCATTTCTAGTCTTTAAACTTGCTATTATCCGGAACGCAGGCAGCTACCATATTCCCAGAGTTCTATGCAAGAATGACATCAGACTAGCAAGGCAAACTTCCGTCACACTGAAGGTAGTGTTATTGTATAGGACGCTGTAATGTATGTTGCTATTTTGGTGTGCTCAGATCACTTCATTTCAACAATACATGTCCCATGGATCTTACACCAGAACTAATGAGGAATCAAAAGAGCTCATGGATTTTTTTTTACATTTAGATAGAAGGATAAAGGAAGGTGCAGAAAATAAACTACCTCCTTCTCATTCTCGATCACTACCATCATATTGTTGACCAGTCAGGTTGACAGTGTTGCATGCATTACTATGGAAAGCCATTTATATACGTAATATATATAAGCTGGGTTCATTAAAATATAGTCTATATATATTGAAAGATCTTCACTACCTTTAGAGCTGAGCTACCCCTATATTATATTATTGGGTCTTATTATTATCATATATGTAATATTATCTCACAGGTAGATCTAGGAGTATGTTTCCTGTAACACTCATTAGACTATGACCACACACTGACCAGCAGACCGGTAGTTTAGCCAGCCCGTTTTAGTGTCATACATGTAATAATAATAATAGATTTTATTTCCATCTCACAGTTACATATGAATTAAGTCAAAAGATAATAATGGAATTGGAATACTGTCTGTGCTATTCACAGCTCTTCCGAGTACCCCGTAATGTAGTGGTTGCACCAATGGCTGGTTTCAGAGAGTTTACTTAATTGATTCCGGCAATATCATTGCACAGAAATGAGTATTATGATAAAAGTTACCAGTTATTAACCATAACTGAGCTGTATGACCAGCAATTGTTCCAGCCCAGTGTTTTACTTTAAAGGAATAAGTATAACAGCAAAAAAGGGGCATCCAACCATGCAAACTGTAGGAGAGTAAACAGCTTGAGTCTTACTAGATATTATATGCTCAGGGACATTGCATAATTTATGCTTATATTCAAAGCTATGCATGTGTATACATACTAATTTATATATCAATGTATACTTGTATCGGGCTTGATATAACATGGTAACATAGGAAAACATTCATAAAATCAATATGTATTGTATGTGTAAAATTAAATGTTTTTATTAGACTCTCATATATAACAACTTAAGCTGTGACTCCACTGGGCCACTCTTCATATACCCTAATGTTTTGCTCTGTTCTTCTGCACTTAAGAAGTGGACATAAAGTGACACAAGAGCAGTCCAGTGCAATTGCTTAATGCGCTTTGTATGCTTGGGTGCCTCAGGACGTTGTGATAACATGAGCACAGATACAAGTGATCCAATGGAATCACAGCTTTAGACGTGTAATAAATGTAAACGTAAGCTCGAAAATGCAGTTTCTGACTTTAATTCGTTTTTATTGGCAGAAACTTTACATATCCCAATATCGCCATCGCCACAAGGGTGGTCTTCCTACCGTCTTAATACTAAGCAATGATAAACATCTTGGTAATTGGTTGATGACATTAGTATAGTATTTCCATTTAAATAGCGGACTTTACTAATGACAGCAGCGCCATACCAAGAGCGGCAGAAAACGGCCTGAACTATGAGCTATGCGGGCAGGTCACAGAAGCCTTATGTATTAACCATAGGCTTCTAACTTTCTCCTTTGTCTCCCAGAATTTGAGTTATTGTATAATAATGTAAGCTATCCAATATTATGAAACGACATGTTAAGATTAGTCATGCTTGATACCAGGACATTTTATCCGCTAGATTTTAGTATATGGCAACTTTCGTAACAGTGTATCAACAAAAACAAGTAAGCATAGGTGTACGGCCTGCAGTGGGTCAGCGGCCGTGTGGGTCAGCGGCCCCTGCACGTCCACTCGGAGGTCGGGTGGAGTGCACGGTTTGGCCCGCATAGCTAGGTAGGTCACCTGGACTGGGCATGCGCACAGTGGTGAAAGTTAATCCCGCAGTCACTGGTACGCACTGGTGACGGAATTGGTAAAGTCCGCTATTGGTGGGTGAGATGTGTCTGTGCGTGTACCTGGAGGTTTATATCTATTGTTGTCTTTTAAACATCGTTCTCAGATTGTGTACTCACAATTATGATATTTAATTGCTTTTCTTAGGTTATTTATATTTACAATAATTTCTCATTGTCCTTTGTCCGTTTTTGTCCATGAGTGTTAGTAAAGAAATTTGCAGATTCTCAATTGTCATGATCTGAGCCTTCAGCTCATTAAGATTGGATCATAGTACTGTTTATCCATCCCTCAGACCACTGAGGATGTTCTATATACATCTATCTTTAGGAATAGATATATGCAAACCTGTTATAAGGCACATCTATTATATATGTAGTATGTCAATAATACGGAATAATTAGTAGACCAGAAGTCATAATTTTCACATTTGTTTTGTCAAAATTAGGGCTCCTGACTCCTTTCTTCTGAGATAATCAGTCCGGAGGCTTCAATCAAACAAACACGCCTTATGTGCAACTAATAATTAGTCAGTGAAATATTAGCACTTATTAGTATTTATACGTCACTCAAGACGCTCAAGACAAATTATATTAGATTACACGTGGTTCCACTTCATCGGGAGGAGGAACATAAGTCTTCATCTGCTTGTAGTGATCACATCCATTGTCTATGCACATTCCTGACAGTGCAGGAATCACAATGAACACACATAGAGCGTGTATCTGTAATAGGAGAATGGTTGACTATATGTCATGAGTAGTCTTAGAGCTCATTTCGGATGGTTTCTGGCTATAGTATAACCAAGTGAGGCAGGTGGTGAAATATCCTAAACAAAATCACAAGATGGTATTTTACCTAGATTTTTTAGCAGCTAATATTTGAAGTTACCAATTGATATAAAGGTCCTAGTGCACTAAGCCGATTCTCATGCAATTTTGCGCTGCAAAGGACCCGTTTGCACTGGATCCTGGGCAAGGGCCTTTAGGATGAGGTGTAATAATGATTACACAGATTAAACCGGAAAATATTGAAATTTTGGTGCGTATAGAAAAGATCCTTTCGAGGTCATAAATCATCAAAGAGTAAAATCAATCTGGGGTTATTTCAGATGTGCAGGCAAATAATGGGGCAAATATCAGATATTTTATATTTTATTGACAAAAGATGACAATGTGATTTTACAGCTTCACATTATATTACGGTTAGGAAGTAATTGAAAGTTCTCACCGAGCCCATGATGCCTAACATGCTGCCAAGAGTGACCATTAAAGTTCCCCAGTCAAACTTTCTCCCAATACCAGAGACACGGAAGATAACACGAACACCGGTAGTTTTCATGAGTGTCCTCTCTGCAGCATTTTTCTGGATATCTTTCCTTAACAATAGACAAGTCCAAAGCTTATTTTAGGTATATCTTTATGATGTAGTATATAAACTTTATATGGATTGGTTGGTAGACCAGAAGTTAGCCTTCTTGTCAAACCTATGGCTCGTGACCCATTTCCTTTGTCACTAATTAGGAAACAGCATTTGTTGATTTATTGATCATAAGAACCGTTATGTTGATCTGTCTATAAATTTAAAGTGGCTTCGATAGTTAAAATGAGTAGTCTTCAAATCTCATGAAATTTGTTCAGTGTAATATTATATAATAGGTATAGCAGTATCTTAAGTATTGAGTACCAACATTGTGTTTTCATTCAATGATTATTGAATATGTGTAATGAATGGGTCAGAAGCCTCTACTCATTTCAAATCCCGAAGGAAATGGTCTAGCCAGCATACAGTGCTTGGCACATGCCCCAAGTTGACAGGAAATGAACTAATTTTCATTTCATTGACTAATACCCACCCTGTACCCTGTGACCACCCTCCAGTGAAATGCAGCTCCGACCTGGGGTTACTTAACTCCAGATGTCAACCCTACTGGCACTTTGGATTTTGGCTAGCTAGCCGAAATGAATTTACTCACTATTTTGACCAAATATCACATATACTATGGATTACAAAGTTTTGATATCACCAGGGATTCGTTAGGAAGGTTAAGAAGTACCGGATACCAGAAAACTGAGAAGAAATTTTGTTACTTGTGAATGAAGGCCAGGACAGTGAGAAGTGTCACTTTAAGCAGTCTAATTAAACGTTTCATTACTTGGTTATTACTGGACCAATGTCCATTAAACTGCTATCTCTAAATATAATAGATTACTTACAGGATAGAATAAATGAACCAATGGTAGGCCTATTTTTAACAAATAAATGATACCTGATAGTCCATCCTTTGCCTTGGTCCTTGTCAAGATGTCTGAAGGAGTAGACAGGTTTGCAGTGTTTGATGTTCCCAAAGTCTAAGTCACAATCCCATTCAATGAGAATGCCTATTATTCCACCCTGCCACAGAAATTAGATGGAGCTTTAAATACAATTGAATTACAAAATTAATTTGCTTTGAATCAAGATTCTTGTGGTTGATTGGACTTCAGATTCTTGTATATGCACATCATAACAGCAGCAAAATATTGATGGTCAAACAATGAGTAAATTTGGTAGGATTTTTTTTGTCAGTGCAGCTTTAAATATCCTTAAAAGTCAGAGAAGCTATTAATCTTGTAAATCCTTTGGAATATTTGTAGATTTTGTGTATTAAATCACTCATTAAGAATGTAACACCAAATAAAGATATTGAATGTTAGATTGCAAGGCTACTTAGCCCAGACTATTCTATTGGTCACTCAATGTTTACATATATGAGTAATTCTCCCAAACGGGCAGCATTTGATTTCAGGAGGCCATTTTTTTTTTTAGAAAAAATGAAATTCGTCGAATCTCTACAAATTTTGGCGTACATATAGAAGGGGATATCAACATTATACAGAAGTTTGGGAAGGCCGTGCCAAATATTTCGATTCCTACATCTATGATTCAGAAACCCCATTTTTGCCTATTTTTTGCCTTATTTCGGCTATATTAAGCCAGATTTATCAAATAATATTGTGTAAATTTGAGATGAGATACTCATTAATTATGCCAGCAATATTAAATGACAAAGTAACAGCTAGGAAATCGATGATGGCCACCAACATAGGATATGGTTCTAACCAAAGTTTGAATAACTTTTTGTCAAAATATCTGTTTTATTTAGAGCTATACAATAACTGTGCTAATATAGATGGATCTCTTTATTTCTATTAATTATGGCGTAACGGCGACGCTATAGTCGGAACGGCGACATCCTAACATATGCTCACTGCAATTCAACAGCATCTGTATTTATTCATATCTATACTTTTTATGAAATTCAGGCAGGGCTAAACAATTATTAGAAAGGGGGAAATTGCATAAAAATATATTTTATTTCAAATATGGGCGTTATTCTTAACGCAACATAAAAATTCCCATATCAATAGTATGAATCTTATTTGAGGGAATAAAAGGATTCATAAACGTCATGGGCTCATAACTTTTATATTTATTGAAATATAATTACATATGCATCTTCCCTCCTCCAAAACATAATGCTATATGATATAAATGATTATTTTAGGGAAAGTCCATTCCTTTGAATGTTGTAACGGCGACACAGTTATTCCAAAACAATATTACCAAGTCCAGATCAGTTCAAATTAATGAATATATGAATTTTAAGTTTTTTCATGATAATGAACGTGTGTGCATGTGTAGAAACCGTTTCTGTTCAGCAGAAGTAATATATTTTCTAAGTTAGGCTGTGTATTATATTCAAATTCCATAACTATTATATATTTTCTATCCTGAAAAAGCTCTTTTTTCAAAATAGCGGCGAAGATTTTAGCATAAGAACTTTGAAAGTGGGGTTCCCACAACCTCATTTTTGCCAAGGAATTCAAATAAAATGGTTATAATCATGTGTGATCATCCTAAATACAGGTTGTAGATACCCTAGGCTGGAAAACCAAATGCTGCCCGATTGGGAGAATTACTCTTATAATTGTTGTTTTGTTATGTACTAGACATTTAGAAGTAGAAGGTCTCGTCGGAAGAGCGGCCAATGGCAGAGACGTGAGACCTATTTCCAGATAGTTGTTATGTAATATGTAAAACCAAACGGAAATAAATATATAATATTTCAATAATATATATTCAATAATAATAATACAGACATTTTTATTTTACATTCTATTTATTCTACCCATTCATGCATAATGCAAAGTCAAATAGGTGCAGAAAAATATTATAAAGACTCACCACTTACCTGTTTAATCAAAGAAGTCTCATTAAGCTCGAGTTCTTTTAGGATAGATCCAAATTTAAATCGAGGACACAATTTATTATGATCATTGTTACGATCATAGTAACAAGTGGACAGATCATAATTCCTTCCACCAACATTATTGAAATTATTCCTGACAAAGCTGAATGATTAAAAAGGATGAAAGCTATAGTGATTTCTCTTATCTTATTATATTGTTGATGATTCATTAAAATTGAAATAAATAATTTACAGATTTAATCTTACACATTTCTGGCCAATCCTGACTAGAGGCTTTAGATTACATTGTTATTCTACTAAAACTTGTACAGCAGAAAGGGTGAGCAGGCTGCGCCCTTTTTCCAATAAGCCTTCAATAAACAAGTCATAATGAAGCTCACCCTTGCCATTTCACAAAGCCAATCCAATTCTGCACAGTTATTGTCAATTTTGACAGCCCCTCTAATATGGCTGAACTGGAAACAAAGAAAGGCAATCGTCATTAATGTCATACTCATAATTCTATGATCAAATGCTTTTAAATGATTATAAGGTTACGCAACATGACATAAGTGATTATTAAATATGAATCATTACATGAAAACATTATGAACTGTACTAAACATTACAGGTATTTCCACTGAGAAATAACCGTTGAAGGTTTATGTACCAGACATTATAATTATCTAATATTCACATGTTTCCAGGTGTGTCTACAGGTATTATCTTATTAGATTAACATGAAAGCCATGACAGTTGGCGAGCCCTAATGACTCAGCCAAGCTGTCTACATATTACGTAATCGTATTAATTAGAGGTTGGTCCCATGACCACCACACCGGCTCACTCTACCTGTGACTACGTGACCGGTGAACTATTGGTTATGCATAAATTATCCTTTTGTATTAATGATTGTTAAGAGAACAAGTGAAGGATTACATTTTAGACTGTCAAATCACAAATAATTCATCTAGAAATGCAATTCGAACTGCAACCTTATCCTTAATTTCTCACAAATGCCGTTCTTATAACTTGGAACTTATATTGCTAGTGGAATGCAGAAAAGGATTTTTCAGGCAAAGTCTTGGCCACTAGGGGCGTCTACCTAGTTAATTGGCATGTAGGCGTGATAATTGGCGTGTGATAAAATAGCTAATAAATGTGATCCGATTCATCAAAAAGAGTCCCATGTCGGCAACTTTCATTTTGAGATATAGGGCTCCAAAGGTGGTATAGGACTTTTTCAGTCGAAAACTTTTTTTCCCGTAATATTAATCTTTATTATGTTTTTTTTGAGACTGGAAAATATTTTGTACCAAAAACAATTATTTACGCTTCATAACGGCCGGTAAACATTTTCCTAACATGGTTGGATGGGTTTAAACAAAGGAGCCGAAGGCTATTTTTCACTAAATTCACTCGTACGCCGTGGACATTTGATCATAGGGTACCCCAGCACATTTGGTATCCTCGGAAAGCCGCGAATCTCCTCTAGCCAATGGGATTCTTCCCTTTTGAATCGCCACGTAAGTAAACCAATCACAGAGCTCTCTCCAAGTGCATTCGGCGTAAACAATGGTTGCTAGGGTCGTCAAGGGAGCCCACGAGGGGTCGATACAGCCCTGTGATTGGTCCAGCCGCTCCGAAAGATCAACTTCCGGCTGACGCCATCTTCTAGCGTGGTCTTGGATTTGAATCGAAGCGACCAGTTATTCCTCGATTCCAGACGATACAAGACGTGTTTTACTCTCCAACAAAGTTTTAAATGGACCAAGGTTTATTATTTAAACATGGAAGCTGAGGCCACCGTCGCAGAAGCTCTTAATGGCATCGCTCGAGCCAATTTGGGAGGTGTTGTCGACAACGCCGAATGGCGTAACCTCATCGAAGAGTATTTTGTGTTCAACGAGGAAACAGAGACGGTGGAATCTGACTCAGATGGAGAACCAGACGTCCCTGATCAGCCTGAAACTCCGGAGACGAACGAAGAAGAAGTTGAGGAAGCATCAGAACCTATTCTTATTATTGATCACATGCAGGCAGTCCTGGACAAGGAACGGGAAAAGTGCTCCACGTTTCGGTAAGTGTTGGTGCTCTGCAGCCATCTTTTCTATCGTGTGTGTTGACACGCTGGGGGACGCGATCTGAGAACTATGCTATGTACATCCCTGGAAATCATTCCAAATCTATAATCCAATGCTGTTATATGTGCTAGATACCTTGTGGGTATATTTAGAGGTTCTAAAATTTAATTGGTGTATGTTTTACGTCGCATGGTGTTGTTCGTGCGTGGGGAGTTTAAGGCCCTCTTAAGGAGATCTGGGGAGTAGCTATTTACTTGGGACGTCTGAGATTCCTTACTCGTCTCGTGTGGAATGTAGGGTTAAAAATACATTGTTTGTTTGTGTCATTATGGGCAAATTAAAATCTAGGATTTTGTCCGTTTCAGATGTAACTGCCGATTGTTTAACGGCGGGCCATGCATAGACCAGTTCACTGTGGAACAGCGCATCTCTCATCGGTCGGAACATGACCAAATCCATCGAGGTAATTTCAAAATAATGTTTTTCTCTATTGCCTCATTGCCCATACATGCCTGTATAATACTCATTCAGTATTTTAATCAGTATTTTAAGCTGTAGCTTGTTAAATAATGAGGACACGTGCTACCCAATTACATAGGATAACTAATTACGTAGGATAACTGTAGGGACTCAGACTAAGATTGGTGTCGGTGATATTAGTCAGTCACAAATTCATTTTTACATTATTGTTATACTGTCGTTTCAGATGAGCTCGACATGGCACTCTTTGGCGTTTTCAATACTGTTACTGACAACAGTGATCGATGCAGTCCAACCAAGAAGGGGCGCCAGTGGAAGGGAGAGAGAAAACACCCAAAGAGCCACTACAGGATGCATAACAAGCCTATTTGCAAAGCTACCTTTAAATTCCTTTACAAGTGAGTGTTATCATGAATCTTGTGGTGCCCATTAATACTGAACATTAGATAGCTATTCATAATAACATGATTATTTGCTAAGAATCAATATTTTGGTATTGTCATTTTAAGATCCTGCATTATGTTCAATTTCTTCCTTTGTCAACGATTAAATTATTATTAATTATTTTTTCTATTTCTTTTCTCTCCCTTCACTTCTAGGATTAGCCAAAACTTGCTGACAGTTTTGCTAAAATCCTTCGCTGAGGATGGTCTGGTCACTCGTTCACGACAGGGTGGTGGTCACCGTGCTGTGAGGTCTTTGCCAATAGATGACCTGAAGAACACTATCAACTTCATCACATCTTATGCCGAAATACATGCTCTTGTCTTGCCAGGCAGAGTATCTTCTCACCACAGAGACGACATCTTAATTCTCCCCTGCCGTTCTACAAAAGCTGAAGTTCATCGTCTTTACACACAAGCCATGCAAGAGACTGGCAATAGGGCTGTTGCCTACTCCACTTTTGGTCATTTATGGCGCAAGTATCTTCCTAAAATAGTCACAAGTCGTCCCATGACAGACCTCTGCTGGGAGTGCCAGCGTAATAACAGAGACATTTCCTGTAGTAGTAATTTACCTGATGTTGTGAAAGCTGCCAAGTTAAAGAAACAGCAGAAACATTTAGACAGTGTAACCGCCGAAAGAACTCTTTATCAGAAATTTTGTGCTGATGCAAAAGAAGCATACAGAGACAATGGTGAACCCCCCCTTGGCAAACATGCCCCTTGCTCATGTGACATTCGAGTACATCTCAGTTTTGACTTTGCACAACAAGTGCATTTACCTTCTTACCCGATGCAACCAGGTCCCCTTTATTTTCTCACCCCGAGGAAGGTAGGCCTGTTCGGTATTTGCATGGAAGGAATGCCTAGACAAGTTAACTACCTTATAGATGAGAGCCATTGCACCAGTAAGGGGTCAAATGCAGTTATTTCTTATCTGAATCATTACTTTGAAAACTATGGTCTGGGGGAGAAAGATTTAGATCTTAACTGTGACAATTGTAGTGGCCAGAACAAGAACCGGTATGTTTTGGCCTATTTGATGTGGCGTGTCCTTACTGGAAGGCACAGGTCTATTACACTTAACTTTTTGATTACTGGGCACACTAAGTTTGCCCCCGACTGGTGCTTTGGTCTCTTGAAAAAACAATTTCGTCGGGACAACGTTTCTTCTCTTCAGCAATTAAAAGCCAGTGTGCAGCGCAGTACGCCAGGGGGGGTCAACCAGGCCCAACTTGTAGGTGATGAAAGGGGTACTGTTTTTGTTCCATTGTACGACTGGCAGGCATTCCTGTCACCTTTCTCCAAATCTTTTCCAGGTATCAAAGGGTATCATCATTTTGAATTTTCTAGTGACAAACCTGGTGTTATTTCTTTCAGGCCATTTGTAGGCCCTGAAGATAGTGGTACTTTTAAAATGCTTACTGTTGATGTGGGTGATGTCCCTCAGGACAACCCACCCATTGTACCTTCTCCTGGACTGTCTGCATACAGACAGTGGTATCTTTTTAATTCTATTCGTGATTTTTGTACCGAAGAAACCAAAGACATTATGTGCCCCAAACCAACTGTACCTGAAGAAGGGCCAGGGAGGGGGGGGGATGGCTACATTGTACAGGCTCCTGCAGTCGCCCCAGTAAGAGGTAGAGGGAGGGGAAGTGGAAGGGCTAGAGGAAGAGGGAGGGGTAGAGGAAGGGGAAGGGGAAGGGGAAGGGGAAGGGACAGGGAATCTTCTTCTGATGAATCATTAGAATTAGGTGGTGATGAATCTTCTGAGGAGGAGGAGGAGGAGGAGGAGGAACCTCAAGAGGAACCTCAAGCTAGGGGTAGGGGTAGGGGTAGGGGTAGAGGAACAGTAAGGGGAAGGGGCAGGGTAAGGGAATCTTCAGAATCTTCTTCGGATGGGGAGGTTGCACCTCCTCCAGCAAAGAGAGGTAGGGGGAGGGGGAGGGGAAATGTTGAGCAACGCCGGCCAGGGAGGGGTAGGGGTAGGGGTAGGGGTAGGGGTAGGGGCTGACTGCTATTTTATTGATTTTATTACTGATTTTATTACTGGTGAATACTGTTGTACATTTTGTTTTGTTAGAATGAATAGGTGTGTTATTATGTATATATTGCAAGCACTGCACCGAAGAATTTTGTACAGAATTATTATACTCGTGTTAACAGGGTAATAAAATAAAAAATATTAAATGAAATGCACTGATTTTTTTATATATTGT
Organism: Sthenelais limicola; assembly: GCA_942159475.1. Classification (NCBI taxonomy): domain Eukaryota; kingdom Metazoa; phylum Annelida; class Polychaeta; order Phyllodocida; family Sigalionidae; genus Sthenelais; species Sthenelais limicola. The sequence continues at coordinate 30,516,637 of OW804100.1, forward strand.
GGCCCTACTAGTCTATAATACCTGCCCCAAATCTGAGAAAAATCCAATCATATGAACTGGTCATTTTGCATGACGGCGCGTCCGACATAAATCCCACAAAAGTCTCCTAGAAATGTATTTTGCCCAAATTTCACCCAATTTTCATCGCGCGATAAAATAATAAGTTACTAAGTAAATGAACTGAATTTGGTATATGTTATGGCTATGGCAGTTAGTAAAGTGTGTCCCAAATTTCATAGAAATCGCTTGATAACAAATGCCCGTAACCAAGGATGGCGCGCCGAAGGTCACTCGCCGAACTTAAACAGGCTGTATCTCAGTTTCCGGCTCCTCCAGTAACCGCGTCCCTTAAATACTCACCGCAACCATAGAATTATACCCAATAGGCCTAAAATTAAGCTCTATACATCATTGGAAAGCTCTTTCCTGCTGCTTACCCATCCAATAGCTAACTCCAAAATCGATTTGGCCGACATGGGACTCATTTTGATGGAGCGGATCTCAAATGGGTTCCTTTTCGGCTGCCGTGGATTATGATTTATAAGAGAACTTGACTCTTCACTTCGCTTCGCATCTCTTGTTCTCTTTTAAAGCATAATCCAATGGCGGACTCAAAAACCCATTCATTATCCATTACATATTAAACCATATTAAAATATATATATGGAATGTACCTAGGGTTCAGTCTGTCAAACGGTTATGCATCAAGTTTGTGGCGGGAGACTGAGGGGCGCAGCGCAGCGTAGCCCCAAGGTCTCCCTCCGCAACCGAGATGCATAACCCTTTGACAGACTGAACCCGTGGTACATTCTATATTTATTACACCCCAAAAATAAATAAAATGAATGAATAAACCGAAATAATAAACATTTTATTTTGAAGCTTAATATTTATTATTTCAAGAGAAATTAGGGCGCATTGATACACAAATTGGCTTCCAGTGATCAGGCTTGGCTGCTGGACCTACTTGTTGTATGCGCCAAGGGTGGCATAATTTACATGTTATGCACCAAGGATGGCATAATTTACATGTTATGCACCACCTTGACCAAGTGTGGCATACAATGCTAAAGGTATAGGCAACTAGAGCACAGGGGTGTAATAAAATAATTAAACTCACCATTCAGAAACAAGTGCTGTATCTCTAACAACTTTCTGTTATCAAAACCAATTTTGATGTATTGATAATTATAATAATCTTGATTTTGGGTTTAAAACTGATTTAGTGTTGCAAATGATTATTTTATTAATCACTTACTTCTAATATTATTGACCAAATTTATGATTATTACAAGAGATGTTTTAACTCATGGAATTACTACTCAACGGTTCAGCATGAGGATCCATCACTGGACACCAGGCCTTGATTTCACACAGTCCTGTCTCATTACACACACCCGTAAAAGGTCCTACAAACAATTATTCAGCATTTATTTAAAGCAATGTAAATCTAAAGGTTTGTCAGGAATTATAATCCTATATACTATCATATTGCATTGAATTAAACAACAATTATGGCATTCATAAACAGTACTGTTATAATCATTCTTTCCTCCTTTTTGAAAAAAGAAATGAAAAGAATAAAACCTGTATGGATTATGATAATATGTTTGAATTGAAGTAGCTACTTCCCGCTACTTTTTGCCGCTTCGAAAAGTAGAGGGAGCAAAGAAACAGAAGAAGTAGCATGAGAAGTAGCGTGGCAGTGGAACCCAGGCTTAAGGGGTAAATACGCACCATGACCATGGGGAAGCACTGTCCTTTTTGGACAGTCAGTGTCATTAACGCATGCAGCTGACGGCTGTCAGGGAATCATGGAAATTAATGGAAATGAAACATTAATAGCGAATCTATTTATAAATATTCAGTTTATCACTATAAAGATCAGATCTGCAAGATGAGATTCTAAACTATTTTAAGTTTGCGATCTTTGTGATGAGTTCTTTATGTGGCCCATTGGATTCTATTCCTACCTCATTACATGTTCCAAGTGTTTGTTCAGCTTTTGTTTCCTTGGTAGCTATTGCAAGTGCACTGACCTCCTGAAAATAACAATAGGAATGCTAGGAATTGGTTCAGTAAGAAACTAAATGTGATGTTTCACCAAAAAGTGAGTACTTAGTAAATATATATAAGTACTTTCATTTCCACCGTTGGTCTTCCAGGGTGTCTTTTTACAATGTCTTTCAATAATTACAATTTTAAATATATTTGCATATGGGATGTATTTAATGACGTTTATATCGGCAGTTGACACATGCCAGAACTGGAACTGTTCATTGCTTGGGTAGTCGGAATAGGTCAACAGTTCTTTCTTTTTCTTCTCCTTTGGGAGCTTGAATGAATTACCGAGATATTGCCTATACCGAGCCAAATACATCATGATACCTACACACCTTGTCATTAGTTCACGAGATATAGAGTGGTAATATTATTAGGAAAGACATGTTTTCCAAAAACTAACGACCAGAATACATTCCCAACGTACCATTGGGAAACGGAAAGAAAGAACTGGACAGAAATAGGATACCTTCTGAACAAGGTAGTCTGGAATGTCCCATATCTCATCAGGGTTATCCTGGTTGTACAACACCCCATCAACATCCACATGGACTGCTGGAATCACATCAAGTTTCTCCTGAAAATCTTGACTTTGATGGAAAGCTCTGTAAGAATGGACATTAGGATTATACTTTATTCAGTAACTTAGCCCTGTAACCTTAGAATATTCCATAATTAGTTACTTATGGCGTGCCCCAAGGTACAATATTGGGGCCCATACTCTTTACGATATATATCAATGATTTGCAATCTGTTATACAACGTACACAACTCCAGCACTACGCTGACGATACGGTTCTGTACTACCACAACCGAAATATCAATCAACTGTATGAACATTTGCAACAAGATCTAGACAGGGTATATACATGGTGTTTAGCTAACAAATTATCTCTAAATATATCTAAATGCAAAACAATGTCTTTTGCCCTTAGTCACGTTGCGAAAAGGAAATCCATCAACCCCCCCCTTGACATAAGACTTGGTTCCCAATCCTTAAACCAGGTTCAAGAGTATAAATACCTTGGCTTTACTTTAGATGACCTTTTAACGTTCAAGACTCACACCCAAAAAACCCTAAATTTAGTTTCTGCAAAAATTGGGCTGTTGTTCAGAGCCAGAAACTCCCTTACATCCAAAGCGAAACACGATCTCTATAAGATGGCCATTCTCCCTAATTTCGACTTCTGTGACTTCATATATGATTCTGCCCCTAATTCGTTATTACAGAAACTGCAGTCACAGCAAAACAGAGCCCTCCGAATTATATATAATAAATCTAAATTTGACAATGTAGATCGTGAACATAAACTCCTTAATATTTGGCCCCTTCAACAGCGGAGAGATAAACATATACTTGATATTTCCTTCTATCTTTCCCAAAACCCCAATAATTTAGACAACAGGAGTCTGGGCACCAGAAGTCACGCCAAGGGGAGGAGAAATCTGATGGTATTATCCTCTAAACTATCAAAGGTCAATAACTCATTACTGTACAAATGTCAGACCAGGTGGAATGCTTTATCTACCGAAGCTCACCGAATCACAGACAAATTGTCATTTAAAAAGTATACTGATAAGCTCCTAAATCCGTTTTAATCAGTAACCATCTATCATCAATTTTCTGTATTACTAACTTGTATAACATTCCGCGTGTGATTCAAAGCTGGTGTGAAAGCCTCAATGGATGAACAAGGTAACCTGTTTTGGTACCTATGCATCCTTTGATTGCTGGAAACTACCAGAACTAAAAACCCTGTTGATCAATCACGTTACAAATGTACTCTGCCCTGAATAATATAGACTGTAAACACTCTAGCATTGTATTGTAAGCAGTTATGTGTTTACATTCTTGTATTTAAAATCAAATAGTCATAACCCACAACTGAAATGTTATCTTGACTCGAACTTTACAGGAGATTACTTTATAGAACGCGAATGCCTATAATATCTTTCTAGATATGTAGTGTATCAAACTTAAGCGAATAAGCTCTGTATTGTTAAAACCCTATATATGTAGTGTATCAAACTTAAGCGAATAAGCTCTGTATTGTTAAAACCCTAAATATGTAGTGTATCAAACTTAAGCGAAGAAGCTCTGTATTGTTAAAACCCTATATATGTAGTGTATCAAACTTAAGCGAATAAGCTCTGTATTGTTAAAACCCTAAATATGTAGTGTATCAAACTTAAGCGAAGAAGCTCCGTATTGTTAAAACCCTATATATGTAGTGTATCAAACTTAAGCGAAGAAGCTTTGTATTGTATTGTTAAAACCTAAAACCCTAGCTACTGGATATTATCATGACTTTACATCTGTACCATATTCTGTTACTCCTCATAATCATCACATTTACCGCCTTAATAACATTACTATAATTTATTGTTATTGTTATCGTTGCAACATGAAAATATTCAAGGTATAAAACTTAAGGCACTCTTTGGAAGAACTGATCACAAGGGCTTGTCCTTGCGATCAGACATCGAACGACCTGATTTTGTAATAACATCGACAAATAAAAGAATCCCTGAATTGAATTGAATTGAATTGAATTAATAGATAAGTTCTTAAATAGTGATTGATTATTTACGTTCCATAACAACCTATGTTATTTTGTTAGTGAAAATCTCTGAGTGAATGTTGAAAGAAATATATTACTATCATTATCATCATAAATTCCATATACTATTCAGACATTAAAGGAGAAGTAAAGTCCACTACATATTTTGTTTAGAAGTACTATGGCATGTACTAAATCGATTCCCAACATATTGGTATGTGATGTGAAATTAAAATCAGAGAAATCAGTGAAAATAAGTGGCTTCTGGCCAATTTGAGTGGCGCCATTGCAGACACCGACGCCCTCTAACAGGACTTAGAGTAATACACAGTCATGACATCACTCTTGAACTGCTGGTCCCAAGGATGCGACCAAGTTCTTCGAATCTTTGAGGGAGAAGGAGATAGAGTGATTTCTTTAGTGTATCTATTCTACTAGTATTCTATTAGAGAGATAATTCAAGGGGGAAGTGTTGAAAAACCTACTCGGAATGACAGCAGTTTTTTATGGCTTTTTCCATACGCCTTAGGACAGGATTATCTCAACTTTTGGGAATGTAATGGGTGAGGATGGGTCCGGCAAAAACCCAAGAAGCCAGTTGTCATGAGATGTATCACAGGTGTCTTTGATGGGAGAATTCCGCGTTTAGTGATTAAATGAATACCCCAGATTATGAAAAGGTTGACTTGATGATTATATATCACTTGTTTAGGCCATTGGGCGCATGCCCATGTCAACATCTTAGTTACTTAGATCAAGTCAAATTCTAGGTAGACATGTATGTATAGCTGTCGGTCAACGCACACCATCACACACTGTGCAAGCACCCGGGTGTAGTGAGCTGTTAGATCCTGAGGTTGTGTTGCTTTGGCCGGGTCTACGCATCCATGGAACAAGACCAAGGCGAGGCCGAGGTCTTGTCCCATGGACGCATAGACCCGGCCGAAGCAACACAACCGATTGATCTAATGGCTTTAGTCCCCATTTGTTGGGATGTTACTGTTGTTAACAACAAATTATAAATGGTTTCATAGCAAAATGAACCAATGGAAAGCCATAAGCTGTGAGTGGTCGGCCTGAACCGGACGTCCAACACTAGTGGGCTCTGTCTGCATGCCTATAACTGGGCTTGGTCTGTGCACCTACAATACCCCCATCCCAACAAACGGGTACTAAACAAATGTAGATGGCCTGACTCGGGGCTAGTCCATGAGCCTGGACCCTTGCTCCGTAGTGGCGGTAGTGTGGACTGTACATCTAACCTGGGGCAGGAGGAAGACTGGGCAGGTTACATAGGCTAGGGTTCCAGCTGAGGTAGTCTGTGATGTTCAATTCCAGGGAAATCAACGCAAATGAATGTCCAATCCACACAACTAACATGAACTAACGATTCTCTGAATATGGGTGTGGAGCTCACAGTACACATGTACACAGTGGTGTGATCTGCGCCTATACCAACGGCCTCCATATGAATTGCTAAACATGCAGCAATTTTTAACATTCATGACAACGTAACAGATTCTCCTTTTATTCCATGTTATTTCTGTTGCTACTTCCCCCACACAACCCATTTTAAAGAAAAAAAATCCAGTGTGAGGGTGTGTGGAGTGCTTGTTTCAGATGGCCTATACTTATTGTGTATGGCTCCCTATTCAAGAGTGAGGTTACACAAACTTGACCATTCTGAACGGCCAGAGGGCACTACCAGTCGATAGTGGACAAAATGGCGCAATTGAAATGGAAAAATTTAGTACTTTAGGCCTCTGATACAAGGAGGAGTCTGTTGAATATAAGAACTTAATATTTTAGGATTCGATCCAATACAAAATGTATGACTACTAAGCAAAATATGGAGTGGACTTTTGTTCTCCTTTAAGAGCTATATAAAGGCTAGTAAATAGTAAAATACTTTTTTAAGAACAGTCTTAAAATTAAGATTTCTTGTAAATGTTTACGATATCTTAAACCCATATATATATGACACTCTTATAATATATAAAATTAGGTCTATATTTTATAGCTGATTTTTATGAAACACCCCCAGGATACTAAATAGGACTACTGGGACCTCTTGTATTTATAAGTAAATTCCCACCTTATGTCAGTGGGTAGGAATACAAATTCCTACCCACCATTGTATGTATTGACCGTCTTATCAGCTGACAATTTCACATGTGAGTAATCTTTTCCTGCAATCTTGAGTAAAATCAGAAGGTTTTTTGCAAATTGCAGCTAAGCCCTTAATTTAACAAATGTATGATATAATAATAGCGGTAGTTTGATAATCCAAGGAGAGCAGCTTTCACACTTACGCAAAAGCTATAGTGATATAAATCACAACAAGAAATGCTCGGATAACGCCTGCCAAAACATTGTATATCTTCACGACTCTGGGTGTTTCCACACTAAAAAATGTGCTAATAACACCATCTGAAATAAATTTAAACAATATGGTATTGTCCATGTAGTCATATGATCCATCTATATCTCTTTAACAGATCAGTTATCCAAAAGAGTTTACCAGAGTCATACAGCACTTTTTTCAACATTAACCTCTTAACATATGTCTTAACATCTTTATCATTTATGGCTCCCTCTGCCTGTCCCCCCCCCTCCCCAAATGAAAAATAATAAACAGAAGCAAACCTCCTTTGACTATAGTCACAATGAGCTATAGTCACCCCACAAAAAAAAACCAGGCGGTTGTTTCATAAAATAAGAGGTAATTGTATGAGATGAGGTAGATTGTACGACACAGGATGTATTGTATGATGTATCTTAGAGTATACATTAGTATAAGTACTTAAATATTGTGCTTGATTATTTAAATTCTATAACAACCAATATTATTTTGTTAATAAAAAATTTCTCGTAAACACTCATACATATAAGAGTAGGTCGTACAATGTTTTGATCAAAGACCCCCAATGACCAGAAGGAAACCTTGTATTAACCTTTTATTGAATAGCATGGAACAACTTAAATCAATAAGGTACTTACCTGTGAATGCCTTACAAGTCATTTTTCCTGTAGTCTTTCCCGTAAACTAACCTCAAGGTATCCACTACTAACTCTTGCAAACCTCTATCTGAAGGAATAAGTTGTAGATATATCCCAAGTAGCCTACAAAGATAAGAGTTTAACCATTTGACATACTTTCTGACAGGATAAAAACCTGTTTTCATCCTTATTATCAGTTATCCAGTGTAGAGGAAGTAATCAGATCATTATGGTGTCCCAAATGTATATAACCAAACCATCGGTGCCCATATTTGGTAAACAAGGGGCGGTTGCCTGGCCATGCCTCTCCAAGTCCAACGACCAATCAGGTCACTTCTGGGCGACACTTGTGACGTCAACGCTAGAATATAAACAATAACATTCGCGCACACAAATCCGCACTGAGCGGACGGTTCTCTTGAAAAAAATTTCAAATAGTTGGAAGTTTTTCTGAGTTTTGGTCGATAATCCTGATTTATCTTCAAATGGGGAAAGCAAAATTGTGCAGCAAGTGTCAGACAACTCATGTTCCACCATTGGGTGATGATTTTACAAATCCTCCGGTGGTTGTGGATGTTTATGAACTTAACGAAAGAATTGGTTCAATAGAGACGATGATGAAAGGATTGATAGCCTCTTTAGAGGCTCAGAAGACTGATACTGTAACTTCTGTTGGTTGGCATGGGGCTTTAGCATCAAGTGACAGCTCCGATACCATTGTTTTCAACGGTAGGGAATGTGAATCCTGTGTTGACAGTTCCATTTAAGCGGTGGGCGGGGCCCATCATACACGCGGTCGTTCAAGAGACCGATCGAGGTCAAGATCTAGGACATGCCCATTCGACCAGACCAAGGATCTCGAAAAAGAACTGTCACTACCCTCATAAGTGTTCAAGCTGTGGATCCTTTGACCACGGAACTAAGGCTTGCATGGGTTCAAAGGGCTCGAAATAGGATGAGGAGGGTCATGATTATGCTAACGTCTGTCAAAATTAGTTTATTATCAATTATAATGCTGTACTTTCCAACTGTCATGGTGTTAATGTTGAATTAGCAGTAAAATCTCTGAGTCATCACAACTCGAATGTTTGTTTTGATTATGGTGACCTTGACCTGGAAGTTATTCCTGTAGCAATTTGTAGCAAAGTGTCATGGCCAACTGTGGCGAACTTGACAATGTTATTCCTGACTCGACAAATGGATTATTCCCTATTTCATTGCCTTCCCGTCTACAGCAAGCGGATATTCCCTCTGAAGCTAAGTACAATGATATTTGGAACATTATTGGTGATTTTGGAGCTGATGGTAGTGATATTATTGACAATGTGTTACTTTTTAGATCACCAATTTCTGCTCGAGGTACTTTCATAAATGTATATGCTAGTTGTGCTTATGGTAAATGTCAATGTTGCCATGTTCTTGGTGACAATTTTACACAATTAAAACCTTGTCGATTTGCATATTTACTCTTTAGCCTTCATCCGAGCAGTGTTAACGCTTATATTGACGTTTTTTACAGTGTTTTAGAAGGTTTTGATGTAGTTGACACCAACGTAAAACCATATGACTGTTCTTATCATAAATCTATACTTGAACCTAAAGTAAAATCCAAGATAGATGACTATATTTATATGGTCAAATCCGGAAATTTTGTAACATTTTTGGTTTGTTTTACAAAAACACCCACAGTTTTTGCAAAATATGTCCGAACCTTGATTTTTTTCTTGCATTGTATACGAAAATATGTATTATATGATGTTGGAAAATTTTATCACTGTAGTCCATGTCTTTAGTTATCAATTATAGCCCCTGATTCATGATATAAATAAGTTTTATACTACGAATCCATTTTCATGGCACAAGAATCAGTAAAATTATTTTAATTATAATTTAATTAATATATCTCTGAGATACACATCACATGTCAGAATAAGTGTGGCATAAGATTTGTAACCTGGCTATAATATCTTAGGACTGAGCAGGGAAAGACAAAAAATGCCTAAAAATGGACCAAAAAAGCTTTTATACTACGAATCCACTTCTAAATGAGATATCTAAAGAAATAAAAAAGAATAAGAATCCAGCTTTTCAAATTATCATTATTAGATTCTTGTGATTCTATGGGCAAAGTTTTAAAGATTTAGTGTTTATGCATTTGGTGTGGTGGGAGCCAGTCTGAAAAAAGCCAAATGCCAAATATTTATACTACAAATCCACAATGTCATCTAGTGTTAGTTTAATGAACAGTGCCACCACCTACCATTTTACTGCTTAGCTGACTTATCCAGTGTCAATGACCGTTCAAGCTTTGTGCCATTGAAACCAATGTAAGTCTTATTTCTACTGGTTTTCTTGATAGATTGTCTTATAAAGTCGGAAATATTAAAGATCAGGAAGATCAATTCAGCCATAATTTATGTTTTAGCCATATTTAAGTCAAATTTTCACTATGAATCCATTGGCCATACGGCCTGAGCAATAATAGGAGCTGTTCACCGCTTATTTGTAACTGGTTCTTTTGGTATTGATGGTTAACATAGGTGGATTTGTAGTATAAATGGATTCGTAGTATAAATATAATTTATAGTTTAAGCGTTTTTCACTCAAATTCTTGGCATATTTATCATCATTTTGAAGGAAATGAACGTTGCTAGAGGTAATTTAGTCGATTGGATGCCAGTGGACGTATCATATATGCTTTTTTATTTCTATTATTATTATAACTACCATTACGTCTGTCGGATTTAAATGCTTGCTGTGGGAAGAGAAATGCTTCTAGGACAATATGATAAAAAATACCTGAAACCATGCTACAATATCCCTGGTCACCAAGGATGAAGATTAAAATAATTTTAGAACGTACACATTAGATGAAAATCAAGCCATTCAATTTCAATAATTATTTTTATACTACGAATCCACTATGAGAATATTTATACTACGAATCCACTTAATTACATAGGAAATAATATTGTTTAACATCAATTTTTTTTTAGAAATGTTTTACAGATGCTGACAGCTTCCTCTACACACAGTTTCAGGAGTTATACTTGATTGATATTGGAATCAGGAACGATACAACATTTCATATATTTCAAAATTAGAGATTCATTCCAGAAAAATTAATTGCTTTCGCATAGATGGATAAAAAATACCTGAAACCATGCTACAATATCCCTGGTCACCAAGGATGAAGATTAAAATAATTTTAGAACTTACATACAGGATGAAAATCAAGCCATTCAATTTCAATAATTAATTTTATACTACAAATCCACCATGAGAATATTTATACTACGAATCCACGTAATTACATAGGAAATAATATTGTTTAACATCAATTTTTTTTTAGAAATGTTTTACAGATGCTGACAGCTTCCTCTACACACAGTTTCAGGAATTATACTAGATTGATATTGGAATCAGGAACGATACAACATTTCATATATATATTTCAAAATTAGAGATTCATTCCAGAAAAATAAATTGCTTTCGCATAGATGGATAAAACATACCTGAAACCATGCTACAATATCCCTGGTCACCAAGGATGAAGATTAAAATAATTTTAGAAGTTACATACAGGATGAAAATCAAGCCATTCAATTTCAATAATTAATTTTATACTACAAATCCACCATGAGAATATTTATACTACGAATCCATGTAATTACATAGGAAATAATATCATTTAACATCAATTTTTTTTTAGAAATGTTTTACAGATGCTGACAGCTTCCTCTACATACAGTTTCAGGAATTATACTAGATTGATATTGGAATCAGGAACGATACAACATTTCATATATTTCAAAATTAGAGATTCATTGCTTAAAATTTATACTACGAATCCATTTCTTTGGTCTCTCATAGTGAATTTATTGATGATCTCAGCACCATGAAAAGTTTATGATACCATAGATACAACTCTCAGGTTGGACTAGCATGAAATCTTTATTATCTAACTCCTCTGTCCTATTATTTATTGGGTTTGCCACAACCTAATGTCAATTTCGACTGGTTCCAGGAGCTCCTGATTAAAAATGTCATGAGATGAAAAAATATGAAAGAATGAAGTTCATTAACTTTCTCACCTGTTTTTCAGGCCACCAAAACATTCCTTTTACTGGGACTAATCAATAAATAACCAGGATCAATTCATAGAGGGTAAAGAAAAGCATAAAAGCAGCATAAATCAATGGATTCGTAGTATAAAAGTATGAAATTCACTTTGTATTTCAACCATCAACCCTCCTCTTAATATAGAAAAATAAGAAATGATATTTTCAGGGATTAATCTATATATTATCGACATTATATGGACAAAAGATGAAAATGATCAAAGAAAAATTTTTTGAAAAAAAAATGTTACAAAATTTCCGGATTTGACCATATATGTGCATAAAATTTGATCAAATATCATCAGATATCACTGAAAAAGTATGAAATAAGTATCAGAGATAGTCCAAGCACTCCCAACTCTGTCTAACCTTACCTCTGCTCTGCAGGCCTATCCTGTGTAATTGTTAACATGGTTCTTGGAGAGCCTTGGCTCTTGCTTGGCTCTCCGTGAAGCATGTCAACAAATTCATACTGAAAGCTGTGCGAACATGTTAACCAGCTGGCCGCTTTTGTGTCCAGTGATTCGTTGGAATTAACGACTTGTATCTTGAAGTATTTTTGCAGAATCTTTTGAAAAATTAAATAAATTTAAAAGTGATCAAAGTTGATTAATTCTGTTGCAGCATTGCTACTAACTTGTCAGCATCTGACAATACTCATATTTATATTCAGGTGTATATTATTTCTTGTGTTAACACATTTAAATTTTCAAAATTTAATTATTCAGAAACAGAGATGTCACTTTAAGGCATGTCAGCTCGATATTTTGCTAAAGGGAAATGGTAATTTCATCAAAGTTACTGGCTTGTGTTCAAAATTTGTCTTGCCATAAATTATAATTTTCAAAATTTAGTATATGTTCTGACAGTAAGGCAAAGAAAGGAAAGAGAAGAATAGAAAATAACATGACACAAGTATATGAGTTGACATGATACATTTATTAAACATCTTTATTATTGATCTCATAACATAATAAAGTAACTATAATAACATTTCCAAATTACTCAGGATTAACCTGATATATTCTGATGTTATAACGTTACAACAAATACAGTATATTTAAATGTATTTTATAAACAAACTCTGTTTACTCTGTCGATTATAAACTTCTTTATTTTACCTCACAAGGTTATCTAAGAAATTAATGCCCCTCGTTGACAACATATCATTTGTAATATATGCTCTATATGCTATCTATATACAGATATCCGTATGGCATGGACCCCGCCCCAATGACCATGATCAATAGTGGTCCTATCATGGATAGTGCCCCGCCCCCTTCCGTGCGCTAGCATGTTGCGTGCGGGGGATCTTATAGGAATAAACTGAATAAACTGTCATATTTGGAACAGCTTGTCATGTGCTTATGTTTAAGATCCACTCCTAATGAGCTACTCACTTATCGACTCAATAATACCCGCTGTGCATGATTGCATTTCTGACCTAGTTTTTACCTGGAAGTTTTGACCTGATTCTGACCTGGTGCTTCACTAAACAGTTGTGAGTGTCTTAACTTGATTTTACAATGCTCTATGCACCCGATTTATAAATGCAGTTCTCATGCTCTCAACAATGCATTCAGTACCAGGTGTAATTATGCAGTTTTGATGCACTCAATGCAGCACTATATCATTGCTACTCCATTGCAAGCATCGTTAAGGTGTTCTGAGAAGAATTGTTAAAATAAAAAGGGATACAACACAAATTCTAATATTTCCTACTATTCAGAAGGGTGCCGCCAAAAGAAGCTTCTAGCTTTAGTCTTAGATCAGTTTGGTCATCTCTTCAACGATCCTACAGCTTCCCTACAGGATTGTTGATTTCTTTCCCTGTAATCATCCACCATGACAGTAGGTTTAGGCACCTGTAGGTAGCGTTAGTGTGTATGCACATGTACAACAGCTACAGTGCACTCATAGGACCCATACCTTTTCTGTATACTGTAAACGTATTAATGTTCGCGCAGTATTTATTTTTTGCCATATTTGCGCACTCATGTTAGTGCGTGAAAATAAATCCTGCGGAAAAGGTATAATTATTGCATAAACAAGGTGTGAGACTTCCTTGCTGAGCGAATTTAAATCCATGCAAAAAGGTGTGTAACTGCTTAGTGCGCGAAAATTTATCTGCGCGAAAATAAATACGTTCACAGTATAGTTATAGGGGGTGTTTCGATTATGACCCATTTTGAAATCAAAAAGATAAATTACACTAATGAACTAATGATACTACTGGTAATGTTTCTAAATACATGATGAGGAACATATATATGTATAAATGCCACATGAGTGTATTCACGGCACTTTGATTGTAAAATAAATTGTAAATGAACCCCAGTTACCAGTAGCGCCACCTAGTGTAAACACTACTGCCACCTGGTGAGAGCAAGTGTCATAATGGTAAGCCTATAGGGAGATGCAACCTGTATTAAAAATGATTGGTGGTAATATTGTCTAGTATTAAAGCTGGTCTCCCAGCTAATTTCTATTCAAATCTCAAATTTCACTAATTTAGAGCCAAGTACCTTATTCCACATTGCCCCAAGAGTTGGGTCTCTGTCTTAATGTTGAAGATCAATATTTGAGTCTAAATAATCAAATAAATTCATTGGTGGACACGAGTAGATATCCATGACACTGAATGATTCCAAATAGACCTGTGTAGATGGCAGGCTAAGCGTTTTGTGCAGGCGCACTAAGTGTATTACAGGCTGACAGACTGGCCTCAAGTCTAGATAGTGTCTACCCCTAGTTTTGTCTCAGACTTATGCTTTCACTCACTACGATCATCAAAATGGTATGTAATCGTAGTTTTGGCGGCCATATTGGATAAATACTAACAAGGTTAATCAACACTATTAATGTATTTAAGGAGTAAAGTATGGTAGAAACATTTATACAAGCTATGATGAGGGTTACTATCCATATATGTTCCAAATGGAAACGTATCATATTTTTTTGGAGGCCATTTTGAAAAAGTGTCGAAAATTGGTGTTCCAGTGATTTTATTTCTTGTTGCAAGGAAAAATATTCAAAGGTATACCCTTGCCTACATGTGTACCAACTTTGGTACTTTTATCCAAAAAATAAACGTTTTGACCTTAAGGCACCTGACTATAGTGTCTACTGAACGCATCTATATTACTATGACAAACTCGGCCGCACTTATTCTTGTATTTCCGTGATGGTAAAATCATGGAATACAGACATTTATTGAACTTTTCATTAAGTAAGAGATCGATAATAGTGAGTTTGGGAACTAATTTGAATGTAATTTCAACAGAACCATTCAATATTATTACTAGGCAAAGCAGCTTTAAAGATGGAATGTTCTTTTATGCCTGACTTATAATAATTCAGCATTATTGGATATGCTTTGTCATGCCCCATGGCACTAGTAGCCTACTAGGAGGAGGGAGCTGATGATTAGTTGCATGCAGTGACATATATATATATTTATACTCATACTTTACTTCAGAGTTTGAGTGTTCTTCCAGGAATGATATTTTAAACATTGTACAATTACTATTCCTATAGTTAAAATATATTTTTTCCTTACTAATTTCCGACTTGCTTATACAGTTATTATTCCTGTAATTACATGTATACCTTTTTCTCTACTACTTTCCCGATCTGATTCAATATTTCTCAACTATACATATCTACATTCTATAGGCCTACTACCAATCATATTACATTTTAAAATAATAACATTCGATGTGATGTCTAAAAGGGCAATTTTCATGAAACGTTGACAAGTGCTTTATTGTTTAACTCCTTTCTAATTCTGTTTTCCGAACACATCGCTGATCGCATATATATTTGATATTGTAGTTTTGAGACTACTTTTAAAGTTAATCAAATCTAAGAATATCAGGAGTAAACAGAAACACAACCTCACTCTTAGCTGGCTTTCCAGGTACTCCAGATCTGGCCCCGCCCCCCTCTACACAGAGCAGCCCTGCCTCCTGGTGGATGGAGGGGTGGGAGACCCCCACTCCTTCTCCTATTCCAGGAACCACACAAAGCCTTTTGTTGATTTGAATGAATAGGTTAAAAATATGGGGATTGAGGTTAGTTAGGCCCTCTAGTTAAGGTCAGAGACCAGGATACACAATGCTACATAAAAGCTACTGAGGCATAGAGAAACAGGGGGGTAGCATGAGAAGCATTAAGTCCACTCATGGTCACCCAACCCCTGAGCTCAGACCGCGCATAATGAAAAGAGGACCAAGTCCATTAAATAGCCAGAGCTAGGGGCCTAATTAGAATTTCTTTGGGATTGATAGTTAACTACCAGTAAAATAGTGACTCTAAAGATTACACGACACTTGAAAGAATTATAATCGTTAATTAATCATAAGTAACTAGGGTTCTACTGATTACCCAATAATTAAGAGAGTCCTAATTGATAATCAATTGCGAGTTATTAGTGCTACTAACGAATATCTTCTAATTAAAGGGTTATATGATAATTAATACAGGTGGAGGTGTCTACTCTCATCTCCTAACTAGCCTCCCACCCTTACAATATAATGTATAGTCTCATTGTTGCTAGTGCCAGTACCAACAGTTTCGGTTTCACAACAACAATAACAACATAGGTTTTGATTTTCGCATCATAAGTTTCACAACATGGTCCCTGAAGAAAACGTATAATTATATGCAGGCCTACACCCGGCCCACACACAGCTACTGCTATAATAGGTACTTGAATTACAGTGGTATTAAAAGTGAATTACAGAGGTGCCTCGAATCGGCAAAAAACGGAATTACAGTGGTACTATGGATTTTGTTCAAACACTGATCATGAAGCAACAATAAGTTTTTGCCCTATTAATGTTGCTAAACAACATTGCAAGAGATCTGCCGATTCAGATGTTATATTAAACCATTCATTTAACTATGATTGAAAGAAAACACATAGGAGCTGAGCTCCCCTGGTACCCATATATATGTAATTCGAATTACGGAGACAGGCGCCACAGCAGATCCGAGCAGATCTCGAGCAACCTGTCACAGCAGATCCGACCAGAGCAACCTATAAACTTACAGAGATGCTTGTGTTAAAAGTACTACATGTCTGGTTCAGCTGAGAGTTGGAAACTTTACCTGACGGGAGGTGTATTCGCTATATTTATGCTCCTACCAGACTGATGTGAAGGGGCCTAATTCACCGAGTATTTCCCAGTTAAAAGAGAGTCACACAGATCCTATGAATCTCTGGCAGAAGAGGTGCCAAACCTGTCATATGTCCCATTTTAACAAGGGGGCGGGGAGGGATGTTTGTTTAACTTAAGAACATATATACATTATATATATATAATGTATTTTGAAATGAATTATAATTGTTATTAAATTTTGTAAGATTATATAACATGTGCATCTATTGATATGTTTGATACTGCAGGATTAGATATCGAGCTGGCGTATATAAAACATCTGATATCAATGATAACTAGTATTTAGACCAATGAGGAATTGTATTAAATTAGGTCAACTCCTTGACTATATTCCTATTTTGTGATCAAACAAATTTCAAGG
The DNA here is from genome assembly GCA_942159475.1 of Sthenelais limicola. Classification (NCBI taxonomy): domain Eukaryota; kingdom Metazoa; phylum Annelida; class Polychaeta; order Phyllodocida; family Sigalionidae; genus Sthenelais; species Sthenelais limicola. The sequence continues at coordinate 30,533,924 of OW804100.1, forward strand.
AATTAAAGGAACTAATGCATGAAAAATAAGGAGTGACAATAATTTTTTCAAACTTTGTCTTGAGAAAGAAGGTGGTTGGGGGATAACAAAAAGCAAAAAATAATGGATCTCAGCTTATTTTTTTTTCATTCTAGAGACCACCAAAGTTTAGTATTGAAGTAAGTGGGGAAAATGGATATTTTCTCAGTTTTTCATAGATTTCAGACAGACAAATAACATTTTTCAGTTGAAATGTCTTCTAAACATAGCCACTATACAGGTTTACCCTCATGCATGAAAGAACAGGGTATCAATATATTTTGAAAGATATTATTTATCATTGAAAATCTTCAATATTCCTGTTTTTAACTCATCGGGATGCAGATTCAGTTGAATAACTTTTTTAAAAAGTCGGTGACCCCCATTTTTTATTGCTTGACAGGGTAAAACAATATGTTAGCTATGTCTATAGAGATTTTTAGGAAAAAGTTATTTTCAGTTTTTTTTTTATACTGAAAAAACGAAAAAAATTGTTCTTTTCTCATAGACTTCTATAGTGAACAACACTAAATTTCAGGGCTCCCTGAAATAAAAACTAACGCGGTGACATATTGTTTTTATTGGCTTTTGGAATTCACATAACCTTGTTCTTTCTCGGGGCAAAGTTTAAACAAAATGTTATTTTCAGTTTTTTTCCCAGTTGGACTGTGGTTTATCTCTTTAATTCAAAGAATCAGTCATATGACCCACCCTCACACATTCCCCTCCCGTCCCCAATTAATTGTCCATCAACAAGCTATCAAGAAAGCGCGCGCCGGCAAGACAGCCAATCGTGTATAGCTTGGCAGTGTAGTCTATTGTCGATAATTTCAGTGGTCCCATTGCCGTGGAACTGTAGCAGGCGGCCAGACACTGGCCGTGTGCTTGTGTACCAAGCGGCAATGGGTGCACAAGTCTATACAGTTCTATCAACAGATTTATAACGCTGGTGCTTATATATATTAGAGCTTTAACACCCTCACATGACGTTAAAGATGGATGGGAATATGTGGATATTATACCCAGTCCAATTCCTAAATCCATCCCGGCTTTCAAACCGGGCTTTCTAATATATATCTCAAATCAGAAATTCAAGGGAGGGAAAAGGGAATGTAGACCTCTGGATCAGGATTTATTTCAGGGACCATTATTAAATTAGCTATTACCTGCAGAAATAAACAATACAGTGAATCCTGCAATTCTCCTCCATTGAAACATTTAATCTGGTGGGTATTGTACTCCCACGTTTTCCGATTATATTGTATTTAATATCAGATGCAAAACGGGGTGGGAATTATAAAAGGAGGAATTCAATCAGGGTGAGAAGTAATATTTGGGTAATACGGAAGTAGGGTTGCATGTGGCCTAAATGAAGAAAAAAAAACAGTAGGTCGGCGCAAATTTGTCTCTCAGGACATTTTATACATATTTTCCTGGAAAAAGGGCCAACAGTGATAATAAGGGCATAAAACATGACTAGACAAATAAATGTGGGTTAATTCTTATGATTTAACCTTTATATATACAGTGTCCTTGCTGTGTGTCAAAAGGCAGGCTTCTATGAATACACATAGCCAGTGTAGCAGCAAGGTCGCATATGTCACACTATAGCTTTAACACCTCTGTTCACTCACCCATACTATATACTATAATACCAGTGGCACTGTGTACTCATTGGAGATAGGTATACATAACAATCACAACAATGTCTATCTCTTTTTTAGAATAATTTAACTCTATGCAATTTACACCTGATTTAGATACAGAACTTTGATGCACATCTTGAAGTGCATCGGATGAGGCACGTTTTCACCAGGTTTACCAGGTACAAAATAGTCTCAGGCCCGTATAACCACGGGGTGTCAGGGGTGTTTTTGAACAAACAGCCCCCCTGCCACTCCTAGATCAGTGGTCCTAAAAAAAATTTAAAAAATCCCTTCACCCTGCCCACTTCTGCATAGGCCTACTCCAAAATCATTGCAATATCAGATGTTCCCACTCAATTGATTGTCTTTGAAATGGGGTAGGCCTAGAACAAAATGCATGTGTATGGGGGTGTGGGGGTTTAACCCCACCCCACACCCACTTGATGGGACAATGGTTACTCAGCTAGAGGGGACTGGGGTGTTCGACCCCCCCCCTCCGCCTCAACATAATCAGCTGGGTGTGTGGGATGTTCGGTTTCCACCCTCCCCCCCCCCCCGCCCCCCACTCCACCTCAGTAAACAATATTCAGCTGGGTATGGTTCCCCTCCCTCCGCCCCACACACACACCTCCACCTCAGAGAACAATATTCAGCTGGGTATGGTGCCCCTACCCCCACCCCAACACATATATGGTCAATTCTCACGAAATGGGGGCAGTGGGAGTTTCCAAAAGTCATTTTTTCAACCTTCTCAAAATGCAGGAATCTTTTGGGCATTGATAAATATGGTAGTTGGGGAATATTACCTAAAATTGCTACTGGATTGAATGAATATTTCTCTCTCAGCATCAATTATTATACCATTCCCAACATATTGGATGACGTATTCAATGAATTTCGAGTGGGTCTGTAATGTGTAGAGATTTGAAAATCTTCACAAAAACGGCTGGAAAACATTTAGTTATTTGTCTATACATTACATCTTGAAGCCATCACACTGAGAATCATATGTATCTTATCAGGACTAAATGAAATATAAAAATTCTACTTGCTGATACAATGGGCCTTCATAAGGATGTGGGCCTACGTCGGGGTGCCTACATGGGGGGGGGGGGCTGCCTACATTGGGGTAAGGTTTTCTGGCCATTTGGTCAAGTATTTTCCACACAAATTGTTGATATGCTCAGAATTTGAAGTTGTTATAAATACTCTTTGCTCAATCGACACAAGGAGTTTAACAGATCAATTGTAACAGAATAATTAAATAAATTGCATCCCGACGTAGGCACCTGCGGGTTCTAGCCAAATTCATTTATTTTCAAAAGAATTTATCTACCATGAAAAATTAAAGGGGCAGCCACACAGGTTTGATTTTATTCTTCCATGAGTATTATTGGCTTTATAGTTACCTCAATTGTGAGTTAATTTTTTAAGTATTTTTTTTATAGATTTTACTACCCTGACGTAGGCACCCTTCAATTTTAGCCATTTTTTTAGCAAAAAAATTCAATAAAAAAAATATCTCCTATATTTTCCCCAGAATTGAACAAAAAACGCTTAGATGGTCGGATGCCTATTATGAAGTACAGATTGTACATACATTCATCATTTCGAGTGCCTATGTTCTCATTTTATCTATTTCAGTTTCCAGTTAAAAACGTCAATTTTCACCTATATTTCATCATTTTATATACAAAATACACATTTTCAGATTAATAGGCTAAACCATATTTGGCCCGAAAGCTCAAAGTTAGATCGAAATGATGGGCATGACAAATAATCTCAGGGATGCAAGTCCTCAGTCCTCTCATATTCCTAAAATATTATGGAGAAATGCCCCCAGAATGCACCATTTCACTACTCAATATCAATTTTTTTCCAGGGGGGCATGCCCCTGGACCCCCCTATTCAGGCTTCACGCCTTCTGCGCTCGCACCAGCAGCAAAGCTGCTGGAGTTATACAGTCCCTCTTTGTCCCATTTAAAGCTACTCTCCCAGCTATTTCCTATGTACAAATTTCAAATTTCGCTTATTTAGATCTCAAATACCCTACCCAACCTTGTCCCAAGAGTTTGGGTCTCTTTCTTAATGTTGAAGATAGATATTTGAGTACTTGAGTATTGGTGTCCACCAATCAATATTCTTATAGTTGTCACCATTTCTAAAACCCTGTCCTGCCCTCTATAGTCATAGCCCCACATAACATATTGATATGCTTACTTGTACGGTGGTAGAGCTAGCGCATATCTATATGCTAATAAGTAATCAATCCAGGAGGCAGAAGTATATTCAAAGAATATCAGAGAACAAGCTTTATTGTCTACGACATGGGTTATATAATATATCAGCAGGGGTCCAGGTGTGCCTTATGGTTAGCCAGTGACTGTTGGGGTTACATTAGGTCACGTCAATATTACGTCATTGAATATTTAGATTAACATGCGGAAATATCGGTATGACAATATGACCTGCCTCAACCAATAAGATCAGAGCATACAGGCTGTTTACCTATTTACAGGCTACAGGCCACACCGCCCTGACACCTATTGTTAACTAGTGGCAATTCCAAAACCAAAAAATAGCTTGGCTTTTATCTGAATTTAGATATTTATTGAACTTTCCATTAAGTAAGAGATCGATAATAATGAGTTTGGGAACTAATCTCAATGTAATTTCGAAAGAACCATCCAATATTAATACTAGGGAAAGCAACTTTAAGAACAACCCCCTTGGAAGGCTGGTTAAATGTCCACTACTATTGAAAACTGTGCATGACCAGAAGCTGCACGGGTGAGCCATGAAGACCTGCAAATGAAGCTAGCTGAGCCTAATTTCTTTTATGTACTATTCGGAAATAAACATTAGTTTAAAAAAAGGAATACTAAGTCATAATACGAGTAAATGTGATAATATTCTTTATCTAGACTAGATGCACTCCACTGTTTTACATTTTATTTCGCCAGGCTACAGCAGCTGATGACTACTTCCCAGTGTGGGGGACATGTCTGGGGTTTGAGGCCTTGGTGGACATCATAGCTGGGGAGAGAATTCTAGAAACCTGTGATGCTGAGAACTACCCTCTCCCTCTCAACCTGGCTTCAGGTAGGTCTCTAGTTACGAGTAAGTCTGTTCCACCAATAGGGGACTTACATGTCTGCCATCTTGGAGCCTCATTCATATACGGGAGGTGTATGTCAGTGTCCGTTTTCATAACACAAGTGTTCATGTAGTCTGTATACAGCCCTACATGAGCCTAGGTAAGTCTGTCACTGACTGACGAAAAAATAGTTTGCCAATAGGAAGGTGGAGTCAATGATCACATGATACAGACTGTGATACTGATAGACCCTATATGCGGGCATGGGTCGATGTCTACTACTCTACTATGTTAGGCCTACTCATCATGCATGTCTGTAACATGAAACGCATCAAATAAAAGCATAAACATAAAATACAATTCAACATAATTATCAACGAAATACCAATTATACTCAGGTATCCCTAGTATTATTGTGTTATTTTCAGCCTAATTAGCAGCAATTACCTATTGTGTAGAGTTTTAACTGAATTATTTTCACCCCATGCTTCATGTATGGTTGTGTTGCAGGCTGGGGCTCCAGTGTAATGTTTCGGGGCATGCCCTCAGTCTTGCGTGAGGGCGCTGCAGTGTACAATATCACTCCTAACTTCCATGTAAAGTGCCTCACCCCGGAAGTAAGTGCAGTAATTAGGTCTGGCTTTTGGAAATGTTTCAAACATTGTTATATCTCACATTGTGTCATATATATTGTAACAGCCTATCTTATCCTCCATCCTACTTGGGATAATTAATAAACTAGGTTGATTGCTATTAGAACTTAAGCTACTTCCGGTGGACTCATCCCACAAGTATTCCTGAGAAGGGGTAGACTCACATGCCATTTTCAATGTAAAGCGTGGTACCATGGTGACGACCTAGGATAGGTTTAGTCGTCCCCCTATATAGGAGGTGAGTAGGGTCTTAGTGACCTTGGTCAGAGGTTTGGTATGCACTAAGGGAGTATGACAAGCAGATAAGTTTCCAAGTCAGTCAGGTTTTATTCCAAGTAAATGCAATAGTACAATGTCCAGGGAAGGGCCAAAATGGTAAATGACAACTTTACCCAGCCTACAGTGAGCCTTATCTACAAAAGAGACATAAAATAACAATAAAACAGACATAAAAAGGGAAATGGTTTAACATAGGTGGTGGACCGTCCCAGGTGATAACTCATCCCACAAATCCCCATACCTCTATTAATGGGGTATTGACACATTTAGGGGCAGACCCAATGAACCCAAAACACATAACTTACCTATAGCTTAACTAGCTATGTGACGTCCATCCCGTCATACTAAATGATAGCTCATCCTTTAACAATATGTATTCCAATACTAGCTTACTAAGTTTTCATTTTTCAATACATGCCATGTTAGCTGGACGGCAGTCCCTTCCAAACTGACCAGGTGCAGGTCACTCATTGGCTGACCCACACCTGTCCAATGACAGGAAGGGTTAATGAACTATTGTTCATTAGCCCACATATATAAGGCACTGTTGCACCATTGTTCTCCAGTTACCAACATACAGACTCCTAGGTTACATTACATTATACCTGTACCAGGAATAGACATCATTCTTCTACAATTCTTCATTCACCTTTTATGTTACACCACTTGTAACAAGATACTGTTGATGTGTTGAGGATCGTGATTCGTTATTTGACTGCTAGGTGGAAGAACGAAGGATGATTGATCACTTTGGGCTGGCTTGTCCCACAGTTAAGGCCATACAAATATTCACCATGCCACCTAACGTCATAACAACTGCAATACAACTTTATTTCTTTTCAGAAATTTAAAGCAACACAAAGGTTGTGGGAAGTGTTTCATATACTGGCAACTAATAAAGACAGGAAGGGCAAAGTGTTTATTTCTATGATTGAAGGTAATAATTCTATTATTGTATCTATAAAATATATATTGATAACAGTCTCAATGCTGAGGAACTATTCATCAGAATAGGAAAGAATAGGACAGAATGGTCTATATCATGCTTATTGATTATTATCCTGAATAAATTTATATTGCTATCATAGTTCATGAGAAAGGAAACAGAACATTATATTTTGAGATTACCACTATGGTATCATAACATATTGATACTAAATGGTTAATCTAATTAATATTCTCTAAAATTCTTATTAAATGATGTTTAAATACTTATCATATTAAAATCTCAATGTTTTCAAAGAAAATAAGCATACATATAAGTTTTATGGTAATAACTTTGATCATGAAAAAATTAATAAACCCACAAAATTCTAAATGCAATACCTGATTTCTAACCAGCGCATGAACAAGGTGAAAAGCAGGCAAGTTATGCCTGATCCTCGTCAGGCTGAGATTGGAAAAGTCACTCATTTGTATATTCCTCCAGAAATGAAATATTTCTATAAAACATTGCAGGTATACCACGAAAGTTTCTGCCCCTGTATGGAAGCCAGTGGCACCCGGAGAAAGTGAGCTTTATTTGGGATGAGAGTAAGAACATCAACCACTCCCTGCTGGCTGTCCGTCTCCAACAGTACATGGCCAACTTCTTTGTTAATGATGGTAGAGTATCTTTTGTATAGATTTACTTTTAATATTAGACTGAATGTTCGATTAGAACTCTTTATAAAGAAGAATCATGTTAGTATTCTGAAATAAAATTTATGTAATATATATTTAGTGGTGCCCCCTGGTGTTAAACTGCCTTTTCAAGTAATAATATTGAATAGTTCTTTTTAATTTATATTTAGATTAGTTCCCAAACTCAATATTATCGATATCTTACTCAATGAAAAGTTCAATAAATTCTAAAGTCTAAATTCCCTGATTTTCAATCACGGACAAATGGCGGGATAAGTGTAGCTGACATTTTCCTAGTTTTGTAGATGGCAGCTGGCAGCTAGCAGCACTATTTAGACCCACTAATGTGAGTCTGTATAACATACTGTTGATTCTGGTGTGGATGGGTGAGTCACCTAACCATCCGAGCTGCCACCTAATGGATCCTAGTAATAATGTCAGAGCAAAGATGGCAATCCCACCAAATTAGTGTCGTTTTTCTGAATCCATGACTACTTAAAGATGCATTACCAGCTGTGGAAGATCCTGAAATGAAATGACTATCCTTGAGATAAACACTCTTAAGCTATCATGTGTCCTGGAGAAACGATTTAAATGAAGAAAAACTGATTAAAAGTAACAAAATCGGTATCGGTTTTTGCTCTGCATTCCAATGCATGAGTGGCCTGTAAGTGCCCATTCAAGACAGGAGGGCTAGTGGGGAACCCCTTGTCACGTATATACATGCGTGTGCACAGGGTCTATTTTTATATAGTTTGGGTCCAAAGAAGCAAGGTTTATAAAAAAGGCTTTACAGTTTCTAATAGGCAATCAAGTTATTGGTCACAGTTACAAACAAACAAACATACGTCCCTCCCCCTTAATACACTGCCCCTCCCCTTGGGGTTATTCACTACTGGGGATACAATGTAATTATATACTTACCCATATCCTACAGTTTCAAGTTATTTACAAAATACCAGTCAAGTTATAACGACCCCTGCATAGGCTACCTAATTGTGAAAGACTTGCCATCCATAATTGGTCCGCCAGATACATTTGATTGCCCTTTCCCTTCCCACCAACAACATATAGTCGGACTGCACTTATAAATAACTTGTTTGACGCTTTGAAGTTTGGAGTGGTGCAGAATTCCAGAAAACGTCATCTGGTGCACCCTCATTTCCAAATTATGACTATGCTAACAAGGGGGAAATCCCTGTGAAATCTCTGGTTGAGAGGGGATCCAAATCACGTCCATTCGGTGCGCACCGATTGAATAATGCACCACTTCTTTTGTTATTTACATACTTTTAATGGATTCTGAATTGTTAGATATTCAGAGACATGTTTTGGTTCATCATATACTTGGTGTATGTGGCAAAAGGAAAAAATGCGCAGATTTGCGCATCCATAGCTGGGAGTGCATTTTTAACTAGTCATTAAACTCCTCTTTGTTCCTTTACTAACAATTTTTTCCCTCCCACCAGTGTCTAATGCTTGAAAAATTCTCTCTTTCTAGCTCGAAGAAACACCCACAGGTTCAAAGATATAACTACAGAGGGCGCCGCGATTATACAAAATTACCAGCCTGTCTACAGTGGCGCCCCTAGTTTCAGCTTGAATTACTACTTCAACCTGACGACATCAGTGAAGCAAAAACTCCTCTGTAACCTCGCAACAGAACTTAAGAGCTATCTGTGCGGAAAATAACAATAAAGGTATATGTTTCCCGCTTATTTGAACACCTAATTATTCAACAATTTGTTACCAAATGTTGATGTACAAAATCCATTCAAAATATAGATACAAAGTAATGGGGGTGAGTTTACAATAATAGTATTATTCACATTTCTCTCATATTGATGAAGGGTACCGTAGTGGCCCGTCTATAAGCCCTGGCTTGTATTTCTTTCAACCCTGTAATTAATATGAATGTGAAGTACAAATATTGAAATGCTTTTATATTTCTCTAAATACAGTGGGATCTCTGATTGTGTAGAGAGTCTTATATAAAGCGAAATTTATCTCATTCATGTTCAGAGCCTTACCTTTGTGGTAACTGGTTGTAACTGGTTGTGGTAACAGAATTGGTAAGAATAAACTTAGTTTAATTTTTCTAAGATCTTTATTTCAAGTGTTGCACAGAAAAGCGCTCTTTCCAACTTACCTGATTGCCCCACACACCGAAAATATTGTCATAATCAATATAATCTGATATATTCTGACTCAAAAAATACTCAATCCATACCATAGGAGGTTGAAAGTGATTTTACTAAAATTGTGCATAACTTCACCTTGCTGTGTTTGCTTCATAAAAGTACAAACTTATATTTCAGTGACCTGTCAAAAGACTTTGCTACACTGGTTTCACTTATAAAAGTGTCTGGCGAGCAGGGACATTTGTGATGTGTTTTAGGAAAATGAGTCATAAGTCGCAAAAAATAGATTTTGAGATATCATTATATTTGAAAAGATGAGATCAAGCCGATTCCAATGATAGTAAACAGTCTAATAGTCTAATAAGTATTTCTAGATTTTAAGTTTGATATTTTCGTTTTTGAAAAATAAAGTTTCCAATATTTCTGGGGGTCAATGAACAGCAAAGTAACTAAATGTAGTCCATATGAGGACCTTTAAAACGAATGGACATATTAAATAGATTGTCCTGAAATTTGATACATCGATTGATGTAACCATGAGTTATCAACCCTTAAGACATTAGATCATTCCAATAATGTGATCTTGTGAAAAAAACACTTTAAAAAAATATGAATTTTGCGACTTGTGACTCATTTTCCTGAAACACAGCACATTTCATTAATAACTACTCTGTCATTATAGGGATTTGTCTCAGTCTGGGGGCTGATCTCAGTTTACTGGATAATTAGTAATAATGGTTTGTGTGAAGTCTAGATGATCTTGTATCTCGCTGGAGTCTAGCTATATAATAATAACTCTAGTAGAGCAAAGGTCTCCACTTGGAGAGCTGAATAGGCTTTTTTATTAATCTTGTGACATCTCAAACAGTCAACACAGTAAGTACAGGAAGAGGGCCATAGTCAGGGCACGCAGATAGCCAGTCAGAGTACAGTAAGCATAAGTCCCAGTCCAAGTAGCAGTCAGAGTCATACTCGTAGGGGTAGAAGAAGTGGAAGTTATAGTGACTTGTCGGGGCCTTTATATATAATTAATGTTTCGCAATCTTTAGTGGACCTTGCAACAAGGTTCTAGAACTTTGGAGCAATCCTCTGGTAGCATTGCATGAGAATTACTCAGTATAGAACGATAGTAAGGGGGTTTGCATCAGCCCGGAAGTCCAAAAAGGAGCTCGCGAGTGAGTCACTCATGGTGCAATATAGGCCTACTCTAATTATGGAGGAGCTGATTTGGCACAATATCCTGATCCTGTCATCAAGGGGGGCAATGCCTCAGACTCAACCCTATTGCAAAATCAGATAACATACTCACTGACTGTGGCCATGTTTGTTGAATACAATTAAACGCTTTATTAACGCCAATGTTCAGACAATTGACTTAAAGCAATGAAATTATTAACTCTGAAAAGTTTTAACTCTGAACTCAAATAAAATACAATAAGACATTAACAATATTGCTCACCGGTGGTTGTTTGTTTTGGTTGTTTGACCTCAAATTATTGTATAAACAAGTAACAGCTGGAAAAATATTTATTGTTTGACCTTCAAGTTAAACTTCAGTCCTATAGGTCAAACAATATTAACGTAAATTTGTAAGATTGATTTTGTCCTTAAAAATATCTGAGAATGCAGCTACATTCAGCCGTCATTGGTTGTGGAGGATATATTATATACAGGTTAACTAATTAGTTGGTTGAAGGAGCGTGAATATTGCACGAGTTGTGTAGCAACTTTCCCAATGGTGGCCATTTAGAGAATGGCCATTTTTACCTATTTCCCACAGCATGATCTTTCTACATTTTTAGTATGTTCCTACATGGACCCTAGAGGAATGTGTGATAAAAAAATTCTGTTCCAAATTTTATGACTTTTGTAACATTTTGAGTGAAATACATTAAATGTCTAAAGCCTAACCACAAAATCTATTTGGAGACAAATACAATGATGGCGATGATGAAGCATGCTGGGAAGACTAGTACTCCACAAAGTGCATCCATTATGTCTCCACAACGGGACCTCTCCTCCTGCAATTATAAGGCTTGCAATTAATTATAAGTTAAAAATATGCAGCATTGCTAGACAATATACCTTTTTATATTTAGATGACCAGTTTGTAGATACTGTTTTATTATGCCATTATCAATATTTTATGATGAAAAATATCATATTGACAATAATGTAACATTTTCTATTTTAATTTTAGAAAAAGCAAAGCATGAAAACAACTGTTTATACAAGGTAATACATCTTTTGTAAGTAATTTGTTTTAATATTGTAGCCAATGAAATGTTTTTTAAAGAAAATATATCCCCCTTTGAAAGCCTCACTTTTTTGCGGTCAGGACATTGCCTGTTCTTCCTGTTCACTGTTTTGATCCTCTCCAGGACCACTGTTGTATTGTTATTATTTCTATTTCATGACAAGATGACAATATCATATATGAATTTAGATATTTAAATTTATATATAAAAGCTTATGAAACACCATATTCTAGTAAACCAATCAGTTAACGACCTATAAACAGGGCTGAATGTCTAGATGTCCTCACTATTATGTCATTCCCTCCTTGTCCTATAACAAGCCTCCCGCTAGCCCCATACTGCCTCACAATTGACAATAACCCATAATAATTATGTCTTTTTTCCTAATCAATATCATGCATACCAGCTAAGTAAACTGTGTTAAGGCAGCACGGGAGGAAGACCGCCCCCGGCGATCCCGTGGATGTAACTGATTAAGTAATCTTGTAACCTTGTAATCAGTTGGCAGTACTGCCAATAAAAACGAATTTTAAAATAAAAAATAATAAAGTAATACAATTAAGATATCCCACCCCCCTTTGAAAGCCTCACCTCTCTGCTGTCAGGACACTGCCTGTTCTTCACTGCTCTGATCCTCTCCAGAATGGCTCCCAGACATAGGTAGACAAGCACATACTCAAACACCATGAGTAGCACCAGGCACATGCAGAAAGTCATCCACAACTGGGCAGGGCTTGTGTAGTACTCTTGGGAAAACTCCGCCCACTCCGCTACTGTCAGGTATAGCACTGACAGCACAAAGCAGATTCCTGCATCACACAAAGGAAAAATGGTCTCAATGACAATAAAACATATTAGCGGGTGGTGAAAAATAAATCATCTTTCAAAAGTAATCCTTTAACAGTACATTCTATATAAGACCCAGGTAATACATATATATGGTAGTATACTACCCGAGGAACTAGTGGAAGACCAGCAATTATAGCTGAAATAGATTTCAACATGTTAATTTGTATCCCACCTAACCTGATCAATACCCTGAAGGCTGAACATGGAAATCAAAAACCTATCCAGCAGAGCAGCAGAGGTAAGCAATATAAAAATTATGGGTCATGTTGTCATAAGAAATATACTTTTTGCAGTTAACAAACTTAAAGAAATAACAAAGCTTTTAGATGAAGCAGAAGTTAATCTCATATATTACTCAAATATTGCCGAAATAAAAGGCAGTATACTACCTTGAATGTACAAATAATACAAACCTAAACCAAGGAATACTCTGTACATGGAAGGCCTTATCCAGAATCCAATCCACGAGAGCAGGACCAGCAAGCCACTGATGACGTAGAGACTTCTGTGGAATGACGTCAGAGCCCCCTGGTGTTGTAGAGTGAAAACTGCCTGAACACAAGGCTGCTCTTTATCTATGGGGAGAAAGCAGTCCTCTAATATCAACATGATTATTACTCCACGGTGAAGTATGTATCACATAACATTTGTATGTAGAGGAGTGTGGTACATACCGTGTGGTACATTGTTTTGTACCACACGCAAAATAAGCTCATTTGATTGGCTCCCTTCCACGCGGGAAAATGCGTTGTCAATGACTCTTACTAGCGTTACTAACGTCGCGACGTTACGATGTACACTATTGCGTCGTCGCCGGCATCAGTGAGAGAAGCATGGCTGTCACTTCGTAAGTAAATAAAGGACTTTGTGTTATAATTTATAATTAATTTAATAGCACCGTGGAGTAAAAATAGCACCGCATCTCGTAGGTGGTCTGGCTCAAAGGATCACATTGACCCTCGACGATTCTTTTCGATATAATACACTCGCCTATCGGCTCGTGTGCCATGCGAAAAGAAACGTCTTGGGTCAATGTGATCCTTTGAGCCAGACCACCTACTCGTGCGGTACTATCATATTACTATATTGGTAGTGAAATAATTCTTTCAATAATTCAGAGAGCACACAGGATATATACTGAGTAGGTATTACCCATACTCACCAACTTTTCTGGCCTGCTGGTGCATAATCCTGAGGCGAAGCTGATTGATTCATTATGTACTATAAGTGCACCAGCAGGTCAGAAATGGGTGTCACTAATCATTTTAGTCTTTGTCTAAGGTGACTTTAACGCCTAGACCATTCAAAGTTACTAAAGGTTTACACCAAGAAGCATATGTTACGTCTCTGTTATCAGCCTTTCTTTGGAATGACCTGTCACCATAAGATAGGGACATTGCCAGACTAAAATATTTTGTATGGTGACAAAAGGCCTTAAATACTTAAAATGTTTAAGAGACTAAACAGAATTGTCTTAATGAATTCATCAATTATTCATGTGAAGGTTCTGTGAATAGTCTATGGCGAGCCTCCATCAAGTCAATGTTCATAGTTACTACACCCACGGACTTGAATTGAATTCTCATTACAAGTCCGTGCTACACCAAATTCTGACACAAGCAGTCTTTAATCATCTAGTTTTCAATTGATGAAGTAACGTATATTCAAAGAATTGAAAAATGACCCACTTGAAACCCAGTCGTGAGAAGCACTCAGATATAGAGGAGCGCATTGACTGCATCTTATAGAACTTACCTATAGATGTTTTAGGTGGACACTTCCTGGCCTGTACACTGGTCACTTTCTGACCATGCAGGTGCAAGTTGGCTGAACTATGTATGGTCAGTCCTGTGTCAGCCCACCTCAGGTCTATCTCCTTCCTACTGTGACCAACTGTAATATATGAATAGCTTTAAATAGAGTTACTTGGCCTGGTTTGGATGACGTCAACAACATGGATAATACAAACTTTCGATGACTGAAACTCCAGTGGTCATATGATCTATATGATTACATGACCACTTTGCTGAAAAGGTTGCAAACATTCTGTCCAAAGCTTCAATTGAGTGACTCATAACTTGTTTTTATAAATACTCCAAACTCTTAGCCACAACTAATCAGTCGTTTCACACACTAAAATCTTTAAGTGGCATACAAGTTTAATGGATTTGCAGAATTGAATATTGAGTGGGTCAAAGCATCCAGAATAAAGATCAAATTATTTCCAGGTCTATACTAATGCTAGGAACAACTAGGGTTAGATAACGATAGTAATCACTATGTAAGCAAATTAATGATATTAAAATCCTTTAAACTCTTTATATTGAAATGACTCATACCCATGCAGACATAGAACAGAGGTCTGGGTTCTGGGTGTAACAAACCTCATCGACCATACCCTGTAATATGGACTCATGTACTTACAGCTCTCTAAATTGATTGCACAGGTAGTTTGTTGTCCGTCAAGGCCCTCATCATTACATGGCACTTCTATCAGCAACCTGCAAGACACCAAACATTGTTAATCCATTGTTAGTCACTACCTTGCAGAACCTAAAGGATGAATAACCACCATGTATATCTGACCCCTGCCATAAAACTTAAAATACGATATAACAAAGCAAGAGATAAGTAAGGATTTCTTACACAACAGGCCACAGGGTTGTTGAGGTACCTAACCTCACAAACCCATGTACTGACTGTAATAGGGACACCTACAACGAACCAAGCATTGTTGTATGGATTTCCAGGTATAACACTCTATAGTTCCTGTGCCACTTCCTGCTATAGACTATGCACTATGCCTACCATCTATAACGCAATAAAAGCCTCAATTTATAAAAACATCATGCTCTGACCCTTCTATATTACTATACTTCAGTAACCCCTCAACCGGGAACTAAAAGTGATTATTAACCTTTATCTGTATTAATCATTTATTGTTAGAATGTAATTGAGCTTTCACAAAAAAGTTGCTTGTAATGAGGCGACTGTTCTCTAACCAGTTATTTCCATCAGACTACTTACTTGACTTTGTACTGGAGAGTGGACGAGCTGGTAATGTAGAGAACTTCCTCCCTTTTACCCATTGTTTCACGCTGCTCCATGTGCTCTGCGTTAGACACATATATGTCTGGTGTCCACACCATGCGGGAATGTGTGTTGGACTTGATCATGCTGGCCTTGGATCTGTTTACAAACATAGCCTCAAACCTGGGATCCTTCCAGTCCTGGCTCAGGAACGCTGTCATACCCAGCAACTGAAGACATTCATTTTCATTCATATTCTTATTTTTAAAAAGTAAGTTATATTAGGTGTAGATAAAATAAATAAAAGCTATTACATACATACATACATACATACATACATACATACATACATACATACATACATACATACAGGGGTAACACTAAACTATTTCACAAACATTATACACTTTGGGAGCCTGTGATCCATTAGGCGGTTAGAGCATGAGGTTATGGTGGCGAGTGTTGTCTAAGGCTGCCGTGAACCACACCAAGATGAGGCAAAGCTGAGTCTGGTTCCGGCAGCCTTAGTCAAAACGAAGCACCATAACCGAATGCTCTAATGCCTTTAGTCCCCTTTTGTTGGGCTGTTACTATCATTTATTAAATACCCAAAAAGGAATAGAATACACTAGGCCCTCCAAAAAACAAGCTACTCATGTTTTTAATCACTTTTGAATTGTCATATGCTCTTTATTTTACGTGTTTAATTTAGTTAGTGTGCCTCTCCAAAGGTGGCGGCACTGTCATGCAATCAAGGCCACACCAAAACAAAATAACTCATCAGGACTCGTCCGGCTCACACACCCCGCCCAAAGGTAGACTTGCATATCGTAGCAGGCCATTTGGGGGGGGGGGGGTTAGAACACGATTGCCTGATTCACATTGACAATATTAGCCTCATACACACCAGAGAGACCGACGTCATGTTGGCCGCAACACAGCTTGTCGATGTCTGGTAGGTGCCACGGGAACAACCGGAACACGGACCTCCCATAGTCAGCCCCCGCCGACTATACCCAGCGGGAAACTTCTGGCTAAGACGTCCCAGGGGGTCAGTTGATGGGACTCTATGGCTGTCCATTCCTCCCCGCCAGACCAACAAACGGGGGCTAAGGATTATCAATTTAGATATCATAGAATATAAAAAACTATTTTGGTGTGCCCTTTAATTAATGAAAATAATGGGTGACATCAAAATAGGGTTGTGGCAGGTATGACAGCCATGTCTGTGGTCACGTCCAAAGTAGGAACATAGTCAAGTCCAACTGAGTGACAAGTACATATGTGACAACCAAGTCATGTCCAGAGTATATCCACCGAGAGTTCTCTCAACCCCCACCCCCGCCACATAATGAACTTCCCTCACACCTGGCCTGCCTCTCACCATGTCTGGTGTCCTTGTGTTTACATCCTAGCACTGGATGCCACACTCAACAGACCCTGTACAGAGTGTATACATGTAGCCACTCTGCCTAGAAATAGTAAGAACCCTCCCCCAAGCTAGATATGAATGTGGTCCAATCTCCCTTGATTACTGCAGGAATTCAAAACTGGATCTAATATATAAACTTTCTTGATCAGTGAGTTCTTTTACCCCATCAATGTGAAGATCAGGTAGTCGTCATATAACTGAATTGTTCTAAAAAGTGTTGTGACCATTGCAACCATTGCGAGCGTTGCGACCCTATATTGACGTCAACCCTAATAAGCAGCACTGTCTCAGTAACTCAGTGAGACTAAACTTTAGCCAGTCTCTACTTAAAGGTTGGATATAGTATTACAATTAGTTTTCAATTTCAATGACTACAATTATGTGCATTTTTGGCTCTATTAAGGATTAATACAATCTGTGTCTTCTAATAAAAGCTTAAGAAATTGTATTCAACCTTAAGATACTCAAGTAATAACTTACGCCATCATCACTCTCTAACCTCAGTGCAGTTACTGTCAGCCCCACTTTGACCTGATTAGGTTTATCTGTAAGAACAAAAAGGACAAGTTCACAAACATTGGTCTTAAGTAAAGCTGCCTTCCCAGTTAATATCAATCAAAAAAAAAATTCTATAATGCTGCAAGGCTTCATAAAAGTCCACATTTATATTTTGGTGACCAGCTGAATGCGTTAATGCAGTTGTTTCACTTATTATCGCTCACTAGCGCTCGTTTTCATTCAGTCTTTCTAATATTATAAGCATATAGCATCAGCAAATTTGATACAGGTTTTTGAGGTTGTGTGACTATTAGTTGTACCTGTCATCAACAATGCCTTAAAGTGACACTTCTCACTGCTCTGGCCTTCATTCATGAGTAACAAAATTTCTACTCAATTCTCTGGTATCTGGTACTTCTTAACCTTCCTCACTAATCCCTGGTGATATTAAAACTATGTAATCTATGGAAAGCCATTTATACATGTTATGAATTAACCCCAAACCGGGAGAATTAGTAGGCTAACCCAGAAAATGACTGACGAATTCACCATTGAAAATACATGCGAACTGGGGAATTTTGTTCCGGGTTAAAGCCCACACACACAGCCACGAATTAAAATCTGCCACGAAATTGGGACTCATGATTACTCGTGAATCTAATTTCAACCAATTCGTGGGTGTTATTTGTGTAAATCGTGGTTCAAATTTACGCGCACACATACACGATTTCAGACGTTTTTCTGATTTCGTGTCAAATTTTGTCGGCGTTGCGCACACTGCCACGAATTCGCAGCTAGTAGTCACCACGAATTTGGTTTCAATGCTTCCCATGATTTTTAAAAACGTCATGAGTAGTCGCTAGAGGGGGTAAAGAGCAGCTCTCGAATGAGCTAATCATTTTTGCCCTTTCTGTCGTTCGAACGTGTGGGCACTTCGTGGGCACTTCGACTTCAAGATGGTGCACATGGCCAACAACGAACTCCTTGCTGCGCTCCATGCCCCAATGGCCGCCATTCTCTGTGTTGCGGTTGAATTCCTTGATGATGATGATGATGTGGAGAACGCCACACGAATCTGGATGAAGCCCTGGCTGAAGCGGCGCGATGAGGAGGATGGCCACAGTTTGGTACATCTGTACCAAGAGCTGTTCAATGTAAGTACCTGTATGCCTATTGTACATCAATGGCCATCGGCACCAATGGTGTTCAACTTGTTGTCCTATTCTGATTAGCTAGGGGTTATATGTTACTGTAAACGTATTACTGTCCACACAGTAGTATAGTTCAGCCTTCGTGATTGCACTTTCACGGTGTTAGATAAGTTGTTCATAAATAATTATGTCCATAATTATTACATAATTATGTCAAGACTATTATATTGTATTGATAAATAAATATTCCATAATTTGTTTGTGTTAATTTAATATTAATTCATCCTGATGAAGGTCGAATGTTAGACCGAAACGTAGATCGAAGTATTAAACCTCCTTCAAATATAAACATCTGTGTCCCTTCGTGTTTTGACTTGTCTCAATCACTTAGAAATTTTAATATTAATTTAATCGGATGTGCTAGCATAATTTGTTTGACCCCAGTAACTTCTTCGTATATTATAATTTAATTTATATTTTATTGTTATATGTGATATTTGTATATTATTAGGATGGCGAAACCAACCTCCTAATGCGTACGCTTCGCATGCCGCCTACAGTGTTTGAGGAACTGTTAGATTTGGTCGGGCCGAGGATCACTAAACAGAACACGAATTGGAGAAAAGCCATCACTCCTGAAATTCGCCTCTGCCTCACGTTACGCTTTCTGTGCTTAGGTAAATATGTCCACATACACCTGACTATTGGTATTATTCAACTTATATACGTCGGGCACACATTTTCCAAGTGTACCATATTATTAATTTAACCGAGTGTGGCTTACAATAACAATATATGTCAAAGGATGTTTATTTCCTATCTTTGTTCTCCATTTGTTATACAAAAAATGATTGTATAACAGCAAGATAGATGCATTTATGAGCTAGGCTGGGTTTTTCTAATTGGTTGTTACTTAATGTTCCAATTTGGACTTAGTATGTACATCTTTATTTCATGTTTACAAAAAACTGGTATTTATAATATTATATTATAATCTTGGACCCTCCAGGAATAACTCATTGTGAGAGGATGGTGTCCACTTCTGGACAATATGATGTAGATTTTGACTCAGAATAATACTATATATATATATATATAAATTTGACTAAATGTCATTATTTATTTATTTAGGTGACGGATTTGTGTCGCTGCACCAGCAGTTCCGGGTGGGGCTGACCACGACTGCGGGGATTGTCTATGAGACGTGTAGGGCCCTCTATGATGTCCTCCAACCACTGGTTATGAAGGTAAATTATACTTGCATTTGTTAGGTATTAAGTGTAGTAGTCACCATTACTGGCGTGTCTGTAACATACAGTATATTTATGGAACCGCATGGAGGAGTACCTTAATTATGTCATTGAAAATGTTTTCATAGAAAAATATATAATATTTTCTGTCAGATCTTCACATATTTGTGGGCACAGGTTGGAAAACTAAATGGCCACGACTAGAAATCACCACTCAAGTCTATTACATACTATTTGTAATTACTTTTTCACGAAATATGCGCTTCGATGTTTGCATGAACACAGACATTGGTGTAAGCCTTCTATTACATCCACATTGTTCAGCTTTCAGGGAAGATAGATAGGGATATATTTGTTATTTGAAATGAATGTGCTTCTCTTTGCTGTAGGTGCCAAAGACCAAGCAAGGCTGGCTGCAAATCGCACAGCTCTATGAAGAACGTTGGAACATGCCCCACTGCATCGATGCAGTTGATGGAAAGCATGTGCGTATCCGGAAACCGGTTGGGAGCGAGTCCCGCTTCCACAATTACAAGAATTTCTTCTCTATTGTATTGATGGCAGTGGTGGACGCCAATTACAGCTTCTTGTACATTGATGTTGGAGCCGAGGGTAGTGCATGCGATGGTGGGATATGGGATTCTTGTGGCTTCAAGAGGAAGCTTGTTGCTCAACGTAATTCCATGTCCATTCCCCCCCCTGCCAACCATGCTGGACTGGATGATAAACTGAGTTACTTCCTCGTCGGCGACGACGCGTTTCCGTTATCTACGAGACTGATGAAACCCTTCCCTGGCCAGGGACTGACAGGCAAGCAGAGAATATTTAACTACCGGTTGTCGCGAGCCCGCAGAATCGTCGAAAATGCCTTCGGCATCCTTTCTGCAAAGTTCGCTATATATAGCCGGGACTTGAGGATGAAACCTGAAAGGGCAGTCCATGTGGTGAAGGCCACGTGCGTGCTGCACAATTTCATGCGGTCTAGGTGTGGCCGTGAGTACATGGCGCCCAACATGGTCGACCATGAAGACAGTGATCACGTACTGCATGCTGGTGGCTGGCGACAGGTGGCACAAGTTGATGGTCTGCAGAGGATGACCGGGAGGAACTCATATGCAGCGGCAAAACAAATGCGGAACAACCTGGCCGACTACTTCGTGCGCGCTGGGGCTGTCGACTGGCAGTACGATCAGGTGGCACTGTGAAATGTAGACTCTTTATTATTGCAGAGTTCATACCTGTAATATTGGTTGTACATAACGTAAAGCTATTGGGTAAAAATTTTTGCAAATTTTATTATGCTCACCTACATTTAGGTTTTGAATGCATTTGCCAAGAGCGTGCATCTTGCTTTGCCAGAAAATCTAAGTCATACTGTTTTAACTTGTTTTTATTGTATATTGTAAGGTACGCTATTGAAATGATCATTTATGAAAGTTCAATTTGTTTTTCATACGTTGTCAATGTAATGACCGACTGTGGACAAGAGTCC
Source organism: Sthenelais limicola (assembly GCA_942159475.1). NCBI lineage: Eukaryota > Metazoa > Annelida > Polychaeta > Phyllodocida > Sigalionidae > Sthenelais > Sthenelais limicola. The sequence goes on from OW804100.1 coordinate 30,555,341, forward strand.
AGAACACGAGAAGTGAGTAGTTAGTAGTTATTATAAATAAAAGACAGGTACTACTTTATCAACTGAAACAATTTTTTATTTATGTTACTCATCCAACAACGATTTTCAGTTAACCTCAGTCGAACTAACACACTACAATAGGCCCCATGCTTTGCCACATGATGTAAGTCATTGAAATAAACAATGATATAGCACCTTACATTATAAAATACTGACAGGCGACGACAAATAACTTCGTCTGATAAAAATGTTGTTATAAAACTATAGTCCTGTTTGATAAGTCCTCTTCAAATATATCCTGAGTCTATAACTAACTACTTATGAGTCTATAACAAACTAATACAATGTAACTCGCCTTCAAAACCAGTACAGAACAAAACCGTTTGAAAAATAATCTCCAAAATCATCAGTAGGCTAACGTATATATGGGTCACTCACACGTCTAAACACTTATTTACTTGTCACATGAATTGTTTTGCTGCCTTTTTAATCAATGGTCGAACCTAAACCTCAGTCAACCGTACATAGTACAATAGGCCCCATGCTTTGACACATACTGTACGCATTTGAACAAAACCCCAATGATATAGCACCTTATAAGGTTACAGGTTACAGGTTACAGAACTACAACTAGCTCATACAAAACGAATACAGAACAAAACTGTTGGACAAATAATCTCCCTAACCAATGGACAATATCAGTTACCTATATAAATCTGTCTGCTGCCGCTTATTTTGCTGCCTTCTTAATTTATTGCCCAACCGCAATGTAATTACACATCACACGTTCATTTATCTGACTTTAAGTGCTAGGTTGCCTCTTAAAAACTAAACACGGAAATGATTTAACATTACATGATATGTTACTTATTTTCTGAAATGTACTGCCTGTACTGAAATGTACAAGACGGACATGTCGACAACAAATTTAAAAAATGTACTCTGGAGAAACTACAATATATTTATGGAACCGCATGGAGGAGTACATTAATTATGTCATTGACAAAGTTGTCATAGAAAACTATATAATTTTTTCAGTCACATCTTCACATATTTGTGGGCACAGGTTGGAAAACTGAATGGCCACGACAAGAAATCACCACTCGGACAAGTGTAACTTGCTGTGCTGCGTAACAGAACGTTCAGAGAACATGAAGTGGTTATTTGGCTCTAAATACAATGTTTACTTCGGAATAAAATTTCTATTTCAACGGAGGCCACTCCCCTTCAATCGCATCCAGGGCAATACCGTCCGCATGCAATTTAAAGCGTTCCTGGACACGCTCTGGCATGCGGTCAATCTTTGCTGCAAACAATTCGGCCCACTTCATGTTCTCTGAACGTTCAGCAACATTAACTGTGGCATTCTGCGTGATTTTCTCAGCGACTTGGTGATAGTCTTTCGCCATATTTTGAAGTACAGAGGTCAGGGCGGATGATTTACTTTCGGGCTTACTCTCCACCACATTTTTTTTCTTATCACCTTCAGGTTTACCTTTTTTTGAGGTAGTATTGTCATCTTTGGAATTGGTCCTTACAACTTTCGATTTACAGCCGAAAAAGCTTTCATCCGTGTCTGAGTCCATGTGTGTTATTCCGGTGGAGGTGGAGGCTATTGGCTCACGTACTTTAATTACTTGTGATCCTGGGGTGGAGCTTGAGCGCGAATTACTTCTGGAGATCTTTCCTTTCCGGTTAGGTGGTGACTCCAAGTCATCCCCAGGTTGATAGTCTAAATCGCCCTTGTCTCCCTGGTCCGACTCATCGCCGCTCACGTGTATACTGCCGGCACGTTTCTTTCTTTCTTCTTGCAAAGTTACTAGCTCACGAGACGGGGGGTCACCCTTCTTCACTCGGTCATTTTCATCTTCGTCTTCCGAAGGACTTTCCTCACCTCCACTCTGAAAATGTAAACATGGTTACATGATTATTACAATGTATGCTTCATGATATATTTCCAATAATACTTATCCAACAGTCGTTTTTTAACAATTTTTCATACCAAAAGATGTTCAGGCAACCCACTGTCAAAGACAGCTTTTCCCTTGTTTCATTGTTATAAGAGCGGCTAAAAATGTGAATTTTTAAATCGTGAGTGACTGTTTGGAAAACGCCAAAATTATAAAAGTTGCATTCAACTCACCGTATCTAAATTATCATCGGTTTGATTTTGTTTGATGTGCTCCTCCAGAAACCGACATATTTGGTATATATGCCGATTCCTGTCGCTTATCTTCTTGTTCTTTTTTGGGTCACCAGCACCTGATACGTTGACCTGCCTCCTTATCCGACCATAGGTGGACCTGAGCGAGGTAATCTGTTTCCAGACTTGGTCCCCTACAAAGACAGTATGGAAATTGTGTGAGTTAGCAACATTAGAACATTGTGATGGTCTATGTGTAATTGGCAAAACAGATGAAAGAACATCCTTCTTCTTTCATAATACATTTCAAGTAGTTTAGGTTAGCACGTTAATAACATGGGTTGAGATAGGAAAAGACAAAACAAAAACATTAAAAAATACAAAAGGATGAATAATGAAATATAGGAAAGGAATTATAGCAAAATGTCAAAAACACCTACTTGTCTTCTCTAACTCCACAGCTATTCTCCCCAAGGCACGCTCCTTCCAGGATCTGTCTTTATAATGGGGCGATCTTTTGTCGTACAAATTGGGCCATTCCTTCCATAAGTCACATAACGTGACCTCTTGCTCCTCCGTCCACACCTTGGAGCGGGGTGAGTGGCTGGGACGCACACTCTTCTTAACACGCTGTACCGTTGGTGTTTTCTTCACTTCATTGGCAGTAGAAACATCCAAACCTCTCTTTTTAGGACTACCTGTATCTTTGCATTGGTCCGTGTCTTTGGTTTTCTTTGGTTTCACCTTTTGTACTGGCTCAACCTCAGCCTCGTCGACTGACTCAACCTGCTCATTTTCCACAGACTCAACCTCAGACTCTGGTACCGAATCAAACACCTCCTCCTCGACTTTCTCTGGTACAAGTCGGCGTACCGTGCCTCTGCCTTTTCCCATCTTCCGTCCGGGGGTGGTTTGTTTTGTCGCAGTAATTTTCTTATCGTCATCGAGAACTTCTGCTCTTTCAGTCTCACTATCGGAGACACTGTATGCGTCCTCCAGGCTATCGGCTACGTACTCTTGATCTTCTGCTTTTTCTTCTTCTGGTTGATCTTCTGGTTTTTCCTTTTCCTCCCGACTCTTGGTGCGTGCACCCGATGTGCATGATTGCATTTCTGACCTAGTTTTGACCTGGAACTTTTGACCTGATACTGACCTGGTGCTTTACTAGTGGAAATCGTAAACGGTTGTGAGGCTCAAACTTGATTTTACAATGCTCTATGGACCCGATTTATAAATGCACTTTTGATGCTCTCAACGATGCACTATTGGCCAGTGCATTTAATGCTCTTATGATGCTCTCAATAATGCACTATTAACCAGGTTCAAAAACGCAGTTATGATGCACTCAGGGAGGCCGTTTCATTGTGCTGTTAGAGAGGTATATTTTTCTCACAGTAAGGTTTGATGGGAATCAATATTCCCAAAAGAGTTCAAAGAGAATTTAGGGCAGGGCATGTGTTGCCCTCTCTTTATATGCAACATTTAATTTCATCAATTCATTAATTTCATCTTCTTTGTGACCGTGATGGCATAGCATTATTTGTTGTGTTCCAGTTGTGTGGTGGCTCTGCCCCACCCAAGGACTAGGGATAATCTATATGTACAATCATTAGGGTGTTTTGACCACAGCATTTTTCAATATAAAACGGGTATATAACACACATATACTATAGGAGTATATCACTTATGACATTCCTAGGTACATGATGTGGAATATCAATAGTGGTATAAATGCCACACAAGTGATTGCGGCACTTTTATTGTAAAAGAAATTGTAACTGCACCACAGTTACCATTTTCGCCACCTGGTGAAAACAGTACCGCCACCTGGTGAAAACAAGAGGCATAATGGTAGGCCTATGGGATGATACACCATGAATGATTGATGGTATTATGATCAATTCTTAACTAAGGGAACACATAGGATATTGTTTTAATGTTTTCATAATAGCTTGCAACCTTCTACTCTAGAAACCAACGTGCTAATCACTACTACACAGCTGTGTGTGAGAGATGATAAGAGAGAGAAACAGACAGGAACAGAAAGAGAGTGAGAAGGAGCTAGGGGAGAGGCAGACAGGTAGATTGCAATTGAAAGAAACTAAGAAAGAGATGGGCGGGAAAGGAGAGGAAGGGCAGGTATTATTTTTTCCGGAATATATATTGAATATATCCATAGTATATATATGTGATGTGTTACAGGAAAATGTGTCACAAGTCTCAAAATTGATATCTAAAGTGCCTCCCATATTATTATGATATAAACCAATAAAATTCATTCTGCCGTTCTACTAAAACTGAATTAAAGTACTAACTTCTGTCTTCAGATTTGTCTGAATGTGAAGTGTTTACACTCGAAATGAAGCTTAGGTTAAGGCAAATGTGGCTATGCAACCCGTACTTGTATAGCTGTAATATTAAGTGCGTCATCGACGATGGCGCGTGATCGCCACAATTATGACCACTTGTAAAAATCTCAAAAATATTGCTTTCCACTAGATAGCTCATCTCCATTAAAATGCTTTCAATCCGAATAAAAAACATTATCCCAGAACCCGTGAATGTCAGCCCTGTTTTCAGATTTATAATCTGACAGTGAGTTTCTCCATAATAAATTATTTCCGTCAGCAGCATCAAGTCGTTCAAATCGTTATAAATCACCCGATCTGGGCCCGCACAGGTTCCTTTTAATTTTGAACGTTTTTCAAAATGATTTATTCACAAGATCTTAAGAATTAAATCAGTGTGAGAAGTATTGGGGGGGGGGGGGGGGTAATATGGAGGTACACTTAGGTTGTTTAGCTTTGTGCATAGGGGTTTCTTTTACTCTGTGTCAGACAGTGAGTATGAATGTCAGAGTCTCAGATATTCGCGCAGGGAGTGTGAATGCCAGGTGAGGGAGCAGTGTCAGCTATTGTGGCGTGTTGTGGCTTCATTGTGTTGTATAATTTCATGGTACTCGTGGGGACGAATTTGGTTTCAATTATTATTTACAATAGAAGTGTTGCAATTGTTTTAGGTTATACAGATGAATATCTAAGATTCTCAAATTAAGTCAATATGCTCTATACCCAATATATAATTTTTTGCGGTTCTGGTCCTCCCAACCATCTGCTACTGACCAGGTGTAAAAAACACAGTTATGATGCACTCAGTGAAGCACTTTCATTGCTATTGCTGTGTGAGGGAGTTACTGAGTAAACATTATTCATTCACTCATAATCATGATCCATACAAATAAACAGGACATTTACGTAGAGGTTTAATTTATAAATATTTTATTCTTTATAGGCATATGTGATCCTTTTTCTTTTTTTAGGCAAATGAGTCATATGTCGCAAAATATGGATTTTGAGATATCATCATAATTATTTGAAAAGAGGAGATCAAGCCATTTCCAATGAAAGTAAACACTCGGACATTTAATAAGTATTTCTATATTTCATGTTTGATATTTTTATTTTTGAAAAAAAAAAGTTTGCTCTTTCTGGATGGACAATTACCAGTAAAGTAACTAAATACATTCTGTACAAAAGCCTTCAAAACGCAGAAATATATTTAAATAAATTGTCCTGAAATTTGTTACATGGATTTATATGATTATAAATGCTAACCCTCAAGAAATCTGAACATTTCGATAAAGAGATCTTGTGAAAAAAAACCTTGAAAAATATATTTTGTGCGACCTGTGACTCATTTTCCTGGAACACATCACATATATGATAACACCATGTTTGATTTTATGCTAGATATATTAGTATATTCGAAAAAGGAACCATTTTCACCAACATAATATGTAATGAATTGTCTAATGTTAGATCTACAATATTTGATGTACTTCAACTGCATGTAACTAGTGCATTGATACCTGATTTATATACCTACATTTGATACGCATTGTTGAGGGGCATATGATGATGCACATTGCATCAGGTGCAAAACCAGGTGCAAAACTGCTTTTTTGAGAGGATTGCACTTTTGTGACTGGTCAGTTGCACTTTTGCATGCACTGGCGGATTTTCCAATGCACAACGGGCATGTTTCTGTAACCGATTGCATTGAAACATTTAGAAACACAACAGACAGACAGAACACACAAATGGTTACAATATATTTGTCAGTAAAGTTTTATTGATAATCTTGAGTTCAATTCAATCTATTTAATGAAATCGATAATAGTTAAAATGTTAGTGGATCAATGACATGTAAACCATGTAATTACCTGTGGAGGTTCACATATGTCGGCTGTGTCGCCAACACCTGCAGTATTTACTTGTCTGTCCCTGTCTCTGTTGGTGGCCTTGAGAGGCACCCCTAGAGTACTGCCCCGCTTCGTCTTGTTGGTCGACGGACTGCTAACATTTTCCTTTTGGCCAGGCTTCTTGAGTTTACGCTTGGTAACCCTCGCCTAGGTAACAAATGAGACATTACACACATTACACACCACCGTAAGTATAGTACATGCCCACAGCATGTGAACTCGTGATCATCCACGAGCCGATAGCACATAAACAGGCTGGTTACGAAAGGATTCATAGCATAAGCGAATGTACCACACCAACGCGGCCATGACAGTTCTCGCACGAGTCCGAACTTTTGTGCTGAATTACTCAATATCGCATGGACAAACACCCCCAGAATTACGTATAGGTCATCCCCAATCTACATTCATTACACATACAGTTATGACCTTATAATAAATTGTAGAACCATCAGTTAGACCTACCTTTGGCTCTGCGGGAACTTGGGCGCTCCTTGTTCGCGTCATTCTCCTTTCGCAAGGTCAAGGCCGAAAATCGATTTTTACGCCATCTACTGTTTCGTGTTGAACTATTATCCCTTGCCGCCACGACAGTTCGTGGATGCTGCCACGACAATCGACTATAGTCGATTGTCGTGGCAGCATCCACGAACTGTCGTAGACAGTAATGTTGAAGCCACGAACATTCGTGACCATACGCACACAGCCACGAATCACTAAAATCATTTGGACTTAGAAAAAAAATCGGCATCCACGAAAAAAAAAAATTCATGGACAGTGAAATTCGTGGAGGTGCGGGTCAGAAATTGACGAAAAATGGCTCACGAACTTGCGCACGAAAATTCGTGACTTTTCACGATTATTCGTGGCAAGCAAAACTGCCACGAATTTCATGCCACGATTTTACATTTTACAGATTTTTAGCCACGAACATTCGTGAGGCCAATTCGTGGGCCGAAATCGTGGCTGTGTGTGTGGGCTTTTAGCCGAGAATTAGAAACCAAATCGGAAACTTCCTAAAATTCCCAAATTGTGCTTTTTAATATTTAGCTAATCTTCCCTTTCTATCATTTCTACTTAGACTTCATCAATTCCTGACTGGGGCATAGCTTTTGCAGGGGCGTCGCTACCGGGGGGGACGGGGGACATGTCCCCCCCCACTTTCTGATGTCTGATGTACAATCTGATGTATGATTGCTCTCACAAATAGTATGACAGATTGTGAACTCCAAATCGGCTCCCAAATTGTGCATATATATGTATTTGGGGCTTTAATCCACGATCAGAATGTGATAATTGCATTGATTTCCTTTTGTTTTTTTACGGGTTTAGCCAGATAAGAAATACCTATAATTCCTTCCCTGTTTAGCTTATATATTCAAAGACAATGAAAGGCCCTGCATCAGTCTTCCTCTGATGTATAATGTGCACATATTAATGTAAATTACCATAAAGTGGCAATATGGATTGAAAACTGATAGATGTTGTTGTACACTGCCAGCACACAGGAATATGGGGGAAAAGGTCCAAGATACCAAAATATGTCCCCCCCCCCCACTTGGAAATTGCCAGCTACGCCCCTGTATATAAGGCCTGCCACACTGCAAGGGCAGAGAGAGGTTACCATCACGATAGTATACACCTGTGCAATAAACTTCTAGGATTCCACAATGCCATCTTTATTTATTCTTTGTGGTACAACAACTTAACATTTCCTACTCTCTATAAAACCAAGATGGGGACTGCATGTATGATACGTTTGATATCTGGCAGGGCCCATTGTACAATATAAATCGTACTCCCTCATTATAATAAACTGCATTGCCCTATGGGCCTTTTGCACTATATATACGAGTGTATGGTAAACCTCTCTTTGATGCCTCGGAACTCCCTCATAGCCTTACTCTGATTCCGAAATTTGCAACCGTCCCTATTCACATCTTAAACTTTTCTGAGACACTTTAACTATTCTGAGAGAAATCTTTCCTTCCACGAATGCACAAACCCTCATTTCTTAAAGCCCTCACAATCGTAAATTGAATAAGGCGGTAGGAGACCTTAATGGGACCTTAATGGGACTTATAATATAACAATCAATTGCCACAAATTAGAAAACCATAATATGAAAAAGGTAAATATGATAGTATAACATATCTTGTTGTATCCTATTAAATATATGGCTGATTAAGTTATAAATATATATAAGTACCGGTGAATGGTAACTTGGATTTGTCATAGTAGTGGAGTGCTCTGGATAAGTCACGCCCCTCTACCGGCCTGCAACATTAGACAACAACATTATTTTTTTCTAACATTTCTTAGTGGCATGTGCCAACCTATTAGTTTTGTATGGCAAGGGTCAGACCCTATCTTCTGCCATATCCTGAATGTGATAATATACATTGACGTTTTAACATAAGCTGAATGTCTTTTTGGTAAATTACAAATCAAACAAGTCCATAAATTAATTTGGGATTAAGATGGGATGACTTCATGAGGCGATAGCTACGAAATTACATATAAAATATGGAAACGTAATACCAAACAAAGGGAATATAGTATAGTGTAATATTGGAAAACCAATCCATCCTCCTTGATAAAGGCCTCATGTTGGCCGAAACGTTGGACCCCAATATAAAACACAAACAACAACCAACTTGCTAGTCCCTGTCCTCCTTGTTTAGGGTAATACCACCACCGTAGATTTAATATTGGAAAACTTTAAGGATTAAAGCTGTACTCTGTTAACGTCGGTCAAAATCTAAATATTTTCTTTTATATACTTTTTGTTCAATTTTTTCCAACCCATCTGAAAATTTTGGAGGATTTTTGGAGTAAACAGAAACGTTGACATTCCATTGTTGTACAGTGTAATAACACTAACAGAATGTACTCGACCATTAACAACGTCCAATATTAGATACATATTTTTTGTGAGTGAAATTTAGCATCACAATATTTGGTCGATCAGTAGATTTTTTTGTAAATAAGGGATGAAAAAAAAAGATACTATTTAAAAGAGATCGAGATTTCTCTGCATGAAAGAAGCTATCTTGCCTAAATGTGATATTTTCCCACAGACAGATCTATTGCTGAGTAATTGGATATTACAGTAAATATTAGCTATAAATAAACAACTTACTCTCCATATCTATCCTTCACAGCGCGCATGTGCACTCCACCGACACACAATAAACCAATCATATACACTACACAAGTATCCATAGTAACCGCCTGTCACCACGTACAAATAACTTCACATAAATACTGTCCTCTAAAGTTATCCACACTGTCCGGCTACTATTGAAGCAGCAAGAGGCTTGTTTCTCCAAGTTCCAACTTAATAACCAAGTTAATTAGGGTAGCATGTGTAATCCTGTGCCGAGAGGAGCGTGTATGATATACGAGGGCTGGTACTGATGTTGGTGATCCCCAGATTTGGGCCACACCTAGACTAGCATCAAGTCCCTCAGCACAACTCAATGAGCGCACACAGCAAAACCCTCACTGATGCTTGGATAGATTTTCTCTGTCGAGGTTGTAGTATTTCATAGTTTCAATTGTTTTTCAAAGTTTTGTTCATGACAAGAAAAATCAAAGACTTATGCATTCCTCAGTCGAGGCTGTAGTGACTCTAATATGATAGTTTTAATTGGTTTTCAAGACTTGGACAAGGACTTCATGACAAGGAAGTTCAAAGACTTATACAAGTCTAGCCCACACCCAAATCAAGCCATATTATGGTTCGTGTAAAAGTGGGTTAGGTTAGTAGGGGACCGACAATAGCGGAGATGTAAATCTTCAGTTTCAGTGGAGTCAGTGAATTCACTTGAATTGAATTGAATAAGCATTAATTCATTGAATATCATCTAAATGGCATCTGTTGATTACAGCTATCAATGTACATAAGGTTACCAATTCTTTTGTTCTGAAGATTTGCTGTACAAAAATACTAAATATAAAAGATAAAGAAATAAAAAGATCATTTGTGATGTGTTACAGGAAAATGAGTCACAAGTCGAAAACAAAGGATTTTGAGATATCACCATATTTGAAAAGATAAGATCAAGCCGGTTCTAATGATAGTAAACACTAAGATTTCTAATACGTATAAATTTATATATTTTAAATTTTATATTTATATTTTCGAAAAAAAAGTTGTAATATTTCTGGGTGGGCAATTACCAGTAAAGTAACTAAATATACACTCCATGCGGAGGCATTCAAAACGCAAGGATATAATTATGTTATAATATTATAAGGTCTTGAAATTTGGTAACTACCGTACGGTATATATATTCATATGACTCAAAGTGTCAAGCCCTTTAAAAACACATTCATTCGGAATATTTCAATAAAGAGATCTTGTGAATAGATTACTCTACAAATATTCTATGCAGTTGACATTAAGATGGAAATGGTGGGGGAAAATATATATACAATTGGAAATTCGTCTCACCAAAATGTGTAATGAATACAATACCCCTTAGAAGCATTGAACTGCCCCACAATGTACAGTCTGTACGTGAGGGCCTGGCGTATGTTTATTCAAATGGCGGTCATGATAATTTACTATCCCACTGACCAAGATTTAAATCTAGCGGACACAGAACAATATTTATATGTTGCTGTGTTGTGTAATAGACTTCTGGCTTATTGATAGGCCGTGTTTGTCGTAGGATGTACGTGTCACAATAGGGGATTTGCCGTAGCCACTGTGTATGAAAAAAGGCACGGTAAGCCTCATAAAATACATGTATATTTTGTCTGACTCAGATTATAGAACCGTCCTTTACTTATAAAACCATTTCCAACGTAGGCTATATCTTTTCTGGTTTTGGAATTGTTTTAGCTAAAGTGATGTTGTCTTGACTTAACTCATCCGACTCCTTTGTAGAACCAGTAAAGCCAAGCCAGTAGCTGGAGAGACATGTCTTTTAATTCTGGAATTCTGCTCCTTTTATATATATATATATATATATATATATATATATATATATATATATATATATATATACCTACCCAATTCCAAGAGGACAGTGCCCCCATTTGGTGGAACTATAGTTGTGTGGTGTGTTACAGGAAAATGAGTCACAAGTCGCAAAAAGTGAATTTTGAGATATCATCATATTTGAAAAGATGATATCAAGTCAATTCTAATGATGGTAAACATTAAGGACATCTAAAAAGTGTGTCTATATTTTATGTTTGATATATTTATGTTTGAAAAAGGTTTGCAATATTTCTGGGTGGAAAATTACTAGTAAAGTAATAAAATGTACTCCATAGGATGACCTTCGAAACGCAAGGAAACATTTTATACACTGTCTTGAAATTTGGTACATGTATTCATACGACTTAACATGCCCCGCCCTTCCAAATATTCAGAATATTCTAACAAAGAGATCTTGTGAATAAAATACATTGAAAAATATCAAATTTGTTACTTGTTACTCATTTTCCTGTAACACATCAAATAAGGAAGAGTCTAATCCAGTGTTGGAATAGGCTAAATAGATATAAGTGTCTCCACTAGGATTAGATCCACCACCACCATCATCTGGGGACTCTTTTATTATATGGTGACTCTTTTATTTATTTTATTATTACAACCATACACAAATTACATTAAATTGTTAGACATGTTACCTACGTCTTCATGGTTTGCAGATGGGTGGGGGAATTGAGCTTATTTTGAGGGACACCCCCGCCCCAACACACACAGACACCTCCCCTCCCCTCCTAGTCACTCTCAGAATCTCGTTTTGCTCACTGGGACCGCCCCCTGTGATTTCTTCCATATGCACAACTATCATGTCCCATAAGTAGGTCATTACTGCTCCTCCATCATCTCATCGTTATAACAGATAATCATGATCCCACAGGAGCGGCCCAGATCATATATATATAGGTCACTGTGTCAGAGGCAGGGTTTTTGGTAGCAATGTTGCGAGGGCACGAGGTGGGGGATTGAGGGCTTTAGATGTGGTCTATAAGCTACATTATGACAACAATTACTTATGAAATCGGTTCATTGTCTGATCTTTCTATGTATATACTAAGGACTGAAGTTCATTCAATATGTTGCTGCCGTGTATATGAGTAAGATCATCAGAAAATGTACAATTTGTCTTTACCAATCCTCTCAAATAACCCAAATTTAAGACAGAAAGGAGCTTCAAAATATAGTTTAACATAGCAGAGCAGATATTTTAAAATAACATGATACAAAAATACTCTAATATACCTGGTAATTATCATTTTTCAGCCTAATTTAGCATATTTTATTTCATTTAAAATTGGTAAAGACCAAGCAAGGGAAAGAAGGAGGAAAAAATCAATGTACCTTCATAGAATAGAGTTAAATCATCCCAGTATGGATTGGACTGTCTATAGTTGGACAATAGAAGGACACTCATGAGTGTGTGGCGGGAAGAAAGGTAGTTGGACCTCTGAGTTGGTAGGGGGCATGCCAGATGCATTTCTGAATAACAATTCCAAAATAAATTCCAAACTTTGCAAAGATTAAGCCAGAATTTTACACCGTAACTAGTGATTGTCATCCAGAAGTATTAGTAACTTCTCATGAAACGTTGACACAATTCCCAGACCTGCCTGTATTTCATGTTAATGAGACATTGTAGTGCAATTTTGATGTCTTTCGTATTATTTTGCTTGTGCCATATCTTTGTTAATTTTGATCGTAGAAACCTACAAAAGAACGCTCCTTATATTCTTGATACATTTTAAGATTATATATAATTAATATTTCTACCGATTTTCTTTGTCGATGTTAGTACACTATTGTAATATATCTTGAACAGTCGTGGCCCCGTGCAAAATGCATTTTCGTCGAAAATAAACACAAGCTTAGTACTGCCACCTAGTGGTGGCGTTCATAATAGGTTGAATTTATACAATTGTGTCCCTTGATAAATTTGTGTCCATAAAGAGCTATCACACCAATCCGCGTTGTGCTCAATTTTCCATGATAACTTTTGTCACGGCTGTCACGGGATGTCACAAAATTTGTCACGGGCTGTCTTAAATTTGTGAATTCCTGTGACAGCCGTGACAAAAGTTATTATAGAAAAATTTACATACAATATCAAAAATAGCTGTTTATTGTTTTGTTACGATATTTTTATTTATATCATCGATGGGTTGATGCCCATATTTGGGACCAAGGGCGGTTACTTTCCTTCTGGGCCACGCCCACATTTATTCAACCAATCACAGGCCGTCATCCAGTTTATTATGATGCGCCCATTGTTCCCTTAACCAATCAGAACCGCTGCTGCTGCTGATGCAGTTCGGATGGTATCAAATGACTCTTACATGGCAGTGGTTGACATAAAATCGGCGTACAGAGCTGTGCCGATCAACCCTGATCACCGTCGCTTCTGTGGTTTTAGGTGGGGTAATGAAGGTCAAGAAACCTTATATGTCGACAATAGACTATGCTTTGGACTCAAGACAGGCCCCTGTATTTTTAATCACATTTCTAACTTCTTCGTCACATGTATTGTAGAACTGTTTAAATTTCCTGTGGTAAATTTTCTAGACGACTTTTTTGTTGCTGGTGATTGTTATGATGATTGTACTTACTATTGTGATATTGTATTGAATTGTCTCCGCTTTCTGGGTTTCCATGTGGCCTGGAAGAAAGTAACCGCCCCCTCCACCTCATGTGTCTACCTGGGGTTCACAGTCAACACTTCAGACATGACTCTTTCTCTGCCACTTGAGAAGGTAAAGAAGCTCATTAAACTTGTGGACCTTACCAAGAGTGCGAAATACATGACCAAGAAGGACTTGGAAAGGTTTTGTGGATACATTCCGCACTGTGCGGCAGTGTTTAAAGGTGGTCGTACCTTTTGCCATAGATTTTTTGACATGTATAAAGTGATTATAATGAAAAAACTGACCAGGATCGCCATTAGTGATGAAGCCAGACTAGATCTACAATGGTGGGGCAGTTTTGCTAAAGCTTTCAACGGCGTGGGTGTTCTGGTAAAGGAAGATTACCATCTACCTATAGTGAGTGACTCTTCATCTAGAGGCTTTGCAGCCTTTCTAGGTCCTGATTGGATAGCCAGGACTTGGAAAGGCTATGATATGCCCGCCTGTTTTAAGTTTAATAACCACCTGTGCCCGACCCCGATGGAGGACAACCTGGCGACAAACATTAACATTCAGGAATTGACAATGGATGAAAGTGAGGGGTGAACTACAACAACACCTAGCGGAAGCATCACAACGACGACTGACTGAAGCATCAGGTCCGATGTAAAGAAGAACACCGAAGAGGTTAAAATGTTTGAATAGACTTGACAATAACAATGGAGCAGGAAGGTATTAACAATACCGAAAGCTCTATATCTATTTCCACTCTAAACGTCAACGGGTTAAATTCTAGCATAAAACGAAAAGCACTGTTTGAGTATTTTAGGGAAGAAAAAAGAGAAATTGTTGCATTACAGGAAACACATTCTGTCCAGGAAAAGGAAAAAATTTGGAACTCCCAATGGAAGGGTAGAATATTGTACTCACATGGAACCTCGGCTAGTAGGGGTGTCCTTATCCTGTTAAACAAAAATCTAAGTGATAAAGTAGTGGGGTCAGGATGTGACGAAAACGGTAGGTGGCAATATGTGGTGGTGCAAGATAAAAAGATCATTACGTGTATTTTTAATGTATACGCACCGAATGCTGACGCACCAAAAGAGCAAAAAAAGGTTATCAAACAAATCGAAGAAGCTATAGACGAGCTAGTTTATGATCGAATAATAGTAATGGGAGATATGAACGCAGATTTGTATTACAAAGCAAAAGAACCCGTGAGTAAAATGTTAAATGATTTTATTAACAAAACTGACTTATGTGATATCGTTCAGGTTAAAACAGCTGGTCCGCCCCAATTTACTTGGTCAAGAAACGAGCAAATGTCTAGGCTCGACTATATTATGGTGTCGAAGAATATCTCGAATATTGTTAGCAAAACTCAGGTGATGTCAAGTCCGCATTCGGACCACAAAGAGGTTAATCTAGAGATCTTCAACGGTTCCTGTATCAGAGGCAGAGGCTTCTGGAAAATGAATGTTAACCTATTGTATGATCAAATGTTTGTGCATGGTGTTGAAGAGTTATGCTCTAGAGCAGTTACCCCAGAAGAAGACCCCAAACAAACATGGGAATTTTTAAAATTAAACATTCGAGAGTTAGCCATCAATATTTCGGGTAAAAAAGCCAAGCATAAAAGGGAAAAAGAAAGGTTAGCAAGAGATAAACTAGTAGCTTTAGACACGAAAAGAAGGCTAACAATAGAAGAAAGAAACGCCCGCTCTGAAGTAATAGACCAAATAAGGGACATAGAGATGAAGAGAGCCGAGGGCTCACTTATAAGGTCCAGGGCTAAATGGGTTAAAGATGGCGAGAAGCCAAATAAGTATTTCTGGAGCTTAGAGAAATATAAAGCGGAAAAAAAATCAATCACGCTATTAAATATTAAGGGAGAATTAGTTTCCGACGCTAAAAGAATACTGAAAGAAGGTGGCGATTTCTATGCTAATCTCTATGAAATACACACTTCAGAGGAAAAAGCAGCAGAAGAATTTTTGGAACAAACACAGCCTCCCCCCTTCGACGAGGGTGACAATGGTTTCCTTTCTGAGCAAATCTCAGAAGAAGAGGTTGAAAAAGATTTAAGAGCTATGAAAAAAAATAAATCCCCAGGGTGCGACGGGTTCACGGTGGAGTTCTACCAGAAATTTTGGTATACACTCAGGGAGAAATTTATGAACATGTTGCACGAATGTCTGGAGAGTGGTGAAATGACAGAAAAAGATGACAGAAAAAGATTATAAGATGATTTCTAAAACTCTAGCAGTAAGACTAAATACGGTACTACCGGGAATAATCCACGACGATCAATTTGGCTTTCTCAAAGGGAGGTACATAGGAACCGCTATAAGAAAAGTAGATGACGTTATTTCATATTTAGAAGACAAAAAGGAGAATGGCATCATTGCCTCGCTAGACTTCGTAAAAGCTTACGATTCAGTAAGTTGGACCTTCCTGAGAAAAGTTCTACTTTCGGACGGTATGGATCCAAAATTCGTAGGATGGATAATGGCCCTTTTCAGAGATTCAAAAGCAACCTTCTGCAACAATGGGTTTTCTTCGGGGTGGTTCCAGATACAACGGGGCGTTAAACAGGGGGACCCCATATCCTCTTCCTTGTTCTTGTTGGTAGTAGAAAAATTAGCGAACCAGATAAGAAAGAAGCCAGAAATTAGAGGAATAACCTTAGGCAAGAGTGAAGCCAAATTGGTCCAATTTGCGGACGATATAACGGTAACATGTGCTGATGAGCTTTCCCTGTTGAATATAATTCGCTTGATTGATAGATTTGGTTCGGCCTAGGGCCTCAAATTAAACCCAAACAAATCAAATGGTCTACTCATAGGTGAAATCGCCATTTCAAATGCCGAATTGATGAAAATCAACTGGGGAGGAGAAATGAAAACCTTGGGCATAACATTACTGTATCCTAGAGACGAGACCAAACTTGTAAAAATAAACACCGAAGGGCTGATAGAAAAGGTCAAGAAAACCCTTAATGCATGGAATAGTAGGTTTCTAACCCTCAAGGGAAGAATCATAGTGTGTAACACCTTTCTCTTACCGGTATTCTTGCATACCTTGTCATGTATCTATTTAGACCAAACAATTATTAAACAGGTGAACGATATTATCTTACAATTTGTATGGAAGAAGGGGACCAACAGAATAAGCGCTGACTTCCTATCACAGTGCATTGAAAAAGGAGGGATGGGGTTAAGATTATTGGGAGAAGTGTGCGAGACTAATAGGGTCAAATGGGTAGAGAGGATTCTCATGACGGGAGGGAAAAACTGGTTCGAGGTGCTCGAGGCCTATCACGGCAGATCAAAAGAAGAAATTTTCCTGGCAAGACATAAGCCAAGCTACCATTTAAATGTGTTTTACCAAAAATTGTTTAAGACATGGAATGAATGTTATTACAGAAACTCACCAAACACAGTGAATCAAATAATGAAAGAGAGGATCTGGACAAACAGACACATAAGGTATAAAGGGAATGTACTAAGGTCGCAGCACTGGATAGACCAGGGCATAATGGTAATTGGTGACATCGTCAATGAAGACGGATCGCTCATGTCGGTAAAAAACTTCATTGAAGCTTTTGGCTTCACGCCATCTTGCTACGAGCTCAAGGCGATCAAGAAAGCCATTCCCAAAGAGTGGAAGAGTAAACTAAAGGCTGAGGAACCTCAGCTATGTAACGGCTCGGTGGATTTTTGTATTGAAGGAAAAATGTTAAATCTGTTAAGGTGTCCAGCCAAAGTTATTTACCAACTACTAATACAAAAAAGGAAACCTAAATGGGAGAAATTTTTGAAATGGAGACAATTACTCTACCTGACAAATGATCAGTATGAGGAGATTAATTGGAGCAAAATCTTTACCATCCCATATAGAAGCACATCTGAAACAAGACTCCAGGTTCTTCAATATAAATTACTTCATGGGGCCATAACCACCAACAAAATGTTATGTGATATAGAGGTGAAAGATAAGCCAACTTGCAACTATTGTACGGAGGTAGACTCCTTGAGTCATTTTTGTGTGAATTGTGTCAAAACAAAGAGGTTGTGGATTTCGATAGAAGAGTGGATATATGAGTTGGACTACTTAAACATGAAAAAAGATGGAGGCAAGATAATATGTAAAACAAATAATAGAATCGTCCTCTCAGTCAGAGACATCTTATTCGGCCTGGAAGAAATAAATGAAAGATCCAAAGTGGTTAACTGGATTTTCCTTCAGGTGAAGGCGTACGTACACAGGCAAAAACTCTTCCATGAGGGAGATATGAGTTTCCTAGCAATTATGAATGAACTAAGAATGAGAGCCTCCCTGGTAAAGATAAACATAAGCAATAACGAGAGAAAGAAAGAAGAGAAAAAATTATGGGCAAGATTCCTAGACGAAACAGCTGATTGTATAGCAAAGCTAAAGAGGTGATGTGTTGAAACGAACGGTCGCAAAGAGGCTCACGTTATTGCCGCCAACGAATATCCGGCCAACCCTTGTGTTAATTATGTAGACACAAAACCATACGAACCTCAGGTAGCAAAAAGTGAAAGGTAGGCTTTTATCCTAGATGTACCCTTCGCCAACAATGTCTACATGTAAAGTAATAAAACGATGTCGCAAAAACAAAAAAAAACCATTCAGGAATTGTACCCGATAGTGGCATAGTGGCATAGTGGCAAAAATGTCCTGTGTTTTATAGATAACACACAGGTTATTGCCATGTTGAGGAATGGTACTAGCTCTAGTAGGCAATGTATGCAGTGGTTGTACAAGCTGTACTGGATGTGTTTTATTTTTAATATCTCACTCTCTCCAAGATACATTAAGACTGATCATAATATAGTAGCAGATGGTCTGTCTTGTCTGCCTTACCTATCTGACAATGACCCGATTCCTAAAGATTTGTTAGATGCTGATCTCTGTTGTGTCAATAATGACCTTTGTCTTCTACAGGACTCGACAAGTGGATGGTCAGGGTTACTCAACTTAGGAACCTGTCTTTAGCTCCGTCTACCAGACTTCAAAGGGAGAGACAATGGAGGCTGTTCAATGATTTCCTATGAGACAGCTTGTCTCCCTTAATACCACTGACTGTGCCTAAATTGTCAGCCTTTGCTGCCTTTTTAGCTTGTTCCATGAAGTATGCTTCGGTTACCACCTATTTGGCAGGGGTAATCTCATACGCTAGGATGTTGGACATTATCGCATCCTGGACTAAAATCTGTGCTTAGGGGAATCAGGAAGTTGCCAGGATCAGCTCCCTCCCCTGCTCCTCCTATCACCCCTGCAATCTTATTAAAACTTTATGCTCACCTTGATTTACATGATGAACTTGATATATTGTGCTGGAGTGCATTTGTCTTCATGTTTCGCTCCCTACTGAGAGTTAGTCATGTGGTGATATCACCCCACATGATGTGTCGCCAGGATGTTACATTATCAGATGAAGGTGTGTCTATCAAGATTGGTACATCTAAGACCTCATCTTCTCCATATTATATCAACCTGAAGAGGACTACTACTAGACAACTGTGTGCTGTATTCCGGGCTAAAAAATTGTTCGCCCAAGCTCTACCCCCTAGAGCCCAGTTCTTCTCGTCAGTTAATCATGGATGTTTAACTTATGACCAGCTATCTCACAGGCTATCTGATCTCTTATCAGCAGCTGGTATTGACACTGGTTTCACTACACACTCTTTCCACCGCGGAGGCGCATCATTCATGTCCTCCCTCGTCATCCCCTTGGCCGAAATCAAGCTTCGGGGGAATTGGAAATCTTCAATTGTGGAATCATACATCGTGGCTTCTACCAGTGACTTACAGAAGAGTGAGGCCAAAGTGGTCTCGGGCCTGGAAAATTATTCATCGTCAACCCCCCGTCCCAACATGTAGGAGATGAAAAAAGACACTTTTAAGGCACTCACTTTTAAAGTGTTTTTCGTTAAATGTGTAAATGAATATATTATCTTCATATGAATATGAAGGGAATTAACGAATCATTCGAAAGAATGAGATGTGTTCTTCTCCCCTGAGACAACTTGAAAGAGAAAGATGGCGGGAGAGGGAACAAGGAGAGATGAGGATGTGGGCCCCACTGTCCCACTAGCAAATCCTGTGTGTAGCATGGGTATTTGCTAGTGATTAGATATTGATGTATTAAATTGAAGTGAGCTTGTGTTACCGTTACCCCATAGCGTCTCTGTTATAGCATTATTACCCCTCGGTTTGGTGGTTTGTTGTGGTCTGGGTGGTCATAGACACTCGAGGGCTTGCCCGAGTCAAAGTTGAGTAGTGATTGATCATCTACTCAAAAGTAGTTAATTTTGTTATAAGCTGTTATAGTTCATATAATGCTAGTTCATATACCCTGCCTCTCCCTATCCCTGTCACCCTCCCGCTGACCCTTCTTTTCCCTCTCACCCACCCTCTCCCTCTCATCCTCCCTCTCCCTCTCTCCCGCCCTCTCCTTCTCACCCTCCCTCTCACCCTACCTCTCCCTCTCACCCTTCCTCTCCCTGTTACCCTCCCTCTCACCCTCCCTGTTACCCTCCCTGTTACCCTCCCTCTCACCCTCCCACTCACCCTCCTTTTCCCTCTCACACACCCTCTCCCATTCACCCTACCTCTCCCTCTCATCCTCCCTCTCACCCACCCTCTCCCATTCACCCTACCTCTCCCTGTCATCCTCCCTCTCCCTCTCTCCCGCCCTCTCCTTCTCACCCTCCCTCTCACCCTACCTCTCCCTCTCACCCTTCCTCTCCCTGTTACCCTCCCTCTCACCCTCCCTCTCACCCTCCCTGTTACCCTCCCTCTCACCCTCCCACTCACCCTCCTTTTCCCTCTCACCCACCCTCTCCCATTCACCCTACCTCTCCCTCTCATCCTCCCTCTCACCCTCCCTCTCCTTTTCACCCTCCCGCTAACCCTCCCTCTCATCCTACCTCTCCCTCTCACCCTCCCTCTCGCCTCCCGTTCACCCTCCCTCTCCCGCTCACCCTCACTCTCCTGCTCACCCTAGCTCTCCCTCTCACCCTTCCCCTCCCGCTCTCCTGCTCTCCCTGCCTCTCCCGCTCACCCTACCTCTCCCTCTCACTCTTCCATTCCCGCTCACCCTCCCTTACCCGCTCACCCTCCCTCTCCCGCTCACCCTACCTCTCCCTGTCATCCTTCCTCTCCCACTCTCCCTCCCTCTAACCCTACCTCCCTCTCCCTCTCACCCCTATATTGTTTCATTGGGGATATACATGTTGGCGTAGGAATACATCATGGTACATCTAGGTGAAAAGAACTGAGAATAGCATAAGACGGTGGATATTCCAAAAAGGAAAAGGACATTCCAAAAAGGAAAAGGGTATTCCAAAAAGAGAAAGGATATTCTAAAAAGCAAAAGGATATTCCAAAAAGCAAAAGGATATTCCAAAAAGCAAAAGGATATTCCAAAAAGAAAAAGGATATTCCAAAAAGAAAAAGGATATTCCAAAAAGAAAAAGGATATTCCAAAAAGAAAAAGGATATTCCAAAAAGAAAAAGGATATTCCAAAAAGAAAAAGGATATTCCAAAAAGAAAAAGGATATTCCAAAAAGAAAAAGGATATTCCAAAAAGAAAAGTCTTGGATATCTGGGATTTTTCCTATTTCACATAGATATCCTTTCAGATTAGGGACAAAACAGACAGTTATGCAATTTTTTCTCCCTCCAGATTAATTGAACTTATGGCCAATAAAAATATTTTTAAAAAAATCGGGAAAATGACTACAGCTAGGAGAATGTATGTTATAGAAATACTATGTGTTATTGTGAAACAGGGAAAACACCCATATCTTCATATCCCTAAACCAGGTCTAAATGTACACCATGTCTATGTTGGCATGTTGAAGAGCGCGAACGAGATAAGGAATATTTATATTCATGTACATTTGTCATGTTCCTGTCACCTGATAATATCTCAGGACATTATTCCCTGATTAAAAGGTACTTATAAATGTGACAAACTGAACAGGACATCTGTAATAATTCATTTACTATATAGTTCACCACTAATTGATCTATGGTAACCTGGTGTAACTGTAAGGTGATTAGAAAGGATAAATTATATATGTTGAACTTTTTGAACGAAGCCAGGGTACCTCCCTGAAATTCTTGTTTCTGAAAATCTCTTACTGATTTTAAAATGTACGTCAATGCAACAATTAATTGTTTATTTGCATTCAAAATTCAACAGTGAAGCATGTATCTGGTATCATTATTATTAGATTT
This sequence comes from Sthenelais limicola, assembly GCA_942159475.1. Lineage (NCBI taxonomy): Eukaryota > Metazoa > Annelida > Polychaeta > Phyllodocida > Sigalionidae > Sthenelais > Sthenelais limicola. The sequence continues at coordinate 30,577,643 of OW804100.1, forward strand.
TATTTCCATTTCACACATACAATCTTTGTCATATATATTTAGTACATAGAGATACATAGATGGAAAAGGAATATTGTCTGTGACTGTCACAGCACTTCCGAACATCCCTAAATTTTGATTACTTAACGATAATAAAGAACATACACATATGGAACATATACATGTGGAAAATTAGTGCACGCCTTGCAAGTTAAAGTAGATCTATGTATTTGATTTTCTTCACCCACAAATAAATTTTATCTGGATATGACCCACAAGGACACTATCTTTGAATTTGGAGTGGCCTAACGTAAAATTGTTATCTTAAACTTCTGATTATATGTACCCTAATTAAACAGATTATACAGTAGGTACACTTCTGAAATTGAGCTAATAAACCTCTCTTTGTTTATCAACTGATTGATATTTTGACCATAACTTTGAGGTGAAGTCGTCAGAAAATGTACAATTCACTTTTACTAATCCCCTCAAATAACCCAAATTTCAGACGAAAATAAAGTTCAAAATACAGTTCAATCTAACCAAACAGACTGCTAGCATCAATGGAATGCCAAATATACTCGAATTGACCTAGTATTGACCAAATTGCCACCAAATTGAGCAAAATGTTCTAAATGTATACAACTACCAATTGTACATTTTCTAAAAATCTGACCCTTTTAGTATGCGTCAGATTCTTAAATAATCCTTCAAAGGGAATTATTCGATATGAATAATTTGACGGCTTAAAAGGCACCATTCAAATGCTCACCTTATTACATCTTTCATTGGAAGCTTCCAGCAAACTATGGGCAAAATGGGTTTGGAAAATCTGGGCTTTGACGGGGGAAATATTCAAAAGGGATTGAATGAAAATACTTCTACAGGGATTGTCAATACTGATGACATTTCGAAAGACACATTTTCTCATCCTAAAAATCAACCAAGAAAAAAGTTCAAGAGGACCATCATCATAGAGCCAGCTTTTGCTCTTTTTTACATGTTCTACATCTCAAGTTTTCCACTGAACAGTCAATATCTATACCATGTTATAGGTGAAAGGCATAACCTTAGTGGAGCTTTAGAAGCCGCTGGAAGAGTGGGTAATGGTTCTATTTCACACAGTCCATGTGATTCCGCCGGAGACAAAAATGATAGTGTTTATCTTTTACAGCAGAAGGTGCAAGCTGAGGCATCAACCCTCAGTACATACCTGGAATTGGCCAGTGGTATCCCAGCCATCATCGCCGTTTTGTTCTATGGTAAGAAATCAATTTCAAAGTATCATAATATGATATAATATAATATAATGGGGAACATATTATGTTCCCCATTCACAAAATATTTGGAGAAATATCCTTATTGTCATACCCCGGGTACATATTCTCTAAGAGTTAATTCCACATCATGCACTTTGTACAACTAGAAACCAATGTAAAGTAGCTTTTATATGAAAAAATATCATTGGCAACAAACCCCGACTTGGGGACTTGGTTTAACCCAGTATAAATAGAGTTATTTTTTTTTAAAATACCCGACAAGAGTTCTCCATAAGGGAAGGTCAATGTTGTAACGCTTTAATTTGTATTTCTAGGGACCCTTGTAGACAGATATGGAAGAAAATTGGGCCTAATATTTCCGCTCATTGGCGTATCCATAAAGGCAACGATATATCTCATGACCAGTACATTGAATATTCCACTGGAGATCGTATACATCGCACATATTGCAGATGCCGTGGGTGGTGGCATGGGTGCATTTGTAACTGCCTGTTACTCTTTTTGGGCTGATACTGTTGCCCCAGAAAACATGAGTAAAAGACTTGCATTATCTGATGTTGCGTTTGGGTTTACACTGGCTGTTATGGATGTACTGATGGGTATATTAATACAGAAGACTGGATTTGTTTGGCCATTCGTGGTAGTGTTGTGTGGTCATGCTCTCAACATGGTGTACACCGTGTTCTTCATTCCAGAGACAGTTGATAGAACGGCCAAGAAGAAAGATCTATCGCCTAAATTCGTCATTGAATCCTTCAAGGTATTGTCAAAGTTTCTGAATTGGTTAGGCCAATAGAATAGGTGTGTTTCCAATTATCCCCCCCCCCCCCTACCTAGAAAACCCTTCCCCTACCTAAACATTTTTTTACCATACTTGATTTTCTTTTGATTTTTTAACAAAAAAAGCTAATAAAAGTGGGAAATAAGGTTTTCCTAACCCGGAACTGTCGAAAAGTACATGTCCCTTGTTCAAAACAACAATTGTTCCTGGAATGTGGTTTCATTAAAGAAAAATTTACCCTACCTACCTAGTTTTCAGCCAGATGAATTGGAAACACGCCTATTATTTTTTTTTGCCTTTGGTTGGTTAGAATTAAATTTACTGAGACAAAGTAATTATGTCCTACGAAGACTAAATTATTTAGACCAAATGTTGCTCATATGACTTTAAAGGAAATTGTGATTTGTTCATATATGATATTCTTGTTTAGGTTAATTGACAATTCATCCTTAATGGTCTTGATCAAGATACATTCCGAGTCTTGATTTCCATTTTAGGTTCTCCCAAGGAAAAGACCTAACCGTGGACGCTTTTTGTTATTATTCTTCCTCCTTACATATATAACATGTGGATTTGGTACTTATAGCCGTTATAGCTTGCAACAACTTTATAAACTTAATTCTCCTTTCTGCTGGAATTCCACCCTCATAGGTGAGTTGTGTATGATATATGTGTTACTAAGTTACCTCGTCCTTCATAGTGCATTTTGATTGATTTCTTGTTTAAGATTGTCCTTCATAATGTACCTTTGTAATTCATGTTCTGTAAATATAACATGCTGTATACATGTGATTATTATTATATCCCAATATAGATAATGACTTTCAATAAAAGACAATTGCAACACAATAGGATAAGTACAAAAGTACAAATATGGTTAACCTTTCTCTGCGGAGTTATATTCCAATCATAACTGTGGGGAAGGGAAGGAAATCTAAATATTGAATGATATTGCAACCTCTTGAAACCAAGTATCTCACCCTTCTCTTACATAGGTTTATACAGTGGTGTGCAGGCGATATTGCAAAATGTGACTCAGGTGGTTGTTGCCTTATTCTTGATGAAGAGAATTGGTGAAATTTCAGTCGTGCAAATCAGTTGTGCTTCTTTCATCTTAGCCTATACACTGGAGGCTTTCTCTACTACCGACTGGATGCTTATGTCAGGTAATGAAAGATTGTGCTTTGCTATTCAATATATAAGTTTTGTATAGACCAGCTCACAATACTCAATAATTAAAGTGCCATGCAGTAAACCTTAAAATATTGTGAGTTGCTAGTATGCTGCATTTAGTTACAGCTAGTAACTCTTGCACAAGCTAATATTTAGGGAGTTTTACCCATTTAGAGAAGGGGAACAGATATTCCATTGTCTCAATGTCAGTTTGTGGCAAAGTCTTGAAGTGAATATGCAAAATAAATCCGTCTGATTAACCAAAGATTAAAAGTAATAAAAACCTCCATTTCGGGCCTGCTGGCACCCTGTTAGTACATGTATATATATATGATCCTCCAGCTTTGCCTCAGGATTATAAACCAAAAAGTCCACCAGGTATATATTGCAGACGGCACAAACTGACATCACACATGGGTTTCAATTCACTCTTGCAGTTAACAGTCTAGTTTTTTATCTGGGACTGGGACTTCTACTTGCCACTTAGCATGAACGACATACCAAATTTATAGCAGGGTGGGCAAACAACAACAGTAAATGGAAATATACTAAGTTTATGTTATACCTGCGATATGTCTTATTAACGATCGCCATTATGATTCCAGTGCCATTACTAGGGTGTTTTATGGGTTTGCAGTTACCAGTAATGGAAGCAATTCTTTCTGGTCTAGTAACAGGCGATGAACAAGGTAGGACATTTATGATAACTTAAAGGTGAAGTTATTGCAATTTATAACTGGAATTGTGTATAGTTGGTTTAACGCTTATGGAATGCATTATATCTTATGTCATCTGTCTTCTTGTTATTGGAAAGTACACAAAATCTAAGTAATTTCAGAATCAATCTCTAGTATTTCCCATTTAATATTACGATATCATTTTGCTGTGTTCAATGTTTTCCTCAAATAATAGGAGCCATCTTCAGTGTCGCATCAGCAACCGATAAATTATCTTCAATTATTGGGACCACTTGCTTCAACGCCATTTACAGAGCGACTCTGCTAGGTTTTAAAGGCACAATTTTCCTTTTGATGGCTGGTTTTGTATTCACGTCAATGATATTTCTCGAGTAAGTGTTCTTGTACCGTCATGTCTTATAAAAACATTATAGCCTATTCAAAGAGAGGTGTTTCATGAAGACAACATTTTATCTTAGAATCTCCATATAATATTTAAAGCTGCACTCTCAGTCTACTTTGGTCAAAAACTAAACATTTTCTACTTTTTGTTCAGTTCTTTCCCAACCCATCTAAAATCATTTGACCAAATTTTGAGGATTCTCTAAATTTGTGTACAAACATATTCCGTAGGCAGCAAAATATTGATAACTTCTGTTCAGTAAGTATAATACGAGAAAATTTGTAAGATTTATTACTCGTATTAGACAAAAATGCAGCTTTAAAATCATATGGATAGTGCATTTACTGCATCCACATCAGTCCAATATATCGATGTCCGCATTATGCTCTGGTAGAATTTACCAATAATGATAATGTTTATGGAGTGAATTATATCTTATGTCATCTGTCTTCTTGTTATTGGAAAGTATGCAAAATCTAAGTATTTGTTTATGAATCTTTAATTAGTTAGGTAAAGAGTATTCATAATCAATTTTACTTCTCATTGAATTTTAGGATGTTCCGACACATGCGCAAGAAAGAAGAAAAACTGCTGACAGTGGAGAAAGACATAGACGCCGGGAGTGTTCATTCCCTGGACATAAGGAATACTAAGCTTTAACTAGTGTCAAATTATAGGTATTTCAGTATACACAGAGAGTAGTGCAATTCAAAATCGAACTCTTGCTTAATCCAAGCATGAAGAAAGAAGTAAGAACATCCTCAATTTCTATATATGATTGAATTCAAATTCTTGCCATACATCTCATGATGAGGATAACTAGAAGTACTATTTAGAAGTTCGATGGGGTATTTTAACTTTGTTAATCATATATGATGATCTATTTAAAATCATTTTGTGGCTGATGGCGACGTGCAAGAATAAGGGATTCATCTTTACTCAAATTTAACGCCATATTCTCCCTAGTGTTAAAATTCGGAAATGTGGACCCCAGCTATTTGTTATTACCTGTATATAAAGATCCATATGACGTATGTACTTCGACCCGTAATGCATTACAATTTTAATGGTGTAATTAGCAAGCGTAAATGTATACTGACTGTGATACAACAATGAAAGGCAATGTACATGTATGCTCGTTGGATACAGTCAGTATCACAATATAGCCAATATCTTTTTAAATAATTATTATGTAATTTAAGCATTTTAGGAAAAAAGATGTGGCTTAACGTGTCATGAGCAATATATAAAAAATATTATTTCGTTATTCTTTATCTATCCAGGTGATTACACTGGGGTGTGGCCTTTACCATCCCTGTATTTATTGAGGATCAGGTAAATGCCTGGTTTTCACCTCGACCCTTGCCGGTATTTAGAATTGTGTTGATAAAGGTAATACTCAGTCACGTAATCCTTCGTCATTTCTCTGCCAGAATACAAGCAATATCAATTTACTCCCACGCACAAACGCGTAACGCCTTCATAGTTTCCAATTATGGGTTCGTTCTCTCGTCTTCAAGTCGATATACATGAGCTAATTTTGCAATTCATGTTGCTTATTGTGGAGTCATGTGGTCCATTTGCATCGATTGAATACACATAAGATATAGCCAAAGAGCCATTATCACCATAGGGATATAGGGTTTTTGATATAGCTAACAATTATATCGTATTATTCGCTTGTACTCGAACAACCTATACCCTCAAATACCTGTGAAGTGCTCAGGGTGCCTGACCGAATCTTTCTTCTCGTTGTTTTAATCTTCGGAGGAGGCACTAATTCGAAGATAGTCAAATGCCAACTGGTTTCTGAGAAAGGACTTATGTCTCATCTCAAGACAGGACAGACGTCCATTAATGCAGAGGAGCAACTAACAACAGTAACCTCTGGAAGTAACGATAGTTGTGCCCTGGTTTGCATGAATACCCCTATCTGTGCAGGAGCAACGTATATTAATGAACTCATGTCTGAATGCAAAACATACAGTGTGTGGAATTCCTCAGCTACACAATTGTCGCCCAAGCTAGGATGTCACCTTATACTTACCGTTTGAACTCAGACACGAATTTGTTGGTCTTACAAGGGGAAGAGAATATGGTGAAGGAATAGCTATTTTTAAGCAATCTACTGGTAGAAATGCATTCATTAAAATGACATTTTCGAACACCTGAATGAGATGGTTGACATGATATGATTTATTCTTTTCATCCTTAAGTCAGACAGTTGATAAACTCCTATAACGCAATACTAGATCTTAATTGGACTAACGTTCATCCCGACTCCAACCTTCTAGGATATAAATAAAGCTTTTTACCCATCTAATGCATTTGTTTGTTTATTAGATACATTTTGAACCTTTGTTTTTTTACATTTTCTGGAGTGTCTTGGAAGGGATTCCCACATTGTGCGAACGATTTAAAATCATTGTATCACTCTTAATGATAAACCCTTAGGTTTGTTGTTAACGGAAATATTATAAATATTATATTTTGTTAAAGCGTCATTTCATGCTCGTCGAATTCGCCTCTCCTTTAAATGTTTTGATTGCCATCTGCTCTAAATAAACAAACTTTTCCTTCCCTATGCTCTCCACCTGCCTTGGTGTTAAACGTTGCAGAAGAATGATCCACAGTTCCAACAGAGTTTGATAAGTTTTTGTAAGAGATACCATCCATGTTGTCTCATTTGCATGCCTGTAATTATCTTTAAATTCTTGAACGTTGTACTTATATCTCTTTCCTTGCTGTATCCACTTTAAACCTTTGATTCTTTGTGTTAAGAGCCCTGTTATGTAAACGTCATCCACCCAGAAGAATGGGATCTTGAGAGAAGATGAATACATCTCAGGTATGATATCCCCTGAGAGGAAGTAGGCAGCACCGCTACAGTAGCGAGGATAATGCTTCTTGCCTGGGAATACTCTTTCGCTCATACACCATTTATGACAACTTTTGTTGGAATTCATCCTTAATATAGGCATATGTCCCCAATGCATGCACATTACAAACCTGCTTAAATCCAGATAATCCGTTTGTAACATATCCATTAACATGAACGTATTGACAAATGTGTCGTCATCTGCTTTGAAGACATATTTGGTTTGGTTACAATACGTTGAAATCCACTTCAAAGCCCCGATCCCTTTATAGGTCAGGTTATGGTAATCATCTATGTAGTCCTCTTGGACTATATCTCGATACTGTTGGGCCTCTTCTTCAATACCTGCCTGTGTCTCGGGATCTGTTGTTCCAAGGAAGAAGACAAGTCTTGAAGGATGACCAACAAGTAAATTAGGCTGGGCCCATGTGTTCCTCAGGGCCATCCTGCTCTTAAAGTGATTCGGAGAAGTATGGACATAAACGATATAACTGATGTAGTCTTGCCCTGCACACATATTCTCATTGTTTATGATATATCTAAAATCATGGGGGTTAACGAACTGACCTTGGGACTGAGTAAAACCATAGACGCTACCTCCTGGGGTTCGGGGTTGACTTGAAGGATTGTCTTCATTTATATTTGTAGAGTCATTTTTGTCTTTATTTACATTGGGTTTAACTATTGCCGGACCTAACCCTTCTAAAATATCTTGGGCAAGTCTATGTTGTAGTTTTGTCTTTGATGTTTGCTCCTGATAATAAGCCTGACGTTTATAGAGACTAACGTCAGACCTGAGTGATGAGATTGTCCTATGCATCTCCTCGAATCTGCTACTCAAATCATTGACAGTCCGTATCGTGAATAGAGCGAAACACACAGAACCAAGGATTAAAATGACTTTGTTCCTGCTGATGTTTAGTAAGGAACGCATTGTTATCAAATCAAAAAGTTCTAATAATATTTCAATTATAGAATCACGAGGTGGGGGATTTGGTGGGGTCCTAGGCTCATCAACTTTGTCGCTATGCTGGCCGCATTTTCCAGTGGTTTCCTTAACGCTGCAGTCATGTCCTTGTGTGGCCGCTTTAGAGTCTGTACCTGATGAAAAAGAAATACCGTGATATTAGCAAAGAACTGAAAAAACATCATAATGCCGAGGAAGCGCTACCTAAGTTGAGAGAGAATGAATGACAATCACTTGTTCAGGGTCCATCACTCATATGATGATGGATTAATTTAGGATTGAACGATTTCATCGATTTTAAATTACCACGAAATTAAGATGGCATGCACCGAAGCACTGCTTAGAAGTTTAGCTCCCATTTGTTTTATAGTGAAAGCAGATAAAGTATTCTTATTACTATTACATATTGCGCCAGGGAGATTATCTATAGTTAAAAAGCTAGTTCATTACTTTAGCCATGGTTTCACCCCCAATACTGAATTGTCCACGAGACAGTCGGGTGTCGATTAGAATGTTATATGGCCGGGGTATTATATATTATATATATGCTGTCCTGGAACATGGGTAATTTTCGGGGGCTATGAAAGACTTATATATATAACATTTTTATTTCAATACATTTCATACATATTTCCTTGTACATAGGTCTATACATACACTCTAAGAAGAAAGGGTTCTAACAAGAACCCTTAAGGGTTCTTCGGCTTGTCGACATGGCAGAACCCCTAATGGTTCTTGTTAGAACCCTTTTTTGAGGGTTCTAAGTAGAACCCCCGTTTCGGAAATAGGCAGGGTTCTATATTTGAAGAACCCTTTGAAGAACCCTCTGGCCAAAATAGGTAGGGTTCTACATAGAACCCCTTAATATGGTTCTTCAAAACCTAGTTGATTTATTATTGTTTTTATTGCTGAAGTAACATCACTTTTCATCAAATTATTCAACATATTCCATTTCATGGCGTGGATAGTATATTCTCTTATTCTTCAGTGGGTATTCCAGTCAATACATCCTTCCGTCCTTCTGCATTGATGTAGATCGATCCTGTAAATAAAGTAGAAGATTTGAATATGAGTTAAATGCCTCCACTTTGTTGTCCATACAATTCATATTGGTGAGGGATTTCTTCCCTCAGTGTATGTAACCAAAGGCAAAGCATACTTTTGAATATCGATTTAGAGTGATAGAGAAATGAACAAGAATTAAATAACTTACCTCAATTCTCAAGCCAATTTGAAATGTATGTCCTCTCTGTTGACTGTTGGAGCAGGTGTGTTAGTAAAACTAAGGGTTTGTATGGCTCCGTCACACATCACTGCCCCTGTCCAGGTGTAACTGGGTTGAACTGCTGAGCCATGACCAATTGCACACTGGTAGCAGTAGTGGATGGGTGTGCGTGTGTATGGGAGGTGTACAAGCATGGGTGGCGAGCGTGGGCATGGGTAGCATGGGGCGGGAATGGTGTTACATTCAAACGGTCTGTGCATGATTCTGGTGGCTAAATCTGCTTATATCTTCATTGATATACACAATTGATGTGAATCTGACCGCGTCGGCCCACTAGGTAATAAGCTGTTAAGCAACTTTAAACTGGTTATGACAAATCAAATTTGTGTTGATAAAACTACATTATCATGGGGTAGAAAGGCATGCCCTTGAATTTTAACATCTTGACCATGTATTTCGAGTAAAAAGGGGGTTCTATGTAGAACCGCTTTGAGTTAAAGAACCCTACAAGTGCAAGAAGAACCCTTAAATCGCTGAAGAACCCCTATGGTTCTAGATGGAACCCCCGGTGGTCCTGAAGAACCCTTTTCTAGGGTTCTTGGTAGAACCATGGGGTTCTATCTAGAACCCAAAAGAACCCTTTTTTCTTAGAGTGTATTTCCATGAATCAAAATAGGGTGAAACGTCCTCTACAATTAGGTTTTCCTGACGACCCTAAAACCCCTTAGACTTAATTATATTTATATGAAATTTATATGAAATTGAAAAGAGTGCCAATTTCTACAAGTGAAATCTACGAGGGGTGCACTAGAGGACGAGATGAAAGTCAGAAATGCACTCCCTAATAGTAATAGTGTTTAATACAATAACAAGTTACTGAATTGGGTTGAAATGAAATAGGTGTATCTCCCATGAAGATACAATATTAAGGATTATGCTCATGCATACCTACCTTCATTATATTTCTCCTTCACTTTTGATACACTTTGCCCCGCCATTTTCAAAGTCATTGTAACCAATTTGCAGTTAATTAAGATATAGGTCACTGGGAATATCAAGAATATTTGGTTGAACAAAGATGTGTCCTTATATATATTGATCTACGATAGAATGTCCTATGATACGTATTTCCAGGGAAAGTTGATTGAATAAACAAGACGTTCTCAGGAGCTTGTAACCGAATTCAATGCAGGAAAGCGCAATTGAGTTCTCGAAGTTCTTAAAAACTTGTCATTGAATCCATGCACAAATAGATGTTAAACCAACACAAACATATGTGGGGTAACATATTGAATGGACGGAGAGTGGTCATGTAGGGGGATCACTCACATTAAATGTAATACCCTGTTTTAAATGTCAGTAACATATTGATATGGCAGGATTCTTATTTTTTTTCTTTTTATGAAGGTAGTATGACACTAATTTATGTTTTGGTGATGCACACTTCTGTCCATCCTTCAACGAACCGTTATATAAAAACTGTGGAGATATTTACTATATAACTGCATCATATAACCAGGGGGGAACGTTCGCAATGCATATTATTCGACAGAATATATAGCTACATTCTGATTCAAGGGTGTTGGGGGTATCCCCCCTCCCACCATCCACTGTTGCCCACAATGACATATACGTGGCACAACATAAGCCTATTGTGTGTCCATCTGTAGACACCATGTGTTCCCTTACCTCACCACCCTCCGATTGCTTCCCCAGTCAATATGGCGGGGCACACAGGTTAATCAGGCACAGTACTCATAATGAATTGCTACTTTTGGTTGCGTTTTCAATATCTCCTTATACACCTGTCGTTATTATGATGTACAAGTAATGTTATGAAGATGCAGGAACAGGTCTGCATACATGGGAACAACTGGTACGCGATGCCTCAGTGGTATTTTGTATCGAGGATTATGCGTAGATTGTTTCATATTTTCTTTAAATTTACTAATTATCTATTAATCTCCATTAAATTTACTTTAATATTTGATGATGGTTGAATAATTGATAATGTCTGCTCGGCGGGATCCATCACAACAGAAGTAAGAAAAACGTCAGTGCTTCAGTGGCGACACCTAGCTTGCTTGATACCAAGAGAGAGAGAGAGAGAGAGAGAGAGAGAGAGAGCACGCGAGAGCACGAGAGAGAGAGAGCAAGAGAGAGAAAGAGAGCGAGAGTGAGAAAGAGATAGAGAGAGAGCGAGAGAGACAGAGAGAAAGAGAGAGAGAGGACGAGAGCAGGAGATAGAAAGAGAGAGAGAGAGGGGGGGGGCAGAGAAAGAGAGAGGGGGTAAGAGAAAGAGAGAGAGAGTGAAAGAGAGAAAGAGAGAGAGAGAGAAAGAGACAAAGAAAGTGAGACAAAGAAAGAGAGAGAGAGAGCAGAGGTTCATGAAAAAGAGGTAGCGTCCAAGGTAAGTAGAAGGAAGCCCGACAAACAAGACAGGATGTGACTGATCCTAGGCAAACGCGACTATTTATTATACAATTTGTATTCCCATTATTGAGACGTAGAAATATCCACCTAGTGGAAAATGAAAACAAATGTCATTTTTCTGAAACTTTAGTATATGATTCTTGAAGGGGTTCAGTCATAAAAATGAAAAGAAAATGAGAAAGAAAGGCGGGATATATCAAACAGAGTAAAAGACCCCAGAAAAAGCGGTATATAAAGTAAAACCCCAGAAAACCGTGCATTTCAAGCTTTAAGCAGTTTCAATAGAAATATTCACATTTATGGCAGGAATATTTTGAACACCGTAAAAATTAATAAGAGAGGGATTAGCTGGGATTTAATAGATTTAAGAAAAGTATTTTTATTTATGACTCATTGACTCATTAAATGAGTGGTTCACGTTTCATGGTTTGACAAAACAAGAACCAAATAAAAAGTTTTCAATTCAATTCCACCATGAAATATTAATGTCGTCTTTCTTCAATTCATAACTATACTTGTAGTGTATTATGTATGCATAGGAAACTAAAGGGGAAAATAGAGGGTCGTCGGTGAAACGTTAGCAATAAACATGTAGCAATAATTTTCACCAAAGAAACAGATATTACAAAGAATCGCCTTTAGTTTCATTGATTATTGAAGAAAGGTATTTGGACTGACGCTATAACTTTTTGTTAAAGAAATGTCCCCCCAAAAAACTTAAAAAACACAAGGGACGCGACATTAATGTCATTTGGACCGCTAATCAATGAATATTATTTTAACAAAGTCAAGGGAAATTCTCTAGGTCAGCTTTAAGTGGTTTCAGCATTATTTAAAGCAAATTACTGCCTTCAAAAATAAAAACGTCAACAACATTACACTTGTATCAAAGCATTATTAATATGAATATTTTGTTTCCGACTATATCATATGGCCTGGACAATGTCACATTTAATGTTCTGGGCCCTTGCGTTTGGACGCCCATTAGCTTCTATAATTCAATGGCGAATGAGTCAGCAATGCCCACGTGTACACGTGTACACATTAATTACCTATTATTACCTATGAGTCTGTAGATTTAAAGTCTAACGCAATTATTTGTCAATAATTCAGCCAATCAGTTGAGAAAAGTGTATAACAACATAGTGTCTCTTAGCTGAATAGACATATTTAAAACAAAAAACAGTTGACTATTAATAATTTGGTGTAAGAGCTCAACATATTAATCATACCAAACTATGTTGTTAATGAGCTTGTGCATCTAAATCCTAATTATTTATCAGGCTATTTTCTACAAGTTGAAAGGTATTTTTCTATGTTTAATGAGTGTACACATCGGTATTCCGTGTACACGTTAGTATCATGCAGTCTAGTTTAGCTGGACTATTTATGCAGAATGTAATACTTATTGTTAGATATATGATCGATATTTGACTGAATTGGTATTTAAGATAACTGATATCACATATCATGATCCTGTATTATTAACAGATCATCACTTTAACATATATTAGACTAATTTCTCCCTCATGTCTTCTCTCTCATGTCTTCTTCTCTCTCTATCTTCTCTCTCTCAGTCTTCGCTCTTAAGTATTCTCTGTCATGGCTTTTCTCTGTCAAGTCTTCTCTCTCGGTCTTCTTTTTGTCATCTCTTCTCTCTCTATCTTCTCACTCATGTTTTCTCTTTCATGTTTTCTCTCTCATGCCTTCTCTCGTATGTCTTCTCCCTATCATGTGTTCTCTATTTCATGGGCTTTTTCTAAGACAGACTATATCAATCTTGAACCATGAGTCATTTGTCATTTTTGCTGACATTGGTTATATGTTGATAATGAAAATTACAAATTAAGTTAATTTTGATATTTTACACCACTACAAATTATTAATGTGTAGTGGGGTACCTGATAGCTGAGCACTCTCATTCAGCTCGAAGAAGAACGGGAAAGATGCGCATTCATATAAATTCTGAAGTTCAATGTAAATCCTCTCAGTGTTATACCACCAGTACCAAGTTTAAAGCGGCGAAGGTAATATTATATAGAATGTCTAATTAAACATGAAGATCTATGCGTGAATTTAGTTTAAATTCGTGTATTTAGTCGCATTACATCTCAAAGTAATGCTGTTGTCAGCTCATCCTGTTTAAATAATCTAGAAAAAATATACCCACTATTAATTCATATGAATTTCGAAAAAAATGCTGGTCAGGTTATTTCCATAAAAATTTGTTTTCCTTCCTTACAAGCCACCCAGAAAAATGTAACCAAATGTAAATATTACTTACCTACCGCAATAACTCCAAATGACCTGATCTCAATTGTTGCCTTTTCATAGAGCAGGTGACTGGCATTCCGACGAGACCACCTGTAGCCTCCAAATAATGCACTAAAATATTTTAAAAAGAACTTAACGATACAACTACCCACTCAGACATGATTTGGCCACGCCCACCTCCGATGTGCCTGGGATCCCATGGAAAGAAATCTGTTTTGGTAAATGCACATTTGAAGTCAAGATCGAATCGACCATGAGTGTGTACACAAGTTATCGATTTATATTTCTTTTTAAAAAAAGACAGTTTTATTGGTCAAATTTTCACAGGTCTCATTTGCCAATTAAACACAAAATGTTTTACTTTTTATTTCTTACCTATGTCAACAGTAAGACATAATCCTTTGATCCACCCTTTTACGTTTTTGCCTTTAGAACACATTAAAGTTTACTTTTGTAACACTTCTAAATAGAAGTGTTTGTTTTTGTTACTGAGAGCTGAAATGTTAATCAAAATCTGAGAAAATCCTCATTATTCAGCACCTTTATAGCTTCCACAAAATCTTGGCATACATCATTTTGCGTATGCTTTAGACCCTGCCCACACACAGCCGATTTAATTATTGCGTGAAAAGCGTCCACGCTCATCACAGAACTCTGGCGAGATGATTGCGCATTAAACATCGCGTAGAATCGCGCCCATTTGCCCGTCAGGATATTGATATTTAAAGTATTAAATACGATCCATATTTTCATAATAATCGATGTTACTTTCATAATTTTCCGACGAATTCAGATTAAATATAATTTATTTTACTAACTAAGCATGTGGTTTTCATGCGAGCATGCTTGCCGGTATTTTCAGTTTGGATTACCTATCGAGAGGATGACACAAGAAATCAAGTAAGTTTAAAGCTGCTTTGCCTAGTATTGATATTGAATGGTTCTGTTGAAATTACATTCAAATTAGTTCCCAAACTCACTATTATCTATCTCTTACTTAATGAAAACTTCAAGAAATGTCTGTATTCCATGATTTTACGATCACTGACATACAAGAATAAGTGCGGACAAATTTGAAATAAATAAGCGGTTCAACGCCTTCCATCTTCGATATTGATATTTTTAGAGTTGCTTATTATTGTCATTATTATTTTATCATTACGCACAATGTATTACGGTCTTTTTTCCGCGAAAATAATTATCAAATACAGAAAATAAGGATGCGAACATGGGCATTTTTTTTTCAACAAAAATTCCACCAGGGGTGAATATGATATGTAAATACCTCCCAGGGGGTAATACGGTTTTCCAATGCTATAGCCTATGGCTTATCATACCATCCCGCCAAGAGGTATAATAAATAGATTCATTGATGTGTGAAGGATGAGCATCCTGTGCGCTTTACCCACTTGACAACAAAAGGGTTCATACATTTCTATCATGGTAAAACATCAAGGCCTTTTTCACGGACATCAAGGGGGTCAATAAAGAGGCCAAACGCTATGTCCCAGATCGAGTCCAGACGCTAGGGCCCACTGCTCTTTGGACGCTAGGGCCCACGTCTGTGTTTTAATGAATATATGGACATACACATTGTGTCATGTATATTCATGTATATTGTTTTGTTTTATTATTTCGATTAAGGCCAAACACTTACATTATTATACAAACAAACAAAACGTCTTTTATTTGAACAGATTGTTTTCATTGTGTTGCATAGGTTCCAATCTTCTACGAGCATGATCGAATAGCGACATGAACATATATGGACGGCGACCTTGCTGGGATACGGTGGAACAATAAGATAATATTCAATTAAATATGAGATTTTTGGTGAATATTATAGACGAATGTCTTCGCCGAAATCAATCTATAGCCATGATAATTTAGAAAAGAAATGATAATATATTGATTTCTAAGGTCTGGAAATATGAGGTTGATATTCTGAATAGTTCGACTGCAAATAATGCACTTGTCAATTGCAGCCCATCCCCGACCCCCCAGGGCAAGAAATTCTTGTAAATGCCCCACCCCCGGGGCACATTTTTCAGGCAGGACATAAATACTAACCTTTTTAAGCATGTGACAATACTACATGGCCCTCCAGGGTGTATTATTAAAATTTAATATTTAATATGGAATTATTTCAATTATAAGAATTTGTAGGTCTATCAAACCTATGACAAAACAAGAACACATTAAACCCTTGGATAATAACTCTTATGGACTTAGTAAGGACGCACATAGGTGAATTTCACATAATCAAATATATATGCATTTATTGTACTGTTGTGAAATATTGTACTGTTGTGTTTGATTACCGTAATTAAGTCAAATTAATTTGCCACGTGATTAATTACCGTATAAGTATGAAATATATAGACTCAATAATTTTATTGTCTAGTACTTTTGTACCTAAATTAATGTATCACTTGATTAATTACTCTCTAAGTAGAAATGATCCGCCTCATATAACATGAATTGTTCCAAAATCTTTAATTATTGGTTTCTTCACTAATTACTGAATAAGTAGAAATGATGCGCCACATTTAAGATTTTTCTATGGTCTTTTATTATTGGTTTCTTGACACTGAAACCATGAATCCTGTGTAGGAATCGATGCCCATATATACATAACAAGTGTCTGTTTCTGTCTGTCTCTGTGTCTCTCTCCATGTTGATCAATGCCCCTGGCTGCTACCCCTGCTTCCTATACTACTAGGGGAGTGAGTGGGCGGGTGGCGATTATCATCATCTTCTCTCTCCATCAACATCTGTTCTTCTGCATCATATCACTCCATCATCTTTGTGTATTTTTATCATCATCTTTGATCCGAATTATTGATATACTGCATATAAATAGTGATTTCTTGGAAGTTTCAATGGGAATAAGGACAAAGACTCTTGTGAAAATGTGGGGTCCCTTAACAGTACAGGGTAGGACCTTGACGCTTGAGGGCAAAGACAACATCCATGGCTGTCACTGTCTTCCTCTTGGCATGTATATATACACGTATATATGTATGTATACTTGTGCGAGTATAGATATATTCAAAATATATTAAGATAAAATCATATGTGATGTGTTACAGGAAAATGAGCTCATCCTATAGAGTATATTTGGCTACTTTAACAACGATTGCAAATAGAGGTACAAATAATTGCCCAATAATCATAAGACATTAGAAAAGTCGAATAAACATGTTGAGGTATTTAATACAATTTAAATTGTGTAAAAGGCTCAAATAGTTTTTGAGTGATAAGCATACGTATTCAGACATAATTTTAGAAATTATTTCAGCGAATACCTCATCCTATGGAGTATATTTTATCGCTACTTTACCAACGATTGGAAATAGAGGTACAAATAATTGCACAATAATCTCATGAAATTAAGAAAGTCGAATAAATATGTTGGGGTATTTAATATAATATAAATTGTGTAAAAGGCTTAAATGGTTTTTGAGTAATGAGCATATATGTATTCGGATATAAGTTTAGACATTATATGTACCCTTCCCTCTCTCTGTCTCTCTCTGTCTCTCTCTGTCTGTCTCTCTCTCTCTAGCCCTAGACTGTCTGCTCTGTCTCTCCCCTCTGTTTCAAAACTAAATATATCAAATGAATATATTTCTGGCGAAAAATGAACGCCGTCGAAAAAATTAATCGGCCGCCGAAAATTATTATCGTGTCCGAAAAAAAAATCGGGCGAAAAAAACATTCGGCACTTGTGAAAGTCACTCATCAAAAGCCACAAGTTTGCGTTTTGTGAATCCGTTGCCCCATATGCATCTCGCGCTTAGTTATATCTTAGTATTCTTCCCGCTGGGAATGACAAGTGGTACTATAAGCTAATTAGACTAGTTCTATCTTAATCGTACGAACACTCATTAAAACTGAAACCAGACATGGTCCCTTGTCCTAATGCTATGTACACCTGAGAAATAAAACAGTTTTGATGAATTATGTGAGGAGTGCAAATAAAACGTCAATGTTAGGTATCAATAAATCAATGCCTTCGATTGGATAGACACTAGAAGCTTGATATTCACTCTTATCCACCTGGCCGACGGTTTCAACATATAGGTCAAGTCTCCAGAAAATGTAGAATTGGCCTTCATCAATCCTCTCAAATAACCACAATTTAAAGCAAAAGTGAGGTACAAAATTCAGTTCAACATAACCAGACAGATTTATTGAATGAATACAATACAGAATACACTCAGACATACCTAGAATCACCAATTCTAGGATCAAAATGAGCTTTAAAACTTTCTAGGGGCATTTTAGAGTAAAATTTGGTAAGAGACATTTTTAGGTCAATTTTTGGGTATAGATTTTGAAAAATAATCTTACCAAGCTGAAAAATTCATTTTTACCCTTCTAAAAGCCCCAAAACAAAATGGCTGCCATTAAGTATTAGGAAAACCAAGAATCATGTCTAAAATCCTTATTTATTCATCAATATCATTGTGTAATAGCTCAAATTAAAGGTCTAACCAAGATGCATCACATAACACTAATTCTGCAGTTCCCTTGTTAATTTGGTTACCATGGCAACCAAAAAAAGAGAAAAAATCACTAATTACCAAATCACGTCTAGAATCTTCAATTACGGTCATTTGATAGCTCAAATAAAATGCCCAACTGAGATACATCAAATGTTCAAAGTTCCATGGTTGTTATAAATCTGGTTACCATGGTAACCAAAAGTAAACAAAATAGCAAATGACCAAGTTGTGTCCAGAATGCTTATTTCTTCATTGAAATGGTCATTTAATAGCTCAAATTGAAGGTCTCACTGGAAAGCATCCTTATGTACTAGTGCTGCAATTACTATGAAAATCTGCTGACCATAACAACCAAAAATAAACAAAGAAGGAAAGTTTGCTAGTAAGTAATTCATATAATATTTATATCATATTACTGACCTGACCTTGGTTCATTATTTTGTATAGTCCCAGTTTTACTACTTCCCTTAAAGTGGCACTTGCCAATCGCAGAACTCATTTATGAGCATTTGGTCAAAATTACAGAAATGAAGTGCAATAGATCTCCCTACCCATGACATCATATAAACACATATTGCTTAGGTATTTTCTGAATATTCTGGTTGAAAATTATTTTGGTCTAGCCAAACCAAGCAGACCAAAATAACCTGGGTACAGCGCGGCCGTTACGCAAGTACCAATGACGCATGCACATTCTGTGACGGCCGTCATTGACGCATTGTCGCAGGGAACGTTATGATGTAAACAAAGCTGTAGACCTACCGTAACTACTCTCTAGCTCTCACCGGATGTACATATGATATGTAGGCTATTTGATCTGTCAAAGCCTGTGGGATGCATACCTTATTAAAAATAGGTTCATTAAAAGTATTCTTTAGAGGTTTATAAGAGAAAACAAATGGATAGAAGAAAGGTTACTGCTGTTAGGCTTGCGTAAATTTTGGTGACGTTGTCCTATGTCCGTGCATCATTCTGACCCAGTCACCGTGGTTTCAAAATAAAACCATGTCAGGCCTTCGCCATGGTCATCTCGCATTGACTAATCATTCCATGAAAGAAAAAACATTTAGAAGTGCGTTTCATATCACCTGACATATTTTGATTCAAATTCTTGTTTTATTTTTCTTAAATCCTGATCTTCATTGGCAGTGATCTTAGCCACTTTAATTAATTACTTTAAATTCATAAACATGGTGTACACTGGGGTTAGGGTCAGAAAAGAAGCTATTTTAGAATGTAAACCAGTAGAACTTGGGCGGAAGCGTGACTTAGAGTACTACTACAATTTTTTTGATGAAATGGATTCAGCAGGTGGTCAGGTTCAAGAAACTGATGAGTGCCCAGCTGGCATGCTTGAGCATTTTTAATAAAATCCGTTTCCATGGCAACCGCCTATGAAAATGGGGATTTTAGAATTTTGCATATCTCTGGAAATAGGAATGATATAAACTTGATTCAAGTGACCACAAATATGTAACCTGGGATGCACTATAAGATGAACACATGACCAAGGTCATTTGAGGTCAAGGTCATTTGAGGTGACAGTCAAGGTCATATCAAGGTCAAATGCCAAAAATAGGCATTTCTGGATATTTTAAAGTTGTATAGTTACATGCTGAATGTTCCAATGTGGTTATTTTTACAAGTCAGACTCCAGCAACCTTGTACATGACATATGACAGACCCCCAGTCATTCAAAAACGTTGCCAGATACATGTTATTACAACAGCCTTGATAGATGGGTACTTCTAGTAGGGCAGAATGGATGTTGCCCGGTAATCATTCAAATGATGATGTAAGCACCAAATTTGGCACAAATGTTCCTCACAGGTAACCTTTTCATATAAGCCTGTTGGCCACCGGAAATTTCAAGATGGCCGCCATTTTTTCAAGATGGCCACCATTTGAGACCAGAAAAAGCTATTTTTTTCACAGAATTGGCTATCCCCACACCTCTGGTATAGATGGGTCAGTTTTTTCAAGTGTGATGTTTTCGAATTCCTGGAGCTTGGGTAATGGTCAAAATGAAATTTTTCTGTATCAGATCATGACATATGGATCCTAAGAATTCTGGAAAACTTGATTCCAACCAAATCCAACCAGTGGTTGGGCTCTTCCTTGCCCTTTAAAAATTACCTTCCTGTAATTCTCATGCACCATGACCCTCCTTGTGAGCCCATTATCTTAATATAAATTATTTACCAAACTGTCAGAAAAAAAATTGGCCTTTTAATATTCATAATGCTTATAATTGGGTCCTAGATTGTTGAAACCCTATACTATATCTGTGCAGAATGCGAATAATACATAAAAATTGGGTTTTGATCATTTTTACATGAATTTTATGATTTCCATTATCATTTCCATTGCAAATAATTTCACACACTTAATATGCATAGAACCCGTTCCATTATTTTGTACACCCTTCTTGACATATATAACCAGTGGTTTTCATTAATTTTGGTCTGAAACATAAATCTCTTTCACCAGGTTATGGAGAAACAGGCTTTAAATCAGGTCCCCTTATGTGAGAATTTACCCAAAATTTCCAACATTTTTATGCTAACAACCGCTTTGTTGTATCGGTTTGGCATTCTAGCTCAACTAGAAAGATAAGTATTTCATCATCTTATCTTAATCAAGCAAATAAAGGGAGGAAATATGCGATTTTACCATGCGGTTTTACAGGATTTTGGAAAATATCAAATATCACATTATGGGAAATAGCTCTTTATACTACCAAATTATGTTGGATTGGTGTTTTAAATGATTTCTAAGGATTGGACACATGTGCCTTATATAATTAGGTTGATTGCCCAGCGGAAAAATATATTTTGGGTTATTTTTTAAGAAAAAGCATAATTCTCACATACAAGGTCCCTACTGGTAGGCAGCACTATAAGGTTATTTTGTTAACTACATTTTACTGTTGTTTTAAATGGATCTCTGACATATAGATACCTGTACGTTATATATTAGATCAATTCCACTAGAGTAACAATATACTATTCCTTTATATTGTAGAAAAGAGATAAATCTTATGCACAGATAGCAAATTAGGCATTTTTCAACATCAAACTAGGTTGTATTGTCATTTTGTATCAATTATTTGGACACATGTGCCTTATATAATTAAATTGATTCCACGACTGGAGAAATATATTTTTGGTTGATTTTGAAGAAAAATCATAATTCTCATACTCAAGTTTCCTACTGGCAGGCGGCATAAAAAATGCTTTTTACTGTTATTTTAAATAAATTGCTGACACGTTGACACCTAAACACTAGCTATCAGGTCGATTCCACTTGGGTAAAAACATATTATTTGTTTATTTTGTAGATAAATCATGAATCTCACACACAAGGTCCCTATTTCTAAGTAGCAAATCAGGCTATTTCACCATCAAAATATGGTGTATTGTTAGTTTGAGTGAATTCTAAGCATTGAACACACATGCCTTATATGATTAGATTGTTTCCACCTGAGGACAAATATATTGTTGGTCGATTTTGAAGAAAAATCATAAGTCTCATGTACAGAAAACTATAATTATTTGGAATGAACAAACAGGATTAGAGGAATCTAATGACACTAAGATGATGAGTTTCCTTTAATTATTAAAGAAGATATCATCGACAATGCAGTTTTTTGGCACAAAACTGACCCATATAGCAAACTATAACACATGCTCCCTTATGCAACCATGGGCACAGCCAGCATGTTGCAATTAATGAAGCGAGGTATTTTTCTGAGTTTTGTAATGAAAATCAATTGTTTTTATGTTCCAATTTTCTGCCTGGTTGCACAATTTCTCATAGGTGTTAATGCATGGGTGTCTAATGTATTGTGATACAGAGATAGAGAGAGATGAACACAGCTGCTTGTTGGCCATAACTTGCATAATTACATATGGTCACAATGGGAAATGTCTGGATATTACTTTTGCATAAGTAGTTATTGTGAATAATTGGCATTACATTTCGGCAAAGCTAGATTCTTTGTATTTATGAAGAAATTTGGCAATACTAAGCCTTCACATTGTTGTTGTTGTAACTTTTATTTGCCTATTATTTTAAGTGACATACACCCTTCATTTCTATTGTTATCATTATTTAATTTCCTTATAATTTCTGGTTCCCCCAAATCCAGTCATCATTTTTGGGGGAAAAAATTGGTGGCCATTTTGTAAAGTGGCGGCCATCTTGAAATTCCAAGTGTCCCAGGAATACAAATGTGACTTCTACATAGGTAAATACATACAATATGACATCAAGATCATACAAATAGGACTATTCTAGCCAATTCTAAGGCAAAAATAGCATTTTCGGGTCATAAAAACGGCCATCTTGGACAAGGGCGGCCATCTTGATTGTATCCCAGAAAGACAAATATGGCCTCTACATTAGCAAAAACATGATTCAGCATCAAGATCATTCAAATCGGTATATTTTAGCCAATTCTTATACCTAATGGCACAATGGAGGTTTGTAATCGATCGAGACGTTGGGTCAAATCGCTAGACACTCCAGGTGGAGTACGATCTGACCCAACGTCTCGATCGTTTACAAACCAAACAGAGTGCTATTAAATTACGGAAGACGAGAGTGCTCACGCATGGAAAGTTTCATTTTTTTAAATAGAAAATCATTTTCATTTCCAAAATCATTTTGAATTTCAAAATCATTTTCCATCTCATTTAAAAACTAAAATCCCTTTGGTTTTAAAGTATGTTTCAAAAGACACAGGCGTTTTCATTTTCGTTTTGAATTTGATTTCCGTTTTCATTTCCATCTTGAAATGGAAATGATAATCTATGAACGAGACTTAGAACGAGATGAGATCTCACGAGATTTCGAGCACAAAATGGCGGCCCCCATAGGTGCCGCCATCTTTGATTCCTTCCTCAGGGGAAGTGAAGGGAGAGAGAGAGAGAGGGAGGGACAGAGAGAGAGAGAGAGAGAGAGAGAGGGAGGGACAGAGAGAGAGGGGGAGGAGAAGAGAGGGAGAGGAGAGATGAGAATGACTGATATAAGCATAGTTTTCTTTTAGTCTTCTAGTTAGCCATATGTGCTATGTGTATGGTATGTGTCACAGTTATGATTATACCATCAGGTATAATGGCCAATCATACCAGACCTAGTTTCACCTATACATCTATCGATTTTCCTTCTCCTCCCCCTCCCTGACTACCTCCCTTGCTCTCCCTCCCCTTTTATTCCCCCTCCTTAATAATAATGAGTAATGTGTGGACAGGTACATCTTTCGTAAAAAAATTGTAGAAAAAGTTAGTCGTAAAAAAGTTAGTTGTAAAAATAGTTGGTCGGAAAAAGTTGGTCGGAAAAAAAGTTAGTCGAAAAAAAGTTGGTCATAAAAAGTTGGGTCGGAAAAAAGTTGGGTGGAAAAAAGTCACTCATAAAAAGTCTGCCGTAAAAATGTCTGCCGTAAAAAAGTTGGTCGAAAAAAAAGTTGAAATGAAAACGGAAATCAAATTCAAAACGGAAATGAAAACGCCTGTGTCTTTTGAAACATACTTTAAAACAAAAGGAATTTTAGTTTTTAAATGAGATGGAAAATGATTTTGAAATTCAAAATGATTTTGGAAACGAAAATGATTTTCTTTTTTAAAAATAAAACTGAATTTTACTTTTCATCACATGAACACTCTCGTCTTCCGTAGCTATTAGGTATTTATTACATACTAAATGAACAAGAGAACTCGATTTTAATAGTATTTTACCTTACTTTCGACCAATCTTGTGGATATTCAGCTCAAATAGCACTATAGGTGCTATTTGACTTTTCAAATAGCACCCCTGAATTACACCCCTGAAATCACATGTGTATGTAATAATGTGGCAAAAATAGCATTTTCTGGTCTCAAATGGCGGCCAACTTGGAAAAATGGTGGCCTTTTTGAAATTTCAGGTGGCCAACAGGCTTTTTTTAAAAGATTAATGATTTGAATGATTACCCGGAAAAATCCATTTTATCTGCCCAACTAAAAGTACCCATCTGTCAAGGCTGTTGTAATGGCAACATGTATCTGGCAAAATTTTTGAATGACTGGGGGTCTGTCATATGTCATGTACAAGGTTGCTGGAGTCTGACTAGCAAAAATAACCACATTGGAACATTCAGCATGTAACTATACAACTTCAAATGTCCAAAAATGCCAATTTGGGGCATTTGACCTTGAAATGATCTTGACCTTGACCTCAAATGACCTTGACCTCAAATGACCTTGGTCATGTATTCATCTGATAGTGCATCCCAGGTTACATATTTGTGGTCACTTGAATCAAGTTTATATCATTCCTATTTCCAGAGATATGCAAAATTCTAAAATCCCCATTTTCATAGGCGGTTGCCATGAAACGGATTTTATTAAAAGCGCTCAAGCATACCAGCTGGGCACTCATCAGTTTCTTGAACCTGACCACCTGCTGAATCCATTTCATCAAAAAAATTGTAGTAGTACTCTAAGTCACGCTTACTCCATATTTGGGGGTTTGTCTACGGGACTAATGCGTCACCCTTATTCTACACAATTAGCTGTTTCAGTATACAGTTTCAGTTCATGGCTTTCAATGGTATTCAGAATCTCGATCCTCAGTCTTATCTTTTCCCCCAGTTCAGGGTGGAGACAATATTATTCAGTCATTGTCTGCATCACAGTAGTCAGGGGTGGCCATTCTCCTCTATGTTGGGCTCGAGAAAGTTCCTGCCTAAAGGAGTTCAGACACACCCTTAAGTACTTCCTACTAACTGTGAGAATGAGATAAAGCATGAGAACTATTTAGAGGTTGACATTACTGCAAGGGGTGGAGCCAACTATTTCCTATATGGAATTTAATCAAATATTTTAGGTTTTTACTGATGTGATATGCTAATATATCTTAACAATATGGAACATCTGTTTGTGGTTTTAAAAGACTGTGCAATGGGAGCGGTCGCCCTCTGGTCCCCTGTTACCGCATACTCATCTAGCAACACTATTTTGTCATCCAGAATCGGAACTGCCCTACAGTGATTATGTCCTGCCCAGTACTCAGGGAATGGTCAGACTGTACCAATTTGTGAAGCTCACCCTCTTTGCCTTCTTTTATTACAAACCTTTCTGAACCACTGAATAGAATATTAGAACATGTTTCCATGGTTACAAACAAATTAATATAGGAAAGTCACACAAGGGGTAAATCTTATGGATAAATTTATATATATCAAAGTATATGCATCGTAAGCATGTTTTGGGTTCATGTTCACATATAAAATATATTGATTTGTAGTAAAATAGTTCATTCTTTGTTCATTTATGGATGCTATGGTGACTATATTGTCATAGCAACCACGGGAATAGTATAGGATGATGTATCTCAATTGGGCCTTTAATGTGAGCTATCAAATGACCATATCAATGAATAAATAACTATTCTAGATCAGATTTGGTGATAATATAGCCATTTTATTGTTGTGCCATACCAACTATGTGCCATACGTGCCATACCAACTATGAACCCAGTTTAAAATGATGGCCCTTGATGGCCCCTTTAATTTGAGCTATTACACAATGATATTGATGAATAAATAAGGATTTTAGACATGATTCTTGGTTTTCCTAATACATAATGGCGGCCATTTTGTTTTGGGGCTATTAGAAGGGTAAAATCGAATTTTTCAGCTTGGTAAGATTATTTTTTGAAATCTACACCAAAAAATTGACCTAAAAATGTTTCTTACCAAATTTTACTCTAAAATGCCCCTAGAAAGTTTTAAATGTGCTTTTATAATGATCTGATTCCAGTCTATCTAATTTAGCAGAATTTGATAGATGTGTAGAACAGTAGATTGGGTATTTTCTGAAAAATGCCAGCTGCAAATTTTAGGAATGCGATCGCTGTGGATAAGAGACTATATGGGTGAAGTCGCCAGAAAATGTACGATTCGCCTTCACCAATTCTCTCAAATAACCCAAATTCCAAACGAAAAAAAAGTTGAAAATACAGTTTAACCTAACTAAACAGAATGCTACAATCAATGCAATGCAAGCATAAAAGATGCTACAGTGATGTACGATTGTTTACAACCTTTACTCATATGTTAACAGGGACAACACACAAACTCATATCTTCATATCCCTAAACCAGGTCTAAATGTACACCATATCTATGTTGGCATGTTGAAGAGTACGAACGAGATAAGGAATATATATACATTTACATTTGTCATGTTTCTGTCACCTGATGATATCTCAGGACATTATTCCCTGATTAAAAAGTACTTATAAATGTGACAAACTGAACATGACATCTGTAATAATTCATTTATGGTAACCTAGTGTAATTGTAAGGTGATTAGAAAGGATGAATTATATATGTTGAACGTTTTTTACGAAGCCAGGGTACCTCCCCAAAATTATTGTTTCTGCAAATCTCTTACTGATTTTAAAATGTACGTCAATGCAACAATTAATTGTTTATCTGCATTCAAAATTCAACTGCGAAGCATGTATCTGGTATGCATAAAAAATGGAAAATTAGTGCACACCTTGCAAGTCAAAGTAGATCTATGTATTTGATTTTCTTCACCCACAAATACATTTTGTCAGGATATGACCCACAAGGACACTATCTTTGAATTTGGAGTGGCCTAACGTAAAATTGTTATCTTAAACTTCCAATTATATGTACCCTGATTAAATAAACCTTCCTGTGTTTATTAACTGATTGATATTTTGACCCTAACTTTTGGGTGAAGTCTCCAGAAAATGTACAATTTATTTTCACCAATCCCCTCAAATAACCCAAATTTCAGACGAAAATAAAGTTCAAAATACAGTTCAACCTAACCAAACAGACTGCTAGCATCAATGCAATGCCAAATATACTCAAATTTACCTAGTATTGACCAAATTGCTGCCTAATTTAGCAATATTTTCTAAATGTATACAACTGCCAATTGTACATTTTCTGAAAATCTGACCCTTTTGGTATGTATCAGATTCTTAAATAATCCTTCAAATGAAATTATCCGATATGAATAATTTGACGGCTTAAAACGCACCATTCAAATGCACACCTTACATCTTTAATTGGAAGCTTCCAGCAAACCATGGGCAAAATGGGTTTGGAAAATCTGGGCTTTGACGGAGGAAATATTCAAAAGGGATTGAATGAAAATATTTCTACAGGGATTGTCAATACTGATGACATTTTGAAAGACACATTTTCTCATTCTAAAAATCAACCAAGAAAAAAGTTCAAGAGGACCATCATCATAGAGCCAGCTTTTGCTCTTTTTTACATGTTCTACATCTCAAGTTTCCCACTGAACAGTCAATATCTATACCATGTTATAGGAGAAAGGCACAACCTTAGTAGAGCTTTAGAAGCCACTGGAAGAGTGGGAAATCGTTCTATTTCACACAGTCCATGTGATTCTGCCAGAGACAAAAATGATAGTGTTTATCTTTTACAGCAGAAGGTGCAAGCTGAGGCATCAACCCTCAGTACATACTTGGAATTGGCCAGTGGTATCCCAGCCATCATCGCCGTTTTGTTCTATGGTAAGAAATCAAATTCAAAGTATTATGATATAATATAATATTCCCCATTCACAAAACATTTGGAGAAATATGCTTATTGTCATACACCGGGTACATATTCTCTAAGAATTAATTCCACATCATGCACTTTGTACAACTAGAAACCAATGTAAAGTGGCTTTTAAATGAAAAAATATCATTGGCAACTGGTTAACCCAGTATAAATACAGTTACTTTTTAACCCATTTAGGACGGGGGCAGTTTACACATATTTTGCCTGGCTGACGGGGGCCCTTTTCTCCCTTTTTGGGCTTCAGGACGGGTGTTTAACATGAGGTTTAGGGTTTAAAAACACTTTAAGAATATTTTCTTCAAATAATATGTGTCATATGTACATTGTTTAATAGGTGTAAACAGTTATTGATCATATTTTTTCATAATTTCTAGAATTTGGTCTTCAATAATTAAAATAATGGGTCTCAATTGGGTGCAATATGGCGGCAACCTTGCTCCAAATTCATTTTCCAGCATTTATGTATGTTAGTTATGACGTCATCATTATTGTCTCCATGACAACATACCTATACAAATATTTCTAGTGTGTTTGTATACATATATATTAAATTTCATCAAAATCCATTCATCTTTTATTAAGTTATGCCCCCTTCAATTTATATAAAAAATTGATGCCTTGAGGCATCACCCCGCCCCCTGAGCCAAATTATGTGTGATGCCTTGAGGCATCAGCCCGTCCACTGAGCCATTTTGATGTTGATGCCTTGAGGCATCAGCCCGCCCTCAATGGGTTAAAAAGACAAGAGATCTCCATAGGGGAAGGTCAATGTTGTTACGCTTTAATTTGTATTTCTAGGGACACTTATAGACAGATATGGACGAAAATTGGGCCTAATATTTCCGCTCATTGGCGTATCCATGAAGGCAACAATATAGCTCATGACCAGTTCATTGAATATTCCACTGGAGATTGTATACATCGCTCATATTGCAGACGCCGTGGGTGGTGGCATGGGTACATTTGCAACTGCCTGTTACTCTTTCTGGGCAGATACTGTTGCCCCAGAGAACATGAGTAAAAGACTTGCAATATCTGATGTTGCGTTTGGGTTTACACTGGCTGTCATGGATGTACTGATGGGTATATTAATACAGAAGACTGGATTTGTTTGGCCATTTGTGGTAGTGTTGTGTGGTCATGCTCTCAACATGGTGTACACTGTGTTCTTCATTCCAGAGCCAGTTGATAAAACGGCAAAGAAGAAAGATCTATCGCCTAAATTTGTCATTGAATCCTTCAAGGTATTTTCAAAGTTTCTGAATTGGTTAGGCCAATAGAATAGGTGTGTTTCCAATAACCCCCCCCCCCCCTCCCCTACCTTGGAAACCCTTCCCCTACCTAAACATTTTATTACCATACTTGATTTTTTTTTGATTTTTTGACAACAAAAGCTGATAAAAGAGGGAAAACAGGTTTTCCTTACTCGGAACTGTTGAAAAGTACATGTCCCTTGTTTAAAACAACAATTGTTCCTGGAATGTGCTTTTATTAAAAGAAAATTTACCCTACCTTCCTATATTCTACTTCAGATATCTCGGAAACACGCCTATTACTTTTTTGGGGCCTTAGGTTGGTTAAAATTGAATTTACTGAGACCAAGTAATTATGTCCTACCAAGACTCTCTAAATTATTTAGTCCAAAAGTTGCTCATATGACTTTAAAGGAAATTGTGATTTGTTCATATATGATATTCTTGTTTAGGTTAACCCATTCAAGGTGGGGGCATATTTTGCCTGGCTGAGGGGAGCCCTTTTCCCCTTTTTGGGGGTTCAGGACGGGCGTTTAACATGAGGTTTAGGGTTTAAAAACACTTTAAGAATATTTTCTTCAAATAATATGTGTCATATGTACATTGTTTAATAGGTGTAAACAGTTATTGATCATATTTTTTCATAATTTCTAGAATTTGGTCTTCAATAATTGAAATAATGGGTCTCAATTGGGTGCAATATGGCAGCAACCTGCTCCAAATTCACTTTCCAGCATTTACGTATGTTAGTTATGACGTCATCATTATTGTCTGCATGACAACATACCTATAAAAATATTTCTAGTGTGTTTGTATACATATATTTCAAATTTCATCAAAATCCGTTCATCTTTCATTAAGTTATGCCCCCTTCAATTTATATAGAAAGTTGATGCCTTGAGGCATCACCCCGTCCCCTGAGCCATTTTGATGTTGATGCCTTGAGGCATCAGCCCGTCCTCAATGGGTTAATTGACAATTCATCCTTAATGGTCTTGACCAAGATACATTCTGAGTCTTGATTTCCATTTTAGGTTCTCCCAAGGAAAAGACCTAACCATGGACGCTTTTTGTTATTATTCTTCCTCCTTACATATAACATGTGGATTTGGTACTTTTAGCCGTTATAGCTTGCAACAACTTTATAAACTCAATTCTCCTTTCTGCTGGAATTCCACCCTCATAGGTGAGTTGTGTATGATATATGTGTTACTAAGTTACCTCATCCTTCATAGTACATTTTGATTGATTTCTTGTTAAGATTGTCCTTCATAATGTACCTTTGTAATTCATGTTCTGTAACTCTAACATGCTGTATGTGATTATTATTATATTACAATATAGATAATGACTTTCAATAAAAGACAATTACAACACAATAGGATAAGTACAAAAGTACAAATATGATTAACCTTTCTCTGTGTAGATATATTCCAATCATAACTGTGGGGTAGGGAAGGAAATCTAAATATTGAATTATATTGCAACCACTTGAAACCAAGTATCTCACCCTTCTCTTACATAGGTTTATACAGTGGTGTGCAGGCAATATTGCAAAATGTGACTCAGGTGGTTGTTGCCTTATTCTTGATAAAGAGAATTGGTGAAATTTCAGTCGTGCAAATCAGTTGTGCTTCCTTCATCTTAGCCTATACACTGGAGGCTTTCTCCACTACAAACTGGATGCTCATGTCAGGTAATGAAAGATTGTGCTTTGCTATTCAATAATTATATATTTTGTATAGACCAGCTCACAATACTCAATAACTAAAGTGTCATGCAGTAAACATTGAAATATTGAGTTGCCTGGATTGTTAAACTTGAAACAAATTTTCTCTTTACGCTACTTGGACGATTCCGTAGCGATAGCCTTTCTTGAATTCTCGAATAAGAAATGGCGTAATACCCCCTCCTGATGGACCTCGGCAAAGGCTGACAAACCAGACCTATTTGCACGAGATCTGATGGATAGATCGTAGTTAACACTGGCCTTTAAAGCATAAACACTTGACGCAGCTTTGTTGGCTATTGTAATACAATGATTAATCACTCCCAATACTTCTTCTGATGGGCGATTGTCTGTTACCAGTTTAGCAACAAGCTTCAGATTAATTGATAGTAATTTTTCAATACTGTCAATGGATTCACCTGTCTCTAAGTCTTTAGTGGGATCAAAAGGAAGAGACCTCGATCTAGACCTCGTCCTCGGACGTCTCACTGACCTCCTATGTCCAGGTACACCATAAATTGATTCTCCAAGGCTAGGTGATCTCCCTTGAAATTCTATGGTATCAGCACTGTCAGAAGAATTAGCTGAGTCTCCCTAACCTCTCTTGAATGAATTGTTGAGACCAAGGACTTCAGCATTGATTCCAATTTGTCCAATCTTCCCTCCATAATCTTGTTTTCTTCAGAAAATACTGGAGAAATATCAGAAATTACTCTCGCACACTTCAAGCCAGTAGGAGAACTATGAGCAACCTTGCACTTGGTACAATATCTCTTCTTATTACCCATTCCACCCAAAAAAAATTCAAGTGATAAGGAGATGTCCGCTCAGTGTGACCGTTGAAAGTGGGCGTGGCAGTTGCGTGCAAGCATGATGTCACAATAGTCTCTGAGACCTCCCGATGACAAATATATTCATCGAGGGATCGATTTGTTAAACTTTGAAATATTGAGTTGCTAGTAGGTAAATCCGTTGGATTAATTAACCATAGATTAAAAGTAATGAAAACCTCCATTTCGGGCCTGCTGGCACACTGTTAGTACATGTTAGTACATTTATAATCTCCCAGCTTCGCCTCGGGATTATACACCAAATAGTCCACCAGCTATATATATGCAGACGGCACAAACTAACATCACACATGAGTTTCAATACACTCTTGCAGTTAACAGTCTTTTTTTACCTGGGACTGGGACTTCTACTTTGACGCTTGGCATGAACAACACATCTTCATAGTAGGCTGGGCAAACAACAAGAGTAAATGGAAGTATACTAAGTTTATGTTATACCTGCGATATGTCTTATCAACAATTGCCATTATGATTCCAGTGCCATTACTGGGGTGTTTTACGGGTTTGCAGTTACCAGTAATGAGAGCAATTTTTTCTGGTCTAGTAACAGGCAATGAACAAGGTGGGACATTTATGATAACTTAAAGGCGAAATTATTGCCATTAATAACTGGAATTGTGTATAGTTGGTTTAACGCTAATCGAGTGAATTATATCTCATGTCATCTGTCTTCTTGTTATTGGAAAGTAATTTCAGAATCAATCTCTAGTATTTCACATTTAATATTATGATACAATTTTGCTGTGTTCAATGTTTTCCTCAAATAATAGGGGCCATGTTCAGTGTCTCATCAGCAACCGCTAAATTATCTACAATTATTGGGACCACTTGCTTCAACGCCATTTACAGAGCGACTCTGCTAGGTTTTAAAGGCACAATTTTCCTTTTGATGGCTGGTTTTGTATTCATGTCAATGATATTTCTCGAGTAAGTGTTCTTATACCGTCATGTCTTATAAAAACATATAGCCTATTCAAAGAGAGGTGTTTCATGAAGACAACATTTTACCTTAGAATCTCCATATAATATTTAAAGCTGCACTCTCAGTTAACTTTGGTCAAAAACTAAACCTTTTCTACTTTTTGTTCAGTTCTTTCCCAACCCATCTAAAATTGTTTGACCAAATTTTGACAATTCTCTAAATTTGTGTACAGACATATTCCATAGGCAGCAAAATATTGATAACTTCTGTCCCGTAAATATAATACGAGAAAGTTTGTAGGATTATAGACGAAAATGCAGCTTTAAAATCATATGGATAGTGCATTTACTGCATCCACATCAGTCCAATATATCGATGTCCGCATTATGCTCTGGTAGAATTTACCAATAATGATAACATGACCCTTGTTTATAAATCTTTTATTAGTTAGGTAAAGCATACTCATAATCAATTGTTCTTCTCATTGAATTCTAGGATTTTCCGACACATGCGCAAGAAAGTAGAAAAACTGCTGACAGTGGAGAAAGACATAGACACCAGGAGTGT
This sequence comes from Sthenelais limicola, assembly GCA_942159475.1. Taxonomy (NCBI): domain Eukaryota; kingdom Metazoa; phylum Annelida; class Polychaeta; order Phyllodocida; family Sigalionidae; genus Sthenelais; species Sthenelais limicola. Next base: position 30,611,161 of record OW804100.1, read on the forward strand.
TCATTCCCTGGACATAAGGAATACTAAGCTTTAACCAGCAGGGTCGTTGGAACCAGGGGGGAGAGGGGGGGGAAATAAATACTTGCCTTAACCCATAATATATACATAAAATGAGTCATTTTAGAGGAATTTCAGTTTATTTTCAGTTTTTTAGCAACCATACCTAGCCTAGCAACCGTAGAATTTCCTGAAATACTTGGATGAATTAGAGAACTATTGCATAGACTACTTTATGTAGGTATATTATTACAGATTATTTGTTAGAAATCAGTATTTCCAGCGAATGGCCAAAATTTCAATGAAAAATGTTACCGTGGCAACAGAACCCAGGAAAAGAATTTTTCAGAATGGATCAATATCTAAAATCAATCAGCATACCAAAATCTATCACTGTACCAAATTTCATGCTTGAATACCTATTTGAACAATTCTTGCACCAATCCTACTGACAATTTACCTGACCTGACCTAATTTGTAGAGGTACAATCTGGATGACATGCCGTTTATGGTCTCCTCTGATGCAATGGACATAATATGGATGTGTAACGATGCAACTGGTAATACAGGAAAATATGCATGGATCTTGATAATAATTGGTCCACCAAAGTGGAATTTTCTCCTCTTTCCAGGAAAGATATTATAAAAGTCTATATTAATTGTTCCTATCTCATTCTAAAACATTTCCAAGTCAGTGCTCAGAATAGCCCAATTTTAGCCACATTTTGAGCGCCAGTGATCTTGACCTTGGGGTCAAAGGTCAAATACAAAAAATCTCAAAGGAGCATCTCCCTATCCAGCATCCCACAAGGTTTGGTTAAAGTATGAATATCTGTTCCATACCTATTTATTTTTAATAAAAAGTTAATTTACTGAATTTAGGCCTCAAACCAAGTTTGAATCCGTTTCCAAGGAAACTGCAATACATCTGGAACATTTTAACCCCAGTCTATACTCCCCCATTGCATTCTCTTTGACCTGGTACCATTAACAAATTTTCTATCCCAAAGTAGCCAATTTTTGGGTCTGGGGCTCCGACATATCCATTTCAGGTCATATGTTATTCCTATAAGGTGAGAGAGAGAGTGAGAGTAAGAGGGCAATTTCAGTCGTGCAAATCAATTGTGCTTCCTTCATCTTAGCCTATGATTATACTCGAGGCTTTCTCCACTAAATATTTCTCTGAGCATAGGATAGAGAGCAATAAACTCAACAGCTGGCGAGGTGCAATTGATCCTGGTTGGTGTTTTGATTCGTATAGGGGCTTCATAGTCACTTAAGAATATCAATCGGTCATTCGACTTGGGTCAAAAACTAAAGATTTTCTACTTTTTGTTCAGTTCTTTTCCAACCCACCTAAAATCATTTGAACACGATTTTTGCGGACTTTGTTCAGTTGCTTTTGCTACAGGGCTTTAATGAGAGTCACATTATAGATATTTTTAATATTTTATGCCCACCATATAAGATTTGTAAACATTTATTGTAAAACAGTGCAATGAGACTTACATTACTACATTTATGCATCTTATATTATCTTATAACTTATTTTATACAATATATCTGTATCCTGGTAAAATATCAACAGATTCTGACATTTACATCTCAAATCATTTCCGAAGAATACTGGGTATCAATGATTTCAATTTAATATGTGTCCCTACTTTCCATTTTTCTTCTGCTGATTAGACTTTTAAAAAGTGTTTGTATCGCTATATAATATTTATAACTTGGACATGTCTATGTTGGTCAATAACATATGATATAATATATGATAAATTTTACTGGTACATTATATCAGCAAAGCCATGGCCAGGAAGAACTCTTTTTTGAGATGTCCACAAACGTTTTGTCTAAATTGACAAATAAGGAATTCTCTTATCTCATCTTATATTGACTGTACAGAGCATAAACTAATAGGGTCCATTCAGCCATACGCAGATGAACTATGTTATACTGTTAATCTTTGATAAATAATGAACTTATACTTATGGTGTTTCGTAAAACATGATGGTCATGTATTAGTACCAGCTGACCTCTCCATTGGTATCCGGTTTTGATGTCTAAAATTCATTTGACGCTTGTACATAGGTCATATACAAAAGGTATGCTGTGTAAGCAAGTAATTGAGTTCAGCTTTGGTAGAAGTAAAGATTTAGTCTATCAATAAAAATTCATACAAAACCAATAAAGCATTACTTGTGGTATACTAATCTTGTTTCAACTGTTAGCTATGTACAAATATGGTTGGTGCTTAAATGATCCAACCCACCCCTTTGTTACTAGGTTTTCAAGGCCTGAAATGATTATTGTAGTCTATCTTCCGGAGGTTATCTCTCCTAGGGTGTGCCCAAGTCACCTGTTTCAGAGACTTTAAGCGCATGCGGACGAAAAGTATCATGGCAGCAGCCGTAGAAACTGTGAGGAGGATTGCCAGGACACCTATGAGGATGATAAGCACAATGCTTCTACCGCACTCGGGAATATCTTCTACCAATTCCTGTCCGCTACCGCTTCCGCTGCGCTCAAGGGAATCTGACAATATACAATCAAACTCAATATTAAATAGACGCCTCACTATGGAAAGCCAAATGAAACCCTAAAAGCTGACGCATGCATGGCCCATTTGGCTCCCTATAGCCCCACAATTTGGATCTCCTCGTGAATCCTAAGATTTCATTTCAAACCATGGTTTATGTTATTTCAAAAACATCAACCAGAATTTGAAATGAAATCCTAAGATTCATCAGGAGACCCAAATCGTGGGGCAATCAGGGGCCAAATCGGCCATGTGTGCGTCAGCATTAACTCTGGAGTAGACATGCTATGCAAAACACCAATGGCTATGATTATAAAGGGAGTCTAAAGTTCCTATGTCAGGTTGTCTTTTACCGAAATGGCACCCTGTCACTTCATCACTTATTCCCGCTATTCAATCTATGGCAAGTCAAATGTAATCACTCCATTCCTCTTAAAGTTAAAAGTAACCAACCCATTTCCCATCAGAAACCCCTAGTATAGGCCTAATTGCTACAGAACAAATATTTGATCCTGGTATGCAGAAGTCAACCATTTTGTGGAAATATATAGCATCATATCAGCAAAGGTTATAAAGAAAAAGGTATGCATTGGGGTTATCATTACCTACCTGTAAAGCCACTTTGGGGAAAGGCTATCATGATGGAAGCATCTAGTTCCTGGTATTCTGTTTTGCCATCCCTTACTGCACGGCGTTTCCTGGCACCTCCAGCGGCACCATTATCTGAATAAAATCCAAAGTCAGAGTGAGGTTGTATATTTACAATAGAGGTGATGTACAACAGATCATTCGTTGTTTATTTAATGACAAACAAAGCTTTGCTGACCCAAACATGTTCCCACAGAACATAATAAAAAAGGTTTTCTACTGCTGCAATACCATGAACAATAACGGTGCCCCAGATCTCATCAGTGTAGGAATGTGCAGTGTGGCACATTTTGATATAATTCAGAATTATCACATTATGTTACGTCACACATTCATCACATGCATGTCATATCTCCCCAACGTTGCACAGGCAGAAGTGGATAGTTAGAGAAGCAATGTAGGGGGAGCATGGAAGACTACACAGAAGGGGACATATTAATGTTTTGCAGGGTCTGTGCATATATATACTATGACTGAGTGGTTATTCACTGCGAGCGGGACGAATACGCCCATTTAATAGTGTGTTCATTTATGTAAGCATGTAATACAGAAGCGTTGGTCCGAAGTCATCAATGACAGCGATATTGACCAACCACAAACGAGCATTCTTATAGCCCTGACTCCGGATTCCGCACATTCAGAACAAACATGGCTGTCAAAAACTGCTTCTGCCAGCCTAATACAAGTGTAAGAATGACGATTTACTATTATTTCCAAGTTGTAGTATAAGGAAAGAACTGTACTCGAGGTTAGAACTACAAGTGTGATTCAATGGTTCTTGTTTAAACTATATTTTATATCCAACAAGTGGTCGCAGGTTGTGGGTTGGATGCAAAATAAATGAGCAACATTTGGTCAAAAATAAAGCCAAACTCGAGCCATTGAATAACACTTGTAGTTCTAACCTCTCGTTCATTTCTATCCAGAAATTCTACCCGCTAGTACTTTTGCTTGCTCTACTTATTTTATTGTCTGTTTTTGTTCTTATAGTTGTCATTTTTCTCACCTTGAATGACACTGCATGCCCACCAACCACCCATCCTTCACTCCTCTCATGTGTTAGTGTTTGATACCTGACTGCCTACCTGCCTAGTGTGTGTGTAGCCTTGAGGCAATGCTACACACACACTAGTGGCCGGCAGTGGTAGGCAGTGGCAGGCAGCGGGAGGGGCAGTGGCTGGTGAGTGAGTGTAGTGTGTGAGTGAAGGTGCAGTGTGTGTGAGAGCTCCGACAGGGGTGGGAGACTAAACCAATCTTTATATTTAAAATTGCAACTTTCCTGTACCAGATTATACATAAGTCGTCCCCTAAAAAGGCATGAAGAGGAACAAAACTTGCCATTCAGATGATGTAATGGTACCCATTTAGATGGGAAAACATAAAAAACAGGTCGATGGGTGTGAGTTCTGTCTAACTGAGAATACCAGGGGTAATGGAGCAACGAAAGGAGGTTTAAAGGTGGTCTAAATCCGCCCTATAGGGGGCGGGGTCAGTTGCGCTTGGTCCAGAAAGCATACCGCTGGATTGGGTTGTGTTGTGATCTGGCTTTTAGGCTAGTTGCTTGTATAAATAAAGAAAAACTGTTGCCGACGAGGTCCCGTCCACGCTCCACCTCCACCCCACCCCCACCCCTATAGTATAACGCTGCTCCGTGCGTAGGCACGGAGCAGCGGCCTATGGAGCAGCGGCCTATGCAGTGGCGCCAGCGGCGGCATTGGGAGACACCATTTTCGGCGCTTGTTGATATATTTCGCGGCAATGGCCGTCCATTCGAATCTTCCCGACGGGACCTATCGAGCTATACCTGACTCTAGCATTGTATATAGACAATATTGTTCCAGTAATCACTAGCTAATATCGTTGCTTACTAATATACGGTAGTTCTCACACCTGACACAAAGCTGAATGAGGATTTATTTCGTTGGCAGAGACAGCAGCAATTCCCTTTTCTTCTACTTTGTACGTGAGACCGTGATAACGGGTACGACTGTTCCAATTTTAGAGAGGAGCCGGTGGCGGCTTTTTTAAAAAAAGCGGTAGGTCGCGGGAGAGTCTAGTTACTGCATGGAACTTAGAAGTGTTTGGCGATAGTCAATAAATACATATATGTAGACTGAAAGGGGAATGTTTCATATTGTGGGGCTATGGCCTTTGAAGAAATCAGCCGATCCCGGTGAAAATCCCAACCATTCAACTCTGCTTTCACATCTGTATAACTACACATGAACGACAAAAACAACCCACTTCACCTCAAAGCCATGCAATAAGTCAGAAGTCAAGAGCATCATTACAAAAAGGGTAGTCAATATCGCACAGGTTCATTTATTACGACGTGCATGAGCAGATGGCAAATGGTGTAATATGTTGATGTTGCCTACCTGGGGTGTTGTCGGGAGGACCTGCACCTGCTGGAGGACCTCCTGGAGGACCTGCATTGTCTGATGTACCTGCATCGCCTGGAGTCTCATTGTCTCCTTCTTCTGTCATACCATCGGTGTCCTCTCCAGTGTCAATGAGAGCTAGTTCAGGTTCTCCACATATCTGTAAATATGATGTCAAAGCTGATATAACACATAATGGGAAGGGCTAAATATTCTATAGATCTACATGGTGTAGTAAATGCGTTTATCTTTTCATTTTGGCTTCATCAGATCTTTTAGTGAGCATGTCAGGGTGTGAGTCAGAGTTGTCATTGGAGTATTTTCAAAACTCTACCTCTATGTTCAATGTACATTTAGTTCATCTTTGATATACATGTGTCATTCCTGTTATGCCAAGACAGAGTCGATCTACTTAGCTATAATTGCCACGCCAACCAAGAATGAGACGTTAGAAAACCATTAGATCTATGGCTCCAACTTTGAAGAAGGAATAATACGATGTTTAACATACCGAAGATCTAATTTACATTCTCCTAACTTGTATCTACCAATCAACGAGCAAGTAATAAACCTAGATGTCTCCCGTCCTCCACAAACCCACCCTTTTTGACCAGACAAAGATTTTGGAAGGTCCTTATGAAACAACTAACGTTAATAGAATTCATGTTACTCACCATACGTGCACAGTTCTCATCCGAGCACACTTGGTATATGGTTTTGAAATTGACCTGATTAGAAAACGCAAAGCCAAAGACCTCCACAACCAAAGTAATAGTGTTACTGTCAGCGCCACACTCTATCTCCACCGGTACCAACACATCGGCGACAATAGCACTGAAGTCATTTAAAATAAAATCACATTATTATTGTGTTCTTTACATTTCTAGCCATATCTAACATAGCCGTATTCAACGATAATTGAAAATATTGGTTAAGTAACCATTTACTACCGAGGAAACTATTCAAAGTGTGCAGCTTTCATATTTCATAAGTCACACAATTCCAATACTGTAAATCAGTAGATTAATCAAACAGCCAACAGAATGAAGTATGTATATTTAAATTCACATGTTACAACAAATCTCCAGTATGCACCTGAACTGAACCTACCTATCTTCGATGAGAGTGTATGTGTCTCCATCTTCCCTCCCGTCATTGGCAACTACTTGAATCACGTTAAAACCTAGAGGTGTTTTAAAGGGGTCACTAAACGGGTTAAGGGTCACTTTTGAGGTAGCAAACATTATGGATCCATATAAGTACAACACCCAAGTCTCAATTTTTAAGATTTAATTTATGACTGACTTATGTATATAGTGTGAATAACAGGCGGCAACTGAGAAAGTTAAAGCTGCTCTCCCAGCTATTTCCTATACAAATCTCAAATTTCCCTTATTTAGATCACAAATACCCTACCCCACCTTGTCCCAAGAGTTTAGGTCTCTTTCTTAATGTTGAAGATAGATATTTGAATATTTGAGTATTGGTGTCCACCAAATATAGTTATCACCATTTCTAAAACCCTGTCCTGCCCTCTGTAGTCATAGCCCTGCATAACATGTGACTTGACTTGAGAAAACAGGAGCCTGTTGACCCATTTACAGGCTACAGGCTGCACCACCCTGCCACCTATTCTTAACTTTTGGCAATTCCGAAACCAAAAAATAGCTTGGCTTTTACTTGACCACGATCTGGTCGGTTCTTAAATCACCAAATTTAGACACTTATTAAACTTTTCATTAAGTAAGAGATCAATAATAGTGAGTTGGGAACTAATCTGAATGTAAATTCGAAAGAACCATCCAATATTGATACTAGGGAAAGCAACTTTAATATAGAATGGTCAGTTTAACACAAGAGGGCACCAATGGTCCTGGCGTCACGCCAGAATGCGGTGCCTGAAATGTACAATGCCCTTTCCGATTTGTTTATCATATAATTTGCATGTTCAATGAAGAAATGGCCACATTATGACTGGAGTGTTAAACTGTGGAACTACTGTTTCCCTCATCTAAATGGACAAAACTCACTAAATGTTAGCTTGCACTATGTACCACTGGGGCCGTTACATGTATAATAGAAAATAAGTTGATTTTCTCATCTCATAATATTTTGGGGTTTACAGTGACTCTTTAAAATTAGAATAATTGTGTCTTCATGCCTAGGTAATAGAACCTGTTCTTATTCGAGCATCATAATTATTTAGGATTAGTACAGTTTTTAACCATGTGTGTGTAGGAAAAAGACAGTGCTGGTCTTAATTTACTTGGCTCCCAATATAGTGGTGCATTTAGCCTATTTCAGAAATAATCAACATCCCATGGCATGACAAGTGTTAATTGGGAGAATCTTTCTGTTTGAAAAGATGTTACATGAATTGCATGGGGATTTTATGAAAGTATAATATTCCAGCCATCTAATCAAAACTCCATTCCAATCAAGAATATTAAGAATTAAAGAAACGCATACACATATTATATTGAAGGAAATTTCACTCATAATTCATTAATCATAAGGTTAAAGTATTGAATGTTCCTTACAGCTAATAACAAGTATTAGTCATATACATCATGATTGAGCTTACGTTTACTACTGTGTTTGTCGGCATATACTAAACGTAGAAGTTGTCCTATCACCACCCTCTGTTGGCCAACGACTACTTCGTCATCATCATCTTTTATTGTCAGGCTAACAGCTTCTACTTCATCAATGACTTCTTGTTGACCCTCCCTTAAGTAATCACAACATATATAGGTCATACATTAGAATGGAGCAAATCAATGATAAGTTCTAATTTGAATCCATTTTCACGATCCATAAATTGTCATCTTCACCTTCACTACCGTAAAATATTTCCATATAAGTTCTTTAAAATCAAGCAATTGTAGCGTAAAGTAATGTAAATATTCTCAGTAATTATTGAACACCACTTTTGTCACCTTAGATAATCAATATATATACTGAATGTCGGGGCTCAACAAAAACCACCTAGGATGGGTGAGTGTGTTGTAACTTTATACAAATATACCTATACCTAATTACAAATCTGTTCAATCTTTTTTATTATTATGCATATGTTGAACCGCGTGGTTGTCCGATAACAAAGATGAGATCAAGTGACAGTTTGGCCTGAACCATGAGCAACAATGGTTTCCACCATAAGAATGTAAAAATAAACAGTGAAGAAAAAAAAATGTTAGAATTTATACAAGGACAGGGGATACAATCGTCCGAGATAAAGCTGGAAGGAAAGTGGGGAATGAAGTACATCTGTGTATTGAGGTGACCAAGGAGGAAGGTGCCTCCTGATTGGTCCACATGATACATGGCGTGACGTCACAATGGTGGGCGTGGCGTGGCAAGGTGGGACAGTGGGGGGCGTGGTCAAATACCCCATCGATGGGTCGATTACACATGTTTATCAGAAATTGGCAAAAGATATTTGTTGATACTATATATAATTTATACGATATATATGGTATCTATTTGCCGACAGCGTTTGCACATTTTTCATTCTAGTTCACTCACCTTGGATTAAGGGATAGTTTGGAGCGCATTTCCATTTCAGGGTTGTCAGGGTTTGGTAGGCGGCACTTCGCAGAAAAGAGGTGATCAGAACTCCGGACGAGAGTCGGATGGTAGGCCACTACAACGTCGAAGAAGTATTCTGGATAGCCTTCCTCCTAGGGTCATGGGATGTTATTAATATTAGCCTTTTGTCAGTTTAATTGAATTGAGTTGAATCTAAAATCATTATACATTTTAATCATAATCTGGTATGCTACTTATAATTGATCCATAGCTGAATATGTCCTCTGGACATGATCACAACGTTTAATAGATCCAAATGAAGTGTCAACACGGGATTTGTTTTTGGGTGCTTTTAAAACAAGATTTCTGTTACATGTAAAGGATGGTCCAGATATAACCGCTGCGAGATAGATTTGTATGATTTGTATGGTTTGCTATGGTTGCGTTGGGAAAGAAAAACAGTTGCCGATGAGCTGCCCAGCCGCCCAGCCGCCCCCCCGACCCTACGGGGCCTAGGCGCTGTTCACTCAGTCAGTGAACAGCGCCCCTGGTCTCAGTTGATGAAACTACGGAAGTGTTGCCGACGGTAGCGCCGGAGCGGATTGTGTGGGAACTAAAATGCCGCTGAACACGACGGTGGGAATGGCTGAATGCCGATGCCTTCTGGAAAATTAGCTCCTATATTTACGGACACTGTTTATCGAGTGAGAGCGATCGGAGGAATCCGCCTGAACAAAAGTGTACAGAACTGGTATCTAAGACGATTTCATTAACTGAAAATGTTTGTCACCGGGAAAAATAAGGAGAACGAGCCAATAAGTATACGAGTCAGTAGACGCTAAGCGAAAAACGATTATGGGGGTTGCAACGGTTTTTGTGGTCTATAGGGAGTCATTTTTGCCTCTTTCCCTGCGGAAAGCGGAAGTGTTGCTGTTCGTCAAGTCGCTGTTATTGTCAGATACTGTCAATTAAAGTATTTTCTTTGTTTTTATCATTGAAAATTTGGAATGCTTATTTCTAATAAGCCTGACCCTGACAAATTGAAAAAGTAATTAGTCCCTTAATTGTCTGCCAAAACCAAATCCATGGTGCTTGGAGTTTGGAAACTTACATTTTCCTCCATGAATGCATTTCCACAACCATTAAAACCAAATTCAACTTCAAAGTATTTAAGATCTTCTGAATCTGCATCAGCATTTTGTCGTTCACTTGCCGCTATGTTGCATGGCATTGTCCGGTCCACTCCCATCACCATCAGGTGCCCGATGTACGGTGTGTCGCTGAAAGATGGCGCCACTGTGATAGTCAGTCCTTGAGGTGTGCATGATACTGCCACTGGAATAGGAGTGGGAGTCGATGTAGGGTTGCCATATTGAAGACATATAATTGTTGTGAAGACATAATGTGATCCGTTTTAGGAAAATGAGTCATAAGTGCGGAAAATAAGGATTTGAAGTATCATCATATTTGAAAAGGGGAGATCCGGCCGGTTTCAATGATAGTAAACACTAGGACACCTAATAAGTATTTCTACATTTTATGTTTGATATTTTTATTTTTGAAAAAATAGTTTGCAATGTTTCTGGATGGGTAATTACCAGTAAAGTAACTAATATACTCCATACGAAGGTCTTCAAAACGCAAGGATATATTTAATACAATGTCCTGAAATTTGTTGCATGAATTCGGATGACTATGAGTGCTAAACTATGGAAAGCGGGATGCATATAACCGAAAATTGCGCATGCGCAAAAAGCGGCAACCGTTTTTATCGCAACATTACCGTAATCGACGGGAAACTCACCCGACTTTCACGGCAAGGTAGCCGCTTTTTTCGCACAGACGGCCGCAATTCTCGGTTAGTCTAGCCGTCGATTTCGGTAGTCTAGCCGTCGATTTCGGAACTCGTACCGCTTTCGTCGCAATGGCGGCCGCTTTTGTCACCGCCAATGGCGGCCGAAATATGCAAAGAAGTGCCATGTTCATGTTCATGTCTGATCAGCAAGATGTCTTTAATCTTCACATATGTCGATATGTTCATACCCATTTTCCTGTAATAAGTATGTTAAACCTAGTCGGAAATTCTAAGTATTGATATTTATACTTATATTACACATAATTAATAATAAATTTTTTGTCGTTTGGCGACCTTGACCAGGAAAGCCATTGACGCAGTAGGTGTCCAATCACCGACATGATTTGAGATTTGTGGCTAATTCAAGGCCAGGGAAAGCTATGACGCAGTAGGCATCCAATCTACGAGCATTTTATACATGTATATACCGTGGGTACCAGCCTTGCCGCGCCAAATCTTTCCGGCGACACCTTACCTTACCGCGACTCACGCCCATGCAAGTGGTGTGCCTCACCGCGCTCACTGCACTCCGACCCGCTCCCTACATTGCCGCGCCCAACCTTGCTTTCCCACGCTTCTCCCCCTAATAGTAGCGTCACAAACTGACGACGTAATTAGATGAAATCTCTACATGTATGGGTCCAAATGAGAAATGTGTACACATGAACTTTTGAAAGTTTGAAGAGTAACTTGAATATTTCTTATATTTCTAATAATAAGGGAGTGGAACACATCACAATTGTAATAATCCTATTTAACCTGAATCTAGTAAGACAGTGGCACACATATATAGCAAAATCCAAAAGTGATATTCTCTGAAAAAATATGCATTAAGTGATGCAAAACGGAGGATAGGTATGTATTAGCTTTTCTTCATGAACAGAATTAAATTCAGCTTGGAATCTGACTTAATCAAATCTGTAAGGTTTGAGGGCAGAGGGTCTGAGGGAGGGTCTGAGGGAAGGGTGACTGAGGGAGGAGGGGGCCAATCTGTGGTCTGAGGGGGCCAATCTGCGGGAGGAGGGTGTGTGGGAGGAGGGATTGAGGGAGGGTGTGAGGGAGGTGGACCCGAGGGAGGAGGGTCTGAGGGAGGGACTGAGGAAGGAGGGTATGAGGGATGTGGGTGTGAGGGAGGCGGGTATAAGGGCGGAGGGTTTGAGGGAGGAGGGTATAAGGCGGAGGGTATGAGGGAGAAGGATGTGAGGGAGGAGAGTAAAAGGGCAGAGGGTATGAAGGAGAAGGGTGTGAGGGCGGGGGGTATGAGGGTGGGGGGTATGAGGGAGGTGGGTATGAGGGAGAAGGGTGTGAGGGAGGAGGGTATAAGGGCAGAGGGTATGAGAAAGGAGGGTATAAGGGCGGAGGGTATGAGGGAAGTGGGTGTGAGGGAGAAGGGTGTGAGGGTGTGATGGAGGAGGGTATGAGGGATAAGGGTGTGAGGGATGAGGGTATAATTTATTGAATAATTTATTGGCATGTAGGAGACTTCAGAGTGCAGCACTTTTCAGCACATTAAGAGGTCAAGTCAGCACATTAGAGTGGTGGAGTCTTGTGACTCATTTTCCTGTAACACATCACATAATATATGCATATATATGCATAGATATATGGGTCAGATTTCAGAAAATGTACAATTCGCCTTGCCAGTGCTCGGTGTGAGGTGGGTCAGATCATTCATTCATTCATTCACTCATTTGGCACTGGGAGATTGGACACCTGTGAGGTAGGACACTAACTGCCCATACAACCCTTACCACTATATCTCTACCACACAATCTTCACATCTTTCAACCCTCATAACTTCTAAACTATTGATTTTCCTTATTAAATTTTCACTCTCATTAGAATTCTTATTTACCCCTCTACCATTTTCCATTAAAAATTCTTTAAAATTATCAACCCTCCCTATTATCGCTCACCTTACCACTGTATTCCTACCATACAATCTTCTCATCTTTCAACCCTCATAACTTCTAAACTATTGATTTTCCTTATTAAATTTTCACTCTCATTAGAATTCTTATTTACCCCTCTACCATTTTCCATTAAAAATTCTTTAAAATTATCAACCCTCCCTATTATCACTCACCTTACCACTGTATTTCTACCATTATAATCTTCTCATCTTTCAACCCTCATAACTTCTAAACTATTGATTTTCCTTATTAAATTTTCACTCTCATTATGATTTTTATTTACCCCTCTACCAGTCCAGTAACCTCCTCCTGTAACCTCCTCCAGTACCCTCCTCCAGTACCCACCTCCAGTCACCTCCTCCAGTAACCTCCTCCAGTACCCTCCTCTAGTACCCTCCTCTAGTAACCTCCTACAGTAACCTCCTCCTGTAACCTCCTCCAGTACCTCCTCCAGTATCTTCTCCAGTACCCTCCTCCAGTACCCTCCTCCAGTACCTTCCTTCAGTACCCTCCTCCAGTAACCTCCTCCACTTATCTCCTCCAGTAACCTCCTGCAGTTACCTCTTGCAGTAACATCCTCCAGTACATCCTCCAGTACCCCCCACATTTAGTCCAATCTGCTAAAATGTGTCATGAATAATTTTGGAAAAGTGTGGTTACTCCAGGGCTGGGAATGCCATTAAAACATGCACTATCCACCATATGTTCCAGTGCTCACCAAAAATAATGATAAACTAATAACACTGGTGCCTATTGAGCCTCCATTCAATCCTATACAAACAAAAAATAGTGATGTGAGAATTAACATATAATTCAATGGGAGTTCCATTCAGCCCTATGCAAACTAAAAATTGTGCAGTGAGAATTAACATAGGATTGAATGGGAATCCCATAGAAACCTATGCAAACTAAAAATTGTGCAGTAAGAATTAACATAGGATTCAATTGGAGTTCCATTCAAACCTATGTTAACTATCTTTTGTGCAGAATAAATCTGACGGTGGTATTATCATTGTTTTTCACAATTAATGCTACTCCAGTATATCCTCCAGTAACAATTCTAGTACCCCCTCCTCCAGTATCTCCTCGAGTACTTCATCCAGCTTTTCCTACAGTATATCCTCCAGGAGGAGGTACAGGAGGATGTACAGGAGGAGGTACAGGGTGTGTACAGGAGGATTTACAGGTGTATGTACAGGAGGACGTACAGGAGGAGATACAGGGGGTGTACAGGAGGATGTACAGGAGGAGGTACAGGGTGTGTACAGGAGGATTTACAGGTGTATGTACAGGAGGACGTACAGGAGGAGATACAGGGGGTGTACAGGAGGAGGAGGTACAGGGGGTATATGTACAGGAGGATGTACAGGTTGGAGGTACAGGAGGGGGTACAGGGGGTGTACAGGAGGACGTACAGGAGGACGTACAGCGGTATGTACAGGGGGGTGGACAGGAGGAGATACAGGGGTATGGACAGGGGTCTGTACAGGAGGATTTACAGGTGTATGTACAGGAGGACGTACAGGATGAGATACAGGGGGTGTACAGGAGGAGGTACAGGGGGTATATGTACAGGAGGATGTACAGGTTGGAGGTACAGGAGTATGTACAGGGGAATGTCCAGGAGGAGGCACAGGGGGTGTATGTGAACGTAAAAATACGTTTCATTATATTGTACATGTTACATGAGTCAGATTTTCAGAAAATGTACAATTGGCAGCTGTACACATTTAGTAAATTCTGCTAAATTAGGCTGCTAGTATCCCCGGCACACTCTCGTCTTTGGGCTTTCCCTCCTTTTGAAGGGACACTCTCTTCTTTGAGCCTATAATATATAGGATTTCCATTTCAACAGCTCCTCCTCCCCTTCTTGTGTAATCATTAGCACCGAAGTGCGCTGGTATATATGGAAATAGTGTGGTAAATAATTGACACCCTTCCTTTGTCGCCTGTATAAGAGAAGGGGGAGGTACCACTGGTTTCTGCCAACACAGTATATGGGTCAGATTTTCAGAAAATGTACAATTGGCAGCTGTACACATTTAGTAAATTCTGCTAAATTAGGCTGCAATTTGGTCAATACTAGGTCAGCTGATCAATAATATTTTGTAGTGTAATGGTGAGAATAGGTATGGAGAAGAAGGAAGAAGAGAAGGATTGTGGGAGGGAAGTAGTGGTTACCAACGCCCGGCGGTAGGGGGAGCCACCAATGCCTTAGAATGCACACATTCTCACAAAATTGTACATTTTCTGAAAATCTGACCCACATACCCCTCCTTCCGCATTTGACGCAAAAGATGCGCATTTGACGGGCGAAAATATCGGTGTGTCATGCGCGGATTTCGGTCACACAATGCGCGGATTTCGGTCACACATGCGCTGATTTCGGTCGAGCATGCGCGTCCACCGCTTCAATCGCCCGAGTTTGTCGGCCGCATTTCGCGCCAACAAAATTCCCGGCCGGTAAAAACGGCAACGCGCATTTGGCGCAACCGCTTTTAGCGCGGCAACCCGTATATAGTGGCCGACATTGGCGGGTGCGGAAAGTACGGTTCCCATTGAATTACTATTGAGCCGCTTTTTGCGCATGCGCAATTTTCGGTTATATGCATTCTATGGAAAGCGGGACCCATACATATCAATTTTTCGGCCGAAAAAAGAATTCGCCCATACTTTACTATAGCGGAAAAAAAATTTCGGCTATTTTTTTCGGGTACCGAAATTCGGCCGAAAAAACTCACCGAAAAAATCAAAAAAAAATCGCCGAAAATTAATTTTTTTCGGAATATTTTTCTGAAAAACGGCCGAAAAAAAACAAAACGTCGGGGCTTTCCCAAAAAATTTCGGCCGAAAAAATATTTTTTTCGGACAAGATAATTTTTTCGGCGGCCGATTAATTTTTTTCGGCGGCGTTCATTTTTCGCCAGAAATATATTAATTTGATATATTTAGTTTTGAAAAAGAGGGGAGAGACAGAGCAGAGAGTCTAGGGCTAGAGAGAGAGAGAGAGAGAGAGAGAGAGAGAGAGAGAGAGAGAGAGAGAGAGGAGAGAGAGAGAGAGAGAGAGAGAGAGAGAGGGAAGGGTACATAATTTCATTTAATACCTTAATAAGTTTATGCTCATTACTCAAAAACCATTTACAAGCCTTTTACACAATTTAAATTGTATTAAATACCCCAACATATTTATTCAACTTTCTTAATTTCATAAGGTTATTGTGCAATTATTTGTACCTCTATTGCCAATCGTTGGTAAAGTAGCTATAAAATATACTCTATAGGATGAGGTATTCGCTGAAATAATTTCTAAAACTATGTCCGAATACTTATGCTTATTACTCAAAAACTATTTAAGCCTTTTACACAATTTAAATTGTATTAAATACCCAAACATATTTATTCGACTTTCCTAATTTCTTATGATTATTGGGCAATTATTTGTACCTTTATTTGCAATCGTTGGTAAAGTAGCTAAGTATACTCTATAGGATGAGCTCATTTTCCTGTAACACATCACATATGATTTTATCTTAATATATTTTGAATATATCTATACACGCACAAGTATACATACATTTATTATATGCGCATGCTATATGAAGGGTGCTATAAGTGGGGTGCTCTATATACGTATATATATGTGTATATGTATACCGCATGTTTTGTATACTGTATACTGTATACATGTATGTATACTATATGTAAAGTACATGGTATGTGGTATGTATATATATGAGCATATGGTATGCGGTATGTATAAGCCATGAATGTATGTATGTATGGTATGTATATATGGTATGTATATATGGTATTATATATATGGTATGTATATATGGTATTATATATATGGTATGTATATATGGTATGTATATATGGTATGTATATATGGTATGTATATATGGTATGTATATATGGTATTATATATATGGTATGTATATGGTATATATATGGTATGTATATGGTATGTATATGGTATGTATATGGTATGTATATATGGTATGTATATATGGTATGTATATGGTATGTATATATGGTATGTATATATGGTATGTATAAATGGTATGTATAAATGGTATGTATAGCCTATATGGTATGTATAAATGGTATGTATACTACATACAGTGCATGGTATGGATTTTGGTAGGTATACAATATGGCATGTACTTTGGTATGGATTCGTATGGTATGGATTTCGATATGTGTATATAGTAAGGTATGCATTTTGGCATGCATTTCGTATGGTGTGTATACGGGTATGTATATCGCTATGGTATGTGCATGTAGGTCCGTTTTTAGGCATTTTATGCATGTGGAGCCACCGATTCCATTTCAAAGGCACTGTCAGACTGAATAAAGTCGCTGAAATGTATTTCTTGGACCTTCTCTTCTCTTCTCTGTTCAGTGTTTGGTCGGCCATTTTTCCTAGGTTTTTCGCCTATGTATGTACCTACACATGTATGTATATGTATGGATTATATACATGTATGTGGCAATGTTGGATGCAGCAAAAGGGATGATTTATAAGCATTATATTAATAGAGAAATATATTGGTTGAGAGAGATAGAAGGATTGAGAGAGAGAAAGTCAGGCAGAGAGGGAGGGGAGAGAGAGAGGAGAGAGGGGGTAGCTGAGAGGATAGATTTGCAATATAAGAGACATAGAGGAAAGAGACAATTACCTACTATTAATCTTGCTGGATCTCTCATTTCATACTCTAAGTCGTATGGATACATGTACCAAATCTCATGTATCATGTATTAAATATATCTCCATACTTCTCATCCTATAGAGTACATTTAACTATTGTCCCAACAATTGCAAATAGAGGTGCAAATAATGGCTCACTAATCATAAGATTTTAGGACAGGTGGCCAAAGAAATAAATAAATAAATTCGGAAATAATTTCGGCGGCCGAATAAATAAATTCGGAAATAATTTCGGCGGCCGAAAAAATAATTTTTGCGGCCGAAAAAATAAATTTTGCGGCAGATAAAATAATTTTTTCGGCCACAAAAATAATTTTTCGGCCGCAAAAATTATTTTTCGGCCGCAATTAATTTTCGGCGGCATTCCGCCGAAAAATTGATATGTATGGGTCCCGCTTTCCATAGCATTCCGCTTTCCATACTAAACCCTCTAAAAATCGGAACATTCCAATAAAGAGATCTTGTGAAAAAAAACTTTGAAAAATATCAATTTTGCGACTTGTGACTCATTTCCTCGAAACACATGACATATTGCCTCGATCGATATGTTATGATTTCCCGCATATTTACTGCTATAAGTAGGGTTTCTTTTTCTAACATTCTACGCGGAGATGCATTTGTATAGGCCCTAGTCTGAAAACGGTGGGGGAGGGGGGGGGGGGGCCTTGGAAAATGAGTAAGTGAATTGGGGAACATTGATGTCTATAATATTTACAGTTTCGTTTCATTGCATATGATCAGTCTTATAGTAATATGATACTGACTCATTCATCGCATGGCAGTATCTGGGTCAGATTTTCAGAAAATTTATACAATTGGCAGCTGTATATATTGAATAAATTCTGCCAAATTAGGCTGCAATTTGGTAAATACTATGTAAATTCTGAGTACATTCGGCTTTGCATTGATTCTAGCAATCTGTTTGGTTAGGTTGAACTGTATTTTGAACTTTATTTTCGTCTAAATTTGGGTTATTTGAGAGAATTGTTGGAAGTGAATTGTACATTTCTGAAAACCTGGCCCACCTAATCTATTCGAAGTCATGCATGTCCCTGAATGTCACCCCTGAATATATATGATAACATACCTCTCTTTTTCTCACAAGCTTCACCAAAAGCGAACTCATTACAAATACACTTTCCTGAGATGCATTCGCCGTTCTCTCCACAATTGTCTGGAGCGCAGCCTGGAGCAGCTAACAACAAGAGAAAAACTTTACAGTGCCTAATAAGATCGATACAATTTGGGGCAATATAATTTAATAATCCATCGCATCAGTCCTGAAGCTCTTTCCAACTAGATGAACACACAGTGGTGTATAATTATCTGACATCCAAGGTTCTTTTTAAAAAATCATATCAACACTTATCAATATTTGACTTACCACTATCTATGGTCATTTCACATCGTGTAGCACCGAATCCCTCCTCACACGCGCATAACCCTGTCGTCATATCGCACGTGCCTTGCATCTCAACACACGGTGTAACCTTGCGCGTGCAGTTGAACTTCAAGCCTTGTACTGGGGAAGCTGCAATAGTATTATATATACGGTATTATGACTATAAACGCAGCCAGGGTGTAACCTGTAACTGTCTATTACGGTTACGATGCATTATGATGTACCTAACATTACCGTATTTACCCGTTTATAAGCCGGGCCCCGTTTATAAGGCCGCCCCGTTTATAAGGCCGCCCCGTTTATAAGGCCGCCCCGTTTATAAGGCCGCCCCGTTTATAAGCCGGTGGTGGGGGGCGGGGGGGGGGAGAGTAAACGCATTCTTATGATAAGATAAGCACTATAATCCTTACCCCGAATATAAGTCTGGTCTACCACCTTTTGAAATTGATATAAGTAGGGCTTATAAACGGGGAACTACGGTATAGATCTATCTTTTATTGTTACGGCCTCCTGGGTAGACCTGCCATGCAGATGGACTGTGGTAGCCATTATGTCATGGACCATTATTCCATATTCCAATGCATGCTCTCTTGAAATAAAAACTTACAATATCTGTATAATAAGGAACCACGTATGTAAATGACATAATTATATGTATGTTCGTATTTAATGGAATCGGAATAATTATTCTTTAGGTCAGGTGCCAAAATTATCTATCCATACTTCTTCCTCAAAGTGCCACCAAAATTGCCGATTTGCCTTGTCGATTGTACCTTGGGATTCTTTGATATATCATATATGACTTGTATGATTAAATCCCTCTGCTTACGGACACAAGCCCAACAACCGTGTGTACACATGTATGCATCAATATACAATATTTCGAAAGTAGAATGAGTGGATGGAAAGAAGTTATCTTATGTTAGGTATCTATATTTATTAATGTAAATCTATGTATATAATTCAGAATGTGAACGGATAT
Source organism: Sthenelais limicola (assembly GCA_942159475.1). NCBI lineage: Eukaryota > Metazoa > Annelida > Polychaeta > Phyllodocida > Sigalionidae > Sthenelais > Sthenelais limicola. The sequence continues at coordinate 30,631,117 of OW804100.1, forward strand.
TTGATAATTCAAAAATAAGCTTAACATAGTGATTGAAATTAATCACACCGTTAAAAGATTATAAAGAACTAAAGATAATCTTATTTTACACAGTGTGATTACTACACATTATATTAGTATTAGCGTCCTTACCTGATGGGACTTCATCTTGCGCCAGCGCACTTGAAGAAATGAGCACCAATAGAAGGATTCCCGAAATTGTTTTCACCTTACCAAAAAAGACAACCATCATTAGTTTTAATTCTAATAACTTGCACGTACATGAATTGTAATTCCATTTAATCATATTCTATTTAATTCTTCAATAACACCAATAGATCAATAGATGGGTCAGATTTTCAGAAAATGTACAATTGGCAGCTGTACACATTTCGAAAGCCACAATTCGAGGGTGGTAATTGATCTGAACGCGAGACTTTGCTATTCATCGCTTCAGTCCATGATCATGCTGAGTTGCTAATACAGTCCTAGCCCAAAGTTTAGAGAGTCCCTTTAAACGAAGGGAAAGCCTCTCGCCTCAAACCGCAAAGTGCAATTATAATTCCAAAATAGCGCAAAAATAAGACCGCAAAATGTCATTATATTCCCATTAAAACGCCGAGTCCAGAAAACCGATTAGTGAAGTAGGCTGACATTACATACCATTCTTATCTGATCTGAGGGTTTGGACCTAGAGTGAATACACGTGCCCCTACGTATTTATAACCCATTCTCCCTTCAATTGATATTTCATTCAAAGATCTATTACAATTTGAAGAAGCTAAAAACGGCAAAACGAGTCAGGGTCGCCAAATAAAGACCTACACAACTCAATACCATGGTTTGTTTCAGTTGGGTTGCCTTCAATTCTATCGACTTATGATCTATCACAATGGTTAAAAGGCTAGCAAAACTAAACGGTGATATCTAGGATAGCAGACGATTGCACATCAAGTTATTTACATCAATCCTTGAAAATTGGCAGCATAGACCAATTTTAAGGACACGTTTCAAAGTCTTCAAATGACTAATAGTACAGTTTCAATGTACATACTGTTCCCTATCGTTTCTTTGCCTTAGAGGAACAAGACGGGCAAAACTAACTGCTGGCTACAACATGCTGTATAATGATATATGGTTAGATGTTATCATGTAACTTATGGAAGAACAACGATGAAGGAATTCCCCCAGGTTGGTTCTTTCCATTTATATACATTTGGACGCTCGAAGCCGCTAGCTGTAGCATATAACCATTACCGCTCTTTGTGCTTGAGTTCTACTAAATGGCAACCCTTAAAGGTAGAATTACATATAAGTGCAACTGTCAGTCCTGTCTTAACCTAATGGGTTGCTTTTGCATATATGTTTTTCAGACTATTATTTGTTTCTATTGTCCGTTATGCCTTGATGACATTGGGTCACTACCAAACTACTAGGAGGATGAAATATTTGTTCAGAATTATATTTTGGCTATTTAAGTTCTTTAGCAATATAATACCCCTGGTGCTTTTGATTTGGTAAAGATTTATATGATTTCTAGTGTTTAGAGGAACAAAATTGGCATAGATTCAATATCAAAACATCATCATTGTTCAACGTTAACTCCTAACCGATATTAGACAAGTTTCTTGGGTCATAAGTAACTTTCTTTAGAGTATAATCCAGAAGGATTCAAACACACTTTTACCAAGAGCAAAATAACAAAAGGGGATATTACGGCTGTATTACATACATATAAAAGGGTGTTTGGAAGAGCTGTGAAGTTCACAGAAACCATTTCAATTTCCATGATTCATTCTAATTTAATTTAACATTACATTGTATAACACTTACTGTAAATGTGACTTGGAAATAAAAATCTGTTATTGTTATTATTACATATCATTTTAAAAGGTCCCTTTTCATCCATTCACCATATATACTATCACAGATACATGTCATACCGTTACCATACCACCAGCACTACGATACTAACCACAATCTCATGTGACCATACTCTGTATGATCACAGAACTATAATCAATATATTGCAATAGGAGGGCGTACCTCCCGTGAACACATATTAGCATTCCCAATGCAAAGAATACCAAGATGAACCCTTTAACAAAGTCGTTAATAAAATAAACACAACTTGAGTGATGATTCGGTGTATAATACTTAGTATACCCATAAACTTAATTCCTGTTAAAGCTGCGTTCCCTAGTATTAATATTGGATGGTTCTTTCAAAATTACATTGAGATTAGTTCCCAAACTCACTATCATTGATCTCTTACCTAATGGAAAGTCCAATAAATATCTAAATTCAGTGATTTAAGAACTGACCAGATCGTGGTCAAGTAAATGCCAAGCTATATTTGGTTTTGGAATTGCCAACAGGTGGCAGGGTGGTGTGGCCTGTAACCTGTAAATGGGTCAACAGGCTAGAGCCTGCTCCTGTATGCTCTGATCTTATTGGTTGAGGCAGGTCACTGTTATGTATGGCTATGACTCTAGAGGGCAGGACAGTGCTTTACAAATGGTGAGACCTTTTATTTACATCTTCTGGTGGTCACCAGTACGGAAATAGTCAAATATCTATTTTCAACATTAAGAAAGAGACCCAAACTCTTGGGACAAGGTTGGGTAGGGTATTTGAGATCTAAATAAGTGAAATTTGAGATTTGTATAGGAAATAGCTGGGAGTGCAGCTTTAAGTGAACACTTAGCTAATCTCCACCAGCGATTACCTTTCAGTCTAGGCCAAAAAAATGAGAGAGTCCCTTCAAACGAAGGGAAAGCCTCTCGCCACCAACCGCAAAGTGCCATTATAATTCCATTAAGACCGCAGAAAGTCATTATATTCCCAATAAAACACCGGGGTGCTAGGTCAGGAAACCGATTAGCGAAGTAGGCTGACATACCATTCTTATCTGATCTGAGGTTTTGGACCATCCAATGTATACACATATATAACAGCAGTGAAATATTGATAAATCCAATAAATTCTTACAAGTTATGATAATGTGTAAATTTGGTAAGATTGGTCGTAATAGCTGAGAATACCGCTTTGATCTAATTATTTTGACCTTGTGTTTGCCAAGTTTATCCAGTAGAATAAATATGAATTTTATTTTGGGTTAAAGTGGCTCTTCTTGGCTCTTCTTGTCATTGTCACCTCTATAGTGGAATTTCTCTTGCAAATTATGACAGATGGTAGTATACTACCAAATAATTCTATGAGTAAAAGTTTGATTTAATTAGATCAGTAATTTTAGGGATTTTGAGTGACAAGTAGTCTGAAAAAATAAATGTCCACTGACTGAAATCCATGGTCATGACGACATGAGTGACAGATGGGGACCATCAGGGTTGATTTAATCAAAGGTCCATTTTTTAATTAAGATTAAAGTCAGTCAGTTACTATTCTGTCCACTTGGGTATGAGGGGGAGGGGATGGGCAACACCCTATAATGACTCAATCATTAACTCTGTGGTTTGAAATGGTGCTGTATCCTTCTGGTCCCTTCATTAAACTCATTCAAGAATTTGTTTTAAGAAATAAAAAAACAACTCATTCAAGAATTATTGAATACAAACACACTGTTAGTGCTCTGTACTGTACTAATATTGATATACCTATCCTATATGTATGATCATTTTTCAGGAAGGAAAAATCTAGTGTAAAGCAAAGAATGAGATTGATATCCTAATTAAGAGGGGCTCGTTTTCCCTATTATCAAGACTTGGATCTTGAATGGTAAAGATATGTTCCTGTTAAGACTCTATGGACAACATTTAGAGGCCCCTAGATGATTTCTCAACTGCCTTGGGGTTTAAGTCGCACGTTTCTATAATAACTGAACCTCATGAATTCCATTGATAAAAAAGCCTCTTGCATGATTAAAATACAGCCGCATTGAGAAAGTGTTTGTATAAATGTTTCCTTGCACCGGACATGAAAAGTACAAGAACAAAAAGTGTTAAAACTGTTACCTGGGGGATTTACATAATGTTAAATACCCATTGACTCCCACTGTCTATTGATATGCGTCAGGTGGGATGAAATTTGATGATCAGCTCAAGCTTAATAAATTATACATCGTAATTAAAGGCAATTATGTCATCGTGGAAACAACTTAATAGAAGTTTAAATGCGACCGGCAACATACTCCCCTTTTCGATTTGAGTCATATTGTAAATTTGATTTGAACATGCCATAACTATAACTGTATTAAATGGATTTCACTATTAAAGGCCCTCAGCAAAGTAGCCTTACTTTTGATCCTTTCATGCATATTTTATGCCAGAGGGAATTAGTTCTCAGACCACCATCTGTTATTTCAACTTTCTCTCTTTAGAAAATCCTGACTTTATAGCCCGGAGGATATTTGAGGAATGTTTGTACCGTGAACATGAACTGGATCATTCCATGCAGTTCAGATGTTGTTTCAGATGATCCGCGGTGCATACTGTCATTCAAAGCAACCCAGAAAAAAATTCTTTCTTTTTGAAATAATTTTCAGTTTTCAATGTTTCTTCAAATGGCCATCGCCTTCCCGGAAATGAAATAATAATCACGATGAATATGATTATTTTTTTTACCAGATTATAGATTTTATATTTGTTGAATTTGAAAAAAATTATATTGATTATTCAATCTCTATATGATTCTGATGATATGAAAAATATATATCGTTTCCCATATATAGATTAATGTTTTTATTTCTTCACTGCATTGGTCTTTGCAATATGTGCTTCTTTAAAGTGTTGTCTCAAAATCTCAAAATTAATTTGAATTCCAGGGCGATAGCATATTTTCGATGATTTTCAAACATATGAATAATAACAATTGCTATATAGGCCTCTATAAATGGGGATTAATATAATTTATATCTCAAATTGCCGAAATAAAAAATTAAATTCACCGGTAATATTTTTAAGAGCTCTTCACATGAGCAAACTATAGAAACATTATCAAAAGAAATGCATGAAACCCATTTTTAGAAGAGAATGAGTACAGGAGCTTTAAACAACCAATTTCTAATAAAGGGTCGATAAGTTGTAACGAAATTGACTTATAAAATAACTTACCCTAAGCATGGCGGTTCTGTTTGGATATGACGACCGGGCGAAGAGTAGAAAAGATCGTGTTTAACTAATATCCCTATCTTGAAATGAACTTGAGGGTGTGTACTCCCGATCTTATATTGGTTATAGATTGAGTCAATGAGGTATGATCCTTTTGAAATCAATTTCCGATCATCAATAATCTAGGCAAATAATCCTTCTATTTTGTGAGAAAGAAATTCCATTAAGTTGTGTCTACCCCATCGGAGAATTTCTGCGACACTGGTGATTTGTGGAGTGATCTTTTCAATCTTGAATCAAAATAATTAGTTGTCCTTGTCCACTTTAGATAAACACGATGTATAAAGGCTCCAGGCGAAAGTATTCCCTTGACCGTTTACATCGTGTTCTTTTCATGACCATGTATCTCAGAAATAGTCGGGAAAGATCGTTTTTAGGAAGGGGGGAGTATCACCTTTCTGAATCTTTCTGAAAAAATTCCAACAATACTTCGCAATTGGCAGAGACACAATTATTGAGTGTACATAACTTTTTGAGATTAGATAAATGGTTCTTAAATACAGAATATTCACTCACCAATAGCCTTTAGATATCCTTTTACTCTTTCAACCGGTCATGATGATTTTTTTATTTAATATTGGAATGATATAGAACAAGGCCTTCGAGGGGATCTTGCCTTGCGGACTGAAAAAGAAGTCATCTCCGAAACAGGTTGCATCACTCACATGGATACATAAACAATGACTAATCCTGAACTAGGAAATAAGGTCATTAAACCTTTTCATTACTGGAACCAAACACATATTTCAGTACAAACGGGGATGACAATATCCCAAAGAATCCTAACTCTCCCAGCAGTCTAATTACCTTTGTATAGACACTCCTAAACATATTGGTACTGAACTTCATCTCGTTTCTACTTTTATGAGAAACTGGGATGAAATATTCATCTCCCGAGTAAGGTTACATTGATGTGAAATTTGCCAAACGTTTCTAAAATATTGATGTATGCATTGATATTCAGGCTATTTGAAAATAGTTAGTGCAAGGACCAGTACTCTAGCAATCAATTATGGCATTTGCGTTAGAGATGTCATCTCATCTCTTTGTCGTTTATTTTAAGAATTTTCTTTTATTTAATTTTTACATTTGATAATAGAAGGTACCTGATAATCATAATTGGAAAGGATATGTTCATGGTGTATCGGTGTAATTATTGTTTACAGAGACACCATGCTAGATACTTATAATTCAGAACATACATTACAAAGCCAAAATATCAAGGAATGATAAGAAAAGTACTGATGAATCTTCAGGGGGTTTTGCGTGTATGCACAGAACCTCCCCTTGTCCCCGACCGTGAGGTGATCCCTAATATAGACCACAAATCAGACTATTTCTTGGCTCCCAGCTCAAGACCCGGAGGGCATGAATTTATTCATTTATTGTGCGCGCTCCGGGCCTGGAGCCTCTGGCGACATAAACGTGCATTAAATGAAGGAGAGTTTTTTCAAGTGTCTGTGTGTCAGAGACATCTGAAAACCTATTGGAATCATGATCATGCAATGAATGCACAGGTCTTTTACCACAGGACACAGTTTGAACTTTTTATTCACATATATTAGTTGCGCCAGAACAATCACGTCACGACTAGTCTATTTTTATTATAGACGAATGCATAATTTTCAAGCTGGGTTGATAGAACACGATCGTCGATATTTTGCTTTTCCTTCTTCGAAACATTTAAGTCGCCCTTTTCTATCTTATCTCGAAAGGACATACAGCATATAGTTAAGATTGTATAATTGTAAAGCCTCCTTTGTCCTTTATAGGCAGTATACCAGGAGTGGAATTACCTTAGTTTTAATGTCCTATTCTTCCTTCTAATACATTTTTTACTATTGTATTTCACAACGTATAAAGCAAATTAAAAAAAGTCACCGCATTAATATCTATTAAAAGTCTCAATTCCCTGAAAGGCATGGATAAGAATGTACGCTTTTGGAGTGGGTATATATATATTGATTCATCTCCAGGAAATCGCTAAACACGACATATCTGGGATTCTTTGAGTGCATTTATGTTTGGTGTTCATGATTTTTGCCAGTGTTAATTCCTTTTAACAAAAATACGCCTGCGAGTACGTTTTTAAGACCACATTCAGTTGCAATTACTTCGCATACTATAGGATCATACACTTAATAAAGATAAAATGTATATATAGCCTATTCCAAATGTAATACTGTACATCCTGTTGCTTCGGGTTAAGTCTTTCAAAACTCACTTAAAGACACTTAAAGAGTCCCTGGTATTTTGCAATCATCTTGTTGATCGCATTAAAATGACTCAAAGAAACTATAGAACCAGTTCGTGTCAGTTTCTTAATTTATTCTTTCAATTTTGCCTCTAGTAGCAGCATTTGTCTTCATGCCAATGACCGTGAAAAGGTTAAAAGACATTACAAATTTAAACATAAACAGTGGCGTGCTAATTTGCACAACTTAACCTTCCCCTTTTCATCTATATGTACTTGAAACATTAGAAATAAAAACTGGCGTGAATGATGTAATAAATCCTAAATGCTTCTGCTTTGAATCGCAATCTCGATAGGCAGTATACCAGGAAAAGCTTAAATACAAAGCTTAAATTATAGAAACCAATTCTAACCAATTCATATCTAGGTCTCAATGCAAATGAGCATTATAGATTCATAGTTGATTCTCATGGGAAGGGAGAAAATATGCCACTTGGAACAAGAATCATCTGATTGTAGTATGATGATTACTACCTCTGAAGTGGACCCAGCATATTTAATGATTGATTGAGTCGAGTATGCCCCTAGGCTATGCAACATTCCACAGACCCGGCACAGGAATGACGAAATATCATTCCACATAATCATTCTTGGAGGACACGCTCTATTAGGCCCAATGAGTCAAACGATTTTATACCGAGCAAAATGGGATAGTATACCACCATTTTTTCGAGTTAATATGAATGCTAGTTCAAACCGTATGGCTTTTGATCATTGCCGGCAGGGCTCAACTCCCATCAACCCTCACTCACTCACCCACGCCACCTATCACCCACTATAAAACACCTCTCCGTCATTGCACCTTCCTCATTCACCTCTCTACCATTGACTTATACGCACCCACCCACCCACACCTATCATCATCATCATCTCAAAACTTCGATCATCTACTACGCTCATCAATTTATTTTTACAAATCAAAAATCATTTATCAACAATTTTACCATACTTTTACCATCAATCAAAATCAATTTTATCAAAATAAAATCAATTATAATCCCCAATTGCCTTGCTGAGTCCTTTGTCCGGTAATGATAGAACGCATGATGGTACTGGTACGTATACCTTCGTGTTTGATATTGCTTTTTAGCTTCTCAGTAAATTCGAAAAGCTTAGTGAATTGCGTACCATTCTGTCAATCATCTTCATCCATCATGAATGTGTGTGAATGGTTGTGGGGTAACAATCAGTGTGAAATCATCTGTCTGATCAGTTTGCATGTTTGCAGAAGGCTTATCTACTCCACCCATTTCCCACCTCCAAACCTCCACCCTGCCCCCTCTCTGGTTATTACATAATAAGACAATCAAGGTCTGCCCTTGCCTTCCAGCTCCCTCCCTCCCTCCCTCCCTCCCTTGCCTTTCACTCATTATCCCCATCTCTCTTTCTCTCTCACTCTGAGTGCTGTTTTAGTGCACTATCTCTATCCCTCCTCCCCCCCCTCTCTCTCTCTCTGTACATCCCTCTCTCCCCTCTGTCTCTGTCCCTCCCTCCCTTTAGTTGGAGAGGGGGAGGAAAGGGGGAGAAGGAAAACTGATAGATGTATAGGAGTGTTTTTATTCTTTTGTTGGAAAACCTAGTATACATGATCAATCTTTGGAGGGATTTAGACTCTCTCTCTCTCTTTCTGAAATTCTCTCAGAGAAACAATGTCACTGGATGGGGTGAACTCTTCCTCACACTCCACCTGCCTGCATATACCTGTATATATATGGGACAATCAACTTTACGGGGGGGTACCTCGACTTTACGAGGGGGTACCTCGACCTCGGTGTAGGTGAAAGGTTCTTTCTTTTATCTCAGCAGGCTTATGTAAACAAACTGTATGCTACATATGGATAAATTATATAGGTCTGTACACACTTTTACCGATGTACCGAATAACTTGCTTCAACTTAGGTTTGTAGTTATTTCAGAACAAAAATTAAATCTATGTTAGAAATAATGAAACATTTTGTAACCTTAATATCAGGCTATTCTGAGAATATTTATACTTGATGTATAAAAATGTTTATTAGACCTGAATAAAATATTTGCAAAATCACAATCAATAGTATGTTGTCTTGTTTCATCAACAGGTTAACCATTGTACATGGTTAAGGGATTGTGTATTTACACATTTACACATATAAGCACTTTTAATTAAATATTCTGCATTTTCAGTTGAACAAAAACTAAATTTCTTGACATTGTGCACAAATAGTTGATACTGAGAAGTTGTTTCCTTTGGAAACGCAGAATATATATACATTAAGTGAAACTGATTATAAAGTTAAATAGAAAAATAGTTGATTAAATCGCGCACAAATAATTGATACTGAGAAGTCGTTTCCTTTGGAAACGCAGAATATATACATTAAGTTAAACTGATTATAAAGTTAAATAGAAAAATAGTTGATTAAATCATTGATTAACTTAATAAACTTATAACTTGTTTTTTTAAATATTTTTATTGGCCTTAAATTTTACATCACTGATCTTTAAGAGTTAGAAAATACGCATGACTAACAAATGTAGTTTTCTTTTGAGCGTCGCCAAGAAATCCACATCACGGTATTAATCACTTTTTCAACCAAGCAGATCTCTATCGGACTCGGCTGCTACCATATAATAAACAATAGCTTCATTCTAAACTATGTGGCCTTATGGGCCTGGCCGGCGACAAGCTTCGTTTGATGCTTACCTTGGACATTAGTGGCACAGCCCTCGGTTATGTTTTTTCATAAATCTTTTACTATTTTCGTTGCAATCTGCAACTAATTTGTGAATCACTTCTAATATACTTATCGTGTCTTTTTTATAAGTAAATCAGCATGTTTTAAAGAATTTAATAATGTTGTATTACATAATGTTCAATGCTGAATAAAATATTCAAAAACAAATGTCTGAATAAATAGCATTTTAGTAAGTTGCGTATCAAGGGGGATTTTCTTTGGTTAGGCCTACTTCTCGAAATCAAATGGTTTTTACTAACTTAATTGTTTCATTTGTTTTACATGAAGAGGACTAAATATATCCCACTTCAATTGCCAAATACTCGCTGTTTATCGCAAAGATAACACGTCCCTATGCAAGTAAGAATTCTGTAGCTTTGAGCAAACTTTATTCCATATTTATTCACACAACGCATATAGAAATAGAAGTTGATTAAAGATGCATTCTCAGCTAGTATATTTCATTTTTTTATCTTTTTATATTTTTTTATTTTTTTATTCTGACCTATCTGGAAGAGACTTGGGATAAAATTGAAATCAAATGGGTGCATGAGTTTTCTTGGTCTCTAATTAAATCCTTCCAGATTTTATATTTCTGCATACGCCGGAACTGCACCCCCGATCAGGAGTTGTTTAAACACACCCATTATCGCTCACTGTTCCTTGGCTGTTTACTTCTGTGTGGAATCTACTCTGTACTTCAACATTCTAGGAAGCAATGCTTACCACTTATTGATGCAAGAATTAAAAAAACAACAGTTGCTGAGAATGCATCTTTAAAGAGTAGACAATGCAATTATTGGCTATTATGCACCCAAATGGAGAATTAATAAAAGATCTTGATCACAAACTAAGTTCATAATATAAGCTTCATGTATGAAACTGTACTACTAGTCATACAAAATAATTAGACAAACCAATTCATATAAATCATAAATGATGTACTTTGTCGAAATCTTGCTGATTGACTGACCAATGAAATGAAAAGATACTGCCAAAAGAATCCGCGACAACCTACATTTCACAAAAATAAAATAGAAAAGAATATTAAAATTTTAATTTGCACTTGAAAGAAAATATGCAATATTCAAATTTATTATACACTCAAATAATAAATAAACATACTGTTTCCAACACTCAGTATGTAAATTAATCAGTTTTTAAAATGACAATAAAAACAATGCGCATACATAGTCCACGAGAAAAATAAGATTTGCGAGCATATATAGATATAACTTACTGTTATAATAATGGGGGTCTGTTCTTCAAGCATCTTGTCAATGCAAATTGTGACGCGTACATCCAGTGATATACATTGATTTTTTAGATAAAAATAGTCAGATTATGTGTTATATCTATGTTGTAGATAGATATTCAACATACATACATACTAGCTTGGATCACACTAATTGTAAGTCATAGGTATTAGAGGCCTTATTTGATTTCAAATTGGACGAGTGAGAGAAATGAGAATTAGCTAAATAAAACATTTCAAGCCACAAAATTTAAATGTTTACATATAAATGTTGTATCATTTGACTCCCCATGAGTCCATGTATACACAGACATATATTCCCTTCGTGTGTTTACATAAAGATATTTACATAAATTCTTATTACCACAAATATTGACTCCCGAGTAACTACCACTTCGTAAGGCACAGCATATTGCCTTCTTCTAACCGTTCACAACCCCATTTTTCAGACCCATTATGCATTTGTAACGTCTCGCCCTTAACCTTTAAACTTATGCGGAAATCATGGTTACCGGAGAGTCACTGGAAACTGCATAAAAGTAGCGCAATCGACTTTGCATATTGTGACAACTACAAGCAAGGGATACGCGTAACATTAGCGTTCCCGAATTGATACATATACATAGAAAAGTAGATGTTATTGCTTCAATTTGTTGAAATATGGGACTTGTTATTAACATGAGGGACTTTCATCGAATAGCCATGCCTATGTATACACATTGTGCCGTGTATTAAATGTATGTAAAGGTATTTATTTATAACAAAACGGATCATTATTTTGGAAACATAACTCCATTTTACCTCTGGCTACATGTACCCTGCGCTACCTGTATGAAATTGGAATGCTATATCGCCTCCCCTAATTTAGACACAGTTCTTTTTCCTTTTAATCCCTTTTAGATCTGATGAGTTTGTGATAATAGTGACCCCTGCGCGGAATAGCTTCTGTCAGTATACCAAATACAGATGTTAACAAAGGCTATTTGTATCTTGAGTTTTATAGAATGATTTATAACACGGATACGCCCATTTGTTTCCAATGCATATATTAATGATTTAATATTATTTTGCCCTGCTGCGTCATGGGATAAAAAGATGTTCTTTATGAGCACTATTATCGACCAAAGGCAGTTATATGGTCTATCGAAATACTAATGTGATCTTTTACTTAGTTCATTTTCACCCATTTTCATTTACATCTTGCTGGAATACACATTCAGTATAATCGCCTTTTATACTTTGATTTTGACTTGTTACTTTGACAAAATTAACTCATAGTTTGATATCGTTTGATGATGAAAGTCGATTTAGATCTTTGTACTATAAATATAACATCCTCGGGATTATAAATTTCTTTGAAGAATCATTGTACGTTAACATATGCGTTAATTTTGAAATCAGCAAGCCATTTTAACAATCATCTTGGCATTATCACATGAGTCGTCTAAAATGAATAACCTACATTCTTTTCATCTCCTATACTATGATTCGTTGTTGTCTACATAATTGAATCGATATCAAGAACCCAGGATGAAGTTGTGTTCTTAAAACCAAACGGACGCTGTCATAAAATCATCTCACAAGGTTGTAAAAAATTAGACATCTTCTAAAGAGGCAAGTGGTATGGTGCTCTCTCGGTCGCTGTGGCCATGACGCTTCTTTACGGCTTGCTTCTTGACTTTGCTCTGAAAGCGCAAGATGCAAAATGCAAGGTAAATCAAGGGCAATGTTGATCTTTATCTTCTCTCATTAAACTAGAATATTGGTCTGTTATGGGAGAAGGAAGTCAACGGGCGAAAATGGAGCTCCCGGGGATATCTTAGGGATATTAGCCAATGGCATTCTTCCAGTTGATTAGATATGCTTTATATGCGTTCCTTTAGGAAAGTCTATATAAATTATCTTATCACATTACTTAAATATATATATGGATAGTGCATTATGTTCCTTATATCATTCGAATTTCTTTATGTTATACTATTGAGTATATTCCATGTGGCTTCTACATTTCCATAATCAGAAGCCATATGAAATGAAGGCAGTTAGTTGACATACCAATCCGAGGTGTTCACTTACGCGAATGGGTGCAAGCGCAAAGGTTATGTACAAACTATTTGGGCATGACATTTCATGGTTTGGTGTTTACAGGTGCACAATGGGGCCTCGAAAATACACCAGTATCCGTTTGTATTTATTTCTTTCATTGCAAGGAAACAGCGATCCAGCATTGAAAACTGATGACTGGGTGAAAAATTGGAAATTATTCCAGTTGTAAAATTATCGTCTGTATCCATTCCGGAATGAAATCTGCTTCCGCATTCAGGGCAGTGGATTGAATAAATGAATCATTTTTCATCAGTCAAATTGAGACCCAGTGTCACTTCTGGCCGTTCACTTGCATTGTAAGTTAAGAGATGTTACAGCTGTTACAGGAGGTATGATAGATTTATCAGGCTTCAGGAAGTGTTATGACCAAATATAGAATTATGATCACACATAAAACCATGAAATAAATGCATGAACAATAAGCTGCTAATTAGCATCGAACTAAGGCCTGATTGATCGATAGAAAAGTATAGTTAAAGGTTATACATTTATTAAGGCAGTTGCTGGTTGGCAGGTGGAGAAGAAGAAATTAGAGGATGAGAAGGAGTGGGAGGTGAGAGACAGCATGCATGCAGATCAGGCGGGAGACATTACATTCTGTGGTTGGCCATCATCATTTAAGCCGAGATTTCGTGTGCTGGCTCTCTTCAGGGCCTGCGTTTTCACTTTTTGCTGAAATCAGGACAGTGTAAAGATAGATAAGAGACAGTTTTTCATAAGCTAAGAATAGAGGAAAAGGGGGTTGGTTTGTTAATTATTATACTCTAGCTGTGACCTGCATTGTAATATATATATCATATTCATCTAAAATTGATAGGGTTGGTTTGTTATCGATTGTAGTTGCTTTAATTTCAATCTCTGACGTTTACTCATTGTCACTGAGCATGAAATATGCTGTTAATAAATCAAGTATGAGGTTTTTTTCGTCAATTATTATCGAACCAGATAAAATGAGGTAAGGATAGATTGGAAGAGAGGGGTTTCCCCCCTTTGGCTAGTATAACTCGACGGTGGTCTACGTCTATTTTATCAACTCCCTACTTTTACTAACTAAATGTTTCATCAATTTTAGAAGCATTCAGCAAGTTGTATCAACGCCACCTGTGGTTAAGGACAGTTATGAGTACAAGCCATTTACTAACGAAATAGTGCTCAAAGCAATTTTGAAATAATCCCCAACCTTTTTGTGAAATAATAATAGATTTGATAAATTAATAAAGAGTGCAGATTCGATGTACAGCCGTAGATCTATAATGGTTTTAATTGCCCGATTGCAATTATAATGCAAGGAGACATTTTGGCTCTATTCAACACAGCTAGAGTATAGTGAAATTGGGGTAAAACGGTGGGATTTAGAAGGTAAACGTGTTAGGTAAATGTTTATAAATTTGAAAAATGGGTTCAGGGGCACAATCAGAAATATGGAATTGAATATCGTATCGAATGTGGAATCGGCATATTCTCTAAAAGTACATTAAAGCCTCGTTCGTAGATGATGGAATAAATATATCTTGTAACTAAGACTAAAGTCATGCAATTTATTTCCTGCTGCCTTTTAAATCTTCCCAAAAGGGACCGAGCAATCTTTACAAGCGATATAGAGCATTTCTAAAAGATGGAAATTCATCGTAATGACCAAAATTAATCAACAGTTGAAACCAGGGTCTTTGTTTGGTACGAATATTGACTAATTTATTCATAAAAGTAAGTAGTATTACACTGACTATCGTGCTCAGACTATTTCGAGGTACTAAACAAAATTCCACTGTTTTTATATCCTAGACGTACTTTCACGAAATAGAATACTTTAATTAAAGGTCTTATGAGTCAGAAAACTTCGGGGAAAAGAAACCAAGATACAGAAGGGGACATATGCTATTGGTATATATATATACTATTGGACCTTGGTAGATTCGTACATGCATGTTGGTGATTAATCCTATACGCTAAAAGGCAAAACAATATGTACATAAAAAGGGGATCCTGGGTGAAAAAACGGTGTATACATTCGCTTTTAGAAGAATTAGCACTATTCCAGCCTGCCTAATCCTCCTTGTATTTAACATCTAGGGTACATAAGTTTTATTTATGATATTTGAGCATTGCACAAGAGAATGCACAAGTATATCAAACCTATATTGTTCAAATATGACCAAACTATATGTGTGAGAGTGAACGCGACAAATTAAACAAAAAAAATACGATTCACCTTCAGGAAGGTCATACAATCTTTAAAGCTAATAGTTCTCCTGGAGTTCCTATATCCCAGTTCCAAGTTTTCAAAAAGGTAAATAAATAAAAAAAAGAATATTGATATGGCATTTAGGTTCTGGCATAGCTTTTACTCACCGTGTATTCTTTTTCCTTCCTGGCCATTTCTCGCCTCTTTCTATAAGGCTGTATTGAAAAGAAAAGGCATATTTATAAAAAGAACTTGCTCTGTTTACAAAGAACAAAAGTAGGATTATTCAGCCCCACTTTATATGCATATCATAATAACTATTAGTATAAATCATAGCAGTGGTAGGGCCTATACTGGACCTAACTTGATACAGAAAGCACTGCCTATAAAAACTAGGTACTTTCTACTCGTTACTCATTTGCCTGTAATGCGATCTAGTCTTGTTACGATGTTCTGTTTAATGTTATTTCTTAGTTATATATGTACCACAAGTAGGATGCGGAGGAAGAATTGGATGTTATAGAGGACGTATATGCCTATCAGTACACAGAGTGCAATATAGTCTCGCTCATCTGCGGCGTCGATTTTTGTTTGCAATCCATGCCACACACATATCAGCGTCAGCATCACCATGGCCGCCAGGATATACCTATCCTGCAGGAGGAAGTGGGAAAGACTAAAAAGGGTAGAAACTTATCTTATTCAATATATAAATCAAAAACTCTGGAAAGAGACTAGCAAAGGTATGAACTCTTTGTATGCCAAAACTATACATGTATGTATACAGGTATGGTAATTCTTTTCTTTTTTTCGTTCAACAATTAATCATAGATATTATTGCACTGAGCAATCTGAAATATTGATTTGTTGCTATATATATATTGATATGTTTATCCATTTGCATATTATCATGTATCATGTAAAAAGTGACAGGTGCAGTGTATCTCATGAATCATTCTTTCCTCTGTCTGGTTAATCTGATGACTCATCCTCCTCCACTTAAAAGCTTGGTCAATATACTAAAGGGCTGGTTCCATTGGTACGGATACGAATGTTAGTACGGATACGAATCCGTCATGCGGATACGGTAATCTATTTTGGAGTGAACCCATACGTCTAGAATGTAATGGCATCAAAGAGGGAAACCATACAAATGGAGTACGGAAACGTCCCGATCACTACATGAGCGATCGGTTTTACCGTATCCGTATCCGTACCTGTTGACGTGTACGGATCCGCACACATGGAAACATGCCTGTATATTTTAATGTGAGCGAATTTTGCCGTATCCGTATCCGTATCCGTATCCGTATCCGTATCCGTACCAATGGAACCAGCCCTTAACGCATCCATTAGCTATTTGTACATTACTACTGCTGTGCTGATATCTCGAGAGGCGCTAGGCCGAGGGCATCTGCATTGCAGGCCTCTCGAGATACCCCCACAGTGGTAATAATGTACTAATAGTTAGGGAATGAGTTAGTGTTGTGTTGGTGCGTTGTGGTTGTTAAATCTCCCTAGTCTATATAGACCGCTTGAAAGATAATGCATGAATTTGTTTGAGTGACTTGACTTACCAGGTAGGTGAGATAGGATATACGGGGAAGACTTTGGTGCACGACAAACTTGAAGGCAACCGATGTAAGAATGAGCGTATACGTAAGCTGTAACCTGTTCTGTGTTAGGTGATGTGGTACCGCGAACGTGGTAAATGAGAGGAACGTAATCAGCAACTGTGGATTAGAAAGAGCAATGCAGAGTTTATTTCTCATCAATTTAACCTATCAAAGAAGCTGAAGATAATTAATTTGTGAAAATATCTAATATACTTATAATATAAAATATAAAATATCTAATATACTTATATAATATATGTATGAAAACGTTATCAAGGGAACTCTGGAATGCATATATATATTCCCATGGTATCACAAACAACATACGAAATAGCTATTATATGTAATCGTATATAATAACAATACTTACTGTTACAGATAGGATATTCCATACAAAATAGGCAGGTCGTCGTGCTGCCCTACATTTAACAGTGAGTGAGACACATTTCAGGGTTGGGTCGGCCAAATCCTTTAATCTGTAGGTCTTTTCTGATTCCACGTACTTATATAAGTACCATTCCTAGAGAGGTAAAATCAAATGATTAAATCAATTATTACGCCAAATAAAGAGGTTGTTGTGTTGGTTCTGTGGGTGGAGAGGGATGGCGAGGTCCTCCCTACATGGTTCACTGGCCTATTGAGTTTGTGAGAACCTGAATTAAACAATTTAAAAATAGCCAGAGGGGAGGTGGAGGTGGTATAAGTTGCACCTCCAGTCACACATCCTATTTGTTTGGGTGTGTGAAGCACACCTGGTTGTTAGGAGACACTGATGCCAGGCAGGGGGCTCCAGACATTAGGGCCCAACGAAGATAGGGCCCAGACGTTAGGGCCCAGAAACCTCGGAAGTTAGGACGTCTGAAAGTGGGTGGGGTAGTAGCCCTAACGTCTGAAAATAAGCTAAAGTGGGCCCTATCGTCGTTGGGCCCTGTCGTCGTTGGGCTCTATCGTCGTTGGGCCCTATCGTTTTTGGGCCCTAACGTCTGTAGACCCAGGCAGGCCATCTTTTGATTATAGCAAACAGTGTAGCAGCAGCACATGACCGCCACCTGGCTTATTGCTGCACCATACACCTCAACATTAATGCCCTGGATGTTTGGGAATTACCTGGTAGCGGACTGTTGTTGGGCTCTTGTTATTGATAAGGGTTCTGTTTGGGCACTGGTTGTCTGGAGGAGAGCAGTAGAGGGAAAAGATCCAGGCAAATGTAGATGCTATGGGTATATTAGATGGCCAAGAAATTTAAGACTGGAAATTATGTGGTGGACATGGATTGTTTGACTCAACTCAAGAAATAAAAGATTGTTAGATGTGGACACACCGCGTTGAGACTCAACACAATAATTTATGTGAGGGTTATAATTGGCACTTATAGTAATCCGAGGAATCATTTCTTCATCCAGAGGGTCCATGAGTGCTGGCTTAATGAAAGAGTAGGGTAGGAGTGGTTTGAAGATACAAGAATTTTGTATCTTTTCTTGCTGTTGCTTTTGATGATTTTGTGTGGTATTACCACACAATCCACTTCCAAACAACTATCCCTCATAGCGTATGCTAAAAAATAGTCTAGTTTAGCAAGCCTCCTGCATGTGGCCTGTTGTATCAGCTAAGGAAAGGATTTTCGTGTGAATTCCTTCAGGGGGAAACATCCCTCCAACATGAAACTTCCAACTCGTAGGAATAGCCCAATAGTTGGTAGGAATCGTTATTCCTACCCAACGAAGCAAGGGAAAAGGTGTAGGAATTTCGACATAAAATTCCTTTCCTTAGCTTATATAAAAGGCCCCAGGAGCTAGCTACCATATAGGTGAAGGGCAGTCTGACAGAGGGGTAGTCTGACTGATGATTAAGATTGAAACATATTCCGTTGCAATATTCCTTATGTATTAGGCTTAGAAATATCTATATTTGATTGTGTAAATTTAGGCTCTAGGCGCGTTAGAGTTGCAATTCACTGATTAGGTTAGGTAGTATATCCTTTTAGAATTATATGACAAGGTTCAAAGGAGTATGGTGGATATGGGCCCAGTTACCTGTTCGTCAATGAACGATTGCTTGTATATTTTGTGAATTTCCTCTTGGTCCTCCACAATGTCGATTTCTTGCGATGGCACGTCGGACATGATGTTTATGGATAGGTCCTTAAATGAAAAAAATTGAATTCAAGCAATGTGTGAGCAAAGATATGGTAGAATATATATTAGCAATGGAATGAGAAAGAACTATCATATCAAGTGATCGAATTGACTTCACTCTTAAGTTTGAAAGTTACCTCACCTGTACATCAAATGGAAATTCTAGAAGCTCAAGTTGTTCCATGAATGAACCTGGAAAGAAGTAGCATATATATAAGCTATCGGGGATTATATTACAAACAAATGTGTAAGATTTCCCTTTTTTACAGCACGCAACACATTAGCTTGAGTGGTGTCAAGGAGATTTGTTTTTCAGTCAAGAGAAGTGTAATATGATAACTTGGTCTATGTAGACACAAGTCCGACAAGCTGCAAGATCCATCATCGAACTCTATATCTAATGTGTGACCTTAGACCCATGGGAAATGGTCTACAGTTGCTCGAACGTGTTGACCAGAACAGTTAAGGGCGAGGGGAAATCGAAGTGGAAGTCATCGTCAGGACAGGAACAGCAAAGTTGACATGTCTGATGCATTTTACATGTCCCCTACTCATAATCAGTCTGACGATTGGCAGCAGGGATTGTATGCAGACTGGTGGTGATAAGCAACAGGGTCAGATTTTTATAAAATGTACAATTGGCGGCTGTACACATTTAGTAAATTCTGTTAAATTTGGTGCATTTTGGTCAATACTAGGTAAATTCGAGTATATTCGGCATTGCATTGATTCTAGCAATCTGTTTGGTTAGGTTGAACTGTATTTTGAACTTTATTTTCGTCTGTAATTTGGGTTATTTGAGAGAATTGGTGAAGGCAAATTGTATATTTCCTGCCGACTTCACCCAACAGTATAATTCAAGGAGCCCATCAGCGATCTACTAACAATCCCTGTGCCGACACTTATCATAGTAATTCGAATTACATTATACACGCTTACATGACGGTGAAAGATCCTAAATTGGCTAATGTAAAAATAAAATGCAAGAATTCTTTTTTAACCAACTGCCAACGGTGGCCCACCAAACCCTTGACAAAAATAATTTAAAGCACCAGGCAAGATCAATATATACCTGGCAGGATACCTACTTCATATAGAGATATAATATGTATTACTCATCTGTTAAAATTCCAAGCGAGTGAAAGAACATACTATGCTACAAGTCATATAGTCTACAAAGATGCTTTAATCTAAATTTAACTGTAAGATTTTGCAAGAAGCCATTGAATGGTGATTGAATTGGTATTGTTTCTTGCAACTGTAAGTACCCAAAAAGAAGCTGGAGACCTCCCTTCTGCCGCAGAGAACTACTATTGCAGTTAAAGACTGAATAAAACGTTTCTAAATCTAAAAAATCTCAATAAATATCCTAAAGGATTTCCAAAATTATTAGATACGTCCGTGAGCCTGAGGATGAGGAGTATTGGGGTAATTTGAACCTCAGCAAATTGACAATTCACTAAATGACAACAGAAGCAAATTTTACCTTTCACTCTGCGCGTTTCCTTGACATAGGCTCGTCCGTTTGCATCCTTCTCTACCGTACGTGTCATAGTTCTTTTGGGCTCTGTGACATAGTTGTCTATGTAGAGCTTTGGGTCCCAATACTTATCCCAAGTGATTGGAGGTTTCTGATGTGAAGTGTAAATGCATGAATGAGTCAAGACTTCATGTACAGGCATTATGGTGGATTACTAATTGATATTTGGCCTTTATAACAATAGATCTGGATTTCAATATCATATTACAAATAGTGTCATACAGTGTAAACTAAAAGAGAAGATTATGGGAAGAGGAACTCTCTTTGCGATTATCACAGGTCTTCCAAAATACACCAAGGATTATATTCTGTCCCTCTATTTACATTTCTGGGTTCGTATAGAAATGGAGCATGAAATTTAACAAGCCATTTTCTCTCTAAATTGTAATTTTGTCAGTAGATCAACAGACGACTATAGTATTTTCAATAAATGCCTAAGGTGTATGATATAACAGGCATGGACCATCTAGCTATCGGTTTGTGTCCTGTTGGATATACTGTCATAAATAGACAAAACTTAATGATGGCCACTCATGAAAATCGCTGTGAACCACCTTTATCTCACAGGCGGAAATTTGTAAGGGTTCGTATCAACGTCTTGATACGATCAAGCAATATCACATATGCAGATCTCATTCTGTTGAGGGTGATAACAACCTAATTTGTGACATTAAGAATAGGATTACTTACGGTAAAGTCGTCGTACTCGTCTAATTGTTGCTCCCGCCATTTTGACATGATAAGAACATCGGCATCAAACTGTTCCTTCAGTGTATTGATCTCTCCAATTTTAATGAAAGTCACATGCACAACCACTTGCCTCTGCAAACAGAAACAACAAATATAGCTCTTCAATTGGGGCGCAAAAGCGATTTGATTCCAAGGAACCTGTGAAACAATAATTATATCACCATTTACAAGGGGTTGATTACTTGCCAGGAACAGTTCTTCATTGTTATAGTAATGTCGATTAGGCGTTTAGAAATGTTTTCATATACATGTTCCATATACACAAACAAATAATTATTCCGTAATTTGCCGTAATTCTTTATTATTAACCACAATTGTGTGGATCCTGGCAAAAGTCACAGAGCTCGGCCAGAATTGCTATTTTTGAATGGTTTATGGGGCAATTTAGCTTATAGATAATTAATCGAATTTATTTGTAGACATAGTTTCCAGCTTCGCGCAAAATAGCATTACATCGGTGGCTCTCATAGAATGCAAAGCACAATGAATACCTGATGGGAGAATTGAGAGCACAATACATGAACATTTAATGCATATTTGCGCAGCAAAGCGTCAGCGACAGGACATTGCAATACATCTCTTTAACATTCATTTAACTCTTTATCGTTCCCTTTTAATTTCAACCTAGACACCAATATATTTATTACAACGCTGAGATATGTAATAGAAGATATTGCATGCAAATCAGGACATTATTTTAGTTTTTACTGTTGTTCAGACATAAAAAGATCCTCGCATCCTTTAAATCTCAAGGACAAATTATAGATAGTATTGAATGATAATGCCCCAACATTTACACACGGTTTTCACTTGCGCTTATATATAATAGTGCAGGGGCTGGTTTCATGCATATTATTGCCACGCCATTAGCGTCCTTATTAATATTCCTGCCGAATACCTATCGACGCCATTTTCCTATATTATAAAGGAGACACGCGTATAGCTAACTATACCTGTCTTCTCACAGCTTGCCACTCATCGTTTGACTATAAAGGAGAAACGAAAGAAAGAGTAGACAATCTATATGAGTAATTCGTCTGAACAATTTAGATATCGGCCTTCTTATTATGTTTGCATTAAATGATGTATTTGCGAGCTTTAGGCCATTGATATTTAGTATTTTCCTTCAATATAGACAGCTTTATCAGCAACTACATCACAATGCCACATGAGATGGCAGCTAGTATGCTTCCATTACCCAATCAAAACATAATGTTGATTTACATGGAGACACTAACACAAATTGAACATGGGGTATTCCGAGGTCCACTCTCCATAACTTTTAAGATAAATAAATAAAAGGAAATTCATGTAACAACACTATAACCTTGTGGCAATGTTCAATGTTCATCTAGGCCAAATTAGGTTTTGTTCGTTTCTTAGATATAAAACTTGGTTGTTCCTTGTAGTAACGTTCAATCAGGCGATTCTTAGTAGTATTGCTTTATCCATGAATAGATTGCGTACATGCACAGTAAATTATGCTAATTATTTTGTTCCGGGGAAACGATAATAATATGAAATGTTAAAGCTGCATTCCCAGGATTTAAGATCGAGTGGTTCTTCTGGAATTACATTCATATTAGTTCCCAAACTCAATATTATCTATCTCTGTTTCAATGAAAAGTAAGATAAATGTCTAAATTCTGTGATTTTACGATCGGGGAAACACTGAGATGTGCGTTCAGTCCACCATTGTAGTGTTCTAGATGCACTGAATTGACACGAGGTGGCACCTCTGTGCCACGCCCAGCACCATGTTTCTCTCTCAATCCGCACTAACTGACCCTGGTTGCCCATGCGCACCAGGGTCAGTGGGACTTACAAACAGACATGCCGAGTTACGGTGGACACCAGTAGATTTGGAGGCGTATTTCTTCTCAAATATATTAAGAAAGAGACCCAAACTCTTGGGATAAGGTGGGGTAGGGTATTTGCTCCCTAAATAAGTGAAATTTGAGATTTGTATAGAAATTAGCTGGGAATGCAGCTTTAACCGAAGACACACAAAATACAATGAATAGGAGGTTACATGTAGCTTTGATTCATACTTGATCTATCAGTGCTAGATGTATGAATCGTTAAATAAAAAGCTTTAATATTTGCTTGCATAAATTAGAAACGAATTGTAGCATGGGACGGTTAACTGTATTTCCTAATTATTATGTGGATATTTTGTGCAGTAAAAAATGGCTTAAATGCATGACATAATGTGAACATACAATGCATGAATCGATCTAAACTCATCTGATGAGGGAAAGAGTTCAATAAGTGATACTGCTACACTGCAATCTACTTTTGTACCCCCAACGCTGGCTTTTTTTAATTTTTCGTGAGTAAATTATTGCGCCAGTGTCTCCCCCGTGTGTGTGTCCGTGCCTGGAACCATCCAAAACATTCGTATCCTTACGTTTGTTATTACAAATTTCCAAAATACAAGTGTTGACATGACTATACTTAAGTTAATAATGGGACGGATCGCACATGTTTTGAGAATACTTATTGGTCCATCTATCCCATTAAATAACATGCAACAAATTGAAACTATTCAGATTTGGTTCTATACCAGGACCGATACCACGAACTGCATTTCATTTCGACTGCGGGTTCGCCTTAATTCTATCATGTCATTATCAAAAGTTTTTTTCTGGTTGTTCTAGCAACATGTAGGTTTGGTTTTTTTGAATTTCTTGGAATGAAGCAAAGGGGTTTTCTTTTTTTTATTTGAAGTTGACATTTGCCAACATACTCTACGAAGATCAGGAGATGGTCCTGTTCTCCACTTCGTTCCTGGTCCTATCAATACAACGTTGGCTTGACAACATTGGCGTAGAATGGTATGAGATGAGATGAAGATTTGGAGGGACTATTAGAGATGATCAGTATGTTGTATGTTGTGCCGACATAATATGTGAAAAGGCTATTGCATATTTCCGCCTGAAAGAAGTTTTCAGCATCGACATTGCCCTCTCCTAATATAAATTTAAGAGGTAAGCTATTCCAGAATTTGTCAAAGTTCTCTACCCTGATTTCAGAATTAATATAATGTAAAGTCCCTGGAAGTCAACAATTCAGAAAAAAATATTAGATCTGATAATAATCAATAATATATCACTGGTTACTCAGTCCTCAGATGTGTATGAAAACCCTTTAATTTACCATATACAGCTACTGTATCAACGCCTTACATGGTGCTCGGTGTGTTTTGTATTGGTGCATGATAGTCAAAGATAGGTTGAGGCCATTGTCGCAAAGCATAACCGATTCTTAAATAGCGAACACAACATAATAACAAGCAATGATATTAATTGGAATTATCGATAATAATAAGTGAAAAATTGAAGAAAGAAAAATTGATGTTAATTTTGATATGTATTTTGATGACGAATGAGTTATATCACAACATGTGAATGAAAATTCAGTCAATAAATTATTTAAAAACGAAAAATCAAAACAAAAAAAACTGCCATGCAATAATCGGATGGGGGATTGATTCAAAAGATAAAAACTTTACGTATTTACGCAATAATTTACTATAAAATTTAGTTGATTCAAGAAAAGAGATGAAACTATTATTCAAAATCTTAATGACGATTAAAAGTAAACCTTTAATAATACCTAGGAAAAGGGAGAGACCACGCTAGCTTATTAAATATCAGCCAAGGAAAGCTATGTACATGCTTAGTGCCATTCAAGATGACATAATTATTATTAAAAGACAAACAAATTCGCCAGCGCTAGATTTAAAGGAACAAAGAAAGTCGCACACGGGGCATGTGAGCTCCATAGTAACAGCAATAACCCGCACCTTCTCGACATATGGGACAACGAACTCGTCCTCATCCTTCCTCTCTAGAAGTGCCTCCTTTTCCTTGACATTCGCGTCAGCGAGTTTCTCCTCCGGGGACGACATTTTCACAATGTTGCAACGCTAGTTAGGTTTCCTCCAATCTGTTCCTATGTCATAATTACCCTCCTGCAAAATAACAGAATGGGCATTTAGATTACCATGTTAATTTTGATATCATATTTATAACTATTTCGCTATTAATTTGGTCCGCAACACAGTTTACTTGATAGCTGCGTTTTGGGCCATGAATCTTCAAAAAATTGATTTATCAATGGTCCGGAGATCAAGTCAAATTAGAAACAATTAATTTACCAGGCACTGCCAACTCAACTCATCCCCATTCATTCACATCAAGTCGAATTAACGCCATACTTCCAGTTAAAATGATACTCGGACAATAAACTGAATAAATTCATCCATATTCACATAAACCACAGGAGAATCAGTTTCACCCTTTGTTTGCTCAGATAAATTCCTATTAACAGGTACAGCTGCCTCATAATACGGTTTTGATACATATATATGGGTCAGATTTTTATAAAATGTACACTTGGCAGCTGTACACATTTAGTAAATTCTGCTAGATTAGGCTGCAATTTGGCCAATACTAGGTAAATTCGGGTATATTTGGCATTGCATTGATTCTAGTAATCTGCTTGGTTAGGTTGAACTGTATTTTGAACTTTATTTTCGTCTGAAATTTGAGTTATTTGAGAAGATTGGTGAAGTTGAATTGTACATTTTCTGGCGATCTCACCCATATATGAATGAGACATGAGCTTCCACCTTGTGCATATATAGGGAACCAGGGACGCAAATAAGTCATGTCTTTCTGACAGATAATTACAGGGAGGTGTGATAGAGCCAGTAGACGGTTTATGAGGAGAAATAACAAATAGCAGACACGAGACATATAGCTCTCATTACCTCCTCTGTGGGGAATACCAAAATATAATCAAAGCCACTGGTAAAAAGAAGTAATTGAGGATTTGCTGTTGACACTTTTACTAACTCCAAAGGGTCTAACACAAATTTAAAAACAGGTTTATACATTACAACAGTAATGATGCACAATAACAGACAAGAGACAAGTGGCTCTCATTATGCCCCTTGTGGGGAATTCCAAAATACAATCAAAATGACTCGTAAACAGAAGTAACTGGGGACGTTTCTGTTATTATTCTTTAAGAGACCTCAGGCTTAACATCAATTATAACCAATTGATACATTGCAACAATAATAGTTAACCTTGAGTATCTTGAAGCAACCATTTGCCTAGCAATCATTGTGATAATGGGGAACCTTAAGCTTTACCCACTTTGATTCATAGCATTATTTCACGATAGCATTAAGGGTGGTCTCCACTGGCTACCGTAAGCCGTGCAGTAAGCCTTACGATGGTTTGTGCTGGTTCTGTAGGTGGTGAGGAATGACGAGGTCCTTATTGCCTACGTAGTCAGTGAACGATGTAGGCAGGACCTCCCCACTCCTCAACAACACAGCACCATCGTAAGGCTTACCACAGAGCTTACCGCAGCCAGTGGAGACCACCCTTTATTTTACAATAGCAATTTACACTTTAGAGTAAAACCTCTCGATAAGGTAGCATGTCTGGCAACACCAGCAATTCAATTCGTGTGCATTGAAATGTGATAAAGGAGCAGCAGACCGCGAAATCCTGTTGGAGCTGATAGGAATTGATTCACCAGGATACTCAGTAATATAGGCCTTTCCCCTCCGGTTCAGATTAAATGATATCTTTAAGTGTGGATTATCCTATCCAATAATGTATTATTATACACTTCTCATACCATATTATTCATGTATGGTCTATGATTTGTCTGAATTAATCATATGATCAATAATAATTGTTTTGCCTTTTCTTCAAGGGCGGGTAACTACTGCTGGTTTGTTTGTATAGCTGTACGCATGGGAATGTATGACATTTACATGTCATGTCACATAGTTTTGAATATCCTTGTTTTTATATGTTAGTCCCATGCAATGCACTGGTAGTAGTGAATCAATAACGAATTAATTCTAGCCTCTGCTGCGTTTCTCGCATGGAAGCTTTGGTATTGACCTGGTATTTTTTAATCCACGAATTGGTTGACAGCAAATAAATCTGCCATTTGTAACCAGCGACTGGAAACGGTAATGGATTCAATCGGATAAATATAAATTTCAGACTTCTCCATGGAACAAAAGATGAGACGACAACCGTACAACAATCTGTTCCTTTTTTTGCATTTCCATGGATATGTTAACGACCAGCTCATATGCATATGTTACCTGATCCCATAAATTCTTTTCTGTCTATAGAATGACATCGATATTTGATTCCATCTATTGTATTACTTCCAGTATTGGTACCATTGGCGATATTTTCTGGTTATGTGGTATATAAAATCGCATACCAGTAGGGTATAATTATATGCGATATAGTGGTATAAAGATTAGCGATGAAAAGCCCTGTTGAGCTGGCCCTATTCTGATGTGGTCTACAGTGTTTAATGTGGCGAGGCAAGAGCCAGTGGGGGAAAGACTAATAGAACATCGCGCATCTATGACTTTCTATGAAATCAGTAAAATGAACAACACGTAGGTTTTGCACGTTTGCGTGATATTGGCCGTTATGGACGTTTTTAAACTTCTGACCTCCTCTTTATAGCAGGAATTGCAGAGGTATAGCTGGATGACTGAAAACAACAATACTCTGATCAAATAAAAATATTGTATTTTTAGTAGAGTCAAGGTATGTTCTTAAGGCACTGCCTCCAAAGCAAATTTATTGTAGTATAAGGCTACATTATCTTTACATAAATATAATATAGGCCTCAAATTAATGATAAAAAAAATACCACAGCTATCCATTGACAGATTATATTTGATATCCCATAAACAGGGAGAAACAGGGGAAGACTTCTGGCAGTCCCTGTTTAAATAAAGATATTAAAGGCATTTATCTTCAGGTTAGACATTGGGATCGAAAGGTAGCATGATCGAGGAGAGGTATGTGAGACTGAGCATTCAGGAATTAAAATTGATTGGGCATCGGTGTGGGCGATGATGATCCATCACCTTCTGGTTGGACCAGTGGCAGTGCAAACAACATTAATGTACTGATGGACTTGGCACATTATTGGACGAACATGAGCAGAACAAGATGATTTATCTGAGCTCATTCAAGCCGTCCACCCAGAAGGCAAAGATCTAATAAATAAGAAATGGAATACCGGGTCAATGCATTATACCTATTGAGGCGGGACTGACTGCCAGGAGCCTGAATAAATATCGTCCATGGACTGCATTTTAGGGAAACCGTTGTAGATCACTAAAATAACCATGCAGAAGGGCTATGGTCCTCAATTATAACAGGATAAGGCCAACAAACAAACGAGAAAATACCGACCGTTAAACCAAACAATGATTACAAAGTGGTCAAGTGTCCACTGTTTTTAGAATGTTTAAAGGCGCCACACTTGTCTACGTGCATGATTGCACGAATAGCTGATGAGTCTTGGATGGGACTAGCTATAGGACAGTAAGGGCTGCAGGAAAATCCAACAAATATGTGCCTTATGTAAACGCTGCACTGCAGTGGGGAAGTAGTCTTTGCCAAAGGTTTTTTTATCAATAAAGAACCTCACGTGTCGCATTAGCATTCCAAAAGAAGGGGACAAATACTGGAGTTGTCATAAAACCATTGGGAAACATCTCAATGTGTGAATTGACAATCCTGCTGTATGGACATCATGTTTATTATTATATTATATGTAAAGTTGTAAAGTAAAGCTCTAAAGCATTGTCAGGAAACATGTTTGTACACACAGGTGATTCAAGAGTAAGACAAGGCAATAATTAATGCTAAAGCCACTCCATGTGGCTTCAAAGTGGCTTCCTGTCTCCAACAGTTAAGGAGTAACCAAAGATAAAGTGCAGCTGCATAAAACTATATGCATTAGACAATCCTCTGGTAAAACAGCAGTTAATATGACAAGAAATGACTGGCTATTCTCAAGTGTCACAAGTACGGTATCTCTATGTTTTCTTCCTTGTTATGTATAAATCATATACTAAGTAGTTTATACACACATGTAAGTAAGCAAATTAATATAGATGTATGAACAGTGCACTATATACAACATCCCACTGACGAGGCCATTTTGCTATATATTTGAACATCCTGATTATACAAGAACAATGATGATGGACAGATTGTGGAACACTAACCAGATTCTTGCTCCTGCCTGTGTATTGCACGCATACGCACAAATATACACCAACACTTACTCTAACCTCAGGTTACACTGGGATCCATGTTTACAACGTTAGCCCTCACGTAATACCAACACCTCAAGGTGAGGAGGACCCCTGTTAATGGATCTTTCCTGTACAACATTCTTTCCCGTTTGATGTATTTTTGACATACACAAGCAAGATACTTCACCACCTGCCATGTATGAATATATATGAAGGCACACATGATTTTTCTTTTTCATTTATGACTATACTTTTTTATAAGATCACCAGTTGCCAAGATGGCCTCGAGTGGATCTATGTGCCGCGGCCACCTGTTTTCTGTACCAACCGCCAGAGGGCAGACTCTGTACCGCCCACGTGACCTGCCCTGTGGTTGGTGGCAGGCAATTGGCGCCTATATGGGTCAGATTTTCAGAAAATGTACAATTGGCAGCTGAACACATTTAGTAAATACTGCTAAATTAGGCCACAATTTGGTCAATACTAGGTAAATTCCAGTATATTTGGAATTGCATTGATCCTAGCAATCGGTTTGGTTAGGTTGAACTTTATTTTGAACTTTTTCCGTCTAAAATTTGGGTTGTTTGAGAGGATTGGTGAAGGTGAATTGTACATTTTCTGGCGACTTTACCGATCCTATAGCAAAACCTGTATAGTACCAGTTATGACCTGCTGCAATGTGTTCTGTGTCCAGAGGAAACGATATCATGACATTTGACACCAAGCCATGTATTCATTTACTAAGGTCCAAGGTCTAACTTGGACTGAATAATCTAGTAATACTTCTTCCATTTATAACCAAAGCCAGTAAATATATAATAAAAATGTGGGTTTCATGCGAACCCACAAGAGACTATTTGCTATGAATTTGCTATTGCTCATGAATTAGATTAGACCCGCCTTTGGGACTGTTATGATTTTGACACTATGCAGGTGATGGCTTTAAATTCATGAATGTTTTTATATTGCGATATGTATTAGTCTCTGTAGGTGCGGAATGTATTATTGTTTTTTCTATGATTATTTCCTGTCAATTGTAATTAATGGTAAAACCTTATCGGCACTCTCTGAGAATAGTGTACTTGTTCAAAAATGTTATTAGCTGAATAAAATATTAGAATACAAGTTCTCAGACGTTACCTAGTTGCCTTCGCGTGTATAAGCATGGAATAAATCAAGTACGTGTAAGCTGAATGGTTTAAAGAATAAAAGAGGGGGTTTAGTTTTGACAGATAATCAAGAACGATGCACATACATCTATTAGTATACATCCACTTGTTTGGGGTACATAATATCAAAATTGTATTTCATGAGGATTTTATTGTGCAGAGTGCATTGGATTACACCTGCGCTATATATTTTTCTCATCAATAATATATCATGAGGTCTTGTTTACAAACCATGGACCGAGCATGACGTTGCCTAGGATTCAGTAGTAAGGTATAGCCCGCGGAGACTCCAGCGGAGACTCCAGCGACAACGTATGGACTGACAAGCGATGCCATACTGCATTAAGTTCCCACCAAGGTGCAGGCTGCTTGTCACTTAAGTTGAAGATGGGATTGGCGTGTGTGTTTGCGCCGTTTACCACGGGAAGAAGGAAACGTTTAACAATGAAATTTAATCCACCTAGGTATAAATTTCTGTTTACTGGTTGTGTTGAGAAAAAGTTTTATTCTAATTCTTCCTCCATACCAACCCCTCTTCCAGTGATCACGTACTTTGTGGCCCGTACCACTTTAATTCAGTTCAAAAGGATGTTTTAGGGACTACATATTTTCAAAATGTGTCTCATTTTCTAGTCTCATGATACGTCCCGTGGTCTGAACAATTTATACAAGTTAATCCCGTCATACTTTTAATGAAAAATAACAGAAACAGCTTGAACTTTGCATTAACACCTTCATTACAGTTTACACCATTTCTTGGGGGATGGCGAAGCTATTTTTTATCATTGCATTTATAATACTGACTTTTTTATGTAGTGTATGTACTCGCTAGAAACAGCATTCCACTGACATATTGTGGGCACTGTTGGTGGCATTCACAAACAATCTGAGTAACTCCTCTGTCGTTTTCTTCTACACCATTGAGCGACGTAATGTTAGGATAGAAGGAGTGGCTATGCTTGTCTCTCTGCGTGCCTC
Source organism: Sthenelais limicola (assembly GCA_942159475.1). Lineage (NCBI taxonomy): Eukaryota > Metazoa > Annelida > Polychaeta > Phyllodocida > Sigalionidae > Sthenelais > Sthenelais limicola. The sequence goes on from OW804100.1 coordinate 30,663,037, forward strand.
TTTCTACACTATCCCCCAGCCTTGTAATCGTCCTATTACAGACTAAAGCAATTTATGGCACATATGCCAAGGAGCAAGTGGATAGGTAGATACAGAAGGAGGCGTCGAGAAACTACTGACGTTAGAACACTTAGGGTCTGCAAGCTGAGAAAGTCCTATCCCTTGTAATGTTATCAATAGATTTGTATTTATTTCTTCTCAGGCCACAAAATTTGGTTTTTACCGATATTAGCTAAATTCTTTAGAATCCTAGCATACATAGATCGCAGGCAATATACAACTCTGCGATTTAGCATTTATTAGTTAGCTTAATTCAGCCTGTACATTGTACACTGGAAGATCTATATTGAAGCTAATTAAACCAAGGGGAATAATAATGGTTCCGTGATATAATCGGTTTCAAATGGGTACCCAAATCACCTTTCGGTGGTATTCCTTTGAGACCTGGGCTTAATTATCCTAATGACCACAGCAATCAAATTTACAAATATTAGTTATTATCCGATTCGAGGCCTACTTAAAAATATTATTATTGGCTGAAATCAGCAAAAAAGTTAATTCCCAGCCCACCCAAAAGTCACTTAGATAGAATATTATAGGATTTGTACCTGTTCTTAAATTGTCTCTCAAATTTTCCATTTCGATGGCCTACCAAAGTTCTTTTCAATATGACCTTAAACTTTGGGAATCCTCAAAAAAATTGAAAATGATACTATAGGACCTGCCTAGGTAGGCATATCAAGAGGCTAGCAAGTTGTCCTATTAATCCCGCAAAAACAGCAAATAACCCAGATTATGAAAAAGTCATGAATTAATTAAACCCTCAAGGAATTAAAGGCAATACCAAGTTTTCTTAAATTTTCAGTATTCAAATCTTCCTTGTGAGTGACGGATGAGCGGAGACAATCGCCACGTGGGCCATCCACTCGCCAGCAGTCGCAACAGAGCACTTCCATTTGGGTGGCCAGGCTAGCAGTCACACAAAAACCCGCTCGTCCCAGCTCGCCCAGATAACCACTTACTGCTATAGTGAACAAGTGGAATAGCCCTAAGAGGAACTATAGATAGAACTTTAAGGGCCATACGAGGCATGGTATTACTATTGGGCCAAAGCTTGAGAATGCCTATCCCTTTATTCTTTATGCATGCCCATGGGCAGTTTTTCTATTTATTATTTACCTGTATTACATAGGAGTACATGATGTGATTGTGTCTGCCAAATTGACAAAGTCTGCATTCGTCGAGTAGACCAATGATGCAGCTGTGTCTTTCTTTGATCTACTGTGGCAAGGGAGTGTGTTATTCGTAGATGGGCTTGTGACTAGGGCATTGACAGACTCTTGTCTATCTGTCTACTGGGGCCCATTACATAACAGATCCCTACCTCGAATTTTCCGTCCTGTTTTCCCTTGCTAAGCAGCTGGTAAGGTAGACTCTAGTGCAGTCCCACACTACGGCTTGGAGCGAGTGTCCAGGTTCAAGGACTACTGGTAAGGAACCTTTAGGGAAGGACTATGTCGTACAGATATTGTTAACTTTATTCTTACAGTAGCAGATTCCCATCTAAGCAAGGAACATCGTAATTTAGCAAATCTTAATTGAGCACCAGGCCCCTGGGGTCTCTTTATTCGAATAAAGAACCTCAGGACTTCGTACCATTTCACTAGCTTGCTTTTACCCTTTCATCGCATTCTGACAGAAAGGGAAAAACACATGGAATGTGCCGTACATTTTATCCCGATTGCCAGACTTGTAGAGTAGTTCCATCCCTCAGCTAAGTAGTACTTAATTGCCCAGTTTGATCTGTTAGAAACTTGGATTTTCCTCTCAATTTAATCCATCTCTTTCTAGAGTCTGCTGCTGTTTGATCTCATGCTGTGCTGACATTTAGTTTGCCAATTCTAACTCGGCCAGTCCCTTACCCTCTTGCCACACCATCTGCTACACATTCCCCTGGTATGATCCAGCCCTAAAACTTCACCTAAATATCCTTCTCACGTATCAACTTGGCGCACAGCGTTTTTCATCGCTGTCCTTCATTCAGCCATGGAATATTACACCTACAATCTCCCCGTACCAAAGCATATCTCTCTCCACCCACAGTATTTTTTCACCTATTCTCTCCATTCCAAGAACCTAAATCTTTGCAGGCCCCTCCAAGTTATCAGACAAGCTACGATGAATCACCTTACCTTTGACTGCACGAGAGGCACAGGTGTTTTATCACGGAGGGGGTTAGATTTCTCACCTGTCTTAGTATAGTCTCTTCCCACTGATACTGCTATCCCTACCTTCTTTATGAGACAGATATCAAGATAAGTTCTATAACACAGATAAGACTGGTGTATACGCACTGTACGACTGGTATATATATGCAGTGTCATTATGAATGTGGGGAACCACCTGAGGCTTGGAGACTTCTTTACGATAATAGGTATTCTCCATTAGTGCTTATCAGTTTGATTACCTCAGCGGCCGAGTCTCCGATTAATACCACCTAATAAATGCTTGAAATCCTACAGGTTCGCGTTCTGATTTATGATGGACTGGTTTCTGACTATTCCAACAAGTAACATCGATAAACACATATTATGACAATACAGTCTAGCAATAAAGTCTAGCAATTATTATTGTTGATTAATGTGGTGGATTCCTCCCACAAGGATATTATCAGTCCGAGCTTAGAGCAAAAGTGTCCCTAAGGTCTGAGGCTACTAGATGGAATAATCTACTAAATGGGACTGTTTTACTCCATCACCTTGTCTAACAACTACTCGTGATTAATTAGGTCAATATAATGGGCACATATTTTATGTTAAATATTCTTTTCGCCTTTTGATTACGTTATTGTGTAGAGAGGCTTGATCCTTTGTTTGATACTTTCCATGAAGGCACCAAGCCTGAGTATATCAAGGTGCGGGTTTCAATTGAGCGAGTGGAGAAGGAGATGCAGACGTGTAAGCAAAGGCTAGGGATCAAGGGTACTCATATACTATAGTATGGCAACCAGAGGCAGGGAAATGCTTGGATAGGGCACCTGTTTTCAGTCTATAAAGCAACGCTCCTTGCACGAGTAACAAACATTACATGCGAGGGCATCCGTTTATTCCCGCATAATTCATGTTTAGGCTACAATGGGAGCTGCCAAATTCAACACACGGTGAGGTTCCTGGTTGGGGCAGGCATTCGCAGATTAGCCATAGCCTCATCCCACATATTGCTTATATTGCTCAATGTGTCATAATATCCCACTTTGGGTGGAGACGGTGTGTTGGTTGGAATAGTTTTATCTATCACATCTTTTGTTGGGCTGCCTCAGGAATAGGGGAATTGCATAGCCGCCATTTTGAATCTTGATTCGCATGGAATTATGGGACTAATGGTACAGAATAAAATCTATAGAAAACATGCTATGTTCAGCATGGTCAATTTATCAGTGCTCTAATGTCAATATCCATGTCTTATACATGTTTCCATAACACAAGCCTCCAGCTTTCCCATCATCCATTTGTTCTTTTATAATTATTTATAGAAGCTAAGCTATTGGTGAAAACGTTCTAGCAATTTTCGATAGAAATGTTGCCAAATATTTGTATTTCAGATTTCAACAGAATCCATCCCAGGATGCACTGCAACAGACATGCGCAGTGACACGTGCAAATCTCCTATTGGGACAAGAGGATTCATACTATTCCCCATGTCAGCTGAAATTGGGATTTTGATGTACATATTATCGGAATTCCCTTAAGAATTAATCCAAATTCATTGTCACCTCTCAGGGTATTTTCCCTAAGAGCTTCTTTTAATTATCTTTCAATAGTATTTAGCAAGTACTGAGGTCCATTTGGAGAATAGAAAGCCAGGAACACATGCAGAGGGCTTCACCAACAAACGTAACTTGGAGAGGACATAACTAAAATTAGTGTCACTTGGCGGTACAAGAAGGAAAGGGAGTAGGCAGAATCCACAGGTCAGCAACCCAAGGCAACAGCTTGAAGGGAAGGAGGCCAGAGTAAGGGAAACATGAGATATGTTGTAGATAGTTGGCCTGAATACCGTTGACTTTCCCTTTTGTCTGCCCTAGTAGTTGGAAGGTGGGAAAAGCGAGGAAAACGTGGTAATTCAATGACAGAGTAGAACACGAACACACATCTTTTTGGTAGCCATTTGTTGGTAATATAGAGAGTATAAAGCAAAATACCGTATCAACAATTAGAAAAAAATTAGTAAGTTGGAACGATATCATATCTTATGGACATATCAACCCCTTTCGAATCCTACATATTGTATCCCATGTGTTTTTCATAACGTCTTGCCCTATCTGTCATAAAACCTCAATTCAATTAATTGGAGCCGGTATTGCTATTCAAAACCCGATTTACAATATTAAGACACTGATCCAAAAAGGGTCTAAATACTCTTCAATCTTTCTCTGCAGTTAGAGGACATTCCATGGGTCGGTTTCGGTTCTGGACAATAAGCTGCTAGTTATATTCGGACAGGATGAAAGTCATTTGTAAAAGAATAGCCTATGCCCCCCGTTGCATAACAATCTGCGAGTAGCTTTTTCAGTGTTAAAATTGCGCTCGCAGATTGTTATGCAACGGGGGCTATGTTTGATGTGGTTACTTTAGCTGTCAGACCGATGGCTATCTTATCTATCGCCTATCTTCAGACTATCTTCTGCTGGCTGGTTTCGTTGGACAGTCTTCGAAACCCGGATGTTATATTTGGGCTAACAACGCCAGGTATCAGGTAAAGCGTTCATGGAATGAAGGTAATCACTGAAACCCACGATCTGGGTTATCGGCTGTGAACAGGGGGAAATATATTGCGCTCAGAAGCAGTTATTTTGAAAGTCGTTGAAAATCTGTTCCAGGTGCGAATGACATGCAGTGGGTATATGATCATTAGGGTATATTCATCTGTTGAAATGATTCATGATGGCGTTAAAATGTTAACGAAAACATATTTCATCTGTATTTATATACCTGTATGTACTGTAGTTCCCCTATACTTATTGGGTAGGGGAATTATTGTGGGAAATGATTGGTCTCACAATTAGCCTCTACTACCCCTTTGTTAGAATTAACCATTTACCTGCTACGCAATGACAGTGAATAATTCAGGGTCATTCTTCGTAATACAATTAGAGTCGGCAGTCGGTCGAGAAATTAATCAACGACACAGATGGTTATGTTTCAAGGCCATAACTGAGCTAGTAGCACAGAGAATTGACAGTAGGCCTAAATCAGAAATGTGGTAGTAGTTGTACCCTATTTGATGTGTGTGGAGACAAATGGGATCAATACCATAAATGTTTATCTTGGTTATAATTAAATTGGCATTAAATGTGTTGATATGTTTTTCATGTTTATTAGCTACAAGCATTATACATATAAACCAAATAATATTACCTTTTCATTCTCGTTATCCATTTCTTTGTAAAGAGATTACAAATGCCTTGTCCGAATCTTTGACAGTTATAAAAATGTAATTGCTATTTCTATAGATATGGATTTGGTTGTGAATTTATTTCTTGTCTCTTCAACTGAAAGTCCCTTTGACTGTATAGTGTCGTATTCAGTCCCTTTGACTGTATAGTGTCCCAGGACTAAACATTCCCTTGAGTATTCCTGAGGCATCTCTTCGTCCTCTATACGCATACCTATGTTTGTTTAAACAAACTACTATAGAGTAAACAAAGTCAACTCCGAGTGAGAAAAAGCATGTTTGCACCTACTGACATCACTCGGAGATTATAAGCAGTTTCAGAAATAAACAGCGAGTGACAGCTCAGATAACTGACAGTGTTAGCATTAGCTTCCTGGTGGTCAGGTTGGAAAGCATGATGCTAAGTAAGAGAGGAAGTTATGGCAGTTGACAAGGCTGGTAATGTCTGCTAAGATATAATCGTTATACTCTCCATTATGTTCATATGTTATGATATATAGTTTATGGCAGGATAATTGTAGAACAGCGATTTTTCTTTGATATCGATGTGTGGAAGAAGGAATGCCATTAATTGCTATTAATCTCTCACCTCCTACTAATAGAAATAACAGCTGGTTTATGACTTGTGGCAAGTTGTGCTCGGTGGAGAGACTCATTTGCAGGACAGGTCGTCCTGTCTTACCATTACCAAGACCATATAAGCCTGCCCCTCCAAAGTCTTTACTAACCACATATGTGGCAAGCCCTCTCAGGGGGACCAGGGGGCGCAGTTAATTACCAAAACAACAGCCTTTCCCTCCCCCTCCCTTTAAACTCACCCTGCTAAAAAAATATAGAATGATTGGATGCATGGCTCATGTACCTAGTAATATGATGTTTATGACCTTCTGTTATATGCAGTGCTGTGCTGTCTAAATAGAAATGGACATGACATGTTCGCTTGCTATCGTTTTAAGTTGTCAGCACATGCGCAACACCGAGCTTGGGGTTGAAAGAAATAAAATCGTTAGTTTTACTGTCACGAATTTAAAGCATGTCGTATGTTTCACTTCTAGGACATGTAATTTTAAGTTTATTTCAAGACCATTTACATAGGTAGCAATAAGCAAAGCCCCCTACGTGTCGTCGGAGAGTGCGTTGTTTAGTCCTTTTCCCCTTGGAAACTAATTACAGCTGGCAGTTAATGTTATAATGTCAGTAGGGTTCTGCTGGAGACATGTGGCACACTTGGGGTACTTAACCCTTCATCCAAGTACATCTGTGTTTATACACTGGACGAGTGCAAAGTATGCAGAGCACCTCATTGAGTGGGTTGGTGCCCATCTAATCTTTTTTGAGTGGCTCATAGCAAAGGTATAAGAGTGAGTAGTATAACCCTGTATTGCTCTCAGAAGGGTGACATGGCCACAAGTGATGTATTCATTTCTGTTAGGAATGATTTTCTATTGGATAAGGCAATGCATCATGCACATCTATCATCAGTGGTTGTGGAAAAAAATGGGAAAAGAGCTACAATGATATAAAACATTAAATTCCCTTCGTTAAACAGGTGATCTAGTGGGGGGGAATGTTTAAATAACAGCCCTCTCACAACGCCCTAGTCTTTCTCCGAATTTCCTCTTCCAGCCTTCCACAATCACGTTTGAATCTTCTGGTAGAATAACTCTGCAGTCCCTATCCAAACGAATCGGGATTTGTACAGATGGTAGCAATTATATTGGATGTGGCTATAGCGATATGCAGGCGATACGTGTGGGGCTTGCAGCGAACAATCTCCTCTACTGACCACCATACACTGACTGACCAATAACAGTATAAGCCTCAGCAGATAACATTTTTTTTATCATTATTTCCATTACGGCCAAGACAATTAAATAATGTTTACATGTAAATACACTACGTCCATCATGGATATCCTAGACTAGAGTGTTGCCTGTTACATATCTTATTGAAAAAATGTTTGTTAAAAAATAGCTACTAATTATCATTGTGATGGTCTTGTAGATATATTATATGTACTGAAGCAATGTGCCAGTAGAGCAAGGACATGTTTAAAGGTGTTCAGGGAATAACAAAAGGCGGACTGGTGGTTGTTTCCCATCTGCACTGCCGTGTTTACTATACCTAACATGTGGTGAACAGCCCTATATACTACTCGCACTAAAATTAGCCTTTTTCGTACTGACCCAGTCTTCCAACAGACTACCTGGCTGATATCAAATGGTTGGACATGTATACTTTATAGTACTATTTCTTTTTCGGGTTCAGTGGGTTTATGTTGCAGTTTGCTTTTTCTGTGCTTTAGATACATACAAAACATATTCCTGCCCTAGTCGCATTCTCAAGTCATATATATTATATATTCCATCATTAAATAGCATCCAAAATGTACCTCATCACATTTTCATCGAGGCCAAGCATTGCTTTTATCTTCACGGGGAAAATCTAGCCACAGGTCACAAAGTACATTGACCATGAATAAATTAAGGTATATAAAACGCCGTAGGGTTAAAGACTATCCCCACGGTGTACAATATGACACAGCCATACATACTTAGTAGATAGCAGACAAACAGAAGAGGGGATTGCCTTTCCCTCCAGTAATGAAAAATTAACAGGCTTCGTAATGACAATCCACAGAAGCAATATATTTTACCTCTATCTCTGCCACCTATCTGGCTATTTTAAAATATTGAAAGTAGTGCCTGTAGAAAACCATTAATAGCTTATATCTCTTCGTCCACATATCATATACTATTGAAGCCTCTATATAAGAGAACTGGATTCAATTATACACGACCAAAGATAATTGTGCAGCTAATGTGTATAAAGACTAATAAACTTGTTTGTATCAACTAACAAATTCGTAGACCAATTTAATACTTATTTTATTTCAGGCTTTCAAATCCGCAACTACTGGGTTACAGTTTGGGGATAAATGATCATTTTTCGCCATTAAATCATTGAACTCTTTGTAAAGTAGTGCAATATTGACCACTGATTTATACATCAAATCAATTCATAGGATTCTAAACATAGCAACCCGTCCTGCACCGGTGTGAGTACCCGCTTTTTACTGACCTAAGCCTTGGTGTTAATCAGGTTAAAAAATGGTTGAAAGAGAAATAGGGTGAACTTAATCCTCCCGTTTACATGGAGGAGGGGCATCAAATAAAGAAGGCTTGGTGGGCTGGGCTTGATGTATGTGTTCTGCATTCGGACGAGTGCAATGCACTGTGTAGGTTGTTATGGTAGCTGGTAATTCCCACTATACAGCACGGGCTTCAAGGCCTGAGGTACTGTTTCTGTTTTGATGGTTTGTTAAACGTAAGGTAGAGGCTTCCCTTGGGTGGTCTTAGATACCAGCTATAGTGAAAGAGAATGGTTTAGTTGCTCTCCTGTGAGAAGCATGTTATCATGAATGTGGGAGAGATGATAATAGACCCTCTCTTCTATTAATAATACTGTTTCGTGATCAACCATTGTCTTGTTTGACGGATGTTCCCGCAGAGTAATGATATGGCAAAGAATCAAGGATTTCCTGCGTGCACCTGGGTCCTATTAATCACTACTTTATGCACAAAACTTGGAATAAAATATTGTTTAACTCTTGAGCAGCAACTGAACCAACAACCTTGATTAATAGATTGCTGACAAATTCTTTGTGACTTGTTACCGTACTAGATCTATCTGCTTGACACATTCAATGTTTCCAGAATAGAAATGAGCATGGTAGACTTAATCATTAAACCATTGTCGGGTGCTTTGTAATTCTAGCAGATAGCCAAGGGGTCCTTTAGAGACTAGTGGCATGAGAAGAGTATTTTGACTTGGTTCATAATGCATGGCTTCCAGATGTTAATGGAGAGGAGCCAGTGGCTCCATGGTCATGCAAAACGTACAGTCAATAGCACGTGGTTTTGTCCCACCAAGTACATCTAATCATGCTTATTGGTGTCCTCGAACACATCATTCGGAGTCTGAGCTTTTATGGGACACCATTACGAGAACACCATTAACGAATAGTGACATGTTTTTAAACACTGATATCACATCACTCACTCGTAATTGATTTCATAGTATCAGTAATTTGATGCTTTGTCATCACTAACTCACTTGATAACTCGGATGTATCAGGGCGAAAGCTGGGTTTTCACATATTGAGCACTGCTAATTTTGCAGCATCTTTGTTCACATATGCGAAGATAGCGAATTCATTATTCAAAGGTGAAAATATTTGTCTTTGATATTTTTTTTGTCTATGAATTTTGAATTTCGACAAGACAGGGAAAGTTTATGACATGATCTCATGCCGGATCATGCATCAAACGAGGCTGAGCATGAATCTGCATGCAATATCGCCCTTTTAGTGTTGAATTTCAGCACTAAAATGTAATGATTTTATTAGGAAATCTGATATTGGTTTCATGAGAATAAGATAAATTCTAACTGTGCTCATAATTCAGCACTATATGGAAAGCATGACATATGAATAAATTCGTATAAATACGGATAAAGCGTTGCTACTGTTGCCTTTGTGACTTAGGTTCATATTTCCTTGTTCCCTCATGGATATAAATAATCGCAGATATGTATACTGTAATTGTCACCTTAGAGATAAATGCGAGGATGTACTGCTAAAAACAACATTGCATTATACTCAGGGGACAAGGTGGTGATTTTGATCCCCTTTAGTGGTGATAGATTCTTCCAATAAAGTGAGGGATCGAGCCAGAGTCTATACAAAGTGTGGACTGAGTGATAGAGAAGTAAGGACTTCTGAATAATTGAACGAATGTAGAGGAAGCAGCCTTGTGAAATTATCTATCTTCAAGAAAGCTCACTATAACTTGACTGTACATACTCATCGACCGATCGGCCTCACATCTTGTGTTGCTTAATCGTGTGTTGCTTAATTTACCACCATGAACGAATTCTGCTGAATGTTATTATAGGATTAATGACCGACATTGAGATTGGGATTATGCACCAAAGCATACAAACATACATACACACCCACACCCACAAATACATACATATATGTATACATAAACACATACACCAAACCATAGCAGGTCCGGAATGAAGGTTATTAATCCTTTTAATCACTGCCTTTGATAGTTATAGCCCCAACTGCCCAAGACTTTCAAGGTAATGTCGTTTGGACAGCCACGTGACCAACTCCACATAGCGATGCTTCTTGCATTGAATATTGTACCGATCTTATCCACGTATTCAGAACACTACAGATGATTCGAACCCTATTAAATGAGACAAAATGAATAGATGTACAGTGAAATAGCTGTTGGCAACCCAATGGTAAGTGCCCTTGTTCAATTACTATCATTACAGACCACACCTAAATTACTACTCACCAATATAACCTCAAATGCCGACCACCACGCATATAATCCCACAAGTAATTCGAGAACTCAGCATCAAGCGACTGCACCAGAACTTGCTTACCTTTACAATTGCCGCACGTGAGTGGCCTGAAACGTTGCAGACGCCTTCTTGTGAAGGAATTCTTTCAGGTGATAACCACACTCACCTCTACCCTAGTGTAGCTAACACTCCATGAATCATATATCTTCTAAACCCCATGTTATATATAACAGCTAGACAAAAAATGTAGAGAGAGGGTTTTTCCCTTGAGAAACTATGCTACGACATTTGGCAATTACCAGTTGATTCACTAGAAATTGGGTGGACTCGGTGGGACTGTGCTTTGTTATTTACAAGACACATATATATATGTGTGTAGGGGGAGTGATCTATGTCTGATTTTATTCGAGGTTGATCTTATTAATATATTGCTATATCGCTGATACGATGATTTCGTCTTCTTTCAGTTTTTCCAGTACATTTGGAGCACACTGGAAGACCTTGCATGATCAGATATATGCCTCCTTTTTGTACAACGCTTTTAGGTACAGATAAATAACATGAATTGAATTGAACTGAAGAAAAAGGTATTCATTTTTTAAGGGACGATATCTATTTTCAACGCGCCAGCCTAGAGAGAGACCACGATTCCGACTCCACGCAGAGTGTACAAAGATGGAACATAGAGCACGCTTCTGTAACTAAGTAGCAGGTACGGACAGAGGAGCAAGATATACTTAGTGATAACCCTGGGGAGTTGGGACTTACGAGGGTGAAGAAAAAGGAGAGTGGGGAGAAAATGTGATTTTATGTCGTCTGACATATACCATGCACACTGCATTCTTTGTTGGCATTGTGATTTAAAAGTGTACATTTATAAACACTCAGAGCTTTTCTCATGAGTTCAAACAGGTGAATAAAAAAAATCGACTTATTTTTCTTACCTTAGAAAACTCCCAGAAAAAATAATGTACCCTATACACAAACTAACCGGACAGAGGTAAAAGAACATTCATTTTTTGGTTAAAGCGTGTATTTAAGTTTTACATGATTATTATCTTCATATCATTATATTTCGTTATGTGAGGGAAATTAAATATTATTCTCTTCCACTCAGATCAGGTTTCGTGTATAAAAACTGAAACTTGGTCTGTGAGGGGCAGATATAATCATAAAGTGCGAAATTCTTTTTTCTGGATGATTCTCTATATCCCCTATTCTCAATGCAGTGGCAACCTACTCTAACGCATGCTTGTCCGCTTGCCATGGAAATGATTTTTGTGGGTATTGGTAGCTGTCTGTAGAGAAATTCAAAGCACGATCCTGGATCTGTATATCAGTAGCAGTCTGACAGAAATACACACACCTAGCTAGTCACATTTGTACCCATGTGTTCCATATTTGATCTTTCTCTTGAGCAACATACCTGTTGAAGCCAACCTACATGTAAGTTCAAGTTCACATCCAACAGTAAAATATATCTGCACCTGTGCCAACCTATTTATGTCTTATATATTAGATATGTAAGTGACATGATTACTGTAAAGATAGATGATATTCTCGGAGATTGTATTTATCACATCTAGGGATTATGATTGAATGATACCAATGAAATGTCCAATGGTTAATAAGACACGGAGTTATGTTACAAGTTCCTATAGTTGGAGAAGTTATACCCAAAGGTCAGATCTTCGGTATGCCTTGAGTCACTCCAAATAAAAATACACAGCACCAACGCCCTGTATATTTATAATCTATCTAAGACCGTTATATAGATCTGCCTGCACTCCTACACAGAAGTATAAATTGCCCCGGCCTTCACCTTCTGCTTTTAACAAGACCCAAGAAACCCAATTATAAGTTAGAAGACAGTCCCAGGTCAACTGCCCTCTGGTATTTTTCATGAAAATATGGAATTTTCTTGAATATTTTTGTGATTATTTTTTGCTCATCTAAAGTGGCAATTTAGGGCAAAACATTTTGAAAGATGATATATATAATTTCATTGGAAAATTGTGATTTCTGCGGGTCACCGAGAATTTGGAAGATAATGACATTTAACGCCAATGGAAACAAAATCCTTTAATATGTATCTGGATGACTTTTAGACGTGAAAAGACCTCAAAACAGAAAATGTCCGGGTTTTTTTTACTGAGAATGCAGTTTTAACCAACTTTATTTTATTTATTATTATTTATTATTTTTTATTTATTTATTTTATTTTACTTTATTTTTATTGGATTCAGATTTTCTACTTTTTGTCCCGTTCTTTCTTAACCAATCTATAAGTCATTTGTGGAGTTCATGCTTTTGGGTTAGGTTTCATGCTTGAAGCCAGAACCTATCAAGCACGTGCCAAACCGATATGAATCTCTACAGACATGCTAGTTAGGTTAGTAAAGACGGGGAATCCCGGAGAAAACAGTTGCTTTGCTAGAGGGCTTTTAAAAAGTTCACATTGATCATTTCCTGCGATGGCTTCACTTATTATCGCTCACCAGCGGCTCTTTTCTCCGAGGTCTTCTCATGGTCAATTCGATATTGTGTATACTTAGTAGACTTATATCCAATAGCAGAATATTGATACATTATACTTTGAATGAAGTGTAATTTTTCGTAATAGCTGAGGATACAGCTTTAGAGATCAATTGAAATATATTTTGAGACGGACATGGTTACCAATCTCACTCACTCACTCTGACATGGTCATATATTTCATTCCCCCCCCCCCTCCCGTACTTTGTCCTAGTCACCATCCGACAGAACCACAGAACCACATGCACCCCTACCCTATTTTAACCCTTTGATGTCACACCTTTGATTCTGAACCATGTAGGCCTACTGATGTGACAGTAGCCTACAGGGAAAGGACCAAACGACTTATGAAATGACAGATTCTGAAGTTAAGCTGGCATATGTGTACATACAGATGGGTTTACTAACACTTTGATCTTTACAGGACCAGAGTATTACCGCGAGATTAATTTGGGTGTGGTGTCTACGGCTATGTACTTGTATTATATAAATATGGAATCTTTTTCTCATTTTCAATGCTGCCCACCACCCCACCCCACGGCTCCCGCTTCCCTCCTACGCTTTTGTTTTGGTGTCTAATAATACACATGCCTGTGTGAGGCATGTGTACCGCCAGCAGTAGTGGCGCCGTAGCGGCCGTAGCGGCTTGTTTAGGAACTAAAATGCGGCAATGGCTGTCGATTCGAATCATAACACACCAATCGAAAGTGGTAAATGGGCTTATATCTTCTTTTCTAGACAATATTGTTCCAGTAATCACTAGCTCAGAACGTTGCTTACTAAGATACGGTAGGAGTGAGAAGAGAGAATAAGCTCAAAAAGCATGTATGTGGTGGGCAGAGACAGCTATAAATGTCGATTCTTGTAGTGTTGCGTAAAACCGTGATAGCGGGCGTGACATCATTGTGGGTAGAGATCCTGCCGATGGGCAGCTTCTTTCAGAAAAGAAGCGATAGTCACAAAGTGTCTAGAGGGCTATCAGCACTTTTGCATAAATGTGTTAAGACCATTATTACATATTGGACTGAGACCATTGACAATTATTTCATTTCTGATTGATTTCTGGTAAATAGAGGCATAAAAGACCGTGAAGGTATTCAGAATATATTTATTCTACTTACAAAATAATGTTGTAGGTAGAATAATGCCGAGGCATCGTTCGATATTAATGTGTGACTTTAGACAAACCTGCATATAAAATAAACAGTCGACTAAGACGATAGGTTGAGTGACTGATATCTCCCTAGAGAAGAATAAAATGGAACAGGGTGAGGAAAAAGTATTGTACCGATGTATGCGCCTAGATGGGTCAGAATAGAATACTATATAGCATTAAATCAAGCATTCAGCTGAAAGTGTGTAATAGTATCTGACAGCATTACCCAGGGGAGATACTATCAGTGCTATTGTGAAAAAAGAAGTTGGCGTGTGTAGGCATATATGATACTCCCTGAGAACTCAGACTCTTTCTTGACACTCAGAGAGGAGTACAGTACCGTACTGACGGATAGCACACTTATTCTATCCAGTATTCATCAAAGGTATCCATGTATAAAGCTATAGATATTGACATGCGCCGTCAGATAAAGGATCAACAAAAATTACAATAATTAAATGATTATTAATGTTTTTCAATTGCCACTTCGAGATAGGATTTCAATTCACTGTAACTGCTAAAATGAAGTGAAATGAATTCTAGCCATCATGATTGAAGAATTATTTTTGTAAGCAGGATAGTATAGGTGTGCCAAAATTCATTTTAACCCCACTTGATAAAGTGCACATGTCGACCGAAACGTTGGACCCAAATAAATCAAACCTCAACTTAATACACAGCATCTGCAATCTTTAATTTTGGGTTTCACAATCTTCTCTGATTTATTTATTTAAGTTGATTTAAAAGTTGGTGACTTAAGCTGAAGTTTCACAGTAGTAGGGTGTGAGGAATTAACATGAATTTAGATGGTTGTAATAAAGGATGCCAAGCTTGTTTCTTTCGTATATTCCACTTATTCTTTCCAACCCTCGTAACATCTTTCAGTCTCATCCCATTTGCCTTTGGCTGAGTAGCAGCCCTGGCACATATTCTGTGTTAATCAGTTGCATCTGCTTCTAAGAAGGATATCTCTACCAGCCACAGCCCCAAACCTTTTTTGACAAAAGCGCACTAAATATACAGGTAGTCGTCAAATTAGGAGGGAAAAGGTTTCTAGTAAAATGTACAAAAGACTCATTATCCATTATGTGTAGGAGGAGATCGCCACTGTTGCGATAGATATGTGGGTCAGATCTTCGGAAAATGTACAATTCACGTATACCAAACCTCTCAAATAAACCACATGTAAGACAGAAATGAGCCTCAAAATTCAATTTAACATAGCAAGACAAATACTTTAAATCAGCGCGATATCAAATATATTCAGATATACCCGGTACTTATCATTTTTCAGCCTAATTTAGCAGAATGTCCTAAATGTGTAGAGCTGACAATTGTGCACGTTTTGATGATCTGACCCATGTACTGTAGTCTCTCCAATATCTGATATAGCGATGGTATTAATTGTGACATGCATGTGGGTACTTAGGGCAATATGTCCATATTTCGCTTTTCAACACGAAAGACACAACATCCAAAGAGTACACGTAATGCTGTATATTTACTTAATTTAAGCAATGGCCAAAAGAAGTTTTAAAAATTGGCTCCCTTTAAGTTGTATATGAGTGCATATATGAGGAATAATATATCAAATTCCAAGTATTGGTATGCACAACTATGCAATATGTGTTTTTATTTGGTCTGAAAGATATTTATCCGGGCAATACTACGTTTTTAACGTCAATATAAAGCACCGAAATTTGAGCCAAAATATATCATTGAGTTTTGTGCCTGTATTGCGCCCCTGGAGGCCTCGGGAAACACTATACACATTATCAATGATATCAAACCTCATATAAATCCAAAATCAGAAAAAGATCAACTGTGGACCAATACATCCTTCGTCGAAATTATAAGCCATAGGGGCGACCACATTGTATACATATACATTGATTTACTATGTGGCCTCGGACGTATTACTGTCGAATCTTTATATGAAAATTCCGACAGAAGCTCCCGACGTATACTGCTGGGTTTCATTGGCCCCTATCTACTGGTTTAACCTCTGCACTGTAGGTGTCTGTAGGTATATGATACCAGTTTAATATGTGTGAATATGAGGTCGTCTGAGGGGAGGCATAGCGAATGATATACTGGTAAGAGAAGGTTAATTTCATATCACTCATGCCCTAATCACACCATACTTGCCACTGTACCTACCTAAATTGTTCTTTTAAACTTAGAAATAATATTAAAAGCCCATAGATTAAGGGAATATTAATAGAATATAATAAGGGATATACCCAAGAAGCAAATAGTTCACACAATAGGCAAACGGACAGGTGGGGTTGAAGAGCAAGGAGAGTAATAGCGTGTGGAATAATCATAAAAGAAATAGAATTTAAATTACCGTGCATTTAATGTCGCAGAACCACATTTTGATATGAGTCATTCCTCATAAACTCATACCATGACAAGCTGCTCAATGGCTTTTTGTTGACAGCTGCACGTCGATTGATATACATGCACATCAAAACTTGATTTCCCCTGTCCATCTGTTAATGTTGGGGAAACACCGAAAGCCATTTATTCTGTAATTATATTCACTTATTATGCCTAACGGACTACACATATATCTTAAGGACCCATTATCGCAAATATAATTCCCTGGAATGTACACTGTATTAGCCATTTCACATTTGATTATCGTACTCGTGCAAAAAAAGACACCATGATAATCAAAGCCCGGGGAAAATTGCCTCCTGTCGTTGGCATTGTTTCATATAATTGGTTCATGCATTACCCATGTGATTGCATGCATGGTGCTAGGACAAAACATTTCCACATGAATTTAATATGTATGCCATGAATTCCTTCCGGCTGGAAACACCTGCATTTAATGCCAGGTTAAGTGTACTTAGTGATGACATGGAAGATATTTATGTCCAGTACATATGTCGGATCTTCACATTTGGTATGGATTATGTCGTATTTGCCGTTGGAATTAGAGGTATAAACGATGCCAGATGAGTTTTATATAATATCATTGCGTGTGTAGGAATCCATCTGATATCGCCTAATATCTATAACAATAATAAACCTTTTTGACTATTCATGAAGCGTGGGAAAACAATAGGGGGCTGCAATAGTTGAGTAAATCTGGATCCAATATGAACAGCATTTAACGGGAGATAAAGATTCCTTCTGTCTACACTCTAAGAAAAAAGGGTTCTTTTGGGTTCTAGATAGAACCCCATGGTTCTACCGAGAACCCTAGGGTTCTTCGACACCTAAAAGGGTTCTTTGGGACCACCGGGGGTTCCATCTAGAACCATAGGGGTTCTTCAGCGATTTAAGGGTTCTTTGTGCACTTGAAGGGTTCTTTAGCTCAAAGTGGAGCTAAACATTCAAGGATTTCTAGCCGATTTCTAGTATAGTGAGTAAGTTTTAGTTTCACGATTTCAGTATTTCTAGACCCATACATGTTTATATTGACCCACGATGACAAAATAACAAGTAAAATGATAAAACTATCTTAGAATATAATTTGAAACATTTATGTTTAATTAAAAGAAAAATTGCTTTCATCATGATTAAGCAAGCTTTAAGTGGTGTACTGTATAAGCCAGTTCACGGATTCCCGGCCCCCACACTCATGTATGAGCCCAGAGACAGTACATTGGGCTATTTTCACAAACTAAAAAGCATTGTGACCCCTATATCAAAGCCTATCAAGTAAACATTAATTTAAACATTATACGTATATTTGTATTATTTAAATCCTCATTTATGTAGAAATATGTACCTTTCCTCTATGCCAATTGTTGTCAAATTGGCGGAAATGGCCAAATATGAATTATTATTTATGTTCATTGTATAATACCAGGTTCATATTTTTATCATGATAATTAAAATTTGCTAACTGAATAGTCTACTTTATTGTAACATTCGACCTAATTGTAAAATGAAAAGCAGAAGGCACCTCATTAATCACTGAATCATGATACATAACTCAATACTTTCTACTATCAAATCACATGTATATGTTTGTTATTATTATCCTTATACTTTGATAATTTCGAATTACCATAATTTCCATATACCTCAATGATCAAACACTACACAATATCAATGTTTTGCGTTAGCAATTACATTAAATTACGGGGGTAATCGGCGCGGGAAACCTCGTGGTTCTACAGTAGGATACTGCAATGCTGTGGCTACAGCTGGTCTGTTTACTTCCCGCCTCTATGCGACGCTACTGTCGCCGCCGCTCAAGTCAATTACATAGGCGTGGCTGGCTGGCTGACCGTGGCTGGCTGGCTGGACGTCGCGCTTCACTGCTCTCCCTACTACTAGTACTAGAGAGAGCATACCAACCCTTTTACTAACACACCTGCTCCAACGGTCAACAGAGAGGACATACATTTCGAATTGGCTGGTAACGGTATGAGAATTGAGGTAAATTATTTAATTCTTGTTCATTTCTCTATCACTCTAAATCGATATTCAAAAGTATGCTTTAGTTACATACACTGATACAGTACTCTCTCGCTTAGCTATCTAAATAGCACTGGTAACATCGATAATTTCAAATTAGCTGGTAACCCCGCTGGTAATGGTATGAGAGTTGAGGTAAAGGCCTAGGTAAATTACTTAATTCTTGTTCATTTCTCTATTGATTTCGTCTACTGTGCAGTGTAGAGTATAAATAGGTTGTGTATAAGCTTGTATAACTAGGGTCACTTGCAGTGAAAGTTTAATGCATGTATGGAACATAATTCTCCAATGTAGCGCATTCATGTCCTCCCAAACAGACTTGGAGGGAAGAAAGGAATTATCGACTGGAATACTCACTGAAGAATAAAGGAAAATACTATCCACGCCATGAAATGGAATATGTTGAATAATTTGATGAAAAGTGATGTTACTTCAGCAATAAAACAATAATAAAATCAACCCTGGACATTTTCAGATGGAGGGTTCTTCAAATCAAGGGTTCTATGAAGAACCCTACATATTTTAGCTTGAGGGTTCTTCAAATCAGGGTTCTATGTAGAACCCTACCTATTTTGGCCAGAGGGTTCTTCAAAGGGTTCTTCAAATCGAGGGTTCTATGTAGAACCCTGCCTATTCCCGAAACGGGGGTTCTACTTAGAACCCTCAAAAAAGGGTTCTAAGTAGAACCCTTAGGGGTTCTGCCATGTCGACAAGCCGAAGAACCCTTAAGGGTTCTTGTTAGAACCCTTTCTTCTTAGAGTGTAGACAGTTCTATGTCCGTCTCCAGCCCAAATACATATCACCTGAGATGCTTTATAGTCCTACCTCATGACTGTAGGTGTTTCGTTTTGCAACGCATTATCCCCAACATTTGATAGACGCGTGGCGGATCTGATCTTTTAGATGGCCAATTGGCCACCTGGCGATTTTCAATCTCATAATCTTTCTCCGAAGAATTGTTCACAAAGTCTCTGTAATTATAATTGTGTGAAATGGGGGGGGGGGGGGCGGTCAGAGAGGGAGTTGTTGTCCTGCCGGTTGATTGCATTATAGGTATGTGGTGCATTATTACAAAATATAATTTAATCAGCAGTATCGTTAGCTTCATTTTGTTTAAACTATCTGAAATTCCCATATACTTTATACAGGCTCTGAGTCATTCCCTTTCATAATTGTGATACTGTTTCAGCACCGGTAACACCCTAGGCCTATAGTCTTTCTCTAATAGAACTGACCTCCACCCTTTCCAACATAGTTTGCCTTTTCGCCTGATAAAAACATTGTTAGCGGATAGAGTCAGGTAGAAAAAAGTTCCATCACTCATAATATCTGCGCTCCAAGTCAAGCCAGTGTAACAGTACAGAATTGTGCTCATAGGTATAGCGTTACTTTATGATCTGGATTCAGACCATATCACGGTATAGATAAATAGCCTTCTGAATCTACCTGGCCTGTTTACATCACAATTATATAAAGTGACATCTCGGAAAATGGACCATTTCATTGTTTCATAGGTTTTACGAAATTCTTTCCAGGCATTAAACTAGGAGAAGAAAGTATATCACCCAGAATTATTGCAAAGGTTGGAGCCCCAGATTAGAACCCCATCCAAGCTTCCTTGTGTGACTATAATGACAGGGGATGTTTCTTGACTGAAGAAACGAAGGGGGGTCTACAGTCGCGGTGGCGATGCATGTCTACTCTGTTCTGCTGCAGAACAAAATACCCAACAAGCATGCAATACCCCAAAATAGCTTCAGGAAGGCGCAGGTAAAAATAATCCATGTTATCTGATATTGTCGCCCTCGATGCGTGAGTTATGCACTACCCTCGACGAATAAGAAGGATCGTATATGACAGACACAGAGAGTTGCAGAGAGTTACAGCACCTGTGTACCTTGGAATTGGTACACAATACAATACCTATATATCACAGCACTAACATAGTGATGTAGAATATTGCAATGGAATCCACAGATTTTGGTCCATGTCCACATATCCATGTTAAATGAAAACACATGTAGCCTTCCTCCCTGGAAGGCATTGTGAACTTTTTAAGGTCAACGTGCAATTGTTAATGCATCGTATAATGACCTGGACAGTGGCGGAATCCGGAGATGTCTGTAGCAATTGTTCCCAATGCACATATTTAAAATGGGCGATAATTGAACTGACAATGTCCAGATCCTAATGAATGGTTGCATAATGCGTCTTGTCTGATGCGTAGATTTAATAATACATCATTATGTGGGGTCGTATTGGTGGCACACAAGTATGGCAACGACCATCCTCTCCTGGTCAAATAGGTAATAACTGCTAGCTTTACTAAAGCTTCCTCACACCTCACTTCACCCTTTTTGTTCATAGTGTATCTGTTTACAGTTCACACCCATGTTCCTGGAGCATAGGGTATGCAAGTATTATGTATTATGTAGACTGTTGTTTATCTTACTACTCTCAACACCTACCACATTCACGTCTGAGCGATCACATACCTTCTCTTTCTAATTTTCCCCCGTAACACGATCTACATTTGGATGGGATAAATATTGGTTTCACTAGGCCTAGGACGTAAGATTAGGGCGTTGCATAATGAATGCTGTCTCTTAAGCTCCCGAGATGAGACATACCTTGCAAATGAGCAGGCGACTGTTCCTCAGATTCTGGCCTGTTGGATTATGCAAAAATGACAATATACGACTAAATACTTGTGGGCATGAGTTCTAAATGACTATATTCACTGGTCTCCTATGATATAAACTGATGGATGGAGTGTATGCGGTGTGAACGTATTAGAAAGAAGTATTTAGGAAGGCTAACTACCACGAGGACAAAAAGGAAAGTTTGTAAGGTTTCGTGTAGTTCAACTATTCTTCATGAGTGAGTATTAAGACATTGTTGTCACGCTCCAAACTGATACCTCATTTCTCTGATCACCTTGTCTTGATGAGAAAGTGGCGTGATTATAGTGCGTGATCGGGTGCATCGGACTTGTCGTGCTAAAAAGCAATGATTTGCCCCAGTTTAAGATAATGCTACATTACATGAATAACAGGATTATTCCATTCCAAACTAATTGCACATCCATCAAGTTGCTACCAAAGGCCTTGGAATGAAGGATGAAATTCTAATCACAAAACCTCAACTATAGACTATAGAAAGTTTAGTTTTAAATTAATGTATTCAGTCGATAACATTACATCAATTTCAAGATGTTATTTTCAGTTATTCCTGCTAATCAAATCTAGATCAAACACATTTATACTATTTATTATTATTCATTAGCAATCGATTATACCTTCCTGCAATTCTACCATTAATGCCACACATGTCTATTTGATATCACACTTCAAATCAATTTCCATAAGTGCACTACCTTTTTGTTTGTTTACATTAGACAAATAAAGGACACAGTATTGGTTCTCACACTTTGAGTGCAATATTTGGGAAAACAAGTTAGGAACAAATACAAATGATCCCAGTCACGTACATAGAACTACTAAAAACATATCCAACATAGGCGGCCATAGGTATAAGTTTACATAACCTTGAATTATTTCTATCATTCCTATCAGTGCCATATGAAGGGGAAAAGGGAAAATATCAAATAAAAATACTGTATCCTTTATTTGTCCCATGTAAACAAACAAAAAGGTAGTGCACTTATGGAAATTGATTTGAAGTGTGATATTAATGGACATTTGTGGCATTAATCGTAGAATGGCCCTATCACTTTCAGGACATCGGACAATTAGAGATGGTGAACCCCTATCACTTATCTTTTCTTCTGGCACCTATTAGAAGACCTGAGAAATCAGAAATGTGCCCAATTTCAATAGGAAATAAAGGATAAATTCAATTCAATATCCCCATTTATAGTTATGAATATATGTCTCTACTTAATTGGTAGAGGTATACCGACCAGAATCTCCATCCTAATAAATACCCACATATCTACACTGCATTATATCCCGTCCATTCTTCTACACAATGTCAGAAACACCAAGTAGTTCAATACACAGGTATTTACCCCCCAACATTCCCTCCATCTATCCATCCATTCCGCCTGGCCATACATTCACATATACTTAGTTGTGTCGTTATGCTGCCCATACCACCAGCCTGTGATCCATGTAAGCGGAGACCCATATCTCCAGTCTCCCTCTACAGCCTGACCCTCTCTGTTGTTGAGACAATGCCTGTCTCCCTGTGTACAGAGCTGCTGTGTGCTTTTCTTATCAGTCTTCCCAGTACTGGTGTTCCACAAAGCTTTCAACATTCGGTTTTTGTCATTGATTCCCGGTTCATTCTATACTTGTAAGCACATGATGCAAAATGTTGGGGAAAATCAAACGATTCCTTTCTGGGGTTGACATGATATTCTGACAATATGATCCTGGAAGCAAATATTTGAGAACATGACTTGGGAGAGTATTTTATTTCAGCTCAGCCCTGCCTTGGCTGGATTTTAATGCGTAACATGAGGCAGTATATAAAATTATGGATGATTAGAATTCGCTAGTGATACCCCATAGATTGATTACTCTTATTGATAGAATGATATTGCGTTTTATTTATCTAATAGGCGGTCTAAAAAGACCTGCAATTGAGCAGAGGACTGAAACCTATTCTTTGTTTATGTCTCCATGTAATTGTAATGAATTAGTATTTGAATAAAAGCATTATATATATACGTCCTGTGTTGGAACTGACCTTCATTTGCATATATATAATTATGCAAATCAACTTCAAAGTGCATCTTCTAGAGATCATATTCGTCTATTACCCTGCATGAGCTAAATTCCAGAACGTTTTACCAGCGGTCTTCTGTGATATTTATATATGTGTTCCATTCCTAGTTCTTTTCTCCAGCTCTTTATAGCTAAACTAGCCGATCGCTTTCATCTCGCCCCTCGACAAGTAACACAAATAGATTCTTTCCTAGGGTGGGAATGCAGCCTTTGCATAAACATCGTGTAAATTCGCACAATCGTAAGCAAATCGTATCCTATTCTGACAAAACGTTTTAGTTAAGTGTTTGATCGTTAGTAGAGACATTTATTGTTAGCTTGTCTGTTAGGAATATTCACTTCTATTATCAAAGGAAAAATATAATATCCCTCCCTGCCTATTATCCCATCATTCAGTATTACCATCTATAATCCCTTAGTTTCCCGGAAGTAGGCACCTATTCATCTCTACTGGGGACATTTCTTGAGACGATTTTTATAATTATGTATCCACCGTTAGAAGCATTCATTGGATACGATCCAGATTCATAGGGTGTAGGTGAGAAATCTCGGTTCATTTTGTAAAAAATGCATTGCATTATTTGTTATCATACGCTTAATGAAACATAACATAAGAATAAATAAAGATAATGAAAACACGAGTCATGCATGAAAATGTCATGTTTAGGGTTAGTTTAACTTTTAGTCGTGTACTGTTACGTGATCCACATTAGTGTATTCAATCCCTAAATCTATCATAAGCCTACTATAAAGCTATCGAATTGTTCGAAAATTCGTCATTGCCTCGTGTGACAAGGCACACTTCTGTGCGAATGGGTTTGCATCTAACGAATTCCAGACACGTCCTCCGCATCATAAGTACCAGGAATGGTATCTATACTGGCAAACTATACGGGATATTATACATATTGCAAATGTCCCTTCAGCTTCTGATAGCTGCAGCTGATATGTACATACGGCCGTTCAGCAAACAATCTTGTCTTTTCAGTTTCAATCCTCTATTGACCATTTGCATTGACCACTGCGCTCCCATAAAGAGCATCCGTCGCTTGACTGATACTGCACGAAGTTGCGTCGTTACTCCTAAGGGAATTGTATCGGTGTCATTTCCTTTAGCTTCGTACAATCAGGGACAGGTTTTCTTCGGGTTTTACACTGATTAAACTCTAGAAAAGCTGTTGGGAAGGAGTACTTTCTTTGCCAATCTGAAATTAATGTTTATCTATATAAGATGTCCATGTGGAGTGAACCCTAGACACTGCGTATCATTTCTATATTGCATCCACTACTACTGATGTTGGGTCCAGTTGAAGTGAACCATTTTCTACCATTATTTAACAGCATTCTACCAACATAATGGCATTGCTCACATGGTTTGTAATAGAATTGATACAATCTAAAAGATAAATCATCAACATTTGCCATAATTCAATGTGAACCATTATCCATATAAAGGCAACACTGCATTTACTGCCTCAAAAAATAGATATTGGTCGTTATGTAGTACTTTGCCATCAACATCTATTATTCACATACGAATATTTCAAAATTAGTTTTTATCCATCCCATGCAAGACCCAAGAAGTAGCTACAGATAACCATAAAGATGCTATGCCCTAGTATATATGCCCGAGGTAAAAAAACACAGAAATGTGTGTTGCACCAGTCTCTTGAGAAATTAACTTTAATCAGTGCAAACTGCCATCGGACTATGGTCCATGAGGATCCCCTGCATCCGAGCACTAACAATGAGGCCCTAACCTAATAGTTGATGGCACACTCGTCCAGTCGACCGATATAGAATGTACACATAGTGCAATATACCTAGATATATGTTTCTATTACGCGTAACCTTTTCATGAATCAGCCCTATGAAAATAGAAAGATGTTACTGTTATTTTGAATTATTTACTACGTACAGAAGTTTTGAGATAAAAAAAAACGATTTGCAAAAAGATTGAACGAGTTATGAACAATTTTGAAATAACAATGTCAGTCATTTTAGGGACTGAAAGGATAATTGCTTCAATATTTCAACATGTGTGGTGAAGAAATGTTTGAGACTTGGCATAACGTAATTCTGAGTGGTCCAACACAATGTAAATCACAGGCAAAACTGAATAAGAATCAGATTGAAAATGATTAAAACCGCTTAATTTTCCATTATGCCTACGGTACGAACACTGTGGCACAGATGGTATTCTTCCTTGGTTGTTCTTTCTTCTTTATTTTATCTGTGTTCCTCTTTAATTAAATACTTTCATTATCATCACCAGCTGCCAATGCATAGAATACTTTCATTACTGCCAGCATATGCTTTCTTATGTCTTTACAACATTAGAATTATGAAGCCAAATGAAGCAGATGTTCTTGTCAAAGTTCCCAGGAATTATTACTCTTTATTACGTTCTGATGATTTCCACGTTCTTCTCTATTCATTCAACTGACAGCTGTCTTAGAGCAAGCTGAAGCTAAGGCCTTCTTTACGTTCTCCCTAAACATCTTTCAATTGAATGGTCATTCAAGTCGTGGTAGACACTGCTTATACCACCAGTTCGCATCCTGAACTCTGCCATTTCCCCACTGCTTCTACCAGACAACAAGTGACTTCCGCACCTCCTATTTCATATTGAACCAGGAAATTGTTGACATATTCGCCGAGTGCACCTGTATTGAAAGCTGCCTCGATGTCTCCCCATGGGAAGAGCCCGCGGTTCTACAACCCTGTAGCAATCCAATATTCATACCAAGGCACCAGTCCTTAAACTACCACGTAAACTAATCCCTCTCCAATATTGTCTCACCATTTCTTATAGATGCGCTTAAATAAACGTAGGATGAAACAGTAGAACCTTACCTCTCCAGACGTTTACAGAAATCAATTTCTAAACACAGAGGCACAAACAGCCAATAAATATGGAAGAGGGGGGGATGTTTTCCATGGAAAAGATGATACGTGCACGTGTGCGACAACACAAAGCATGGAGTTATATTTTTATCTTTTACTTTATTTTAACGGTTTTGCTGGCATGCGTGAGACCCGCATTCCCGGACACAGAACCTTGTGCGTCTGAAAAAAGTGTTCCAATTTCAGTTCGCACATAACTGATAAGCATCACTAATGCTTTGGTAAATCTCATCATGACATCAAACGAGAATTCGTGTATACCACCAAAACAATTACATTTAGCTTTTTAGCTTTATATTCCCAATTCCCATTTGTGTACTGTTCGAGGAACGTCAACATTGTGTACACAATCTGTACCTCCGGCATCATTCATTCTAGGACATTTACCACGTGCCTTACAAGTGGAAAATATTCCTAATTCACCTATACGCTAACACACTTCAGATATTATTTCCAAAATGTCTTTTTATTTTCTCCCAGTTAACCTGCACACCTCTACCACTAAAATAACTGTCTATTCACATCCTTGCCAGAGCCTGACACATTATATTAACACACTTTTCCCTTTATTTATTTTTAATTTCTAAAATAATAAAACGTGATATCGTCTTACCTGCACTACTCCGGCTGGGGATTGCCCCTTCTGACTCGGCCCCTATTCAACTCGCCGGTATCTTACTCCTAGTTGGGCAGTATATGATATTGTCACAATCTCACCGACTCATTCAGCCTGTGGATGAGTTAATACTGGTAGGCAAGAGCTGCTCTCCCACTACCTACCTACCTATCCACAGTCTGACTAGCTCCCTGAGACTGGGACAGTCCCACAATCGCGCCAGGGTAGAGGAGGTGGCTGGGACATTGGCAATCTGGACTGGGTTGGTGTGGAAATATGCATTTGAAAGGGGAAAGACGTTGGCCGGTGGAAGGGGACTTGTAGCCAGGGCTGGGGCCGATGCCACTGAGGAGAGGGATGAATGATGGAGGATCAGAATGATGAGAAGGAGAAATGATGGCTCGGTGGATGAAAAATACAAAAGGAGACATGAGCGAATAAAAAGGGGTGTGGGCGCCGAGGGAATAACAGACGCGTGGATATGAGGAAGGTGGGCCGAGGCTATAAATGGGTAAGATTTTTAGAAAATGTACAAATCACCTTCACCAATCCTCTCAAATAACCGACATTTAAGACAAAAATTAGCTTCAAAATGCAGTTTAAAATAACAGAACGGATACTTTAAATCAATGCGATACCTAGTGTACTTAGATATAACCGTTATTCATCATTTTGCAGCCTGATTTAGCAGAATTTCCTAAATGTGTAGAGCTGCCAATTTTACATTTTCTGAAAATCTGACCCATATATGAGAGGAAATGAGTATGAGACTATTATATTGATTCCACAAGGGTAAAGATTTAGAGAGCGGGAGTAGGAGGATAATAAGCATAAAACTCTTATGAAAGGGATTGGATTATCATAGACTAGGGTCATATAACTGTGAGAGGACAGGAAGAAAAGGGTGAAGATGACTGTATACCAGTAGAAATGGGCTTCTAAGTTGGGCAGGGACACTCATACAGCTGATGTATACGGACCTCTCAAGTCTTGTTGCCTGTGGTCGTCTCGTACCTATGCAATTTCTTAGTACAATATAACATCAATATGACATAATCTTAACAATACGGCCACACTGAAGGAGAGTATTCTTTTTTTATTTAAGGATTTTATTCTGCTCAGTATGAGCAGTATGAGGGTGTAATAAAAGTAAAAATAAAAATATTCGTATTGGACAACGGACAGTTTGAATTTGTTTTTCATTGTTATTTTTAAATACTTTATTTTTACGACTCCGAATCAAAAGCGAATTTTTATATTTCAATATTCTTTTTTTCTACAGGCAGAATATACATAATAAATGGCAATAGGAACTCTGGGTCGATAATTATCGGAGGAGTTCTCTCCATACTTCTAGAAATGACTAGATGGAGTCCGTGGCATCGTTTAATTTTTTTGGAATTTGAAACCAAAGGGAAATGTCTTTTAGGTGAGAGCTTAAAGACAGTTCTGCTTTAAAGCCTTAGTTCTAAAGGCATCTTGACCTCAAACAACAGTATTGCCTTTGAACCCGGCGTCTGATTATCTTGGCATCTAATCATAAGTTTGTTAACGGTTGCCAGGTAGACTAAGTAGACACGCTAAGGTAGAAGTATTGCTGCCAAATCTGATCCTAAAGTAAGATGCATTGCATTCCTCAGGAATTAATATAGAACAATATCGGGGATGGCCTTGTGGTA
This sequence comes from Sthenelais limicola, assembly GCA_942159475.1. Lineage (NCBI taxonomy): Eukaryota > Metazoa > Annelida > Polychaeta > Phyllodocida > Sigalionidae > Sthenelais > Sthenelais limicola. Next base: position 30,691,960 of record OW804100.1, read on the forward strand.
AATCACGCAGAAAAATGAAAGCCATAATACTTTTAGTCTCCGAAAACTGGGCCATAATCCCCATCCTTTTATGCAATACATTTCAGCTTCAATGACGTTGTGGCGCATCTACGCCGATATTATTTTGTCTTATTCTACTCCAGGCATTTTGTAAAGATCTTCAATATGTCTTGGCTTCACCTGTTCAAATCTCCTCCCAATTACAAGATGTATAGCAGTAGGTTATAGTCTCCTTACAGATTCCTCTTGAATCGTTGTCGTTTGTCGGTATCATCAGGCATGCATGCTGTATTAAAAAATACTGATTCCAAATTACTTTGAAGTTCGGAGTTGCGCGCATGTTAATAAACCAAGACACAAGGTAAGGCCGCACTAAAGCTCTCTCTCTAATAATGAACTGATCTGAAGTCAGTGCTACCTGTACAGAGGGGTAGGGGGGCATACACGCGATCCAAACATTACACTGCCACATCAAAGCCTTATTCAGGTCTCTAAACATGCTCCAAGATTGCACAGATGTGCTATCATTAAGGACGTAGTGGTTGTGGCATGAATCAATGCCACTTCTGACCTTCTGATTTTCGCGAAAATGCAGAATGCTAGTATGCCAGAAACAGAGCATGCGAATTTAGTTATGAGTGACCACACGTGCAGTGTTCAGGAATGTTTGTTTGTTTGTTGTACTTTTATTGTAATTTTGTTGTATGTGCCAATGTCCATGTCACTGTTATCTTAGATTCTGATCACGTGAGAGGGAGGGGAAGGGACATGACCAGCAGGTCAGCAAAGGGGAGGGGGTACTGATTAAGAGCGGGAGGGAGAGGGGAGGAGAGATAACAAACTGACCAGGACAAGGTGGCGAGGTGTAGGTTGGGAATTGGTCAGTTGTGATGCTGATCACTCTAGCCTCGTATCCAACTCATTTCATTTATTGTTAACCTGTGGTTGATTGGATCCTTTATCTATCAAGGTAATTAATTCAGCCAGTCAGGATAAGCCAACCAGCCCAGGCCCTGTGTAATCGCTGTAATCTGTCTAGTATATAAGCATTAAAATGATTATAGCAGCTCTCATTCTACTTGGTTCAGTTCTGGCTTTGAAACATACTTCTCTGTGTGTTGCGTTGATCCATTTCTCACCCAACTACTGACCCTAAATTTATATTGAAGAATGAGCTGCTGCCAGGACATATATATATGTCATACCTAAGTTTTGATTAAGCACTACATCTATACATAATTCCAGGTCATTTTTAAGAGCCTACCTAAACCTTAAATGTGTCTTACATAATTTAGTTTGTGTATTACACACACAAAATGTGGAATTAAAGGTCAAAAGTCAAGGAGAATGTTATTAGTAATCTAAACGGTGGTCATTAGAAAACTAAAAATTGGTCAAATTTATGTCTTATTCATCATCTTCTTCACTCACCAGTTGATTGGTCACATTATCACAGTTGTCAACCGGAGAATGCACACATGCACGGGTGCATTCCAGTCCATGCTTTTTGCAGGTACACCTTAGAGTATGGCACCCTTTTGTGCTAACAGCTGCAGTGAACCATTTGTATTACCGTAGTGGCCCGTTTATAAGCCCGAGCTTGTATTTCTTTCAGCCCCCCCCCCCCTTTAGCTGCAATTGAGATAGGCTTTTATTTGAGAATTAATTTTTTAGAGGATTTTATTTTTTCATGACCCTCATACCCCCAGCCTGCATTCGAGATTGTAGGGCCACTACAGTAATAGTTCCAGAGCAGGGTTTCTGTCTTTCATAACTGGAACAAGTTTTCCCTTCTCTACCCTCCATCCCCACTCAGATGGCTCCATTTCATCACTCCTGCCAATCCATCCCATAATCTGGTAGTAAGTCCGCAGGGAGTGAAATCTACAAGCTGAGGTAGTAGGTGGCAGTCTTTCAGGGGTGACAAAAGACTTTTTGCAGAGCATATTATATCTGATAGATGCCAGAGAGTTATTCCGACTTCCATTAAACAAAGCAACCATTGCCTGGCAACCATTGGATGCCACATTCTGGCTTTGCTCTGGTGTACAGAATGCTTTTGAGAAGTCTCTTATTCCCTTATCTTTCTTGATAATTCTTTCAAACCCTGTCTTTTTTCCAATCCCTTATACTCTGGATGTTAAGTCACATCCAGTAAAGGAATGAAGAAACAGCAAATCACTACTGTATGCTTCCTCACCAAGAATCTGCTTTAGGACTTTGATATTATACGCAGATTTTCTCTGGTTTGAGGTGTAAAATCACTACATTTGACAATATTGTGGTAAGGTGTTGCCAGACTATTCCAATAGAGCGGGATTTTATAATAAACATAATTAATTCCAATCTGGGATTTGGACATTTCATTATAATTTTATTTGGGTGATGCTGTTGTGTTCTAATTTCCCTCAAATCATGGTATTCTCTCAAGGATTTCATACGGTTAGCCTACTGAGGCAGGTGCAGCTTCCTTCTTTACTTCAATGGAGATGAAAGTGGTCAACACAGTGGAATCTGATGATACAAAGTGCTCTATTTTGCAGAATCTGCAATTGATTTAATTTGGTTTTGGCTGCTGAGTCATAAAATATGTCAGCTTGGTCCAATAAAGGTAGAATAGTTACCTTAAATACGTTAAATATTTGATGTTGATGTTAAATATTGATTTTAATGCGCAAGTATATTATTGTGTTAAGCGTAACGTTCAGGAACCACAAAGCTTGCATTGAAATATATTTCCATGTACATGCTTTATTACATTCAAACTAGAAATTAAATATGATTTCCTTTCCAAATAGTATATTAAATTAAACAAATTCTAGACAATCATTAGTTTTATTCTCGGTTATTGGATGAAAGACAGAACAGCTAGGTTCACCGTTGATAACGTTTGACCCTACCCTGGTTTCAGGACAATTTTTTATTTATCTTCTGTTTTTGCCACTCAAATAAAGTGATCTAGCCATACAATCACTGCTACTATCTAGTTACCCCCAGATTGCTTGTTTCACTAAAGGCAATGTGACATCCGCGGAAGTATATTGATGTTACCGGGTGTAACAGGATGAATTCAGACAAAATCCAAATGTTATAAATCTATGATATTAATCAAGCCGCCCAACCCTTGTGCAATAGTTTCTAAGTGTAAGCTGGGCACGTTTGAAAACCCGGGCCTGTCCGGGGAACGATATCTTCCAGTTGAAATAAAATATAAAAAAAATCCTTTCGTTTCGCCAAAGGTAAAGCCATGAACGTAAATGAAACTGTCTTATAAGTGTCCCTCAGAATATATTGTGGTGCGCTAACAGTCAATAGCGGAGATAATTCGATCCTAAAGAAACTGTAGTCAGCTTTCGATACAAAACAGTAGTTTGTGATAGGAAATTCATCCCATCAGTGGGACGCATCTTATTCATCAGCGTATTTATGAGGTCGATCCTAACCAAAACAATCAATCCTACTTCGCAATATCATATCATTTTATTCCCCCTTGACCACGTAATTCTTGTATTCCTCCCCGCTCTCCTATTCCGATGATTGCCAATGGATTGATGTCTAAATCATTTAACCCCACGATTTCCTAAACATACATCATTCGCTCTGTTGCTTTAATACACCACTATTATATATATAGGCTATGGCTACCAATTTGCTTCACTTTGTGTTCGCCAATATCCCCCCGACATTATCATACACATTTTGTGTCATATAGATGTATGGTGGATTCATCGAATTACGGGATGGGTAGCGCAGTAGTCTAATACTTTTTATTACACGGCTAAGAATTGGATATGATCGTGATGTATACCACATGGTATACGCAATATGTATACATGTTATGCAACGCTTGGTGAATGAACAAAATGCGCCTGGACTATACACTGAAATCCAATTATGACATTAAAATGTCCCCCGTTTAGATTATTAAAGGCACAATTATAATGCACCATATATGAAACCAGCAGCTTGATATACTGGGTTCATGGCTGAGAACAATTCTAGTACAGAACCTTGAATATCTATATGGTGCAATTTTCCTAAGAGAACGGGGTGACTAACCAGATCGAAAGCTTTTTCGAAAATCAATTAAGGTAAGTAGAGTATTGTCTCCGTTGTCAAGACTTAGAGCTATTTTATCTGATAGCTGGGTGTTTGCATCCACAGTACTTTTGCAGGACTAAAACCAAATTGATTTAAACTTTGTATGTTGAACATGTCCAAGCGATCTATAAGTCTGCTATGGACTATTTTTTCTAGAATTTTGCCTTGAGCTGGTAGTAGGGAAATTGGTCTGTAGTTGTTAATATTTGAAGGAAAACAATAGGGGACTTGCACGTGTCACTGCGCATGTCCATTACAGTGCATACTGGGATGGATTCAGTTCAAATTTGACATACAGATATTTGGCAGCATTTTATCTAAATTTGCAAGAACGTTTTCACCAATATAATAGCTTATCTAAATGATCTATGAAAACCAAATGCATGGTGGGACAGATGGAGGCTTATGTTATGGAAGCATGCATAACACATGAGTATTTTTATTGGAGCACCAATGAATATTCCATGCTGACATGATGTTTTCTATAGATTTTACACTGTACCATTAGTCTCATAATTCCATGCGAATCAAGATTCAAATTGGCGTCTATGCAAATGCCCTATTGCCTGCTTCCAGGAGCTAGGCTTCCAGGAGCCACCATTGTTTGATGATGTTTAATGATAACAATTGAGATGATATTTCATAGGCAAAATCAAGTAGTAGTTAAAAGGAAGTAGATGTAGTAGTCCTCCCAAAGGACATCATGTTTGGAATAGAAGTAAAAAAACATTAACTCAAAGATAATAAACTGGATTTTACTTCAGGTGGAGGCCTCCATTCATAGGCAGAAATTGTTCAATGATGGGTATCTGGAGTTTAAACATGTCACTGCAGACATTAGAATGAGTTGTCTATCAGAGCTAAATTAAAGAGGTAGCAAGAAACAGAAAGAATTATGGTGCAGGCTTTTAGCCGACCTACAAGAGATATCCGCTTAAAACTATTATTAAACTGAGATGGAAAATAGTGTGCTTTCATGCCGTGTATAACATTATGTAAAAACACAGAAAAACTCCCTTTGCGTAAAACGATCAACTGAATACTACTGGTTCTCCACGTTTGTTGATGCGACAGCGACGAAATGTGTACATGCGAACTCCTCGATAATAAAAGCGATTTCAAAAAAAGAAGCTGCACGTTACTAGGGCGTAAAGTAACAGAATCAATGAGTAAATTCAAATATTGATTGTATTAAATGGTACGATTATTGTTTTGGCTTTGCGACTCAGAAATCAATCGAATGCCTATGATAGGGCGTTTAGTGCATACATCCCATGGTATAAAGTCGTGCAAGAGAAACATTTTGCTATGAAAATAAATTACATTTGGAGTGGCCAGCAGAGCAATGGAACCAAGAAGCATGTTATTGTTTTGAGCCTATTGGGAAATATCAATAATTAAGACAATCGCCATTATCAGGCCTTCTAAATAGTGTTCTCTGACTGACTGATCAGCATCAAATATTGATAGTTATGGATTGGCATCACATGGCATGAGGAAAATACATTTCAATGGTACGTGAATTTGTTCGATCTGGATATTACCACGAATCTAGACTGATATAATAACAAAGGTTTTTACAAAAGCTGTTAACATTAAGGCGTAGTGAAATATTTTGAACATTGAAATACAAATCAACTCGGGGCAAAATATATCTAGCCCAATACAATCAATCTGGCTATATATCTGGGGGAAAAACAAATATAACTGAAATAGCCTTCAGCAAAATTAATCTTAAAAAAATGATCATGTCCCTGATTTAAAGCTGCTTTCCCTTGTAATAATATTGAATGGTTCTGTTGAATTTACATTCAGATTAGTTCCCAAACTCAATATTATCGATGTCTTAATCAATGAAAAGTTCAATAAAATGTCTAAATTCCCTGCTGCTGCCTCCCAGGATCTTGTAAGAAAATGATGGGCTATTTATATGATTATAAAACTTCGGGAGGGAGATCAATAACATCTGTCTTCCTCCTGGCTTCTAAATTATGGCTTTCTAGCATTCAAACGTCTGGATGTATAGAATCGAGTACAACTCTCATCCCTCTACCGGTTCATGTCCAATTTAGCCTCCCAAGGTGAATTTCCTCAAGCACCCCAGGAGTCTCTCTTTTCCTGCACTACGGGTGTGATGAATGTTGGAGCCACTTGACTTTATAACCTGGGGTCAGATAAGATCAGTTATATAAAGTAGCCAGAGGGACTTTATAGCCTCCTCTGTATAAGCTATGGTGAAAGGTGGATAGGTGGAGGGCACCATGTCCTCCAAGTTGAATCCTTTTTCCCCATTTACCCATGGATTTCCTTCTTGTCTTCAACATATCGTAAATTGTTATACTTTCATTTTATCATTCATTTGCCCGATGCTAGTTATTCGTGTGTACATAATAATATTAAATCCTCCTCCATCTCGTCTTCATTTTGTTAGCATTTGAAACTTGCAAACGTCTTCCATGCCTAGTCTCTGCTACTTTCTCAGAAGTAGATATTCTCCTCTGTGTCTTTGCTTTCTTAACACTAAACTATCCAGAACCGATACATTTCTAAAGTTTATATATATATATCTTTCTATGGTACATTTATAATAGTACGTGATCGTTCACAGCTATTGCCCCTATCAATCAGTATCCTTGGCCTTCATGGGATGCACAGGTGCAAACTTCGGTTCTATTTTTGAGTGAAACTGAGCTTCATTTCATCCAATGATCTAGCCTACTCCATATATATATATATTCCATGCCGTGTAGTATGAGGGGTGAACAACCTGCGTCAAGTAACATAAATACAGGTTGACTAACGAGTTGGTTGAACGAGCGTGAATATTGCACGAGTTACGTACAGATTTATTATGCATGCTTTCAATCATGAAAATAGAAAAAAATCAAGTCATAAAATGAATTTTACCGGTAATCTTAGCAAAAAAACATATTGGATACCATGACAACCCCACGTAAATCACTAGTGAAATATGCACTATGTGTAAATCACTCTAGATACCTTGTTTTCAGAGCAATGCGTGTATGATAATATATCAAAGCTAAAGATTTTCAGAAATTTACAGGCTAGTCAATTAGGCTAATAATGACGTGGCATTATAGGGCATTGAATGGGTGGCGCCACCTTCACGACTTATAACTGAACTCCACCGCAAGTCTGGAATACACGCCACTTGGACTCTCGCTTGCACCCTAGTCAGAAGCGAAATCCTTGTTGTGATAACCTCCGCTATGCCTCCCAAACCTACCGCTACCACAAAAGCCGCTAAAAAGGCAGAGAAGGCCGAGAAACTAAGGCAGCAGGAGGAGGAAAGGCTTCTTAAACAAACGCAAATAATAGTCGACGACCGTAAAGACGAGGAGGAAACTTATGAAGAACAAGACTTCACGCCAGAGGAGAGGGCCGAGCACGCCAATATGGCGGAATCCGCGGACGAGCATGCTTTACGGGAATCTGCCGGCGGGGAAGATGATGTACCGCCTCAGACGCCCAACAAAGTAATGCCCAGACGTGGTTTACGTGCCAAACGAAAGACTATCGTTACTCCTAAAAGGCGTGGAAGGCCAAAGAACGCCCCAGTAGTTTGTGCTAATCCGATGCAGCAAATGTCAGATATGCTACAACAGATCTGTACAACAGCCATTCAGACTGCGTCAGCCAGTGTCAGTCATCGTGACAGCTACACGAGGCAGCGGCAGTCACCGCCGGCGTCGCACCAAGTATACCGCACGCCTAAACGGTCTAGAGTGGATGTTTCACAAATTGACTTTGAGCAAACCCAAACTGAGGACTCGGACGATACTATAGTGACATTTAAACGCCCCCGGGAAAGGCAATTTACGAGAGATAGCCACCGTCATCATCACGGACGGAGGAAGAAGAAGCATAGTGACAGCCCGCCTCTACGCAGCCGGCACCCGGCATACTCTTATAGATCACGCCAGCCCGCAGACAGTTCGGAGGAGTCAGCTTCGGATAGTGACTCGCTCCCTTCTCCTCGTCGCTTAACAGCAAGACATCGCTCTTCGAAGGTTGTTAAGCGAGCCCTTGACGCACAGTACAGGTCTACAGGAAGACGAGGTAGGGTTGAAATTTTCAATGCGCCTGAAACTTCTCTACCGCCAGATATGGCGGCACGTATCAAAAAACAGAAGAGAGAGTTGTCCCTTGCTGAATATACATGCGGCTTCGCACGCATGACCATGAATAATGTAAGATACGGGTCGACATCGTGGTTTATGCTCCACCATCTCGCAACTCTAGCTGAGGATACAGCTCTCCGCACTTGGGATTCGGCGCATGCATGGTCTCAGGCGTGCCTGGATCTTATCCTGGAGGAGCAAAATGAGTGGTCCCACACTGATGTATTTAATGATTACCGTGTAAAAATGGCCTGGGACACACAAGGTGCAAGAAGCGTGGATACTAATACGAAGGCAAACAACCAAGCAATCTGTAGAGACTTTAATTTTGACAACTGTGCCCACAAGAACAGCCACACGGATGGCAATACCAGGTTTCTACATGTGTGTGGTTATTGTTTTTTCGCAATGAAAGAGAGAGAGAACGCCCATGCCGTCAAGGATTGCCAAAATAAAAGAACAGCTCAAGCCAATTTACACAGCGGCGACGGCGCTGGCCGAAGGAATAACCAACCCTTTCACAAGAAACCAGCATCTCAGGCTACAAAAAACTCTTAAACTCCTGTTCCATCATACAATCCCAAACGATCGGTGAGTTGACCAACTTTCAAGACAATCCAAACTGTGTAATTAACTCTGAATCGAATGAATATGTCGGCGTCAGATCATATGTGCCACGCCCCATCCAAGATGGCGGCGCCCATACTAGCGAGAGCGGGCAAGCCAACATGGCAGCCGCTTCTCGTGTAAAATCTCGTGTCCCACGCGATTCTCGCAAGGAACGAGAACACAACCAAAATGGCCGACATAAACACGAACAATCCGACAGAAGCCTTTCTGCCGTAGACAAATCTATCTCTAGAGTTAATATCAACAAAGTTGGGTCAATTCAAACCATTAAAAATGTGAACAGGAGAAACAGTGAAGCAATCGATGGCGCAATGTGTAATTCTAATGACAATTTCGTACAATTCCAGGCAGAAACTCACGCCCACGACCGAGAACTTGACTCCAAAATACAAGCGAGTGACGGCGAACAAGCCACGAGAGAGGTGCCTACCTTTCTTCAAAATGTACAGTATCCACATTACGAACAGGTGTTTAATGAACAGGAACTAGTGACCAATGACTTAGACGCCTGTGAGTATGAATTAAATCAAACTTCACCCAACAAATGTGACAGTGATAGCCCACAGAACATTGCCTTTGATGCATATACAAACTGGCCCTACCCTGATCTCTATATGGACTCTAAAATGGCTGGCATTTATGAAAAGGTTAAAATCTACAATGTTCCCAACTATAAAGGTGCAAAAATACCACTCGAGTCGACGCTTAATATTGAAAAATGGTCAGACATAGCTACAGGACATAAAGGTGACAAAATGGTGTTAGAAGGCGTGAATTTTGGTTTTCCGATGCAATATGTCGGCGGGCCTCGCTACTATGCACAGTCAGTGGTGAATCATCCGTCAGCACAGCAGCATATGGCGCATGTTCGAGATTATGTAAAGGAAGAAATGGAACATAACGCCATATCCGGACCGTACAAACGGCCGCCTTTCACCCCATGGTTAAATGTCAGCCCGCTTATGACTCGCCCAAAATCTGATACAACCTCCAGGAGGATTATAGTGGACTACTCCTTCCCGGAGGGGGGCGTCAATGACAAAATATACAAAAATCGATACAATTGTGCGCCAGCATATCACCAACTACCCACTATAAACTGTGCAGTCGAGATTATTCGAAAAATGGGCGTGGCTCCTGCAATGGCTGTCATTGACTTGAGCCGCGCATATAGACACTTTCCTCTTTGCCCGTTAGACTGGCCGCTGACGGCAATCATGGTAGATGACGCCTATTACATCGATAAGGTCCTCCCCTTCGGGGCTCGTAGTTCTGCCTTTGTAATGCAGTCTGTGGCGGAGTTTATAGTGCGTGCTTTGCAGAAGAAAGGCGTGACAGCAAAGCAGTATTTGGACGATTTACTTATAATCGGTGAATCTATTGAGGTAGTAAAATGTCAAATGCAATTAACAATCGAACTTTTTACAGATTTGGGATTACAGGTCGCCCGCAAAAAGCTCCAAGGCCCTAGCCACGCAGTAAGGTGGCTGGGAATTGACATTAATACAAAGGAAAATCGTCTCTCAATACCTCTTTCTAAACTTGCAGAAACAAGTTCCTGCTTGGCAAATACACTGCGTCAACACCAAATAACAACAAGCGCCATGCAATCACTGGTCGGTAAGATTGCACACGTCGCCAAAATTATCGCACCTGCACGCCTATTTATGCAACGCCTTCTGGCTGGCCTCCGTGCAGCCGCAGGACACAAGGTCACCATCTCCCAGTACATAAAGTCGGACTTGAAGTGGTTTCTAAAATACACAGAAGCCTTCAACGGAAAAGCCATAATTCCGCGTCAACAAGTAGTGGAACACATATGGGCCGACGCTTGTCTAAAGGGAGGGGGTGCTACCAACGGTCATCACGCCTATATGTACACATTCACGCCTGAAATGTTGTCTGAGAAATCCATTAACCACTTGGAGGCAATCAATTGCCTGGCAGCTGCTCGGTTCTTTACAAAAACCAGGCACGCCGGGGGCATAATAAGGATTCACTGTGACAATACTGCGGCGGTGTTTGCATATAGAGATGGTAGAGCTAGAGACCCGACTCTGGGTGCTTGCGCCAGGGCGCTCTGGTATCATTCAATGAAATTTCAAGTCCGATATGAGTTTGTCCATGTCCCGGGCGTACAAATGGTCATCGCTGACGCACTCTCTCGGGCGGCTCTCTCTTCTGAAGAATTATTCAAAGCTAAAGACATTGCCAAAGAAAATGACATTTATATTTCCTGTGCTCGTGATAATATGTTCAACATTAATATGTTCTATTAGGCAGGCAACCGAGGCACCTCGTGGAAGCTGCTCAGGCCAGACAACGCCAAGCACATCGCCCGGGGACAGTCGCAAATAGGCATGCGGCCGTCAGGAAGTATATCGCATTCTGCAAAGCTGTGGGCCACAATTTCAAGCAACCTTTTCCGGAGCTAATATGTTGGTTCATCGAATATTTAGCTAAGTATACCAAAGTCCCTGCTACTATCATAAACACTATTACAGGCGTCAGGACGTTCTTCAAGCTGACGGGGTATGCCTCGGCTTCTCTCTACCATCCGCGGGTCGCCTACGCCATAAGGGGCCTGCAACTGACGCTCAGGCATGTCCCAAAGCCGAAGCTTCCTGTGACGCCACAGATCTTGAAGAAAATACTATTGAATATACACATCCTCGACTTTCCTACGCACATCAGAGTTGCTATCCTCGTCATGTATATGGGCATGTTGCGTCAGAGCAATCTCGCCCCCAGATCTGGTGCCATCTTTGACGCCACTAGACACCTGACGCGGGGAGACTGCAGAATAGCATCGGATGGCTCATATATCTCCATAAAGTGGTCGAAATCAATGCAATCATCGCGCCAAGCCACGATCTTATTTGTCCCCACGACAGATGATCCAGTGTTCTGCCTCCGCAGAGCCCTTCTACGCCTCGACAAACAGGCGCCGACAAGAGAGTCGAGCTCCCCGCTACTGCAATTCCCTAACGCCCGACACATGACCATTAACTATATAGTGACTCAATGGAAGCGCCTTCTCAAAGCTGCGCACCTTGATTCACGCCTTTTCTCCTTACACAGCCTTCGCCGAGGGTCGGCGTCATACGCTTACAACACTGCCGGAGCCTCTCTCCAAGATGTCAAATCTCACGGGACGTGGGCGTCCGACGCGGTGGCGTCGTATATACGCCCCTTTTCTTCCACAAGAACATCTCTCCATCACGCCCTTAAGCGACTCGCTTAGCGAATCCCCCTGGTTATCTCTTTTAATCTTCAACTATTTATTACCCAGCAATTTCAACAGACAATGTGATACTTATGTGATATACTACAGCATTTATTTTATTCAACAAATGAAAATGTTCATCGCTGGATCTTTATAACCCTTTTACCCAAAATAATAAACAAAATGTATTTTAATTTACTCTTCGCCTCCTCATTTAATGAGGCTAATAATGACGTGGCATTATAGGGCATTGAATGGGTGGCGCCACCTTCACGACTTATAACTGAACTCCACCGCAAGTCTGGAATACACGCCACTTGGACTCTCGCTTGCACCCTAGTCAGAAGCGAAATCGCCCACCCTCCACCCTAAATCTTTTACCAAAAGACTCCACAAAACTATTCCACGAACGGTTATCTCTTTTAATCTTCAACTATTTATTACCCAGCAATTTCAACAGACAATGTGATACTTATGTGATATACTACAGCATTTATTTTATTCAACAAATGAAAATGTTCATCGCTGGATCTTTATAACCCTTTTACCCAAAATAATAAACAAAATGTATTTTAATTTACTCTTCGCCTCCTCATTTAATGATAAAGATAGGAAGATGTTTTGCATACTATCACTAGGTGGCATCTGATCTATAGGCCTACATCCATAGGTTATCCACCAGCGGACAGATCTCAGTGAGGGTACATATAATATAGCCCTTGATGTTCCATAAATTATGACCCGTTGATTCATCAGATTGTAATGTGAGTTTGGATCAACTTACAATAGAATTATTGAGGAATTCTTCTGACTGTAAATCGGTGTTAACATAAATTTAGTATTGGTGATGCTAATTTAAAATGGCAGTCAGAAAGAAATGGCTATACCACTTTCACATTTTAAGAGTACAAAATCCAGGAGGCGCCACTTAAGAGAATGTGCAAAGGAGGAGAATCGGAAAAGGTATATTCACTTGTTCGATTGAAGGCCTTTTTATAATAACTCTTACTGTAAAGTAACAAGCTATAGGGAAAGTTTACAAATCTCTGCCTGCGCTAAGTTCGAGGTTAATGTCTACTTGCAACAGGAGACATTGCATCAGATGAATCTGACCATGTCACCTTTATAGTACAAACACTTGCAACTTGTAGCGCATTGTTTGACGGAATTCTAACGTAAACAAAGGGTTAAATGATGTTTAAAATGTAGTATAATATAGTATATAATATAATGTAATATATATTATAATGTAGTATAATATAGTATATAGTATATATAGTAAATGTAGTATAATATATAGCTCTTGCAAACCGTAGGGAGTCATCTAAAGAGGGAAAAGACGCACGCCGAAATGTCAAGTTACGAGTCGGTAGGTCATCTGTGTGTGCGCTAAGAATCTGCTTAGTTGGTTTGGATTGTGTAAGGTGCCCAGGAGTGCTGTTCCTCCAGGGTTCCTCCAGGGTTAGCACTAGGTTGCTGTAGAGACGAGAAACGAGACCTGTGCTGCGCATGGAACACTGATAGGTTCACTGACTTCTAACTTGGTGGCGCCACAATTTTACCTTGTTTCAGTAATAGACTGGGTTGGCTTGTATTCATATCTTAACGCCTAGGTGGTAGATGATGGAATTGTTTCAATGTATGAAACTAAATGGTCAAATATAAATGAATCAGAATATATATATGCGATGAGAATGGTATGCACTCCAACACTGACCCCACCCCCTCCCCCGTGCACTAATGGATGGATTTATTGTTAAATTATTTATTCAGCTATAACATTTTATATTTCGTAGTATTCTCAGCTATTTATTTACTTTAGCTTCAACTTCAAATAGGCGACCATTAACTAACAAACCTTATATTGAGAACGAGTGGGCGTTATCGTTCCTTTTCAACAAGCAATACATATTAATTTTGGTGGTGGGAATATTATATATAATGACAATAGACAAGTAATTAACGTAATTTTTGTAATTCTGTATTTATCAACAATATTGTTCAGCCAATGACAACGTAGCACATATGTAAACAATATTCGCCAAAATCTGCTCAGTCACCTACTGTGTGTGTCTGCATATCACCTGAACATTTCTGTAAAAGAAAGTTTCAATAAAGCACCTCAAGGTACCACAAGTCCACATAGTGTTTATAAACCTAATGATACACGTTTCCTATAGAGACACCAAGAAATATTCACCCACTAATGATAGCGATAGCTATAGAAATAAGATCATGAGGTCTGTAATGCAAAATAAAACAAGGGTATTATACAGTACAAGTGTATTAAAGAGTTTGCGGTGAGGCTTTAACTATTTATATAATCATATGGCTTAAATAAATAAAGATGATAAACAACAATCAGGATTAACATCAAGCATGTAATGGTGTAAGTGCCCTACAACGTTATCAGTTGGGTGTTTATGACTACCATTCATCGGATAATATATGTGTAATTTTCCTTTATGCTATTATTTTAAGAAGTGCATAACTTTAATTAGTGAAATGACCTAAACATTCCCTGGGAAAATTCGTATTCATGGGAAAACACATTTCTACTCTCAATAAATCTTTCTCCGAAAATATGGACGTCGGTGTTTTTGTACATTGATCTATTTGACACTATCTGGAGGGAGAAGTATTTCAGCTTCTGTGGCTCTGATAGTCGGGTTATGAACTTGTAGTGCATTCTTCTGAACATTCTAATACGTTCCTGAGTTCGTGAGTAAGTATTTGTACACGTGTACAACGACGTACACTTCCACTATCATAAAATAATCAGCGTAACAATATATGCTCATATATCCCTCGGATACATTCAAAGGATATGTACTGTAACTAGTTACCTTATGCAATGTTTTCTCATGCAATGATTCAAGACATTCTTACATCGTCATTTTCACTTAAACTTCACGCGTTTAGAAGCATTCTCGAGGTTAAGTTACACCTTGGATAATGGCCAATTTACCTTCGACTCGCCAAAAAGTTATCGAATCAAAAAATCGATAGAAGAAACAAATACGTACATTATGTTCGGAAATATCAATGATTATGAGTATATTCCAATCATAATAATAATTCTGAAATAAGGTTTCTATTTTAGAATTTAAAAAGCATCATCTCCCCAGGTTCGGAGGAGTATTGAATATAGTCCATTGGACTATTGACATAGCTTTTCGTGGGCTAGATCCATTAAAGATCCCATAAAATTGTATTCGGGTGTTGTTGATTAATCGGGTAAAGGTAAATATCAGCATTAAGGAAGAATATCTCTTAAACCCGACTCTAACTTTCTCTAGATATTTAATTATCTTGTGAATGTCATAGATTACCCTGATAATTCATTTCGACCAGATGTGTATTACATCATCTATATCTGGCAGTATATATTCTATTGGAATATATATATAATATATAACTATGGCAGGTTAATCATACAGTTTAACAAGTACAATAATCACGTCAACGTGAAATAATCTTCAAGGGTTTTCATATATACTACAGACAAATATTCGTATTCGCAATAGTAGTATACTTGTGGGGAAAAAATCACAAAAAATAGAAACTTTGGACAAGTAACATTCTAGAGTCATTGCCAAAATATCGAATAAGGTTGCCTAAACGTCCGGAAGCTAGTCTTGAATAAATAACCTTTTCCTTTCCTACCACTTCATCGCTGCATCACGACGAATAAAATTTGTTGTCTCAACGATATCATTCTCAGACACATCCTTCATCAATCCATACAATCAGTTAAATCTCAAAGTTATTTCTATTAATGCTGCCTTATATAATACAGGCAACAAAATGGTATATAATATATATGGAAGGATGAGAAATCCCTGATGTAAACAAAGATGAAATGTTACTTCATACTTCACTAAGGAAGTGCGCTAACACCTTTGTATCTATCTACCGTATACATGAATCTGTAGCAACACTGCACGAAAATGGACCATGACACAAAAGCGCATGGTGCACATACATGTATGACCAAACGATTCCACAGCTTACAACAGTCAAACCTAGGTCTAATGACAATGTGCTTCTGTGGCGGTCATATTTCCATGCAGGTTTTAAATATCATTACATTACAAACAAAACCAGATAGTTCAGTCAGTCTCGACGTTACAAGGGTTTCTACTGCTTTTCAGGAGATTGTTTTTCAGTATCTTTGAAAACTGATAAAGACTTGGGGTATTTTGTAGTTACTTTATACTTAATCATATTGCATGATACCTTATACAGCGAGAATCTGAAAGGAGTGGTAGATTTTGCTCTACCTATGTGGTGGATGCTTCGTTTAACAATCTATCAATCTCTTTGAACAATCAGAAACCTCTAATTCAGCAACAACATCATGACACATATATGCACAGGGAAAATGAGGGAGAGCGGCACAATTTGGTCTAATCCACTAATAGCGACGTGGCGATGGAATTCTTTCGATATCCAGAGGTAGCGACGTATAACCTATCTATAATTATGCGTTTGTTAATTTTCAAAATGTTCTACTTAGTCTTTACGGTTCATATTAGATAGTTTCCGAATGAAGTAATGGTATAAGAGCTTGCTTCCATAACTTGAGCCTGAAAGAACGTTTGCATTTCTAATTTGAAAATGTCAGGAAATATTTACGGTAAACTTCTTCAAGAAAGTATTTGATTTCGACTACTTTCAGGCAACTAATTAGTAATGATTTCTTTTCGGAATAATTCACTAGGAAATTTCATGTAGCACCAAAGTGAACTGGGAGGTGGAAGAAATGCTGTTTTTCTCATCGGATAATGACAGCCATTGCGTACATGTATGTGGAGTGGTTACAGGACACCACATCTCTATTTATAAACGTGGAGATTGCAAAATTTCATGGACAATACAAATGCTGGCAAGTACGGGTGGGTTAAGACGCCACGTGACACACATTCATTCACCATTTCACTGACGTATCACACATTTAATATAAAAAGTCCTCGTCTCCTCCTCCCTGAGTATGGCTTTGCGGAGAGAGTTCAATTTGCGTATTCTCTGTGCACATTCTTCCCCCATTAGTCCCTCTTTACAGGAACAAGGTCTGGAATATTATGATTACTTCCATAATGTTGAGTAACTATGATGGTAAATAAATATCATATGATTATTATATAATGCAGTGTCAATGCAGTATCTATACAGTTCGGTATATCATAGGTAGGAAAACATTAAAGACAACTTGCAAAGTAAGGAAGAAATTATAATTTGGGGTCAGTCAACTTCCCTTAATTTCCCTTTTAAGTGAGATTGAGGTAAGAGGCTGATAATCCAAAATACCTGAGGAGAAAACGACGTAGTTACATACGTTAAGATAATTAAATTGTAGAGATTCTGATAAAACAGAGGATCAATTTCAAACAGAATTAAATTCTGCTAGTATATATATACCGTTTTCAAAAATCTTTAGTACTGGACCATCAATATAATTGCAGGCCTCAGTTCAGAAATGGACGTGGTAGATAGAAATTAGTCAACTCTGAATTCATGCAACTTTAGGATTGATAAAGTGCAAGATCAGGAAAGGATCAAGCATATGCAATGTAGCAGAATATCATCTAACACACATTCACCCTCATATAAATTATAAATAGTATGTTATATATTCCTGATATTATATAATATTGTCTTTGCAACGATACCCATAAACGTTGATAATTAAATATACTCTGGTGTCAAAAGGACTAACTCTAGGAATACTGGCGTCGATCAGTTGCAAGCAGTTCCCAAATCAGAGATGGAATTCTAACGTCCATCGACACCAACTAACTTTTCAAGTTCATGAACATCACATGAATGAGTCCCTGCCATTGGTTAAAATGCTATCATCATTCTGAATATCATTATATTTCCGATAGTCAGATAAGTCAGTCTCAAAAGCTTGAGTAGTTGTAAGTCCATTTACTTGATGCCCGTTTGAAGGGTTACTTTGGTGGTGGGATTGTTGGTGCATACTGAGCAACATTGTGTTTTGCGAGTTTTGCTGTTGTTGCTGTTGCTGTTGCTGCTGTTGCAAATGCCACAGTGTTTGCCTCTGGTAATCCAACTGGCTATTTTCAAAAGATTGAAAATCCTGACGTTGTAATTGTTGTTGCAATACACTTTGCTGCTGATATTGTTGCGATTGCTGTTCAGGCAAACCCTGCCCTTGCAACAACAGTATAGAATGCGAAGCTTCAGTCATGGGGTGTGTCTCCTGTTCTGGGGAAACATCCCTCGAGATTTGCTCTGTCTCTGGTGAAATTTCCTGCTTGACAAGCAACACATGATGAGACTGGGCATGATGGCTTCTCTGTGACTCGTCGTGTCCTTCGGGCTGATGATTAACTCTGTGTTGTTGCAACTGTTCTTGTGGTTGCTGCAATTGTTGCAGCAATATCGGCTTGTTCTGAGACTCAGATTTCACTTGGTTGTTACTATCTTGCCGGCTGTGCTGGTGGGCTTGCTCATGTACACCATTACTTTTCCCATTTTGAGGAACTTGCAAGGGAGAACTGAGTATAGCATCTAAATAACGAGTGCTCATTCCGCGAAGGATCACAATGAGTTCTAGAAGTTTAGCGAAGAGGATCGCTTCCGTATGGTTTACAAGGAGCTGCGCACGAAGCGCCATAGCAATGTCCATTTCCACCAGCTCCACTGCATTGCCTTGCACGAGCCCCTCCCGATCTGAAAACATATAGACATGGGTTATACATTGCTTATTAGATCCTCTGATCACAACCCGGGTGAAATGTCTGAATTACACTGTATCAATACAGGCCAAATTAAAACAACAAATTGAATACCCAAGTTTAAAGTTGGGGTGTTTTCCTTTAAACAACTGTTTATTAATGTTATTTCAAAACTGAGGTATCTGAAATGTAATATGTAGTTTTTGTGGAAAGATCTGCCTCGAATAAATTCAAAGTATTTGCTTGCTTTGGCAGTGTAATTATCAAGTTAACTGTGTCAATTTTCTTTAATACGCTATACATATATGGTCGATTCTCATGAAATGGTTCCAAATGGGAAAATGTCATTTTTTACTAGTTTTCTTCAAATAGATCTTTCCTATGTGCTCATGCCTCATAATTAATGTTTCCATGTTATCAGGCTCTATATTCTGAACAAATGTGTACCTACTTTTATCTACCTACGATGAATATTTAGGAAATTAGAGCCATTAATATGCTGGAAATATACCTTCCTACCCAAATATTAAATATATCATTCCTAGAATTAATTAAGATTATATGGAAATGTTTGTTTATTTATCCATATGGGCCAAGAGTCTCATGAAGAATAATCCACGAAAAGATTTTTCACTAAACTCTGGAATTAAATACTTAGAGAATGAGAGAAATGTATAACCTATTATGGCCGTCACCGTCCGTGACGCTGATAATGGGATGTAATTTATTAAAAAATCATGCAAAAAGTGTTTTCTGTATGTTTGATGAAAGATGAACACATGGGTGTATTGAAACTGGAAGAAAAAAATTCATCAATATTCCTAATTGATCTTAAGATCTTATGTTTATAAGTGGGGAAGTTTTTTGTGCGTCACCGTCCGTGACGGCCCCCGTCACCGTCCGTGACGGCCGTTCTTCCTTGATTTTCATAATGATCCCATGGATGTAGCTTTGTTTCCTATGTACCATTCGAAAGGGCTTGCTTTCTTCTTTGGAATCATGTGAAATGATAATCTTTTTTTTTTTTTATAACTGAATGAAATGACAACAAATATTTCTATGACCATCACCGTCCGTGACGCAATATATTTTAGGGTATATTTTCAATAATTTTCATATCTAAGAAACGCAGTTTCAGGGTATAGAAGAGTAGGATATGGGGCACCTATACTAAAAATTTCATTTCATTTCAAGGACCTTTCCTAAAATACCCTTTTGGAACCGTTTCATGAGAATCGACCATATATCAGCACTGAGGGCTTAAAGTTTAGTACATTAAGACAAAACGATAGGTACCTGAGCAGAAAAGCAGGAGCGCTGCAAACAGTGACAGTTCTACATCTGTCAGACGTAGACGTGACAGTTTGACAGCAAGGAGATGTGACGTCTCGAAGACTCCGCCCAGAGGACCACAGCTGTGATGCGACCACACATCTCGCCTCACTTCATAACCTGAATTATTGAGACAGAGTATAACTTAATAACAGTCTAAGCCCAAAGATGAGAGAGTCCCTTCCAACGGAGGGAAAGCCTCTACCCTCAAACCGCAAAGTGCCATTATAATTCAATTAAGAACACAAAATGTTAATATAATCCCATTAGAACTCATAGTCCTAGGCCAGGAAACCGATTAGCGATGTATAGTCGTCCAATCACTGACATACCATTCTTATCTGATCTGAAGGTTTGGGCCTGGACTGATAAGTCTTTGGTAATACTCCGTACTTGCTATGTCACGTTTCATGGGGCACAAACTGAACGACCTGCCAATGGCAGAAGTTGTATCTTCTCCCCGTTTAATTATTCATTATCGTAATGGCACGAACTAATGTCTATAGAATATTCCCACTTTGTCAGAATACGAATAGTAAAGTAGTGATAAAGAGTTAAAGGTGACCCACCTATTCTCTTGTATGTCCATTTATCCTCAGTTGTGCTCACTGTGGGATACTGTTGAGCGAATGACACCTCCAGAACTCCCGACTTGATGAGTACATGTTGGTCTTCTACAGACAGTGAGGAAAACTGTGGGATCCCTCGAGCAAAGGAAGTAATGTTCTTCACAAAGGACGAGAGATGAGCAAAGTAGGCCTGTCGCAGTTCATCTGTTGATGTGATAGACTTAAGCTGTTGGAAGAGAACAATTGTGTTAGAAGTGTTATAAATTTAGAGATTGCAATGCCTAAGAAGTTATAGCTGCGAATATTATTTCAAATACTAATTGCTTTTCACACAAACGTCTCAGTAATCCTAGTAATGTTAATTATCCAGAAGCTCCGAACAAAAAAGAAGATTCATAGATGTTATTTGATAAATAGGAGAATGGCAAGTTAGTGTCATCCCCAACAATTTATAAAGAGAAAATGACTAATTCAGCATGGTAGGCATTACTGTGTTGCATACACCATGCTCAACAAGGGTGGGGTGTTGGGCAATAGAAGGGCCAAAATTAAAACCATTATCAAGGTATGCTCAAATAGTTAGAACAAACATGGAAAAGTATGTTTGTCTCTTCGTCCTATACTTCTTTCGTAGCTCAAAACTTCATGAGTTGGTGGTTGTTTGAATCATTATTTTAAGCGGGGGTTAATCAGTGGGTCACTGGATGCTATGCTTCAGAAGAATTAGTTCACTCGATTATAATAAAAAAAAATTATTTTACAAATTTCTTTCTTCTATTTTCGAACATGATAGTGCGTTGTGGAATAGAATATTTACCTATAGTCCTGTTATTATCATATTATATTATTCGTACCGAATTATATCATAAGTCAGCAATTAGTCAGGTTCACGGAAAAGCAAAAAGGCAGTTGTTGCATTCCAAGTGCATAATTATTAGGAGCAAAAGTGATGAGGCCTTTTTATGATTCTACCTTTTTATCGCCGTTCCTATGAACGCCATTCAATTCAAGGTAGCCATTTCCATTATGATATTTCTGAAACGGGGTAGGTTTAGACAAACTTTTTAAAGAATTGCCTAAATTAAACGGTTCAAATTCTAACAATCATAATATCTCAACGTGAATAGAGCACTCTTGAATAGAAGAGATAATATGTCAGCCACCCCAGTCACATGATTCTCAAGTGTATATTTGCATTGTAAACACAAAGTGCAATTTAGTTATCCTTTGGTTATCATCTGACTTTTTCGAATTATCAATTTATGCGCTGCCAAAACTATAGCAGCATAGGAAAGCCAATAGCTTTTCATAATGTCTTCTGGATGAAAATAGTTTACATGATCCAACTAATATCTTTAAAGTATGATTCTTACCTGCGAGTGCCCGTTGGTGGGCAAGCTGTTGGCAAACTGTGTATTGGCAGCCTGGAAAGCATCGTGGATGTTCAATACCATTTGCTCCAGGCTGGATTGCCTTTCCATGTCTACTCCGCCCGTTTCATCTTGGGGTAATTGCACCATGATTGAACTGTGAGGTTTTTCCTTCTTTGGACATCGACCCAACCGCACAGCTGCAGAGAAAACAAATTGTACATGTAACGTAATCATAGGTTGGCATATTTATATCAAAAAGCACAAGGCACACAGTATTCTACAATCCAATGATAGTTAAACTGGTAAAACGTTGTTTGGATACTGTGTAACTGGTAATACTTTTAAATTTTACCAGGACTAGTTTAACTCATACAGGTGGTGAAACTCGACCACCACCACATTCCTGCCTTGATAGGCCATAAATGTATACATGTCCCCACTACAATTTCAGGTCTTGTAATACTAGTAACATCAAAGGTCATAGATGTATACATTTCGGCAAATTTCTAGCATTTCGGCACACTGCACGATCGGTAATACGCAGTCCTGTCCAGAAGGCCACATTCCTCAATTCCACATCCAGCGATAAGCTTAACCACAAGGCTAAGACTAAGGCTAAAAGTGTTAATGACCCCTAAAACTTAGGAGTCCAAAACTGCCTTCTGGACCTGACTGTACGGACAGATTAGACCAATTGTGGTTATAATCTTCACAGACAGCAATAGGTCGAAGTGGATCATCAGATTTACAGGAGAGATAATGTACTCACAGTCATGGGACATGCCGACCTCGATGCACTTTTTCAGCCTGCAATATTGACACTTGTTTCTGCTGATTCGCATGATGACACATCCCCCTGGATTCTCACAAGGTTTGTATGTGATCTTGTGCTTAACTGATCGTCTGAAGAACCCCTACAGAAAGATACAAAATCCCAATACTTATATCATTTCTCTATTCCACAAAATACCATCAATACTATAAGCCTAATATACAATATTGTATATATATAGATATACCAATAAAACCAATATTAAAATCGTATTGTTTGATAATGTGAAAATGCTACTACTGACTATGAATATTCTTCCCTTTGTCCATATGTAAGGATATGTTTCCCTTCGTCAATTGATAACATGTAAAAGTCGCTACTTCTCAACTATGGAAATCAATATTAATGATGTCAATGTAAAGGGACTAGCGGTATTTACCTTGCAGCCCTCACATGCGAAGACTCCATAATGAAAACCTGAGGCCTTGTCTCCACATACACGACACAACACATGGTTGTTCAAAGCTGTTATTTTTTCTGAAAAGTGGAATGTAAACCGTTAGTTACGTGTTTTATTACTCTGAATAAGCTGTTCTTCTAACTAAGGTTAACTTAGTGACAGAATGCTGAAAGGTATACATTTGACAGCAGGTACTCGAAAATCTAGGCTTACAATTTTTTTTTAAACAAATTTTATTGACAAATTTCACATTCGTGATACGTTTCACGTCAAGCAAAGTTTACAAAATCGTCAAGATCTAAATTAACCTTTATAAATTACAATTTTAATTATATCTCTACCTTTTAATTCTATACATGTATAATTATATTACGATTAATCAGAAACACTTCGTTCAATACATTCACATAGAACTACTCTCCTCAACGATAGTAATGCTTTTCATTATAATTTTTTTTGCCCAGATATTTTTAAAAACAACAGGAACAATAAACATTACACAATTGGTCTACTGCTCTTAGAATAAAATGGAATTGATTTTCCTAGCGACTTCAGCTTAATCACATATACGATCGATGTTTGCCTCATCCGCATATCATGATTATTCAAATAATTCCACCTATCTGGCGTTCGTATGTATGTAAACATAACGTTCAAACGTGATGATTATACAAGTATGATTATAGTTTGATAAGTTATAATATAACGACAAAATAAAATAGAGAAATAGAACTTGTCTTCCAGAACATATTCAAGTGACTGGCAGAAACAATTCAATGAATTATGTAGGCTGCTTTAATATCGGAGTAATTGGCTTAAAAGGTTTCAGGGTCTACTTCGTGTCTTTTCTCTACAAACAAAGTAACTTTTAAAGGTATTCCACGATATAAAGTACAGCTCTATAGAAGCTGTACCAGAGGACTTACTTTGCGGCGAGTTGTTGGGTGGAGACCCGTTGTTCCCCCTGGCGCCTAGCCCGTTAAAACTAACTGGTGGCGCCTGCATGGTGACGTCACCTGGCGAGGCTTGGCGGTAATGAAGATTCAGAGGCGACATCTATCCTCATACTGAGGAACCTCCACAGCAGAACCTGCAAGATCAGACATTTAGACTTTAGAGCCAAACGTTTTGATAATTGACATAGAATTTCCATAATGTATACCGGTACATATATTAAACACACAACTACCACATGATAAAATGTAAGAAGTATAAAGGTGTGATTTGTTGCAACCATTGCTTATCAAATTTTTATAATATCAGTAGCTTTCTTTTATAAGATGAATGATGTATCATAATATTTATAATAGCACCATCTTCATTAATTCCCTTTTGTCTCTTTGAAATACACATCTTTATGAAAATTATAAATCAGCACAAATTGAGTTTAATCTTAGGTGTCAATTGATGTGCTAGTAGTTTTTTTTTCTTAATTATTTTATTTTTCCAGGTATTACAAAAGGGTTTGGCCTTTGCCATCCCTGTTCAAACGAGGATGATGCACATATAGTATATGGATGATTTTCACCTCTAGTTGGGAGACCAGGTGTCCATTGATGTGCTAGTAGTTGGGAGACCGCTCTAATTTCCCTATCTGATCAGTTTTAAAATACTTGACCTTGTAAATAAGGACCATTCATGAAACTTGACAAACTAGGCCACCGACTAATTTGTAACAAAGAGGATTCGAAAACTGTACAGGTGAATGTTCATCTATTTACTAAATACCCACAACAAACAACTCATGACTACTTAACCTCTTTATGCCATCATAACTCGGTTAGTAAATATGTCAGAAGTTCTGGTTCTCTCCACGGGGAGGAGTATATGTGCATGGCAGTGATAATATGAGAAGAAGGCCACCTATTTCCAATGCCCTTGCTCTTAACCCTCAACCCTATTCACACCCCCACACATAAATTCGGGGATCTCTGTCCATGTGTCCTATATATTGAGACCCCAGATGCATGAGATTTCATGCATGATGTAAATTATATACAAAGTTCCTTTTTGTGAGGATAATTGCATTAAATTACTCTAGGTCCAAACCCTCAGATCAGATAAGAATGGTATGTCACCCTACTTCGCTAATCGGTTTTCTGTACTCTGGTTTTAATTGGGAATATACTGACATTTTGCGGTCTTAATGGAATTATAATGGCACTTTGCGGTTTGAGGCGAGAGGCTTTCCCTTCGTTTGAAGGGACTCTCTAAACTTTGAGTCTAGACGGGAATTCCCTCTAGTTATTTGTGCAGAGATTCCACTCGGAATTTAATTAAATAAAAAATATTCAACTCTAATAATACATTGCTGTTGACATGCTGGATATGGACATGCAATAAGAATGTCCTCACAATGTAGTCCCCCAATGCTCTACAAAAATGCATAAAAGTCCCTAAAAGTGGTTGGCATAAGCGCCGCCATACGTGTATTGGCGATGTAATAAGGTACAACAACCAGTATGTCAGCACCTGTAACTAACTGCGCATTTATAGCTCCAGGCATCTTGACTTCTTTCCGTTTCCGGGTCACGGGATCAGCTGAGGTAATTCGGTGACTGATTTCCATCGCCATTTCGCCACCACTCCAGCTCCGCTGAGACCTTGCTTTATCTCCATACTATATCAATCCATAATGCAATTTTGTGCTATTTCTCGAATGCTATTCTCGATTTTTCAACATCAATCAAACTCAATCAATCAACCAAGCTCAAGGCTATTTTCTCCTCCTCCCCCTCCTCCCCCCACACACACCTGAAAGAAGAGGAATTGGGTGTGGCTGAATGAAGATAGATTTAAAACACACAGATGATGTTAGACAAGCTCCGTTGATGCAAAAACTTTAAAAGAGTAAAACCACTAATTTCCCCACAGAGATTGTGTCCACTCAGAAATAGATGAGGTGTAGGGTTTTCACAATTATTAAAGCATTTGGCAAGAGATGCGACTGTATATTAAAGCTTGCCAAAAGCCTGCCCATTTACCACCTATTCCTAGCCCCATACAGTGGCGACGGGTGAAGGCATTGAATCCATAGAATATTATTCCTGAAGCATTCACCATAAATACTCCGAAATTTCATGCAAGGCAACTTGACTCTGACCCAGATTATATTCCATGGAGTTACTCTATCCCTTCACACAGTCACACATATATAAGTTTATAAATGTGTTTTGTAGTATCATTTCCACAGTAGATAAATCCCTTGGAAAAATCGTGTATAACGGACTATGAAAGAAATAACATACAAATAGATCAGTACACCATCAAGAGTATGAACCTCATGCAGGGATGAGTCTGGACGATCATATCACCGAGGTCCAGTTGTGTTAGTCCTTCTCGGGATAACAAGATTAAACGATTCGTTCTAAACTTTATCAGCAGTAACGATTATAATACATCCAGCTTTGACATGATCTTCCGTTGGAACCTACCGTATGAATTCAGCCCCTACATATGTTCACAATACGAAACCAAAATCTCTATAGTTGTTTCTGTTTTTGGTTATTAAACACAGTGATTTAAGATCCGCGGTACTTGGCTGAACATATGTGACCTGCTCTGCGAAAACGGGTCTTATGTGCTTGGATATGAAATGTAAAATGTGTTTTAGGACATAATATGCTGCAAAAATTATGTTGATACGAAAAACAGAAGCCGAGATATGAAGTTCTGAAATATGATGTGTTGAAATGGGGTAAATAGCCAAAGCTGCTGTACGGTTTTTACTTGCCGAACTTTAATTAAACCCTTATATGATTTCAAAATGTGCATCTTTCAATAATTAACATTAATCAATTAAATAATATATTGCCATTTTTCTGAAAATTTAAGTAATTCAAATCTGTTTTCAGTATCTTAATCATCAGAAAATTCTCTTTTGACTTTATTTAAATTTGAAACAATTTGATGACATATAGGTTTCCATGGAAACCAGAATCCTGTTAAAC
The DNA here is from genome assembly GCA_942159475.1 of Sthenelais limicola. Lineage (NCBI taxonomy): Eukaryota > Metazoa > Annelida > Polychaeta > Phyllodocida > Sigalionidae > Sthenelais > Sthenelais limicola. The sequence goes on from OW804100.1 coordinate 30,719,219, forward strand.
GTCATTATTGATGATTTGGACGTTCCATTGAATTCAAGGTTACCATGGCAACACTAACAAAATGTTCTCCAATGTTTTCCGCCACGCTATAATCTGTGAAAAATTTCATTTTCAATGGTTTTTTGAGTAAACTTTGTGTTTTTAACAGTTTTCCTGTTAAATAATGCCCCTAGGGCTATCCAAGTAAAAACCTATAAGACCCATAATCGCAGAGCAGGTCACATATTATTTGTATGTAGACAAACATTACTAAGCTGGGAACGTCGCACTATACACTTCCCTGTTCTCGCATGACTTATATATATAGCATTGGGTTTTTACAACGTAATGTTTATAACAGTTGAATTAGGAGATTTGTCTGTCCGGGTCCGCCCTTGCATGGTATCATTAAAGAAATCATTTTAATGCATGTTAATAGCAAGCTACATATGTCTATATCCAAGAGTTGAAGACACTATGTAATATAATATAGTATATAATATATGATATGGGAAGACCACCGGCAATAGACGTGTCTTGAGTTCATTTCTTTATTCCGATGCGCAGAAACCAAAAGGAAGAATATGGAAATGCAGCAAACGGCGAAATGCTTGGGCAATCGATATGATGAGGTATTCCAGGAATGGGGAAGAGGCATAGGGCGTAGCTAGAGCACGACGGTGAATGACCTAAGGTTTCACGGTCATAACATATTTACGTTGCTTATGTAATTGTAAGAAGCTCCACCCAAGAGATCATCAAGTCAAGACAATAGCACGACCAGTACACTCTAGGTCCAAACCCTCGGATCAGTTGATAATGGTATGTCAGCCTACTTCGCTAATCGGTTTTCTGGACTCCGACTGCTCGGCATTTTAATGGGAATATAATGATATTTTGCGGTCTTAATGGAATTATAATGGCACTTTGCGGTTTGAGGCGAGAGGATTTCCCTTCGTTTGAAGGGACTCTCAACTTTGGGCTTAGACTGACTCTGTGGATATATAATACGTTTCAGTATAGCTAGTTATGGAACTCTGGTCCAGGTGGCACCACAAACGCATTTCTGGAAGTTCCGTGATTAAACATCCAAACCCAGGGAGGAATTGTGTTGCTCAAATTTACTTCATCATCAGGTTTCTGACTAGTAGTGGCCCGTTCATAAGCCCGGGCTTTTAATTCTTTCAAGGCCTCTTTTGCCCCGGCTTGTAATTGAGATAGGCTTTTATTATTTTCATGGTGCAAGAATTTTCAGTTTCAAGGGTGCTAGACAATAACACTTGACTCAATGAAAATTAGGAAGAAATAATACATTAAATAAATATTTAAAAAGGAAATTGATTTTATTCTCCATTAGACATAGAAAAACCGGACGGGCCCGGCTAATATTTGAGAGAGGCTTCTATTTATTGTTTTCATGACCCCCAAATACCCGGTCTGTATTCGAGAGAGGCTTTAAAACAGGTACCAGCTTATGAACGGACCACTACGGTATAACCGATATTATGGGTAAGTAAAATATGTTTGTAAACCTGCGATTTGTGTAGACACAATGATATTTGTATCAGGTACTTGAGCGTTTCTTTCATATATAAGGTCAGGAGCAGCAAAGAAAGGATGATCTCAATTATGAAAGTGCCCAATTAAAACAATGCATGTTATCTTCGGTTCATCTGTAAGTAATTCTGCAATAATGATCCCTGTCCAATACATGTACCAACGTAATTGATGTATTTATGGTAATTTGATAGAATTTTCGTTCACTTAACCCAATCCAGTCCTTTGCATATAAGGGACTCCTGTTACAACAAACAGAGGCTGTAATTGCTTTAATGTGGACGTTTGGACATATTTGCGGTTTTGTTGATAGGAACACATGGTATACTATAATTCCCCTATAATAACAACATGGTGGCTATACTTATAGATTCGTTTACAAATGGTAGCTCTGTGTGTATTTTCCTAGAGTATCTATATAAGTTAGGCCTAACGTATTTCCAGTGAGAACTGAAACTTCAAATTATATACAACATAATTCTAAACTGGAATAGTAAATACCATTAATCTCTTATTAAGAACCATACCAGCAACCGTATGAGGCCCAATGAGATGTGCTAGACGATATCAGTTTCTGTTGGTGGGGGAGGTAATAAGGGTGGGGATACAGCTGAAAATTGTGGACAAGGTCTTAGGAGTTCCTCCGAAATTTGTGACAACAGTTTCTCCGCATGGAGAGGACATGCTAGACGTCAGAAGGCCAAAGTCGACCATTGGTCACCACAAACGGACGGTTCATGAAATCAGGAATAGTACGGAAAACATTAGCAACGAATAGATCTATAACCATTGACTTGGATGAAATAATGCGCATTATTGTGCACTTGACAACGTAACATTGTCATAAATTCCGTTATTCATATTTAATTATTAGTATTGTTATATAACCCACCATCTTTTCTGTAAATTAGTATCGATGGATATTAACGGGACATGAATGATAACAATATCAAGATTGTTTCGTTATTGACGTATTCATATACCCAATGTTTCTTTATGCTAATGCGAAATTTCTCCAGAATTGAGAGATGCTTCGCGTCTTGGAGCTGCATGGGTATATCGACAAAAGCCTAATAATGAAGTCTCTTATTTTCAGTCAGGACGTTTTGAATTGTTTTTCCACAATGAAAACAGATGAAAGGCTTATCTTTCGTTATCCTCGATTGTTTTGATGCGGTTTTGATGTCAATAATGACGACTCGACTAAGAAACGAGTCCACATATGCATGATATTAAAATCGAAAAACTTGTACGCGCCTTTTAGAGCTGGTCTTTAGCAAAGTCATTCCCTTGATATATACTTGTAAGAAAGCCAAACAAAGCAATGTAAAATAAAGGGATTGTCCTCACAAAAGAGACCGCCCGGCGGCCCGAGACCTCTACCCGGGCTCCCTTCTGCTTCTTCCCGCTAGGTCATCTGAGGACACGCGTATATTATACCCACGGGGCAGCCCGACTAACATCTCTCCACTCTCCCGGAGACCACAGCTAGCAAACTCCGGGGACAAAAAGCCACTGGATCCTGTTATTTGTCATGTGGGATTTTATGGCTTTTGAACGCAAAATATTGAACGTATTTGTGATAGTGTTTTGGGTGATATTGGGTTGGGTGCTGTCCGAGTGATACAGTTAAATATGGCATGTTTAGGGTTAAGGAAATGGGTTAATGTATGCAGACTACAGAAGGCACACACATGCATGGGTGTCCTCTCTATGTACTCCATGTTCTTTCAGTACATGCACGGGAACAGACAAGGCAAAAGGGCTGGGAAATGGGTGCATACTACCAATACTACCAACACAGATGCCAAGAAGGGTGCACTCAAATACCAACTTCCAACGTCCAGACAAAAAATTAGTACGCCCTAGAACGATGTATATAATAGGTTTCGAAACATATAATTATGTGATTATCCTCGGCATTATTTATATTCGAGCGAATAATAGTTAAGTTCTAGATTTTATTTCACAATCCGAAAAATGATTTCGCGTTTTAAAAGGTGGGCATTCACTGGTTTAAGATTAATCAGAAAATAGGTGGGCATTCACTGGTTTAAGATTAATCAGAAAAATAATCGTTCGACAGAAGTCAAGCATATTAATATGTATACCATTATAGCTGTTCATTTAAGCCATTGCTCTTTGAAGGAACTGATTTCCACAACGATAATGGAAGCACCTTCCCCCGTGGCAATTCAAGATGATGTGTTGTACCGCATGTGGGTGAAATCTTCAGTAAATGCACAATTCGTCTTCACCAATCCTCTCAAATAACCCAAATTTAAGACAAAAATGAGGTGCAATTTTAAGCTCAACTAAAGCCAACAGACTTTTTAAAAAAGGCAGTGCCAACTGAACTCAGATATAACCAGTATTGACCATTTTTCAGTCTAATTTAGCAGAATCTGGGAAATATGTAGAGCTGCTGATTATACATTTTCTGACGATCGGACCCATGTACAATACGGTATATACACGTACCCATGGGTACGTGTATATACACACATTTATATATACCAGATCTTTTCTGTGCCTTCCTGTGATAACCTAATTAATAGGTCAGTAGTTTATCTCATTGTTAAGGGAATCCGTAATTGATAACCTATATCCTTCATTCTTCCCAGAGTGGCCCCAGAAACATCACCTAAACTATAAACCCAAGCCTCAGAGTTTCTTAGATTAACTATATATGAGTCAAAAATCATTCTTATTGTTTCGATGAATATTAATTATTATAGATCATTATTATTATTCTATAATTATAAGGGAATGATTGGGGGATGCGGGGAGACAGGGTGTTCTGTTTTCAGATAAGAATAGATCTATGGACTGATTACATTTTGTAACCACAACCATACATTTTACGAGGTTAAATTAACGTTTTCATGAACATTCCGGGAAACATTTCAATCGGTGGCTAATTGTTGTAAATTATGAGTAGCCTGGGAGGTTAAAAAAATCCATCAAAATAAGATTTATGTCTCCAAGAAATGAGCGGTCAGCTTCCAATATCCTCGTGAGTCGTGTAAGTTCTAGACTATCACTTCGAGGCGTTTTCTCTGAACTGCATATAATTATCCCCCATTAGCATTACTAAAAATGGGTGCAGACATTATCTACGCCCGACACAACGTACTAGCCTATACTCGACTACTGTCTAGCTTCCAGAGAGGGCCAGGTGGTATAAGCCAGAATGAATGGGGTGGTAGATATGGGAAAAGGAGCAATATTTCACTTACAACTCTTCCATTCGTTAATTTGACGACGAGATGCACACGTGTAAAGAAGTACATGAACAGATACAGTGGGGAAAGGTTGCAATGGTAAATAAATGGCAGACTCAAGTCATTTTATTATCATTGGACCTTTATTAATTAAAATCCGAAAGAGAATCGAGTCTTTCCTATTTTTTAAAATAAATATACGGGTTTAAAAGCGAACATTTCATCAAAATGGTGGTAGACTTCTTGGAAAGTAATTTCCACATCTTCAACCGTGGTCGTGAGTACGAGGATTGCATGTCTAAATTTTTAAAAGAATTTTCAGGTCTACTTGCTCTAACCAAAGAGATTAAAATAAAAACTCGTTGCTCTAACCTCAGAGTTCTCTGAGCTCTAATACTCTGACAACTCACCATGATGCATCTCAAATGCTGCCAGCATAATGGAATTTTCTATGGACATGATGACCTAAAGAATGGGTACTATAATATGATTCTCTCCCCAGGTAAATGTCAATTATGTCGATTTGTTCCAGACATCCTTAATTATGCGAATGCACTCTATGGCGTTGGAGGCTGGAGGAATTCCCGAGCCAAAGGGAACCTATAACAATGACCCATTTTGCATGGCCTTGTTGTCGGCGAACTCCATATTTTAGTTCATTTCCAGGTGATTAAAACTGCACGCCCTGACATTTGACCTTTGACCGTGGAGCGAGGTCAGTAGACTGTATTCTTAAATAGGTCCTTCACCTCTGGTCGTCGTATGCTCGGCTGGTCAAAATAAATCAGCACCCGGGAAAGTCAGATAACGACAAAAAAGTTGAAGGCGTCCCAAATCCAATAAATTTCAACTCAATACGTTATGTAATGGCAGAAGCTATTTAAAAAACAAATCTAATTCGATATTGGTTCAAGTATATTGCAAATAGGACAGGTAATGAAATTAAATCACAAATGATTTAAATCTCTCTCAACTGACATATGTATAACAAGGACCTGATAAATGCCTATTCAGCATATATATATATATATCTCCTATTTATGTATTTATTTATTTATTTACGTATTTTTAAACAGGTTTCTAAAGAGATATTCACCGATAGCGCTGTAGCTGGTAATACACGAATATTTTGCCAGCGATATCGACGAAAATCTATTCGTGCAGTTGGAAATGTTTTTGAGCGGGAAAAATATGGAACGCTGCTTTGTAAATAGTTTAGCTTTGACCTTGACAGGAAAGAGATTGATGTGTCTGAGATACGTACTAAAAGGGGAAAAGTACATAGAAGGGGAAGGTAGAAACTGCATTTAGGGAAGGAATATGTGTTATAGACATTCAATAGTTGCATACCGGTATACATAATGGGGGCAGGGGGTGGAAGCTAAGGGAAAATTGTCGGTGGTAAATGTAAAAATACAATAAAGGATAGTTAGGAAAACCCGACAGATTATTTAAACAGGAAATGTGATTGATTTGTGCCTCATTCACAGAGAATGTTCCAGACTAGATTGTCGAATCCCATTATGTGGATTGAATCTTAGAGTAATATTCCTCTTAATCTAAGATTGAATTGACGTGTACAATAATTATTCCTTTTGGGAAACAAATAATATTCAGTCTAGGCCCAAACTCTCAGACCAGATAAGAATGGTATGTCAGTGATTAGATGCCTACTTCGCTAATCTGTTCCTGACCCAGGACTAGGCGTTCTAATGGATTTATAGTCGGAAATCGGGATGTATAATGGCATGATTTATCTATGCCGGGAGGAACACCTGATGTGTATTGATCATCCAATGAAGTATTTCAACCAACTCTGTCATACTTAACCTTAGCTTTAATACCTCAGAGTTTACTTATTTGACAATAATGTTAGACAATAATGTGAGATTGCCCGGAAAGGCCAGTATAATGGTACACTCAGCACTATGCAACAACAATATTATACACCCAGTCTAATACAACGGTGTAAAATTCAGGCTTAAACTTTGCAAAGTCGGGAATTTATTTATATACAGTACCGATAAACCTGACTGCTTAGCCCCATCAGAAAGTGCATGGCATCTAATGGGATAGCATTATATATAATAATTATACAACATTGGAGAGCAATTATTACAACAAAATTCGAAATTCACTTATCAAATTCTTGACACAAAGCATCAATTATAATCACTTAAGGGTTCTAACATTTCGGTGCCCACGGTTCTTTTGCATACCCATTCTTGCAATGTGAATGGAATTATTAAGAACTCAATTTTTATTAATGATTCAAATACACCATACAGATATCATTGAACCATTTCCCTAGTTTGGAGGGGTATTCCATTCTTATACTTACTACATTCTAAAAGCATATCAGCATAAAAGTTCACTTATGTCCAATAGTAATATGCAAAGGGGAAAATGTTTCATGTGACCAAATACATGTAAATGTATATATGCACAAGGGATGGAAAGTAGGAAGGAAAGATGCGATGATGCTTGACTTGTTGTGATTTCTGAACGACATTTCGGTGAAATCAGTGAAAGGATCATTTGTATTCAGGTGGGGTACTTTGTTGTGTACTGGGGGGTTTTACATAAAGGATTAATGATCCATCCAACAATAGGCCCCATGGAAAATGGGTAGCAGCACTGTCCAACAAATGATATGACAGGGAGGGAGAGAGTAGTGGGTGAAGGATAGGAACAAAATCGTTATGATCTTCACCTTTCTTCGGGATATATCATATATATATTCAACAAATATACCATCACAATATCGTACACTAATATTGTACACTAAAAATATCATGGAATAATGGCGGTTGCAATTGGAATTTTGTCAAATAACTAGAGTACCAGAAGCGATATTGGGCCAATGGAGGAAAGATTTAAGTGCATTTTCTCTTCTCAAAACAAATTGCATCTATATAGATAGATGTAGGACAAAGTCACATGAAAAAATGAGTTCAACACCAAACATCCTAAATGTCGGATACATGGAAAAGGATAAAAGGGAGTGGCGAAGCTAATGAAAGAATCGTGTTCAATTTTTAACTTGGCCTACTTGAAATAAGCTATAAACTTTGAGTATTATTTACACTAAAGTATACATAAGTATATACTTATACTATGTACATTGATACACATATGGTAATCATTATACCGATATATTCATACGTTAATATATGATAATATTATAAGATTGGACATAAGAGAAGAAGAAGAAAGAAGAAACTAATCAAAATGTTCCTATGTAAAACTAAGACAAAATAAAGTATTCATCAATCCATCAATCAATCAAGTTGAGATGTAGCATGCTCGTGAACACCTGCTAAATCCCCTAAATCGTGAATGCATGAACAATTCGTATGCTTGTCATGTTCTTCTGAGCAATCTGTTACGGGAATTTTGGGTCCATGAGAAATCATTTACGAAACCACTTCCGAAAGTCATAGACAAGAAATAAAATTCATTAAATAAGGCAGATCACTAACACGTTCTAGGTTTTAAAAAGTCAATGCTCTCCGTGAGAACCCATAATATTCATTTAAATTGTAATGCTATTGTAAATACTGCATCGAAGCTGCCAGAATGGGAGTGAAGATTTAAGTCAAGCTGGGGGATTTAACCGAATTCCAATTGCAAATATCTGCCTGTACAAGGGTCAGATTTTCAGGAAATGTACAATTGGCGGCCGTACACATTAAATCAATTCTGCTAAATAAGACTGCAATTTGGCCAATAGTAGATAAATTCGAGTATGTTTGGCATTGCATTGATTCTAGCAATCTGTTTGGTTAGGTTGAACTGTATTTTGTTGACCTTTATTTTCGTCTGAAATATGGCTTATTTGAGAGAATAGGTGAAGGTGAATTGTACATTTTCTGACGACTTCACCCAACGGATATTATATGCTACTGACCTTCCATTTACAGGGCAGTTGAGGGATAAAGGCATGACATATGACGATATCATTGAATGAACCCCACAACCACTATTAACGCCGTACCATGTCTGCATTTCAAGTTAGCATGAGGTTGTGACTTGTGGTTGACCAAATCAGGACACGGACCTAAGTCATTGTTATCATGTCTCTAAAGTGTAGTAGTTAAAATTCAAGGATGACGCAATACTATGAATGTTAGATGCTTCATTAACGGCTTTCTAAACTCTGCTTTCATCCTCGGTGTAACAGTTTTCTGCTAATCTATATAACCTCGAGTTGATTATAATATATACACCAATACATCACAATTAATGCCCAGAAAAGCCTAGCATTATCCATGAAAAATAGCCCCTGAAAAACAATGCAAGGGGGGCGAAAGGGAAACGATTGAGGCTGTCAAATTGGTTGATAAAATAACGGTACAATGATATAAACTTGTTGAAGCCAGACACAAAGCATCAGGGATCTGTTATTGACCATCGGAGAATTCAGAGAAATCGTGAAAAGTTTGCGGTTAAAAAGTCGTCTGCTCCGGTTTTGCAACTGGATGAATCAGGCTGGCAGAGAGGGAGGGAAGGTGGCTGTCCTTAGCAGGACACGGCCCTTTACAACCCATGCACTAACCGCACCATAGAGTACGAACTGTTGTTATCCTTGTAGTGTCCTTTCCAATAAATCCTTTATCCCAATTTTTATTCCTTCTTTTTTATAATAATTCTGACCCCAACGCGTGCATGCACGCTCGTAAAACTTGACATTTGATTATGTGAAGTGAATGTCAATTCGGTGCATATTCTGTGAGTGTGTACGAATGTGTGAGGAGGAGAGTCGGTTGAAAGTGAGTGTTGGAGTTGTGTGTTCGAGAGGGAGAAAGAGGGGAATTTCTACACCTTCATTAAATACACCTGAAATATTGCACAATTCACTTCCCAGCACATGCTAGGGTACTCTAGAAAGCCCCTTCCTTCTGGAATTGGACTTAATATGGGGTCGTTCTGGTGGAAATAATGGGGATGTTGGCTTCTTTTTCAGATGACAGCTGAAAGAATCTCCGTGCTACGCGCTTCTATGCCTTTGCTTACTGAACGTACAGTAGTAAACAGATAGGGGAGCTTCGCGGAAGCCATGCTCTCAACATGTCAAAAACAGGCCAAAATCATGCGAAACTCTTTAAAATTTTCACCAATTCAGCCTTCCCGAGGTCAGTCATGCACTTACCTGTGAATGAAAGGGCGAGATTGAGTTTCGGGAGCTGAATGCCGAGTAAAAATTCTCATATTCTGATAATTCCAGTAGATAAGTCCCAACGCTTGGCAGTACACCTAAATCATGAATCGACTGGGAATCGTAAGGGATTTCTAGATCCAAAGTTCTTTCGTTCAAAGTTGTTAATCCAAAAAGAAATATGTCACATACCACTGTATCAATGAATGGTAATATGTGCAGAGCATAAATAAAATGCGTGTGGTCCAGTCGCAGATTGTGTCGGTTCTAGTTCCGAGGAGAAGGGCTGAGTGAGAGAGGTTCTCCAGCCCTGGCCGATTTCCCAATTTCCTGACGGATACACCACGACCGTGTCCTCCTGTGAACTCTACCTTGTATTTCGGTCAATTCTAACGCAGGCCTTACTTTTAAACCTAAACTGCCGGAAAATGGGTGAAAATCTCGGAAAGCTGTGTTTCCTTAACAAGAAAAAGCAATAAGTCTTGGCAATCTTATTACGATGGGGAGTTTCAGTTATTTGGGATTGTTTTTCCCGGCGATTGCTCTATCTGGAGCGATTGGAAGGAAGTCGTACGATGCGTGTGCGTGGATGAAGCGATTTGGCGCGTCTCGGCCTTGGGTTGGAGTGGAGAGAGAGACAGAGAGAGAGAGAGAGAGAGAGAGGGATGGGGGAGGGGGGAGCGCTGGTTCACGCGAGGTCACTAGATATAGGTTAAATATCCAGAACGTCATTATGTCTCCCACCACTGCCCAACACCCAACAATGTTTTAAGGTCACCCTTTCACACAACCATCACATTTCTCCCTCCTCACCATATTTCTAGGAGCAACCAACATAACCTTATATATTATCCATGTATGTTGGATTAACATTATATACATTTTGCTGAAAATGCAATTAATAAATATATTCATCGAAGGAATGTTAGGAATTGAAAGGGATAAGTATACTACCAATGACATTAGCCTACAAAACACGAATATGAAATTGCAAGTACTAGTAATACTCCTAATACTCATTTGATATTGTACATAGTATTAATACATTGTTGGACATCCCCCAAAAGGCTTCCAAGGGCAAGGCAGGGCAAGGTCATATTTCATATTTCCTTAACAAAGTGAAAATTCTTCTCATTTTCAATTATGATTTAGGATAGATTGGGATATTTGGATGGTCATGTCTTCTCGTCACTCACGTCGTGCGTCCAAGGGTGTGCGGTGAGGGGCGGAGGGGGAGGGGGAGGGAAAGGGGGGGATCAGGAGGTGGGTTGAGAGGGGGGTGTAGATGTGTCTGGCCTGTGAAAGAAGGGTAAGAAGGTAGACACAGTGTGAGACAGATTAGAGGTAGGGGTCAGTACGCAGTTAAGAGAGTCTATTTGTGATTCATAACCTCATGAGTAAAAGCAACGAATATCTAGAATAGACCTCTGGGCTTACAGCAAAGAATATAACTGGAAATGCTCACCTTTTGACCCAAAGTGTTAAACTTCTAAATAGAGAAGAATTCTCTTATTTCTGATCCTTTGGGTGGAAGGCCAAGGAATTATTTACAGTATCTTTATAGCTCCGAGATTATTTTACCTTTTTCCAGAATCACCCCTCATCGCACAGAAGGGCAATGTGGGGTTATGAGATGTGACATTCTGAATTAATTATCGGAAGTAGTTCGCTGACATCTTGGGCATATTAATGAGAAACATAAGAGAAAGATAATTAGTTCTTCCTCTTTCGATCTGTGCTATATGGCCAGATCTTAGTCAGTGAGCAGAATGACGTGGGCCCTGCTGAGATCCGATGGGCCTACTGTAACTTACACATAACAAAATCTTAATAGTTTTATAGTTTGGACGTTGGTGCTTTGGATATACACGTATATGGGTCAGATTGTCAGGAAATGTACAATTCACCTTCACCAATCCTCTCAAATAGCCCACATTTAAGACAAAACTGAGCTTCAAAATGCAGTTTAACATAACAGAACTGATACTTTAAATCAATGCGACACCAAATATACTCAGATATACCCGGTATTCTTCATTTTTCAGCCTAATTTAAGAGAATTTCCTAAATGTGTACAACTGCTAATTGTACATTTTCTGAAAATCTGACCCATATATGGCAGCAACTATTATGTCATGGGACTCCAGCCCATCATCAACCAGGACAATGCAGCTCGTTATTTAATGACCATTTAATGACCATTCTTCTTTGAATTGTTCATAAAGGGTTCAGAGTAAAGAGGGGTTATTATAATAGAAACGTTAAGTAGATAGACGGACTGGCCATGGTCAGGGACTATATTATATAGTCATAGCCTGTCATATAAAGACGAGAATAAAATTCATCGTGATCTCGTTTCTACATGATCCACTTACATGTAATTGCAGTGAATCAAAACTCAGCAAAATATCCTCCAATGAATTATGTAAAGTAGTTATTTAATCAAATCACATTGATATGCATATTATATATATCCAACTTGATATAAATTCATATTTTCACCCAAATTAAAAATATAAGACAATCTGGTCGGACTATGTATGTTTCATTGTTATGATGAAAACCTAATTTATAGCCGTGTGCATCATGATGTGAAACTCGTGTTAGAAACTCCTGGTATTTCCCAACCATAAGTCACACGTGCGTTTTTACTGTATTCATCCGCAAGAACTACGCCGAGATGGCACCAGACGTTTTTTTTCAATGCGAGTAAAGCAAAGAATTAACTGATAATATCTAGATATTCAACTCTTTCAGGATGTAAAAGGCAGGTATTTATATACCTCCCTGATTGCCCATACTACAAGATTTAATTAATGTGCTTAGTGTAAATCGCAATTGTTTTCGAATTTAAACAATGGGCCATATCTAAAACACTCTAGGACTATATATAATATAATTCCAGAGAATGTTTCACTGACCAACAGTTTGTATAGGGAATATTATGTACGCTTTTTTTTTATCAAATTTTAATGACTCATGATTATACTTTTTAGTAATACTTGGGGATCTGTGTGTGTTTGATATTCACATTCACAACCTTAACATTAACGTTATTTTCAATTTCATGAAGCTGTTTGTGTCATTGTGCTATTATTTATTTGATGTCTTTTACTGCGAGATTTGTGCCCTTATTTGGCTTAGATTTAGGGATCCCCCATAAAGAGAGAAATATATATTGAACTTCATCTACAATTGTTGGCAGCACTACCTATACCATGAAATCTACACGAGCAATCATTGAAGAGAATTGTTGAGACAGTATATTGTTTATACATGTATTAATTTCATTTCCATCGATATATCGTATGTCCATGACACTATCAGGCCAAAAATATAGGTGTGTTTCCGATTTATCTGGCTGAAAACTAGGGGTGGTAACTTTCTTTTTATTTCTATTTTTTTTAGGAACCACCTTCCAGGAACTGAAAGAAAATGTCTATTTTATAACTATAGTAGTTTTAAACAAGAAAAATGTGCTCTTTGACTGTTTCGGGCTAGGAACCTTTTTTCCGGCTTTTATTAGCTTTTTTTGTTAATGGTCAAAATAATTTTATGTAGTGGAAGGTTTTTCTAGATAGGTGGTGGGGAGGGGGGGGGGGCGGGGGCCGGGTAAATCGGAAACACACCTATTTCTTTTTCTTTTCTTTTTTTCTTTTTTTTTTGGGGGGGGGGGGCTCACCTATTTTGTAGCATACATAGTTCTTTTGCAAAAAATATTTTTTTCAAACAAAGAATTCATTATTATTATGTTGTTACTCCAAGTATAGCTATGTATGATAAGGTAGAAGCAGGTGTGAATTTATATCAACGACCATCATTAAGAAAGTACTTAATCACTTTGACCCGATCCACTTAACATGTGGCTGACGTCATCCGTGGCAGTATGACGTCATCTGTGACCTGCGCCAAAAACCTGCGCATAAATGTCCCTCAGGCGAAAAGTCGGGTGAAAAGCGACACATCTCTCATCTAAGTTGAGATTGTCAAGATCAACTATTATTAAATGCAATGCTTAGGGTTTTTTCTTTAAATATTGCAAGGCATTTCAGCAATTTGACATAATTAGCTATAATTGTATCCACATGCATATTAGATGATAGAACCTAAACAGGCACGGAAACAATTGAATTGGCACATGCATTTCCCTTTCTAAATTCTACCCCCCCCCCCCCCAAATGAGTAGAATTATACTTCTTTTTTTTTAAATATTTTTATTGGCCATACACATTTAACACGATAAGTTCATTTAATCAAGGATGGGGAAAAACGCATAACTGTCCACGCAGCTATATACTTGACAGAATTAATTCCATATTATATCTAAAATCACACCGTTATGACCGGCCTAAAAATGGACTACCCCAGATGTGTACCCTTGAACCCTGCGGGGATGGACTGTTCGGTGACCGCGACCAAAAACCGGGTCAACAGTCTGTGAGGGTGTAGGGGTCGGGAGGGGGAGGGCAGGGGTCGGGGGGGGGGGGCGTGGAGCAGGGCCCCCTGGATGTTTCTGGATTTGCACCCATTCAACTTGCCTGGCCTCCCTGGAACTCTTTTGGAAGTTGGAATAGTCTCAGGTTCAGTTAGAATAATTATTCTGAATTAGAATAGTTTCAGATTTCACCTTTCAAATGTTTTTGTTTAAGCATGCAATGATTACATTATTATTTGGATTTGATAATGATGAAGATAAAATGACGGTAATAATAACTTTATGGAAATTTCAACATTGTTATTTGAGTTTACACTTGGCATAAAAACCTCGGGCTATGTTATGCCTTTCTAAATATCTTCGGTAGTATGGTGATCTGGATATGACTCCCAAATCAAAAAAGCTTTCTTTAGAAATCATGTACAATTTAGATCACTGGTAAACCCCAATATTTCCCAAGGGAAACTGGATATCCAATGTCATTATTTTTCTGAACAGGTGAAACAATGACAGCTATTCATCAATGTCTCTTATTAATGACGATGTTTTTATCAGAGAGTTTTGAACCAACGAAATGGGAGGGCCTATTTCTACACAAAGAGAATACAGGTCAAAAGGGGGAAACCAAAGCAGCAAGAAACGCGACGGGGCGGGGTAGCTGGTAATGAACAGTCAGAGATTAATGGGTGGTTATAAGGTGCGGTTAGAAAGGTGGATATGACTGGTCTGTGACCTGGTGAGGACAAGGTGAAGGTGTACTTCGCCCGTTTCCATGGAAACCCCTTGGTTTCCTATACATAGAATACCTATATCATTCGTGCACAATCAGTATGCAGTATCTACCGTATCTAGAAAATGTTACCATAGATCCCATTAAGCGATCAATTCCATTTTAAATACGGAGAAGTCCATGAAAACATTTTAAAGAAAATTATTTACCGGTATTTGTTTTGGGTTCCCTTTTTTCTCCTGTTGGAACGTTGGTAAATAAAGATACTTGTATTATGTACTGAAAGACCTGGTAATATCAGAAGTGCTCCACTGTATTTTCTAGGGTTTTTTCTATGGCACTGAATGAAGCCACTCTTTGTTGTGCGTTGGGGTATTGCAGTAATTGCAAAGGAAACGGAATATAATAGATGATGCATTATGCACTTCAATAACGACATGCACGATGAACGCCAATAAGTGATCATGCATTGCTTTAAGCGACACGTTGTGAACTTTAGAGAAGTATTATATTGCTGAATTATTTAACTTCTACTGTACTTTGTGATGAACAAATAATTATTACTGTTAATCATTGCTCCGAGACCAACAATAAGGCCTACTATCATCATTAAAGCAGCTTTCCTAGCTGATTTCTAGCCCACTATTTGCTATCTTTTTAGTGAAATACTATAATAATCTTTCAGATTTTCTCTAAAAAATGTTATGCATGTTACTTGTTTCTCACCTTTAATTGACAAGGGGCATAGAAATAACATATAGGTATTATTATATAGGTCCCTTTCTTCTGAAAAAGCACAGCAAATTTGTGCAATACAATAATTGAAATTCTGAGTAAAAGGCATGACTATATGGAAAAGTGAAAATTTAATTAATTTTCTCCTTTTAGATATCAAAATATTCTCTAATATCTTGATCTTAACTATCAAACTATCGAAATACTAGAAATGATACTAATGGCTCAACTAATTTAAGCTGATAATTCAACTTTAACTGACCCTTAGTGTTTTTCTCAAAGGCTGACCATGACGACCATACATACCTACCCTGGAGACAGAGAGCCTTGCTACTGGACCTAGTACACTTGGGTTATTATATAGGACTGACCTCTATATGACCCTGGCTGACCTATATACCTGACCCTCTGCTATGGTGGACCAAGTCCTTGGGGTTGGGCTTGGAGGGAGTTCACTTGAGTGCACTGACTAGGGCATCTCAGGCTGTCTACCTACTGGTCAACATTTACAAAACAATAATAAAAACATCTGTTGCTCTTTTTGATATTTTACAATAATGAATAACCATGTTGGGGACAAATTCATTTTTGAATTTTAAAGTTCAAAGTACAGTTCTTGGATTACGTACGTTAGTTCACCCTTAGACTTAGAGTTCACCTAAATGTGAACGAACATAAAAACAAACAAGTTAGACCAATGCCAATTAAAAGCACTCAAATACACACTTGCGTGTTCAAGAGGGTATTGCGGTTCCTAATTTGATCGCAATAGTGTTGTAAGTCGCATACAAGAAGATTGTGTACAATCATATCACAGGTGACCTCAGAGAGTTGCTTTCTTTTTGGTCTAGTAATTCGGTTTTGGCGAATCTCTGGAATCGAGGCTTAGCGTAATGTGAACGTACTTACAAACCAGTATGCTTTTCCAAGACGTCCCTTTTATTATGCACTTCCTCGAAATGCCAGTATTATGGTCTAGGTAGGGATTTGGATCGTCGCGCATTCCACCATCCATATGGTAATTTCTGATTTTCAGACAATTATATAAGTGAGCCAGCTGCAAGGTTTACCTGTACACGCTATACTCGTCCTGTAGGCAGCGGCGTGCCATAGCCTTAACGTTAGAGGGCTTTGATGTTTACTGCCTACAGGTCGCGTATAGAGTGTAATGGCCTCCTTCGTGTAGTACATTAAAACAAGGTGAATTCCTGGACATGTTTTGTTCATTCTTTTCCTGCACTCCTGGTACAGGATGGGTTTTCTGTACCTGTGATATATAATAATAGCTTTGGGGAGTGATACATAGCTACAACATCATTACATGTGAAACATAGAAAGACATTCAATGAAAATTGAATGTCATTGCTCTCTTGTTTGTGAGACCTTAGAGTAAAAGGTGAGACAAGAATGATACAATATAAATAATAGGGATGGAAAAAATGAATAGGCTAAATCAAAGCGAGAAATCAAGTATTACCTAAAATAAAGGTTCCTTGGATTTACCCATTCATGTTGACATAACTTTATGTCTGTTCCCTGGACAGACTGTAAATGAGTGAATGATTGATTAGTCTGTATATCTGTCCTCATGTGCCTTATACACCGCGAGGTAATCTCGGGGTAAGCACAGGTCTGTTGGAACTACAGTGCAACTCCACTAACATGAGCCTTACACTCTAGGCTCAGTGTTGACAGAGTCCCTTCAAACTAAGGGAAAGCTTCTCGCTCTAAATCGCAAAATACCATTAAAATCCTATTGGGACGCCTACTCCGAGGCCGGAAAACCATTATTGCGGCAGGCGTCCAATCACTGACATACCATTCCTATCTGATCATGATAGTGAGCCTAGCCTGCGCCTCACCATTCCATACAGGTATTGGTCAATCAAGTTTATTTGGATCCGCAAAAAGTGGAAGCTCTTGGGATTGAAAAAAGATGCAGGATAATAGTTCACAAAAGGCCTACAATTGCACAAAAGAACAATATGCTTTTAACCACATTGGTTTTTATTATTGGGGTTTTTTTCACACTGGACAGCGATCGTTTGGTGGCCTGAAGTGCAGCTTTTAAAGTTGCTTATGATCTTCACCTGATCGGACAACAATTAGGAGACCTAGTTAAAGTTAGCTACCCATTGAAACTGCCGAATTGTAATTATGATATTGTGGGGACATTATAGTACTAGACGTAACTTCAGGGTAAAAGAGAAATAATAGAACTATACCTTAATTTCAAATCTAGAAGATTGATTTGTTTAGCTATTCATGATCGTTTAATATCACGTTAATCACTCTGCCATTACCAAATATTCCTTCCCATGCAAATGGTACTCTTCTAATTAAGAAATATTAGAACTGTCAGCAAGTCTGAACTTTATTTCCCATTTTAGTTATCGAAATATATGATATTTATAATATATAACCACTCGTTCTGTGAATATGATTTCCAATCCTACCCGATTCAGGCCAGTAAGAATTCCATTCTTCGGCAGCAGTTTTGTCGAATGATAAATGAAGGTAGTTTCTGGAATGATGGATTGGGATATTTTCTCACCTCAGGTGAACTGGAACAACACGCAGGTGTTACAGTGTTTACTCTTATGGGATTACTCGCCAGGAAAACTCTATCATTTGATTTACTCCCACTGCATTACACAGTCTAGGCCCAAAGTTGAGAGAGTCCCTTCAAACGAAGGGAAAGCCTCGCGCCTCAAACTGCAAAGTGCCATTATAATTCCATTAAGACCACAAAATGTCATTATATTCCCATTAAAACGCCGAGCCTGAGTCCAGAAAACCGATTAGCAAAGTAGGCTGATATACCATTATTATCTGATCCGAGTGTTTAAAATTGGACCTAGATTGTATAAACCTGTCATAGAATTCAGTGCTTGAGGGAGAATGTTATATTCATCAATAATGAGACACTTATTATATGGTTAATGGATAACACAATACATTGTATTTTCGTGTTTCAACTACCTGTACATTATAAACATTACATTTGGTTAGTTTCAGAATTGGTGCCAGCCGAGGGTTGATAGTATTGGTTCCAATAGTACCAAATATCTATGAAGGTAGAATGCAATGGCTTCTTATATTTGACAAAAGTTTAAATGGAAATCTATACCTTAAATCGTTTAATTATTGTAGTTTTATTTAAATATGTTTATTTGTTCTTTATTCAATAGGTATACAACTTTGTGATGTATACTGTTTTTGGTCAGTAGCCCGACATTTCCCTCTCTATTTTACATTTACTTTTTAATAATATTTATTATTATTGTATCATTACCATACCCGGAGCACCTCAAATAGTTAATACGAACGCTTTATCCAATAATAATCACAATACCAACTACTACTACTAAACTACCCTCAAAGTTTTGTTGTGATGGAATATCATGAATCAGTGAACTTTCATTGTGCTTCCGAAGAAATTGGCTAATTTCACGCGAAGCGATGTAGGTTGAAGTCCTATAATTTATCCAGGTCCTTACCCTCAGCCACTATCATGGGTTATCGCCTCTAGGTAGAAAATTATTAGGGCGAAGATTGTCTTGATAAACATGTTACCTCCTTGGAGCCTCTTCCATGCATGTTATAACTGCTATTTCCAAACCTCATCCATAAATATTTACCATGGGATATTGTATTAAATGATAATATAATGATATGATAAGATGATAAAACTATGATTGTTTTTTTTATATTTGCATGGTCTCACCTCTTTTGATCAACTTCAAGTGTCACCTATAGTGCCTTTCTTATACCCCATAATTATATATGGGTCAGATTTTCAGAAAATGTACAATTAGCACCTGTACACATTTAGTAAATTCGGCAATCAATTGATTCTAGCAATCTGTTTGGCTAGGTCAAACTGTATTTTGAACTTTATTTTCGTCTGAAATTTGGGTTATTTGAGAGAATCGGTGAAAGTGAATAGTACATTTTCTGAAAACCCATATATACATGTCATATCCACATTGATCCTTTCGATCAGCTACCGCTCACGTGGATCCCTTCCTGGAAACATCTTCTCCGGGAGTGCGTCTTCCTCACCCTTTGAACATAAAAGCTACCATCGGGACCATTATTCCCAGTTCAATATTAACACTTTGTATACCTAACTGCAGATCTCAATGTATCGTTTTCTGTGGATCCTTTTCCTTCAAACTCTACATCCTCAGCCAATCCTAACAGCCGGTCCTCACTGCAACCCGGCTATCCTCTTCCCTCTGATATCATGACAGACTCACCAACCCTTTCATCGATCATTGACCTATTTCCTTCTTATTCTCAATCAATAGAATCCTTGGAATTAGTGACTATTGATTGGTACACTAAACATGGGATAAGTCATGAGAATCTATACTCAACAGATTTCGCTGCCAATTGCTACATCAAATTCTTTGAGGGTCGATAAGGGTAGAGAGTGAAAGTACTTATTTATATGAATATTTTAAATAGTAGCGAAAAGGATACATTAAAGAAAGAAACCCCAGGTTGGAGAAACTACACTATAGAAGGTAAGGCTGTTTCTTTTACTTTGACAATTAGCTACAATTTGGGACGTCCTAATATGTATAGAGATATCTATTTTATGTCAATTCGCTCACAATAATGCCATAAATTTATACGTAATGGCAGGAATAATATCTGGAATAATTAGCAGATATTATACCAAGTTCGGGTATGTAGATTTATATATTATAGTTTTATACACGATGTTAAGTCCCTCTTCAACCCAGTCATACTGGTATATGGAAAATCTTGGCAGGACTGTCTACAAGAGCATATAGCATGTTATGATCGGACTGTAAGGTTCATGCGAGGCAATAGAAACAAGCCCCGATACTGTAGCATGTATAACCCATAATAACCTCATTACGAGGAACAAGGGGAGCACAGTGACACGGCACATAATTATATTGGAATAAGTATGGGAGGGAAGAAGGAAGGCGGGTATGCGGCGGTCGCTTGAAAGAAGCCAATAGTACGGAGGGGGATGCATAGGAATACGAGCGAAGAAATTGTTGCATGCTTGATTATTAGCATTATTATTGATTTTTTTTATTGTGAGAATATCCAGATTTGTACATAGCTATTTTGCTATCTAGTCTAGGCTCAGTGTTGAGAGAGTCCCTCCACACTGAGGGAAAGCCTCCCGTTCCAAACTGCAAATAACAGAACTGCCCTGTCCCTCTATTCCCATCTGTCTTTCCCGCTCTCTCTTTTTCCATAGCATATCCCCATATATTCCCATAATGCGATATCGCACTCAAGGAATGCGACATCGCACTCTAGGAATGCGATATCGCACAGGGCAATGCGATATCGCACTCTAGGAATGCGATATCGCACAGGGCAATGTGATATCAAAATGTTAGGATGTTGATATCGCACTGCCACATGCGATATCGTATGCGACGTCGCAATAAATCATTATATTCACATTGGATCCTCCATACTATGTATAATACATATATCAAATGCAATTAAGATCGACGCACGTCTACTCCAGGGGCAGGAGGGCCACAAACGCAGTAGGCGTCCATTCAGACAATACACAAAACATATGTATATCATGTATATCTGCAGCATGCGTATTTTGTTACCCATTAGACTCTGCATCGTGCCCAACAACTCGAAATGAGTAGTCCATAATATCCACAATATCATAGACATGTCATTAGATAATTCAATAGAGTTTTCAACTGTTACTTTGTATAAATATTTGACCACCAAGAATCCCATATGAATTATTAGAGTATGTGCAGAACATCAGATACAATATTCTCAGGACCCACCCAACACTTGGTGTACGTACTATCAGGAAATATAAGCACTAAAAGTCTTTCATTGAAAGGAGAAATAAAAGCCCGTGAAGCTGATCGTGATTTCAATATCTCATAGCTGGGCATAAATAAATTAAATAACTTCATTCAGGAAAACAGGTACGAATTCTAATAATCCTAGTGCAATCCCACTGTGACACTAGCAGTACGATTAGTTAGATGTTATTTGCCGCAACTAGAAAACGTACGTATTATTTGCCTAATCCCATATCTATACTTTTTACATCTTCGTCATCCTGAAATGGATTTGTGAATTCGTGAAAAAAAATGTTGTGGGTATCAAATAAAATACATTTTAGAGACTTTTCATCATTTCTATTCTCTAAAAAGTGCCGAACCCTACAACAGCCTAACAATTTGTGTCACCATTTGAGGATCAAAGTCATTCGACACTCCCCGATTCTCGCAAGATAGAAAATTGCATTTTACGTCCACAATTCATGTCTAAGGAAATAGGGGCAATCACAATAATGGTCACATATGCATATATGCTAATTGTCTTGTCCTTGTACCAGTTTACATCCACCTTTACCGACATTGGGTTGATGAGATTATGTATATGAAAACCTATATGACGTTTAAGACCCTAGCTTTGACGTTTAAGATTGCCCCCCCCCCCACCCCCCACCCCTATTTCGGTCTCCTGATGAATCATAGGATCTCATTTCAAATACTGGTTTATGTTTTTGAAATAACATAAACCAGGATTGGAAATGAAATCTTAGGATTCACGGAAAGACCAAAATCGGGGGGCAATCGGGAGGCAAATCGGCTGTGTGTGGGGAGGGTTTGACTTGCGCACACACTGCGCTGTGGCTCCCATACTATTACATGTATAAAAAGGTACGTGTGTATTCGTTAAACGGGAAATCTGAAAGGTCAAGACCGCTTTCCATATAACTTGCCAAAGCGCTATTATTAGATAATATGCATAAATTTGCATTACAAATTTTATCTATTTTGCGGTCATATATTTTTAAAAAGTCATTCTTGCGTTAGACCAAGACCCCTGATAATATTATATTATTGGTTAATAAAACAACTTTCGAATTAAAGACAAGACTTTTTTTTCATTTCCAACTTACCGTTTTTTTTACATTGCACTGCAACTACCTGCTTGGATAAAAGGGAGAATTATAACGAAAGGAGGAAATAGTACTCACGTTTTTGTTCATTGATAACCCTCATTTGTTTACAGTCTTTCTCTTTGCAGGACAATTATGTTGATCGGTAATAAGTTGTTAGTCAAGGATTGGTGACGAGGGATTCTGACGTGAACGTAGTATAATGATCGGGTGAGTAATAGTAAGCAATGCTGCACCAGTATAAAGCAGTAGGGAGAGCCGTGTGTCTACTTGCACGCACCAACCTCTAGTCCTCCTCCTCCTCCCACTCCTCATATGCTTCCTCCCACAACCCAAGTTAACGTGTCCCGAGCTCAACCCAGATCCGTGACCTTAAATTTACCTTAAACCGTCCGCCAGTATCTGGTTCACCGCCGACTCCCCCGCGAGGAAATGATCACTCGGCTCACCTACTTTCCTAAGCAGTGGTCATTCACTATTGACGCGGTCATGTGATCGCTTGATTGGCTTGCAGTTGTACAATTGTGTTCGGTCTTCGTGTGTAGGCCATGTGTAAAAATGTGGTTCGTTAACGAATTATTCTTTTATGTAAAATTAACGCTTTTATTTTCGGATATAGGAATGCTGTTCTCGGAATTGCCATCGTCTGCGAAGGACTATACAATCTAGTGTTACAGAAATCACAGACAAGTATCTATTTCCTAAGCCAACTAGGTTGGGAAAACATTAAACTGCTTTGCATTCTCTTTATTGACATAATATTGAAAAGAAAATAGTGCACGGTAGACTTATTTGATAGTATTTCGTGCACTGAATCAGATTTTCCATAAATTCCATAAAGAGCTAATATGGGTCATCTTGAATGGAAATGCTTAAGTGTGCCATATTTTTTACTAGTAAATATCAACTGAAGAGCAAAATCGGCAATATTAACGAGTAGACTATTTACTTCGAAGTGCGGAGATCATTAGCAATCAGAAGAGGTCCATCTTATAGTCAGTGTGCTGTGTTCATCGGGGAACCATTATAGGGATGGACAGACGAGATTGATGAGCTAAATCCTGCAATTCTATTGGTTAGCATCTAGGGCCCTGGCGTTCGTCCCCGTGAAGGTTTGCTGTGCTCCTAAATATAGGAGCCAATTGCCGTTTTACTAACAGTTGTCTGCCATAGAATAGTGTCAGGGAGTAAGACCCTAAACACTATTGTTATAACCTTTCATTATTTATTACCTGAAACATTACATGTTCATACGTCATGACATTACATGTTCATAGGTCATGACTATGACCTCAGGGAAATTGTTCTTGACATCTCATCATCACACAACTGACATTGAAATCACAGTCCAATAATATGTTACAAGTATTGTGATGTGTAAAGAAGCCTTTGAGGTATAACTAAGACTTGAAATCAATTTCAATACCATTTAACCTAACCTTGGACTGTTCCCCCATGAATACAGAGCAGCAATGGACATAATTGGCGAAAATGTTAGGTGGTACCCTGCCCTACTCTGAGCATTAATAGAAAAGATTTAAGACAGTTAGATGTTCAATATATTCCCACCTAGAGTAGTTGCTTGATAGAATATAGATTAAAGATTCTTTCATGTTATTTTCGTGATCATAATGTTTGTATTTGTTGTACTTAAATTGTAAACATTGTATCAATAAAATCATGACAGGAAATCTCAATAAAATAGTAATGGTCACCAACACTTTTACGAACGCTTATATGAATATTTCCAATACTAGAAACCAGTATCCCACATTTATTTGTATCTAAATTGTAACCTATTCTATACATAGGTCATCGTAATTGTATGTTGTATTCTAACTATAACGAACATGCTACCTATTGGCTTAACATGGTGCGCTATCAGACTCCAGAGCAGGGACAGGTAGAATATGCATAAACAACTAACGATGTATACCTGCATGCTACCAAGAACGGCTGGCCTAAGTGTCACGCCAACATACTCTAGGTCCAAACCCTCAAATCAGATATAGAATGGTATGTCAACCTACATCACTAATCAGTTTCCTGGTCCAAGACTCGGCGTTTTAATGGGAATATAATGACGTTTTGTGGTCTAAATGGACTTATAAATAATGGCACTTTGCGGTTTGAGGCCAGAGGCTTTCCCTTCGTTTCAAGGGACTCTGTGGGCCTAGACTGAACAGAAATAAACGTTTTTTTAAAAAAAAGAATATACCGGTATATTACATATCACGCATTGTATCACTTTACAATTATATTGAGGCGATAACCCAGGAACTATAGGTCTATTAATAGCATTACCACATAGAAATTAAGTATTAATATTGCATATTAATATAGTATTAATATTGCATACGAAATACGCCCAAACACAGACCACTATGGAGACCAACCGGTCACGTTATTGTTGATACAACCCAATACTAACAGCACCAAGTGTTACTCTTAGGGCTAATGTGCTACTATTAGTGAGACGGTTCTGCTTTGTGGGTTCTGGGTTACGTTTCTGGGTTTCTCGAAGAGTAGGAGCAATATGTAGGTCAGTAACCTAGATTTAAGGACACATCGTACGTGTGACCTAGATAAGGTGTTTAGAGATGAGATGAGGTGTGTGTAGTGGTGGAGGAGGAGGAGGGGGTAACGGAGATAGGGGGAGGTGTGGTGAGGGGAGTGGCCGTAGTGATTGGCAGGCAAGTGATTGTACACACCATGATCCTGTTGTAGTTGAATTACCGTGAGTAGTTGAAAGAACTGATCAACAATGATGGGTTCCTTTTCGAGGGTGATCTTCCTCGTAGGCCTAATTAAGAATCCAAACACGAAAGTTAAAAGATGGTGCAAGGAAGCCGAGGATTATTTATTTTACTGAGAGATGAAGGGAACAAGAAGTAATCATAAAGAAAGGTGGGGCCAAGTATTAGTGTAAACGAAGCATTACGAATTACCGATGGAGGTCACATATATATATATGCGCAGTATACCCTGCAGCAATGGGATGTTTTCCTGCACTACTTACTAGTCTCAGCGGACGGGCTGAGTAGCCGGGCGCGTCGGGCGCGGATCACGAGTAGCCTACTACGCCGATCGACGGAGAAAGATGGATTCAAAATCAAATTGATCAAACGATATGTAAAAGATTAGGAAGTAGATAAAACGCGTCAAATGCAATTATTAATACATGCACCCTGTATTTTTTTTTTTTTTTTTTTTTTTTAATGATAAGTTTTTATATTGTTGACACATCCAAGTTTGCATTTGAGTGCCCATGTGTCTTATTCGATTATTTCAGGCGGCTGTTTTGCATTTGTTTGTGATTGCTTTTTTCACTGTCACCCAGCGCAAAACATACACCAGTCGGAGGTATTGGCACCTAGGGGCAAATCCAATGACCCCATCATTCCCTCCACTTAGCCCGAGTAGCCTCACATACTGCTTGTTACGCCACCTGTCGAGAAGGACGAATGACAGCGCCTCTATGGATGACAAGGCCGAGTTTTTTTCGCCCGGGCTCTCCTCGCTCTCCTCCTTCCCCTCCCCTCTCTGTGCGGCCTCCCCTCTCCCGGGGCATGCCCTGGATAAGGGGAGAGTTCACTCGAGGACACGTCAGGACACAGGAAACCAGGCGCAGCATGCGGCTCTGCAGAATGGTGACAATCATCGAATCGGAAGCAGCACTCAGAAACAGAATATGGCCAAGCAACAAAACATAACTAGGCCTATTCTCCCCTCTTTATGTAGCTAGCCCAGGCTGCTTATTATA
Source organism: Sthenelais limicola (assembly GCA_942159475.1). NCBI lineage: Eukaryota > Metazoa > Annelida > Polychaeta > Phyllodocida > Sigalionidae > Sthenelais > Sthenelais limicola. The sequence goes on from OW804100.1 coordinate 30,745,746, forward strand.
GAGGAATGATCAGTGTGGTTTTATGTATTATTTTATATTTTAGAAATCAAATACCTATTGATAAATCGCGCCACACCCATTATTAACAAAATGATGAAGAAGTAATTCTTTACAATTCAAGCCTTTCCTGAAATACCCGAAGTGAATTTTGGTTACGCTTCCCTATAGAACTATATAAAATCAATCCGAAGCTTGGTGGAATCGAATTTGAAGATTTATTGATTTGTTGAGTTGTTGTCAATCTCATATCCTATGCATCTCCAGGAATCCTGGGTATGACCATAAAGTGCCTTTCTGTCTCTTTTCTCTGTCTCTCTCTCCCTTCTTCTCTGTCTCTATTTCCTGGGTATGATCATAAACTGCCTCCCTCTCAGCTCTCCCGCCCCTGATATAACCATATTAAATGTGTTGATAAGGGCGTATTAAGCAACCGATCTCACTCACTCACTCACTCACCCAGGAATGGACACAGAGACCGCAAATCGAATTGCTTTTTAAGCTAACTTTTATAACGATTAAGGTTATTTCACAAAGGTAAACTTATGATTGTAGGCCTATTTCTAAAAATTGGGATGAAATTAAGAATAGGTTTTGGGAAAATTATTTAATGAGAATTGGATAATCATTGTTATTAATTACATAATTCCCATTAAAAACCCTTTAAACTTTAAAAGCCCCTTTTCTTCGTAGGCTCTAATATTTTGGGCTTTTCCCAGTCCAATTTGGGATCATTTCCAGATTATTAAAGGTTGTATACAGTGTAGCTAATATCTGCAGTGCTGCCACCATTGAAAAGATAAGAGTACTAGATTTGTCCTGTGAACAGTGGCGGGGAGTGTGGAGAATAGTGCATTTAACAACAATACTCTTTAATTATTATTTCTGTTTAAAAGATATAATACAAACCTTCAATGGCTCTAAATGAGTGAAAGCATAATATAAGTGATGTTATATGCAAAAGGACGAATGTCCTTAAAGACAGAACAATGGAGTGTTTAATGCGTGTGTAGTATTTCTGCACTGTGAAACATAATTATGTGTTATTTGCATGTATAGGCTGCAGATCCGCATTCTACAGCTGCCGGTCCTTTGGCTTGTTTTTTTTATTTGTTTTCAAATGTAACTAAGTCCTTCCATTTATCAGTTTTTAAATTTCATGCTAGACCCTTTCCACGTTCGTACATAGTAAGACAACCTGAAGTATTGCGAGGAATTTTAGAGACATTTTATTTATTTGACAATCATATGTGTATACATAATCATACCCCTCTATACATATTCGTACGCGTTGACAATACTTCTATACTTATACTATAGCATGTGTGTCAGAACAGGAAGAGCGCCCCAGACCACTACAGAATATTGTTCATATTGTTCCCACAATGCTGGAAAGACGGGGTCTGCACTCTAATTCCTATGATAAAGAATGGTAGGAGAATTAATGATTTACGACCTATTGTCTATACTCCGATTGTAAGTAAACTATTTGAGAAGATCTTGGCAAAAAAACTTGTTGCTTATCTTGAAAATAACAAGTTACTCTCAGATAAACAGCACAGTTTTAGGCAGAGTAAAGGGACAGATACTGCTTTAAAACCTTTGTTGGACAATATTCTGTTCTATAAAGATCACTCTATAAACTCTGCAGTTACTTTCCTGGATATATCTAAAGTGTTTAATAGCATCAATATTACCCTCCTGCTGGAGAAAGTAAAATCTCTTGGTATTGGTGTAAACATATTGAAGTTGTTGAGGCCTATTGTGTGGGTAGAACACAGCGAACAGTTTTCAATGGTTTTATATCAGATAAGATAGTTATGAAGGCAGGAGTGCCCAAGGAAGCATTCTGGGACCATTATTCTTTGGAATTTACATGAATAGTTTAGCAGAAGTCGATTTTCACGGTCAGTTAATTATGTATGCTGACGATTGTGCGATTTGTACGCCAATATTGAATAAAGATTCTGTAAAACTGATGCAATTAGACCTGCAGAAATTTGCAGACTGGTCGACAAGAAATTACTTAAGAGCAAATGCAAAGAAATCTCAGATTTTGGTCTTTAGAGGAAACCTTGATGCATTTATAAGAAATCTCCCTCCAGTTAATCTTGGAGAAGAGAGGATATTGTATGTCGAGGAATATAAATACCTTGGGACATGGCTAAATAGTCAGTTATCCTTGAGGAAGCAAGTAAGCATCAATTATGGAATTGCCAGTACTTATCTAAGACGGTTGAAAAATGTTAAACACCTACTGAACCAAGACAGACTAGTATTGATATATAAAGCCTTTATTTTACCGATACTGTAGAAATCTTGTGTATTCATTGACATATCGAACAAATGTGATTATATAAGGCTACAAAAGTTACAGAACAAAGCGCTCAGGATTATTTATGGTAGAACTTATGATTATGAAGGAAAGTTCAACATGCATGTAAGAAGCAATTTGCTTCCGTTGGCCTTCAGGAGAGAAATAAGAGCCATTAATTTACTGAGAAGAACTAGTGTTTTTGTAGATAACATCAATGTAGGTCACTGGTTACAAAATGGTCATAGAAAGAAGATTAAACTGATCAAATGGAAAAAACAGCAGATCAACAGAACCACACTTGGTAGATTAACTGATCTGTGGAATAAATTGCCAGAAAAATTAAGAGTGATAGAGGGTGATCTTGGATTTAAAAACTCCATTAAGAAATACTACTATAAAAAATTTCTTGATTCTGGAATTATCGAAATGTAATTGGTTGATGTATGTAGGTTGCTTTTTTCTAGGTTATATGGTATATAAGTGAATGCTTGTAAGACGGTGAAGTCATTGACTGTCGTTATTGACTCTCAAGGACGAGTTCAATGTGAAAATATAGTTAGTTGGAGCCTTATGAGAGTGTACTATATAGCATGATCACCTTACAAACAGGCCTATGTGAACAATGTAAGAGTTGATAACTGATTAATAATGGTAAACTTTTTTATTACATTGAAAGTGTAATACCCAATGGTCTACATGTAAGAGCACAACGCGATCGATTGATAATTGTATTGTTTTTAAAATATGTCATGTTTTTAGAAAATGTTTCTGACACTTGCAAGGAATGAACAGGATATTTAAATGTACATAATAAGTGCAAACATATATCTGATATGAATTCTCTTGTACAGATGAGTAACGCAACTTAGCATGATACTACTAGATCAGATCATTTTTGGTGATAATATCGAGAGAAATGACTTTACAATTATACTCTACTTATAATTTTTATTAACTCTTCCTGTTTTTTCTCTAACTGAACTTCGATGTAATGTAATTTAAAACAGTAATTCAGGCTATTCTGGAAATATTCGTACTGATGGGTGGAAATGTCTATGTCCTGAATAAAATATTTTCAAAATCAAAATCAAATACAATTGTATCAATAAATTATGTGTTAATGTTATGGTCTTCTTTGAAACCTTTTCTTCAATGTCCAAACTGAAGCATCCCCGTACATAAAAGGATGATTACCATTGGGCCACTGTAGCTACTGAAGATAAGGGGGCCAGCTAACACCAGCTAAAGGAGTTATAAGAGCGGTTGGGAGAAATGCCTGGTCCACCGATCAGAATACCTTCCCTTTTCCCGTGGTAGTGATATTTTTTCATCAAATTTGGAACTCTCAACTTTGATATTCCCATCAATGACCCACCAGTTGAAAGGGGAAGAACCCTATGCCTGTGTGATGTTCAAATGGAGTCTGTTGCACCCCAGTGCATTTTGAATGCATTTTGAACGCATTCTGCGCGGGAATCCAGCGGACTCCAATTGAATGACAAATATGTGATGTGTTTCAGGAAAATGAGTCACAAGTCGCAAACTTGGTACTTTTTCAAAGTGATTTATTCGCCAGATCAATTTATTGGAATGTTTCCATTTTTGGGGTATCTAGTCAGTGAGGTCTTATGAATAGGTGTACCAAACTTCAAGACAGTGTATTTAATATATTCATGCATTTCTAAGATATCATATGAAGTATATTTACCTACTTTACTATAGTAATTGCCCACCAAAAAATATGGAAAACTTTTTTTTTTTTACGAATAAAAATATCAAACTTAGAATAAAGAAATACTTATTAAATCACTGTTATTAAATGTCCTTAATGATCTCCTCTTTTCAAATATGATGGTATCTCAAAATCTATTTTTTGTGACTTGTGACTCATTTTCCTGAAACACATCACATATGAGGGCAGCAAGTCTAATAAATAAAATAAGTACTACTAGAAAACACAATCGCAATTCTGATGACATTCCTATTTAAGCCATCTCTAACATGTGATGCTTGATGATATTAGAGATGGCTTATAAATTAAGCCAAGATGATATAATATACACGGATAGTGGAAATATGAACCTCAGATCTCATAATAAAGGGAAAATGATGAAGGTACCCCAGCCGCACTCTGAGAAAATGAAAAAAATCACTATGATATATTACCAGATTCCTATTATGTGGAATGATCTGCCTAAGAAAGGAAAAACTTGCCCCCTCAAGGAGGATTTAAAATCATTTATTATGGAAAATGTACGATAATCTTAAGTAAATAACTCGAGGAAGTGTCTCAGATGGGAAGCATAAATGTATATCTGTATAAGACAGTTCTTTATCTTGAATAAAACATAGGACGGCGTGTAAATTCGTGAGAAGGGAGAAATGTAATTATAAGTATTATTGAACATGTATAATAATACTATATAAGAGAGAAATGAAAGTTGTGTTGGTCATTGTCTCACGTTGGACATTGAATTGAATTGAATTGAATTGAGAAATACTTTTATTTATCACAAAACAGTTACATGAGTAGGCCTATGTAGAGATGAGTACATTGGGTATAATATGTATGTCTAGGTTTGTTAACTCCCAGTTCTTCCTACAGTTACCCTATACATGATCAAATGACGTTATATGTAATTTAGTATTATGGGAACACCATATTATAATGTTTTCTCATCTCCTACAAGAGAGAGTTGTTAATAATTATGTTCTAAAAAAAAGTATGTAATGTAAAATAATAATATCTCTTGACTCAAGATTATGAGTCTGGTAACAGGACAAGAATGAAGTGAAAGCATAACAAATCACCGAACACCCCTAAACAAAAAACAGTGTCCGCACAGAAATTTCTGAATTGATTCGATATCATTCTTTATCCCCTTTTCCGGAGGTTGCATTTATTATTACTATGTATCTGTACAACTGGAAATAAAATTATTACATAATACATACATACATACATGTACATACATTTATTGAACAGACCCACTACTCATAAAAAATACTCGAACAATAATTGCGCTTTTTACAAAATACTCTTTTTAAAAAAGGCTATTAAAAAAGTATTTATATGGATCACGATAGTCCCTCATTATATCACAGCTAGCATCTCCCTTCTCAGATCTAAGTTTTAATAAGCATGCATTAGAGTAATTAGATTTATAGGGCAGTAGGTTATATGGTGCCTCCCAAATCTACACGACAAGCGCAATCTCTGCAGTATGGATAATCCTCCAGTAAATGCAATTACTATTTAATAGGGGATTTGCATAGCCACCATTTTGAATCTTGTTTCGCATGGAATTATGGGACTAATGGTACAGTCTAAAATCTATAGAAAACATGTCATGTTCAGCATGGAATATTTATTAATGCTCTAATGTCAATATCAATATGTTATACATGTTTCCATAACACAAGTCCCCATCTTTCCCATCATGCATTTGGGTTTAATACTATTTATACAAGCTCTGATATTGCTGAAAACATTCTTGCAATTTTAGATAAAAATGTTGCCAAATACTTGTATGTCTGATATCAACAGAATCTATCCCAGGATGCACTGCAGCAGACATGCACAGTGGCACATGCAACTACCCTATTGTTTCACGGTTATAAATATCAATTCTGAACATAGCAGAACAATAAGGCAGTTCTGTGGATAATCCTCCAGTAAATGCAATTACTATTTAATAGGGGATTTGCATAGCCACCATTTTGAATCTTGTTTCGCATGGAATTATGGGACTAATGGTACAGTCTAAAATCTATAGAAAACATGTCATGTTCAGCATGGAATATTTATTAATGCTCTAATGTCAATATCAATATGTTATACATGTTTCCATAACACAAGTCCCCATCTTTCTCATCATGCATTTGGGTTTAATATTATTTATACAAGCTCTGATATTGCTGAAAACATTCTTGCAATTTTAGATAAAAATGTTGCTGAATACTTGTATGTCTGATATCAACAGAATCTATCCCAGGATGCACTGCAGCAGACATGCGCAGTGGCACATGCAACTCCCCTATTGTTTCATGGTTATGAATATCAATTCTGAACATAGCAGAACAATAAGGCAGTTCTGATTTGCATGCACATTCCATGCAATAGTTATGGATGAATTTTAATAGCAGGCGCCTTATATTTATTAGAATCACTTACTATAGAATAGAGCTGATGAACGAATACAAATGACTTCTTTACCGTATATCATAACATACTACATGATGTAATACAATAATTATGTGTTATATAAATTATCATAAATCTACCCCATTAACATTGACCAGTTTTTAAACTTGAAATTGCAAAGTACATGCATGATGTAATACAAGAACCTTGAGTTTCCTGACAAAATTTCAAATTCCCTCGAGACATATTTTTAATCACGCATCCTATGGAGATTCTCTTTTCCATTGTATAATTTACAATTTTTAGTTCATAATCGCTTTCAGAACAGTATGCTTAATCTAAAAGTAGGCTTGTGGTAGTAGGACCTCCAAGTAGATTGTATTAATCACAAAGACTCAGTTAATAGGCCTTTATATGGGCGGAAACATACATATAGAAGTGAATGTTAATACACCTTATTTTAGGAGTGTGTTCCGAATAGTGGCAAGCAACTGTGTGTGGCATATATATTATATGGACAAGAGCTCCTCCCATGCCTGAACCAATGTAGTAGCTCAAGAAAGATACGCCCTTCAGGATCAGCTCACTTTGTCTCCAGAAAGATCTTACGGAGGCAATTCAGGAACTAGGAATGACAATTATGATTCACATATCATTATCACATATCACATATCAGTTATAGCATATTTTCTCACGTTACCAAGGTGCGCCAGGGAGAGAGAAATTTGATGGGCAGTCACTTCCGGATGATACATGTCATCTTTTCAGGATTTCAAGAATTGCGCATTTTGATGTCGTTGGTTTTGACAATATCGTGCGGTCTTTGCTCATAGTCAGCATCAATCTATGGGAGTAAAACACGATAGTTTCCTGCGAAAACCACAGAGGCCACCACTTAGACCTTTGTGTAGGAGTATAAGGGGGAGACCTGAAAGGCTGGGACTTGGGACAGGACAACACTGGAAGGCACACAACGCGTTTGGATATACAAGGTAAATCATGTGGGTTGGTGACAGAGTTACGGGGTAAGTTAAGGAATTTAAGGACTTTACAATCTTTTATGTCCAGATTTAGGCACAAACTTATTAGCAAAGTTTTCTTTTCATTTCAAAGTTACAATTCTCTTTTTATTGAACTCTCTCTATATATCTGCTTTTTCAATTTTAATGCTGCATGAATTGTAATTTAAATTTTATTCAATGCATTGTACGTTTAAAACAATTTTTTAAGGAGCTAAGTTGTATATAATGATATTGAATACTTTTTTAATTTAGCAAATTAAAAAATATTTATTATCTACACAAGTGGCGTTATCATATTTTGAATTGCTTCAACATGTTCAGTGACTAATAAACCGGATAAATTCACGAGCATGCGCTTACCTAACGCCTCTGATACTCAACCAAAGCATGTTAGTTTGGTTCTAGAATATAACTGACAATCAGTGTGGAAATTTATGGCAAAGATATATCATGCAAGATATATTGAGTGGTAAATACCCAGTGCAAGGGGTAAGACATGGGCTTTTTTCAATAAGTGTGACGTTTTGTAAGGTTATTGGGACTATATGTCAGTAGCTGTGATTGTCTGAGTAAACACACAGGTTACTACTCGCACACCCCTCTGTCAACATCTATATTGACATAGTGCTGAGCCAGAAATTATGATTCCCAACTCATTCTGTTATTTTTACTACTTACATTTGTTATTTTCTTTTCGAAACGAACTGGTATCTCTTGCTCGTATGGGTTCGGAATAGGTCTCTGAGAGGCCCACAGCTTATTTATCCACCTGTCTGGAAAAGTCATAGAGAATAAAAATACAAGATGTACTTCTCTGTTGCTTCTGTTTCTAACATGGAACCAGCAGACAGTAGAATGAAAGTGAATATGCTGGAGGATATGTCCAAAGGGAAAAAGATACCATCCATATTGCTCTACAAGAAGAACCGTGTGGGAAAAGCAACATATCATAATTAAGAATATCTGTGGAAATAGTTTTTTTTTTTTTGGAAATAGGGGAGGATTTTTGGAGATGATATTTTGGTTGTACATGTGATTAGGCTAAATTAGGTCCAGAACACAAGATCTGAAAACAATATTGTACGATCTTTACTAAGGATATTTATTTTCTTCAAATGGAAATCGCCACATATATTTCAACGATTGATGATTATGAAAATGAAATTTTGTTATTGGAACCAGACGACCCATGTGTAGTCCTCTATATGGTTAGATTGATCTATTACGAAGAGTTTCTCAAGCTAGTGAGAGTTCGCTGTGTTTTCTCAATTTATTTTAGCCTGTTCTGTGTGACCCCCATCGCGACGATTTTATGTTATGTAATGACTCACACCAGCTGAATAAAACGATATATTCCCAGATTGATTTAATTAAATGCGACTGGGTGCGGTGGTGCTGTCACGATAGAAAACCTAGATGTACAAATATGACAGACAGGGCCATCACTAGTGATATACAAACTTTTTATTCCCGTTACCGACTTTATTACACCGAATGATGGGAATGAAGAAATTAAGCATTCTATTTCTAAATCCCCGCACCATACTAAGATATTCATATCGCTTCCTATTATTCGAAGGATGAGTGTGGGATTATTGTAAACCGAGTCACATAGAACTGCATTTGTATTCCTAGCACTTCAATGCAACTATATACATGTATGTCGTTTAACCCAACTGAATAAGAAAGATGTGCTTTGTACCCTATTCACATGTCTAATGTATTGAGGTACATTAGATAAACGTTTTGATCACCACTGGGAATAAAATATATTTCGAGACTGATACCTCAATAAATTTATAAATCTACTATAGAGTGAGATACTGCCAGTAAATATCATTGTACCCAATTTTATATTGTTTGGGACACAATTACACCACACAATAGATTTAAAGATTCTGGGTTCATGGATTTTGTGAATTGAGCAATAGTTAAGGTGTACAAAGGGAGTAGCAAGTCTACTAGGAGTGGAATCATAGAAGGAGAGACCATGAGCTCCCAGGCCACAAACAAACAAGTTGCCTGGTATGAATCCACTGCAGGTTGAGGGAGACAGAGGGATGTTTAGAGAATTATCTAAATGTTTATCAACACAGCTTCCCTTGGCTGGGCTCCGTAAAATGCAGCGTACAATGGATCCTGAAGTAACTGCATGGCCATTCTTGTACTAAGGTGGTCCTTAGCCTTTATTAGCCAGTAAACAATATCTCATGTCTTAATAGTCTGTGTAATATCCGGGTAATGGCCTTGCCATTATTTATTATAAGCTGTGGGTTGTTGTTTTTTTTGTGTGTTTTTTTTAACAATAAAACATGCCCAATAAAGTAGTATTTGCATTAATAGTGTTATTTATATATATAGGCCTATACATAAGGACTTTTAAGGATGCAATTGCGTGCATTGTGCATTGTTTATTTCTGGAATCAGTACAAATAACATTTTGATATAATTAACGATAGCAATTTACGCCGGAAAAGGGAACAGCCCCCTTCCATGGCAGCTATAGCTCTTTCAGAGGGTCTCTTGGACTTATACTGGCTTGTTTTGGTTTTTTAAAAGTCAGTGTTCATGGCAGTACTCGAATAATACAATGGCAAATTGGATTTCTTGCATGCGACAAGTTGAAATGCCTTTAAGATGTATTCAATATTAAACCCCGTGTCCCCCCAAACCCGATTTTTGTATTGGGTGGCTTTGGGTTGATCTGGGTAGACCGGATTGTAAACACATAATATAAAAGAATGTTGATGTTATTGAATATTCCGCCAGTTACTATAATGAATAGGACGGTAAATTGACAGTATACCATCGGATTGGGACACGATTTCCAAACACGATTACCAAAATCAGATAAAATCGTTCGGATGAAAACATCGGATTTTGTGGATAGCGGGCTTTAGTGGGCTTATTGCTTCAGTTTTGATCCTAAGTATGAGATTGGCATGAAAGAAGGGTAACAAGTGTTAAGCCAATTAATAGCTCTAGCTATGTTCAACATTTGGGTCCCAGACTGTAGTGCGTGATCGGAATGCCATTCCAACTTGAAAGTAAAAGATGAAAACTTAGATGTGGAACTTGAAGCGTTTTTATGCAGTTTGACATGCGTTGGAGTTTTGTTGGATGATGCACTGGAGTTGTGTGTTGACCCACACTGTCTGAGACGGGGAAGAAATGGAAGGGGATAATTTATTTGTCTAACATTGAAATATACCTACATTTATTTGCTTCTGGTGCACTTTAGACTATGAGCAATATGATATGGGGCGTCTCTATTTCAGTCCCTACATCTAAAAGATTCAAACAAAATTTATTGAGGCAATAAGGGTTCGTTGGGTCCTTCATGATCGAATTCACTCATAACAGGTTGTCTTTAAAACCATAGAATAAAAATTAAATTGATTCACGCCAGAATATCTAAATTATCGTAAAAATCATATAATGATAATTTCTCTACATTTATTGTCGAATCTAGTGAGCAGTTCACATGGTAAATAGGCAAGATTACTTTTGGGGAGAATTGGACATATGTACACATAAAACTCCCATAAACAAATCAAATAATCTGCCTCTACGATGAATATTCCATATTGATTCTCGTCACTGCATCGCATGTGCCAAGAATGAGATAATGAAACAGTCTCTACTCCGACTGCCATAGCAGTTCAGTCAGGTCCAAAAGGCAGTTTTGGACCCCTAAGTTTTAGGGGTCATTAACCCTTTTAGCCTTAGTCTTAGCCTTGTGTTTAAGCTTATCGCTGGATGTGGAATCGAGGAATGTGGCCATCTCGACCTGACTGAGTTAACTTTGTAGGTTCAACAGTTTACCGCATTATACTCTGGATAGAAAAAGATTATGCAAACTCAGGACCATAGTCTGATCTCAACACACACGAGGATATCTGATGTAAATATAAGACAACTAAAAATTCGTAAAAAAAAACATATAAGAGATGAGGCTTGTGTTGACATTAATAAATGAATACAAAAAAATTAACCGCGCAACTTGTCTGTTCGTCTAAAATATCTACATGTACTACCTAATTTGCCTTGTGATATCAGATGAGATGGCGTTTTTTACTTGGAACCCGGGACTTAGTGGGATAGAACTTGACATGCAAAGCCTTGACACAGAATGCCATACAGGTGATCCAAGGCAGAATACAAAGATACAGTGCCCTCCACTATGTAACCATTCCTCCCACACCAAATGACAGTAGTTCATTCAGTGATCCTCGTGTCAGCGTTTCATTCTCTCTCATCTCAGTCTAACATGAGGAATCCCATGTATGACAAGGGTCCTTGATACCAACCTGCGCTGCCTCATCTCCTCTAGTTGGAAACTAGCTACAAATATTAATTTTTCAAAAGAATTCTTTCTTGACAAATGTAGTCTAGATAACTTAGGGAAAACACCGATGCCCTTTTAACACATTTCACACATAAGGATCTAAAACAATCATTTAATTTTAATTATGTTTATGCAATGTCATCTCCAACAACTCTCGTTTTGAATACAATCATTGCCAAATCACATACTTGAAAAACTAAATGTTTCAATGAGAATAGAATCACTAATAAACCCCACCAAAATTCATTTAAAAAATGTACCTACATATTTATTGATAATATCGAATGGAACTTTGCATTTTAATGCATCTATGAAGAAGTTCATGCCAAATATTATCTAATATTTGCTTCCTTCTGACTGAATAAAGCTTGTGTTGCCACCCCAATGCCTGTTTATGCTACAATGCTACAGTTCTTGTAGCGTCTGGAGTGAGAGTATATGGTACCTACAGAGGTTCTGGTAGGTTATACACAAAATGTGCATTTGACGTCAAATAGAGTAACAGTTGAATACTGAGTGAAACAGTGTGAGAACATGGCGTGCACAACAGAGTTATGATCATCGCTGGGCCTAGTACATCATCCTGTAGTACACTGCTTGATGACCCATTGTGTTGAAACATTCACATCAACAAACCCATGGCTCCAGGCAGTTGTTTATTTAAACTATTCTTTAGCATATAAAAGTAAACTTAACATGTCAATCATTCCACGACAGGTTTATAAACGTGCACTATGCGCTACACACCTGATCTAAAACATGAGATTTATTTTGTATACCAGGGTAAAATCGCCAGAAAATGTACAATTCACCTTCACTAATCGTCTCAAATAACCCAAGTTTAAGACAAAAATCAGGTTCAAAATACAGTTCAACATAACCAAACCGACTGCTTGAATCAAGACGATACTAAATATACTCAGATAGACCTAGTGTTAACGAGTTTTCAGTTTAGTTTAGCAGAAGTTACCAAAAGTGTTGATCTGAAAATTGTACATTTTCTGAAAATCTGACCCACCAGTGAGCGATGCCCAATAAAGACCTAAAGTCAGGTAGATACTACGAAATAGGTGCTACAGAAATGTTTGTAAAGGAAAAAACAACTGGTAGAGCATCATTCGGACAATATTTACCATTGCTATCACATTTGTTCATTCCATGAAAATAGAAATGTATTAATGTTTGAATATTTGAAAACTGAATACCCCTTTTTGATTATTACTGGTGATTACTCCAAGTATTGCTTAGTAACATTTCAATGAATGTTTTTCGACATTTTCACTATAATTATCCAAATCGCAGTGTAACTTACACTCTAGACCGATGGAGAATAGTTTATATAGTAGGCCTATATTGAATGGTAACAATGTCCTTTACTTTTTTCAGAGAAATGTCTGACCTCAGACCATCGTCGATTGACCTTGAAAAAAGGGCAAACAGAAAGGCACATCACACTGACCAGTATGAGAATGACCTTCTCGTCATACGCCGGGGACAGCAGTTCACTTTAAGCATCACCTTAACAGGGGAATATGAAAAACTTAGGGACGAAATTATTCTTGAATTTTCGATAGGTAATCTAAATTTTCATCAAACAAATCTTATACATACGCTTATATAAGCTCCTGCTGCTTTTTCTTCAGATTATACATACGCCTCTTATTATAGCCTACATTATCGTTCCTATAATTTGTCCTATTGAACATGTAGAAATGAATTGTAAGTAATTCTAAGAAATGGTTTTGTGTTAATGTGAAGTCTGAGGGGTAAATTAGCAACATCAGAAATGAGAATGGACAGAGGAAAGCTTTATGTCTTATGTATGCATTTGAAATCCTTCTGGCTGATCCCCACTGACAACCCATTAAACCAAAGACTCACATATATGTGATGTCTTTCAAGAAGGACAGCGACTCATTGTCAACCCTTAGTCGGTGTGATCTATGCTGCCTTTTCACGCTCCGTCATTCACTTTACGTTTCCATGCTTGCGACTGCTCATCACATATACGATCACATATTCCACAATAATTACTTACTTAAAGGGCCTAGTCCACTAAGCTAATTCTCATGCGATTCTCACAGAATCTAGTGGAAATGAGTCCTTTGCGGCGCAAAATAGCATGAGAATCGGCTTAGTGGACTAGGTCCTTTTTTCTTAAGCGGCCGCGGTTTGATGCCACTAGGACACTCTAAAACATGCAGAATTCTTGGGCTATAGATAGATTATTTCTGAAAGATAAAGGCGACTATATTGCTGTGGAATAGTCTAGACATATTAAATGTATGTAATCCGGAGCCAATTGTTTTAAATAACTTTCTGTAGAGTATCATTTATATGGAGAGTATGATTTGACTAGAATACGTTTGATAGACTGGTTACACTAAAAGACAAATCTTTTTCGTTAAGGGCCCTTTCCCCGCATATCTAAGGGCACACAGATTAGGTCTTCTACGAAAACCAAGTCCCGCTGGCCAATGAAACTGGAAAAAGTAGAAGGAAGGACTTTGACATTGAGTTTAACACCAGATAGCAATGCTGTCGTAGGTCCCTACCGACTGAGGATAGAAGTGTTGCAGGAAGTGAACTTTAACGAGTTCATCAGTTCCGGCATTGAAGTCCCAGAGAGCATTGTAGTTCTATTTAATCCATTCTGTAAAGGTGGGTGGAAAATGTTCCCTCTCTCAGATCAATATATTAGATCAACTATTTTCGCATTTCTGGCTATACATGGAATGTAAACCTAACCTACTAAAAGAGATCACTTTTTACAACAAATTTCTTTAAAAAAAATCCAAATCTATATATTCATTTTCTGTTTGGACCTGTTAAAAGAGGATATCACGTGACATAAACCAACCTAAAGACCTTTCATAACTGGTGCTCAATTACTTGGGGGTAGTATAGTGCGTTGTCTAATTTATAAACAATTCTAAAAATGGTGTAAGTACCATTACAGTTAATTGGTGAATGTATACTAATTCCTGTGCCTAATAGTGGTATATTCCATACACCAATTAGATGATGACGTGTACATGTCAGATGCTAATGACGTAGAGGAGTATGTCATGAAGGAAGTTGGTTTCATGTTCACTTCCGCTACCGGCGCTGGAAGGGCATGGAACTTTGGCCTGGTCAGTTTCTAAAATAGCTAGTTCTACTTGCATGGGGACATTTTATTTAATGATAATAAGCATTTTCTCATCAACCCGACATTAATCAATAAATTAGTAATACAAGGATAATCAATAGAATCAATCATTTAACCATACTTGAAAGTCATAGAATAGTTTCATAGCACCATTATGTGAATTCACGTGGATTGAAGCCGATAGAATGACATTTTGTAGTCTTCAATCTTTACCTATGAATACCCCTACTTTATCTTTAACTATTTTGACATTTTCAGTTCGATCCCAATGTGTTGGAGAGTGCACTCTATGTCTTGGAGAAATGTTCCCTCGCTACACAAAACTACGGAAACCCTACACTAGTTCTACGAGCTCTTTCAGGGATGGTAGGATTGGCAATATAATTATCCCTTTTATATTTCAGACTACTTTTAATTCAACTTGTTCTCGAACTTTGATATTGTTAGTATTCTATATCACATATCACTAGAATTCTGAGTTTCACTCAGGGATTTCTGAGTCTTACCTTGATTTCATAATTACAAGTTTATACCTATGACAGATGATAAACCGTACGTGTTCCAGTTAATAGCAAAAAGACCAATTATGCATATAAAATGGCAGCTTCATTTAAAAGAATTTCAGACCTATATCTAAAACATCATTGGTTCACAATAATCAGTTGTGAAAATCAGCGACGTCATTGATAAAGGATTCCTTCATAGTTGACACGATCATGAACATTTGTTGACGGTCCGTATACTTACTCACCCCGAGCCTTTATACATACTATTAGATAAACAGTGAGGATGATTTTGGAGTGTTAACCGGCAATTGGAGCAAGGACTACTGGGGTGGAACAAACCCAACCGAGTGGAACGGCAGCGTGAAGATCCTCCAGCAGTACCTGAAAACCCGACGATCTGTCAAATATGGCCAATGCTGGGTATTTGCTGGCGTACTGACCACAGGTAGGTTATATAGGTTGTGGAAACTGGGAACTAATTTATGGTATTTATCTCTTAATATGAGTAAAACATTCATGCAATCAGTTTGGATGTTCGCATGTATCCGACTCGAAGATCCAGAACTAAAATTCTGTTCCGTTATGGGTTGCATCAAGTAAATTACGATGATGGTATATAGTAGAGGTTTAAAAAAAATGACCATTAGGCTATTTCTTCTGTTGTCCAGAAGGTAAGACACATTAGCCTAGTTTATGCACATATAATTTCTGTGGATTATTGACTGGCTAATACATAGTCTAGTATAACTACATGTATATATATGAGCCAATTGCCTATCATGTTTAATCAAAAAGTAACAATTTAATCATCTCCCTGTTTAATTGGTTGTTAATTGTAAACTAATAATGCATACATGATGGGTTCGCAGTGTGTAGAACATTAGGAATACCTTGCAGACCAGTGACTAACTTCTCGTCTGGACACGATTCCAATGCCAGCTGTACAATTGACACCTACATAGACTATCAAGGCAACAAGACCGACGAGGGCGACTCCATCTGGTAAGAATATAAAACAATGCCATTTCCTAATCATACGGTATTAACTCCTATAATATGGCACACGTGAGGAAGACTTGATTTGTTCACATGCACCCATTACACTATTTACAGGAATTTCCACGTATGGAATGAGGCGTATTGTAAACGTCCTGACTTACCCGAACCATATAAAAAGGCTGGATGGCAGGTGGTGGATTCTACACCACAGGAAGTAAGCCAAGGTATGTACAGCATTTAATGTAGATAGGATAAAGATATAAGAATAAGGGTCAAAAGCCACATGGCTAAAACCCATGGGTTTTGGCCATGTGGCTTTTGACCTTCATACATTCAAAGGGAGGTTAGATAGGCTTGGGTTCTACTTTACAAGCATGCACTAAATCAACGTTTCCTACACACTAGCAAAGAGATGTTGTTTCCTTTTCTAAACACCCTTTGAAATATTGGTTGCATCACATGAAGGCGCCACATACCGGTCCTAGAATGCATATAGAAAGGCCACGAAAACCCATAAATCTATCGTCAGTAGCCAAAGGAATCACACCAAAACATGAATATCAATTATTCGTTGTATTTATTATATGCCATTTCAGACCCTGCATTGAGCCCAAGAAATAATTTTGTAATTTATAATATCCATGGGATAGGGCCTATGGGATTTCGTTTAGATCTCTCTTAGATAATTCACTATTTGTTTCAAGTATTGCTTTGTATGGGTATTTGACCATAATGATTCCCATATGTAGGCCCTATGATTAGCTCATTTGAAGAAGATCATAACAATAATTATTTCGATGAACTCATCCCATACTTAGTTACCTGCAGATGTAGTGCCAGGATCTACCACTAGTCTCTCATTGAAAATGCCCAAACTTTAATTCCGGTGAGAAATATAGCCTCCCCTGTTTAGCGTGTACCTTATCGTCCTCGATGATAAAAAGGCTTATATACCACCCAATACAACAAAATAATGGTCATATCATGATTCACATCTTTCCTGCGTGTTTGTTCTTTCACACAGATAAGTACCAATGTGGCCCCTGTCCAGTGGAGGTAATCAGAAGAGGCGATGTACATCTGCAATACGACGCCCCCTTCATCTTCGCCGAAGTTAACGCAGATCAGGTGTACTGGCAGAAGAAAAGATATGGTGACGTGAACATAGTGCATGTGGACACAGATGATGTGGGTATCAAACTCCTCACCAAAGCACCGGGAAGTACGAATTGGAGGAACATCACCAGGTCATATAAAGCAGAAGAAGGTAGTGCATATCGTATCAGTTCAAATGATAACCCGTCCCTAAGCCATTGTAACATGTTGGGCATTGTTTATTGACATAACCACTCAGGGAGCAGGGGAGAGAAATTGTGTGAAACATTTTCTGCGTTTTGCCTAGGGCCAACAAAAATAGGTGTGTTTCCGATTTACCCCCCCCCCCACACACACACACACTACCTAAAAAAAACCTTCCCCTAAATATTGTTTTGACCATACCTGATTTTTTTTTTACCATATCTTACTTTTTTCGGATTTTTTTGCAAAAAAAGCTAATAAAAGCAGGAAAACAGGTTTTCCTAATCCGGAACTGTAAAAAAGCACATTTCCCATGTTTAAAACAACTATTGTTATGAAATAGACATTTTTTCAGTTCCTGGGAGGTGGTTTCCTAATTTAAAAAAAAAGTTACCACCCCCTACCTAGTTTTTGGCCAGATAATCGGAAACACACCTATTTGGAAGGGGGGGGGGGCTAGATATTGCAATGATTATGATCAGGACATGCCTCTAAACAGGCAGCCATAAAGCTGAACAGAAGCAAACATAGGTTTGTTTCAAGGGGAGTTCTCAACCCTACTCGACCCCAACTGTGGCTAGTCACCCTCAGTAGCTACTTGGCATACACTGAAAGACCAGATTTTAATATGAAGTGTACTGCCTATTTTGTTCCATGTAGTTTTGCAAAATAAAGAATCCATTATTATCATTTATTGCAAATGCATATATATTAGAAAGTTACTTTTCGTCCCTCCATTATGTCCCGATATTGTATCTCCAATATCTAGAAGCCAACATAAAATAAATTACAGTAGAACTGAGACACATGTTTGTGAATCGATAGGAAAGACTTGACGTTCATGTGGATTCATGCCTGGATTGCCACACTCTCCTACGATATTTGCATAGAGTCAAATATCATCTTGTATGGAACCTCAGATCAAGGCAGGTTACATAAAACGGGCTTTAACGTACACATGTATACCTTCATCTCTTTACATGGGAGCCACCTAGTGTTATAATCTGTAGCTACTAGCCACCAGCCAGGAAGCGGGTATACTAGGCACCAGGCTAACACAGCTATATGTTACCTTTATGCACTTGTGTTTTCCAACGTCCTGTAAGGTGGAATAGAGTACATGGATTGATACAATACAAATTATAATCCTAACCCCTAACCTTAAATTGGTGGTCCTAAGTCACTAGATATACCACATTAATTAGCAGCCTGACGCCTAGTATTTAGTCTTCTTTTTTTTGTCTAGTCGGTTCCCACAAGCCATTCATGGGAAGGGGTGGGGGATGGGCGGATCCACAAGCAATCTAATAATGTTCAGCTATGCTCTCTATACAGCGTCATGTAAACAGGCATAAATCTAACCCATTAACTGTAATCTAAACCTTACCCTAGCTTCTAGGGAGGAACGTATGATAGTGAAGCAAGCAGTGAGAGAGGCAGTGAGTCGAGGCGTCTTCGATGTCAAATCATGGGTTGATTTGTATGGAGGAGAAAAGGAGGATACAATAGAGCTACACCTTAAGGTCACCGATTCACTTTCACACTTTTAAATTTAGAATTTGTATACATGTATCTATGCAACAGTTTATCAGGCTATGTGTACATTATGTTATTTTCACAATTATTTAATGTTGGTCTGATCTGTGAAGGTACAACGAGATCCAGACTAATGCGAGTTCAACTAAAATATAACTCGAATGAATTCACATTCACCATAGACATTTATCTTCTTTCTCAATTTTTTTGCAAGAAAACACTGTTGCTAGCATACATAAAAGCATCTCGCCCATAATGTACGTATAACATCACATGCATGTTTTCCAGCCGCCTACAATTTCCTTTAATTTCAGGGCGAGATATCTGAAAATGAGGATGGGCACTTTCAGCTGAAGATAATAAATAATGGAAACGTACCACGAGATCTGATTATCACCATGACCTTATCGCCAAGATACAGAGAAGGGCAGATAGGAAAAGAACTCACTAAACAAGAAAGCGAGGCGAGAATCGACCCAGGCAAAGGTAAATGGGAACTTGTGTAGTAATAACGCTATTAAAAATAATTAATAATTAGATTGAAGTATAACAGTGGTTTCAGTGCCACGCAACATTACGTGATAGTCACGTCATCAACGTTATTAAAGTCAAAGGATAAAGGATACCAGTGTCCAAAATACCACGTAACATTACGCAGTAATTACGTAACTAAATTCTAAAAAATAAAATTATAGATGAAGTAAAAGTACGACCAATGATAACCCTTATTAAAGTTATGCAAGAAATTTAGAATACATGTAATATATGGTAAGTAAGTAAGTAAGTAAGTAAGTACGTAAGCCCAGCGCTGTGGTGAAGTCGCATAGCTGCGCAGTCAGCGCGCGGTGAAATAGCCGCGCCGCTCAGACTCTCGCGCGGCAAAAGTATGATGGCTGCCGTGGTGAGTGCAGTTGACCGGTCAACCTCGGAGCTCGTGTTCAGCTTTAATGCTCGCGCGTGGGCCCTTCTGCTTATAGGGTTAACAAGAAATAAAGATGTCTAGTGTTCCTTGGGGTACTTGGGTGATATAAATTACATAGAATTGGCATAATAAGGTGTAACGTTATGCAATATCACGTAATACAAGATGACAATTGGGCATTAGACAGACATAATCATGGTACAAAAATGCGAATTTAGTAGGAAAATAGAAATTCTACCGCACTATATCACGGGTGTTTAACCCTGAAACACATAAACATCACGGAGAAAAATAAAGAACAAGTAGAAATAATTGCTGAGCGATACAATTATATAATAAAATACAAATAACAGACATCAATATTCAATATTGTCAAGGCTATGAGTAAGGTTGTTTCTTCAGAGAGTAGGCTACACAAATTAATTAGAACCTTTGCGAAGCTCTGTTTTTGTGGCTAATGTTTTCGAAGTTGTTGTCGTATAAATCTAATTCAACCTGGGATGTGATTGTCAAAGTTTCTTTCCCTAGTATAAATATTGGATGGTTCTTTCAAATTTACATTCAGATTAGTTTCCAAACTCACTATTATCGACCTCTTACTTAATGAAAAGTTCAATAAAATATCTAAATTCAGTGATTTACGAACCGACCAGATCGTGGTCAAGTAAAAGGCAAGCTATTTTTGGGTTTCGGAATTGCCAAAAGTTAAGAATAGGTGGCAGGGTGGTGCGGCCTGTAGCCTGTAAATGGGTCAACAGGCTGCACCCTGCTCCTGTATTCTCAAGTCAAGTCACGTGTTATGCAGGGCTATGACTACAGAGGGCAGGACAGGGTTTTAGAAATGGTGACAACTATATGTATTTGGTGGACACCGATACCAAATACTCACTTTAGACTCAAATTTATATCTATCTTCAACATTAACAAAGATACCCAAACTCTTGGGACAATGTGGGGTAGGGTATGTGTGCTCTAAATAAATGAAATGTGAGATTTGTATAGGAAATAGCTGGGAGTGCAGCTTTAATCTAAAGTTCGTTAAATATGAGCACCGTTTGTTTGTATAGCTTTTTTAAAAGTTATTTATTTCTTTTACGGCCAAGACATTTGGTCTATTGGGTCATCAGAAGGACGTGCGTTCTCAGAGAAGATCATATCTATTTTCCTATGCTTAATTAATGTAAAAATAAATATAGAAGACGTGACAATAAGCTGACAAGACCCCATGTAAATTAAACAACAAGATATGAAATTTGAATGTGTGTATTACAGAAATAACTGCCACCTGGAAGGTTCCATGCAAGGAGTATTTCTACAGACTTAAAAACGATGCATGGCTCTGGCTCTGGGCCAAAGTGAAAGTACCCTCTCTTGACCAAGTGTTCACAAGATCAAGATTATTAGAAGTCAAGAAGCCTGACTTATCTATACAAGTAAGTGGAAAATTGTGTGCCACAGCTGAAATTATACAGCCCCAAAGCAACAATTGATTTTTTAAATATTCATTTATATACTTTACCTTTGGCAGGGGCGGGGCCTTCTGTTTCACTAAAATGAATTACATTATCTGCATTATGAAAAAGTGTGGCTCCTCCTTATATTAACCCTCATCCCAGATCTGATTTTGATGAGAGTTACGTTGCGTTGAACAGAATTCCCAAGATATGTATTACATATTTGGTATGGCCGAAACATCCAACATTTATGTATTAATGAGTGATCAAAATTAATCAACAAAGGTGCGTGTGTTGTGCTTGAGATGACGAACATGTATGGCTGTGTCCATTACTATTGTAAATCTCTGCCATTACCGTTGTTTCGCTAACCCTTTTAAATATATAGATATTTGATTGTCAGGTCCACTAATTGTGTATTTATAAATGTTCTTACTTATATTTGGATTGGGATCAAAAGCTTGCACGGTACAGGTAGGCCTAATGATATAAGGACCTCGAACTAGCTCAGGTCACGTGTCCCTATTCTGATTACCAACCATGATTAGGGCTTTTCATATGAATTTCATTAGCTGCCAATATCCTGGAATTTACTTCTAAACTTCAAAATGATGGTGTAACTATAATTCTCTACTCAAAATGTTGGTAATTCAGCCCATTTATGATATGGCAATATCTTGTTCACCTTGTTTAAATAGGAACCGATGAAGATCTCGCTTAAATCTTTTCCAACAGGTGGCCAAATCTGAAGTTACAGTTGGCGAGCCCTTCCTCGTGATTGTTGGCTTTACAAACCCAACTGAAGTCACATTGACCGACTGTCTTATTAATATTGAAGGCCCTGGCATCTATAAAACCAAGGAAATTAATATTGGGTAAGTGTTGATGGCTATGGGCTGGTTTTGGCAACCAATTTACCTCTTAGCATTAGGTTTATGACATAATTGCTATCATTAACTGATGTTGATGTAATTTCGATGCTCTCACTGTGCCAAAACGGACTACCATAATTATGGGTCCGATACCAAATATCTGTCGACTTATATCTTTTAAATTTTCGGCGACTTTGAGCTGCATGTGACATTAATCTTTTTTTTTCTTGGTCTCCGAAACAGACGCCATCTCCCGCCAGGACATACCATTAATTTGAAGTTAGAACT
Organism: Sthenelais limicola; assembly: GCA_942159475.1. Classification (NCBI taxonomy): domain Eukaryota; kingdom Metazoa; phylum Annelida; class Polychaeta; order Phyllodocida; family Sigalionidae; genus Sthenelais; species Sthenelais limicola. The sequence goes on from OW804100.1 coordinate 30,768,601, forward strand.
GACAGCGCGCGTGCCGGGAAAGAGAGAAATCGTCGCTTCATTTGACAGTCGCCAATTGCAGGGCATCAGTGCCATAGCCCCCATTAATGTTATCTTCTAAATCCAAGTTCAATTATTGACTAAGGCAGAAATTATAACGTTAAATATTTCAAAGATAACACTAGATATGTGTAGCCATGTATAGACTATGTCACAAAACAACTTTAGACATAATCATGTTATATAATGCATGAAACCAGGATCATGAAATTCTTGGCCAACTTGGCCAGTCGAAATGAGTATGGTGCTATATTTTTTGTACTCTCCCTAATATATTGAACCATATTACAATGGGTCATTAGAGGATGAATTTATCAAGGTGCTACCATTTCCTAAACGCTTTTGACATTCGAATGTAATCTCTAATCCAATTTTAGCGAACAATTCGACTAAGATAGTTGCTTCCGCCATCCAATATTATTGTCGTGGTGTGATGGCCAATGGCAGGAAGACAAATATTTTTTATATTTACCAGACCATTTATATACAAGCAGGTCTACCATTGACCTCGGTCAATCTATTTATACATCTCAAATTATACCTATACAGTCAACTAATTATAGAAATTACTATTGTACACCAGTGAGTGGGCCTTTGACTCTTATATATTCAGTGTGACAAAGGGTGACTGGGACTATGAATAAATAATGTAACCAGATACTGGAGGTGGAAGTAGGTAGATTCAGTTCCAGAATTCAAGGCGAAGATTTACTTTTTTCCTTCTTGGAATTGGTCGCCACTTTATGATTTACTCCATCCAATTACTGCCTGCGATACCAATTACTGTCTACACTGTCATTATTCTGTCAGCTTACGCTGGGTGAAAGAATTATAGGGCATGCCTGGGGAATTAAAGCTATGCTTGTTGATATAAAACCTTTATAAATATAAAGGATGTGTTAAATTTAAGTCGGAAAATAAGAATAAAATGGGTGATAATTAATTCGTATATTATGATAAAATAGATGATAAATGGAATGAGGGACGAGGTGAAATTAAATTGTAAGGTGTTGGGTGGGTGGGTTAATTAAGAAGTATGTGTTGGGTGTGTGGCGGTTTGAAGTGAGGTGAATATGAGAGTGGGGAGCAGGGGTAGATAGATGAGTGGGTGAGAACGAGAGAATGTGGGGAAGATATTTTGGGCAATGCAGGTGCATTGACCCATGACCAATGCTAAATTTAAATAATTGACGAATCTATTCTCATCACGACATGTATTATCAAATGCTCCCAAGTATATCAGTCTAATTATCTAGACTGTGGTTTCATCCTCATATTTCAGCATATTTTATGTGACGTGGACCATAAAGAAGTGAAAACCAGACTTGGTGCTCAATTGGACTATAGTCTGCCCAAAAAGTATAGTTGACACGTGATTCCTTAATACCTTTAAGAAGAGGGAAAAGTGGGGGATTTTTTACTTCTATTTATGACAAGGACCTGCCAACCCTTTGCCCAGCAAGCAGCTCGTTGCAATCAACCATGGGGAAACAGGGCCAGTATAACAAGCTCTTCCTTCCATCTAAGTAAAGCAACAGCTGATGCACATGGAACAGAGACCGACCAATACAATACAGCTGTATATTTTGCCATGGTCGGTCGCAAACGGCGCCTCAAGGGGCAAAGGTTTGAAGTCAAAAGTCCCCCACATTCTCTCTTAATTAAAGGGACGAAGGAATCCCGTCAGAAAATGATGCTACATTCGGCTGAGAAATAACACATACTATTCATATCTAAGTATAAGTTGGTACTATTGCATCGATTCAAGGAATCTGTTAAGTTAAGCTGAACTGTATTTTGAACCTGATTTTCTAATAAACGTTTTTAGATATGGGCTATTTGAGAGGATTGGTGGAGGCGAATTGTGCATTAATTTTTTATGACGATTTGACATTTCTATGCCAGAGACCCTCGTTTTCATTCATGGCATCGATCGGGAAGCCCAAGGTTTAATAATCTGTTTGATTTCAATCTTGAGGAAAACAGATTTGGCAGCATCCATGGAATGTATCAAAGAGGGGTATTTGGTGCGCGCGTTTTAATCATAGGGGCGAGAATTTTTTTTAGAACGCGGACATGTGAATTGTGCCTTTTTCAGACTTTGCTTATATATTACTCTAAATTATTAGATTTTCAGGTGTTAGTGAATGAGACTATACTATGAATAAATTATCTGGATGGATCCGTCTGGTGTTTCAATTGAGAAAAACTGTGAGAAAATCGTTGACATTTTCTTGTTGAAATAAAAAGAAAGCCCTTGATTAGATATTCGCGGAGGCTATAATTCTGTTATCCAAGGCAGACAGACAGATACGAAGCACTCCTAGATTTTTTTTATTAATAAAATGCTACAATTACACACCTATTATATAAGTGAAAAACAAGGATGTGAGATGCCAGTCTCTGTATTATAATAAAATGAAGGATCTGCTGTATAAGGCTATACCAGCTGGTAAACTTCTTCCACTCATACCCACATATAGCAATGTTAAAATGTAATGTAGAATTATCGGAACTTTGCACACCAAAAACAAATATAACATTTTACAATTACTATAGTCAAAGCTCTAATAAGATTTACCGTGACCACGAACGTATTGCCTATAAATATCGACTCTTATAATCGATGTTTTCATTATGACAAACAGTTGAGTGGTGTAGCAATAGTATCCATAACATGCTCCGGTCATTTTTCATGAAAACAACATATTCCCAAAATAAATCTTTGTAAAAATATGTTTGGTAAGAAAGTCCCAGGCGGCGGAAATTCATGAGAAATATGTCCTGCATTAAAACCATCACCAATTGCTTTGTTCATTGAGCATCTACTTGTGTACATTAAGGCCTTCTTCTATTCATTGGTAGAAATAACAGGAGACTCCAAAATCGAGCTCCTTTGTTGTAAACATGCTTCTTGGCTAACATTTGTATAATTGCTTGTTTGTCAATACATATTTGGAGAAGTATTTAAACTCTCGGTTAATAATTGGATCTCGCATAATAAAAGGTTTTCTCCCAAATGATGAGGCAGTCTATTTTAAACGTGTAAACTTCTCTATGTAAATTCTAAAACATCCAGATATACCATTTGAAATGCACAAATGACAGTTATCTCTGGTGTAACATAACATAAAGTTGATAACTAGTCAGTCATTCAAGTCAATATGTTGTCCCATGTATCCATTATCTACATATTCATGCAAAATCAAATACATTCTTCGGAATCTCATTTATAATTCAAACAGCGCCATAATGAAATATTGTTGCCATGTTAAACCGTCCATGTACATGACTCTTCAGAAAGATCTGTGTAGCTGGAGAAGTTGATCAGGTTTATGCTTCACTGTCCGTCTCCTTGAGAACCGTTGTTCGCACAATGATCTCCGTCACCGAGTAAGGGTCGCAGTTGGAGGAAGGACGTCGGTCTTCCAGGTAACCCTTGCCATCATGTCCCACCTGGGATGTAACAAAATATTGATTAGGCAATTTGACAACGGTAAGAAACAACAAAGGAAGATTATATTGCTCTAAAAGAATGATTACAGTTTGGATGTTTTGCTCTTGTCGATGTATGTGACCTGTTAACTGGGTGGGTGCTCTCATAAAAGAGTGGGTCAAGAAAAGGTGTTTTTAAAGGGATCACCGGGGATGTATATTGTACATTCATCCAGGTTTCACTGACTAATTGATTTCCTTGACGGACCACGTTTGTGTTAAATAAAACTTATATAACTATATACAGCGACCATTATAACGCACTGAGATACATAATGCAGCTCTACGTCGTTTTTTGTTTTTTTTAAAAATTCATTTACAGGCCAAATGTGAAGGTACAGTGTATCTATTTACGGTTACTGAATATTTTTTTCTAGTAAGATTGTCCCTATAATTATATACTTTTATCTTTTAAAGTCTACATTAATCATTTAATTACTAAAGTAAAAACGGTACATTTCAGTTAACATAACAATTATTTCTGCTCTACTAAAGGCATTTTAACTTGATACATGGACTTAGTGCCAGAGGCATAACTTTACACTGAGTTCACCAGTAAACTCCTGAGTGAGTGTAAGTAAGACTGTAAAATGCTATAATACCTGTCTAGGGATCCTGATGCTAGCACCACGGTTAGCCACTCCGGCTGAGAAGTCATCGATACTGCTGGTTTCATGCAGACCTGTGAGGCGGCGCTTGTTGTCACTTCCTCCGTTGGGGTCGTACTGCATGATGTGGGTTTGGTGACGTTTGCCCAACAGTTCTATGGCTTCTTCTATGTGCCTAGGGACAAGAGATATCAAAGTTACAACATGTTAAGTTAATGTTGAGCAGGTTTCCCATGAAATGACAAGGCCAGAAGTGGTATTTCTTCTTTTTTTTTTATAGCACCACAAGAATTGAACAAACCTTGGATGAAATGATTTATAATAAGAGAGAAATTGCAGTAGACTTTATACTTTTGAATTTTCTTTTGGTATCACTCGCTGATTATTATATGCAATTAATAAGTAATTGATTCTTTGAAAATGATAGATTTGAAGATGGTATTTCTTGAAATGTAAAACAGTAATTGTATTGGCTTTTGTACATCAGAAGCACAGAGAAAGTGTTACGTTCTAATAGCGAAGGGATTTGACGTGGTGTTGACTTTAAAGGGGATCACCACTGGCTGTGGTAAGCTCTGCGGTAAGCTCTGTGGTAAGCACTGTGGTAAGCACTGTGGTAAGCTTTGCGATGGTTTGTGCTGGTTCTGTATATGGTGGAGAGGAATGACGAGGTCCTGCATACATGGATCACTGGCCATGTAGGCAGGACCTCGCCACTTCTCACCATCACAGCACCATCGCAAAGCTTATTACCGCAGAGCTTACCGCAGCCAGTGGAGACCACCCTTTAACCTTCAACACAACTGCCTCTAATTCTTGTACTCACTTGATTCCGCCATCTAGTCTCATTGCTTCTGTGGAGTAGTTGGTGTGAGCTCCAGCACCGTTCCAGTCTCCGGGCATGGGCTTGGGATCAAATGTGACGACCACACCGAAGTCCTCGGCCACTCTGTGCAACAAGTAGCGAGACATCCACAGGTCGTCTCCCATTCTGATGCCCTCGCATGGTCCCACTTGGAACTCCCACTGTAATAAAATACTCATGGTTTCAGATCTTAGGTAGACAGATCCGTGGGGCTAGGCTAGAATATAGTTCGTTTTAACAAAGTAAAAGCAATATTTTCTAATAAGAGTTATAACTCCACGAGAACAATTAATTTCATTCAAGAGAATGACAGTTATATATAGTGAATGGCCGGCACCAGTGAAAGAACGGCTGCAAGACTAGCTGAACTAAAAACAAAGCTTGGTTAAAAAAACCCCAAACACTTAATAAAATCAGCACATACTATATATTTCAAGAGTATCGCAATGTAAAGTTATTACTTCCAAGGAGACAATGCTTACTTTGACAATATTTAAGATACAGATTAGTTATTTTGAGTCACTCTGAATTAAATATATAAAAAATCTGATCCTTACCTGACCGGGCATGACTTCAGCATTACTTCCAGCGATCATCACCCCAGCATAGAGACATGCACGGTAATGCGCCTCAACAATTGAGCGGCCATACACCTTATCAGCACCTACACCGCAGTAGTATGGTCCTGCAGCAGGGATAGAACAAGTTGTGCTATCAATTATGTCTAATAAAATGCCTATATCTCTATAAATGTGTGTACATGCATTTGGATGTATTTAGAGGATTATGATTGTCTCTAACTGAAAATTAGAAATCTTAGATGACATTCTTGTACACATTGACGATGAATTGCTAAGAATTGCATTAGTTTGCGTGAAACCTTTTTTTTTTAATATAAAAATGCTTCAAAAGGTCTTTGCAATGTTATTGTTGTTAGTGATGTATGTCGATTAAAGGTTCTACCTTGTGGGCCAGGGAAACCATTCTTTGGCCATCCAAAGGGATGGTGGTCCTGGTCGAGTAGGGTATATTCCTGCTCAATGCCAAACCATGGGTGGGAGTCTGTAGCCTTCTCCATCACTTCCTTACAGGTTGCTCGGTTGTTCTTGTCTGAAAAAGAAATAATTTGTGGTGAATTATTTCTTATTCGAAAAGGTGTATTAATTCAAGCGCAATCTTACCCCCAAGATAAAAAATAGACAAATAGATTGAGAGGTAGACAGACATATACATAGATTTCACATGACGTCACCCGGGTCGCTGCCACCATGTCTTGGGTCAACGCTATCCTTGCCGTCTACGGCGTGGTTAGCAAAACCAAGTTGATAAACCTCACAAGAATGGATACTTGGGTAATACTACACTAAAGGAAGATTATCTAACCTATCAAGAAGGTATTGTTGAAGCACATTAAAACTGGTAAAGGTTAAAACAGCCAGAAAACGGTATTTTCAAGTATCGCAGCATACATAGCCATCTAACGAGCCCCAGGACATGGCGACGGCAGTGACGTCAGTGAAATCTATGTATAGGTAGGTTGTAAAGTAACTGAAATAGCTAGCTAGATCCGCAGATAGCCTGCTAGATAAATAGATGGATAGATATGAATAGATACTCACAGCCAACTTTGCCATCATGAGAGTAAGTCTCACAGAGCACGAGGACGTTGTGACCGAGCCTGAAGGGGTCACGGTAGAGCGCCACTGGGCGGAGATAAACGTCACTATTTTCTCCATGGGCCTGTGCAGTACTGGAACCGTCGAAGTTCCACTCGGGACAATCTGCAATGAGAAAAATATCAATGTCCTTTATTAGGAGTTACTTAAATGTATTATTGCCTGTACATTCGAAACAGCCCCCCCCCCTACCTCCACTACCCCACCCATCGACCCACACCCACACAAGTCTTAATTTACACCTATGGAGTTTCTCAATTTTAATGAATTCTCTCGAAAGAAAAAAATGAATGTACAATATGCTTTTACTGGTAATAATTACAACGACAAAATAAGTCATTAAGAGTAATTAACCCACTCCACCAGCAAATCTGTCCTTTTTTGAGCTATAAAAATATGTATCTTGGGAGTGAAGCGATGTGCTAGCTCCCCTGTGCTACCACTGAGTGAATCAAAATGCTCTAATACGTGACTGACGTCACACCCGTAACTGAACACCTGTTACAGGTGATAACAAGTTTTTAAAAAAAATATACACGTGTATCTTGAGGAGATTTTATTTATATTACTAAGCAACGAGTATAACCCAGTCTCGTTGCACTAAGGTAATAATAGCCTCGGGAAAGACGGCCTCCATCCACATACAGAGTAGAACTAATTTGTATCGCTATTGATTGGCGTACGAATGAGACGCGACTATGTGGAATGCCAAAAAGATAGAAATATGAATATTCGTTGTCATGTTCTTAGAATTTTGTCAGTCATAGATCGGTTATTTTGATATTGCGTCTTGGGTCGTGTGCCAAGGTAAGGTGAGTGAGTGAGTGAGATTGGTTGCTTTACGCCCTTATCAACACATTTAAGATGGTTATATCAAGGGCGGGAGAGCTGAGAGGGAGGCAGTTTATGATCATACCCAGGAAATAGAGATAGAGAAGAAGGGAGAGAGAGACAAAGAAAAAGAGAAAGAAAGGCACTTAAGGTCTTACCCAGGACCAATGCCAAGGTAAGGGAACTTAGAAAAAAAAGCCACAAGATGTTTGCGCACAATATTGTGAGCGTGTGGACATTTATGTAGAGTAACATATTTACGATATTTGTACGTTTTTCTTCGTAGTTGATCCTTCGCCAACCATACTATGGGCCTGTTTATGCATTCAAGAAGCACAGGTCCGATGTACCATCTCCCCTATAGCTATACTTTCGATATAAACCATCCATTGCCAATAATATTCAGATTTATATTAGAGTAAACAGAAAGACCTACATGGGTATTATAGTGTTATATCACATTACGCAATCATGACGTAACAATGATTAAACACATTATTATTAATAGTCTAAGTTACTCATCATTAAATAAATTAATTGCAGTATTGTGCAATACTAGTAAGGGAATCAGGTAACATCAGAGTAGGAATAGCCAATCACAGTGAACCACGACCATGATTTATTCTTTTATGTATTTTTGTTACAATAAACTATATATGTCAGTCGGATCTCTAGTATCAAAGCCTATATATCAACTTAAAAGGAAACACTGGAAAAAATACTCTACTTCCTGTCTTTTAAATTGCAATATGTTTTATATTTGTTGACCTAATTCGAGGAAAATGCCGATCCTACATTTCCCAATATACATCCCAGAGATACATGGATACATATTTATCCCAGATACACGGATACATAAAACCAAGTTTTTTTTAAACAGTAGCCTTTACAACAGTTAAGATGGCGTCTTGTCTGCCACTAGCCTTACAATAGAACATCTCAGCTAGCTTATTTAAGGAATATCAAGGCCTACTTAAGCTTACTCTAGAAATGTAATGCACCATGAGAGGAGAAGGTCCTTATATATGTCAAAGCACCAAGGGCAAATTAGATGAATGGACAAAAATATACTATAAATAGTTTTAGCCATTTTTATTCAAGGCATTAATTTAAAGACGGTTATATGGATGAGCTGCTAGCTAGTAAACAGACCTACAGTTATATTGTAAAGAGGTGTTGTCTTGTTATTATATAGATCCACCTATGTAGATGCACTGTGGGTTCAACAGGCATGCAATCTTTTCAAGTAGTTAGGACTTGAGCTGTTCAACAAAAGCTCAGATGCCCCATTTAGGGTCTTCGTAATTCCATTAATTGTAATCGTAGGCCTCTCACCGGGAGTACGCTTTCATAAAAGGATTATTTGAGCTTATTTGAAAGAGGGCGAACAATGAGTAGGGCTTTTCATTGGGATTATGTTCTATTTCTGAGGTTGAATTTAAAGAGTACGTATTTTTCTAGTAGCAGAGGTTAGGTGGGAGTGGGGTTGGGGGACTGGGGATTCAATGCATCCTATAGACCGAATCCCTGTTTACTCAATTGCACTGATTTGAAATTTGGACAATTTAAATAATAGGAGTAGGCCTAAGTGAACTCTTAACATGGTGTTCATAATTAACATGGTGTATGCAAAAGTACGTACGGTAATTAATTATAGGTTCATTATAGCTTTATTATCGACATATATCTAGATCTATATGAAGCGAGCAAAAAAGACAAAACTCACCTTCGGCTTTTTTGGGGATAAAGTCAAGGCTTTTGGTCTTTCCCCTTAGGTTCTCACCACTGCCATCGATCCATACATACATAGCCTGAGAATAAAGAAGTATTATATAGTAGAGGGAATGTTTTATCGGATTTAGAGTAGGCTGACAGGAAAGCTTCCATGTGGAAACGCTTTTGGGTAATTACGGTAATTATATTTAAATATCAGGCCATATTGTATACTTGTATAGCCGTCGATCAGCTAAAATACGCTTTAAGTCTATATAGGGCCTATTTAGTTCTTTAGGGCTATACAATAATAAATATAAATTTATGGGAAAAAATAACCGGTATGTCATTTTTACATCGCAAAATGGTAATTCAATAAAAGAAAACCTACCTGGCAAATCTCACCCTGGTCAAGTTCAAGGTACCTGTGAAGGACCTGCTTGTCTGTATGGGCGTTGGCTTGAATACTGGCCATGGTGAATTTATCTCTGAAATATAGGAATATGCTTAAGCATATTTGCATAATGGGTGACAGAATGAGGGAGCAGAGGTCTGAGAAGGTATATATGGCACTTGTAAGCGATGGATATTGTCTATCGATCGATCTCTTCGTGGGAATCGTTCGACTTGGGTCGATCGTTCGCCGAGGAAGCGATGCCGATGGATTTGTTTTGCCCACATCTTTGTCGGCGATTGTCTCCAAGTCTGATAGCATGACTAAAGTCGTCACCGTTGAAATCACATAAATGAGAAGGATCTGCTGAATTTTGACCCTGAAGAGTTGTTCTTTGTTAGTTTATCGAACAGTCATAGCCGCACTAATTGCAAGAATTGCGTGGGCCCTGTGTCACGGTATCGTCAGATGTCCTCAACGAAAGAAAACGTCATAAATTCAATGACGTCATAGTTCTATGTGCACGTCGGGGAGGAAGTACGGTGGATGAAAATGTCCAAGACACGGAACATGAATTTTTAATGAACTTATCTTCTCATATATTTCTATTGATCTATAGTCAAAATCTAAATCACGCCAAAGTGTATAATAGTGAGATGAAATATTTTGGGGATGTAGCTAGGCTACCAGAACTTGGCAGAAGTAAAACAGGCATAGATCTAGGCCTACCGTATTAAAACTATCAAATTCATAGGCCCTCCTGCTGTAGCCTACAGTGTAGGCCTACGGTACCGTAACGGCGGGCTGTAGGCCTAACTTCCTAAGCTATCAGCACAAATCAATAGGGCCTATAGGCTTAGCCGCTATAGCAATAGTAGGGCCTATAGGCCTAGGCCTATTCCTATTTTTTGCGTTTTCGAAAGACACAAGGCGTGCCCCTCTTTTGAGAGCATAATTTTGTCTTTAAACTATCCTGGTGGTAGACCTAGGGCCCCTAGGGCCTACGGTACATTGATTGTGCCATAGACTGAGTAGGCCTACATTATCCATCCATCTCTAGGCCCTATCCTAGACCTATCCATCTCCATTGTCCCATGCAGGTAACGATATAGATAGAGAGCATGTCTAGGCCTATCTGGCCTACAACACAGTAGACTAGCCTATCTACAGGATAGGCCTATTAGGCCTACCATGCGCCAATTCGGTAGCCTAGGCCCTAGGGGCCCTAGGTCTACATGAAGGCACATTTTAAATTATTTTAAGGACTAGGCGATAAATTAGTAATAGGCCTAATGATATAATAGGCCTACCGAGTGTGGGTCAAAATGAAAATGTAAATCTGTAGGCCTAATTGATGGAGATACCAGCTTACAATGTGAGTTGTACGCCTCTACGGTAGGCTACCCGTAGTTAGAAGAACGAATTTTGAAGTAGTAGAGTGTTGATAGAATCCAAGTGTAGCCTAGGCCTAATCATAGGCCTAAATTTATGTAAATATTAAGAAAGAGGTTAGGCTAACAAATGAATAGAAATTTCCTAATTAGGGTAGGGTGGGATAAGTGGCTCATCACAAGGGACCTTTCGTATATATCCATCTAAAATAGATTGTTTTAATTGGACCATATCGCAAATACTGATCCATGCTCTGAAATTCCCTGCCAAAAAAAGGAACTTCTACTTGATCAATTTTCTAAGAGAGAGGAGAAAAAAGTATTTCACGATGTAGGCTTCTTACCCCACTAATGGGGTTAGAAGCCCTCAGGCATTTTACCCCGTGGATTGGGCCTTTTACCCCATGGGCTATTTTAAATAACGGAGATTCAGTGATGAAATAGCAATTATTCGCTATGCAACGGTTTAACGATTAGGGGCCTATAGCCTAAGCTAAATCACTATGTTGTTAATGATCGTAAAGCTCTTTGCTACTAACGTTAGTTATGAAGCATGGCATATACTGGCTAATTGTGCCAATGCACTGGGTCAGCATGGGCACTGGGTCAGCAGGCCAGGCATGTTGGCCTAAAGTTAACCTAGTGCACAAGCAAGTCAGAAATGGAGGTTAGGCCTATTATTAGAATTTAGACTTATCCTTTTAGTCTGTGCCTCAGGTCTTCATACTTATTGCCACCGTTCAATGTCGAAATTAAAGAGAGCTACATAGTGCATAGGGTTTTGCATGTTCTGTAGGCCTACAATAGGCCTATAGTAGTTGTTTTGCGGCAGCCACAGGTCGCAATGTCTGGGCTTTAGCCGGGATCACTGACCAACTAGGGTGCCTGGTTCCATTCTAGGGACAAAGTTGAGAGACTCCCTCCAAACTGAGGGAAAGACTCTCGCTCCAAATAAACCGCAAAAATGCCATTAAATGCCATTATGACGCTTACTCCAGGGCTGGGGAAGCCATTGGTGCAATAGGCGTCTAATGACAGAATATCCCATTTAATTCAATCGATAGGCTAGACAGCCATTTTGAGCATCCACGGCTTAAAACCCCGCAGTTGCTTTGTGACTCGGTCCATGCTTGGAGGATTAACTCCTGTGCTATGGTATATAGACCAATTGTCACAGATTAAATCCGCTGCAAATGCGCAACTGTTTGGTGACATAAGTATTCAGAACCAACAAGGCCAATCCCTTATCCCATTAAACATGGGGGTGACAAAATACAACAGATTACGTATTGCAACCCAAGCATCATCAATACATACAGATAAAGGTACGATTAGCGAAGCATGTTCCAGCAACATAATGAAGTAACAAATGCTATGGCAGTTTATGTTGAATAAAACCTTTTGTTTTAAAAAAAGAAAAAAAAAGTAACAAATGCTACGCAATTCAGGAGTACACACATTAGGCCTACATGCAATGATTAACTTTTGCATCAAGGCGATGTCATACCAATAGATATCATTTGGAAAGAATGTAAGCCTATTTATTATGAATAAAGAGAATGGGGCTGGGCGCAGGAAATGGCAAATTGGTATTAATTGATGAAAATGGATATTGTTTTATTCAAAAATATCTGATATTGCAGGCGCTCAATTGCCAGTGTTCGCTTGACTATATTTAGTTATACCGTAGGCCTACCCAGATCGAGCTATATACATGTAGGCCTATATATATTATAGCTCTGCCGTACCTTAAGCTTACCAGAAACGTCATGAACTCCGGTCAATTCGAATTTATATGGTTTCACTTTAAGTATTCAATATTTTTCAGACAGTTTTTATTCGGGTTAATAATACATTAATAATACACTCTCACCCATTACAGGTGTTTTTCGTTGAGCCCTGATAAACTGTACACCGACAATTAGTATATAGAGGGGTGGTTTAATTATTTAACATGAACATTAATTTTTTATTGCACCCTAAGCATACCTCTTTATACTGCACATCACATACAGCATGTATCATAAACATATTCCGTTGCCAAATGCAAAATCTTGGAAAGTGGCCCTCCTTGATAGACCCAAGCTTATTATTGAAAGTTACCTATAACGTAAGCATAGCCAAGACATGTAGCATGTTTCATCTGTATGGGAACCCTTCTACTGTGAAATCGTTCTTAATCATTTTAGTTGTAGTACGCTAGATTTCAGGGGCGATATTTTTGTATTCAATATTTACAATACAATATTTAACAATCCCATACAAAAGACGCTGTATACCGTATGCTAAATGTATATAATAATTATATATATATATGTATAAGATTGTATCATGCCATGCAGTGGAATGCAGTCTTCAACCATTAAATCTATTGTGATAACTATGGCGGAAGAGTGTTTTTAAATGATTAAAAAATACATTAAAAAATGTCCATATTATATAAATTTATCAAATGTAAGATTGCTATAAAACAATGTTAATTAAAACGTATACATACACCTAACTAATCTATAAGTGATTGCTACATCGTACGTTAATTCTCCTCCTGTGTCCCTGTGTATCCATATATAACTAATACAACTATAAAGTACGATACATTTGTTCCGCATGCATTACTAGGTCAAATAATTAGTTTTTAATGCTTTTTTGACAGTCTTCTGTTGGGAGAGGAGTCCATCCACCCAATCCTCCACAAAATTATGACAGTCATTCCGTCGAACGTGCCATATAGATCAGAAAGTCGTTGTTCATTTAAATCTTAATCGATCTTGATATCCCAGTAGACGCAAATTGCAGCAGTTAAAATTGAATCAAGTCCCACTATACTAACACAAGGTTAAAGTCTGTTAAAGAAGACACCGCTAATAAAATCTGGCTTCAAATCAACTTCCTATTTCAGAAGTCAATCAGGAACTGGGTACATAAGGTACGCATATGCCTACATCTACAATAAACAGCCCCTGGCAGCCTGTTTACATCAAATAATAAAAAAACATCCTAATCTATTTTCCTTTGGCGAGATTGGAACTACACCTTTGGAGATAATTAGCCCTAAATGCAAGAGTGTCATATTATATGATGGAAATTACCTTACCTTAACGAAGTAGGACGTAGGTAGCTGAAACTGTGCACAGGCGAAAGGACAGTTGCAGAATGCACTAGCTTCACGTATGTTGCTGGGCTTTATGCCAAGTGACACCTGAAAAACACCCTCCCCCTCTCATGCCATTACGTAGGTAGGCACGCCCCACCCCCCTTGCCAGAAACGTAAGCTCCGCCCATAGGATGATACGTTTCTTACTAAGTTTGGTACTTTCTGCGAAAAGAACTTCACGCTCTGGCGCTCGTAAGAAAAGCAAAATACTTCACTGCCTGGTTATAAATACATTCTACCTAGAAGGGCAATATCTATATTGAGTGTATACATACATACTCCGCCGTGTATAAACCAGAACTGACTCGTTGCCACTAACTGCCAAAACATTTCTCCAAAACTTTCAATATTTTAGCGTGTGTTCATTAATTCCATTGTACATTTGATGCAGCAGTTTTTATACATTACACTTTGAATAAACTATTAATACTAGCACCTCACCTTTGTGAAGACGCATGTAGATCTATCCCCAAAGGGGTTGAGACATAATTGATCCTTGTTATCTAGCCATCTATGACAACCCTAGCAATTATATGTATACTGGTAGGCCTATAAATAGGACTAAAGTTCATAGGCAAAACTTTGTTACCATACATTTACTTTGATCTACACTAAACTACAGAGTACTCTTCATGTTGTGATGGAGACAAAATGAACAACAATCTGGAAATAGGCCAATTTCTCTGCTACTGTTGGCAAACTTAATTAGGTTACAATAATAATAAGTGTGTTTCATGCCCCTTTTTTCCCCATAAAGTTCTTCCTACCTCACTGTACCTACACCTACTTACACTCATCATCATATTGGCTTTACCTCATCACTATCATATTTGGAAACTTGTTTTATCCAAAAAGCACTGTCTTGATGACGATAACGATGAAATCCTTATGATCTAATATTGATTATGATCTCTGATGATTATTTTCATACATGTCAGAGGTATATAACTACAGAATCACATATGTAAACAATGTCCCTCTTGATGGGGTAAAGCGGTTTAAGATGTGGTAAAGCGGTTTTTTTTATTGGTGTGGTCACAGTGTAACTGGGGAAACCTTAAACGTCATGTACATGTTTCTCTTGGGCCTCACCTTTTAATACACATTTTTCTCTTGATTAGCACAGTGGCAAATCAAAACTGATGTTATAATGGCAAGATCACATTATTACAAGATACCCTATATTGTTGCCAGTCCATTTATATACATGTAGTGATTGTTGTTATTGACGATTTGACGTTAACAGATGAAAACACAGGGATATCCCTCGCCACCTAGTTTTCAGCTTATTTCAACCGGAAACAACGGTATCTTTTGCCTTAGCACCTTTGCCTCGTCTCAACCCATCTTACCCATTCCATCCCATCCCATCCCAACCCAATGGATGGACCCCAATCTATCCTTCCCCAACCAATCCCATACTGGCCATTTCAAGGCTTCAGTTCATAAACGTTTGCTAAGTTTTTATAGCACCCTTTTCCATTCATATGGGTTGGTTATTTATATGTTTGTGGAGGCAATTGAGGAATACTACTACAATACTCCCACGGCTATGTGTGAGCAGATGCTGCTTTTATTTCGAGCTAGGGCGGATGCGATTACTCCGATGTCCGTAAATTTTTTTTTTCACAAATTTATTTATTCAGGAAATTTTTACAACAACTATAGCACGCTCACCCGGAGATGAATTTTCGTTGTGCCCTGATAGAATTAATTATATTTAGACATATATATAGAGAGGGCATGAGTTATATTACAAACATTCTTATATATCATATATACATTTCATGCAACATCACAGAATAATGAAATAGAAGGATGAAATGGGTGGATGAATGAGTGGTGAGAACAGTTTCAGACTATTAGGTAATAATACAATTTGGAGGAGGTGTGAGAGTTTTGGTGATTTTTGAACACAGTTACAATTTCTCATTAAGAGCTTACCTACCGTATACATACGTACATGTATATATATTATAATATAGGCCTACTTGTATATTGAATTGTGGAAATATACAATCTTTTTACAAAAGAAAAAAGTGCAACCTCCTCTCAAGTTTAAATAACTGGACAGCCTCATTACCTCATTCACAGGGTTGGATCCAGAGGGTTCAAGGGGTGGTGGTGGTAGAGGTGGGGGTGGCGATAGATCCAAAGCCCTGTTAGGACTTTTGGACTTAGCCTTCCAGCGTGCAAGGAAAGAGGATAATTTAGATCTGAAAAATGTTAATTTAAGAAGACTAAAAAAGGGAAAAAGTTAAAAGTTCCTCATCCTCGAAATGAAGTATTTAAAAAGTCATTCATTTATTCAATGCCAACCCTATGGAATGAACTATCTGATGAGAGACAGTAAAGGTTGATAAAGGACATGAAAGGGTTTATGCGATATCTTAACCAAGAGTATATCTTGGAGACTGACAAATATCTGAGGACAGAGGAAGAACTTGAGAGTGTGCTAAACTGAATGGAGAAAGCCTAGCATTATCCTCGATTGTAGGCCTACTGTATTGTATTGAAAGAATTATTATATCAAAAGTATTGAATTTGATATTGTTGGGGAAAATGCATATGAAAAACAATCTGATTATCCTGTCAGAAACCTAGTTTAATTACAAACTACGATAGATTAATGGATACAAAGGTCACAACTACTTGCACTGATGTGTGAAAGATGTATGCTAATTACCGAAAGGAATGTAAATCCTGAGTAAAGTGATGGTAGATATAACGATAACATGAATATTGTTTATTATGTAGGGACAGGGCGGGGGGGGGGGGGGTGCTGCTGTTTACCATGGAGGGAAGGATCACGGGAGAGTCAATCCAGATGCAGTTTGACTAATCACTAAGTTATAAAGTAGTTGGAGTTGATGTATAATTGATCATGATGATTAATTAGTGAAGGACCAAATCCTCATTGATAAGGTTGGTGTATTGTTACATAACTCAGAATCTCATAACCACAAAATGCAAGACCGCTAGAATAATCGAGCATTGTAATGGTTAGTTTGTAAACAACAACAATTGTTAATTATTATGTATCTTAGTGACAGAATGATTGTATTTTATTCAGTTAACGGGCGGTCGAGGAAGACCTGCAAATGAGCAGAGGACTGAAACCTTTTCTTTGTTTCTATATCTCTGTAACTGTAATGAATTAATATTGAATAAAAGCATTATATATATTATGTATATAATATATAGACGGGGGCATAAGAGTACACAATCATGGTATCAGGGAGGTGTATCTCATTAGATACTGGTGGTATCGATGTGTCATGACCGGTTTATACCGACATTTGAACCCATTCTTGATTATATAATGTTATATGACCATGTCTATATTAATAGGCTACTCATTTTTAACATGATTTATGATTGTTATTTAAGAGATACATAATTTATGTATTTTCTGTATATTGAGTTACTTATTATATATATATAGTCATTCAAGCTAGTCCCTTACATAAGTCAGATATACAAGGCCAATGTACGAGGCCACTCGTCATGCTTGGGTGACCTTAGATGTTGTCACATGTGAGGGAACCCTGCAGGCGAGGCCCATGGTCTGATCAATTAATATTAACCCTATGTGACTCAGTCAGGAGGGCTATTATCTCAATCACCTTGTATATATGTAGCCCTATGTGTACTCACACAAAATAATTATTAGATATACATGAAATCCGTCGAATGTTTCAGGTTATAATAATACTTTATATTATTTTATTCCGCTTTATTCTATTGTTTGCTATGTGAAAAATATTGTTTACTATTTAGATGTAGAAGGGCCCGTCGGAAGAACTATCTTTGGCAGAGATGAAAGTCCTATTTTCATATAGATCTTATGTACAACAAAATGAAAATAAAGTTTCAATATATATATAATTATGTTGTCAACACTTATGTATGCAAATTAGGCTCGCCAGCCATGTGTACATTTCTACCAGCTTCAAACCTCAGGCCTGTAAATGAAATTTTAAAAAAGTCTAGACTAGCATCAATTCCCTCAGTCCAACTCAATTAGCGCGCACAGCAAACGCCTTGCTGGAGTGTAGCCGTAGTGACTCTAATATGTTAGTTTTGTTTGTTTTCGAATCTTTTGTTTTTGAAAAAAAAGAAGAAAGTCTAGCTTCAGTATCGTCTAGCATTATTTTTCGCGAACAGACAAGGTTTTTTGACCAACCATAAGATTCAATAATTTTATTTTATCTTATTCCCTGATTAGGCCGTAAGCGTATTATGACAATTAAGTACTTGCCGCTGAAGGAGCAGAGAGTATAATCGGAGCTATATTTCCTGAGTAGGCCTATCGACTGCTATCGAAAATGGTAAAATGTCGGATTTTCCGCATGGAATCATGGGATAAAAGTAAAAAAACCCACAGTGTGAAGTACTCGGTGAAAAATACTCGCCTCATACGCCCAGAAGCAACCCGGCCTACCCCCCATTTATGGTTTTCTTACTATGATACTGTAAGTGTAAATCTAATAACAAATATATGGTTTGCCTCTGAGCACGGTAGCCTACACAATATCAATGACGCTTGGTGCAAACAAGAAACTATTTCAGGCGGTTGAAATTGATCTACGGCAAAAGGAAAGTCAAAATAGAATTCCTTGAAACGCATCAACAAATAGTTATTGCATCATTGCACCCACAGCTATACGTCACCCGCTTTTTACCCCATGTAATATGGCGAACTAATTAGGGGAGGGGCATTGTTTACATCTGTGTTTAGGTATTTAAATATAGTTCTGACAATTATGTAAAAAGAAACAATCAAAGATTATAATCGAAATTGTAACGTTATTGTAGTAACGTTATTGTATAATTTGTGTCTTCATGCCCTGGGACCATACTGATTCTGATGGTGGCGCGATAACCCAAACTCGTCTATACATTTGTGTGGATGCCTGAAAAGCAACTGAATGATACCTGCAAAGTGGATTTCTCAAAATTGTATTCTCGTATATATATTATATAATATATTATATATGTTATATTCAAAGTTATAATGAGAACACCAAAACTGTAATAAAGACAAGTGGAGGATAATATAGTGCTTTAAGGTGGTTTATTCAATAAGATACCGACGTTTCAGAGTTCACATTACTCCTTCTTCAGGGTAGGTTTTATATTATAATTATAATATGTCCTATGTGGGTCAGATTTTTAGAAAATGTACAATTGGCAGCTCTACACATTTAGGCAATTCTCCTGAATTAGGCTGAAAAATGAGGAATACCAGGTATATCTGAGTATATTTGGTATCGCATTGGTTTAGAGTATCAGTTCTGTTGTGTTAAACTGCATTTTGAAGCTCATTTTTGTCTTAAATGTGGGTTATTTGAGAGGATTGGTGAAGGCGAATTGTACATTTTCTGAAAATCTGACCCTAATATTCTATTCTCATCCCCCTATATGCCTACACACACATATATATATATATAGCCTATATAGAAGAGAGCAATGGAGCACACACAGTACCTAAAGAGGATGTGTATTGTGGACTACCCCTTCTCTAATTTTGCTGGTTAATTTTGTAGGAGGGTTATTAGGGTCTCTAACGCTATCAAAGTATTAATTCTCCATCCATGGGGACAACCTTGACCGCTGCGTTATACTGTTATAGTGGTAGTATGTGGTACAGAATATGCCGTTTACAACCCCACTTATCCGGATCCATGACCATTTTCTCATCCCTGATCCATCTGATCCGGGATCTGATCTACATCCTTCATTAATATGTTCTCACCATTATAAGACCTGATGACTTGAACAGAGGATTTATTCCTAGAGCCATCTGAAATAAACAAACAAAAAGTAATTCATTTATGATGACCTCCCATTGAAACATCAGCAAGTGTCCCAAATCCCCAGTCTAAATCCCCAGTCCCAAATCAGTCCCAAACCAATAGAAATATCTATATACTGCATGCAACATGTTGGAGACAAATTGATATTTGATATCAATGAGGGATTTGGCATTGAGTGTTTTATGCTCAACCGAATTGCCTTGTTGGAACGTATTTTATTTTTTTGGACGTGTTTATTTTCAAGCAGAAAAATGGGAAAATTAGCAGAAGTAACCGCCGCAAACAGTTAGCGTTTTTATAGGTTATCTGCTGTCAGTTCTATTGATATTTCTTAGAGATATACAAAATGAATGTATTATAATAGAGGGTTCTATATGGGGTGAACAATAATATATATCCCAATATCATACTATCGTGTAAGTCAGGGTGTCTATTATTATTATAATTACGTCAATAAAATTTAATGGGAAAATGTGCTGACAGTGTGAATCCCTTAATATTAATCGAATAGCTGCTTCTCTGCTTTAAATTGTCATTTCGTAATTTCGAGTAAGTAATATATGCGGGTCATTGTTATGCCACCCTCTTGTATGGCAAGGACATACTGTTTTGCATATTTATATTAGAAGGGCAAGTCTTTGTTTCATTGCCTGTTTTTTCACCTTTCTAACGTTATCAAAGAAATATTCACGGGTTTCATCGACCATTTTACCATTCTCAGTTTTGCTAATGTTCTATATTATCTTTCTTGGTGTGATATATAATGAATAGAAAACATGTACTTATTAACAAAAAATCAATGTGATTGATATGGTATTGCTGGAAGGGTATGCTAAATGGCTTTGTCCTTTCTCAATTTACATTAATTGACTATACATTCATCCTTTGAACACTAGGTCATCCTTTTATTCAGGATTGCTTACTGTGGGCGATGAGTAGCTTCCTGTAATTTGAATGCCTGTAAATAGAACCACTGTATAATCGAAATTCAAGTTGAAGTGCAAAGATCACGGCGTAGGAAGATCTGGCTCATTCTGATTATAGGAAACAAATCCAACTCAAACTGTAATAATTATTGGTGTAACACATCAAAATTAGCCTGGATATGATAGTAATTAAGTAAACCTTTCACTCTTTTTTAGGCGTCGTTGATTTCTTTTGCTTCTGAACCAATCAATATAGCCTGATCTAGACAAAAAGGCCGAAAAGGGATTTTAAATGAATTTAATGTATATTTTCTATTATTTAGGTTTATTTGAACGGTTTATTTGGGACTTCACCCAAGACACATTCCTCAGCAGATACAACACTACTATCTACCAAGGAGGATTGACTGGATCTTATAACTACTGGAAGCCTGAGAAACAAAGACTTACTCTTTGTGGGCTCATATATTGTTGCATAACAAGATTGTTGCATAACTCAGCCATCACACGTAATCTAATGTATGGACACCGTCGGCTCAAGGCCATCGTTGTTTACAGTTTCTACCAGCAAATAATAAGAATGGAAACCGTTCTCCACTGCGATCATAAACGGTTTTGATATACATACTATATAATATATGCAAAGTTAACCTTGTACCTGATCCTTTATGCTTTTAATAATAAGTTCACATAATCTCATAAATGTTAAATTTTATCTGGTGAGGGAGTTAGCGCTTTGCCCTGTGGCTGTGGGGATGGGAATAATTGGGAGGAACATTATTGGCATGGGACATTTCAATTATTTTCTCTATGTTCTCTTATAATTTAAACAATATTCCCTTTTTATAATAATATAGAGTAATAGTAAAGGTGGTGCGCGATTGGCTATGCGATTGTTTCGCCGATTAGTTTTACTCGTCCGGTTTGGTCGTTTTTCCCCAAATAAAAAAACACAATGTATGCATTGATCGAGCTGTACCCTCAGTCTCAAGCATCCACATTCTATCACATTTTTCGAAATATCAAAATAAAAGACCGATCAGAGCGTAAGGTAAGAACCGATTTGTGGAGTAATCTCTAAAGCCCATCGCACACATGGCCGATTTGGCTCCCTATTGCCCCACGATTTGGGTCTCCTGATGAATCTTAGGATTTCCTTTCAAATCCTGATTTATGTTTTTGAAATAACATAAACCATGGTTTGAAATGAAATCTTAGGATTCATAAGAAGACTCAAATCATGGGGCAATAGGGAGCCAAATCCGCCATGTGTGCGTCAGCTTTTAAGATCAATATAAAGTACTTTCACCAGGCAGGTATATAAATATATTCCTCCTCGCTCTTACAAAACATTATTTGGTTGGTCGCTGTCCTTGACATTGAGACTTTATAGAGGTCAACAGAAACAAGGCCACAACAAGAGTTTCAGTTATAAGTATAACTATTCAGTAGCCAATGGCATCGGCGAGCACCTTATTTGCATACACAGTCACACCTTTCTTCACTGAAGCATAGCAATGCCTGGGTAAGTTTGGAACCTATCTATTAGCTTCTATTCCCGCATGCAAACATCGGGCTTTTATTGTGGAATGAGATGAGATATTTCTCAAGACCAGTGAGCACTTAAAGGCTTTAACTTAGCGTTGTCTAATCCAGGTATGGTCAAAAGATCATGGTAAACGCGTCCATTCTTGGAAGAATTCATAGCCTAGCCCCTCATCAACAATTCATTATAAAGTTTAGATCCCTTCTGCTTGGTACATCAAGAGAAAATCATTTAAATAAATGCTGTAAAACATGCACTAGTGACCGATAGAATAACTTGAAATGTGAATCAATCTTGTTTACTATTTCTATCCAGGCCAATAGCATTTAACAATGAATTCAATCAATGAATTTTTGTTCTTAATAATGAATAAACTTTTCTCTTTTATATTACAAGTACAATTATGCAAATATTGGGAAATTATGATTATATATAAACTCATGCAAGGTTTGATAATATTAAGTAATAATGGAAATGGTATTCAAGTATGCTAAGTACTAATAACCTTTATTAAAATATGGTATAATGTATATCTTTTTATTCAACTATTCATTTGAAGTGACTGCATTGGTTTTTTCAATTGGATAAAATCATTATTTTGTATCTTTTTATCATAAATATTATCTTGATAACAATTATGATCGGATGTGATGTTTACAAAGTATGTCTGAAAATAGATGAATAATATTCTTCCGGGTTGCATTTTGTATTGATAGCTTCATGGAAATAGCGCTTTAAACCTTTTGGCTTGAAGAATAATAATTAGTTTCATCTTAAACGACAGTAAACAGTTACTGAACAATTTACGTACGTGGTGAGACAGGGTGGACAAACCCTGATAAAATCAAAGGGTTTAGTTCACTTAGGGACGCACCACTTACATAGATTAATTGATGTATCCCACATGCATTTAATCGATTGGCATCTACGTTTTCGGTTTCACCATCATGGAATATAAGGCAGACCATACTCCCGATCACAGCCTAAAATTTACATTTTTTAAAAATAAATAAATACACTTCTCTGATATCAGAGAAGTGTATTTATTTATTCAAAAAATATATATCTGCAGTTATTCCCACGTCACCTGCTAACAATGAACCTAAACATTCTTCACATATCAAAATTACATGTAATTAAATATTGATATGCATCATGATATTTTTTCATTTTGCATATAATGGACGTGTTCACCTAAATGCACTTCATAATCTATGAATATTTAAGTATTATTTGCAGTATATTTTTACATGTTGTTGAGGTAAATGCAAGTTGTGAAAAGGATTTTACCATTTGTGCACGTTTGTTACGACGATGGGCATTTCTATTTCACCACAACTGCTGACATTTCGCAGTGATATTGCAGTGTCATTGCAGTTAAATCATAAATTTATTTATATACCACATTATGGAAAAGAGCTTTTAGTTATTGACCATGTTCTCCCTATTGATTAATTGGGTAATCCGATTCGCAATGAAACGGATCAGATATTTAAGTCGACATTCCTTTCCCTCCTATATTGAAACAATTGGATTTCGAAACATTCAATTTTAATATCTATACGCTTCTAAAGTTGTTCTAATTTCACATGATACCATCGACACTTTTGCCCTTACTGCAATTCTTCTATCATCCATTAACTGACTAACTGTATTATTTTAGTTTCTTTCCCACAAATTACCTTACTCTGCCTTTATGTTTGTTTCTGACCTTTTCTGTCATTTTCTCCACAGCGACTGTGATAATTTAAAACTATTTTAGACATCTTTATAATGTATTCCAGTAAACGGCTTACAGTGCTCACAGGCTCAAGATAAAATTGTCTACAATTATTAATCCCAAATTCCAACTAAAACGGCCTTAAACAGGTATAATAAAGTAAGGAAAATCCACCCTAAGAGTACTTACTTGAGTGGCGGTGGTCGGCTGATGCTACTTACTTATGCTTACTTAGTGCAATAATCCCTATCTGCCAGTCTACCATGGGGACAGTAATTGTTAATACAAAACGGGAATTCTTGTAGGCTAATTGTGCATAATATTATGGAAGATATGCATGGGTAGCTATGAAAAACCCGTTATTACGGGACTTACCTCCCCCAACCTTCTGAAACTGAACAGAGAAAATAAAATAAACGAATAAAATAAGCTGAGGAAACTATTCACGAAATCAGTCCGAAATTTTGAGTGATCCGCTGTGCAAACTTTGTATCTCTCAAAAGGAAAAGGTATCAGGATAACTATAGAATAACAGATGGATCTGGTGGGAAGAGCGTGAATAATACTCCTTCCTGCTTAAACATTTGAGTCTGTTGTATGGACACACTACGAGGAGCCTATAGTATTATGCAACAAGCCCAAAGTACAAAGTATACTTGGTACTTTGGGCTCCTAGGGATTTCAAAACGTTCCATTACAGGGTGTGATTAGAGCTAAATACGTCCTGAAGGCAGTATTGTCTACTTTCACGAAAGAGGATCATAGCTGTCAGGGTAAAAGTATGGAAAGAATTCGGCACCAAAATGAATCAATGAAATTGCAACATGGCCACTTCATTCGTACTACATAAATGTTTATGTGAATGTTTCAATTCCATTCATGAAGTAGACCAAAAGTCGCGCTTGGGGAGGTGAGGTGGAGATTTTATGCAGATGTTATCAAACTATAATATGTCGAATTAATCGAACAAAATAACACAAGGTATAATGGTATAAACAAAAGTTTTACATAAATAATTGAAAAGCTCGATGCTTTACTGTAAGGCTATACACAAATGGAAAGGGTGAAGTACTTACTTCACTATATATACAATGGACGAGAACTTATTCTATGATATAACCTTCAGAGAAATATTTCGCTTAGTATTAGAAAGACTCAAATAATTGTCATAGATGTTTTATGAACGAAATCAAAGACTGAGATTGTGTATTTAGACAAGAGTTATAAAGGATATAGCTGTTGGTCTTTTTTTTTCTTTTGGTCAGAGTATTGTTCTCCACTCAGTTGCAATGTGGCAGTAGGCACCCAACCTTGAAAGTTCTAATATGAGTATGTCGTAGCTTGCTACTAGTAGATATAATATCATATTCTGTTACGACCAACACAGAGTTACCACCCACACTTTTTGTTTTCTATGTCAGGGACTATCTATTGCGATCAAGGCCTCAACTATTGGTATACCTTAGAGAATGTACAATCAGCTCAGGACAAATTTCCAAAAAATTTCAGAAACATATTAACTTGATAAGATATCAGAATATTGGAGAATCTATTTAAAAAAGTAAAAATACACTATTCTATCACCCGCAGTTAAATGTATCATTACCAAACATAAAGGCTTTACTTTGTTCTCCTATGTTATTTTGGGGCAGAATGTAATCAAATGCCAATTATACACTTTTTGGTAGCCAGGATGATTTCTACATTGAGTACACATGGAAATGATATTATGTACATGGCTAAGCAGATAGCATGTGGAGGAGATCCCAGGAGGAGATAGGATATAATCTATCTGTAGTTACCAACTGTGATGAAAACATGGATGTAACAGATAAGAGGTCATCAGCCATCAATAAAAGAAGCTGACACACAGGACACACTACACAGATCTCCTTGGATCACTCATAGCACAACCACCACCATGAAATTTGTTGCAGCACTTCTGGTAAGAAAATAGTATGGGTATATTGAGATATATCAAACATAGTTAATTATATCTATGATGCTAATAATAATAATCACTAAAAGTACTATGTGTTCTATGTTATAAAATATTTATCTCTCTATGATATACAAGAGAGAAAGGACAGCGAGTTCAGCGGATTCATTGAGTTCAACAAGTTCTCAAATATTGACATGTACAGGAACAAATAATGGTGATCACCATCAGTATTGGTTTTATTATTATGGTTTTATTATCATGATCAAATCATATTTTAATAGAAATAATCATTAACTATTTTGTAGGCCCTCTGTGCCGTGGCCTTCGCACAAGATGAAGACAGCCTTTGCAGGAGTGTACCTGCTGTTGCCGGATTCAAGGTTTCCCAGTTTGAAGGAACATGGTAAGTATCGCATATCTAGCTAACCCAATTCTTCAATGATTTCTGAAATAGTGATTTGAGATTACCATGGGTAAAACAACTACTAGTGGGATTGACAAATACAAATAGCATGAGAAGCAAAGGGTCCACTTATGAAAAATGAAAAGATTCTTAAACCTATTTTGTTAATTCGGATGAATTCAAAGGGAGTGCATTCAACATTCAACATTCAGCATTCAACAAATTATCAAAGAAAAAGTTCTTATTCATACAACAGGAGCCGGAGCAATTTATACTAATATAACTCCTTCCCAAACAAAAGAATTTGAATCACTTCAAACAGATTGTCAGTCTACCTTCCAGTCTAGTCTGAGATTCTATCAGATTGATTCAAACTCAAAGAACATAACTAGGACAGTAGTGTTGGGCCTACTTCAGGGCTGGGAGAGTCATTGACATACAAATCTTATCTCATAGGCTCTGAACCTAGACTGCTTTGACAGGGAACCTTTTATTTGTTTAGAATGATAAATGCATAATATAGCTTAGTTAATAAAGATATAATAAAGTTACTACTCTATACTACTATACTATGCAGGTATGAGGTAGGTCAAATGAGGAGCACTGGAGCAGCCATCTTTGATGATGGATGTATGTGCAGCCGCTCTAACATGACTGTGGATGCACAGCCTGGAGCAGAGGGTGATGCTACCTACTCCTATGGCTGCAACCTGGACTCTGAGGATGGAGACAAGTCTTACTTTGACAGTCTGTATTACCCTAAGTTTTATACATGACAACTCTTTAATGATTTGTCAAGAACTTTCTTAAAAAGAATAGTACTTCCGATCTAATTCTGTTGGGTATGTTGATATGACATATTCATATAAGACTTTGCCAGGAAAATTACACAATATTTTTTTCAAGAATTTTTAAAATAGTTTTATTTGTTGTCTAAACTGAAGGATCAAGGTATCAAGATAAAATATTATTGAAATCATTTTTATACATTTCAGATATATATCATCACTCACTCCACACTCTTAACATGAGATGAGTAAAACATAGCAATATTTTACTATCATTTAATAATGTCAATAGAAAGGCTGACTTTTATATTCTATGCAAAACCATATCTTTACAGCTGAGTTGAGGGAGATGAACCCACCAGGCCAATGGCAGATGACTGTTGTTGCTTTCTTTGACCCACACAACTTCACTGTAGTAGATATGGGAGATAACTTTGCCCTCACCTACAGATGTGGAGACTATGTCCTTGCCGACTCCTACACAATTCAGGTAATATATGTTGGCCAGTGGTGGTGATATTTGAGGAATATCGCATCCTCTGAATGTGTCATCTTCATCCCACAACCATATAGCACCTAAATAAACCTTGTTAACACATTACCAGTATCATATGACCAATCTGTCAACCTGACTGAAAGAGGAACCAATTCTAGTATCAATAGGAATTGTCAAATTGTGAATATATTCAATACAGCCCCATGCACTGAAAGTATTAAGAAACTATCCAAATACACCAAGCTAAGAGCTACTTATTTCCCTGTCGTTTACCTGATAAATTATTGATAGACAGTTGTAATAAAATCTATGGAAAACTGTGTTGACTTCCAACACCACCAACTAATGCAGTCGGTCATGAATTCAGTTGTTAAAAACAAGTAGAAAAGAGCATAATCACATGATAAACCATTTATAGAACTAAAATCATTCTCAAATTCCATGTTGATTATTATCATTATGTACCTTTTCTTCCAGTTCCTGTCCCGCAAACCCACCTTGGATGATGCCACAGTAGGCAAGATGAAGGCCAAGGTAGTCGAGCTTGGAATCAACACTGACAATGTAGAATACTCAGCCGTCACACACAATGACCAGTGCCAGTACGCTTAATTCACTCAAATACTCTAATTATACTCTAACTATAATCTACATATATATTTGGAAATAAAAGAAAAATACAAACAAATATCAGTTGTTGTGTGAATTTAAATTGTAATGCTGTGATATCTATTAATTGAAAATTAAAAATAACTTTTAGATTAAAAAAAAATGACACATGAGACCCAGTCTACAATGTTATTGCAAATCAACTCAGTGTAAGTGGAGCCAACATTCTACTTTTGATTCAGTTCTTTTCCCATTTATTCTATTTGTTGACAGTTGACAATGCATAATATTATAATTAGTGGTGCAGCAAAATTCAAAACTCAAAATTCAGCTACAAACTATAGATTTTTTAAATGGGCATACTTAAATTGTCCACAACCCTCATTTTCAGCATTCTGCCCAGAGATACTTGTAAATACTCCCATTTTTTTATTATATTTCCCCCTTTTCTCCACCTATTCAGCTGAATTATCCCATAGAAGTAAATTTTCCTGTGATAATATCACAAAAACGGTAATAACTCTTGTAGAGTAGGGTCATCGGAGCTCCCATACAGAAATGAAAAGTTAATCCACATGTAATGCAGATATAATGCAGACATAATGCCCAGGTTTTCCCTGCCCATTCCATGTGTGCATTAAGTGTTCATTGAAAACCCTTCAACAGCATTAACATATGCAAATTTCATAACCTGGCCAGTGTATGTGCATTGGTAGGACTTCATGTTCATTATGTGTTCATTTAACATAACCTAATTCCAAAGCTGGGCATTATGTGTGGATTGAACTTCTATAAATACAATTCTATAACATGCTCATTAGATGTGGATTTACCAGTGCCAGTGGGTCAAACAGGAAGGGGAAGTTGGTTATACATATAGGTCAGACTACCATTTCAAACAGTTGGCAGTTGGCAGTTGAATGAATAACATCATAAGACTTAGAGACTATGAACTGACTCAGTTTGGATTATTACAGTTTTCTGCTGCTCACTCTATTTGGATGACATTTAAAGGTCATGCCTGAGTGACAATTAAGGCAGAGGATAACAAGGCACAAGTGACAGTTACAGAAGTGATATTGAAGTAGGAAATGGCTCAGGTTGAGAGTGTTGCTACCTTAATGCTTTCAGATGGACAGGTGTTCTCACTCAGTAAATTGCACAATATATCATAGCAGACAGAACATTCTCAAGGATTGGATTAAGGCTTGGAGTATGTTTATGGCTTACAAATATCATCAGTAAATACTAAGACTGTGGCAGAAGGTAAGAGGTACGTTATTAAGCATGCAAGTAAAATAAGGTTAGACAAAGGAAAGCTTTTCTAAACACATGTGGAACATTGAAGGTCATGTGACCTGGCCCATGTGTGTGCATTAAGGACCTGGCCCATGTATGTGCATTAAAGAACCTGTCCCATGTGTGTGCATTAAAGAACCTGTCCCATGTGTGTGCACTGGAGGACCTGGCCCATGTGCCCATAAAAGGACCTGTGGATTAGCCTCATTTACATGGGAAATTTTCCCACTAGTCATTGCATGTGCATTAACTATTCATTGGGTGTCCCCTTAGACCTGGTCACTGGGCCATCTTTTCCGTATCAAAATTGTAAGACCTGTTCACTGAGTTGTCCTCTATTACACGTATATCTCAAATTTTGGATTACACAATGTTTTACTGGACTAAGATCAACATTGGGGTAGGGTTCCTGAATTACTGCGCTGAAAATTAAAAATAACTTTTACATTTAAAAAAACCCAAACTTTTTAAAGTTAACTTGACACAAGAGACCCAGTCTACAATGTTATTGCAAATCAACACAACACAGTGTAAGTGGAGCCAACATTCTACTTTTGATTCAGTTTTCCATTTATTCTATTGGTTGACAGTCAGAAAGACAATGTATAATATGATATGGGCAGCTGCAATTGTTTTTTTGTGTCGCCAAGGAAACATGCATGCAGACGATGCAGTGATAACAGTCGAAGGTGATACAGGACAGAGTTTAGACAAAAAAAGTCAGCATGCGATTGATTTGTACACTGAATGGTGCAGGAGAAATGGTCTAACTCCGAATGAAAAAAAAATGAAGATTCAATGCTTTGGATCTCGAGGTATAATAACAAACTTTGGAAATGTTTCTTGCCTTGGATCTATAGTTTGTAGAGAGAGAAATTTTAAGTATCTTGGTACTACTATAAGTGAATCACTGTCCTTCAAAGACCACTTCTGTAAACAGGTACGATCTGCTCAGTGGAAGATCGGAGAAATTCGGAGAAGACGAAAGTACATGACCTCTGAAATCTGCCTGGGGCTGGTCAAGACCTATGTCCTCCCTCTGCTGGAATTCTCTAACTTCTTACTCCTAAATATGGGAGTGGGAATGAGGAGGAAAGTTCAGAAGACTTGGAATAGGGCACTTCGCCTGGCCTTAGGCAGAGAGTTAAGTAACGTCGAACTAACTGAAAGTTCAGGACTCCTTCCTATTTTGGAGAGAGCTGAAATATCATGTTTAAAACTAATTCACAAAAGACGAAGAAATTTTGACCATGTAGAGCAAGCTTTAAATCTCAGAAATAGAGTGGGTCCTGTTCTACACGTTATTAGACCAAGAACAGAAAGAATGAGAAGAAGTGTTTTCTATACAGGGAAGGTTAAATGGAATGAACTGCCATTAGACCTAAGACTGGAGGATGATCTGGATATGTTTATGTTAAAGCTTAAGACTTGGCGAAATGATATTTACAGGAGAGAAGTTGTGTGAATTGTAGAATGAAGGTATGACCTGATTGTATTTGTATAGTTGAGAAGTAATGTAATTGGTTCTGGAAGAGCCTTATAGTTCAGTATCTGTTCATATAATATGCGTGGATTTCATGTGATTGGTGTGATGGGTAGTTTTAGTTTAGTTCTGTTCTGTATGGTATTAATTGGACAAAGCCAGTTAAATAAAGAATGTTTATGAAATAAGGCAGTCCATATTATGCCAGTTTCAGTAGTAAGTGATAATGGATTATATTTCTAAGGTAATCGAAGTAGAGTGAGATTTACTCGAATATAATTTTATTAACAAGGCAACGCCTCAATTAGTCCATGGTGGACAATGGGTTTTTTCATGTGAACTATTTACATATTCTATTGGCCTTAAATGAATAATGACTGTGCTTTTTGAGATTTTGACGTGTTTGCGTCATTTTCCACAAAATAGCATTGGTCTCTATGGGAAAAAGCAACCAGTTCAGGCCATTATTGCCAATATATTTAGCATTGTTGTTTGCAGGGAATACAAAATATAGTCAGTTCTCATGAAATGGGTACACAGGGGTTACTTTTGGCTAAAAATTTAAATGCATTGAAACAAATTGCCATTTACACATATCATTGTATATTCAAGGCTTGAAAACTAAAATTGGGCACACTAATTTTAAAAACTGTGCCTTTGGAGGGGAATCCATTTTCTTAACATTGCCACCCAGATGCTTTTGGATAAAAACATTGTTGAGGTAATAAGGGCCATTTTTTAAATTTCAATATTTTTGTGCTAACGTTTCAAACTAAATATTTAGTGGAAATTGGAAAAAGAAAATATTTTTCTATTTTCAGACAGTTCATTTGAAAATCATCTTAATTTTTTGACACCGACAGTTCAAGGACATGGCAATTGTTCTAATCCTTGTCAAATATTTATGATTTCTCAAAATCAATATTATTGTACTGATACAATAATAGCAGAAAAAACATTAGGTTGAAGTTTAAAATTCTATGGCATGAACCTCTTAATAGATGCTTTAAAATGACAAAGTTTCATTTGATGATCTATAATTGTGTCAACACAGATTCAAAATGAATGTCGTTGGGTTGGCAATGTTAAAACTTCCCCAACTTTTTTCAATGATTCAGTTGTCATTGAAACAGTTTTTCGAGTATGTGATTAGATTTAGTTTGAATTCAAAATAGAGTTGTTGGAGATTACATTCCACAAACGAACTGTCACTAGATATTCATTTGCATATACATGTTTGGTATAACATTTATTCATGTACATGAAATAGGTTTCCATGTTGAGTCCAAGATAGCCTGTGTGCTCGTTTCATGAGAACTGACCATATATAAAATATAATGTACCGTTTGGAGTTCCATAGCACATAAGTACATATGGAGATTCCAAAGCTGTATGTCTCAACAAAAAAATCCTCATTTTTTAATTTTATTGCCATGGCAACGGTCAGATTTTGGTGAAAAAAATCATTTTTTCATATCAGGTCATAATATTTGGGGACCTAATTGTTTACATTGTGTACACCTTTTTAAAATTTGGCATGGTGTTAGAGCAGGCCTGAAATTTTCAAAAAGCACCAGCTACAAACTGATAGATACCCCTGGTGGCCAGAAGCTGCACACCAACAAACAGTAGAATTAATATGCCATATCTTGGCTTCTATTTGGGGATCTTCAACTATAATACCACTTCATTGATGTTTTGAAGTATGAGGAATTCATTTCTGAATGTCATTTTTTGTTCCAAGGTCATTCTCAAGGTCAAAATCTAATATGGCAACCACTAGATAACAAGAAAGTTATGAAGTTTAATCAGGATTATAAGAGGATATCTAACGCTGGTAGTAGGTCATGTGAGATCATTACGCATGCGCCAGCCACTATTTAATGAACTTGTGTAATTTAATTTATAGAATTAAATGTACACTACAAAAAGATATTAAGAAATATCAATAACAAATAGGATTAATGGATATCTAACGCCGGGTGGGCCAGGGCGGGCACATGACCTACTACCAGCGTTAGATATCCTCTTATAATCCTGATTAAACTTCATAAGGTAGGTACATTGGGTGGGCCCAACTCGTGAGAAGGGTCATTATATACAAAATGTTTTACCAGCCTGTGATAACCCCAAAATAAAAGTAACTGATAAGATTTGGGTAATTATTAGGAATGCCACTACACATGTAGAATAAGATAACCAGGTTTTATTTACAAACATTTCCTTGCACATCTTTCTTTTTCTTCAATTACTTTTGCAGATCTTTGTATCAGGATTTGATCTGTTTGGATATAATGACAATGAGGTCCAAGTTTTACAGTCTGGGCTCAGAAGTCCACTCCAAACCACAAAATAACATTAAAGTATCATTAAGACACCTATCATTAAGACACCTCAGGAAAGCCTTCAGTGCTGTAAGTATCCAATCATTGGCATACCATTCTTATCTGATCTAAGAGGCTGTGAGCCTAGACTGTTTAATATGGATTTAGATTTTGTTCAAGGTTTTATATCACCACTCCAAAGTCAATTTTGAAATTAAAAATATGAAACACTTGGTTAATTGTATAACATCTATTGTATCTATTTTTATGGTGTATCATAATATAAGGGTTTCCATCGATAGAGGGTTCTTGCCACCCATGCCTGCCACCTTCACTGTGGATTAGAATTAACATATCAAAATTCTATTCTAGGAAAAATCCAAATTTGGAACAAAAATGGGGTCTCCCAGTATATTGATTAGTATTTGTATCACTGATTAAAAGATGCAATTGTATATATAAAGGATATAGCTGTTGGATACATTTTTTTTCTGTTGGTCATTATAATTATTGTTCTCCAGTGAGTTGCAACGTGACAGTAGGCATCCAACCTTGAAAGTTCTTATATTTGCATGATGTGGTTTGCTACTAGTTAGATTAGGTGGATTCCCTGTTACCACCCACACTTTTTGTCTTCTATATCAGAGGCTATCTATTGGGGTCAAGGCCTAGACTGTCTGAACACCTTAAAAATGTATGATCAGCTTGTGATAAATTTCTCCAGAATTTCAGAAATTTCTTATAAAAATGTTAAGACAGAATATTAGAGTCTGTAAAAAAAAAGTCAAATATGCTTTTCTATCAATTGCAGTTAAGTTTGTCACTAGCAAACAACCTATACTACATGTTATTTTGGGGCAGAACATCATTAAATTCCAATTATACACTTTTCAGTAGCCAGGATGATTTCTACATGGAGTACACATGGAAATGATATTATGTACATGGCTAAGCAGATAGCATGTGGAGGAGATCCCAGGAGGATATAATCTATCTGTAGTTACCAACTGTGATGAAAACATGGATGTAACAGATAAGAGGTCATCAGCCATCAATAAAAGAAGCTGACACACAGGACACACTACACAGATCTCCTTGGATCACTCAAAGCACAACCACCACCATGAAATTTGTTGCAGCACTTCTGGTAAGAAAATATTTCAAAAAATATTATACAGTACGGGTATATTGAGATATATCAAACATAATTAATTATATCTATGATGCTAATAATAGTAATCACTAAAAGTACAATGTTGTGATGTGGCAATGTCCACCTATAAATCAGTAGACCCTGAGGGTTTGGACTTCATAGTAGTCAGTATACTTAGGAGGCTGAGTAGTAACGAGTCATTTATCACTTAGATCTATTGTACTATTCTTGGTATAGCTGAAGCTATAGTTGCAATAAAAGCCCAGCATTTTGGCTGGTAAAGACACTTCCATTTTTATGTTATAAAATATTTATCCCTCTACGATATACAAGAGAAGGGACAGCGAGTTCAGTGAGTTCAACATGTTCTCAAATATTGACATGTACAGGAACAAATAATGGTGATCGCCATCAGTATTGGTTTTATTATTATGGTTTTATTATCATGATCAAATCATATTTTAATAGAAATAATCATAAACTGTTTTGTAGGCCCTCTGTGCCGTGGCCTTCGCACAAGATGAAGACAGCCTTTGCAGGAGTGTACCTGCTGTTGCCGGATTCAAGGTTTCCCAGTTTGAAGGAACATGGTAAGTATTGCATATCTAGCTAACCCAATTCTTCAATGATTTCTGAAATAGTGATTTGAGATTACCATGGCAAAACAACTACTAGTGGGATTGACAAATACAAATAGCATGAGAAGCAAAGGGTCCACTTATGAAAAATGAAAAGATTCTTAAACCTATTTTGTTAATTCGGATGAATTCAAAGGGAGTGCATTCAACATTCAACATTCAACATTCAAGAAATTGTCGAAGAAAAAGTTCTTATTCATACAACAGGAGCAGGAGCAATAAAAACTAATATAACTCCTTCCCAAACAAAAGAATTTGAATCACTTCAAACAGATTGTCAGTCTGCCTTCCAGTCTAGTCTGAGATTCTATCAGATTGATTCAAACTCAAGGAACATTATAACTACAAAATCCCATTAGGACAGTAGTGTTGGGCCTACTTCAGGGCTGGGAAAGTCATTGACATACAAATCCTATCTCATCTCATAGGCTCTGAACCTAGACTGCTTTGACAGGGAACCTTTTATTTGTTTAGAATGATAAATGCATAATATAGCTTAGTTAATAAAGATATAATAAAGTTACTACTCTATACTACTATACTATGCAGGTATGAGGTAGGTCAAATGAGGAGCACTGGAGCAGCCATCTTTGATGATGGATGTATGTGCAGCCGCTCTAACATGACCGTGGATGCACAGCCTGGAGCAGAGGGTGATGCTACCTACTCCTATGGCTGCAACCTGGACTCTGAGGATGGAGACAAGTCTTACTTTGACAGTCTGTATTACCCTAAGTTTTATACATGACAACTCTGTAATAATTTGTCAAGAACTTTCTTTAAAAGAATAGTACTTCCGATCTAATTCTGTTGGGTATGTTGATATGACATATTCATATAAGACTTTGACAGGAAAATTACACAATATTTTTTCAAGAATTTTTAAAATAATCTTGTAGTTGATGTAACACCAAAACCAAAGAATCAGCGATTTTTTTGAAGTGGTTTTTAATTTTTCAAGTGATGTTTCGATGTAGATTCCAACGTTTCGGTACTAGGGTGTACCTTCATCAGGGAATGGGAATTTTTAAAATAGTTTTATTTGTTGTCTAAACTGAAGGGTCAAGGTATCAAGATAAAATATTATTGAAATCATTTTTATACATGTCAGATATATATATCATCACTCACTCCACACTCTTAACATGGGATGAGTAAAACATAGCAATATTTTACTATTCTTTAATAATGTCAATAGAAAGGCTGACTTTTATATTCTATACAAAACCATATCTTTACAGCTGAGTTGAGGGAGA
This sequence comes from Sthenelais limicola, assembly GCA_942159475.1. NCBI lineage: Eukaryota > Metazoa > Annelida > Polychaeta > Phyllodocida > Sigalionidae > Sthenelais > Sthenelais limicola. Next base: position 30,805,169 of record OW804100.1, read on the forward strand.
TGAACCCACCAGGCCAATGGCAGATGACTGTTGTTGCTTTCTTTGACCCACACAACTTCACTGTAGTAGATATGGGAGATAACTTTGCTCTCACCTACAGATGTGGAGACTATGTCCTTGCCGACTCCTACACAATTCAGGTAATATATATATGTTGGCCAGTGGTGGTGATATTTGAGGAATATCGCATCCTCTGAATGTGTCATCTTCATCCCACAACCATATAGCACCTAAAAAAACCTTGTTAACACATTACCAGTATCACATGACCAATCTGTCAACCTGAAAAGAGGAACCAATTCTAGTATCAATAGGAATTGTCAAATTGTGAATATATTCAATACAGCCCCATGCACTGAAAGTATTAAGAAACTATCCAAATACACCAAGCTAAGAGCTACTTATTTCCCTGTCGTTTACCTGATAAATTATTGATAGACAGTTGTAATAAAATCTATGGAAAACTGTGTTGACTTCCAACACCACCAACTAATGCAGTCGGTCATTAATTCAGTTGTTAAAAACAAGTAGAAAAGAGCATAATCACATGATAAACCATTTATAGAACTAAAATTATTCTCAAATTCCATGCTGGTTATTATCATTATGTATCTTTTCTTCCAGTTCCTGTCCCGCAAACCCACCTTGGATGATGCCACAGTAGGCAAGATGAAGGCCAAGGTAGTCGAGCTTGGAATCAACACTGACAATGTAGAATACTCAGCTGTTACACACAATGACCAGTGCCAGTACGCTTAATTCACTCAAATACTCTAATTAGACTCTAATTATAATCTACATATATATTTGGAAATAAAGAAAAATACAAACAAAAATCAGTTGTTGTGTGAATTTAAATTGTAATGCTGTGATATCTATTGATTAAAGATTAACAAGAAATTTTGGTTGTGACCAAGGAGGAAACGGTTTCCCCCGACTAATTCTACTAACATTCAACCCCAACACACGTGCGCAGGAAAAAGCGTTGTCAAGTACAACGCACGTTACTAACATTGCATAAATAAGAAGACCTCACGACGCACATTATTGCGTCGTACTCGGCATCAGTCCTGACAAACAGCTATACTTTCCCTGAGATCTAACTATAGAGTTTCCTTCATATCTTCCTTATTTAAATATAAATGTTGATAAAATTAAATATATGGGAGTAGAAAAGCTTAAGCTTTCAGAATTTAAACACATTGGCAGTGTATTTCGAGTAGAAATAGCGTTTTTTATCATTTCGAGGGGGCGTAATTTCCCCGCGATGTGTCAGGTCGTCAGAAAAATGTACAATCGTCAGCTCTACACATTTGAGTAAATCTTGATAATTTACTCTGAAAAAGGAAAAATACTAGCTATATCTGAGTATATTTGGGCTGCATTGATTGAAAGAATTATGTTAAGCTGTATTTTGAACATAATTTCTTTCTCAAATCTGAGTTATTTGAGAAGATTGGTGCAGGCGAATTGTACATTTTTTGACAACCTGACTCAGTGATGTAGGCCTACGACTAGCTTTTTATTGTTTACTTATGTAACTGAAAACTTTCTCTCATATCTGACTCATTTAAAGGCTGAATTTGATATAAACACATATTATGGGGTAAAAAAGCATGCTCTTTCCGAATTTCTTCTTTTTGGCAACGTATTTCGAGTAGAAATAGCGATTTTTATCAATTTGCGGGAGCGTAAAATCACCGCGATGTGTACGCAAGTGCGTCGGAAATTCAGGTGGGAACAGGCGGAGTCGGGTTTTCCTCATAAGGGGGCAACGCGGACGCCCAAAGAACAGGCGGCAAAAACTAGAACCTATAGGCTATAAGGTTTCCCAGTACGAGCGCCTTCGACGCTCGTACCGCCTTCCGCGGGGTAACCTTAAAAAATAACTTTTAGATTAAAAAAAAATGACACAAGAGACCCAGTCTACAATGTTATTGCAAATTAACTCAGTGTAAGTGGAGCCAACATTCTACTTTTGATTCAGTTGTTTTCCCATTTATTCTATTGGTTGACAGTCAGAAAGACAATGCATAATATTATATTTAGTGGTGCAGCAAAATTCAAAACTCAAAATTCAGCTATGAACTATAGATTTTTGAAATGGGCATACTAAAATTGTTCACAACCCTCATTTTCAGCATTCTGCCCAAAAATACTTGTAAATACTCCCATTTTATTCATTTTTCATTATATTTTCCCCTTTTCCCCACCTAATCAGCGGAATTATCCCATTGAAGTCACTTTTCCTGCGGTAATATCCCCAAAACGGTAATAACTGTATAGAATAGGGTCAGCGGAGATCAAAATTGAAGGACCTGTTGATTGAGTTATCCTCTATTAACTATCTAAAATTTAGGATTACACAATGTTTTACTGGTCTAAGACCAACATTGGGGTAGGGTTCCTGAATTACTATGCTACTAGCCAACTTTAGCTGAAAAACGGTTTCCAAGGTAGGCTACCTTCAAATTTTGGCAATTCGTCAAAAACATCCCACACTGTGAGCACCAGATGTCACAGATCCTTATAGTTATAGCTGAGGTTCTAAGCTTCGATTTGATATATGACCCATGGTGTTGTTTTTTCATGCATGGTACATCCCAAAATAAGGCCTTTTTTGGGCGTCTGCTGCTCCACTAAATGTGCAGCTGCCATTTTATGGTACATCTTATGTATGTACCATATCGTCAATTAAGGATTTCTTTGGTCCAAATATAAATTGAAGCTAACAATCAGTCTCTGACTGCTATCAAAGACAACTCTCCAACGAATCAGAGGTTTTCAGTCCGTCTTAACTTACAATCTCCTGAGTTGTCTTAAATATAATACAGTAGTTGAACATGATTGTAAGGCCCGAATTCCAGTCGTTTTTTTAAAATAGGACTGTCATTTTTGACAATGTTATAATTTTTTTTGCTCATTTTGGCATTCGTACACACAGTAGGGGCTTGGTAGTTGTCATTTAAGCATGAATGATATTTCTAAAGATTTTTCTTTTCTGTTCAAGGAGTATTTAGAAATGCAGTCGGTGCTTACCTACATTGATGCTTGGGTTCTGCACTTTACATTTATAAAGAGTGTTCACGACTGTTCTTTTGACTTATTTGTAATACAATTTAAAGATGTTTCTTCATGGTGGAAAAACAAAATTACTATCTGGATTATGTTATCAGCTGCAGACTAGGGCATAAAATACCGGTATCGATGAATGAAACAAAGCAAGATTTGCGATGCTCAGTATAACTCCATATTTTATTAGCGGCAGTCAACATTTCATTTTGTTATATTAACAAACATTTATTCCATCACACATTTTCGAGCCCACTTCAATAACTGGGGGCTTCTAAAAAGAGACAACATCTTCATGACACCATACAATAGACTTTACATCATTCCAATATGGGTGGAAATATGTCACGATCGTGCCATGAATATTTCATATGCCATTGCAGTAATCCCTTCACATCATTGAAGGTTTCTTACTTATGACTGCCAGAACAAAATACGTTCAGCGAACAATACATACGCTCTTCTATATACAAAAAGATAAAGTTTTACCAGCCTGTGGTAACCCCAAAATAAAAGGAAAATAATCAGATTTGGGTAATTATTAGGAATTCCACTACCCATGTAGAATAACATAACCAGGTTTTATTTACAAATATTTCCTTATACATCATTTTCTTCAATTACTTTTTTCAGATCTTCGTATCAGAATTTGATACGACGTTTCCCTAGTACTGCTCATCATCAATAGCAATAATGGATAAGGTACAAATGGGAAATGCATAAAACGACTAGTTCCTTCGTGACGAATTTAACGTCAAAACCAAGGCATTTCATCATACCTTATCTGTGTAAATTAACCAGTCCATACATCCAATTAATAAGTTTTGTTTATGTATCCCTTCAAACTGACATAACGAAAGGAGGTAAAATAAAGACTGCCTCTAAAATTAAAGTTCCCATACAACTTGATAAAACTGACTTATGAGACAGAAGAGAAAACACATCATGATACCATAAACACCCGAGGCATCTTCTAGAGTAATGAGCCTCATCGCCAAGATGGTATCTCTTCAATATCAGTCATGCATGGAGTTTTATATTTTAATTGCTTGTAATTCTACGGCATAGAAATATCAATACACAGAGTGATCAACTGTGTGGTACTTCAAGACGTCTATCAAAGATGGCTAAGATAGGTAATGATAACTTGCAAGGACATTTCGTGATCGGACATGTTTTATGTACCCAATGAACATGATCAGGGGGCTTTCATAATAGTTTCAGCTCCAATAAGTTATGTGGTTGGTGTGTCTTATTCTGATATAAATAATTTCCACTGACCATGCAATAATACCTCAGTGTTGAATGAACGGAAGATAAGGATAATGAAAACTTTACTGTGTATGACTGGAATGAACGTTTAGCGCTTCGAACAGGAATGTGTGCCATACCCAACATCACCAATAACGGCTGAAAAGAATAAAAGTGAGGCTTTCGTGCCTAAGTGGTGTTATAAGTGTAAAAATATAAAGTCGGTTCTGTGGATAGGTATGCTTCCTTAGCCGACATATAAATAGTTAACTTCCCTGTTAAATCAGCTGCAAGGCAGATAAAGAGTCAGAAAACTTTTGCATCACCTCTTTTTCAAATGCACTGAGGGTGAGCAAAGAATGAATGTATTCTTCAAATTATAGCTAATATAGAATAACATTAATACAACCTCAAAAATAAGGGACACTTGCTAAAGGGAATGTATCACACTTTTGAAAATAATGGGGGACTTTTTTTCGATCACTACCTACTGGTCCAGATGTAGAGAATGTGGGACTATGAAGTGCGCGACCGTGTACAACCTGATTCTTAGGGCATCAAGGGAAGCTAAAGTGGAATGCACATTTGAGGATGTAGATATACAATAACACCCTCTTGAAATAACTCTTATCACAATACTTTCGATAATTACACGCGGGACATTATATTATATATATATAGAGAGAGAGATTTTCCATGCGGTGTTATATTACACTGTCCAAGCTTACACTTTATAGAAGCATATATTACACAGCATCAGTTCTGGCGTTTCAATCGATGAATACTGGTCCTACAGCATGAAAATAGTTTCTAATTCAGCGACTATCAATTACTCTCAGAATTCTCTCATTGTAATATTTATAAGGGCAGATCTCTAGCGTTCAACAGGGACTTTCCCTTCTTCAAATATTTTTTTCTATCGCCGATCACATTATGAGTTCTAAATATTTAGACGGGTGGCTTCGTCACACGAAGAGTTCTATCTCGAGTTCTGTAAAATGCACTTCAAATGAACACGGCAGTTCCAAACATTTTACTCTGCTTGGAAAAGAGGAAAGCAATTTTTCATAGAATTCCTCATGGAGTGGAAATATAACTTCTGGTCCATCCCACAAGAAATGTGAATAACTTCATATCCCATGGGTGCTGCCACCTAGCAGTGGTCAACGCACAAGAACTTCATTACTAATCTGGTCTGTGGAACGTGTAGGATGTACACATTTCAGAGTAGCTTTGGAAATATAGCTAGCAGTTCAGTGGTCAGGAATACGTCAGTTTTGGCATATATCTCAAAATGGCCAAATCAAAAACGAAGTATGAAGAAAATTATACGAACATGACCGTACAAGTCTTATTCTAGTCAGCTTTCTGGAGCCATTCTGTATCCAAAAGAAACATATAATTTGTAGATCAGAATTTAGGCCAAATTGTTTTGTCCAGAGTTGTAGGAATTAACTGGTCATAACATACATACAGGCTGTCGTAAACAATAAAATTGAAGCCTAGCTCAACGGTTTCCATAAGGTGTCTGCTTTGAGAATAAAGCCATAAATACCCAAGAAATAAAAACAGATAGTATATTCTCTCTACAGAACACAAATTCGTCATGAAACGTTGCAGTTTTGTTGCATCATTCGTGATTTCGCAGGTTTTTTTCTCCATATCAATTCGTTATAAACACTATAGCTTTGGCTACATCGGGGAGGATGTTGTCAATCACAATAACATAAATGACATCACAAGACCATCCATACAATCACTAAGCATCTGAGATCTCGTCTGGTCTTTTACCAATTGCGTCCGGGTTGGCTAATGGGTCAAGATCAGCGAACAAATTAAACCAAGCTGACATGTCAGTCTTCTGGCCCTGTAAAAAAAAGTGAAAAGAAAAAGTTTAGGTTAGGTCTGAAATAAACAATCACTTAAATTAAAGTACTATGAGTGGTATGATAAGCTGTCCATTAAAGTCATTTTAGAGGCCAAAGTGTTTTATGTGAGATGTTAATTTTCCGTGCAAACATTATAGGTGGGTCTTGAGTGAATTGCTATGCAGGGAGTTGGTTACATGTAGGGGATTAGCAGTCATATTCCAAAGATGAAAGCCAGGTCATAAATCATTTCATTTGATGAATGTACACTCTATTTGAGATCTACTTGGAGCGGTTCGCCGTAGGGTTACCATTGGGTCGCTTTGATGTTTCTCTAAGTAGGTCTCAAACAGAATGTATACGTATATTGTATTCATTTTTCAACTTCAGCCTTAAATGTCCAACACAAGGCTGGTGCTTGCATACCTTTTTAGATTTTTGTTGTGATTTTTGTTCCTGTTGTTGTTGCTGTTGAACTAGCGGTTGACTTTGTTCAGAGATCGCTGATGCCCCTCCTGATGCTTTTCCAGATTGGGACTGTTGAGGCGGCGCCATTCCTGAATGAACAGAGTAAAGTAATTAATTTAACAAACGCTTATATAATGATCGAGGAATACAATGAAAGTGCTTTCAAATTATGAATATTTCATAAAAGACAAAATAATGGATAGCTCCATCAATCCAGCTCGCCCCAATTGGATCCGATGAAGCAACCATATCTTTTTAACATTTAGCAAAGCAGATAGAATGAGTTACTAATCAATCACAAGTTATTTTTCTATCCTGCTCTAGGTAACATTTATGATAATAAACTTATCCTAGCGAACTGTTATAACTATGTTTTTAGGAGGCCAAAAAATGTACTAAAAAAAGTTTGAATTTTGTAATGTCTTTGCTTTGTCCGTTTTTTTGTTTTTTTTTCTTATGACATATATAGACATAGACATGGGAGGTCTATCCGCCTATCCGTGCCCATCTGATTATGTCTTGTCTCTTACTGTATAAAGTGTTATATATCTTGTATTGTCTAATGTAAATTGAGAAGAAACTATTAAATCTTTAAAAGCTCCAATGAAATTTAATATACTGAACACCATCATGTTTATAATATATTGCTTATGTTCTAAAATAATTATATGTTCGTATGATTGAAACGTATCACAAAATGTGAAATATCTACGAAATAAAATTTGTAAAAATAAAAACAAAAAAAACTTCAAGCTCTCACCTTGGTTCATCATGGCTGTGATATCTAAGAGGTTGGAAGGCATGAAATCTGACTGCGATTGGTCAGTTTCTACAGGCGTATAATTGACATTAGCAGAAAGTGGCGTGTTTCCGAACACAGCCTGCCATTCCCGGGTGAAGTCATCTCCTCCAGAAGAGGGCGCATTGAGGATTTCATTCAGCAAGGCCATGTCATCTTTCTCAAGGTCTTCAGGCTCTAGGTCGTCCGACAACAGATCTTTGTTAGCTACAAATTAAAAGGTAAATTAAATAAAAGACTAATCATCATACTTAAATTCACCGTTAAAAATAAGTTAAACAGAATAAACAATTGAATAGTTCTGACACGGACCCCTATAGTCAGTGGACCCAACTCTTAGAACTAAATCAAGTTGATATGGTAATCATTCTAGTTGCTTACAGTTCGGTCCCTAAATAGATATAAATGCTTTCCCTATAACGTACATTCGGTGTATATTCTTTTCAGGCAACTAATATTAAATGTCTGAAAATTCAACCCAAATGGAAAAAAGAAGACACATTGAATACAGTCTTTTTATTTTACGTGGAGATCCCAAACCCCATATAGATGCATAATTATAAATGTGCGTGACCAGCAAATGAAGTGAATAGACAACAAACTTGAGGGTCAAATCTCCAGAAAATGTACAAATGGCCTTCACAAATCCTCTCAAATAATCAAAATTTAAGACGAAAATCAGGTTCAAAATAAGTTCAACATAACCAGACAGATTTATTGAATCAATACAATACAAAATACACTCAGATATACCTAATATATATATATATCAATTTTCGCTCTAATTTAGCAGAATTTGATAGATGTGTTGAACTGTAGATTGTGCATTTTCTGAAAATCTGACCCTTGAAGAGTCCCGACGTACACCCACAATACACCGTCTCATCTGAAGCGACACGTGTGTTTGGACTTCCAATATAGATCATGTCACAAATAAGAGCGGCGTATGACGTCAAAATTCGCAGATTGAGCGAGAGTTGAGTTAAATTTGGGGAGGTAAGTTTACAACCCCCGCTGCGCTAGACACAGGTATAAACAGTGATTAGCCTAAGTAAGACAACACTCAGTTGCTAATGAGAGACTGCAATCGTACACTCACTAATGCTTCATACGCCCCCTACTGGGGATAATTCATACTAAAATCAGCCACCCGGTTTATGAATGATTTAGGGGCACGCACAACATATATAAAGGGATGGGATATTTGGAGTTTGGACTGAATTATATTTGTTAACTTTACAATGAAAACATCAGAAATATGTGACGATGAAATATGATGATATGAATATAACCTGGAGAGAGTTTTTAATATTAACTTTCAGTTGTAAGAGAATGTGAGGTATGAAGGGTGGTAGTTTGGAGTTGTATGTAGGCGGTACCTTACGGTAAAGATCAAAGACTAACGTCCTGGGGATCAACAGCTAAGAAATCCTAAACTTTGCTCGTGTTACCCAAAACGGTAATGCTTCAAATTTGAACACCAGCATATAACATATACACAATGTGTTCCTCTTGTAATGGGAATGGCAAAACATTCACACTGCCATATGAAAAAGTTCGAGCGATGTAAAGTGATAGAGAAATCGGCGAATCACTGCTGTGGGTTTCAATAAAAAGAGCCCCAAAGATTTTTTATTGTAACGGCTATTTCTAAAAGTATCTAATTATTACTCAATGTTACCTATTGCTATGAATAAGTTTACCCATTAATTAGCTCTCTCTCTATATTAGATCTATTATATCTGTATTATAACACTATGAAACCCATGGTTCCACACCCATTAGGCACACTTTAATGATAGAGGTGTCGATTTAAGTTATGCTGATAGGTAAACGACTCATTTAATTAATAATTAGCTCCCACGTCGTTTACAAATAGGCCAAGCAAATATAACCCATAATTGTTCGATATCAGTCAACCAACCAACTTTCTTTCAAAGTTTCATTATGAAAGAAGCAAGAGCAATATGTAAACCATAGCCTAGGTCAGAAAATTAAATGATTCAATTTGTAGAGTCTAGCAATATAAAACCTTAGAATGTGTATATTGATATTTACTCCAGCTTAAATGTGCACAAGGGAGAGTGGAGTTGGAGCAAGTAAGTTGTAATTAACTCATATGTTCATGGGTTATAGACTCTCCACGGGGGGTTTAAAACCACCAAGACTCGCCCCAACAAAGGGTGCATGAACAATTGCCCAGATTAGGGATCAGCAATACCTCGCAGACTTGGAATTTGATCGGGTCTGGATTGACCGGTGGTCAAGACAAGTTGTAGAGGCATGTAGTACACCTACACCATACTACATTGTGGGTGTGAGAATGGAGTAAGGAACAGCAGACGAATCGAGTGGACAGAGAATGACTCAGGACACCAGGTAGTGTACTTGATATCAGAGGGTAGAGAGAAAAGGACTTACAAAGGAAAAGTAACCAAAAAACAAGAGACAAATATATCAGAGAAGCAAACAGAGCAGAGGGGGATAAGATATATCCAAGGAGTTGGCAGTTCAAAGGAGGATAAGAAAACCTAAGCAGCATCTAAGAGCATTATCCAGGGAGTTCATGAAAAAAGAAGTGGACATACCGTACAGGAAATAAACAATATTCCCTTAAAATAATTTTCTTGGGCTATTTTCTTATCGACACAGGAGGATTATAAAAAAAATGTCGGCCAATCTATCAGAAAATCCCGGCCTCTCTGCCCTGATTCACACAGATCTGCTCAAATGTCCCTGGTGTCGGAAGGTTTATACCAAACCTCGCCTCCTGCCCTGTCTCCATACTGTATGCCATGGATGCCTCGAGGAGCAAATGACAGTGGGAGAAAAACAAGAAGAAGAGAACACAACAAGTGCTGAGGAGGAGGAAGAAGAATCAGAAGACAGCAAAGAAAAAGAAAATGATGTTCAAGAACCGACCGAGAAGACAAAACAGTCAAACGAGGATAGGGACAGTGGAGAGAAGAAAAAAAGGGGCACCAATGGAAAGGATAAAGCCAGTGAACATGAAAAGAGCAAAAAGGAACGTGAAGATCGGAAGAAAGAGACAGAAGAAGAAGAGATGCGATCTTCTTTCCCGTGTCCAGAATGTAAAACAGTTATTCCAACACCACAGGAAGGCGCTGAAGGCTTCCAAACCAATTATTTTCTGGTAAGATATTTTTTTAAGTCATGTTGTCAACTTTCTTGCTACTCATTCATTGCTAAGAAGAGCTTCATAAAAACCCTTCACAGCAATTAAGATCGAGTTTCTTACAAATCACAATGCATGTTCTAAAAGGATCCATTCAATAATTTATTATATAGTTTGTTCTGTTCTGTAAATTCCATGAAAAAACTGCAATATATAGCTCGGGTGTAACGTAGTCTTAAATTAATTCTACCTAAAAAAAATCCACCTATTTCGAGAAGTTCTTGCCCTTTTCCTGAATAAGTGTTTCTTCAAACGAATAATTCTTTTAATTGCAGATGGCCCTGGTGGACCTTGCATCATCCCATCTGCCGGGAGATCAAGAATGTGACTACTGTCGTTACGATGACGTCGCAGCCACAGCGACGTCGTGCTGCCTGGACTGCCAGGACAACATGTGTGGGCCGTGCACGGACGCGCATCGTCGTACCAAGATCACACGTCAGCACCAGGTACGTCACAAATTTTGTCACACCACCTAATATCATTATTCAGGTTAGGGAATACCCACCCACCACCCCACCAACACACAAACACCTTTTGAATCCGGTTTCCCATTTTGTATAAAAGCCCCCAATCCCGAATCCCGCAGCTTTTCAATTTGCAATCCCGTTTTTCTATTTGAAATCTCTACCTGGAAATATTAAATCTGACTCTGAATCCCTTTCCCTTTCCCGTACGCCCTTTTAAATCCCGAATCCAGACCTAAAATAGGCCCCAATCCCGGTTCCCGAAAAGGTATTCCCTACCCAGATTATTCGTAAGAAATATATTTCTTTCATCAGTACATTGACAAAATAATGGTAAGAACATTGACATCGTTGCATTTCATAGGAATAGAAATCGGTAGAATATTATAGTCCATGAAAAGCACAAGTTATTCTTAGATATTGTTGATAAAAACAAAAGGAACTAAACGTACTGGGAACAGTAGGAGGAAGGTTTTCACAAATGTCGGCTGTACTTCACAATAAATTTTAAACCAACAAGTAAACCACAGTCAGTTGTTTATCTAAAATAAAAACTGTCCCAATCGAATTTCCAGGTTCTGCTGTTCAGCGAGATCCCCAGTGGTAAATACGACAACTTGATCAGAGAGCACCAACAGCTCTTCTGCAAGCGTCACGCCAACCAGCCTATCAGCTACTTTTGCAACAAGTGTGAGAGCATCATCTGCGACGAGTGCAAGACGACCACTCACTCCGAGCACCTCTGTTCTCTCCTGCCCACAGCTGGGCAGACCTTCATCCACCAGACCAAGAAGTCCCTATCTGTCATCAAATCCAAAGTGCCCAAGATCCAGGACCACCTCAAGTTCATCACCGAGTACAACAACCATGTGGGGGAAATGCACGAGGAGATCAGAGAGTCTATAGAAGCGCACACCGTCGCTTTACACAAGGTCATCGACAAGTACAAGACGGACCTCCTGGAGAAGCTGGAGGCTGCCAAGGAGGCGGAGAGCGCCAATAGCGTCAAGAGGCAGGAGGACCTCACCAGTATAGACCACATCTACATGAGCACCCTGGAGTACCTGGGCAGCCTGGTAGAACATGGTAAACACGAGGAGATCCTAGCGGCCAAGAGAAGCATCCAGGAGAGGCTGACTCAGCTGGTTTGTCTCACGCTGGACAGTTCCAGTGACAACGTCCATCTGCGCTTCACCCCTGGTCAGACTGACAAGGCCAGTCTGCGGGCGGTGTTTGGTAAGGTGGAGGTCAGCTATGGAGCGGCCGGTGACAAGGTGGTAAAAAGCTCGCCCGACAGCGTACCTCGCTCGCCTGGATATTATGGCATCAAGCCTAAAGCACCCATTTCTAGCCAATACATCCCTAGGATGGAGTCTATGTCTGACTTGAGAAAACTTGAGGACTTCTAACTTGCAAAAACATTTAAACTAACTAACTGGATGTGAAGATAGACTTTAGTAGCAAGAGGGGAATGCGATTTAATCTCAAACATTATGTCATGATGTCAGTATTTGTGCTTGAACACGACTTAGCTTTAAATTTTCAATCTTGGAGTGACTTGTGACAGAATGTTAGGCTTGTTTGAATTGTTTTCATATTCATGAAAGTAGGAGAAAGTGCAACCTGTGTTCCATAAGAAAAGGTAGCATTTGGATTAATTTATATATTTCTTTAATCAATCAGTTAAAATATCAATCAAAATAAGATAAACAGCCAAAGATTGTATTTAAAACTAGTAGTATTTTATATCGAAGTCTTCATGGATGCTATCATTGATAATAGACGATGGGCCGTATGCTCTAAAACATATTTATTATCCAATTGTTTACTGCTAAATGGAAATCTACTCTGTTGATATTAGGAGCGAAAAGATCAAGAAACTCTTTATGTAACGTTTACAGCTAGATACATAGATTCCAGAAATAAAGATACAAAAAAACTTATTATTTTATTAATGTGGGGGACTCGCACTACTAACTGGGCCGTCGAAAACGGATGATGTTTGATCGTGAACTTATCAGAGAGGACTGTAGATTAATTGGATGTATTTTTTATGTGTCCCAACGTTTCGGCAATCTTATTGCCTTCTTCAGGGGTTACAATTATAATAATCATTATTATTTTTAAATTGAAATGCCTTGCAGGCATACTTATAGAACATCTCTGATAACCATTAAGATATGAAAACTTATCAAAAAGTTCTCTTAAAATTTCTGGTGGCATGAATGAATTCCAGGTTTGTACTATCAAAGTGAAATAAAAACACCACACATTCGAAAGATCGAAAGACGAGTGTATGTGGAAAGGCCGGTCGGGTTGGGGTGGGGGAGGGGGGGGGGGGGTTGGTGGTTGGGGTGGGGGGGGGGGGGGGAGGTCGGGAGAGAGATGCGCTACATGAAGCGGTTGAAATACCTCCCGAGTCGGATCTACAAAATCAAAAATATATTCATGCCAAATAATGAACCACGAGGTGGTTGATATTCATACCTTGGGCTTTAGCCGCCTTTCCCTTCTTTCCAGCCTTGTCCTTGGGCGCCCCAGGTGCAGGTCTATTTAGATCAAACTTGAGGTCCTGCTCCTTCTTGATCTCTTCTATCGTCTTGTCTTCGTCTGTACCGAAATCAAGGAAATCGTTTGCTTCTGTTCCAGGCTTTTTAGCTGAATTCGAATGCGAAATGTGAATTATTGAAAAGTGTAAGGTGTAAACTGTATAAAGTGGAGCTACCACGATCATTCGTGTAATATGTTACCCCAACCGAAATGGAACGGGTTGGGAATAGTTAATTTTTTGGGAATATGTAGGCCTATTTATAATGCAAAGATGTTACGTTGTAGTTAGATACCATATTTCATTGTCAGAGTACGCCATAGGGTCAATTGGAAGACCTGCAGTTTGCAGAAATTGTATTCCTAGTTTCAATGTACATGTACTACGAACATCTATATACTGTACATTGTATTTGGATTGCTTATCGAATACGCTACATCGTACATGCATAAGAAACATTTGTAAAATAAGACGGTACTCGTGTACCATGGATGATATGAGAAACACAGTCGTAGAACTTAATTCATGTCAATTTCTATTAGGTTTACTAGAGTATTATTTTCCCCAGTGGATTCCCAATATTTCATTAATATTCTAGGATATAAAAAATAGATAAATAAAAATATTCTAGGATATTGGTACCTGGTCGCTCTATCTCCTTATCAATCTCTTCAAGCAGATTGGTCATGGACCCTTCGTCTTTGTTTGAGTCTTCTTTCTTCGCCTCGCCGAAGGATATTAACCTAAAGGAAAGGTAGGGAAAGATGCAATACAATAATGCCAAGGTTAAATTCTACGGTCGTATTTCAGGGAAACAGACACATAATTGTCAACGACAATAACATTTTCACTAAATTGTTACGAATCAAAATCCACTATCAATTGCAGCAAATTTTAAACGTATTTAGAAATAAAGATTAGAGCTTGAATAAAATCGATGCTTAATTATTGGGTTTTACAATCATTATCTAGTTTCTTTCCAATACATATTCACATTCCTAATAAATAACAATAAAATAAACAAGAGACGTTCGTACCGCAGTTTAGATGTGCTTGTGATATCAACACAACGGTCAGAAAACAAAGTTATGTACAATTAGGGGTTTTGCACAATTTCGTAAATTTCTATTTTGTTGCCATTCATTTTGGGTGACCACATGTATATTTGATGGTCTGACACCTTAATTAATAATCATACATGAATATTCATAATTAGGGCGGGCTTTAAAATACATGAGTTCTTGAGGGCAGCAGCGTACACGGCAGGGTCTACTTACTCCACCAAGTCAGCCAAATAGTCACTTGCCGGGCCCTCATTTGTTTGCCCATCGGCTCCAGCAACATTTGTACCCCCGGCAGCAGCTTGGGCTGCCGTTTGTGAGGTTGCTAGTGAAGCCGCTAGCGTGGGTATTAGAGAGGAGGAGGAGGCCTCAGCCCCTTGGCTTGGAGTCAGTAATGATGTAGAGTCAAGGGCCAGCGGCCTCATAGACTGAGCCTCATATGTTGATTGGTGACTGTCACTGGTGAGTGGTTTGTGGGGGTCATCGTCAGGGAGAGAATCAAAGGGATCATCTGATCTAATACTATAGAAAGAAATGCACAACATCAACACAACGTAAAATCTAACTGCACAATGATAAACAAGGTATCTGGAAAATATAATCAGTCACAACACAAGGTTCAAACTAATGTAATACAGCAACAAGAGCATTCGTTACAATACATACATTTGGTGAATAACGCATCTATTGAAAAATCGAGTCTAAATAAATTGTAATTAAGGTGCAGGAAGTAGTAATTCATACTTAAAGATTTAAAATATTGTGAATTGGTATGTTCTTATATACCTACAGACTAAACATGATGTCATATGGATAGATTAAGAATTGCACTGGCGTAATTATGATCACCCCCTCCCTCTACACATGACAGTCAACGACTGTTACGAGGACAATTTTAAAGCTTGACCTACATTTAATCAACACTCTGACCAAAATCAACAAAACTAACCATAGATATAATACATAGAATATCTTAGAACTATATATGTTCTTCAAAACCACCACCATACTTAACCAACATTTCACCAAAAAGAAAGCAACAGTTCTTGTTGAAATCAGAACGTAGTTCTCAGCCCCACACATTTCGACACCATAACTTAGGTTAAGAAGCAATATGAGAAATGTCAAGAATGGTTCTTAGATCTTCATAAGAAAAGACATTGAATCTAATAACCTGATGAGCAATAAGATAATAATCCCTATCCTCCTTAAAATACGCTTTAGAAAGGAGACGGAAAGTCTAATGAATTCATCAAAGCTGGGAAAGAAATCTATCCAAATGAAACAACCCAAATGAAATACGCAAAGTAATGAAGAAATAACAAAGGAATTCCTAAAACATCTCTGCACAGGATTGTTGCCTATAGCACCCAAAAGAATGAGGCCCAAAGCCCAACTGTTCTTGGCTAAAGTAATCAGAAGGCTAACACACCTAAAGAGGGGAGCGGTGTCCCACCGGGTGCTATGTGATTCCCCAGATAATTCGAGATTCAATAACTCATCATCTGAACCTTCCTTGCTGCCACCTCCGTAGAAATCTTCTACTTCTCTATGAACATCTTCTTCGTTTTCTGAACTGCTAAGTGACAAATAGTAAGATGAAACAAAACCTATTTGCTTAGTATACAAGGTGTCCGTATACTTTTGATTTTTCTAATGTAATTTGATATAAACCTCATTACAAGACGATGGAAGGCAAGTAAAGCTGAAAAAATACTTTCTTAATTACTCTCAATTTTGTCAATATCACGTTCTTGAATCCTGGAAAATGGATGTGTTATAACCCGTGCTCTTAAGCTTTTTCTCTAGCCTCTCTTCTTGTAGATAGTTCTAGACTAGCCGCAAAATATGTCTGACTGCATCGAGTAGAAAGATTATGCTTCATTAAGTCTTAGATCCCAAGAGCTTGAGTAGTACCTCTATACTAGGACACTGGTTTATACGGGTCCAATGGAGGCCCTTAGAAAATAAACACTGATAGAGTATCGATGTAGAAATCAATACTATTCTTACCGACAATTTTAATTTGATTGGAATCTTGGCTTACCATTGCGTCAACATTAAGTGTAATTATGGCCAGTGAACAAACTAAGTCTCACAATCAAACGTATACGAACGAGAAGGAAAATGCAAACTTTATAAATGCGTGAAAATAAAGAAAAGGCAGTAAAATACAATCGCTACCATCCGAAGTAAACTATACATCGAAACAAACTATGAAAAACTCATTTCAGTCACCGGACTAAGAATTCTTTCGTGGGAAGGGATTACAGCAGACGTACTTTGTAGCTCAGGGTGGATTCACTTGAGCGAACATTTGACTCATTTTACAAGGATCATCGTGGGTGCACAGATTATTCCTAATCCACACGTGATCCCTAATTATTACACTAAAAGTACAGCAGCTTATTTTTTCCACAAAACCGAAAGATCTTGTATGCTTTTAACTATTATAGAAAATACGAGCGTAATATACCAAACCAAGGGAAAATTTCTTAATCATATACATATATTTAATTTCAAAAACGTTTTATTTCATCCATTCCAAGGTAATGGAAGAGGTTGCAATGTATACCTCTTGAGTAGGGATGGATACTATGGTACTAGGTTTTAATCACTTGATGGTATCGGGTCTGAATTCTTAACCAGTGACTTGTGCTAGGGAAAAAATACGAAACAAAATAATAATATTAAATATGACGCACCCGTCCTTGGCATCCTCCTCCCGCTCAGCCTCTTCCCGACATCCAGTCTCCTCGGCTAACTTTTTAGTTGGTTCGCATAATTCCTGAAGTAGAAATAATGTGACTTCATCAGAAAAAGAGCACAGATATTTTGTTCTTACATATTATCATTACTAACAAATAACCTGCAGCATATACAGGGGAGACATTGATTATCACCATGGGTCAGTTGTAAGGATTGAATAGATGGATATCAAACATTTACGCTAAAGACAAATTAAATGGACACATCAAAAATCAACCAAAAACTCAAGAACCCAAATAAAAGGTAATTCATGTAAGCTGAGACAAAGATTTAGTAATTCTAACGCAATGTTATAAAAACACAAGAAAAAACATCAGAAACATCATTGCGATTGCGATTTTAAATGTGGCAGAAAACAGTCCTCTAAATGGGTATCATTCTAACAAGATCAGTGAAAATGAAGTATTTGTATCCCATAAATATAATCTATGTAGTCGTATTAATCATTATTACACACGTGAGAATTAAAAAGATGTAGTTCAGGGGTGCAGTTTGGTTGGTCCGAACTGTTCACGCAATCAGTTCGGGCTTCCATGGTTACATATGACTAAATGACGCAATGTCGTTGGCGCAGCGTAGACCTACAGACCGGTTACAAATGACATTGTCTCTGGCTGCGTAACTTAGGCCTACACATTGCAGTGAATCGAGCCTCCTTGAGCCAAACGTTAGGCTAGACAAGTTAAATCTACTTTTTAACATCCAAATACAGTGTGAAATAAACAGCAAATGGCACTCTGTTTGGGTTCAAACTTATCTCGACACCACCAGAAAACGGTAACTCACCCCTTTAGGGTTAAGGATAAAGATAAAGCACTAATTAAATCTGGGGTACCCCAAGGATCAATCCTAGGACCACTCCTGTTCCCAATATTTATTAATGACATTGGACATCACCTCCATCACACTAACTATCTTTTATATGCTGATGACACAGTTCTCTATCAATCTAACATGTCTATTACCAAACTATATCAAAATATGCAAACAGTCCTAGACTCCCTTGCGAAATGGTGCAAATTAGATAAATCTCTAATAAATGCCTCCAAAACCAAACTCATGATAGTCAACAAATCATCACGCAAAAATCTCCCCCCACCAAAAATTATAACACTTGATGCTAAACCCCTTGAAACTGTCCACATTTATAAATACCTTGGTGTTCTTCTGGATGACAAATTAACGTTTCAACCACACATTAAAAATATGATCAAAATTATATCACACAAAATATTTCTTTTCTTACGCATCAGAAACCTATTAACAAATAAATCAGCTCTTCTAGTTTATAAAAGTAAAATAGTACCATTTTTTGATTATGGGGATATACTCTACCATGACACGCACCAAGGTAATCTATTGAAACTTCAAAGGCTACAGAATAAAGCTCTCAGAGCCATTCAAATGGTAGATGCACAGCATCCTACACTTGATCTGCATAGGGACTTGAAGGTACCACTTCTCCATAATAGAAGAGAATTTCATCTGATATTATGTGGCCACTTTAGAACCAAATCTGACCAATATAACTCTCAAAATGACAATAAAAATACAAGAGCTTATGATGCTCCAATCCTAAAAACCTTTTTCTACAAATCTCAATCAGGCAAAAACTCAGTATTTAATAAAGTTGCAAAATCCTGGAATCAATTGCCCCGACGATCAAGGAGCATTGGAAACATTGAAACCTTCAAATCCCTTCAAAAAGAATGGCTGCTTAACACTATTGTTTGAAAAATGATTTTCCTTTTCTCCTTATTTAATGATGTGTAAATCTAGATGTATCTAGATGTGTAAATCTAGTTGGCGCCACTGCTTGTTATGTTTGAACTGTACACCTCCTTCCCGCCTAGCCGACTATATAAAGAAAATATTTTTGTTGCAAAATCAGAAGACCGGCTGTACTCCTACCCTAACGGTCTAGGTGCTTAAACCTCATGAAATATCATTGAAATACTTACAAGTATGTGGATCACTCTCATAAATTAGAGGTTAATCCCTATTGCAAACTCATTAACTACACTTGTATATATATATACTTATGGATCAACTGTGATTTTAATGTATTGTTTAATGTCATCAATGGGTCTCACTTTACATAGTGGTTATCCCATCATTATCATTATCATTACAATTTAATCATATTTTCCAACCAAGCACACGACGGCTATGTACAAATGTAACTATGTTCTTCCAAAAGCTGGGTTCCGCCAGAACATCCTACCAACCCAGTGGAAATAAAATCTTTAGAAAAAAAAGGGGGTTCGTCCCGTTTTCTGATGGGTCTCGATCAGTTTAAACCCTCCATTGTGCCATTTGCTATAATAAGCTCATCATTTCAATTACAAGAGATTCTATGGTCGTCCTGTCCACCAACTATGTTGTCCATGCACCCACAGACTAGGACAAGTACCCAAGGTTTAACGGGAGTAGATTGAGACTAGTTGAAAATAGCAATAGACAAGGCAAGATTTGGCGCTCATACTCCAAAACGCATTCCACAGTTTCCTGATGTCAGTTGGAACAATAACTATTATGTAAGATGTTAGTATCTCAGCATTGCGCACTCTCTAGATCTTTCCTTAAATTAGCATACCTCTTCTTCCTCACATTCCCATTTACGATGATTAATAATCATTTCATCATTTCCTGGAGATCTACTTTCTATAGAATCAAATATGTCACTTAGGTGTTCAAGCGAAGGTCCTTCGTTTTGTTTATCCGTGTCTTCTTCCTTTTCTTCTCCAAAGAGCTGTAAACATTTGCGGGATAACCAGGTGATTTGATTTTAAAATCACAACTTTGACAAGTTTGTTCTTTCCAAGGTACAGAAAATGGGGTGATAATAATGTTCTTCACTGCGTTGAATAGGAGGCCTGAATTCACAAACTAACATCATAGTAAAGATCAGTTTGTAGTGTCAACCCTCATCATCTATCATAGTAAAAATTTAGGCATACAGTACAGCAAGCAGAGCTTGTCACAAAAATGATAATACAGTATCTGCCCAATGTGTCACTTGACACAAACATTTAAATTTTCAAAATAGCCTAATAATTCCCATACATATTTCAGTGCCATTCACCCAAAAACACCGGGATTTTCCCCAATAGAGAGACTATCATACCTTTAGGAGGAAAACTTTCAAAGCGATTAACTCCTTCCTCGCCACAAAGTTTTAACTCGGGTTTCCAAGACATACCTTCTGTTCTTATAGCTGGGTATGAATTGCTATGAATTGCATATTCTTAGATATAATGATCACTGGCCTAAAAAAACCATTAAACCAGGATTTGAAATGAAATCCTAAGATTCATCAGGAGACCCAAATCGTGGGGCAATCGGGGGCCAAATCGGCGGATAAATGTTCAGGTTTCTAGCCTCACCTTGAGCATATTGAACTCGTAGTACTGGTAACCTTTGAAACTCTCTGAGACAGCTGTCATGGTGCGTGAAGTCTTCTCCCAGAAGTGAAGGAGCGTGGACTGGTAGTTGGCCAAGACATGGGAGAACATGTTACAGCGACTAGCAGCCAACAAATCTATCTTCTGCATCGTATCTAACTTCAGCTTATCAAAGCGAGCCTTGGTCTTCTTCACCTGAGCTTGGACCTAGATAGATAAATAGATAGATAGATAGATAGATAGATAGATAGATAGATAGATAGATAGATAGATAGAGCAATCTTTTATTTATCAAAAAAGACATTACAGGGACAAATAGGTTGGCAGACTTCTGGGAACCTATTTTGGAACTTCCCAGATCTTCCAGCCGCTCCCTTGAAAGAGGATATCACGATAATACTTATTTTTACAATAACTTTTAAGAATAATTCTCGACCTAGACACCCCCTAGATAAAAATGGCTTACTTCCAATTTTAAAGGCATAACAAAACTAGACAAGTTTTTGGTAAAGTCTGAGGACATTTTTGTGGAGGAAATATTGAGAAAATGTGAAAACTAAACAAAAGATACTTCACCAATGTGAATACGATAGAGAATAAGAGTAATCGAACCTTTCTGAACTTCTCCAACTGTTTATAAGTGTCTGGATCCAGTTCCTCGGACACATCCTTCATCCAGAGAAGAGCTCCCCGGTACTCAGTACGGGAAGACTCCATTCGGTTGATGGTCATAAGGGTATCAGAGATAGCCCTATAGCGGAACGTCTCCACTTCTTGGTACAGCCGAACTAGTGGCACTCGCAGGGCAAGCCTTTAACAGGTTGAATAAAATCATCAAAAACGATATTGGATAAGGTAATATTTTTTTAATTTAGGGGAAAATGGACTGATAAATGATATCATGAAAATAGATCGGATAATTATTGAGGAATGGGTACTTGATGAGTGTTGAAAGAAAATCAATGATTTTTTTTTTATGATTTTTTTTTTAAATAAAGGAATTAATATGAACATTACTGCGGGTTACATGTGTAGTTCTCCGACACAAGTAATTTCTACTACCCATAAACATCCATTTTTTGTTTGATATGCAAACACAGTGCATTCATCGGGTGATAAGAAGTATTCTATATCATGTAGTCCATACACTCACCTTTGTTGAGAGCTGAAACTCTGCGACTTGCCGACAGCAGCCATCATCTTGCCAGCACGCGTCTTGTCCTGCTGACTCATGGTCTTCAGGAAGCGACCCATGCCATTCTCCTCTTGGGACAGAGCTGAGGACAATCATAAAATTGGTTTTAATGGTTTAAATATTTTTTCTGTGAACATTTTCTTCTTTTTTTAAATTGCATTTCAGGCCCATTACATATCTAATACAGGATTTACGAGGAAACCAAAAAAAAAAAACAGACAAAAATGCGTAGTGTCCACCATGAACGTTTTCGCACGTTGCCTTTAAAAAGGGTAATAATCTCAATTGTAACTGTATACTGCCGAACAAAAATGTGGACGGAATGAAATAATATTACGTTAAAATACATCAAACAGCTCTATTAAGGCAAAATCTTGTCATCAATCTCAAGTCAAGGTTATATTAAACCCACAAAATGAAAATAAATAGTTCGATTCACTGGCAATATAAATAAGTGCAGGAATTACCAGGAGGCAGTATCATTGGACAATCTAGACACTTCGGAATTGGTCTTAATTTCTGTACTCAGTGTGGAGGCCTAACTCTAAAATGACACTCTTTGTATTTTAATGGATGGCAGACTCGACCGGTAAACTTGGAGGGGGTGAGAATAATTATTATTTGCTCTAACGTCATTTGAATAACTGTTGTAAAAGCATAACAACTCACTACATAGCTTATCCTGGTATTTTTCAAGACCTCGCAACAAGTCCATACACGAGGTTTGGATAGCTTTAAACACCTGCAACGATAAAATAGAAATATGAATTGAGAATTTAAACACAACTAACACACGAAATAAGTCGTAACATTCAAGAGTCAGACAGAATATACGCAAACGCATTTTAATATAAAGACCATAAATGAACATCATTTCAGAACAAAAAGTGTGTCGAAATTGTTAAAATTATACATGCATAAAGAGAGGGTCTATGTTATAGCCTCTAATGATGTAAACTACATCAAACATATTTCCAAAAACTCTAAGAGAGGAACGAGGAAATATCTTATTAATTGACGAAGTTAATAATGTCTGTTTCTTTCTGATGCTATGGACAAATATTGTCAAGGCTATTATAAGCCAGCACTATGACTATGTCAACATGTCAACTCTTACCTCCAGTTTAGCATCCAACTGTGCATCAGAAGCGACCACATGTTCATCTTCCTTTTTACCCAACTTCTTGATGACTACCTGCTTAGTGGTCCAGTACGTCTCCTTGAACTTGTGAAGGGTGGACTGTTCATTGTGGGCTAGATAACGGTCGTACTGGCCTCCGGGTTGGGCTTGTCCATAATATCCACTAAAAAGAAACATAGTTGGCACTCGTGAAACCATTGAAAACCACTGAGGGTACTTACAGAACTATTTGCTCATATAATCTATTCGGGGTATTCTAAAATATGTAAATTGAGTGATCATTGGGTTAATAAATGGAATTCATCGTGTGTTTTTTTCATTTTAGGGAAAAGGAACGCTTGCAATTCGAAGGAAATTGTTATTGGGGGATCATTGTTCTAATAAGGACACCATGTTTAGGTTAAAGGTTAGTCAAATAGAATTCAGAGGAAAATAACAATAATCGGGGGACAGCCCTGTCAGAGCAATAAGCTTCCTTTTAAACACAGAACTTCCTAGTTCTATGGTTTAAACAGTTGGCCAGCACAGATACCCACATACCGCCACATCTCTCACCAAAATTTACAAAACATAGGGGCTCTTGTTTAGTTTGTTATTAAGAAACAACAGTAGTTGTCAATTTCTAAGGACGTATACTTGGCTAAATAAGCCACCAATTAATTTCGGTAAATCAAACATTACCAAGAACTAAGGGAAATGACGAAATTAAAAGGCTTTCACACAACAATGCCCAACTATATGAAGGAAAATAATTGCGGGGTTCAAGTCCCTATGTAATTCGAATAACATGATATGCATGAGCGGAGTATACATATTTTCACCAACCACTCAAATCAAGAAAATACATACGCTTTTTCGCCTTGAGCATCACTGAACAATTGTAAGAAATGATAAAAGAGGACAAAAAGACAGTGTACTTAGAGAAACAACGTTCTGAAAATAATGAAATTTTTTACTCCAATTAACCTGCCTTGATGGGGTTTAGAGAGGAGGCAAAAAGGCTTAGTCCGAGTGACAGATATGATCGGATATTTTCGATGAATCCATACACAGAGACAGGGGCATGCGACATGCACAGCTAACATTTGTTTTTACATGTATTATACTTGGCCTATTAGTATCAGTATTAGCATGTCCTATATCAATACTATAGTGCTTATGGCAGCGTTTATAATATCAAGGAATATGTAACTATACAATAACAAAGAAATAACCAGAACATGCTCTTTCTGAAGAAATGTAAACGTGATTATATTGTATCCACAAGAAATGAAAAAAATATTTGTTGAAGTATCTTAGGCCATGTTTGTAAACTGACTCCACTGGCTATATTGAAGAATCATTTCTAATCAAATCGATAATTTCACAAATACTTACGCCATAATGATTTTTTCTCTCTTGATGTGGATGAGAAATTGTCAATCAATGGTATCTGGAATATATGATGATCATGAAATAGGCGATTATCAAATGTCAAACTGATAAAATACGGGATGGGTGACTCAGAACGACTGGGAGAGAACTTTGATACAAAGGGGTGAAAATAGGACAGGGACAGGTGAAAACAAGTTCTGAAATGTGAAGAAAAACACCAATTACATGTACTGCTCAAGCAAGTCCTTTGCAATACACCATTCCCACTTAGCTCCTATAAAACGAATTTAAAATTGACATGATGATAGTCCATATTTACAAACAAAATAAAACTATGTAGTATCAGTAACAAAAATATTAATTTCCTCAGAAAACAAAGTGGAAAAGTTTTAATCACATTTTTTTTATCTGACTTAATTAAGACCACTTTACAATAAAGTACACCTTAGGAACGGTCGTGTCAATAATAATTATAAGAACAGACGATGCATATAAGCAAGGAAAATAAAATAAAGAGTTGATATAAAATAATATAAAGAATTCAAAATATAGTATTGTTGGAATAAAACAAGCTTCTCGCAGGTTTAGATAAATGGCAAAATTCTGGTCTGGCGATAAAAACCTGCAGAACTGTTGTTATTGTGAAGTGTGTAAGAACTTCTGCAAATACACAAATCAAATACTCAGATATGCCTCGTCAGCTGCATACGAAATCCCTAGCTTGAGTAAACAAACCTTTCACCGACATCACAGAGATTACACTACATCTCTTTTATTGGAGATTGGGACATTTGGGGGATTTCATAATTAACTGGTTACATCAATCGCATATTCATGTCAATCCATTCTTAAAGTTTGATGAACCATATAAAATACATATTATTACTGGCATTTGTACCGTACAATTTCAGCATGGTCTATTTCGTGAAGGAACGGGAGTACATATCTGATCAGAAAAAATCACTCAATATTATAAAGTCGGTCTCGCTTTTTATCAAACCCTAAAAGGGGATGGTGTCAATGCTCTCAAGCATAGGGCTCTTGAGGGGTTAATTCGACAAATCGACACAGCCCTTTCTTAAATAGACAAATTTCAAAGGCAGCTAGTGACAAATGACAAAGTCACTTTCTTAGCCTGACAAATCGACAAAGACCTTAATAATCCTTAGCGACAAAAAATCGGCTGTTTTAGGTAAATATAGCGACAAACGACAAAAGAATTTACTTAGTGACAAATGACAATTACTGTCTTTTGGTAGCGACAAGAGAAATTCGATACCCCCCTCAGGAGCCCTAAGCATGACCAGGTTAGAGTTTGCTGATTGTCTAATCGTGTGTATTTCAAAGATTTTGTTCATTCATCATTAAACAAATACCGGTACCGGTGCGTGGGTATGTGAGCAATGCATTTCATGTTTAAAGTTAAATATAATGAATATTCATGCCTATACCAACATTCACTTCATAGTTATAGCTCAAAAACATAAATAAATTCTTTATCCCCAGTCTTTATCTTCATATCAGCAAGCCTGCAAGGAAGTTCATGATTGACAATCTTCACATAAACATGCATCTAAAAAAAGTTTCCAATTCAATAATTGCTCATTAGGATTAGAATAATTTTTAAAAGTTTTAACTCGAGTTTAATCTCACATACAATCTCTCACCCGCATTATCTCGCAAACTATAATACAATTTGGGTATTATCTTTATTTGACACAACAGTTACCGTACCGTAGTAAGTAAATATAGGAGTGCTAGGACCACGCCCACTCCATCAATTGCCATTGTGCAACCGGCAAAGGCACGGTAAAGGCTTTTCTGTTGGTACAGTAGGCTTTACATATCCTCATATGAAAGTAGTCAATATGCATGTGGGGCAGGGAATTGTATTTAATATTCCATTTCACCAGCAGATCGCTGGAGTTGACAGTGACTGAACAGACAGTCACCAGCCAGCTGTCGCATGCAATGGCAATGCGGCAATGGTGACTTCACACAAATCGTAAAGATTGGCAAATTAATAACATGAGCTAGCGCTGCAAATGCTCATTTTTCAGAAGGTTTGGTGAAGTGGTCTAAGTAGGGGCACGACTGATGCATAGAAAGCCGGTTGGGAATTGGTAAACAACCTCTAAATATCCACTAGTATCAGCATCTTTCTATCCCAATGGCACGAACTGTAGTTCCATATCTAGCCACAGACACAGCGTCATGGCCGAAGATGCGAAAATACAGACAGATACTTGCCTAGAAAATGGCTACCCGAGGAGTAGAACGTGTTTTAAAGGTCCGAATAGTTCTTTCGATATGTTGCAACCCTTCCAGATTCACTAGAAAACTGACCTCTCCAAGATATAAGAAAAATAGGGTCAAAACCTTACCTGACTTCAGTGGCAGAAGTCCACATCAGCCATGATTCTCATAACATCACGGAATATGCCGAACGTTACCGGAAATTGCCGAAGCTGACTCCACGTCCGATGTACGGGTCCCACAGTCTACTCGGTTTTCCCGCGGCGCGCGGCGCTGAAGATCCAGCGGATACCGTACGGATACCCTAACTTACGGCCTAATTATCCCTTCCTCTCAAACTTCAAAGACGGGGAGAGAGAATTAAAGGGGATGGGGAGCGAGGGAAAGGAGGGGAGAGGGGGAAAAAGAGAGAGGAGACAGAGATATCCACCTCTCTATTTCTACTTTCACAGCAAATCGTTGAAGCATCACCAGCCTCTACTAGGCCTAGTTTCTACTTCCAGACCGATGTAAAAAATGTGCCCCATAGGGACGGGGAATTTACACAAATTTCTTGCAAAATTTTCCCAAATGCCCAGGACGTTCCCCAATACCTCCGGGGGTCGGGGTGGGGGTTGCAAAGCCAATTGACAAGCGCATAATTCACCCCCGACCTCAAATAAAAGTTAAAGGCCGGGCACAGCATATAGAATTATATAAATGTGGACAATCGCCTCGTAAGTATGTTCGCCTTGTAAGCCAAGAAGCAACCCGGCCAAGCCCTAGAGCCTCTTTAATTGCTTCTGGGCTTACTCGGCAAATATTTTGTCCACCTCGTACTTGACACTATGATAATCTTACTAGGCCCTACATATGTAGGCCTATATAATATAAATAAGGTGACAGCATGTGACGTGTTTCAGGAAAATGAGTGTTTTTTTCAAAGTGTTTTTTACAAGATCTCTTTATTGAAATGTTCTGATCTTTAGTGGGTTTTGCTCTTATATATAGTCGTATGAATGCATGTAACAATTTTCAGGACATTGTATTAAATACATCCTTGCGTTTTGAAAGGAATCAGCTTGATCTCCTTTTTTCAAATATGATGATAACTCAAAATGCATATTTTGCGACTTATGACATATTTTTCTAAAACGGATCACCTCAAGACGTGGCGGAGTCTGGTGTAAACTTTAGATAACAGCTAAGAGCTCGCCCATAATTCTAGATCGAGTGACACACCAGGAGGCATGGAGGTGGCAGCACTCGCTTCAACGAAATCAAACGCAGGGGCGGATCCAAGGGGGGGGGCGATGACGTCTTGACCCCGCCGCCCCCCCCCCCCCTCAAAATTTCCACAAGTACCCATTTGAATGGCCCAAAGTGCTCTTTTTTACAACCCAAAGTGCCCTTTTCCTGTTGTAAGTGTAACAAGCAAAAGTGTCTTTGTTACAACCCAAAGTGCCCTTTTTTTTTCAAAGAGCCAAAACCTTTTCTAAAACCAAAGGTGCCTTAATTTCTTTTACAACCAAAAGCGTCTTGTGGTAACAGCTGTAAAAGGCTATTAAAATAATTTATAAATTAATTATGCTGTTTCAATGACTCCCTAATTTAGGTGTATGGGCCTCAAACATGTTTGCTCTGACATTAGTTCCCCCTCTCATTCAATGTCAAATACTTAAATTTGCCTTTTTTCCCTAATTATTTTTTTTGTATGTTTAAATACAAAAGAAACTGGCTGATTATGATCCAAAAACGCTCCCAGAATACACCATTTCACTCCTTCACAGGTTTTACAATTTTTTCGGAGCAACATGCCCCCAGACCCTACTTCACCCCTAGAGCACTTGCAACACCCACAAACTCAACATGGCACTATTGTCATGAACTAGTATTCCTGTATTGCTAATATTATATATATTAGTTACTGAATTTTCTTATGTATGAGACCAATTCCTTTAATTGGCAAGGTTCATTATCATGTTAGCCTTAATTTCATTACCTGGGCTTATGCTAACTGCCAGGATAGCTCACAGACAAAGTAATCTGAGCAAACTACTGATATTTCTTCTATCCATTGCTACTGGTGATTTAATGTACTGAGATGTTTAAAACTGGTGTACTAAGTTGGTTTGGTAGATATGTATGTCAATATATTATTGTTCATGGGGTATGATTGTATTCGGAGGTATTCCCCCTTTTTGGCTGTATTGTTATAGGGGTGAGGTTGAGTATTTCCATGTATTCCCCCTCTTGGCTATGTTGTTAAAATGGTTAGGTCGAGTACTTCTGAGTATTGCCTTCTCTTGGTAATTTTAGGGCGACTTTCATTTTTATACATCCCTAAATTGTTGCCAGTATTTGATATTCAGTATGATTTTATTATCATAGCATATAGCCCACTTTTTATTATTCCCTTTATTATCTTGATGTGGTATATCTTATGCTTTAATCTATTTTAATTATTTACTCTATCAGAGTTCCTCTCAGAGTATATAATCAGGGGGAGAACTCACCAGATTAAATAGTATATTCTTTAATTCAGTTTATGTCATGATTTAAGCATGTATGTGTTTGATTTGAACAGATGGTTGTTCATTTATAGATATGATTGTACTCTAAAATATATACAGCATGATAGGTAATCATTGGTTTTAGGAAATCAAACCTGTGTTTGATTTAGAAAGAGGGGAGGGAGTGATGTCATATATTGATATGTAATCTGGATTTGAATAGTAACCCCCCCTCATACAGCGACCCCCGCTACCCTATGATGTAACCTTGGTAGCATGGGAGGGTCACATGGTCAAGCCACGCTTGACCACACATAGCTTTAATAAAGACACAATGAACCAAGACTCTGACTGGCGTGCATCTGTTGAGACTTAGCTCTACAAAATACCTATAATATAACAGTAGCAACAGCTGCTTTTTAAAAAAATAATTCCACATCTTACAATTTGTATACATGGTCAACTGCCACAGTATGATTGTGTCTCCTCCCTGAGACTTGGGACATCCAATCTCATGAAAGATACAGAATACAAATATTTAGGCTTTTTATTGGATCATTCACTCTCCTGCAAACCCCACTTGCAAAATCTAATAAAAAAAGTTTCCCTAAAAATTAGACTACTTTATAAAGCGAAAAACTCATTGACCAAAAAAGCACGCCAAGATCTATACAAGATGGCTGTTTTACCACACTTTGATTACTGCGACTTTATCTATGACTCGGGACCTAAATATCTTCTTCATAAATTACAAGTACTACAAAATTCGGCATTACGTACTATCTTTGATAAAAATAAATTCGACAATGTTACAAATGAACACAAACTCTTAAACATTCTGCCTCTCAGCGACAGAAGAGAAAGACACATCATTGAAATAGCACATCATTTAGCAAAAAATCAAAATAACTTAGATAATAGAAAACTTGGGACCAGGAGTCATGCAGGGGGTCGCAGAAATTTAAAAACAATCACCCCCAGAACAACAAAAATTCAAAATTCTGTTGTATACAAGTGTCAGATTGGATGGAACAACCTCAAGACAGAGGCACACAAAATTGAAGACAGATTCGCTTTCATCAAATATATTAACCGTACCAATGATTTAAAATGACCGTTTTGGGGAGACGGCATAGGGGTTGTTGTAAGGATTATTGTTGTATGTTCTGCGCTTTGTTTCTCAATTTCTTCTCTATTTTTACAATGATGCTCAATAATTGTATACCTCACATGATTATACCGTATGTTACCAGCACCTTGTACATGCAGCCTTTCATGAGCACACTTCTTTTTGAGATGTACACATGAAAATTTAATGATTGATTGATCTTTCGAATGAATTAAATAACTAATTGTTTTCTTAATAATACTGTTTAATACTTATAGTGTTTAATATGAGCGTAGCTAGCTTAGTCAAAATGTAACCCAAATGTAACCAAGAAAAAAGGTAACGAAGAAAGGCATGTTCGGGAAGACCTCCACTTGAGAAGAACGCAATCTTTTTGTCAAACACTCTATGGCAAATAAAGAATTATCTTATCTTATCTTATGTGTTGTATGTTTTGTGTTTCTTAGGTCCTTGCAAACTGCATCCCTGCTTTTTGAAAGTCAAAATAAATAATAGAAATAAAATGATCACTTTTCATGTGTAATTAAATACCGCATTTTGTGATTCAAAAAGCACCAAATGCCTCCAAATGGCACCTTCATTTCATAATTTCCTGGGGAGCATGCCTTTTTGCCTCCGTTTTTGGGATGGACTGGTGTGCCTTTTTTATTTTGGACCCCCCCCCCCCATTTTAGGCCCTAGATCCGCCCCTGGACACTTATTTTTTTAGGGTGGTTTCCTGTGGTGTTAAGTGAGGTTACCTGTTTATTACATTTTTTAAAATATCTTTTTCAAAGACGTTGAATTCAGTATATTTTGTCTGCTGCAACAAACCGATTTGCGGCAACCGTAACTTACCACAATTAAGGCTGCCCAGTACTCACTGCTGCCTGTCCCTGCAGGGACATACTTCTAAAAGGATATTTACTGCCTGCATGAACAGGGCTCTAACTTTCGAGATGGCTTATATAGATCTCAAGTGAGGTTACCTGGGTATTGGCTTTTACTAAATATTTGTTTAAAAAATATTTGTTTAAAAGAAGTTGAATATTGACATTTTTTGCTCACTATATTTACCAAATATCTGATATAATATGAATGTTAGAGTTTTGATATCCACAGGAGTTAGTTAGGTAGGGTAAGGTGCACCAAATACTAGAAAAGGAAGTAGAAATTCCGTTACTCGATAATCTAGCCAACAACAGTGAGAAGTGTCAGTTTAATGCTATCTTCAGACTCTCTACACGCTATTACTGACACTGAGTTGATATATAGCAGGCCACACATGCCAGTGTTGTTGTTTGCCGAGCCCCATCGCAGGCCTAGTAATCCCCATTCACTGATATATAATTATAGTATTAGGATTCCTCAGTCAAAGCAGTATTGACTTCAATAATTATGATAGATTTTTTTCTTTAAATTTCATTTTTTACCAAAAGAAAACAAAGACTTACGCAAGTCTATAGGTTCAGACCCAACAATGTAAACTATGCGCGAACCCATGTGTACATATTTCATCCAAAGGCAAAGGATTGATTCGAAGGTTTATCTCATGGATAAGTAGTGTTTAAGTCGGTATTACAGACTACTTATAGAATTTACCATCGCCACCGTCAGTCCGAAATAAAGTAAGATAATTGGGGGAAAATAATATATATTCCTGTTCAAGGGGCAAGTATATATTCTCTTCCTTTTTATTTCACCTACATATACTTCATATAGGGGTGACAGTCTTTGCATTAAAACCTATATCACTGTTTCATGCATGGCGATTGTACAACTTAGGGATCCATGCGAATCTTGCCTTTCTTTCGCTATACCGATAGTTTATCGAATTCAGCATGTACATGTGTATACATGTATGTGCCTTTTGCATTGCCATTACATTGTATTCCAATCCACACAATACTGAAAAACGTTTCCAGTTCATGTATATCTTCAATTATACTATATATAGAACCCATCATGGTATCTATGTGAAACCATTACTACGTGTTATTGTCTCTCATAACGCTTGATTTCCCTTACCATGTTTCTATTTGTGTTTTATCCTTTTGAACGTTGGGTTACCACCGCCCAATTAGTTATTTACTATTGTCACATCGGAAGAAACGTACAGTGGTAATTTGAGCCCAACGCTATGCTGTAGTATAGCTTTGCATCAATGTCGATGCCATTCCCCCTGGTGTGCTATTACACGGCGCTGAGTGTCCTATTATTGCAGGCACATCATCTTCCAGCGTCCAGTGCACATGTGGCTGTTGCCGCCGCAGGACTATTATCTCTTGCGCAGGAAAATGGCAATGGCTTTTACTACAACTCACAATCGGCCTAGGAGATGCAAGGAGCATTCATTCTATTGAAAGGATCGACTTCTAAGAGATCTGTTGCTAGGTTGTGGTTGCCTTGGTACCTAAATTACAGCATCTGATACATTGCATGCAATCGTTATGCTATTGATTACTAACAGTTGAAGATATGGAACGAATAACAGCATGTTAATTGTTGTTATCCAGTAAGATAGGGACGACTTGCCGCCTTTTTGGTTGGCTGAATGAAAATACGCAAGGATAGAATCACATGCTTGAATCACTGGATTGAGAAGGAAATCGTAGACTTCAACAATGGGGAAAAATATATCCAAGAATTCCCGAAGGTAAGTTTTAGAAACACATATTAAGCAATTTCTAATACATGTATATTAAAAATTATGGGCCATCGGCTGCTCTTACCTTGTCACGTTGTCATGCCATTTCTCGAGTGCATTTGTGCTACTGGACTTGACCTGTCTGTCCTGAATAAATGGACCAGCTATTAGCCGATCGAAAATGGTAGGAACAATGATGCACCTTATTTTGGATAAAGGTCTATGAACACGGACACAATATAGATATGGCAACAACAGGTGGTTAATTCCCTTAACGAATCATTGAATAACTCTTTTATATCCTTTAAATATAATGACCCGTCAATCAATTGTCATTCCAGAATGAAGTCCACTTGCACAGAACTCAACGTCCTTCAAGTAAGTGTTATTTCGGGTGATGTTACACCATTGCTGAAGAGTCTGTCCCCACAGATTTCCCAGCATGACACGATCAACCACAGTTTTTATCGATTAGCACTTAAACATGGCAAAGGGAGGGTACAAGTGCTTCACCTCCCCCATGGAATGGTCATCAATCGCTCTTCAGCTGTGCTTAAGAACATTTATAGGGACGCCAAAGCCATATCTATATTAATTGACATGGATGAAGAAGATAATCTCCAAACTGCAATAGGTCTCATACGTGTTATACTGACTGAAACTCAATTGGAAGGGTTGTCCCTGTTTATATCGGTCAAGAAGGACTTCGAGGAAGGGAACGCCGTCTCTGAAATTGAGAAAATGGAGAGGGAACTATCGATGAACGATATTCAGGACAGGTCATGGCATGTGACCATTGGAAGGGGCTTCAATCATGAAAGGTTCAATGAAAGCCTTGTGTGGCTTGCCAACCATGACAGATTTATTGAATGAATAAGGATGGAATGAGACCAATCAGAGAAGCGAGCAATGCCATTTTTTTGTGTATCCAACTATCAATATGGCGGGCCTTAATATTAAACCGAACAATCTCCAGTGGCTGTTGGAACAGATACATGTTTTATCTATGTTATACCTATATAACTGAATATAGCATTTCAAGATAGCTACACAGGGGCATATTGGATAACCAACACATATGGGTGAAATCGTCAGTAAATGTACAATTCGTTTTCACCAATCCTCTCAAATAACCCAAATTTAAGACAACAATGAGGTTCAGATTTAAGTTCATCTAAAGCAAACAGATAGTTTGAGTCAAGGCAATGCCAAATATACTCAGATATAACCAGTATTGACCATTTTTTTAGCCTAATTTAGCAGAATTTGATAAATATGTTGAGCTGCTGATTTTACATTTTTTGACGATCTGACCCATAGCCAACACACATGTCAGCGGTAATGTTTGAGGTGGATTTGTGAACGATTAATCCCACGTCAATCACTCCTAATGGAATAGTTGATTCGTCATTCCAAGTAAAACTAGCTCATTAAACAGTGTCGAGAAGGGTCCTGTGTCCTATTACACTTGCCGTTGCCCTGCCCTCAATCCTGTATTGGTACAGCATCTATGGTATGTGTAGGCCTACATTTTGATTACATATCAAAGATTTAATTGTCTGAGAAGAAATTGTCTGAGGAATTATGATATCTTCCGAAGAGACGCAGGTCTGCAGAATTATTATTTAATGTTTAGTACAAGTTAAGGCCCTTGTCCACTAAGCCGATTCTGATGTGATTCTCACAGAATCAAGTGAAAAAGAGTCCCCTGCGGCGCAAAATCGCATGGAAATCGGCTTAGTGGATTAGGCCCTTACCATCGTAGAATTGTCAGCTCCAATGGAGCCATGGATATTATTATTTGTGTCTACTTTGTTATTAAATTCTTTATATCTGGTCACTATATTTGCATTCATTCCACAGTTGATTGATAGTATTGTTCACAGTACAGCTAGGTTAAGCTGATTTGTTTAAAGATTCGATTTAGTAATCACGATTTATTGATTGTCCAACGTCGCACACACATCGCACGGATATATTCTTGTCGCAATGCAGTTTGAGGTTGCTTGACCGGTTAATATTCATCTCAATTATAAATTATTGGCACCTCAAGATGGTATGCCAAAAAAGAGATAATTCTTATCAGATATTGTATTCCAAAAAATATGCACCATTCTTTCTGTCACAAAAGAAAAGCAAAGTGAAGTAAATAGGCGATAATTTGAGTGGCCTGGTACAGCGTTATAATTAATAAATACATCCCATTGTCTTTGTTTGTTTTTGCAAATTGAATTTTATTACTGAAGTCAAGACACATTTTCCAAGGTTACATCTAGGATAATTACATCTGTATAATATACACGCAGTGGGGTTTCTTTGTCTGACATGTTCTCAGAATCTATCATTTTACCAGCCGTTTTTACTGCTCAGTACAGTTCCGTCGACCGTCTCCGGGGAACAACGTATGTGGTTTGCGAAAATGTGATTTTGAAGCCCTTTTTGTTTTTCTCAGCCATAGGCTGAGAAAAACATATGAGTCAGTATGAAAAGTGCCAATCACTGATACTGCATCTACATCTTGATAACTTGAATAACTGTCTGTGAGGTGTTTAAGCTTAGATGTGACATCAGGCGAGGATGCCATATCTAATCCTTTCAATCAGTCTTACATGTCGCACTTCAATGTTATTGTAGGCTGATTGACAGCCATGCGTTGAGAGACTTGATTACCGCACCTTGTTTACCACTTAGGTCACGCCTCAACCGGTGCTGGTAGGCCTCTCTTAAAGCTACATTCCCAGCTAATTTCTATACAAATCTCAAATTTCACTTATTTAGAGCAGACATATCCTATTCCACATTTCCCCAAGAGTTGGGTCTCTGTCTTAATGTTGAAGATCAATATTTGAGTCTAAATAATCAAATAAATGCACTGGTGGACACGGGTATACACCCATGTCACTGAATGATTCCAAAGAGACCTGTGTAGATGGCAGTCTAAGCGTTTAGCGCATGGGCAAGTCAGCTCGCGCAGGCGCACTTAGTGTATTACAGGCTGACAGACTGGGCTCATCTCAAGATAGTGTCTACCCCTGGTGTCTACTGAACGCATCTACACTACTATGGCCGCACTCGGCCGCACTTATTCTTGTATGTCTGTGATTGTAAAATCATGGAATACAGACATTTATTGAACTTTTCAATAAGTAACAGATCGATAATAGTGAGTTTGGGAACTAATTTGAATGTAATTTCAACAGAACCATTCAATATTATTACTAGGGAATGCAGCTTTAAAGGCCTCTCTTAAAGGTGTTTGGTCATGGGCCACTCGGCGGTGAATGTCTTTGATCAAATGGGGTTTAGAGGCTGAGAAAATCGTTTCCAGTGGAAACGCCAAGTATATGAATTAAGTTGACACTGATTACAAAGTTAAATATGTAAACAGTTGATCAAATCGGTGCATAACTTGATAATTAGTTAACTTAGTACTTGTTAGTATATTAGTTGTGTTCTATACAACTATTTTTAGCAGTGGAAATTTGGGGAAGCCTTTCAGAGAGCCTTTCTGGGACTTTCTGGGACAACCTCATTTATGTCCCATCGTCTGCGGCAATGCCGGATTCCCTAGCAACACATCCTGTGAGAGTCCATAGCAATGAAAGAGAGGGGGAAAGAGATCAGAGGGGGAGGGGGAGAGCGAGGAAAAAGAGAGAGGGAGGTGGGGGAGAGGAAAGAGGGAGTGGAGGGAGAGGGAAGGGGAGGGAGAGTGCGGAAGAGGGAAGGAAAGAATGAAATAAGTAGAGGGACAGAGTGGGGGAAATCAGATAGGGTGAGGGTACATTTCTACGTAGCTACAACGTCAAAAAGAAAATACTAAGTGTGTTAGCTGGGAAGAGAATAGAGCGAGAAGAGGGGGAGAGAGAATAGGGCAGGGGAGAGGAGAAGGTGTGTATGGACAGGGAGAGAGAGACGAGAGAGGCAGGGGGAGAGGAGGGGATAGACAGTGAGAGGAAGAGGGTGACCGTCCGGAGGACGTTTACTTTGCTAGTTGTATATATTTCTAGTGTTGTGTTCTGGAGGTATAGATACAAATGCCTCGAGGTTAGCACACAAGATTTTACCAAATATTTATTTTTCTACCTATCGATAGTTAATCGATATTTCCTTTCAGTTTTTTCCATAATGTTTTCTCCCCTTTACCCACCTTGTGAGAGCCATGTTATTACATTATCTTGTTTCTACATGACCGTTACAAATCAATGTTTTTGCCTGTGTATAAATTGAAGCCTTAAGTTGAAGAACTAAACAGTTGGTAATTTTGGAATTTATATTATATTATACTATATTATATTATACTATATTATATTTTGATAAAAGGGCATATATATCTTATAAATTCTTTCTTTAGTTACATGTTTGGATAGCATTCGTACAATGTTTATACGAATGAATAACCAAGGCCGACTGGAGTTACGTCATTTGAGTGTTATTCACATTCAATGGCAGACTTCTTTCTTCTACAAAATAGCTATAGGCCTTGATATTAACCCTTATATTATATACTAATGTGTCTTTGTGCACGTGCATCCGACATCCTTCCTGCGACTTTCTATTTCATATAAAACCTTAGCCCTCTATTTCAAACATCATTAGCACACGGAAATTGGTTAGACTGACACTAATTCCATATCTATATACGTTCGCAGCGATTCATTATGGTTATTGTTAGAAAGAGGCTTCCTGTTGTTGGAGGAGTTGGGTTTCCACCAGTGCTGTGCACCTCCAGTTTTTCGCCACAGGCAAATCTCTACTATTACTAATGACGTTGCTGTGTATTTCTGATAACCTTACCGCCTATCAGACAGACATTTTAATCCCTTTATTGGTTAAAATAAATTTATTCATGAAACATTATACACATGGGAACATTTTCTGGGTCCTGACTGAAAAGAATTATTGGTTTGCTAAATGCCGTATATATATCAAAATGAACTGCGTTTAATGATCTATACACACAAGAACAAGTCAATGTAATATCCAATTGATATCAAGGTAAAGTTGAGCTATTTATAGGCATTCAGAAAAAAAATTAAAAAGGCCTTGGGCTACTCCAGAAGACAGGGCCATAAAGGAGGAGACTATAATGTCCACTTTTGGCCTACTAGATTTCCAATATCACTATTTATTACTACTCTGTTATGTTCATTAATTTCAGAACATTCTTTTTGAAATCGATATACCCAAATTATGAAGGTTTTAATAGTTTAATAATGCGATCGTTAGAGAGACCCACCACCTTACATCGGGTATGGTAGTTCTATGAGTTATATGGACCTGAGTGTGACGCTCTTAAAATACAAATACACCGAGAGTATTGGGTTTATTTGTACTTAAACATAATCACAAAATGCAAGTCATCCTTCACAAGAGTTGCACACACATCATACTCCAAGTAGACACATGTGCGTCAGACTTTTGCACTTTCAAAGAAGATAATTATGTATGGTTCAAGGGCTCACCCATATTACCTTATCGGTGACACATATATGCCTATGATTTGTATATATATAAACGCGATATCAAATCTATGATAGTTCAATTTTGTTGATGTCAGTGCTACGGTAGGCTATTGTTCGCATATATTTATATAATATATAGGCCTATCTCACTCCCATGAGAATATTGTGGTCAAGCAATGGAAGGGATAATCAAAAGTTCCTACAGTAATATCAGAGTACCAGAGGCAACATCTCTTTCACAGTTCGTATTGGACAGAGTGGGGAAACATGGCGACAAACTGGCCTTCGTAAGTTCATTTAATGATAGGTAGCCATGATAGTACTGTGTTTCTGGAAGAAACGATCAATATACATGACACAGTTTATATTATCACTTGTAAGGTTTGCTTTGGAAGAGGTTGGTTGTGCACGAACAGAAGCAACATGTTTGAATCAAATTTTACATCATCAGCATTACTTCCCATCCTCACGTTTTACCAAAGAAACCCACAAAGTATTAATTACACACCGGATTACACAGGTACCTACCAAATTCTATGCAATGGCCACAATTAATATTGATTCAATCATTTATATCTATTCTACCTGTATTATGATCCAGGGTAGGCTAGAACAATTGCAAAGCCTCCATGCTTGGATATATATATTTTATGGAAGGATAAAAGAGTGGGGTGGCTCACGTGGGGATGGAGAAGCTTATTTTTATGCTTATGGCTGCAGCAGTCCTGCAGTGAATATGATTCATGGTGTAGTAAATGATAAGTGCAACAAAATAAGTACCTATTGCACTGCTATTTTTACGACCTCAGCTATAATATAACCTTAAAAATAGGCGATCCCACTAATTACCTAAGTCGTTAGCTGGGACAATTGAAAAACCGTTACCGAAACAGTTGCCGAAGCGTTGAACAAAATAAGAAAGTGGGAATACCGACCAAAATGATCATCTTTATTACTCTTCCCTTTAACGTGCATTTTATCAACAACAAATCATCTTTAAACTGAATTTTATAGATTTTCAATATTTATTTTTTCAGTCTCTATTGGGTATCCTCAACTACAGGCTGATTGTATCATGCATATTGTATCATATTACTATTAGGGAGGTTGCGCAAGCGTAACCGTAACCGTATCCGTATCTTTTTGTGTTTGAATTACGTCACCATTTTTGTATAGAAATAAATAATGAGATGAAAAATTTTGCTTGGTATGATACGTAACATTTACGAATACCGTAGGTTAGACTTGCGGAAAATCCCTATTGCAACGTCTATCCTTATCACTAATGGCCCCATTGGATTTGATAGTAAAATAAGGATATGTGTCCGACATGCTCTAGAGCACCCATTATGTTAACACTATTCCATGCAACATCCATGAAATGAGCATATCTCGTGCATCAGGTTCCAGAACATAGGGCCTATTACATTTGCCCAGTAAATGTGTCAATATAACAGTTACCCTGCAAGAAAAAGCTAAAATATTGAAATTGGTTTCGACCCGCAGATTGACTCTGAAGATGGCCGCACAATGACGTTCAACGAGCTACAGCGATCGTTCAGATACCTCAGATGTGGCCTCTACAAACATAATGTGGTGAAGGATGATGTAGTGTTCATAATATTGCCTACTTGCATGGAATATCCCATAATATTCCATTCTGTCCTGTCGCTAGGGGGAACTATTACCTCATGTTCTCCGTCTGCATCCACAGGTAGATTTGACGCATCAACTTATCGTTAGATGAGGAAATTCTAATAACTTGAGAATTGCGTGTTAATAGGGTGTTAATTGACGTGCTGAGCATCGATAATGGTTTAAGATATTTAATTGTATGTTTTGTCTGTCATGACTTCGACAGTTCCTTCTTCTCAATTTTGCCACGTAAACAGCTGATATAGGGAGATATGAAATAGGTACCGGTATATCGGGTTTGATATCTGTTTTGCATCCTAGTAAATTAAAATACTAGTCATTGAATGTTGAGAGACTAGGATGGATCGAATGAGATACATAATATGATAATATATATATATGAGAATCGGACAGTATAAGGAGATCGAGGGTTTGTGAAAAGATAGCGTATTCTATCCAACATAGAATTATTTAAATGACTTATTTTAAAGTTCATGCTACAATCATACTAAGGAGATTTTAAAAGTTTACACTTGTGTTATTAATGCGACGTATATATTCATGGATTGCTATAGATGAAATCTCCCGTCAGGTGCTAAATAGTGGTGCATGTCATGTCTTTACCACATCGGCACACGTTGGCAAAATCAGAGAGGCTGTTCCAATGGACCACTACATGAAGGTAATTTAAGCAAATATAATTATCTAGACTCTCCGTGACAACCGCTTCTGAAAGAAGCTGCTATCGGCAGGATCACTACCCACAACAACGTCACATCCGCCATTACGGGTCCTCACGCATATATATACAGATGTGATACTTATCCCCCTCTTTGCCCACACGATCGTGCTCCCCCGCATATTTAACCCGCAATGATGACAATCTAAAGACGTTTTCCTCACAATTTTGGCCGGAATCGATACATCATTACTGTCTATAAACGACGGTAGGGTCAGGTAAAGCTCAAAATATCATCCAGAGAAGATTTGAATCGTCAGCCATTGCCACGAAATATATCAACTAACGCTGAAATGGTGTCTCCCAATACCGCCGCAAGCGCCCCTGCATATTATAACGGTCTTAGAAGTGCTGTTTGCTGCTGAAGCAAACAGCGCTGAGGGTGGGGGGTGGGGGGAACGGGACGGCTGGGATTCAGCTAAATATAAAAACAATAATAGGCATACAGATCTTGAGAAATATAACCAAACTACTAAAATAAATACATCTTTCAAACGGTTACTTTCTGGACTTTGCGCAACCAACCCGCCCCTTAGAGGGCGGAATTAGACCACCTCTAAACTTCCTTACATTGCTCAGATACCCCTGGTCTTTCTCACTTATACAGGACTCATACTCCTGGCCCTGTTTTCTATGTATTCCCATGTAAATGGGCACCATTACATCGTCTGTGAGGCAAGTCGTGTTCCTCCTGATGCCTTTTTATGGACGACTTATGTATAATATGGTACAGGAAAGTTACAATTTTAAATATAAAATTTCTAAGTGTTGGTGAAACTACTATGTGGTGTCTGAATAGTGGCCTGTAGACTGACCAAAGTAAAGTTGGTTATTATATGATGAAAAAATAGCATTTATTTGTATATATTGATTTTATTTACATTAGAAAAATAATCAAGGTGTGCAAGTCTATCCATGACACTTAGGAAAGGAGCATAAAAGAGATAATCCTTACTGTCATATTTTAAAAGGACCAACTGCGATGCGTCATAGCAGCAGATGACACAAGTCATAGGTAATAGGGGAGTGGTCATAGTAAAAAGACTTGTAATGGGAGAAAAGATCACAGTAATCAAGAAATACTCAGTGCCATGAAACTATTTGTTCCAGGAATAGGAATATCTGGTCAGTAATAATAGGAAAAGGGGTCTTAGTAATGTATTTTGGCTATGCGTAATATGTGCGAAAAAAGAGGAAAAGTCTGTAATATTACATATATTGTACAGATGACGACTCTGGGACACAACATCTCTCAAGCTTGAATTAGAAATATGAATTTGTTTGTATGCTCAAAAATGTTCACACGAATAAAGACTTGATGCATATAACATTATCTGAGAAGTGATGCACAAGTGTTATAAAAAATAGTTTCATAATTAATATATTCGGTCCGGGGGTGTTCATTCGGCCCTGCAGGCCTACATACAGAGGGTTGGAATTTTGTTTAAATAATTTTATTCCCGAGAATTTCACAATTGTGACACTTTTCATCTCGAGAAATAAATATTTAACAAATCATTTCAATTCGGAAAAACAGTACACGACTTCTTTACGGTTGTATTATTCCATCAGATTAACATACAATTGCGAACTAGTACTCTCAGATATACATATATATATAGCGATGCCAACTCTAAGTTAGCTTATACAATAAGTAATGACATTGAGCGATAGAATGATCGAGCGATGGCTGATCTATCGATATACCTCCTTATTTTACCTCCTGCATAGAGGAACGGAAATATGTAAGGGTCATTTGATGTAATATGATATATACACTGTGATATTCGTTGTCCTCCGTTTGTATTTATTGATGTAGATGGTGCCATATCGTCATATCATGAAATTAATTGGTATCGGGTTTCACTTTTCAGTAGACCACCTGTTTCATTAAATACATGCACCATTTGTCCCTCCATTTTTAAAATCGTTTATTGTCGAGCGCGCGCATGAAACATGATATAGATGCAGTGTGGGGGGGGGGGATAATGGGCATAGTCATTGTCTCTCAGTTTCGTTTGAAACCATTGAAAACATTGCCATCTATATCTATTCTCCAAAGTATCTTAACAATAGCATCAATTTTCCACTTTACTATGGCTAGAACTGTTTTGTGATCGGAAGGGCCGACGGATGTATATCTTATGAAGACTTATTGAAAGATGACGCCTCGGAATACCCCGTCACAATTATGAATGTTCGCAAAGATATTGCCTTCCTACCCTACAGTAGTGGTACAACAGGTTGTCCTAAACCTGTGAAGCTCACACATTACAGTATGGTGTACCATATGTGTCAACTAATGTAAGTATTCCATCTTCCTTTGACGATATTATCATATAAGATAAGATAAGAGGTTTTTTATTTGGTCGACATATACCATCATGAGTCTAACAAGAGTTCATTTCTTCCGGCTGTTACCACCTCATATAATGGGATATAATTGCAAAATCGGTATACTTGTTTTCAGACAGAATCACCATTTTAGGTGCTAATAAATTTGAGGCAAACACACTATCCCCTGCGACGCATTTATTTAGTTGAATAAACCTGGCTGTTTGTTTTAACTCAGGTAGATGCATCAATGCATCAGCCTCCACCACGAGTCACTGCTATGGTATTAATTCCCTCGGTTTGGTGGCTTTGGCTGTTCATGGTGAAATAACGGCCTAGTATGGCAAGCCGTTTGGGTAATGGGGGCCCCACACTGACGGTGATGGGCTTCGGGATAGACTTTGGGGATTAACCTTTGCAATGGGTATGGAAATAAATTATCACAAAGGTGCGTCGCAATAGACTCTTGTGATGACATGGTTTGCGACAGAGTTATGCGACCATAGATGACTTTAGCAGAAGATTTTGAGTTCTATATCGCAAAAGGCTATCACAAAACCCATCGCAAAGCAGAACACACTTTTGCGATCAATCACAAAGCATATTAACTTCTCCCGATAGACTACATATCGCAAACAAATATTAAACATGTCAAATAATTTTGCGATAAACTCTGCGACTGTTTCCGTCGCAAAATGCGTCGCAAAACCTGTCGGGAAGTAGCACTAACTGCTGCAACAGGAGAAACTTATTGCAAAGCTTATCACGAAGCCCATCACCATCAGTGTGGGCCCCCTATAACAATTCAAGAAACACTGTTTCTTGAGATAAAACACTGTTTTATCTTGAGAAACACTAATTTATCTCGAGAAACACTAATTTATCTCGAGAAACACTATTTTATCTCAAGAAACACTGATTTATCTCAAGAAAAACTGCTTCAAGTCAAGAAACACTGTTTTATCTCGAGAAACACTGATTTATCTCAAGAAATACCTAATTTATCTCAAGAAACACTGATTTATCTCAAGAAACACTGTTTCTCGCTTGAAAAGCAATATTTGTTGAGATAAAACAGTGTTTCTCAAGATAAAACGGTTTTTCTCGAGTTATCTCAAGAAACACTGTTTCTTGAATTGTTACCCAAACGGCTTGCCATAGCCTTGGCCCACTAACACGCAATATTATTA
Organism: Sthenelais limicola; assembly: GCA_942159475.1. Taxonomy (NCBI): domain Eukaryota; kingdom Metazoa; phylum Annelida; class Polychaeta; order Phyllodocida; family Sigalionidae; genus Sthenelais; species Sthenelais limicola. The sequence goes on from OW804100.1 coordinate 30,849,645, forward strand.
TGATAATAAAATGACGTATAGTTAGTACTCAAATGCAATAAATGATTACACATTTTCTTTTAAACCCTGCCCATTTTGTGGACATCTCAGATATCCTTAAATAAATTATTGAATAATATAGTTATTCTGACAATGCACCACCCATATTTGGCTGTAATGGCGAATAAGACACTGCATGCTAATTGATACAATCAACTCTTTTGTTTCTGTTTGTAGGCATCCAGACCTTGATTTCCTGTCAAAGGGGGACACCATTCTGTGTGTGCTGACCATGTCACACGTATTTGTAACTATTGTGTTTCTCAACATGGCTTTAATAACTGGCTGCACTACGGTCATTATACCAACCAGGGATATGGATGCATACATCCGTGCTGTATCCAAATATAAGGTTAGCAGAGTTTCTTTCTTTTGATTTTATTATTGGCCTCAAATAGTTACGTAACATATACTTAGAAATAAAATATACTTAGAAAATAGTTCTTTTCATAATTGTGTTCCCGCATTGCCACCTATAGATCATTAGCTAGTCCAGTACATTACTTTTATTAATCATTAGATGCCCGTAGATAATTTGAATGAGAAAATGGATAGAATTAAATCCATTACCATAAGAATGTGTTTATCCCCCCTCCCAGCTTATAAACGGGGCAGGCTTATAAATGGGGCCCAGCTTATAAACGGGAAAATACGGCAGTTGTTGATGTCATTCCCTTTCGATTGGGGAAATAATAAGAGAGACTAAAGGCCCTTGTCCACTAAGCCGATTGTTACGGAATTTAGTGCAAAAGGGTCCTCTGCGGCGCAAAATCGCATGAGAATCGGCTTGGTGGACTAGGGCCATATCATTATGATTGAAATAAGTGAGAAAAGTGGAGTTAAATGGGGTTCTAGGATATAATACTGTTTCCCCAGACCAGAGCTGTGGGTGGCAGTAAAAGATTGTCTGAAGAAGTCTCTTTTTATAGAACAACTTCCTGAATAAGCACTTTCCACAATAAAGTGGCATAATCAGTATTACTATTTTATTGCTAAATACAAAGTTGTGACCTCCTGTAGTTCTTTCGATAATGCATATATGCCAAGCTCACCACAACTCGCCTGTTGGAGCTAATGAATTTCCCAATGAAAATGGGGAAATAGCAATAGTATCAGCATGTTTTATTTCCAGTCTTCTAAAACCTTTATTCTCTCTTACTCTATGTTAAGGGAAAAACTGCACAGGTTGAAACCTAGTAGTTAAACTTAGCTGGCATTTTATATTACTGCATGAGTGAGGGTATTCTACATCAAGTGTAATCTTTGGTTCATTTTTCAGCATTTCAAAAATTGATATAAAGCAAAATGGTGTGTGTGTGTGTGCGGGGGGGGGGGGGAAACCTTACTCTGGGCCCCTCACATTGATTGGGGGGGGGGGGACATTGGCCCTGTGACCCCCCCCCCCCACACACACACCCACACTTCCTATACATCACTGTATAATTTAACACGTATAGGTATTCAACCATGTAAGTGCTGTGTCAGGATAAGACTACCTGTTTTCATGAAGAATGCAACGCCCATCTCCCTTAGGGAGCACAGTCACATTTCAAAATTTAATTGCATTCTGATACTGCAATATGAGAAGCTGGCAGTGTTATAATACTACATTCATTGTTCTAATGGCACTGCAGGCCACGGCTCTTCACCTAATTCCTCCGGCTATAAAACACCTGATAGACAAGAGGGAGGAGGATGTAATTACTACTTGGCCAAGTGTCCATACTGTCTTCAGCACAGCTTCAATATTACAACCAGACCTACAGGAGGAATTACGGCCAGTTCTTTCTCCAGGGGCGAAAGTTCGTGAGAGTAAGGAGACCTTATCATAAACAATACATGTAGCAATTCAATTCAATTCAAGTACAAAACGGAGGCCCACTTTTGAAACCTAGATTAGCCGTTTGAAACCTAGATGTAGCCGCAGCCGCATACAAAAATTGTGCATAAAGGGTGGTATCCACTGGCTGCGGTAAGCTCTGCGGTAAGCTTTAATTGCGCTTGCGCTTGTGCTGGTTCTGTAGGTGCGGTGAGGAATGGCGAGTCCAAGAGTCCATTTTCGGCAATCAAAAAATGACTCACTCCATCAAAAATCAATCACTAAAGCCAGGACTTTTCTGAACGTGATATCTTCCTTAGAGAATGTACTGCGGTAAGCTCTGCGGTAAGCCTTGTGATGGTTTGTGCTGGTTCTGTAGGTGGAGAGGAATGATGAGGCCCTGCCTACATGGATCACTGGCCATGTAGGCAAGACTTCGCCACTCCTCACCAACACAGCCCCATCGCAGAACTTACCGCAGAGCTTACCGCAGCCAGTGGAGACCACCCTTAATAAATAAAATTCGAGTCGTCACTCTAATCGACTAGGATAAATTTAATATTGTTGAAGCTACACAAATGTGGGTAGTGTGTCTGAGTAGGTGATAGCCATGGAAAAATGTGTGGCATTCAGCGCGACACTATCTTGGAGCTTTATCACCTTTCAGGTTCATATTATATTAGCAGCTTTAGCTCAAAATCTGCCGACAAATGACTGCTCAATAATTATCTAAAATGTAACATGTACTATCTAGTATCAAATGAATATGTTTAGACATCTGATTTCAATAGTAATATGGTATTACTTACCTGTTTGTTATATATAATAATATGCTATCACCTAGTACCGTTCTTTTCTATCAGTAATAACAAATTTATGGGATGTTCGGAAGAACTGTGACAGTCACAGACAATATTCCTTTTCTTTTCTTTATCTTTATGCACTTAATATATACGACAACGATTGTACATGTGAAATGGAAATAAAATCTTATAATGATAATAATTAATTAAACGATTCTCTATATTCTCTTCAGTTTTTGGTCTGACAGAATGTGGAGTTGTGTTCATGAGCCCTGTTACAGGATCCCCTGTTGGTTCAGTGGGAACTCTCATACCGAATGTGTCAGCTCGGGTAGGTTTGTATTCAAGTACTTGCAATAAGGAAATGGATTCTTCACCGACATTTATTGCTTTATTATACACGCATTGCTCTGAAAACGTTGCGTAGCAACTCGTGCAATATTCACGCTCCTTCAACCAACTCGTTTTAACGGTTACCTGTATTTATTATCATCTGACCACGTTATTCTCATGAGCAAGTGGTCATACGTGCTTCCAAAGTGTAGGCATCCTGCTATGGCATTAGCATAGAATTAAGGCCCTATTCCACTAAGATGATTATCATGCGATTTTGCGCCGCAGAGGACTCCCGAAACGCTTGCGTCAAGGGAGACTAAATTGACAAAATCCACTTCAGCGAATTTAGAAATATAATGATAACAATAAATGGGTGTTAATTGATGATTTAAAAAGTTATGATTAGGTTGGGCAGTATTACGAAACTTCCAAAGTTTATGCTGAGTGAAACTTGTTACACGAGTTGCTGGAATACTTTATAGAAATCTGGGCATCTCTTTCATTGCCGCGCATGATCAAAATAGAGAAAACAGTCACATCCAGGCGCATGTGGCACTCAGAATATTTCGGAGATTATATGTACCTCAAATATTGTAATGATATATGGTATGTTAAATTGCATTCGGGAGTCGTGCTTCGCCAGCTGGGAAAAAGAAATAATGAATGATATATATGTAGGCTACTTGCATAATGTCTGTTAGCTAAAAAAATTATTAAAACAAAACAATATATATATGAAGGAGGTGTCCGTCAAACAGAAAGCACGTCCATCTCTAACCCCCCTTTCCCTTATACACCGAAAGAAATATCCCTATGGCTATAGATTACCATATCTTATCCGAGCCTAATTACAATGTTCAATACTTTTGCCTTTCTTATAACACTATACAGAATGCGTTTTTACATAAGCTTCACCACCAACATTGCGCTAAATAGAAGGTGCTAACAGGTGCTAGAAACGGAAAAAAATGGTTCACTTAACCCATCGACACATTTCACTATTTCCTATACGTGTAGGCTATATGATATTATATTTTGAATTAATAAACGGTAGTTCATAAACATTAGGAGCTAATATACAAGTGAAATCAAGCCTTGTGATATCATTGTATTTACTCCCTGATTTGTTATGAAATTTTTATCACTGGACAAGACAACTACGCGACTATAACCTATAATTTTATCTGTTGTCACAAAAGGATTGACACTCTAACTAAACACGGATCTCGAACAGTCTCATACATCATGATTGACCACCGAACACTTATTTTCAAATACTGACTAAATATTATATATGTTCAACAAGCAAGATTTGCCTGGAAGACCTGCATGTCACTTGACTTGCAGATGGTATGTTCTTTTCTGATTGTAATGTATTGTCTGTTCAGAATAAAAATCCTATATATATAGTCAGAAGGCAACATGAAATAATTAGATGATTGGATTCTCTGACTCAATGTTAACAAGGAAATATACAAATGAGTTGTTTCTATGAACAGGTTATACACCAGGAAGATGGTCATGCGTGTGGGCCAGGAGAGGCAGGAGAGTTGCTCGTCAAAGGTCACCAAACTATGAGCGGTTACCTCAACCGGCCTGAAATAAGCAGCTTAGCGATAACTGAGGACGGCTGGGTCCATACTGGTAGGTCAAATTTCACTTATTTAGATCACAAATACCTTGCCCGACCTTGTTCCAAGAATTTGGTTTCCGTCCATGATGTCGAAGATAAATATTAAGTTTTTCTCAGTATATGCCAAAAGAAAATCGACTAAATACTAGGTGCCAGGCTACTTATTGGGTACATCTAATACCTGCATTGACGTAGGACCACCGATTTAAGGTTAGGGTTAAGGTTATATAGTTAGCATTGGTATCAGTCCATGTACTCCATTCCACCTCACAGGACGCTGGAAAAACCAGTGCATAATGGTGACATAGCCGTGTTAGTAGCCAGGAGGTATTAATGGCTGGGAAGGCAACTTTAACATATGTCAATCTAGCATATGCTTTAAAATGTTAGTTAAAGTGGCTAAGATCACTATTTTGACTATGATTTAGAAATGTAAAAGCAGATTTACCCAACTTGAACAATAAGGTATGGTCACGTAGAGGGAATATCTGAGCTATAATTATTCATTGAATTATTTGATATTGTAAATTAAGTTTGAGTGGAGCCAAATCGCTGGTTCAATTCAAATCTGACAGGAGAGGCTAACTTTACAATAGAGTGCTGACACCAGACCATAGTGGAGGGCTGGGTAGTAGGAGAAAGTCAGGAGACATATAGCCACATGTACCCCAGTCCGATCCAGGTGGTGTGACATCAGGAACTATAAATAGATCTATGCAGAATTAGGTAACACTAAGAAATGTCTGATGCTAATCCCACTTTCCATATACTACTACTCCATTGCCAACTACACACTGGGACCATACATGTGCTGTTAAAGTTGCTTTCCCTAGTAATAGTATTAAATTGTTCTGTTGAATTTACATTCAAATAAGCATGCAGGTGGTAGCTTGCGCCTGCGCATAGCAATTGGACTGCCATCTTACAGGTCTCTTTGAAATCATTCAGTATCATTGAAAATAATTATTGGTGTCCACCGATGAATTTATTTGACTATTTAGACTCAAATATTTATCTTCAACATCTTGGGTCAAGGTGTTGCAGGGTATTTGTGATCTAAATAAATGAAATTCGAAATTTGTTTATGGATTTGTTCTTGGATCTGAATCCTGAGCCTTTGATGTTCCAGCTTCAGCAGCAGCTGGAGTTGAGGTAGAAGGATTTGGAGTTATAGGCTCTGGAACAGCTACTTCCGTGTAGTAAGCTTTGTCATTCCTCAGCTTCATGGTTTAGTCTATACATTGACCCATGCCCGCTACCTTGCCCCAGTAGGGCTATATATAGACTACTCCGTACATCTTAGCTGTACATTGGCTCAGCCCATCTACGTTTAGGTTATAGTGTCCACAATAACCTTGTCATCAGCTGTTGTGGTTATATCCCAGTACAGCCCCTTGCTAAAAATGTAGCCTACCTCCTTTCTTTCACTAATTTGAAATTTGATGATTAAATTTCAAAATGCTTCTAGTTTATTATGGGCCAATTCTGTCAGTGCATTGGGGTATAATTAACACCCTTAACTTTCCATCTTGTCTGGTACACTTAGAGCAAATCAGCTCAAGAAATCTAGATTAAAACAAGATAGAAAGTGTGGCGTGTGACATACTTTGACTGTCAAACTAATTTAGGCCAGAGAACATGATATTGAATCTAAATTTCAGGAGACCTTGTCAAATATGATGAAGACAACTACTTTTATTACATAGACAGATTGAAGGACATCATTAGGTTCGAGGGACTTCAGGTAAACATTTCCAGTATTCCTATTTCAGAGTAACCATACCATACCCTGATCTATGCACTATAATGTTGGCCATTTCCCCCAAAATTTTGCCTTAAAGACATGCTATTCATCAAAACCATGTTATTCTTGTCTGGATACTCCAGCAGGTGCTGCCTCAGGCGGCGACCACTGGCAGCTCTCCCTGGAGAAAGGAATAATGGCAGTTGAACTTGAACTTGTATTATGGTATATGATGTATATAAAAAGGCAAATGTAGTCACATGAAACTAAGAAAGTACATATACGTTTAGGTGATAGTGTCCACAATAACCTTGTCATCAGCTGTTGTGGTTATGCTGTCAGTGCATTGGGGTATAATTAAGTCCCTTAACTTTCCTCCAAAATTGTAAAGCATGTAATGTTGGAAAGACTGGTTTTGCCAGAGACTGCATGAACACCTTTTGGTCTGATTCTAGTGATCCACCGTTAGGAAATGCTTTATCTCATTGTGGGCCTATTCATGAGGACCCAAACACAATAGTATTGCCGAAGGTCTTAACTATATTTAGGATTCCTGTTTGTTGGCTGTCATCCTGGGCAATGGTCTTAAGATCATCCATATAGAAAATAGAACTGACTTTACTTTTTAGGTTTTAAAATCATAAGTGTTGTCATTCAGTAGAGAGATGAGAGGGCAATGACAAGGCAGAAGAGCAGAGGGGAAAGAGTCTCGTTGGAAGATTTTCCTTTTGATGTTGATTTGGCTCTATGTTAGGGGCCCATCTGCATAGCATGGTGGAGGTGCAGGGTGATCTTCTAGGTTTCCTTTTTTTCTGTAATGAATTCTGTGGTTTGCATCAAGGGAGGCATAGGTCCTCCCAGTGATGACTGATGTAAGGACCTAAATACATCATTGGGAGGCATGTTATGGGCCTGCAGTATATGTTTTCTATTATTACTTTAGTTTAGGAATCAAGAAAGTAACACCTTGTGCAAGCCATCAGGGGGATTTCCGATGTCCGATTAGGCTGCAACATAGCAATGCACTGTTTGATTTCAACATTAGGCCGCTCTTGCTTAGCAAGATATTTGAATGGCCTTGATGTCGTTTGATCTACCCAGTTCCTTCATCGTGCCCCTTTAATAATTGTCAACCTGCCATATCAGAAGGGTTATTTACATAAATATTCTTGCACATTTTCTTGTAGTGTTTCTTAACGTCCTCATTGAAGATTTTAATCGGCCTATAGAATTTCCTTCATTTCTCTCAATTGCTGTGATTTGGCTTGTATATTGTCTCAGCATTTACTCTGCCTGTGGCAAGTCTTCAAATGTTCTGATATACTGTTTTTCGAGTTCTCCTTCATTGCTACACATGGGGCCCTTTCTCTGTTTTTATTGTAATTATTATTTTGTGTTTGTAGGTGTCTCCAGCTGAATTAGAATGTCTACTAAAGCGACATCCAGGGGTTAAAGATGCAGCAGTTATTGGAGTACCAACCGATGTTGTTGGTGAAGTACCAAAAGCCTTTGTAGTGAAGAAAGAGGATTCAGTAGTAACAGAAGAAGAGCTTGTACAGGTCATAGAAAGTAATTCATTTGTTTTGCTTTACCTTTATTTTGATCTTATAATGCCACATATGTGCCATTTTTGCCAGACTTGTGTTCATATTGAATTTATATTTCTATCAAAATGTACATTTGTCTTTTGCTATGCTGGTTATCCAGACTGCCCTCTGCATGTTTCTGGGATTGTAAGGCATACCATTATGATTAGTATAGTATATATGACAGCAAATTTGGATAGTTTGAAGCATATGTGGGTAGGAGTTGATAAGCCAAATTAATTGGCCAGGGCCTGAAATATAGGTTAGGATGTGTTAACCCTTTAAGGACGGGAGGTATTGATATTCAATACAAATACTGCATTAATGCAGCCTCCCGTCCTTAAAGGGTTAAATAAGGAAAATAATCTAAACCATAAAATCATGTGCATCAAAGAATATCAGTATTTTATCCAATTGATTTGGCACAAAGATTGTAACAGAACTAGAAAACTACATTTAATATCACATGTATTCCTGTTTCCCATCGCTCTCTAGCATCTGGGACATTTCTAAATGAAACAGGTCTAATTCAAGTATGTGAAATGTCCCTATCACTCATGTGTTTGTGGGTGGCGACCTTGCGATATTTATAAACATCTGGAAGGCCCTAGTTACTTTCCTGGCTGTTCAAATCAGATGTAGTCACGTTGATTAAAGTTATCAGGGTGATCCTTTTATTGTTTCATTTCCATTCCAGCGACTCTTGCATCAGCAAAGCATTTACGAGGGGGACTGGAGTTCATTGACACGATTCCAACGTTATGTTCAGGAAAAGTCCTTCGGCACAGATTGAGAGAAAAGGAAATAGAGAAACGAAATGTGAAACAAATCCGCGAGGAAAAAAGAGCACGTAGTAGGGACACGGAGAATGAAATGTTAACTGAGATGACTGTGACTGATGAAGACAGTGGCCAGAATACATTGGGTGACAAACAAAACCTTGGGGTCCCAGTCCAGCCTCCAAAGAAGAGAGTCAAACATAACTGTTTCTATTGATAAACAGTACCAAGCAAAGTTTGATGAACACTTAAGTTTAGAAACGGGTTTTCCTAGAAGTTGTTGAGAGCATATAGGTAAAATGAGCTCTGTAGGGCCAGTAATATTTAAATATTTTCTATCGTAAGTAAGAAGAAACAATGAACTATCATGTTTACCATTTATTATCAGTGTTAATGTATAAGCATTGAAATTGATGAGTTCAGAAGGACACCATTTTGCTTAGTGATGATACATTAGTTGTATGGAGAAACATTCTAAAATGTGAGGAAGCAGGTCAAGACATAGATATATAACAAACATGGCATAATAAAACTTCCACAGGCCCAGTGCCTTGACATTTGAAACGTTTACAAATGCATTTGATACATGGAAAATATTTCACGATGATACCAACTTGGTATTGAATATCTTCAGGTAAAATGGACTCTTGGATAAATTGGATTTTCCTTTCGTAGTTTAGTCGTTCTATGGCACATATTCAATAAGCTTTGAGGCAAAAACATTCAAGTCCAATTGAAAAGTCATCGTTTCTGGTGATAACAATACAATGGCATTCGTAATCTCATTAAATTGATCTCAATTGCCCAACAGGCTTCATGCAAATGTAGCTGTCAATAGGTCCAGTATGGTCACGCTATCCTATTAAATTTCTTTCTCGGGAGTCATTTAATGTAATACAAGAACTTAACTGAAATTGAATATCAAGTACACCTCAAGTATTGGAGAACTCTTTAAAAGGCTGAATGTAAGGCAGCAGGCATCACAGGTCAACCATTAACCTCAGTGTTATCATTTACTTTCAGTAAGTCATAGATATCGTTTTCCGATACCTTCGACAGCATCATGACTTCAAGTTTAGGTATTTGTTTGAAAATAAAGCATTCTTCAATATTTTGTTCTGCTCAAAACAGGCGAGTTTCTGGTAATTTTACTAAATGTTTTGCTAAAGGGTAAACCAATCTAATGTTCGTAGCTTTGCATGATATTATAAATCGTCATGGCCGAATGACTGAAACGAATAGTATACATTGCTTGATAATTATGTTGATGATAAAGCATCTAGAATACATAATATTAAAGTTCAGTTACTACACTGGCATATGTTCAATCTTCTACTTGGTGCTTCCTTCTATATCACAGATGGCATACTGTAATTGTTCTAGCATGACTAGTTAACAGTATTATTTCACAACATTTAACAACCTCTTGGTGAATCAGTTCACGGTTTTTCAATCTTCAGTGGATCAAGAGTATCCCCCAAAATGTGTGTGCTTGAGGTATGAAATCTAAGTTTGATTTGGAAAAAAAATCTCCAAAGGGTTCAGGTAAAGCTTATGTGACTTTAATTAAGGCAGTTTGGTAACTTCATTCGATAATTTTCTGTTTTGAAAAACCAGGATTTGTAACATTGTAGAAACGGTCACTGTAACTATCATTATCACAACTTGCAAGAATGTGTACATGTATCTCTATATAAGATGTAGGAATGGAAAATAGAAATAAGTAGTCCATCCAAGGCAACCATCGTTTCTTTTTTAATCTATTGGACTTTAGATTCATCATTCGAAATCGCTCAACATGGGCACTCTCCCAACACCGAATACAGAAACATACAATGATTTGTGAATATTAATTAGAACAAGTTGGTACAGATATTGCTAAAACACTGATTGGGATCGAATCACCAGATCCTCTTGCAACAAACGCGAAACACACAACCTCAATTTTAACATTCAATGCTTGTTGAGACTCTTCCTTATTATTCCCATTTAACTACATAGCAGCTCTGTGCAGCGAAGGACAAAATGTTCCGACATAAAACAGAAGATTAGAACGAATTAATATCATCAACAAATAAGATTAATCTTTTGGACGTTGGCTATCGCTATCTTCTCTCCGCAAATGCAGAGAAAAGAAAAAAATAAGATTAATCAATATGGATATGTTTTTGAGTGCGTGGTCTTAGGTGCAACAAATGCAATTTATAAAAAAAATGATTCAAATTATATTCGTAAAACAAGCGGCTACGTAATAAATTTTCTAATTCTCAGTGGTGGTACTCAAGAAAACAATTCTAAGTACTATCAAATTTAAATTACGGTTTTGTTGGTAGCAATATTAAACATTGACAATATTGGTGGACTGGACAGTGTCTGACATGTCACCTATAAAAAAGCATTATACTGGACAGATATAATCTACGCACCTTTTGAAACACTCACACACATATCATATCAAGAAATCATGTGATAGTTGAATCAAAAGCTTTGACTTGGCAATTTACGAAGTGACAAGTGCATTCTACAAGTTCTACCCTGAAATATATCTATGACACAAAGCTGTAGCATTCACAGACAAGATATCACAGTGTCACTACATAACATTCCGAATTTACAATTCACAACAGTTGAAACACAATCAATTGAACTAAATTTAATATAAATTGAACAAATTCAATACATATAAAAGTTTGTGGATTTACAAAAAAAAACAAAAAAACATAGAACAGCAGTTCGTATGAATTTCAAAACAATCTTTCTTTTGCATGCCACCGATTTTGTGCCAGTGTCGGAGAAATGCATAATAATTCCAAATGTATATATATTGATACATACAACCTAGGATAAGGCAAATATCTTGATAATAGGGTGTCATGCTAGCCAATGATACAAAAAAATATAACTACCTAAACACACAAGGCTTTGATTTTCACACCGATGAAATCACCTTGAAGTTGCACTTCGTGAACCAAACCCAAATCTTCATTAATTTGCAAATATGTCAATACTACTTATATTCCCTTATCATCTATCCATATCCCCGTCGAATAATCCCATATTTCTTATACTGTTAGAGATTGAATAACCACTATATATTATAAGTGTTAACTTATTCATTTACTTCACAGAACTTGGACCACTAATCCTAGTATCAAACTGAAAATATCTGTAACAATTGATTGACCACATTATCACAAGGATTAATTTATTGCACTGCAATGCAGGATTTCCTGCTTTTTAGAGGGTCCTCTTCTCATAGTCAATTGACTAAACTGCAATTATTCCTATGTACAAGTTAATGCAGTAACATCTTTTGATTAAATATACTCATTTGGTACTGTAACAAGAACTCAGCCACAAATAAACATCACTATTCAAGTAATTATTGTACAATATCGTTGATTAATATTTCTATGGGCAGGGTCTTTACAGAAAGGTTTTGAGTAAATTCATTTGTACATGCACAAGATAATCACGTATTTGTCAGTAAAAACTGCACCAAAATGAAACCTAATATATGTTTTCAATAACCTTACGTCATAAATTGACACGTATGAGTCGGTAATTTTAATTAACAAATTAGTTCTCAATACAGTGAATGGCACATGATTAAATGAACAAAACTGAACACTTCCTTCAGCAAAGTTCCAACTGTATAAATCTATTATATTCAAGGCTGTTTCAGTTTTTCAGAAACAGACACCGGTCTATATAACCGACGGGAAATAATGGCCTAAAGTATCATAAAGCTAATAAAACGCTACAAACATTGGGACAATGTAAAATGCTTTTCCAGTGGGTATTCAAAATGTGAGGTTCCCTAGGTTTACTTGACTTCAGATGACTTCTTTATTCCGACGATTATGAGTTTTCCGTCCCTAAGTCCGACTAGGATATGGCTGTTAGCATTAGTCACGGCGACGCATTGAATAGGGACATGAAGGGGCATGGATGTAATCGTAGCCAACCTGACAAGAAGTATATTAAAAAATATAATTCAATGCATATCATTCTCCAGACTATTAGTGTTAAAAGTTTTGAATTTCCAAAAGGCTTGCCAATAATTTGAGAAATTGATCAGTTAAAGTTAAAAATACACAATCACTGTTACAAATGATATAGGATCCAATTTTTATTGACAGACAGTCTATTTCAAAGTCTCCTATACTACATTACACTGAGTCAAATTGGCATGGAAGAATTCAAAGGTTAACCAGACAGCTCACTGTATATGGCCCAATATAAATATATCAAAAGCAGACTACAGTACATTTGGCACTGTCAACAAGTTATTATCGGTGTTATTATCAATAAAACGGAAAATATTTACCCAAATAGTTCCTTGAATATAAGCAGACCCGAATGACATCCGAGGATAAGGTGGCCATCAGTGATAGCCATGTGACTGAGTGGTTGATGCAGCTGTTCCCAGGACAAGTGTTTACCATTGATAGAGTAGAGATGTAGGGACATCAGTTCCTGAATGGAAAAAAAGAGCAATTAAAAATGTGTTTTTCTCGTTTCATGGAGCCTTGAGGCTGCCGTTTATTGACCAAAAAACACATACAATGAAAACAAAGAAGGAAGAAATATTGATGAAATAGATTACATCGAAGTTAGATTAGATTATGATTAACAAAGTAGCACCGGAAAAGTTAGCACCAGATTCCTGAACATACATTGGCATTTTGGGTTTTAATAATAATTCACTCCCAACTCTAAGAAGAACTCCTTTTTCTTTGAAATGATGTATTTGCAATATGAATTTAGATTTAATCCATCAGATCAGTTCACTGTAATTTGTAAAGGAAAGCCATTCTTGTAAATACGCCCTAATAAACTGATTTAATATGGTAAAACTAAGGAGAATGGAATTATGAATATGTTTCCAACTCCAAGCTTTAAAATACATAGATTATGATATTAACGTAGCAGCAGAAAGTAATTCAACTCGTCATACCTGGGAAGTTTTGCCTTGGGACACTTGTTGGCAGTAGAGGACTATTTGACCAACATCTGAGAGGACCATTTGTTGTACATTGAGAGACCAGCCTGGGTCACAAGGGGGACGGAGTGTTCTAACATAGTGACCTCGGCGCACTGTGTGGATATTTACAGTGCCATCCTGCAATTCAAGTGTATAATCCATTGTATTCCAATGAAATGGGACCACTTCACAGTCTGAGAATAGTGGCTCTATTAGTTCCATAATGCTCTTGGCAGACATATTGGCATTACAATGTCTTCCTACAATCATCATCAGTTTGATATTCGGTTGAATGGTTTGGCTAACTAGTTGAATAAACGACTTATGAATCCCAGAGAAAGGATTTGCAAGATGAAGATATTACTTAATCTTTTTGAAAAAATAAGTCAAAAGGTGATTGTTCCCAAGAAGCAGTTTCTAGATGAGATTTATCGGCCTGATATCGGAACGAAAATGAAATTATAAAGAAATACTGACCGTTGAGGCAGAAACAGCCATGTCTAATTCAACACTGAGGTTCACAGCTGTTACTTCTGCATCATGACCGTACAATATTTGCAGTGGCTTTGAATTCAACCCAGTGCTGACTCCATGCTATAGGAAAAGCGATAACAGACTTCCATCAGACACATAAACTAAAATTAGAGTCACTGTAATTCTCGTTCTACAAGGTTGATTGATTGAAGTGTTTATTGCACAATTCAGGTCTTAAAATTTATGGGAGATATATATAGTAAGTAAGGGGTTTTCTGTAAAAAAAAATAAGAAGAAAAACATAACTTTTCAGTAAAAGGCTCACCTGTTGGGTGACTTCCCATATCATACATGTGGTATCCTTGGAGCCCGACATTACATGGCTGCCACAATAATCCAATGCCAAGCATGTTACTGTGTCTGTAATGATGTGGAATAACGGGAAGATTAGCATACAGGGGGCAATCTGGAGGGACACCAAATACATTTGTAAGTGTTCTGTCTCCCAGGTAGCAGAAACTAGGGATTTGCTGGATTAGCTAAACTATAATACTTTCCAAGTGTATCCTAAAAATGCACAATTTATTTCCAACTACTACTAAATCTTTAAAGACAAAACATAGCATCGTCTAGACACATTTACTGAAAGTGATGTTGATATACTGCCCGGGTTCTCCACCAATGTTATACTATGATGTCTAGATGAGTATTGATAGATATGATCTATTATATAAGATGTTGGGAGGGGTGCTGCCAATCGATTAAGTTTCAATTCAGGTGAGATTATTACTTGGTTGAAAAGAGAGGTGTTGGATTGAGTTTTTTCACTTTTTATTAGGACTTTAACTGGTCGACGTTTCGGATCTCTCGATCCTTCTTCAGGGCCAGTCCAGTTTTGACTGAGCCAGACAGATCTGGGCCCTTATTTATACTCTTGCTAAGGCTCATGGGATACGGTTGCTAAGTAAAGTTAACCTGACAATGACTTGAGTTAGTTGTGGTATTTTCTTACATGGTTTGTTTCACGATTTAGTTTGGTATTTTGGGGCAACTTATACATTTTTTGACCTTTTATATATTTGTGATAATCCATTTTTAACCATTTTCGGTGTTGAATATTTTTAAAAATTATATAAGATGTGAAGAAGTAAATTTATCTATAACTCTCTAATGGCTGAGTAGCTGGGAGGCTCCTCCCCCATCTATGAAACATAATAACATAACACAGCATAACATAACAATTTCACATTGGCAGCAAATGTATCAATCTTCTGTATTGGTAGGTAACAGATGCAGTAGGTACGTACCATTATGTCTGACAATATGTGCCACTGTTTTCCCCTTAGCAATGCTATACACACGTAAACTATTGTCCCAGTGGCCGCCCGTAAACACTAGCTTTGCATCGTGTGAAACAGCGAAGAGTTTTGGAGAGGTTTTTAGACCCGGCGAAAACGGTCCAGCGAGCTTTTTCTTGGTCCTGAAAATAGGAAGCATTGAATAATTATTAATCTAGCCAGTGAAACGATTGTTTATCAAAATGCCATAACATTTATGCAAGTATTTATCAACAGTACTTTGATTTAAGTCAGAATTATTATTTGAGATAATAGTGCGATCAGCAACGAGAATTCAACATAAGTTCTCAACATATGCCCTAAAAGTATCCCAAAAGGTCATTAACTTGTAACATAATATGAAATATTTGAGACAATTAACAAGGTAACACATAAGATAGAAATAAAGTGGCAAAGGTACCATATCACAGGAAGGGATTTGTTATAACATTTATAGTTACCAAGATACCCCGATGTCAATGAATCTAAAATAATTAGATACAAACAGATGGATTGGGAGGATATTAGCCACAGTAATAGTAGCCACAGTTGCTTATGTTCACCCACGATATCTAACAGTACTATGTTAAAAAGTTGATCAAATATTTGACAAAATTAATTCTAAAACAAAATCCCCAATCCTGATTTAATTAAGCATGTATTGTTAAGTAACCCTTTAGGATGCACGGCTGGAGACCTCCGACAAAGTCAAACCAAAATCTATAAAATTTGTGGAAGCTTAGTAAAGTGAGATAAAGGCAAAAGAGTTAATGTGTGACAAAGAGAGAAAAAAATAGTTGATTTGATTAATTTGAAAATACAACTTAAAACTAGACAATTACTTTAGTTTTCACTCAGGGAAGCGGACAATTTCCCAATCAATTCCCTAATGTTGACAAATTTAATTTAATGTTGACAAATAAAATCTAGACCATACAATATGCAGTAGAAAGGCATATTATTGATATTATTGGTGGGCGGAGGGGGGTGGGGATGCAATGGACGTTGTTAGCGAAGAGATGCTCTTTTATATTGGTCAAATTGGCTGGAAGAAGTGATACCAGACATTTGCCTTAATATATCTTATATTCCCCAGGGAATCAAACAAATTCTGCTTTTACCAGACTCTAATCTACCTCTTGATGTTCATCTAACCACAAACCAATCCGCCAGTGAAATCCAGTCAGCAGCTCGCACCCATCTTACCAAAGAAATTTCTCTGGCCAATTTAGAAAAGGCTTATCTTCTTTCAAACTTGTATGTGCATTCATAACTTGATTCCAATAAATATGAGCCAAAATAAAGGACACATTCAGGTATATAAAATAACAGAATTTTATATATTAAAAAGTATGATAGGGAAAATTCATCATTCACATGGGACTAGATCTAACCTCCTTTTCATTGATCAAAACTGAACGCCTAATATGTATACGGTAGATGTACAATGCATAAATATATTTTAGGCCCCCCACCTAAAAAAGAGAAAATAAGACAAGAAAATATAATATACTACTCACAGGATTAAGGAATACATTTGAGTACCCCCAATACAAAAATGAGAAAAAAATAAAGAAAAGAGAAGAGGATTATGTTATATATAGAACAGACACGAATGCACCACTAGATTCACTTCTCTCTACCAGCCCCCCCCCCCCAAAAAAAAAAGGTAAAAGAATTAATAGAACAACACTCGGGTCCACCCATGTCCCGGGAGACGACCTATAGTAACACCTACCTTTGCATGACCATGTTTCCAACCTTAGCCCCGACGGCTTTACCCAAGGCGAAGGCACCAGAAAGCATACTGGTGTGCTGAGGCGCCACGTCACTAAGACAACAATTGCACACTACATGCTTTAGAACAAGGTGACGTGCATGCCCACTAAATGCTTGCATACGAAACAACACAACCCACGTGTGTTATATACAAACAGAGAGAAACTGGTGATGTTTTCTCACCATTTTATATCTAAAAAATAAGTGATTATTTTTTTTTCTCAGGATTACTTTTTGTGAAGAAAGATGAATTTCCTATGCATGCATTACACGTGAGTTTGTTCTTGAACGTCAATTGCAACAGGACATATTTATAAAGTATATTTAGATATGACAGGCTCATATGGACTATTGAGTGTCATAAGGGTATGTCAAAACTTGTACTCCAAACAAGCTAAGAATGGAAATTTGAATACATTTTATTTGTACATAATTATTTTGGGTTTGATTGTTTGTTTATTAAGTTTTAAAAGTTAACTTTAAGAAGGAATTTAGTAAGTTATAAATTGTCCTGTTGCCATAGTCGCAAGCACGCTATAAAAGAGTGACAGCAGTTACCATAGTTACACAAATAAGCGCTACTGAACCAAACCGGGATTTAATATTCTTTACATAGCAGCAGCAATGAGAGTTAAGCAGACAAATAAACATCTAAAAACAGAACAGAACTGTAAGTCAATCAAATATTTTACGATAAGTGGAAAATAATATGTTTTCCTTTGATGAAAAGCAATCTGAGCTGCACGGAGAGAGACACGCAAAATTTCAAAACGAGCATAAAACATTTCATGTACTCTTTCTTTTCATGGGATTCAAAGCTGCCATTTCAACGGTCCAAATGCGATAAAAGGAATAGGGTCGTCACTATTTTATGTAGTGATTTAGTAAATATTTCTTGTCGTGATGACAGGAAGGATAGTGAGAAGAGTGTAATATCTCCTTTTCAAAAGCTCACTTGCATTTTGATGTTATCTATGTGGCATATGAATTAGACATAGTCCCTCCCCTTATAAAGTTAATCCTCTAATTGAAATGTTTCCAGTAACAACCAGGTATAGCACCTCAAGAAGTATACATATATATAGTAGGACGAAATGAAAGACAACCAGGACTTTTGCAGGAAAGTCTGATAAGGCAGACACATCTGCTTTTCACCACCAATTCCCATCAAAACGTGAAGAGATGAATTACGAGGTATTAATGTGAAGTGTTCTGGGTTTGGCGAGAATGGTGACGATGGGAATAAGACCATCATATTTGATAAAAATCCATAGATATGTGAAGCTATATCAGTATGGAAGAAGATTCTGTGAAAAGGGTTTCTTTAAAATGTCCCATACTTTGGTGTGAGCGGAACTGGTGCCTTCTTTGGTTTGTTAAGCCTTTTAGTAAAGAAACACACAACATGTTAATTGGTATTGAGTAATAATAGTTAAGTACCGATGGAACAGTTTCTAGCAGAGTGATATATATATATATAGAATCGACTTTCCATCTATATTTAGACAGTATATAATATGTATCAATAGCTGGTGAAACATGAATATGCATGGGATGCTGTATTTTCACAAAATCACTGGCATCCATAAAAATGAGAAAAATTGTCAGAGATCTTCTATTGGGTATCTTGAATTGTGATTTTATAAACTCAAATGTCTATGCGTTATCTGGTGATGTGAGACTACAGTTGTTAAACATCAAGTGTATGTAACCCAAGCCAACAAAAACTTTCCATGAACTGAACACCATCCCTGAATATTAAGCTCGGTTTTGTATGTGATCAAATATATTTTTAAATTTGAAAGCTCTCGTCCGCTCCCATTTAGTGCCGAACTGCCCTGCAACGATCGCGATTTTCTAAAATCATTTTGAATATATGTCAGATTTTCGAATATGAATACTTAAGTTCAGGTTATTCAAATAAAAAAACTAACAGAAACAATCTATCCAACTAAGGAGAACGATGTTAGGCGGACAGGTTTTAGTGATTCCACTATTCTACAGAACTAAACATAATAATTTCATGCAAATTGAGATCTACAATTATTATGTGAGAAGGTGAATTTAGTGAACTAATGTTGCGCGCAGGATCCTCCAGTCCAGACAGTCAGAATTCCGCAGTGGTCTATTACTCAACTCATTTCTATATTGAACAACTTCTCCGCAGTTCAATTTGAAATGGACTTTTATAATATAAAAATATAATAAGACTGAACTACACAAAGAGAGTATATCTAAAAAGGCCACGGTTAAAGTATTGTTTGTCACATCGCTTACAAATTAAAACCAAATGTTTCCTACTAGATTTCCGGTTATTATTACATCTGAAATCATGAGAGAATTAGTGATTCCTCCCTCGATTGTTATTCTTTTTAGGGACCAGATTGGAGGTTATATGTGCATCGGCCACTTTATAATGAGTGTATTGAGTGAATGATGCAGTGTTCAGTGAATACGTCCTACATTTAACATTATTATAATGTGGATTTGAGTAATTTTTATATTAATTGTTGCTGACATTCAATGAAGGATCGTGACTTTTTTCCCATTAATTTCCTTATTTAGGAATATAGTTGAATCTCAAATGAATATCTGAATGACAGATAAATACCATGTAATCAAACCACAAAGTGGTGATAGTGGAAGTATAATTATGAAAATAAAATGACAAATCTTTTATTTTTATTCAAGAACAGTTCACAATGTCCTCAGTTAATGTACAGCAACTTGCTGCTGCCAAGCAAGAATACATCTTTGTTAAGAAAAGGTTCAGCCAATGCGGTGTATCAATTAAGTGAATAGAAATTGTCACTACTTACTTTGGATTTGCCATGGATGGGTCCTTCTCAAAGGTGAAGTAGTTAGATATTGACTTGTCGTATGGTAGCCATCCATGCACACACAAAACTCCATCTTCAGTAATGCCAATCTGAAATACAATGTAAATCTCATTTATATAAAAATATTCACCCCATCATAAAAATTAACTTCTAATCTTATGTCCATATTAAGGTTATACAAGCACCTTTTTGTCTTGTGGAACAAAAAAAATCAAGATATATAGATATTCAGCACAGCTTTTTAATGTAGTTTAATTGCACGCCCAGTGGTCAAGAAGATTCTACACAGCTGTAAATAAATGTAACAATTAAAAAATGTTTTACATTTCGTTTTCTTTCAGTCACACATATAGCCAACTAGGTCTTATGGACTGTTTATAATTAACCACTGGGGGAGGGGACGGGAGAATTTTTATTGGGGGGGGGGGCATATTTTTTTGCACAGATTCTGAAGTGGGGGAGCAAGGGGGGGGCAACATTTATTGCGCAGATTCTAAAGGGGGTGGCTGCTTTTTTGCGCAAACCTTGAAGGGTGCGAGGTGGCCTATTTGTTATATTTTACCCTCTACGAAATTCATGTAAATTCATGTATCCAAATCATGAAATTCTCTGGTATTTGGCCATATTTATTTGGCCATATTTATGTATCGAGCACCGGATTATTTGAAACTGAGAAGCGGACATTTTGTAACAACTTGTTTTCCATCCTGTTTCGAGCCAACTAAGGTAAAGTGAGCAACCTTGCAGCATACATCCGTGAAAAAAGAACGATACAATGGGAGTTTAGAGAGAATGTCAAGGCAAGGCAGCTGCATGGTGTTTCAGGAGGGCGGCAAGCTGAAAACTATTATGTCATGCCAGCTAGGCTCAAATCAAATGACATCCTGATCATGAACGACTTTGTACAAGACATAAAGTGCCAGAAGAGTATGTTATTAAAGTGCAAGTGTTCAGAGATGATCATAGAGTGAAGAAATGGGCCAAGCCTGAGCTGAAAAAGAATTACTTTTCAAAATAGAAATATGGTATCATTTAATCTTTTTTTTTCAATAAGTACTATCAAATCTAGCCAAAAGATTGTACCTTTCTACATACCACAATAAGATATTGTAGTACCATAGTCATGCTAAAATATATCATTGTATATGTTGTATGCTGCAGACAAACTTGCCATCTGAGCATATATTATGTGTTTTCTTGATCCAATCTTGCCTTTGTACATTTCCCAATTAAAATCATTTTCCATGAAATAAAATCTAAACTAGACACCTCCAGTGACACTGTCTTGTTGTGGGTTGGGTGTAGGTATCAATAAAAGCCCTGATCAATATGAAAAGAGAACTTCTGGAGGCTAACTTAGTGAGTCCATTTGTTTGAGCAGAGTGACCCTAATTATGACAGTAAAATGAATGTTTAATTCTTTATGTACCGGGAAGCAACAAGCCTACAGCTTCACTAACTATAGGATAATTGATGGAAGTCAATAAGTCCACAGCAGACAATGTTTTCATCACCCCTCACCCAACAATCACCTACAACACCATTGTTTAAAACTTTAGTGTACAACTGCCTCCTGGTATGTGGCAAAATGTGATCCCTTAAGTATAAGACTTCATTTGTCACTGTTAAGTAAGACACTCTTTTGGATGTATTTACATACATGGGGTCACTGTTGGTCATGCATGTGCAATGTGATGCAAAAAGCCGAGTTGGCCATAAATTTCAATTTGATGTGAGCACAATTAAATCTATACATCTACTTGTAAAAATACTACGGTACCATTTCTCTGTGTATTCTGCACTTCTGCTCCCAAGAATTTACAGTGAGCATAAAAACAATCATAGATTAAGGAAAGTTAGCTTCATAAAAACTTCATAAACTATTTTTTCTCTTTAAAGTGGCTAAGATAGTTAAAATGAGTAGTCTTGTGAAACTTTGTCAGTGTAATCATATATGATAGGCATAGCAATATCTTAAGTATTGAGTACCAGCATTGCGTTTTCATTCAATGATTAGTGAATATGTGTAATGAATGGGTCAGAACCTAAACCCATTTCAAATCCATGAGGAAATGGCCTAGAGACCAGAAGGTACTGCCAGAATTGGCCCAAGTGGACAGGAAAGAAACTTATGTCCATTGTATTGACCAGCGCTGACCTGGGGGTTGCATAATTCCAGATGTCCACCCAACTGCCACTTTGAAATTTCTGTATGGCGTGCAAAAACGATTTTGCTCACTATTTTACCAAATATCTGATATAATATGAATTTCATAGTTTTGATATCCACAGGAGTTAGTTAGGTAGGGTAAGGTGCACCAAATACTAGAAAAGGAAGTAGAAATTCCGTTACTCGATAATCTAGCCAAGAACAGCGAGAAGTGTCACTTCAACACATGAAGTTGGATCCCAATCAGTTGACATCATTATTATGGACCTTATTTTGATAAGGCAGTTGTTGACAGCTAGATTGGGTGCACACATGGACTTATAATTATTCCCATCTAAATTGAAGAGGTGGGCATTGTCGTCTATGTATTCATCTCTGATCATTGCTTGGGTTCAACCATGTAAAAAATACACCGATTTTAATATTGTGGATCTGGAGTAACATTCAGTGTGTACAAGAGGGGGGTGGGGTGGCGGTTCATGAAATTTTGCACAAACCTGGAAGGGGGAAGGAGGCGGTCAAGACATTTTGCACAAGACTTTAAGTGTGTGTGGGGTGGGGGGAGGGCCATACAATTTTCTCCCAAACCCCCAGCGGTTAATAATTAACAGTCCCTTATTCATGAATAGATCTGGGTCTGACTGTGATCCATACTGGCAATGAATAGGTTATGGATTTGCAATAGGTTCTAGACATTTGAATATGACAATTAGTTGAAAAAACAATTTGTTCTATACAAACCATGGCATCTGGCATCCCATGTTGAATGACTGTCCTCGTCTGGGTTCTGGGCACACAGACAAACGCTAATGGATCAATTTTCATTGCAGCCTCGACATAGTAAGCCTTGAGTTGACCGATGAAGAGAAGAATACTCAGAGGTTCATCTTTCTTAGTTGCTCTGTTTATTGCCTCGTCAAATGTCATTCTTCGTGGATGGGGTTCCTTAAGGAAAGAAGCACACAATGAGTTAATGATGGATACTGATGTATCATGTCATGACATGATGAAAAGCTCAAAGATCTCAAATCAAAACACATGTATGTATTTTTATTTACACATTTTTCTTTAATTCAGGATGAATTTACAATCATAAAACACTCTTATTTCGAGGAATGGTTTTCGTTGTGTCCTGATCAAATCATCTAAGTTATACCAAAGTTTATGGTGGAACGTGCAAATTTAATAAGATGATTAGTACATGCATTTAAATAGAATGTATGTATGTATGTATGTATGTATGTATACATGTATGTATGTATGTATGTATGTATGTATGTACACATGTATGTATGTATACATTTATCTGGAACTTGGTGACCCCTTCTATGATACTGATCTAATGAATAGGATAAACAACACTTTTTTTCATGAGAAACATTCGCCACTTAAATTAAAGAGACCTATCAAATGTACAAGATTCAAAATATTTCATACCTTTAGCAATTGACATGGGGTTTGGCCAAAGTTGTTAATCATTCCTTCTAAAGCTTTCCTTTGCATTGGGTCAGTTACTGTATCCAAATCGACGGCGCCTGGAAATTGAGAAAAGTCACACATGGCGTTATTCTCTGTAAATGATCAAGGTTTTGTATTGGTGAAAAATGTAGCATAGGAAGGAAACCTAGGATGAAAGGCTCATTTGGGGAAATACCTTCATATGTGCAGTAGTAGAAAACATTCAATGCTTCCACAGCTGCGGGTCCCTTTTGCTTGTGACCAAAGATGAGATCAACCCAGTTGTGTAAATTCTGGGAAACGTACTCAGACTCCTAAAATCAAGCAAGAGACCAAATGTGAACAAGATGATGGGTGGAATACCTCGGTCTAAAACATAAAGTGCTAAAGAAATTCATATCACAAATCTCCTTAATGTTTTTGCTCAGCCTCCCTGGAAGTACGTTCGTTAAATAATAGGGCTTGATGGTTGATTTATGTAAAATGCATTAATTAATAAATGAGCTTACCAGCGCTTTCCTATGTTTGTAGATGAAGTCCTCGGGGGATGTGGCCCATGCCGGTAATCTAACAGATTCAACAGCTTCTTTTGTTAACTGGAGTTTACCCAAGTCAAATCCTACAGGGAAAGAGACTCAGAATTATTCAAATTCAGGAAATATACAGGTAAGAACCTCTCAAATTTCAGAAAAATTTAACATATGTATACACAAACACAAGATTTAATACTAAATAATGGCCACTCACTATTTAGATTTTCCAAGAACTCAGGAAAGTAGAAAAATTCTGGGATAAGTTCCTTGACATCGTTAGGATTATCCATCAGGCTGTCCCAGGAGGCCGGTAGAGAATGGAACTGTCTATCTGCTACATCGAACCTGAGAAACCAAGTCCACGTTTACACATAGTGATAAACAGAGTCAACACTACTTCTAACAGAACCAATCAGTGAGTACATGTTGTCGTCTAGGAGACACAATATATATCGAAATATAATGGTCAGAACGGAACACTGGCAATTAATAATTTATAAATATTGTTAAGGAGATTGAATATATCTTTTTGGCAGTAGCAATTACTAGTCAGTGAGAACGGAGTACAGGTCTAGGAGGAACATATAAAGGAAAATTGGTTTCAAACGACTTAAATTTGGAACAAAAACCCTATCTGTGTCATTTTTATCATCAACAAGAAAGAGAAGAATGGCGGGGATATGTTAAGATACTAGATAAATATATATCTTTCTCTATTTAACAGGAATTCACATATATCAATGGTGCAATCAGTTCTACGATTTAGAGCCAACTCAGAGCCGTTACGTACTTGCCACTCTGTAGTTGAATATGAAGGGTAGTGAATGGTTCTACGCGTATTAAATAATGCATGACAGAAGCAGGGTTGGAGTAGTGTGTGCCGTAATGGAACTTCTCTATTACACCGGACGGGTCTTCAAAATGGTCGAACCTGAAATAGAGAACACCAGATTTGATTTTCTAACATTAATACAACCAGCTTCAGAGCAGTAAACGTTCAAACAGTCTCGAAGACCGGAGATGACAGTAACTTCATAAATAATTACACCTGCAACTATAATACATTGGAACTTTATTAAATGTCTTCGCCGTAAAATAAATAAAAAAAACCATTGGCATAACAAAACGGGAACCTACTTCTCTCTTATCTCTTGTTCATTGGCTGGGTTGATGGCACCAACAGGTTTGGAGAGGTCTCGATACACGTTTGGATCCTCTAGGTCCAGATTCTCGGAGGAATAATCCCGCAGAATCCAAGGAAACTAGACAAAAGAATCAATCAAGATAATTAAGTACACCGGCTGCGATACATGCACCACACTGCCATGCAATCGTCGATACAGTGCTAGAACCATTTGGTCGTTGAAGGCCAGGGTAAGATAAGTTTTTTTCTGGTGTTTACAGTCAGTAAAATCGTTTGTTAAAGTGCGATGAGACTTTCTTACCACTGGGTATTGGCTGAGATCGTTGTATGTTCTTCCAGCTATCGTATTGAGTTGCATCAGATAGTCAAAATTGCTTATTTCTCTCTGTACCCATTTCTGTAAGTAGCGAAGTGGAAGACATTGTGAGAAACATGTTAGATAACCCTCCAGTAAGCAATTGATAGTGAAGTGGGAACAGCTAGATAGTAGGTTTTACACAGATCGCCAAATTGGCATTCTGTGCAATAAATTGATTTTAATTCAAGAAAAGTGTCAATAAAAGTCGATAAAACTATTACAAATGGTGACATGAATAGAATGTCTAAGAAATAATTAAGTACTTTTAAGTTGATAATGTCTTTCTGACGTTTTGAAGAGATATTAGTAATCGATCTTTACTCCACGTTGGTGTATGTACCACAGGCTATTTGTATGGGCGGGGGTAGTGTGGTAATTTGCGCAAAATCCAACGCGTGTGGTATGACATGCCATTCGTTCTTCCTCCCCCCAGTAGCAACGTGGGAGTAAATATAGAACCTGAATTCGAATATAATACTCGGAACACTATTGCACTGTCCTTGATGGGTTGTTTTTTTGTAACCCACTCGCCTATCAGCTTGTGGGCCACGAAAAAACAAACATCTCGGACAGTGCAATAGTGTTCCTCATACCACATTCTCATCAGGTTCTATCTATAGAGTACATAACAAGTCCCATATTACCTATCCAACCCTTTCAATACTGAAGTGGTGAATGGATCAAGTCTGGACACTTACCTGTGTGAGACCTGAAGCCTTGAGAAGCTCAGCAGGAGAACGTGAACCGCGATATATGGACTCTCGTAGATTCGGGGGCTTAAGGCTTAATATACAGCTGAACACTTTGTTACGGATCTAAGATAAAACAAACATTATTTTTAAAAAGGGAGACACACTTGGCATTCCATCAGATGGGACAACAGTACAAAGAGCGCTGTCATTCCTAAACGAGGAATCACAGGGTGAGACATAACATAAAGAATGATAATTTATATATATGGATTGTATCATGTTTTTAAAAGGGTGTTCGTCCACTATGTCTACTACTGATAAATTTGTATTACAACCATCTATTGTTGAGAGCTAGGAAACACTCTAACGGATGCTATACCCTACTCTTTTTGGTAATCAGCAATGGATCTTTAACGAGCATAGTGTCACAGACATTCATACACACAGCTGAATATAGATATAAATATGTAAGAAATATTAATGGATAAATATTTAAGAGAGATAAACCTCAGACCACACCTATGAAAAAAATCTCAGATTACATTTCATGAATCTGATTTCGATTATCGGGGGTGAAGACGATCGACTACAGTAAGCACATATAAAAATAATTGCGTTTGAAACTGGAGTGATTTCATGTGTTTCAAAGTAATAAAAGTGTATTCAGTGGATGTTTTGGTCCTTGCTTGGTTCCCTCTAATAACGAACAGAACATCGGATGGCAATATCATAAAGTGTTTGCCAAATGGTGCAACTGTGACATCTAATAAACGTAGCACAACGAATAAAGTGTATACTATTATAGAACACTGGGGAAATGCGGTTGATGTATTTTTAATCAGAGCGTAGGAACTGGCTGAGCAGGTTAAGGCCAAATATCCTTATCTTGTAACACCTAAACATACCTGTGAGCATAGTATATTGGAACTAATTTGTACGCTGATGAGCTAAAACAACAGGAGAGGGATAGGAGATTTAATCTCTATGGTTCGCCTAATTGATCGTTTAGTTTCTAAGAGGGGGAGAATCAACATTTACTTATACAATTATTCAATACAAAAAATTTAGATAAAATACATCATTCTTATGGGTAGCTAGCTCGGTGTAATTCGGCAATTCTAATAATTAAGGAAAGAAGTAATCCATAGACTTCGGACAAAAACGAGGATGAAATGTCGACAAAACGCAGAATGCAGAGCAATAATTAACTTGCAATGTTGGAGGTAGTGTCTCAGGTAAAAGGGTACATAATATCGTATAGGGACATACCGATTTGTTCAAAAACAAACAAGAGGCCGACTTTAACATTGTCATGATCTGAACAGGACTTGGAATAAATAGAGCAGTATAAGAGACGGGGCTATTCTGTCTGTATACTCATGGTTTCTATCAAGGAGACTCTTAAAGAATAGAGTGAGATAACATACACACTTCTACGGAAGAGTTCCCAAATTCACACCCGACAGATGATAGAAACTACAATCTACAATCAACTATGGAACACTGATGTGATTAACTTCTTTTTCTACATGTCTATCAAATTTTGTCAATCTAAAAGGGAACAAGCCAATTTAGAAACAGACCACTTAGGCAAGTGGAGGGTACGAATGGTTGGCACGGATTTATCAACAAATACTTGTACAAGCAACAAGCAACATTTTTACGAGTCTCAGTAATAATGATAATGTATATCTTGAAGGAAAGTAATGAAGATCTATTTGATAGATGACACCATGTTAACATTAGGTACATTACAGAGATACAGTGTAAACATTAAATAGTGTGTTCCAGGTCAACCGTTTCAAACCAAACCTAGAGGCAAAATGCATTGGTAACAGTGATCTAGTGATGCTAACTATTCAACTGACAACTTCAATCCTCGGCCACGTTTTCTAGAACTTAACTGACGGTTGTAAATCATGGGATATTATCAATCTTTTGGCTTAGATTAATAGCTTAAGTACTTTCGATAAAATATTCAACCCTAAATAAATTCCATATAAGTCTCTTCGCCAAACTGCGATTTATTTCGCAAAGAAAAAAGGAACGCCCAATATAATATTCTGCAGAGAGATGTATATAACTGTTGTACTTTAAAGACATATACCTGGCATTCGTTAATGTATTTAGGGTCTTTGGTCACGGAATTACTTTACTGGGGAAGCAATGATCAGATCTATGTGTTTTAAAAAAGGTATTCTTAATGTCAACGTGTAGATGTGGGATAAAACTCAATAGTGAAGAATTCCACGTACATGTGGGCCTTATGAATATGAGAGGTCAATTGATATCTTAAACTACTCACTTTCACAGCAGCAGTTGATTTCTGGCAGAAGAATGAAATCCTTATATTTAAGATTCTCAGAAATTTTGTGTAATCAACTTTTTTCGTCGGTCATAACTTTCCTTAAACGATTGATTGTCATGTATTATAAGGTAACATCACTAACAGACCATGTGTGATACTGAGGGACATACCTTCTTCTGGAAATTCAAGAAGTAGTTGGTTTGGTCAATGAGGAATAATTCTAGGGCACTTCTCCTCAAATTGTAGCGTCTGAAATGTATCTCTCTTAGTTGTGCCAGCGATAACTTAAAATCTTCTCCACCTGTCAAAAAATAGAATAAGGTAACTACTATACAGTATTCTGGGCCAATGAAACTATGAACGATAAGTGGCTCACGACAAAATAAATGTTTACAAAACCGAACGCATTCTGGCATACCCTTTTAAACATAAGAGGGAATATCTTAAGTAACACTAAGGGACTTTGATTTACCAGAGAAACAGGGGCTATTTCTCTGGAGTTACATAAGATTTGCACAATTTCAGCAACTTACTCAATTAGATTTGATTCTTTTGTTTAACTCCCAAGTACCAGCTTTCAAGTCATTCAGCTTTATTGGAGAAAGTTTAAGATGTTTTTAAGAAACATTTAAAAACAAACCTTCATCAGAATTAGAGGTGAAATCAAAAAAGTAGATGTGTGTAGTGGTGACTTCTAATCGACCTTTCAGGACGTCCATGAGAGTGACGAGTTCACAGTCTTCAGAGAGAATCAGCTTCTCTTTGGCCTTAGCCTCCTCCTCAGGGCCACTAAAAGTTAAACATTTTATATAGAAATCAAGTGGTTTTATTTGTGTTAAAGATTGTATTCAGCAAAATACATTAGAATATATAGTATTTCTCAGAATGTGCTGGATGAATTAATATGTCTGAAGTATATTGACATGCAAAGTTATGAATGAAAATCTCAGTCCACGCACTCATGACAACATACATGAACATAGGCGATTACCGTATTTCCCCGTTTATAAGCCCGGACTTACATTAATTTCAAATGGTGATAGACCAGGCTTATTTTCGGGGCGGGCTTATATTCGGGGTAAGGATTATAGTGCTTATTTTACCATAAGAATGTGTTTACCCCCTGGCTTATAAACGGGGTGGGCTTATAAACGGGGAAATACAGTATATTAATCTAAAACAATCTAGGGGCTCCATTATTTAGCCTTAATATGCTGACACCTAGTTCATGAACTCTTCAAATAGACATTTATAAAAGCTACCAAGAACATCATGACTGCAATTAAACTTACCCGGCTCCTTTTGTATTGACTTCAGTAGCCTTGCTAATGACATTCCATTCCTCGTCTCCAAGACGGTCATCACCAATATCCTCATCCGATACTTTCACCTTCGCTATCTCCAACGGTGAAGGGACAGCTGTCAAAGCTTCTTCCTCAACCCCTGGTAGAAGAAGAGAGCAATGAGTGAAACATAAAATAGAATTGGAAATTTATTCTGATTGAGAAAGCCCAGGGTCAGATACAGAGAAATTGCGATATAGAAAAAAGACTACATGAAAAGTATCTCAGCGAGGGGTGTAGATGAGTTGAAATAGTTTTTTAAAAAGAAAATTAGTTGAAATGAAGTAACAATATTTCAAGACAGAATTAAGTCACCCTGATTGAAGTTTCACCGTATTGCTAGCAAATTCTTGCCGAATTGTCTTAGCTCAAGAATACATCTCATATGGCCACAGACACAGGCAGTTTGCTATTCTATATGTCAGTGGGCAATGGCGAGGGATGCATCTAACCCCACTATAAATTGTATGACTGTTACTTACCCACATTGTCTCGCTGTCGGCTGGCCTCAGTGTGGTCCTCGTACAAGTAGTTCTGAGTCAGCTTGGGTCTCATCCGAGAGAAGTTCTCTTGGTTCGACAGCTTCCAGTAAATATCTCCATTTTGGGAGCAACTGAAAACCGGATAAGATTTAATAAGAGTCGGCAATACAACTCTTCTAGTTCGTTGAGAATCAAATATCAGCCATGTTAAACGTCTTCATTTTGGTATTAATTAATGATTTTCCTAATATTACCACTTACAATCCAAATGCATTATAACCATTTCTCACATTTATCGATTTAATTTGCGATAATGAATAAACAAGGAGAATATATCAGTTTAGTTTCGTCCTATATAATATACACAGCTCCAGAATCAACTGAAAATAATACATATTTTCTATTTCCTCTGACAAACCTATATATGTCAGTTGAATAGGAAATAGGATGATGTTGTCTGGTGAAAGATGTAGACCTTCCAGACTGCCCTAAATTTTGAAAACCGTTTTACTTTTTAAAGAGTTCGTTCGTTGGCGACTCAAACAAAGGAGGGTAAGAGTCTGCCACCCAACCCCCCTATAAACTCTACGACTGTTGGGTGTGTGTATTGCAAACGACTTACTAGTTCTCGAGGGCCCAGGAACCCCTTTCACTGGTGAAGAAACCTTTCATGGCCCGCCACTGTCGGAGCGTGTATGCGTGCTGGTTACGGAGCTGAGTCATCACATTCTGGTAGCGTTTGTTCTCCTGCCTCGCCTTCTGTGAGTAGGCTTCAGTTACTTGTGCCTTCATTGTGAAAATACATAATAGAGTAAAGCTTTAACAGCAATATATATATATATAATAAATAGATTTTCATTTCCTTAATAATACAAGTACATCGAAATAAATCTCGCAGAGTCTGCAATACTGGACTTTACAATGCATTGTGATTTTTTTTTTAGAAATAGTTAAAATAACAAACACACTATAGTGGAGAATTCCAACTCTT
Organism: Sthenelais limicola; assembly: GCA_942159475.1. Classification (NCBI taxonomy): domain Eukaryota; kingdom Metazoa; phylum Annelida; class Polychaeta; order Phyllodocida; family Sigalionidae; genus Sthenelais; species Sthenelais limicola. The sequence continues at coordinate 30,881,280 of OW804100.1, forward strand.
CCCAGGTTATTCCATATCACTGGGGTATATAGTATACATGGCAAAGATCATGGCTAGCCACCTTATATGCAGTGAGATCTATAATTACAATAATGGTTACATAGGTCACATTAGATATTTTACCAGCGTCTAGGTCAACAAAAGGCGCGATTCGCCATTTAACTTAACTTCATGAGGCTTTATGATGAAGGGGTTTGATATGGCTATAGTGTTTCTTTACAAGCCTAACAATAATTTATAAACGGTAGCCTGCATAATCATACCTATACTAAGACCATGTATGTGCCCAATTAATGGCAAAACCTCAACACAAGGAACTCAAGGGGTTTCAGGATATTAATTTGATAATAATTTACCTGGAATTTTAGTTTGCTTTCTCCTCGTTCGCGATTTCTTTTATGTGAATCTATCATCATCTCTTCATGACATTCACCGAGATAGGTTTTCATTTTGACTTTTAGGTCATCGAATGTATTAGCCTCATATTGCTCTTTCGACGGAAGCACCTGTACAATTGGTAAAAAAAGGGCTTTGAAAAAAGAAAACGCTTCAACACCAAAAGGTGTTTCGAGACTGGTTAATGACAATATCACAAGGCATGTACATGTATTGTCTTACTATTTTTTCAATTTTTCTTTTAAACTTTATTTATACTGGGTCAACAAATCAAAGATTAGGGTTTTTCACATGCCCCAGATATATACACAGATACAGTTTTTTTTACATACAGTCCGACAGGTGCATAACCTAAGCAGTTAATAAGATTTTAAACAGTACATATTGGCATATAGCGTTCATTTCCTAAATACCTAATTACATGCAATGTAGTGTTGGCAAATTTCAGAGGTTAACTTTGAGAGGTTAACTTTTATATAAAAAAACTGTTTGAACAGCCATTAGTTAGTCGCAGGCTCGGGCTCCCCTACCTGTTTTTCCATGAAAGACCTCCATTCTGAACCTTGGCAGTAGTTCTTGAATTCATCGAAGAAGGAAGGACCTTGTGACGTGTTAGGGAGCCCGGAGCAGTAGGTCTTCATGTTCAAGAGATCATGACACTTATCCACCAAGGCTTTCATCACAGGTATCAGGAAGTCATAGTGGTCACTTTGGTCTACCGATAAATCAAACATCAATACATTAAATACATTGATCAGACGAAAGGGACACAGACCTACACAGCAGAAGTGCTACCATGCCACTGAGGTTAAGAATGTTCGTCAGACGTGGGTATCCAATACCTCACTCTGTCTATAGGGATGATCATTGTGATATAAAAAAAAATCATTAAATACAGTCCCAGAAGTATTTATCTATCGTTTTCCAAAACGTACACATATTTTTCAATAGTCCCAGAAGCATGTTCCTAAACAAAAGAATATTGAACACGGTCCAAGAAGCGTTTTCATAAACATAACAATTTTTAACACTGCCAACTTTTTCTCCGGCGCCCACATTACCCAAGTCCATCTGAAGATCGATTTCCTTTTCATGGTGTGATGAATAAGGCAGGTAAATACTAACTGCACCTGGTCGAGTACATTCTCTAGACCATGATTGTGGTGTAGTGCCTCTCAAGAAGGCCGGAGGTGTTTGGTCGTCCCAATAAATGGTAAAAGCATATCATATGTGGCGTTCAAGCTGCCTTCGATAAAATTATGAAAATGTATACAAGTACATAAGGCCCACAATGGTAGGCATAAAATATAGCACTTGCCAATCTATGTTGCTCAAATCTAAATCACCTGTGCAATATATAGGCCTCGTCCCTTGAAACGCCTAAAGGCAGTGTATTCTTAACCTTCAATAAATACCTTCTTAAAACTTGTTCTAAAATCTGAGTGATCACCTGATCCCACAGCCATCTCCTGCGTGGAGGCTGATCAGTTAGACCCTGCCCACACACAGCCGATTTTCCTCCCGATCCCCCCCCCCCCCCCCCCCCCACGCGATTTGGGTCTCCTGATGAATCCTACGATCTCATTTCAAATCATGGTTTATGTTTTTGAAATAACATAAACCAGGATTGGAAATGAGATCGTAGGAGTCATCGGAAGACCCAAATCGGGGGACAATCGGGAGGCAAATCGGCTGTGTGTGGGCAGGGTGTTAGATGAACAGCAAGAGCACACAACTCTCCATGTGGAAAGAAAGGTAGCTCAGTTCTTAACAGAGTGATTGGTTTCAATTTCTGGCACTTGCCCATCTTACACCATGCATATTATTTATTTATTCGTTCCTAGGACTGTTTCTACATGCACTACTTCAACTCTCAAAAAATAAAACCATACTCGTGGATGATACACGAGGAGGGGGATAACAAAATCATATAAAAATTAATAATCAAATTAAAATAATCCTACTATATATTTACATGGAAACTGTTGCATGTACATTGCAATATCCATTACCATGGAGGAGGCACATACCCCCCTATTCATCTATACACACACACTAGAACCATAACCCACAAATATACCACATGTATTCATAGCAGACTGAAATTCCAAAGCACTATCATACACATATATCTGCAGCTACAGGACACTAAGCAGAGAAGTCTCTTGAACATTGAGTGTCTCCTAGTTCTCGGGACAAGTGATGCAATCACTTTAATGCTGAGAGACCACTACATGGGATAACTATAGGCTTATATTAATTAGACTAATACTAAGCGTCTTTAGTCACTGGCAGGTGTGCAACCATCACAACCCGATCTGACCACTTGAGACCAAGTGCCTGAATAAAATGCTTACCAACTTCCGAATCGAATGGAGCTCCGATGTTCATGTCTTTTAAGGCAAAGGAAGGAGGAATAGTTACCAAAATCTTATCAAGATACACTGCTTTTGGTATTAAAATTTTAAAAGCACGTTGTATCCAAGCCAGGGTCGTAATCATGAGAATTTGTTCATATAATTGAATAAATAAAGGTCTCACGTGAAAACCTTCAAATATAAAACAATGAATATAACCAGGTAAACATTTCTATGCGAATAATTTGCATAAATGCAAATATTTATATGGTAAGCTATGTATCTTGGTTTCAGGTGAGATAAGGTTCGATTAAGTTCGAAAAAGTGTAAACAATAGATGGCAGGTGAGGTCTCACAAATTGCATGAACGCAGCAGCAGGAATGGTGACCGTGACAGGTCAGGGTCACGGCGGGCATTTGTCCGGTTGACATATATACATATATGTATACTTCATTATAGCTTTCAAATTTTGCCCCCTAGTTTCACCAAAAATGCTGACTCGATGTCGAACAGATTAGACAGGATCAGTAAATGATGTTAAAAAGATTTAGTATCAAGTTCTAGGTTAATATATTAATACGTCCATTCAATCTCATGAGGGAGCAAGTTTTAACAGTACGGCCATGAAAACAGAAGTGAAAACAGGGGCTTAGTGAACGGGGGCGGGGGGCGGCGGGGGGGGGGGGGGGGCAGTCTGGAAGGGCAGGGCCGGAGTGGGGTGTTCTAGGACCACATCCATAGACTGGGGCAATTTGTAATCAAGAAATTCTTCGGAGAAGGTGCAAACAATACAATGTCTCCCAATAATGGGATACGTGGTAACAAGACAACAGGGGGAATTTGCCAACTATAAGATACTGCTACCAATCATACATTAGCAAGAACAGAATGCACATTCTTGTCCTGGTTCAAAACGTGAAGGGAAAACAGTGCTGATTTTAGCTAATTACGACTTTAACTTTTTTATTTTCAGTTAGTGGACGGAACAACACCATAGAATAGAATGATCTTTTCAGCATCACCCAGCTTAATAAACACAACCAAATCTTGATATATAAGCGTCAGTTTTTCCCTGGTTCTTTGCATATAAGCATCAATTATCTGGGATAGTCGCATTCTTTTAAATCTATTGAGAATTGAATTGAGAAATCTTTTATTTGTCAGTAATATGGCAGCATTTACATTGAAAATTATGTACTGCAACGTTATGGTTGGGATACAGTACACGTGTATAACGTGTGAATGTATACACTGTATTACAATAGAAATGGCCAGGGGTGGAGAGTCTTACCCCTCAGTCCTCGAACAAGGATATCATCTATGGCAGCCATGACGGCACAGGATTCCTGCAGTCTGTCCACCGGCCGCGTCTGTAGTAAGGTGTGCAGGCGCGCAGAGGCGATGCTGCACAGCTGCAATATCCATGTTTTAACTCATTCATTCACTTGTTATAAGGGTCAGATTTTCAGAAAAGTACAATTGGCAGCTCTACACATTTAGGAAATTCTCCTAAATTAGGCTTAAAAATGAAAACTACCGGGTATATCTGAGTATATTTGGTATCGCATTGATTTAAAGTATCAGTTTTGTTATGTTAAATTGCATTTTGAAGCTCATTTTTGTCTTAAATATCCATGGGCTATTTGAGAGGATCGGTGAAGGTGACTTGTACATTTTCTGAAAATTTGGCCCATATGTGGTCCGTTTTAGGGAAATGAGTCACAAGTCACAAAAAATGGATTTTGAGATACCATCATATTTGAAAACATGAGACAAAGGGGATTCCAATGAATGTAAACATTAAGGACATCTAATAAGTACTTTTATCTTTTTAGTTATATATTTTTATTTTTGAAAAAAAAAAAGTTTCTTTTATATTTCTTGGTGGACAGTTACTAGTAAAGTACCTAAATATACTCAATAGGATGATCTAAGAAACACACTGATATAATTGATAAACTGTCTCGAAATTTGGTACATGTATTCATACAACCACAAGGACTAGACACTCCAAAAATAAAAACATTCCCACAAAGAGATCTTGTAAATAAAACACTTTAAAAAATATCAATTTTGCGCCTTGTGAGGAGGGTGGATTCCTACCAACTACATACTCCGGATGATTAAATAATGTTCCCACTTAGTTGGAAATATGAATACAATTTCTTTGTTTCTTTATTTACTCTCGCTTTGTAATTATGGGAATACTCACATCCAGATCTTGTTGTGCGGCGAAGGCGAGCAGAATGCTGAGTCCGAGCTGTTCCATTTCTCTCCATGCATTATCTACATCCCACACGGTCATCAGGTCCAGCAGAGTCATCACATCCTCTATAATCTGCAAGTCAGTTTAATATTTAACAGTAGACACACATCTTTATAGGTACGTCCACAGTCTTCTTATGATTTTAACACACATAAGATGCAAAAGCAGCATTCAATTCCATATATAATTAGTAGCTAACCACCCACTTTCAGACGTTAGCGCCCACCCCAGAATGAGCTGTGGGCCCTAACGTCTGAAGGTGGGTGGGCCCTAACGTCTGAAAGTGGGTGGGCCCTAACGTCTGGGCTTTGGGCCCAAACATCCGAGGTTTCTGGGCCCTAGCGTCTGGGCTCTATCGTCATTGGGCTCTAACGTCTGGAGCGCATAATTATTATACTATATGTTTGTGAAACAGGTAAGTTTCTACATCGATGGCCTAATAACATCCTCTTCAGTCTGTACATACGCATACAATGGAACTATTCTTTCAGTGCTACGTCATTTGTACTTCTATGTTGTTTTAACACCTATTTCTCAGATATGCTAGCAGTAGTCAAGCTCAGCACGACCCAGTTTTGAAATGCGGATCATCTAAGGTCAGGACGTAAGCTTGGGATCTTGGGATCAAACACACTTAGTTTTATTAAAACATCTTCATAACAATAACAATTATAGGCTATAACAATTATAGGTATCTGATACACATCCAGACTGTCAGAGGGATAGAATTAAAAGAAGCTGTTCAGACTTTAGGGAACAAAATGCATTTTATAGTGAAATTATCAAATTAATTGTTTATCCGAGGCCCCTTCCAATCCAGAGATTGAAAAATAGATGAAACGATGGGAAAAAATGCTTACTCTTTCATTAAACTTCTCCTGTGGTGGAAAATCATCTTCGAAGCATAGGAAGTTATAAACCATCTTCACGAGTTCCTTAGCATTTACTGTTACTGTTGAATTAGTTTGCCCTACAAAAGTCAAGACACGTGTAAACTTATCAGTTTTATTGTATAACCATTTATTTCTATCTAAACAAACCTTAATTGAAGTGTTCAACATATTATGTGAAGATTACGGACATTATATCTAATAATCACAGAAAGTATATCAAAATAAAAAGAGAGTGAAATTATGAAAGATCTAGAGAGCTCCATTTCAGCCAAATCACTTAACCAGTTCTGGAAATAGGCAATAGAAAATAGAAATTAAATGGAGGTTAAATGAAAATAGAAAATCAAAGATGCAATCCCGATCTATTATGGTCTATCTTTGGCCTGGAGACAAAGACTGATATCGATATGCACGCATGCGATAAAGTAAAACTCGATGTTGTTTCTGTTTGAAATGTTCAATCTGGAACATTCTAGACAAAGTTTTGTGTTAATTTAAGATGGAACTGCCGTTAGCTTTAGATTGGATTGCAACTTTGCGCAAAATTAGTTAAAACAACTACCTGAATTTATCGATTTGAGTAAATTGGACAAAGTTTTGTGTTGATGTAAAGGTGGAACTGTCGTTAACTGTAGATGGGGTTGCAGCTTTGTGCAAAATTAGTTAAAACAACGACCTGAATTTATCGATTTGATTAAAAGTCAATCCCACCCAGTTGTTTGAAGCATGCGTATATAAGGTTATGCAAATATTCTGGTAAGAACAAGGACCTTAGAGTGCCACAGTTAATATCCTTCTCTCCAAATGTTACCGCTGCAAACGAAATCTTAACGCCACCAATGACTTCGATAGCCATTTCAGATTATTGCATCTATATCTATCTTGATTAATGGATGGAAGCCCCAAATATTAACTAGCATACCATTTGCATTATATTAATAAACAATGGAAGGTTATTTCATTATGAAAGGCTCCAAATGGTTTTAGCAAAAGTACCGATAAGAACGACAGTTGAACACACAGTGAGTAAAACATCAACGGAAGAATTCAGCCTACAAATCTAGCTTAAAATGACACTTTTCTTTGTGTTTGATAGTTCGTCTTAGAAAATAGACCAACACTTGTTGAATAATAAAATGGGAGAGTAAGTAAAGGGGCAAGTGACAAGTATCCAACACACATAAGGCCTTAAATTACTCTACCTTTCTTTGATGTTTTAGAGGATGTAGGGGGAGTGCCTTTTATTTAGGTACAGAATGAAAATAATTAAAGGACTTGCTGATGTACACATAGGCATGTAGTTTGCTGCTATGTATGAATGTATATTGTTTATTTCCAGTTCAACATGATACAATTTTTACATCTGGAAATGGGTGCACCCTTCTATGGTAATCATAGTTCTTCCAGAGGGTCCCTATCAACATAATCTGAGGAGAATGTGAATAAATGGCTAGCAGATTTCAGAGTGGTAAGCAGAAAGACTAGGATTCTAGCAGTTTCATTACATTGCTGATACATACGGTAAACATATTGTAACCAAGATATAATCTTAGTCGTTCTCCCATCCATAGAAAAGGGCCCCATGTGGAATGACCTTTCCTAGATAATTACAGTCATTTCAAACTTAAAAGCTAACCCTTGAACGCATGATCTATGCACGTCCAGCTTCATTGGATAATTTGTAGTAAGATCAAGATATAAAACAGTCAGAAATTAGATATTAATCAACAGACAGATAAGGACATGTAGTTTAACACATGAGTAGTCTTTATATGATTTTTTTTTTAAATCAACAACAAAATCCAGTAATTACCTGTTTCTTTGAGATCCATAATACAGCCTTGAAGCATCATCTCGATGAGGCGCCGAACCAGGACAATGCGCTCTGTGAGTAACTCATAATCCATACAGGCAACATTAATAGCAGCAAAGACTTGTCCCCTTGCCTTCCACGCTGCTTCATCCGAACCCTCCACTCCCTTCCACATCACAGTGAACATTATAACAAGCAGATTCTGAACCAACTCTTCGGTCTGCTCCATATTATCCTCACATTTCACCGTTAAACCCATCTTTCTCAGTGAATTGGCCAAGTCATTTTCCTGCTGGCTAGAAGAAAGAGATACATCCGAGCCGCCTGATTCCCTTCGTATACGACCAATGCTGGCATTTGACCCCTTCCTCACACTCATTACACCCTCAAGTGCTTTAGACTTGCCCACCAGATCCCCAACAGAGCGCGATGTCGAAGGCTCCTTTAATAAGGTCTCGGCTTCTTCCTGAGAAAGCTCGTGGAGGACACTCAAACTATTGCTTCTTTTCTGAGACGCTGGGGTAAGGAGATCCTCAGCACTGGTACTGGAACTTCTATTAAGTACATTCGAATCAGCATCCGAGCTATCAGGGTCGTCGAACAGCTTGAGTCTGGAGAACTGGGGTGTGGAGAAGCTCTCCATTAAAGGGTCGAAGTTCTCTTGTGGTTCGTCCAACTCGATGACTCCATCTGGGAATTCATCATTGGAGCAGTCGGTAGTGAAGGATGATGTTCTTTCGGGGATGTAAGTGTTGGAGGGTTCTGATTGAGTGGATTGTACGGGGGGAGTAGTAGAGCGGTTAGAGTCTGGCTCTGCGACCTGATTGGTTGGCCATGAATTGTCTTTCTTTGAGCGAACGATGAGTAAGCGAACCAAGACTTCCTGCCAACCAACCTGCTTCGCAAACATTTTGGCCACAGTAGGTTTGGAGAAGAGGGTGGAGAGCAGCTGAAGAGGAAGAACAATATATTAAATAAGTATATAAAATAATGGTAATGGTGACAAAATAAATGCAACCTATCAAGCTAGGATGGTATGTCCATATATGTATGTGTATTGTATTAAAGTCGCAAGCTGATAGGGATATTTTGCAAGTTGTATGCGCAAGGGATGGGGTCGGGGTGGGGGTGATGCCTGTTCTAAAAATTACTACACAGATTTTATTTATTTTTTAATTTTATCGACAAATTTCACATTCACGATACGTTTCATTGTCAGAAAAATAAGTTACTTCAGTTATTATTTTATTATTGATTATACATCTAGGACAAACTTATATTTCAACTTTAAACATTCATCAGAGGTAATATAAGTTGTAGAATTTGTTAGACTACATCATGCTAGCTATTAACGATTACACAATCAAGATACGGAAACCATTTTACATGATCTGTTATCGAGTACAAAAAAAACAATACATTTTTTTCAAATTTGTGGCCCATACATAAAACCAAAAAGAAACAAGAGAAAATACTACACAAATTTTACCACCATATAAAATAGATAGATAAAGTGCATTGTGTAGATACATATCAAACAGGTCGTACCTTTCTGCTGGTTTCGAGTCTGATGCTCACGCTAGACCCGTGCAACAGTTGCAAGATGGACACGACAGCATTATAACTGGACGTTGTGTCTGAAGAAAACAATTTTTCAACTCTTATCACGCTATTATTACATCTTAGATTCGGAGTATTTCAACGTACACTCCTAGCTACAAATGAATGGCTCGACTTATTGTGTTTCTCTTTTGACAGTTCCTTCAGGACATGTATCAGTATATTGAGTCATATTAGTTGTTTTTGTTTTTTTTAAATGTTTTTATTGGCCACATCTTTAATATATTTACAAAAAATACGCATAACCACTTATGTGATATACCTTTCATGCGTTGCCAATTCAATCTCTCAGCACTGAATAAGAATATTCAAGAAATGATATCACCCAATAATGTTGACGTAATTGACTCACCAGTCATGAGTACTTGATCCAGCATGTCCTTAGCCATCATGTTAGATATAGGAGTGCCTAACATGAAGGACACAAGGCCGGGGTACATGCCCAACTCCTGTAGTCTCAGCCGTCCTTTATTCTTGTCATAAACCTTCTCAGTTCTCAACAGTAGGGACATCATCTATAAGGAAAACACATAATTTGGGAATAGAAATGGAGAAGAAATTGAACAAACAAGATGGTAGATCCTTGTGTAGTGCTTAAACAAACCAGTAAATAGACACAGGCGGAACGATTTTATTATTAATCATTTTGTTTTTAGTTTTCCTGCTAGCAAATATGAAAAAAATCCTCTTGGCTTGTCAAGGTCCACTCAGTTGTTTCTATACACGTTAATGTACATTAGTGAAATGTAGAAATTTAGAACATTCAGAACATTAATAGATGGATGTAAATTCTTCGATCGTGAATCGTACTTGATAAAATTTCTTTGTCTTGGTATGACACTATATAACGACTGCTCCATACTATAAACTTTAATTAAATTTCACTTGTAAATCAATCTTTATCTAGATGTACTATCCCTCTGAGAAAAGTGTCCTTCTGGGCATAATGTGGTGGTAGAATAAAATATTTAAACAAACAAACAAAACAAGTGGACACCTGCATAATAAGTTGGAACAACATTTCAAGGGGTTTCTCGAGTTTCTAACAGATATCAGGGCCACAGTTGTGATGTCTAAACTAGGAATGTTTTAAGTTTAGAAAACGCTGGCGTTAGGGCAATATGTGGGTCAGGTCGTCAGAAAATGTACAATTCAACTTCGCCAATCTTCTCAAATAACCCAAATTTCAGACGAAAATAAAGTTCAAAATACAGTTCAACCTAACCAAACAGATTGCTAGAATCAATGCAATGCCGAATATACTCGAATTTACCTAGTATTGACCAAATTGCAGCCTAATCTAGCAGAATTTACTAAATGTGTACAGCTGGCAATTGTACATTTTCTAAAAATCTGAATCGTGTGTACTTACTCTGAGAACCTTTTCCTTCATGAGTATAGAGTATTGTTTCTTGGTGAGTAATTGATAGAGGACTTCAGCCATGCTGGGCTCGAACATAAGCAGGTAAATCTGATCCTTTTTTCCCGGCAGTTCCAGTAATGAGAGTAACAGATCCAGCGCTTCAGATATCTGGAAAATATGGATATTTTAAGGGTTGTTTCTCACACTATATTCTCCACGTGTACTTATGTATTGAAGGACAGAATGTTGTCTTCACGGTTTAAGTTTAATTAGGGACCCACTGGAAGATTTGGAATCTAGGTTTCAAAAGTGGGCCTCCTTTGTGTACTTATTTGTGCAAATAAACAATGTTTTGAATTGAATTGAATTGAAGTTCGCACTCAGAAACTTGAAATTGAAATTGAACTATCCATTTGATTAACACCATATTTGATTATAAGAGATCTGCCAATAAAGAAAGTGAAGAAATCAATCAACAATTTTACTGAATTACTGACTTTGTCCAATATAACTATGTCCTATTACGCTTGTCAGTCCTAGCTCTCCCCACACGATCTATGATTATTACCATAAGGAATGAGAGATATTTATTAGTTCACATTTACCATATCTTCTCCTTTGACTGAGCTGACAAAGGACAAGATTTGATTCAACTCTTCAAAGGTGATTTCCTTGGTGACGTAATACTTGATGAGGCCCAGCAAGCTGACGCGTATAGTCTTACTATCCTCCACGGAGAGACTGCTCTCACCGTCACTGGAACAAGCAGGCAACGCGTCAGGATAATATAGCAATAGACAACGGGTGATATTTTACACAAGCTGGCACAATATGGGTCAAGTTTTCAGAAAATGTACAATTCACTTTCACCAATTCTCTCAAATAACCCAAATTTCAGACAAAAATACAGTTCAACCTAACCAAACCGATTGCTAGAATCATTGCAATGCTGAATATACTCGAATTTATCTAGTATTGACCAAATTGCAGCCTAATTTAGCAGAATTTACTAAATGTGTACAGCTGCCAATTGTACAATTTTTGAAAATCTGAGATATATATGAATCGGCTCGAATCGACTCCTTGATCTCTTCACTATATATTAGATCAATTCTACATCATTTTTAGTTATATGAAAAATATGTTAACTTAAGTAGGTTTGTACAAAATGAGGTGCAGAACATCGTGTCACATTAAATTATTTAAAAAAAATATTGGATGCAGTAACCGGCAGAGATTGCACCTACCTATAGTAAGTGCGAATAACGTCCAGCATATACTGTGCGCCGTATTTCTTCCTGAAGTGCTGTCTGTCTTCTTTGATTATTGTAGAAAGATACTGGATATGGCCTGTTTAACGAGAATAATATAGTAGCTTTAACAGTGTTTACACTGAGAATCTCAGAGATATATAATGCCCCTTTTTTACCATAAAACCGGGCATTAAAATATCACTCAACATAGAAAAATAAAATTCTTGCTGAAGCGTATCTTTCGTATGGGATCAAAGAATAAAAAGAATATTACGAAGGTATCAACATCTAAAAAATAGTTCTTTACCTATCCTCACAGCGAATTCACTTTTGCTCCAGATACGGAAATCAAAGAGGAGATATTGATAGATATGATACAAGAGGGGTTTGTTCCCTTCGAATACAGCTTCGACAAACAGCTGTATGGACATTAGTACGTGAACATCGATTAAAGAGGCTGGGACCTGCAAATAGAAAAGAGAATGTTTTGATACACTTCGTAAGGGCAGACTAATATTTCTTTAGAGGAAATATACTAGACGAAGGTTGAATGAAAGCTATTGAAGCTCGAATATTTGTCGACGCCGATCATCCATCTCCCCTTATAACATCCAAAAATACTAGAAGAATCGACCGAACCAGGGTAACGCCTACATATAGATAGATATGTTTTAACAGTTTTTGTCCAGTAAAAACGAGAATAATAAATAGAACCTGCCTTTTGAAGAAGTGCCCCAAGAATAGAGACAGTATTTGTTCGAACAAGGCTATCCTGGTTCGCCGGATTGGTCGCGACCATATTTCGGATAAGAGCTAAAAATCCGGCCACGGGATTCTGCTCTAGTTTGTCATCTGAAAGAGCAGGTAAAACACATTGTACTGAGACATAATGTCCCCAAAGCGTAGTTAGTTGTAGTTTCAGCCCCTAGCACATCTACTGACGGATATTTTTTAATGATGCACAGTTTTCAATGTATCAGAGGGTAAATCTCTCTGCTCGCGGCATTAATTCAGGATAGCGGGTTTGGTTAAGTCTGCTTCAAAATGATTAAGCCAAATAGTCTAGAGTGATACTAGTACAGCACAAAAAAAATGAGGATGTATACATCAGCGATGCCTGAGACATAAACTCAATGTAGGAGTGATGAACTAGTATTATTAGTCTTTGCTTTAAAATAACTAAAAAAAGCCAAATGTGGAAACCAACATAAAAGTTAAGGTTGATACTGATGCATTTAGCACTCCCGAGTGAGAATATGTGATCAAAACCATTTATTTCAGAATGTTTTGCAGATAGTAGATTCTAATATGCGGTTCACGAATATTCTAAAATCAAAGTAGTGAAGTTCAACTTTACCTTTATGTTCTAACAGATAAACTAATGATACAATACATTCTAAAAACCCATAATGTAAAGACTGGGGGTGAATATACTGTTATTTAAAACATATATAACAAAATGGTTCATGGTGTACGAAAAAAAGTATATCTGACAATAACTATATAAAAAGACATTCGCTACATAGACATCAAGTAGTGGTGTGTGTGTTTCTAAAGTTCACAACATTAGAGATTTGAAGCTTTGTGGACCGAACAAAGTCTGCTACGACATCAGAGAGTGCCAAAGAGTTCTAATTTTATTTATGTGAAAGACATATATATGTATGTATACATGATAAATACGAACATATCACCTTAACAGAACTTATTATAAAACAACATGTCATTTTTATGAAAATATTTATAATCCAGCTACAGTACGATATGAAAAGCAATACTTTGCTTTGCTTTGAAACAGAGAATGCCCCATGTCATACCGTTTCATTCAACTCACAGCCAAACGTGAGAGATGGAAATAGCTCGTTAATTTAAGAATGCCATTGTTAGTGAATTATATTCTGCATTAAGAGCAACTTCTTCGACATTTTAAGATTAGTCCCCAGAATAATAATCTTAAATCAATTATAATTTCAGCAATTGAATGATTGAGCGCATTTTTTCATTATTAGTATGAAAGTTATTTTTTCAATTCATTTATACTATATTAGTTAAACAATTAACATCATATTTGTTTTCCCCGCATGCTAAACACAATAATAAAAGTCGTAAGGCTATCCCAACTATAGGCATTCCAAGTTTTGATATACGCAGCTCAAACTTTAGCCATCAAATACGTTTTAATTGCCCTTATTATCAAAGTGATTCACAGATCTTACAACTTAAAAGGGAACTTATCAAAACAATTCCATATATCATTAAGCCAAGCTGATTGAAATTATGATTGTTGAGTACAATATTTACACTTAAACGATTAAAAAATTTCTTTCCACAGAGGGTTAATGTTTCGATCGCTTTCGGGCACCAACAGTCATTTGGAGTTATCATTCATTATCATGCACAGAAAATGCATTTATTTGTTAACTAGACTGTAATATCATGATATGGCCTTTTAGATCTTCATTTCAATGGTTATTAAGTAAAGGTTGAGCTGTGTTAATGACGTGTCAGTGATTGAAGCATTTACCAGCGTATGAGCTACTTTTCACCACCACCCAGTCCTCGTCTTGTATCTCACCACTCGGGGAAGGCAAGGGCTGGCACTCTGCCGATGCACTATTGAGGAACTCCAGCTCTGGGTCAGACATAGGCGGCCCCTCAGTATTCTCATCCATCTGTTCCAGCAGCGGGAAAAGTATCTGGATCCCTCCGATACAATTTATCACATCCTAAACAAGGAAAATAGAGGAAGTAACATATTTTTAAAAAGTCCGAATGGTACTAGTTCAGACGCTTAAAAAGCGCTGGCAGTTCACCTTTTTGAAATAGAAACCCACGGAGTATTAGAACCCAACCAACCAGCATCGTAAGTGGGATAAATACCCAATTACAAAAAAGTAGCAAGGTAGAAAATAACTACTAAAATCTTCTGCAGTTCTAGCTGGAATACTTTTTTCGTCAGAGGTAGGTTATGCACAATACCTTTATATCCCAAGTTACACATTTTTGGCCTATCACACGTCCATGGTTGTGGTTGAAGGAGAGGTCCAAACACTCAGTCAATTTACAGGCCTATAAAAATGAGAATATAAGTATATAAGTATTATTTTAACCACGAAAAAGAAAAGTTAATATCATGTAATAATACGTCAGCACTCGAACCTATAGATGCACATAGTCTGATAGCCCACCAAATACACATTTGTATAGCATGGCTTTATGCAATGCGTGTGCATTGTTGGGAGCCTATCACCACCCACCTCTCGCAGCGACCCCTACACACAGGTCGCTGCACCACTCACTCCCACTCTCACAACCACTCACTTCACCTCTTGCCACCACACCGATCACACAAATTTTTCTTGGCAGAGTGAAGAACACCGCTGACTGTGCTATATACAAGCCAGCAGCTTCTACACCAAATGCGTATTTTATTACCCAGAAAGAGAAGGGAACGATCCAGAACCTCCAGATATCACCTTGATTTAAACATGACAGGTGGAAAGAGAAGGACCCGCGCACACCGGCCAAAGCCCAGCGAGCCCAAGGTCGCTAGTCAGGTGACGGTAGTAAATCCCGCCGGTGCTGACCGGATCACGGAGGACCAGACTGAAAGTGATATTACCAATAAGGGGAAAGGAAAGGATACGGTGAAAGTTACCAATAGGAAACTGGACATACAGGTGCAGTCAATGGAAGCCTCCGTTGAAAGCCTGAAAGGAACGGTGGACAAAATGGCCCAGCAACTAGCCACGGTAGTACGCCACGCAGCAGACAATGCTAAGCATTCCAAATCCAAGCACAAGAAACGCAGACAGCCGGAGACTGAGTCCAGTGAGGACGTGTCCGAAGAGTCGTCCGAGTCTGAATCCGAACAAGAAACAACACCCAAACGACGCCATAGAAAGAGCTCCAGGAAGCGCCGGTCAAGCCGTCGGAGGTCCGAGGTCATTGTGCCCGCCATCTTCAAACGCCAGCTCGACAGCGACAGATTCCTAGAGAAAGAGATGGAGCGGAAAAAAAAATCCTCGGGCCTCCACGGTAAGACAAATGTGATTTCTGACATGCTATCTTCCAGAATATTCGCCAAGCCTTATATGTTTATATGTAGAGAGGGAATCACGACGGTCAAACAGAAGGTAGAGGCTAGGCCTAACATGACTGCCGTCGAGTACATTGACGCATTCTTATCCCTACTAGAGGACCCTAGAGGATATTACAGGGAAGATTACTATGACATGTTTGATCACCTCCGCAAGGTTATTCGTGACTCTTTGGACCGGCCCTGGGCGGCGGTCCGCAGGTGGACCGATTATGTATGGGATTCAGTCGAGAACGGGACCATTACCTGGGGAGATAGATCTAGAATTCAAGAGGAGCGAGTGCGACTATGTTTGACAGCCGGGGTAGCCACCCCACTCTCTGGGGCTTATGGCGGTAGCAATAATAACTCTAACCAAAGGAATAGTAGTAGCACTTCCAATAGCAGGCCCAACTCTAGTCAAAATGAACTTGTGTGTAGAGCTTTCAACTCACGTAACGGATGTAAGCATACAACTAGCCACCCCGAGGGATCCATGTATTTATTGCATATTTGTTCTTACTGCGATTCCGTGGGAAAAAGCTGTCTGCACTCAATCGGCGAGTGCATACGAAAGATCTCGCACGCCAACTCCTCAGAAAGAGGAGGCAGCAGGAATGGCTCAGGCAGTACAGCCTCGGCCGGGCAAAACCGACATAGTAACCGTGCTAATAATGTTTCTCAGTCCAATTCCAGCTACGGGGCAAAAAACGAGCAGTAGGCGTCTCAAGAGAGTGGAACTTGCAGGCGCCTCCATTTGTGCCCAGATGTGTGGCAACACAACACAGTGTCAGTAACCGCCATGACAGCGTCACGCCCACTACACGTGCTCATGTTGTTATCCCGCCAGCTCTCGCAAGCCGCGAGACCTATGCCCAAGATGGCCGCCACAACACGAGAGCAAGCCACAGCAGGACTGATGACAACACCAAATGTGTCCCCACGACCCGTGTAGACGATAAAACAGAATCAAGTGACAATATCCGAGTAGGTACCACAGCTTACTTTGATAATGTTCGATTAATATGCGCTGGTAAGGTCGAGAGAGCTGACACCGACTTCTCCCCGCACGCATACGTTGAACATCGCAAAGAAACATGGCCGCACATGTACACTGACGACGCGTATAGTAAACATAGTGCCATATACAACGAAGTACGTAAATCTGGTCTTCCAAATGCTCTGGGCGCAAAGATTCAATTGCCTACCAATTTGCACCTGGACAGTTGGAAACATTATTTGTGTAATGATAAGGATGAAATTGAGTTGTGTGATATGATTGCATATGGCTTTCCAATGGGATACCTGGGCCCCACATCGCATTACGACTCGGGAGAAAATCACTCTAGCGCCGATGCATACTCAGACAAGATTGACGACTTTATTAGAAAGGAGGTTGACTTGGGGGGACTGGTCGGACCGCTTGATAAACCACCATTTGACAGTTGGTACCACTGTGCTCCTATGATGTCTCGCGAAAAACGCGACTCGGAGGCTAGGAGAGTAATAATCGACCTTAGCTTCCCAGACGAACATTCTGTTAACGCTTACTTAATGAAGAACTCAGTATGGGGAAAACAAAGACAGCATTCTCTGCCAACAGTAGAAAGCCTTGTTGAAGAACTAGTTGACGTGGGGCCGGGGGCGTTCATGAGCACCATCGATATATCTAGAGCGTACAAGAATTTTAAGAGCGACCCCCTCGACTGGCCCCTCCTCTGCTTAAAATGGGGTGTAAAATACTACTTAGATATCACCATGCCGTTTGGGTCAAGATCATCCTCTTGCCACATGCAGAGGGTGGCAGAATCGATCGTCAAGATATTGCGCAGAGAAGGCATCTCGAGTAGGATGTACTTAGACGATCTTGTAATCATTTCTAAAGACGAAGCAACGGCGAAGAAGCACTACGACAGAGCGATAGCACTTTTCGAGGAGCTTGGCCTCCCGGAGGCCGCCGATAAAAGACAACCACCCGCACCAGCTGTGCGATGGTTGGGAATAAACATCGACGCCCCCTACATGACCTTAAGTATACCGCCAGACAAAGTTAAACAAATACTCGAGCAAGTGAGCAAATACACTAAGAGGCGCTCAATGTCTAAAAGAGAGCTTCAGTCGCTAATAGGATCGCTAATACACATTGCCAAGTGTGTTGGCCCCGCACGCTTATTTGTCAGCCGGCTCCTAGAAGGCCTGCGCAGCATTACCAAGAAATACATAAACATCTCGGCCGACATGCGCAAAGACCTCAGATGGTTTATAGAATTCTGCTCACAGTGGAATGGGAAGTCAGTCATCCCCGCACGCGAATACACGAAGATAATCGAGGTCGATGCTTGTTTGTCAGGCATAGGGGGAGCAGATGATAAAAACGCTTATGCAGCGCAAATAGCACCGATAGAAGAAGGCGTAAATAACATCTCAGAGTTAGAGGCAGTTAATATCCCGGTTGCTCTACACACATTGGTAAATGAATCAGATAGGGGTGGCCACATATTGATTCGGTGTGACAACATAGCGAGCGTCTCAGTATTTAAGACAGGCAAAGGAAAGAACAGAGCAATATTAGAAGCAGCAAGGCTCGCATGGATGGCTCAAGCCATCTATGACATAAGAATTAGCTATGAACACATCGCAGGCGTAGATAATGTAATAGCAGACAATCTAAGCCGAGCCCATTTAGATGAGAAACACAGAAAGGCAGCCTACATGCATATCAATGAACGATCTCTTACACATGTGAACCCCTGCTTGTTTGCTATCAATAATGCAATGTTCTCATCACATTCTAGGACCACTGGTGACAAGGCTAATGTCCAGGGCCGCCGTCCGGCAGACTCAGGCCTGGGCCGCAGGGACGACAGAAAATAGAAAAGCTGCGACCAGGCGGTACCAACAGTTCGCTAAAGTCATAGGCATGGACCCTGCCAACCCATCCTACATCCTCATCTGCGCATATATAGAGTTCCTGCGTGACACTATTGCATCGCCCCGCACAATAAGGAATCATGTGTCACACTTAAGAACCACCTTCAAACTGAATGACATCCCCACTGACGCACTCGACCACCAAAGGGTTAAGTGGGCTCTACAAGCCATCGATCGAGATAAATCATTCACCCCGAGAGCCAAGCTACCAGTACCGGCCGATATACTCAGACGAGCCATACTCAGCATACCACACGACGCAACTATGCAGACAGTTAAGGCTGCACTTCTGATGATATACTACGGAGGCCTAGCTCCAACAGCGAGGAAATACAACCCGCTAGTACATCTCACCCGCGCCGACGTCAAAATATCACGCGACCAGGTGACAGTCACCATAAAATCAGCAAAGAACTTGCAGTCCGCCTACCAGTCTAAGCAAGTAATACTGAAGGCATCGGACGACCACACATTCTGCATAGTTAAAGCTATCTCACGGATGTTCAAACAACTCCCGACGTCGGACACACAACAAGCATGTTTCATGTTTCCGGCCACGCGAGACCCCATGACGGCTACATATGTAGCGAATAAATGGAAGGAGATCCTCATAGCAATGAGGGCGCCACACAAGTCCTACACGCTACACAGCCTCAGGAAGGCGGCAGCCACCGATGCATTCGCCGCGGGCTGCTCATCACTCCAAATCCAAAATTATATAGGATGGTCATCCGACTCTTATAGAGCATACATACGCACCGACGATAACCCCGTCAACTCAGCCCTCAGGAGAGCCCTAAGCTCCACCCAAAACCCCTAAAATATCACAGCTTAACACAAGCAAAGACTCTAAAATCTAATATACCCCTCCAATCCCTCCATATTATCAAAGCCACTCGGCTCACAAAAAGACTCAGCCCTCAGGCAATGGACAGTCGCACCGCGACCAACGGACTTCCCATCACGGGATAAAATACCACAGGCTGACATAACACAGCACTGTATCTTAACATATTTATTATAACACCATTACCTAACACATATTATTTTACTCCACCCCTCCCAACCCATCATCACATACCACTACCCATACTAAAAAATTGGCAGTCTTGGCTAATTATCTTATATTATTAATTTAAATTCTCATCATTTAAATTTTAATTTATAATCACTTCAACTTTTACCAATTTTACAACAAAAACCAAATCTATTTTTATACTTCCTTTTATTTACCTATTTATATAAATTATTTATAAATTAAATAAACATTTAATTTCCCAAGCTGCCTTCTCACTCCTTCTTATTTCACTTAATTGGCTCGCCAACAATGTGTATAGCATGGCTTTATGCAATGCGTGTGCATTGTTGGGAGCCTATCACCACCCACCTCTCGCAGCGACCCCTACACACAGGTCGCTGCACCACTCACTCCCACTCTCACAACCACTCACTTCACCTCTTGCCACCACACCGATCACACAAATTTCCCACCCACCCACACCTAATAACCATCATTTCATTCCTCCTACTAATTATCTTATATTATTAATTTAAATTCTCATCATTTCAATTTTAATTTATAATCACTTCAACTTTTACCAATTTTACAACAAAAACCAAATCTATTTTTATACTTCCTTTTATTTACCTATTTATATAAATTATTTATAAATTAAATAAACATTTAATTTCCCAAGCTGCCTTCTCACTCCTTCTTATTTCACTTAATTGGCTCGCCAACAATGATTAGTTACCCATATGTGTATACTTTCCATTAACGTAGTGATATGCTATAAATGTATTCACTGTGTAACATTGTGTCTGACAAGTCTCTGACTAAAGCGTGTCCATACCTTGGCGTTGTAGTGGAGCACAAGTTTTGAAGCAATATCACTAATAGAAGCGTCCTCCCCTTGCATCACAGTCAAATTATTTGGCCCTGAAATCACAAACAAAAGGCAGAACCTGGTACAGATAGTATCTTGACATTTCTCAAGAGGTTTTTTTCTGATATAAGCATAGTAATTGAGTATGTTACCTAAAATTGGGGAATGATTGTGGGGTTGAGACGAAGAGGATCTATCCTACCACTGCAGTTTATTTTCATAATTGTGATAAAACCATAATAATAATGAACAAAAACGCTTTATTAATCATATAGTTATTTCCATAACTACAATTTTTAGGGTGAGTTTTTATAAGAACTTGGCGCCATCACAAACTATACACACAACACTCAGTCGTAATGACAAATAAATAATATCTAAAACATTGACCTATAAAATATGTATATGGTTAATAAAGGGTGGTCTCCACTGGCTGCGGTAAGCTCTGCGGTAAGCCTTGCGATGGTGTTGTGCTGGTTCTGTAGGTGGAGGGAAATGACGAGGCCCTGCCTACATAGTTCATTGGCCATGTAGGCAGGTCCTCGCCACTTCTCACCATCACCGCACCATCGCAAGGCTTACCGCAGAGCTTACCGCAGCCAGTGGAGACCACCCTTAATAGTGGAACTAAAAGATTTAACTACTTACCTGCAGTACTAAGGGCTGCTACTTGTTGGGGGAGGAGCGCTTCGTGGAACAGGCTAATGGAGCCTATCTGACCCTGTATACTTAGCGACGACCCGAAATGACTGTCTAGAGAAGCAGCAGGTAACGTCACAACAGATGCACTCTGAGACGACGAGGAGGAAAAGAGCTTCCCTAAGCCGAACTTAGATTTAGTCTCGGCTGGCACTAACGTTTCTGGTCCCTTGTCTACAGTGGCTGATGACTTGATCCCACAGCCTATTCGACATTGTGTTAAAGGCTGAAGGGCGATAGAGAACACATTTAAGAAGCGATTTAAATGTTTTAGTACAGTTTGTTTTTATAGTTTGATTTACGGTACAGTACAAGGTACAATACTACCATCTATAGTTATAACTCGGGGAAGAAGGCGTTTTTTCTTTAAATGGGCACACTGAGCACTTCTAAGCCCTTCCACTGGTTGATAAACAATCAATTTAATAATATTATTATCGGGGACATTTATGTTTTACGGGAAGGTGTTTTACTGTAGCCAGAAACGAGATTGGTTTCTGGTCTTACTTGAAAGCGGAGCTAGTATGTACATATTGATTGCTCGACCTGTTGGATCTCGTAGATTTCTTATTTGTTAAACCAGGGACTTCGTGGTTACAAACAGGAGAATACAATTTGACCACTAAGGCTCCAATTATCTAGAATAAGTTACATACCTCAGCAAGCTGTGGGAATTTCAACTGTGCATTTAACTTCTGCCTCCCATCCACATAAACTACTAACTGGCTCTGTGTAAAGGGTCGTTTAGAACTGGCATGTACAATGTCCACAGAATGCTGAAACGAAGAGAAATAACACAAATACAATGTATCTTTTCGTATCTAAAATATAACATCTCTCCAAACTGACAAAATCAATTCCAAGAGGGCAAGGACCAGGCATAAAAAAAGTAATTTGTATACTAAATGGCCTTTTGAAAGGATTCTCGTCTTTTAATATTTTCTCGTATAAATTCAGTAGATTTGACTTGACGATTACAAATTTTATGGACACTCAATATAAGTAACATAAGCATTGAAATCTTACCCATCTACAATCATCCAGCCCGTGGTCTGTGACAGCTATAGTGTGGTACTCCTTCTTAATACATACGGCAATTATAAGCATATTGTCCGGCGTGAAGAAAGCCTCGAATCCCGTACCCAATCCCGTCATGAAACTAGAAAAAAAAAGCATAAAAATATACTGTAGGATACTGGAGTCTGATATAATATCCCTGATTTGATCAAAGAAATTTTGATAGAAGTAAATTGATATTAACTGGATCAATAATAATAACAAAATTATTGATTCACAATATAAATATCAGTATCTTCCCCGTCAGGCCTCGAGTTACCATGATTTTGATGATTAAATAACCAGAGATTTTGTTGAATCAGGAGAGAGAATATAGGTGGGTACATATTAAATGCCAAGGTTTTTGTAACCTACTATCGAAGTACCATGAGAGTGAAAGAAAGGGAGAGAATATCCTACCAGTATAGCTGCCGTCGTGTTGGTTCAAAGAATATACTTGGTGTACAAGTTACTTTGTTCAGCCGGATCCAAGCATGGAAAGAAAATCCAGTTCCAGGCCACTTCCCTAACCCCGACACTACGAGTCCCTGAAATACACATACCAAATGGCGGGTGTGAGACAAATGCAGGGCTCTATAATCGTACAATGTATTAGAGTCTAACATACGTGTACAAACCAAGTTTCTCAATAAAAACATCACGAATAGCGGCATTAGTAGAATCAATAATATCAGTGTTAACGCTTTCATCTCGCTTTCAAGACCAAGATGTATAACCACTCTATCTATGCATGATATTACTTGCATGTTAACTCTTGGAGGAGTGGGACAAGTCTAGCCTTTTTATTTTTAGTCCTTAAAGTACTTCGGCCTAAGCTGATGGTAGCTTTCATTAGTAGTGAAGTCTTTATTGTTGAGAGAAAAGTGTCACATACCGACTCAGGATTTTGTAGATCGAAATAGTGATGCACCCCTATCCGGCCTTCCTTTCTTGCCATAACTGACATAGCATGAACAAGGCGACTTGCACACGGCAGCTGAAACATTTCAAGGAGAACATTTATCATTACTACACCTGAGGATAGCGGACGGACGCTCTAGTGGAGTAAGCATTCAATACATATAAGGGTCAGATATTCAGAAAATGTACAATTGGCAGATCTACACATTTAGTAAATTCTGCTAAATTAGGCTGCATTTTGGTCAATACTAGGTAAATTCGAGTATATTCGCCATTGCGTTGGTTCTAGTAATCTGTTTGGTTAGGTTGAACTGTGTTTTGAACTTTATTTTCGTCTTGAATTTGGGTTATTTGAGAGGCGAATTGTACATTTTCTGGCGACTTCACCCATGAGCAAGTGAAGCATATATAGTGTAGTGGTGGGTTTGTCCGAGATGGGCACCACTGATCTGTCATCATGCACAACATGACTTGATAATAATTATCAAGTCCTTTGCTATTAAACAAATAAATTACAAAACTTAAAAGAATATGCTTTAATATTATATCAAATATTGATATATAAGTAAAAAAATAAGTTCCTAAAGATAACTGGGGTAATATAAACTGTCACCTGTCATTATTCCTCGAAAATAATTGTGGAGGGAAGGTTTCACAAACTTTGTTTTAGTTTGAATCATAACTTGCGCTATACATCAAATAATAACAATAGAAACTTGCTAGTTAATGTAATTACAAAAGGAGAATATATGGCGGCATACCTTAGGCTTTTTTCCTTCCTTATTGCACCGTAGTAGACTGACTAACTGCTTTAACTCAGATGCAGTTATTGACAAAGTACCCAAGGCTTCCAGCAAATAGATCAAATGGCCTGAAAAGTATAATCAATATTACTGCATCTTCACTTCAAATATTGTAAAGCTAACTACAAAAACGAATTATAGACTGCAGGTCATTCATATAAAAATGTTACTAGCGGAATGATCAAATATAAATAATGTCAAACCACGGCCAATTTGACGAATAAAGTGAATAGAAATTAAAACGATAATTTTGGTCCAATGTTCATGCCATTCCAGATTATGTTGAATTAGTATTTCAGGCAGTATACATATTTTGGAACAAGTATCTTTTGACTAAGCAAAACTAGAATGACGAGTTTAGCAATAAAACCATTAACTATCCCATGATTTTTTTTCATATAATTGATTATTCAGGGCTGTTTGTAGCTTGAAAAGTAAGTATTACTATTTCTTCAGGACTGTTTTCATTTCCTCATGGACTTCGATATAAAAGAAGAGGACAATAACTGGTTTTAATTACTAGATTAAGACAGACAAATGGACGCTTTTTTATCCACCTTACTGTCTAATATTAAAGAGATGATACAAATAGTATGTTAAAATAATGCAGTTCTATTATAGAATGCATTAGAAAACCCCAGTATTTCTTACCAGCAGCTTTTGAGTCCATATTACTAGGTCGGCCTAGTACAGTAAGGACTGCACCAAGGACTCCCTCACTACAGGCCACCATACGGTTGTGGCTGTCACATAGACACACGGTGCGGATACTCTCCGCCAGCCAAAGCTGGAGGTCGCTTGATTGGAGATCTGGCAGCCACTCTATGAGCATTAGCACAGCCTGCACGTTACGTATGGGGTAGGCTGAACCACCTTCAAATGTTCCTTCAACAACCTAGGTGAGAGAATGTTGTACATGCAAAATATATGTTGGAGAAGTGTAATCAAATTTATGATAAAAGTGAATTCCAGTATTTGGTAATTTGATACGTATCAATGATAAGTACATGGTATGCAAATTAACTAGCCCCATTGTAGTAGTCATATATAGTTGATTTATATATATATATACTCTACACTATACGTCTGTTTCATTGCTGAAAAGGTTTTCCTAAAACAAAACGTTTGCGAAACTGGGAGAGATGGCGGGGTGGGTAACATTTGGTGATTATAATAATGTAGCTATAAAGATGGTTCTGCAAAATGAGATTGAATATACATACCAAGTCCAACAACGTGTGAAGCAATTCTTTCGAAGGCTGTCCGAGGCTTTTCAACGCAGAAACGAATCGTGAATACCCAACTTTCTCTTTAAACTTGTCCTAGAAAACAAGATAATTAGGTTTGAATTCAAGTACATTTTTTAAAGTCATCACTGGCACAGAAGCATGACTCTATAAAAGATCTGTCTTCTGATACACAAAATGAGAGTGTAATAAAATATAACTGTCTATTTTGGCAATATTTACTTTTGTAGTGCTCGAACCAGCCATGATGGAACTCATCACGCGAACTATGGC
Source organism: Sthenelais limicola (assembly GCA_942159475.1). NCBI lineage: Eukaryota > Metazoa > Annelida > Polychaeta > Phyllodocida > Sigalionidae > Sthenelais > Sthenelais limicola. Next base: position 30,907,136 of record OW804100.1, read on the forward strand.
CATGGCAAACTTCTGTGCTTCCACCCCCGTCAGCTGAACATGTATAAATAAATATGTGGTGACATATTAATCAGAGGACAAGATAATAACGACAGACAGCTACATATAGCATAGCACTTCATTAAGGAAGAAACCTAAATGACGAATAATTCAAGGGCTTTACAAAGAAAAAGTCCAAGAAAGCACCGAACAAATTGTTTCAATGCAGATCAATCTAGACTACTTACAGACGTTTTTTGAAGATAGGCTACGAATGTGTTGAATGTTCCCTCAGCAACAAAGATGACTTGTAGAGATGCCTTATCTGGACATCTCAACATGTCATGGATAATATCTGAAAATGATAAATTGTCACAGAATAAGCTCATATCTGGGTCATTTCTGTTAATGTCCTCCAAATATCTTTATTGTCTCAAGCACAATTTTGTTATGACATATTACGTAACATTGCTTCATTATATTTATATTAATTATTAATTATCACCTCTTTATTAGGGCTATAAAAGCGCTAATTCCAAGGACTATGCAGTCTACTTATTCAAGCTATGTCCAGGATATGAGGTAACGGGGATACGCCCCCGTTTTCCTAGCTCTCATCCTAGTGAGAGTCTGTAGTGTACGGATTATATACAATAGAGTTAGTTGGATAGAATCACCCGATAGAATCATCACTCGATCAGTTGTGCCTCCGAGTTCCTCATTTATTCTTTTCTTTAACCTTAACACAGGTGAAGAACTTATTATCCTGTATTTCTAGTATATTACCTAGAACCCTCATCATTGCTGCTCTTATATTTATAAGTTCTCCAAATCGAACCACTTGTCTACGAGATAAGAAACTGTGTTCACTTACTAAGCATTCTTAGTTGGAGTTGTAAGTTAAGTTCTGTCGGTTGCTCTTCACTTAGCTTGAGGAGAACTTGGAAATATCCTTCCAACACCGCACCAACCTCCACCTGACGCTGAAACGTTTGAATAAACACTCACGTGTGACCATAATCTATATAATAGCATGCCCCGGAAAATCAATAATTAACTGGGCTGGAGTTCACGAATTACCGGTCTGGAGTATAAATAGACAGAGTGATTCAAATTCTTTTGTTTGGGTTGGAGTTATATTTGTGTGTATTTCTGCTTCTCCTGGTGCATGAACAAAAACTTTTTTTTTCACATTTATAAATAGACGTAATCGATGAATCATACCAAGCTTACTTTGCAAGTGATGTAGACTTTTTTTCAAGTCAAATAATTATTTACTAAAGAATAATGGTGGACAGATGGAAACACTCTTGGTCCAAGCCCTTAGATCAGATAAGAATGGTATGTCAGCCTACTTCGCTAATCGGTTTCCTGGCCTAGGACTCGGCGTTTTAATGGGAATAAAATGACATTTTCCGGTCTTAATGGAATTATAATGACACTTTGCGGTTTGAGGCGAGAGGCTTTCCCTCTCTTAAGGTTAGGCCTACACTGGAAAGTTTGTTAAGATAAGAATTGCTGAAGTCTAGTATTTACCTGGTCAGGACTACAGCAGTGAATAACATGAACCATGCGTATAATACACTTTAAGATGACTTCTTTCAGTCCCATCACATCATCTGCATGCTCACCAGGCGGCGACGATGTCACTGGTGAAGCAAGCACTTTTAGCAAGACATCAAGGGTAGCAGGGCATATTGCTTTCAAGGCATTGTGCTGCAAGAGGAAATATCTATTACTCATCTAGGTAGGAAAGATATTAGGTATTAGCTGGTATCACCTGGATTGTATTGTATTGTAATAGTTTTATTTCCATTTCTTATTCTAATACATCACGGGAAAAGGATCAAAGAGGATAAATTATATTATCTTACAAAACCTTCTGTAAAAAGCTCTTCCAGGTCACCCTGATTTAAATGTTTGATTTATAGTAGATACGTTCTGTTGATATTAAACTTAGTATAGGCTTTTGTATGCACTATGTGCAGTTCTAAAAGATATTACATGTTACAATACATTATTTTATATAGTCAAACCAACATTTTCAATTAACTTAAGTAAAGCAAATTTAGGTGACAACAACGGGGACGTTTGTGATCATCTCCTCACCTCTAAACACCCTTTTCTATCATAGTCATCCTCCATTTTGTCTAATTTCATTTCGTAACAATTATCTTTATTCGTGAACTGCAGATAGATTAATCGATTATATGTCTCGGAGATAAACGTACCTGAGCTCCTGAGATGATGGCCCCAAAAACGTGGAAAAGTCGCAGCTGAATATTGGTATCAAGTGTCACTTGCTGGAAACATTCTGAAAATTGATAAAAAAAAAACCCATCAGAGGTATATCTGGTAACGTGTTATTCCCTAACATGGCCTGTAAATAAGGGTTCTCGCATGGTCTTGATTAACACTCAATATTAGAGTCTGGGTTCCTGAGATTTGACCTTTTATCAGAACATGGTACATCCCTTTCCGTGCTTTTTATGAAACGAATATTTCATATATATATGTAAAATAGATATCACGTGTAATTCTTTTATGTTGTGTAGATAATATATCATAGTTAATGCTTAGTAAATCTGAACAATTGAAATCTAAAAGGTAGCCAGGAGAATTCCTCTCAACAAAATCGAGTTTAAACCAAATTAAAACGCTTCAAATGCTGTTGTCGGTTCTAGAAGTAGTCCATCGTATGCTTATGAATATTGGCATTTCATTGAGATGCTTCATATTGAAACCTTTTCAAATCTCCCATATTATTAAAATGAAAATCAGAATATTGTTCCCTGATATAAAAACAGTTGTGACTATAGTTCTTACGTAATTGATTGAATCCTTAACTAAACAGAATGCACTTAAAGGTAATCTCCTCTTATCCAGGGCAAACGCAGAACGCAAAAATTCCAGAAAATGTATTACACCGGAAATGGGTTTGCCCTCTTCTATGGCAGCCATAGCTCTTCCAGAAAAATAATTACTGGTAATTCCTAGTTTTATAACAATGGCCTTAAGTGTTCGCCGATAAATCTAACCATTCTTATAGTGATCCCATTAAATCACGATATTTATGATATGTTTAACAAGTCTAATCATGGCTAAATATTGTTGAGTGAAAATTATTAATTATTATTATGTCCTTTTAATTTATTCATGCTCAGAAAAACAAAATTAATTAATTAAAATTACAGTTTACTTGATTTCAGAGCAGTAGCAGATAGAGCTTAAGAATTATAGTCAGAGACTAAAAGTCATAGATTAAAAGCAGACATATGCAGCAGAGTATTGTTTTAAAAAATCAACTAATCAAAACCATATATTTGCCTCCTTAGTAAATGGCAGTTATGGTCTTAACTTGAGATAGAAAACAATCTGACTTAAAATTTCTCTAACCGCTTACCATTTTGCTGGAAGTATAGATCTGTCGTTAAAATAAGCTAGCATGAGAGATTGTTGGAACGAAAGAAATGCGGTAATGTAGAAAACAATCTGACATGAAATTTCTCTAACCGCTTACCATTCTGTGGGAAGTAAACATCTGTCATTAAAATTAAAATTAAGATTAAAAGAAGCTAGCATGAGAGATTGTTGGAACAAAAGTAATGCAGTAATATATGTGTAAAAAGAATGAAAGGGGAAATCCAAATAGTAAACATAAGAAAAAGTACTTAAGATGTATATGCAAGAAATTATTGGAGAAAAAATGGAACACTTTGAGGCGTAGGAGACAAGATGAGAACTTCCAGAGACATGTGAAAGATGGATGATAGATATCCTTACCATAAAAGAAAGGCACCACTTCAACATGAAGCAAGGCTGGACGGAATTTAAAGCGACTTTTATCCAACGACCACCTAAAAGGTATGGATATAAACATTGATTAATAACAAAAAATAATGAATATGGTTTTAATTCATTTCCCATTTGGGACAATAGAAACTCCTTACATGTCTATATTATCAAGCTAGCACTAATGTTTAGACAATGAATACAACGTAGTCATATACATTTATCTACATCTAGTTAATGCATTATCTTAGCGCCTATTTCACTACACTACACAAGCGTTCGTATTAAAAACATACCAAATGAAAATTTAATAATTCTAAAATGTGTAAACTTGTTTCATCTGAATATCTTTGAAATCTAAAGGGCAGATATGCTTCCAGTGATCAAATGGCAAAATACATAACAGTGGTATACACCCAGAAAATCAGCACAACCACAGACAATAAATTTTAGAGTAAAAACATGTTACGTATATCCCAGAAGGGGTCAAATTTGAAGAAACAGAAGCTATTATCACATAAATCCAGATTTTTCTATCCTATGTTAGTAAATGGTTCACGATCTCCATATCCAATTATAATGAGTTATAAAAGAGAAGTTTTCCAAATTGTATGTTAGTATGTAAGGCATATTTACAGCGCTTAAAGTAAAAATAGATTAAAGTAGTTTGTGTGCTATTTACTCAATACAAAACAGTTCTTTAAAAAATCGAGCAAGAGGGTTTTGATGAGCATAACCGGGATTCTAGAGCATCATATCAAACAGTATCTGGATTCAAGTCCAAAGCCTTAATCCCCCTCTACCGCCCCCCCCCCCCCCCTCCGCCTCACCCTCACCCTCTCCCGTCTCATCGTCGACTGACAAATTAATGTACAAGTTACCGCAGAGGAGAAAATTAGGAATGAATTAATAAACTCTACCGAACTAAGAACCCCACCAAAATAATCTCTTAGTTCTTCATGATTACATGGCGATACTTTCTTTGAAAGCTAAGTGTTAGTGATAGAATATGTCTAGAGATATAGCGTAGGCCTTTCCCCTCCAAATCAAACGCAAAGTGAAAATAAATAAAAATGAATGTATACCAGTCATCATCTTCTGAGTCCTGTTCACCTCTGTCAGCAAAAATATAGGAAGAAAACACTCTACATGCAAACTACACTCTTCTACAATGCCAGTATAAACTTTGTACTGTACAAAAACCAATTTAATGTAATTGCATGAATCGCATTGGGTTTTTCTCGCAACTGTTTCTTAGTTCATACGACTCACTACATACTTGATAGGATAAGATAAAAGCAATTCCAGGAAACATCTACTAATATCAATTGAGTAAAACTCCTATTGGGAATAACATCTATGGTTATGTCAATACAATATACATGCCTCTAGTATAATACACAATTTACATTCATAACAGATGTATTAATTTTTATTAAAATGCTCAAATGCAAATATTAAGAGGATCATCAATTAAAAAGGGCGGGTAATTATGGCTAGAACTGGTTTTTAAAGTCTGACCAAAGTAAATCACTCACCCCCTGAGTTGCTTTCTCCATACAAAATATGGGTCGTACATGCATTCAAAGAAATGAAGAGCTTCGTTCACAAATTTGGTCAGTCTGCTCACATTTTCGGCATTTTCCTGTGACAACTGCGTCAGGGAAAAAAATAACATTGTTGATATGAAAACCAGAATTGTAGAAAATGATATCTGTAAAAATATATATATGGGCCCATTTATGTGGATTACTTTATCATAGAAAGGTGCTGATAATTATATTCAAATCTTGGTGTATTTTTTTTTAAAGCTTCCAGAGGGTTGGGACGAAGCATCGTATTACCAAATCTTGATGTAATACTTAATTTAGATTGTCTAAAATCTTACTCAAATTACTTTAACTTTGAATGTTTTAATGGGTTCTATGAAAATAGCATGAAATTGTAATTAGACCCAATAAAATTGATTAAAAAAAATAGAACTAGCTCTATGAACTTAGAGACAAGGTAAAAAACACTAGCTGGAGCAAGTATAAGAAGCTAAAGTGATTACCAAGGCTTTTTATAATAATGCACTGGATACATATGATATAATGCACCCAAAGGCTAAACACTTATGACTATATACATGTGCACTTACCTTAGAAAGAACCAACGTAGCTATTGTAACAATATGGGTCACATATTCACAGGAGGCCACAAGTGCAATGTTGTCAAGATTTCTGGGGAAAAAAAAGACAAGTGACACTTTTATCCACGTCTCTTTTAGTTGTAATTTTAAAAATCAGTAAGAACATTGATATAATTTTACTCCACTTACGAAGTATTCTAAATTAATAAAATTGTTTACAGAGGCATAAATAAAAACAAACCTGCATATAACTATGAGGCATTGTGTGAGTTGGGAGGCAAACTCGAGCGCTTCAGAGTTCAAAGATGTAAAACATGTCTCACTGCACATACTGAGTTGTTTAGATATGACCTGAAGGAGACCTTCTGGTAACCTCGTAAGGTGAGGGCCTTCTGCAGTGAACCTTGAAGAGAATCGTGAGGATATAAAAGAACAGAGTAAAATCTTAATCTTAGGTTTAAAATCGAGATTAAAGATAAGTCGTTCCATGACGGGCAACATGAAAACACATTCTATCGCAGTGAATATATTTATCAACATTGTTGACATACTTCAATGTGTGTCCAAAAATATCAATCTATAAAACTGGGATCATTATTTTGTATTAAAAAATGCTTTGTCCATGCACCAGGAGGGGAGAAATACACACAAATATAACTCCAATCCAAGCAAAATGATTTAAACCATCTCATTATTTTTTATTATCATGGATCGATAATAACAATGTTTTCGGTGAAATACGCATCACTAGAGGAATACACACATGATATCAATAGTTTGGAATGTATTCTACAAATAGAAACTTTAAAAAGACAGAGCTCTTGACCTACCCCCCATTTAAATGGTCAAAGTCCACATCCACGAACTCTTTATAGTAGTCCAGGAATTTCGTGAGGTAATCCTGGAAAAGGGCGATGTCACCCTGAGAAAAAAAATCAAACTCATGGGTAAAAGTGTGTATAAATTGGGAAGATATATATTGAATTATAATGATTGCTGAAGGTGACAGTTGTGTAAGAGCAGGACAAATAGCAGGGTTACATTATAGCATGGTTTTGTAGGCCTATTTTAAGAATACATCGGGATGCATAAATATATACCTAGGTGAGACTAGCTCTGCCTAGTACAGAGAGGTCATAATAAGATATAGTCGCCCCCAAACAACATGGGGGCTACCTGGTACATCTCCAGTGGAGAAGGAGCTATGGCCATATTCTTGATTTACATTATGTATTATGTTTATTGAATAAAAGTTGTATAATAATAATAATAACAAAAGGGTCGAGAAACTTCATTCACTATACTATAATACAATACCGTAGCATTTACATGTGCATACGATTTAGCCTTTACCAATTATTTACATTTATTTCTGGAAATTATATTTTTTTTTTTTTTTTACAAAAGTATGACACAAGTATATATAGCACATGGGCACCAAATTCATGAAAAAACTTTATTACATCAACTTCAGAAGCATTTAATAGGTTTTACGGATAGTGTAAGAACCATAATAAGTTCATTCGTACAGCGAGTTGAAAGAGTCCACCAATAAAAATAATGGCAAACAAATTATCATTTACCACATGACACAATCACAAGATAAGTATACAGTATAAAGATCAACTTCAAGTTGAAGAAGGCAGCATGATATATAGGTCCTTACCTGGGTGGAATCACCTGCATTCCTCTGATTGCATAATGTACAATTGAATATTAGAGAAGGAATGTTTTCATATACATCTTCAAGATATAGTTATATTGATTGATCGATAGGAGCGGCAGGCCGTGAGTTTAAATGCCGTTCCATTATTAATAGGGAACTCAGTGATTTAATTATTTTGTTCATAAAGATTTACAAAAGATTGATGGAGATCTTCTTAGTTCATCCCAACACGCAAGCTATTAAATAGTGCTTGCAACATACACAACCCTAAATACCAAGCTTAGCTAAGCTGTTGGTGTGTTTTGTTTGTTAACGTTTTATAACTTCAAGAGTACATCTCTGTTTATAACAATTCCTCGTCAGTAGCCCAAGGTGTTCAACAAAAGAAATCGAAATGAAAACGTGATCAAACTTTGTTCAAGCGAGTAGGCATAACCATGCTCGACTGCTTCCAGGGATAGAAATCTTCACCTTCATCAATTATGGATTGACAACACATAAAGTCATTCCAAGACCTGAGTCTAATAGAGGTTACATTAATGATCGAGGAAAGGGACGCAGAGCATGTGGTGTATGGACAATCAATACAGATCAATACCACTTCCTGACTGCCTCCGGAAATAACAGAAGGTGTAACTCACTGGTATTATAATTTATATGGTTGTTATCATTCAGACGTTCAAATTGTCAAGGAAATTATATTGATGACATACAATTCATAAATATTTACATATAGTTATGATCAAGTTCCACCTATAATGCATACTTTTACTACCCTGCTTATAATTATATTATAATATAGGCCCTACTTATATAGATCTCCCTATCAGTACCGTCCGTAGTATAAGGCCCTGGTATAGATTTGTTAACCAACTGATCACTTGAATTCACGAGAATGCAGGTATAAACTGTTATTTTGACTGACAGAGAAAAAAATCCTCTACCACGGAGAAAGGGAGACAATATACTATATATGTATGAATATATGCTAGGCACAAAAACAAAATATCCTATAGGTCTAACGTACTAGTCTATATAGTAAGCCTATATACGAGTTACTATATTACTATGCTAGTATGATCAACGAGTTAATTTACTCTCGTTGGTATAATCTATAGGCTATTATACAACATGTATGTAGGCATATTCAGGCTATTCATTAGACGGAGTATCTATCTCTACCTCCTACTGTCCCAGGTACCTGTATGGAGGGAAGGGCCCCCGGTTAGATATACATTCGATAGGCCTATATGTATGTAAATAACTATCAAGCCCCTATAGCTAAAACACCCATATCAATGTATCAATAGGAAGATCGATGACTTAACTATATATGGAGTCATTAACCTACACATAATCCAATATTCCATTAACTTAGTACACACATTTTAAAAAGATCTTTACACTTGGAGGAGATGGTGGGGGTGTGGCAGACTCATTAGGTCACAAGAACTTAAGAAGGAAGTGTCAACTGTCTATCAAAACAAGCTTTTGCACCAGGCGAAAGAGAGTACATCGCACTTCATTGAACAAACAGAAGTATGCCATACATATTTTTGCTTCCATTTATGTTGTAATTAAGGGAATCATATTACATACCTTTGATAAATATTGCATCCATGTCTGGTACAAATCTTCCGAGGCATTTTCACTTTGTGACTCATCCATTCTCGAGCTGTCAAGGAATTTCTCACGCCGATGGCAACCTTTAACTCAGATCAGACTGTCAACGGCCTCAAATCAACAAAAATAAAAGCGCATTTCTTATATATGATCTCTTTTTTCGAGTGCATACTGCAAGAAGCTGTAATTAGCGATTTTCTATAAATCCATTATACAAATTCCTCAGTTTCGCGATGTCGATCAAGAAACTTAGCCGCAGTTGCACGCAAACATGATAGTCCCGCAGCAAGGATACACATGTAAATAAAGAGTGTCTTCGCGAAAACCAGTTTTCTCTATGATCTACAATTATGTTAAATATTTTTCCTCTATTTTTCCTTTATTAGAAAATAATTTGTTGTGGTCTTGAAGTTTCTAACAAATTAATTGGTCTCATGTTGCACTCTGCAGCTGACTGATGAAAATGAACCGCAAGGTGGCAGGCCGGTGCGCGCCGCTCACCTGTAGCCTACTCAAGCTCGAGGCTGCATGGGTAGGCTTGCTATGTTACTGGGGCAAGTAGATTTTTCAAAGTCTTAATTGCATTTGGTGACCCCAAACTTAATTTCTGGGGTCTAATGACAACGCTTGAGCCTGAGCTTTTCTTCATGGCTATAGATCTAGGTTTTAGGCCTGCCAACAACTCTAATTAGTAGGTAAACATATATATATAGGCTAGGCTATATATAGCCTATTATTATATAGGCTAGGCTAGGTGTCCTGGGATTAAGTTTTTAGCTTATTAGCTGAGGAATAATGATTATTACTGTAACTGTTCTATGTTTTTTTTTTTTTAAATTGCCTAAAATATCGTTGTTAGACTCACTGTATTATAGATTTATTAAAGGCAAATTGCTGTGGAATTGGGTTGGGTTGGGTTGGTTTTGTTGGGTTGTTTTTTTTGGGGGGGGGGGGGGGAGGAGGGGGTATCACAAAATCTATGAATTTAATACAAAATGATGTTGGAATTACTTTGTTTTTGTTGTCTTTGTCTAGCTTTATTAAGAATATCTAGCATGGATATTGGAATTGTGTCAATAAAAACATTTATTGCTAAGAGAGTTTAGAGATCGGATAGGCCTACAGTAACACACTTGTGATGTGTTACAGATAAATGAGTCACACGTCGCAAAATTCATATTTTTCAAAATGTGTTATTTACAAGATCTCTTTGTTGGAATATTCTTATGTGTGTGGTATCTACCACTTTCAGTTGTATGAATACATGTAGGCCTACCACATTTCAAGACGGTGTATCAAAATAATCATATCCTTGCGTTTCTAAAATCATCCTATGGAATACTTACCTGCTTCACCAGCTGGCGCGCACATAAAAGGGAGACAGTTTAAACTAGACAATATTAAGCAGCTCTAGAAAAAAAATTAAAGACAGCTTCTAAAGCTGTCTTTAGGCGGCTTTGTCTCGAAAGGACTACTGTCTTCTGTCGTTTGTCTTTAGGCCTCAAAAATACATTTGATACAGAAGACAAAATGCACGACATTGTCTAGATCTTCTTAATATTGACTCTAGGTGATTGTCTCCCGTTTATGTGCACGACTGCTGTAATTGTCCTCCCTCTAATATTGCAAACTTTTTTTGCAAAAATAAAAAATGTCAAACTAAAATATAGAAACACTTATTAACCATTCTGTTTACCATCATTGGAATCCGCTTAATCTCATCTTTTTAAATTATGATGATTATCTCAAAATCCTTGTGACTCATTTTACTAAAACACATAACATTTATTTTTGTGGCATTATCATTTTTTTCCCACAGAGCAAATGCCGAAAAACCTACTTTTTAAAAACTCCAAATAGACTATACCAATGAAAGAAGGTAATATTTAATACGGTTGTATTGTGAAAATATGTCGGAAGCCGTTGGTATATTTATTTCGGAATTGTGGATAGCTAAATTGTTTTTACGGATATCAACAAAAACAATTCATATATCAAGAATTAATTGTGGATATCTAGAATTGAATTCTTGATATCCAAAATCAATTGTCAATATCCAGGATTCAATTGTGGATATCCAAAATTAATTCTGGATATCTATAATCTAATTCTGGATATCCAAAATTCAATTCCGGATATCTACAATTAACTTGTGAATATGTAAAATCTTACATATCTTACACATTTCAGATAGCCAGAATCCAATTTTATATATCCAAAATTCAATTCTTGATATCCAAAATTCATTTATTGCAATCAAAAATTCAATTTGGATATCCAAAATTTGAGTTTCACATATCAAAAATTCACTGTCACATAATACAGAATTCAATTTTTGGCAAACTATTGAATTTGGGAGATACATGCATGGAAGGTAATTAATTAATTTCTGATATCCACAAAAACGATTCAGATATCCAAAATGTGAAATTCTAGATATCCAAAATTCGAATTAATTAATTAATTAGTCCAAAATTCAATCCTTGATATCCACTACGGTATTGAACTCTTGATATCCAAAATTTAACTCTTGATATCCAAAATTTGAATTGTTGATATCTACAATTCAATTCTGGATATGTGGTGACCTACTTTCAAATTCTGGATAAGCCATGACCCAGTTTACTGAAATGTGGATATCAAGAATTGAATTTTGGATATGTGATGACCTACTTTTGAATTCTGGATATGTCATGACCCAGTTTTGTTATTTTTGGATATGTCATGACCCAATTTTGTTAATTTTGGATATGTCATGACCCAGTTTACTGAATTGTGGATATGGAGCAAACTTGGATTTCATATATTGTCACAGATTTTTATGCTAGCCTTAAAGTTGCTTTCCCTAGTATCAATATTGGATGGTTCTTTGGAATTTACATTGAGATTAGTTCCCAAACTCACTATTATCAATCTCTTTCTTAATGAAAAGCTCAACAAATGTCTAAATTCAGTGATTTAAGAACCAACCAGATCGTGGTCAAGTAAAAGCCAACCTATTATTTTGTTTCGGAATTGCCACTAGTTAACAAGAGGTGGCAGGGTGGTGCGGCCTGTAGCCTGTAGCCTGTAAACTCTATACTCTATTACTCTGTCCTTATTGGTCAAGCCAAGTCACATGTTATGCAGAGGGCAGGACAGGCTTTTAGAAATGCTGACAATATATATCTATATATGTATATGGTGGGCACCAGTACTCGAATACTCACTTTAGACTCAAATATCTATCTACAACATTAAGAAAGAGACCCAAACTCTTGGGACAATGTGGGATAGGGTACCTGCTCTCTGAATAGGTGAAATTTGAGATTTGCATAGGAAATAGCTGGGAGAGCAGCTTTAAGACAAGTCGTCCCATGCGCTTATTTGGTGGAAGCTCTGACCCAGGTTCTTGGAGGTCACTCAGTCCACATGTCCCATTCAGGTAAATCACTCCACATGTCTCCCTAGCTCGTCTGGGGACAGGTGGGGACATATGGGATGAATGGGGAAGGTTGACCTGTCAACACCTCCCCCATTATTTTATGTCTATTTTATTGCTTGTGTTGTATATAAGGCCCCAAGTGGGCCGGGTGAGATTGTCACTCCCTGTTGACCATTCATTGGATGATGATGTGGACCTGTATGGAGAAATAAAGCCTTGCTGAAACCATATTCCTCTTCTCTGATGTCTGTCTAATCAAGTGCGGGATGAGCCATCTGAACCCAAGGTCATGAGCACCTTTATCACTTAAGTTACTTAGATCACTATATCCCTCTTCTGTGTTAGCTGCCATGCTACCCCTGATAGCTAACCATTGGAATGAACCATGTAATTGAAACTAAGTTAGAGCAACTTTGGGATGAGCTGGCTCCGAGTAACCAATCATCCCCCCTTCTTCCTCCTAGCGGTCAAATAATGAATAACAAAAATACCCACTTAATTTCAACAATATCTAAAATTGAATTTTGGATAGGCGAAAAGCCATCCTGGTAAAAAGCCACACGGTAAAAAGCCACATGGTAAAAAGCCACACGGTAAAAAGCCACATGGTAAAAAGCCACACGGTAAAAAGCCACTCTGTAAAAAGCCACCCATAAACATCCAGGCCTAAACATGTGCAGGAAATAATTCCTCATCATCATACTACACACGCCTCTTTGAAAGACTTTTCACTTTAAATACCCACATATATGTGCCCAACTCCACTAAAGTTGCATTATTGTAGAGCTATCATTTCTAGCAATTTCTTCAATTGAATTGTTAACTCTTTCAGGCCCAGCTTCCTCAGGAAATTTTGGGTTAATTTTAAATTATTCCTATGGCTCTATCTTAATCAAAACAAATTTAGTTTAATTTTTTTTGTTTTCAAAAACAAATATTAACATTTGATAAATCATGTAAATAGGTATTGAGTGTTGGTGTTGTCATTTGGAACATTTTGATACCAAACACTACAGGTGTTCCATATATGTTACCTTGGAAACGCCATTTGCTCCTAGCTAGCTCTGAGCACCTCTGCAGGATTTATTTAGATACCAATATGCAATAATATGGGAACAGAGGATGTTGGATTATAATGTAACCATACAAGGGCTAGAAAAATCATATATGAAGCAATGGAGAAAACTTCTTGAAGAAGTCGAATATTTGTCATCTGTGTGATGTGTTAGATCTCCTTTTGTTATAGAAGATGTGTTGGTCTTCAATGTTAAAGTTGGAATTTCCTTCTTATGTTTGTGACAGTCCGCTGAGAGAAACGAAAATATAGAAAATAACAAAAAAACTACAAAAATAAGGGACACAATGTTAACTATGCCTTAGAGTTGTATGAGCCACGATGGCAGGTTACGCTTGAATAAAACCTTTTCAAAAACAAAAAAAAATAATATGGGAACAGATACCCCTGTATTGAATACTAGAATTTGACTATTTAAATTGGATCATTATTTGGAAGCGGAAGTCAGTCTAAATGATTCAACAGTTAAATTAGATGAGTCTCACGCAATTTTATGAGCTTGTTACCATAGTAACGAAATGGAAAATCATGATTACTGCAATTACTGAAATCGAAGTTATTTTAGTTTTTTGGTTGCCATGGTAACAATTCTCTTCCAATATCAAAACAATTTATATTTCTAAGTTCTCCTCATTTTGAGCTTTCACCTGATACCACACATTATATCAAATTATTTTTTAAAAAGCATTTTTTTTGCCAGGATCCTCAATGTTTTTATAGCCAGGGATACGGAGGCGATGTTTAAAACACTCTCCATGAAGCGAGTGCAAATTAAGGTCCTCATCGGTGATGTCCAGGATCTCAGGGCTGAAAACGGTGCCAGAGTCGTAGACTTGCTGGATCATGAGACCGTATATTGGAAAAAAATTCCATTCCGTTCTGTCCTGCATGACTCTCTTACTCTCTCACTGACGAACGCATAGGCGGCGGGAATCTCCCCGGCAACCAGTAGAACACAAACAATACAAACACAACCAGGTAGGCCTACCGTGGCCAACATGTATGGTGCCTCACTACCAATTATAATTATATTTAATTAATTAAATATACATCTTTTCTGCAAACAGTCGAGAATGCAGCTTTAAACAGAATTTCGTAGATGATAAGAAGAACTTTATATATGGGATGCACCTTTATGATAGAAAACAGCAGCGTATCGCATCCAGTTCCCGTGTTTCCCACCACTCTCACCCCTGATATAGCGTAAATCAACTAATTCCCTGATAGTGACTCTAGAACCTAAAGTTTCAAACTCCCATTTCCCTGTACTACTGGTCCCGGAGCAGCCAGAATGATGTAGATTACTAGTATCGTCACCGTGGACACCAAAACGCAGAACATATTAAAGTGGCTAATGTCACTGTTTGACTATATATCATTTAGAAATATGTTTGTAGTTTTCGATTACCTGCACAAGTAAGAACATTTGTGTGGAATACCAACTCTATATATTCCTTAGATTAATTGCTATTTGTTAACTAAGAATGTGGCAGAGATTCCATTGAGGAATTCAAATCTGAGAGAGAAGTAACTTGACCATAACGTGCTGCCCTCAGTGTATGGTGAAGTAGGAGCGAGGCAGGAGTTACATAGTGACATATCTACCCTGTCCCATCCAGCTGGTATCACTTAACTCATTAAGATAAGAGGCGTCGGGGACCTTCCCTAACTGTCTGGCAGTTGGGTAGGGTGACTCCAGCACCCTACGAAATTGGAGTTTTAAACTCATAAATACACAAAATATATGTAATTCCTACATTAATGCTCCCGAGTATACATTACAAATATACTAATCTAGAACATAGTTGAAATTCAGGCAAAATTTCCCCAAATAGGGAGCTCAGTGGCATGTGTCACTTTAAAATGGCATTTTATTAAAGTCAATTTACGATGATTATGTATACATGTATATATCATACTTTTCAGACAGATATTACATCATGAGACACAATTATATACATTCTCATTCAGCGAGTTTATAAGCATTATGTTTTGATAAAATATCACTTATCTATGAATCTCAATGATACTTTTGGCAGTATAAATGTGATGTGTTCCAGGAAAATGAGTCACAAGTCGCAAACAAATGAGAGATACCATCATTATTTGAAAATATGAGATCAAACAGATTACAATGATGGTAAACATTAGGAAATCTAATGTTTTAAGTTTGATATTTTTTAATATTTAAAGTGAAAAGTTTGCAATATTTCTGGCTGGACAATTACTATAGTAATGTATAAGCCTAATTACACAAAGACTTCTTGTGAATAAATCCCTTGAAAAATATCAATTTTGCGACTTGTGACTCATTTTCCTGTAACACATCCGCACATAACACATTTTGGCTATAACTGCAGCTCTGTGCAGTCTGAATAGACTTTGACAATTCGGTTCTACAAAACAATGTTCTCAATCAGATCAAACCTTAAGCAACTTCGACGAGTAAACTGACGTTAGTTATATTGCTACAATGTCAAATACCATAACTGGTGGATCACCTTGTCATATTGAATCATATGAGACAGTTGAATAAGGTCGAATGAATTGAACGTTAGCAATTAAGAAATGTAAACTTCAATCTTCTATATCTTAATTTGTATAATTTAGGACGCTGCGGAAGATCTACTTTGTAGAACCGTCTGCTCCATTTGTGAGTTTGTGAACTGGTAAATGCATACGAGAACATCATGTAACTGCATATAAAAACATGAATAAAAATTATATAATGATAATAATAGGCTAGTACATTTGCTGTTTAAGGCCAGTGTAAGAAATGGTTGCGCATCAACTTCTTGTATTCAGCCTTGGACGGAAGGTGTCTCCACACTACATCAGTAGGCCAGTTCCCCCAGTTCTCCAACTCCAACTCAGTGGCTCCCTCAGCGTTCAACTTGTGCGGCTTGTACTGCCTTTCCACTAACATTTCCATCATTCCCATTGCTGCCATTTTGGCGTCGGAGGAAAAGTTTTTTGCCACAAAAAGCTCTTTCATCACTATCCACTCCATGTATATGTACGGTATTTTTATGCTATCAAAGAGTTTTTGGCTGTGTAAAAAAGCAAGGTGTTCATGACCTTGGGCGTCTATTTTAAGCACTGCGCGTTCTGCTGGCATGATGAAGCGAAGGTCATCAAGAAGTATAACATTAATCTTTTCTGGACATGACCCAATGCAGGCTTGGTAACCAGGCACTATGCGTGTATCGCCTTGATTGTTACCTGATCGATGTAAAGTCGCTACACCACGGAAGTTTGACACTGCATTGTTGACAGCAATGATTTTCTCATGCGTTTTGGCTATAACTGCAGCTCTATGCAGTCTGAATAAACTTTGGCGATTCGGTTCTACTGCGACAACTGTACGCCCCATATTGGCTGCCAGAAGGGAATATACACCAATATTAGCACCGATATCAATAAGTCCCAATGACGTATCACGTTTTAAGGCCTCTTGTAGATCTGACATGACGTGTTCTTCCCACATTCCAGTGAACTCAAGGTCATGGGAAATGTACATATCATTCCATTGGTTATACAAACAGACAGGGGTAGGGGGGCTAGTTTTCATTGTAATGCATTTAAAATCAGCCGAGTATCTGCTGCTCATGTTATAAAGGACGACATATTTTTTGGTGTCTTCGAAGTCGTGTCTATCTTCGGCCTCTTGTTCTGCAACGTCGTTCTCGTCGTGAATCCGGTGTATATTGTCACGGTAACTGACGTCGTGGTAATCGTCGATTATTTCGGTATCCATGAGCATGCTGATCGTGTAGGCTATAAATAGCACGAGGAGGAGAAGCATGAGCCCCATGCACAGGCCACGACGTCCCCTCATGATGGTGTGCCTAAGGCATCGTCCGTGTTATAACGAGATCTCTCGATTAGTCAACATCTGGAAGAAAAATTATGCAAAATTATTAGTTAAACTTCAGTGGGAATGAGAAATCTATGAAAAAAGCAGCAATCTGTTGTGGTTATTGTTTTTCTCTCAGAGGATGCAAAGTCATTGATAAAATCCATATTTCTCAGCAATTGTATGCAAAATTATTAGCTAAATTTCATTATATGAATTTTAATTTCGTCAACAAAATTTAGGCAAAAAAAAAAGCTGCAACATGTTTCTGCTATTGTTATTCTCTCAGAGGATGCAAAGTCATTGACAAAATCCATACCCCTCAGCAATTGAAACCTTAGGGACCTTGGTCCTTAATTAATTAAATAGAGAAGATAGCAGCCCTATATAAAGCATTTAGCTTCCTAGATTGTTCGCGCCAGATTGGATGTTTTCTCAACGACATGGGTACAATTTCATGAACGCAGATCCAATAGCCTATGCATTCCCATCTCAAATGTATTGACTTTTGTCAGGTCTAAGGGTTGGCTTGAGACTCAAACACATGGGGACAGAATTGCTTATTGCGTCTTGCAACTCGGTTTGTTTATCCTTAGTAGTAATATACGTATATTAGCTCTAAGGTTTATCAAACTATACTCTCTATATGGATTTAGTCCAAGAGCATCTATTTGTCCAGTACATTTGGAGCAAATATTACTATCATTGAAAGATAAACTTGTATACAAAGATCAAACACCCTTGCTTCAGCAGGATGATGGAGGAGGATGTAATTAAATTGAGCACCACTTGACACCACATGTAGTAAATAAACACCTCTACCATGTGTAAAGCGTGGAGCAGGGAAAGTGGAGAAAGGGCCATTTGTATTATCTCAAGGAAAGGGATCAATCAAGGCTGCAACCCCCTTCTCAGTTGTCCCTGTAATCCTTCGCAATGTGTCCTTCCTTATGTTGCCAGAGTGACATGTCACATGACACACTCTATCTGTCAGAGACGTGTACACATGTCCTTAATCAAAGCCTCTCCATTCCTCTTCATCTTTTTCATGTTATGAACCCTCTCTGACCTTGATTCACTGCGATGACCGCTTTGTTGTTGTCATACGTTGTGGGTGCCTGCCTATTTATAGGACAAGGAGAGAAGCACCTGTCGTTGCGGTCTATAATCGATGAAACTGATATCCAGACATGGATAGTTCTGCGTTGCTATCACGTATTATTGTTTTTGTCTTCTGGAACGAGCAAAGGGGTTGTTGTAATGTCAGACAGTCACAATGTTCCATAGATGCTATTATAACTTTAGGGAATGCATCCCTTTGAGAAAATGCAATGGAATATATGCAAGGCTGTAATATGGCCATGATAATCCTCCTATATGATTAACTCCTTCACGAAACAGGCTTCTTATTTTACCAGATGCCCGTATACCATGAACTCTAACTAGCATCATCGGGAAGACACACCACATTGATCTGTATCATACAATGTACCCAGATCAAGGAAGAACTCGGCGGACCGTAAGGAGAGGGATAACTACATGTGGGTCAGATTTTCAGAAAAATGTACAATTGGCAGCTCTACACATTCAGGGAAATTCTCCTAAATTAGGCTGAAAAATGAAGAATAGGGTATATCTGAGTATGTTTGGTAGCGAATTGATTCAAAGTATCAGTTCTGTTATGTTAAACTGCATTTTGAAGCTCATTTTTGTCTTAAATGTGGGTTATTTGAGAGGATTGGTGAAAGCGAATTGTAAATTATCTGAAAATCTAACCCATGTACTATTGCCTTCCCCTGATGACAACATATTACTCTAGTACATATATATTCTCTGATGATAACATATTGCTAATATATTTCATCAGATAAATAACTGAAGATATCTAGACTATTTAGTACCATGTAAAGCGAGGGAAGAGAAGACAATCAGCTGGATGACCCAAGGGGAAATTCAATATCCCAATTTTCATAGTGTGGTATGTGCACTTGGCCAAAGAAACTAACAAGTTGGTACGGTGACTGGATCAAGGTGACGCAAGCCCTTGGCATAAATATCTCAGGGACAATCAATAAGCTCAATAATAGAATCCATCTCATGTTGCACCCTCACTCTGCAAACCATTAATTACCTTTCTTAATTACTACGCCTCCTGTGCTTAGAGATAAGATACCCTTGGTGCCAGTTCTGACTCCTAAACTGAAGTGAGACCATCTATTTTTGGGAACCAGCATTTGCATCCTCTTTTGTTGGAGGAAGATGTACAGAGAGATAAGCTGGAGCCTCATAGAGGTGCTGTAAAGTAGTCTAGCACGTGAAACACTTGCCAATGTTGTATATAACGCTGCTGGCAACATGAAAAAGAGCTTGCTGTTTTAGTGCAAAATAAGATACCTCTCAAAGGTCCTTTGGCTGAAGAGAAAATAGAACTTAAAGAAGCTTCATGTATACTCTTCATTGGTGAATAAACAATTAACAAATTCATCACTAAAGGTTTTGAGAATACAACTGCTAAATCGGATATCATATAATATATGACGGGGCCTGTTGCACGAGATATCTTCATTTTGTGGATGTTACATGAGCTAGCGTTAACATGAGTATATGTGGAGCTCTTGAGCACCTCGGATCCTTCTTCTTATTTTACTACTAAATCCAATGGGGCAATTAATTAGGGATAGGAAACGTTTATAGATAAGGCTACACGAAGGATAGTTTAGCAATACGATATAATCGGTCGATACCCCATGCAACGGGCCTAAGCTATACCATTGCTACTGAGTTGCCTCATATTGCCTTCTATTGTGCTCAAGATCAGCATATTAGATGTTAGGACTAGTTAAGCTGTCATCAAGACTCACCACACGCTATATACACACCTTCATTACGAACACAGCCTAAATACATTATGAACTTTGTAATGCTTTGGCCAATACAAATGTTTAAAGGAAATTCTCCATTATTTCCAATTCAATTCAATTAAATAGTTCTTTATTGCAGATCTTAATTACAATAGGTCGGACATTTCTGTCATGGACATGACAGGTCTTCCACTGACTGCCGACTTTTATATCTTTGAACTGATTGTTACAAAATTAATAATTCACATATAGATTTGAATACTAACAAATGTAGCGAATTCGGACGAGATGAATAAACACAATGAAGGAAGTGATGAGGGAACTAGCTAACGATCAATGTTATTGATAAAGTTCATCTTAATGCAGGTAAACAACAACTAATTAATAAGTGATATTTATTAAGTATGAACGTATCACTGGTTGTTACAAAATGGTATAGAGAGGATACATTTGAGTGTAGTATAGAACGGGCACGTTGATTTAGGTAGAGGTCACAAATATTTTGACCATGTGTCAAATAGTGAACATATTAGGAACATCAATAACTGCAATGCACACAGCAAATATCATTATAAGTTATGATATTTCCGCACCTGCATTCAGAGACCGATTTCTATGTAGGAAGTTGTTCCATTGTTAGCATACCGAGAAAAAGCAATATAAGGCAGGTGCGGGTTAGGGCTGGATTATGGAATAAACTAATTAGAGCTCATTCTTTAGGGGCAATGAGGATTGCTATCCAAAGTGATCCAGAACCTCTGGGCAAATTCATCTCCGCCTTTGGATGTTAATGATATTTGAAAAAGTATAATATTATAAAGCAAACATGTATCCATTGCAGTAGTCCATTGTGAAATATTGTGCTATTAAACGCGTCTTCAATCTCCTCAATTACCATTGCCTTTTAACAAAATAGTTCTCATCCATCTGAGCTAAAACCATTCAGCAACCATGAAGCCAACTGGGAGTGACTCGAGATTGCTCGCAGAGATAGACGTTTGCCGACCTTATGGGTCTCATTATGACATCTTCCTAAATAACTCACTTTGCGGCCCCTCATCACAGGCGACATCTTAACGTCGCCTGCGGTAGTCCCACGTCATCCCATGTCTCGCAACATGTCCTCTCCTAACACTCCAGATACAAGATATGCTTTTAACGTTTCTGGTCGCATGCGGATGTATGATCGCTGGAGTATAATGGTAGGGTGTAATGTAGGCTGAGGATAGAGAGGTTGCGAGGAGGTTGCGAGTGTAAATGCAGAGATCTAGTTTTTGCCCACATCTGCTTTAGTTCTGTCTGCTGTATCTATTGCCCATGGATGTATCCATAATTAATCGTGGAAGCGTATTGGTGCCGATTCAAGGTGTTCTTTGTTTCTTTATGTGGTCCTTCTCGTTATTTTCAGCTTTACAGGGGTATTCCCCTTCCCAATTCCCAAAGATAGTAGTATTCTACCCCATAGTTCTATCGGTAAAACTTCAAGGCTATTAAATCAGTGACCTTAAAGATACTTGAGTGCAAGGTACTCTGAAAAATACATATTATGAATATAATAACTTTTATCTATTTTAAGCAGATCACACAATATCAATATACCCCTGCGAAGACATACAAGTAGACATTTCCCTAGGAAGAGAGTCACGATTCTGGGAAAGTTGGAACACTCTTCTGGTTTTGGTGTTCACCTAACTTTAATCATTTTAAATATATGTTCTCGATGCACCGCAGGTACCGTACTTCATGTAGGTTTTCTGTCCGATGACATAAACTGGCAACAAGTGACATACAGGGCGGGAAAACTCGGTCTGTGACTCTATCATGCTGACAGATTATATTACTAACTAAGGGAGAGCTAGGGTAAAGTAAACGGGTGCTGCGAGAGGAAGCAGATAATAAAGCTAATATTCGAACATAACAGGCAGATTGGCTTTTTGCCAACGGCGGCTGTAATAGTCAACATCAATTTTACTTTCCAAATGTTATATATTATATATTAATCTAATCATCGGCGGTACGATGCAAATGGTAAAATATATAATGTAATGCCTCGCTCAAGTATCACTCTGCCTATACTACTAACATTCTCGTAGAGGCAGAATCGTCATAATCTTATTTACCTTTACGCATATCAAGCAGATTGTATTATAAGATGTCTCGACGCCAGGTGGACCTCTTTTACAACCATGATCCATTTTACTACTTTAACTGTTCCTATTTCTTCTATACCAAGTTATATCAACAGAGCTATAAGCTATATACCTAGTCTGCATGTCAGCTGACATGAAGTCAGATTATCAAAAGTAGAACTTTGTTCTCGTTGTGTTTCTCCTCCTCAACATAAACCAGGGTCATTTCGTCCAATCAGGGTGTCTTTAATAGATACCTTATTTGTATGGACCTAGTGGACTAATTTAACATCAATCCCATGCAGCAACGCCGCCCCACTGCATGAAAGTAACACCTTACTTTAAAGTCGATTGTCCTAGCGTATCGCTAAATTATGTAGTAAAGTATGAGAATGAAAATGAAATAATTCACCTGTATTCATCTAGGATTGAATTCAATCGTTATTTTTTATGCATAGTAACACCTTCATGCTGGTTCTGTATGTTATGAAAAAAAAATCAAATTCGACAAGAATTCCGAGAAAAGCAATTACAGTATGTGTGAGTGATCTCATGTCTAACACTAAGAGGAGTCTAATGGCTTCTAATGCTTGCAACTGTGGAACTGCTTTGCTGACTGAAGGATAATATGTAAAACCTAATCTCCAAGGCTGCAGTAATATAATTGAATATAAAACATATATCTGCCTGTAGCAGTACCTCTATAATATCTCTTCTTTCCTAAAATGTGATGGGTTAATCCGACGTGGCACGGACTGATGATAATGTTGCAATACTTACAGGCAGCCATGTTCGGTTCTAAGAGGTCGTAAACTAGGTTATGTCAAGAATGTTATATACATATAAATATATACCCAATTAGAATTTGCATCTTATAATCTAAATCCAAGCAAATGGGGAACGACTGTTTATTATAATGTTTGAAATCGGTATTGTTTTTAAAGGAAAATTTAATATTGTCCATCTTGAAAAACTGTGTGAAAGTGTAATTTATTTCATTAAAACCAGTTTCGAATCAGAGAGAAAATGGCTGAGACATGATAGGGTGCTGCCCCCATACTCAAGTAGACAGAAACGTAACAGATCTTAAACTTGATTTACCAATCACCATCCGGTATCTTCAAGCGACCATACCTCAAAATAGATGGTGACTTGAGGTCACACGACCCCAGACGCCAGTCAACTGGCACTCTTGGATCATTGATTTGTGTGTCAGCGTACATTTATTTTTCAGGTTAGTTTGCACTCACATAATCTTAAAAACCCTTGATCAAATTGAACGTTTACTCGTATAAGCATGTGCAGTGTACTACCATTTGGAAGAATTGGGAGGAGACCGTCCACTAGAGAAGTGACCAATAGTTAGAAGAGCCACTTTAAGAGAATGTAGCTGTCTGTTCATAGAAAAACAAGTCTTTGTTTAATTCTGCGCTACTGGCTTTGACTTATGCATGGGAGTCCTACTATCACAGTCACCAGATGCTACTGGTCGGCATGCACCCCGGGACCTGCTTATGTACCTTGTGTTCAGTCACGCCATCGGGTTAAAGCCCAGCAAGGAGTAGGGTCGGTGGTCTATTCATGCCAGGCACCATCTATAGACCTGCCTATCTATAGACACATTCATAATGTGCCTGACCACGACAACTGATGAGGCGCAACAACAATAGGGGCATTGTAATGTCGCTATATCTAAACAACGGTATTTGAACTGAAGTGTCACAATATTACCCAACTTAACATACGCTGGCCACTATTGAACTGTGATGATTTGTTTTGGGGTAGAAAAGAAAGCTGAGTCCGTTCTTCATTAAGCTTAAGCAATTTCTTCATAAATATTGGTGGAAATGCAAATCCCTTTCACATAGCTTTCAGAAAACGAACCGAGGTAGTTTATTTTAGTGCATTATTACTCGATTGGTGAATATCAATTTAAATATTGATATCAAACATAATCTACGATCCCAAACTTTTAATGGGTACTATTGAGGCAAAAACATATATGTTCCCCACTCGGATTCTAGTTGCATGGGAAGAATTGGTTGAATGAACAACATTTTCCGGCGATGTAAGCCTGTAGTCTATTGTAAAACAATGCAGGCTTCTTAAAAATATAAAGTATGCACTATACATGGGTGGTATGAACACCAACAAGTGATTCTGTCTTTTGAATGAAGGCCAACAAGGAAGAGAATTTATATTCATAAATATATATATATATAGATGCATGTTACGCCTGTTGATAAAGGTGCTTTTACTAGTAGTCAATGCGACATATTGAAAGATAATATTGTTTACTGACCTCGAAACGAAAAAAACACGACCTTCTAGCACACGTGTGTGGATAATTGCCAATGTCCAAAGTACGAATTCAATGTTGGGTGTTTCCAACTAAACAGGCAGAACTGAAACTGCTGAAAGGGTCTTTGCAGGTCTTGTGACAGTCATAGAAACAAGCCCTCAACCATAGAAAAGCCTTGGGAGGTTACATCAAGGCCAGCTATTCATTCAGTCAAAGACGTCCAACGGGGATCAATATCCCTAAAATCACATGGCCGAATGTCACCAATCTGTTGGAGCTTTGATTACAACCAATGAAGTGCACCAAAGCAAAGATCATTGTATCACAGAAGGTGCTATTTCTTCTATTTGTGGGCTCAGGTCAGTCAGTACGGGTTGGGCTAACTTGTAAAGGTATCGAATCGCGAATGGTATAATTAATTAAGGAGAACACCTAGAACCATTTAGAGAAAAAACATCAGAAGAAAAGGAGTTTTTCATTTGAATCACGGTGCTGAATATGATCTAATTTTTGTATTACTTCTATTTACGGAGGCCAAATCAGACACAAATATTATACTTTACGAAGAACCGCTGGTGATGTTTTTTTTCACTTTTAATGAATGCCTCATGAGGTAGTATCCGTGCCTTTCAGAGGTAAAGACACTTTGAACGAAATTATTTCTATCCACATAACTTTATAATCTATACGGTTTTGAGGCTTTCTAAGTGGTTGTTTAATGTGCATAGTGGTTCTTTATGTGCATTGTAGTTAATAACATCCGCATATTGGAAGTTTCTAACTTTAAAATTTAAAGTAGGCTAATTTAGATTAAATTATGTGCGATATTAGATGCCAGAAACAAAAGACAAAATATGCCTTGGCAATATCATACTGTAATAGTACAAGTCACATAATGATACGGATTATTGACTTGAGCATGGGACATAGCAGTATGATTTAAAATCTGAAAAAATATGAACTCAGTGTAGAAAAAATATAATGATTAATACTTCAATATTTTGGCTCGGAAATACTACAGGGAACGGCTCCACCCAGTCGAACTCACCAATTCACCTCCACAAATAAATCTACGACAAAAGCACATTTAAATTCTAGGTCTCCTTCAATCATTTCATACCGAAACACCCCTAACTTCAGAGGTAGAAAGCCACGGAGGAAACGCACCTCACAAATTTATAAAGGCCTTGTTCCTGAGCTTGTTCTGTACCTCATGACCTTTCCGCTTACCTGTCATCACAAAAAAAGGTAACACCCACAGGCATTTCGCCGTTTCATTGTAAATAGTGCCTGCTTCATGCCGTGCGCTGGCTGCATTAGTTACATTTTCACCCAGAGGGTCGTTTCTTTATGAAGTCAATTTTGGGGAGGGGTTATAGGGAAGAGGTTAGGAGGCGGGGTATGGAAGAGAATGTTCCCATAACCATAATGATCAAATCGATGGATCAATATTAGAGGAAATCAAGAAAGAAAAGGGTAGAATAGAACGATGGGAAATTCTGAACACACGTTTGGGCCTTGCAAATGTTACCCCTAAATATAGTTTTCACTGTTGTTTGTCTAATCATGACGATATGCGATTTACACTAGTTAATATGAAGGTATTAAAAATCAATATTAAAGACTCGGGAAGATCAAAATTATGAGAGAAAAATAAAACAACAGGTTAAAATTGTTAAGGTAACCATGCCTTCTTTCCATTAAGGTAACTTCCTATGACAACTCCATCTATCATAGTTCTAATTTGAGTAACATTAATTAGGACTATGCTTTGTAAATGTTTTGTACAAGATCTGCAAGATCTTACCGAGTACTCCTTCTTCAACTCTAAAACCTTCCGTGTTCCGCTTGGTCCTAGGGTAATTTACTGTTACCTTTGCATTAGAGATAAGAAGAATGGCGACCTGGAGACAATCTCCTACCCTTTAAAGCTGCATTCCCAGGATTTAAGATCGAGTGGTTCTTCTGGAATTACATTCATATTAGTTCCCAAACTCAATATTATCCATCTCTTTTTCAATGAAAAGTAAAATAAATGTCTAAATTCTGTGATTTTACGATCGGGGACAGACAGGAATATGTATAGAAGCAGTTCTGTAGATGCACTGAATGGTCACACAGTGGCGCCTCTGTGCCACACCAAGGGCATATGTTTCTCTCTGTCTGCCAACGAATTTTCCCCGTCCCCGACTATCTGTATGGAACAAGGCTAAGGAGGTCACACTGGTGACTATAAGGAGGTCATACTGGTGACCACCAGTACGATTTCTTCTCAAATAATAAACTCCAACCTTAAGAAAGAAACCTAAACGATTGAGATAAGGTGGGTCAGTATACTAGTCAGCTTAACAAGTGAAAACTGAGATTTGTATAGAAATTAGCTGGGAATGGAGCTTTAAATTGAAGCAAGAACCCAGGTTCATTTCCGCGTTTCGAGACGGAAATCGATATACCTTAGCCTTTGATGGGTGAGAGACCAAGCTTTCAGAAAGATTGTTCACAACCGTTGCCTAAAGATATCTTAACACCATCATGATATGTTTAGGGGCATTTGGCAGAAGAAAGGCGTTTTAATTAATATAAACGGGCGATGAAATGATCCAAACATCTTCAAAGGCCCTTTTTCAGAGTTAAGCCCTTGCTCCCAATATAGGCTACTCGTGAGTATATATAAATACCTCTCTAAATAGACATGACGTCAGTTTTTAGACAGGAACTACTATCATCATTCAATTTTCAACCTTCATCTCATCTCATCTTTTTCACTCATCATTTCATATGGTATCCACCGTGGGATGTTGTAATAACTCATTGTAACAATTTGTAATCTTGTTTTTAAAATATCAAGAACTTAATTGGTATAATTTAATAATGCTTTTGAAACTGTTAATATGGTGAAGATTATTGTTAAATTTATTTTGTGAAGTAATACCTTGATGGAGAATAAATTGTATATGTGCAGGGTATGACGGAAATCACCCCTGGGGTGAGATTGTATTATATTGTTGCTTATTCCTGAAAAAAGATTTAGATAAAACAAATATATATGTGGTATTCAAGCATGGATACGTCCACACATACATATGTATACACGCATACATCCACATAGTTCATACAAGGTGCATATATATTGAATAGAATGTCTACATAGAGACTTATGGGTCAGATCGTCAGAAAATGTACAATTGACAGCTCTACACATTGATCAGATTCTGCTAAATTAGACTGAAAATGATAAATATTAGGTATATTTGATTATATTTCGTATTTAGTTGATTCATAATATCAGTTCCGTTATGTTGAACTGTATTTGTAACTTTATTTTTGTCTTGAATTTGGATTTATTGAGAGTGTTGGTAAAGGTGAATTGTACATTTCAGGCGATTTGACCCATATATACAAAAAGCTATGGGGGTTGGGGAGTTGGAGTTTTATAGTATACTCTACATAAGCACTAGCGTCAGCATATTACCACCAACAGCTTTCAATTATAAAATTATGCTGCTTTGAACATCCAAAATGTGTGCGAGAATCCCTTAATACACTTCGCCTACAAATAATATTATAGGCGACTGAATCATAAAACAAACTTCACTGACGGCTCTGCAGATTCTATTTTAGGAATTGTTTGTCATGCCTTATAAGGAGAATCCGATCGAATATTCTCGATATAGTGTAAATGTCATGAGTGATCCACTCATAGCTTTACATTTATTGCCATATGTATATCTCTAAGAAAAACATGTATTTTAATAGGTCGAATCTTTCTTTCGTATGTTTCGCATGTACTCTCAACCACGTATACATACACATATGGGTCAGATTTTCATGAAATGTACAATTAGAAGCTGTACACATTTAGTAAATTCTGCTAAATTAGGCTGCATTCTACTAGGTAAATTCGAGTATATATATATATTCGGTATTGCATTGATTCTAGCAATCTGTTTGGTTAGGTTGAACTGTATTTTGAACTTTATTTTCGTCTGGAATTTGGGTTATTTGAGAGAATTGGTGAAGGCGAATGGTACATTATCTGGCGACTTCACACATATAGCTCAGGGTAAGGGTTATATATCAGTGATTGAATAATCTACATATTGTAATGGACATTGGTGATCCTTTCTAGAAATTGACCACGAATCAGTCAATAAATATCCAAGACACCCTATAGTCTGAGGCAGAACCGCTCTCACTAACCTCGTTAGACTGGAAGGCCATCTTATGTAATATGTAGTGACGTCATAATAGGAACTGGTTAGACGCCGATTCTCTAAGCCCTGGGAGGTCATTCAGGTTGATAGGATAGGTATTGGCAATGTACGCACTTATCAATGCGTTAATTAGAAGGAAATGCGTTGGTGCGTTGATTGCCTGGAAACACTTATACGGGTAAGATTTTCACTAAATGTACAGTTGGCAGCTGTACACATTTAGTAAATTCTGCTAAATTACGCTGCAATTTGGGCAATACTAGGTAAATACGAGTATATTTGGCATTGCATTGATTCTAGCAATCTGTTTGGTTAGGTTGATATATATGTATTTCGAGCTTTATTTTCGTCTGAAATTTCGGTTAATTGAGATGATTGGTGAAGGTGAATTGTAGGCTACATTTTCTGAAATTCTGACCCATACGTCCCCTGCTGCTAGGGAACAAGGAGCAGACGAAATAAGCATTAATAAATGATGACATGTGAATAATAAGATTTCGACCTAAATCATTTATAATGATTATGCTATTAATACACATTTGGAAAATATGCATATTTGGTAATCCGTCCTTGATCTGTATCATTGGATAATGTGATAGAATCAAGAATGGTTTATCGTATCTGATGCGACTAACCAAATGAAAGAGAGTACTAACAAAAAAAGAAGAAAAAACATTTATACATTCTATTCCATACTTTCCTGGATTATGAATTCGTACGATTTACATCCTTGCGTTAAAACCCTCTATTAAAACAGAACTACGTATTTGCTGTATCTCATCAAATATGGAACCAACTGCATTTGGAAGACTGTAAACTGCATTAAATGCCATCTTAAACTCAAGGTGAATCTGGTCCATTAGCGAATATTATTTCCTGAACAAGCGATGCAGCTTGACATTCGAGACATTATTGAAACTCCCCCCTGAACTGACATTTTACCATTTCCTGAGCCCATTCTCTCATAGGCAGCGGCATATTTTTCCAAATTATCTTTAAATTGGATCTAGATTCGTCTCATTATGACCACAAGGCAATTGCCACTCACCTCATCCGATTGCAATCCACACCTCTTATTGTTCGGGTAGAAATAGCCACCTTTTCCACTCAGCCAACCACTAGCGCCGCGTAGCGAGCTCTTAACACACTTCATAGCTTCATAGAGAGGAGAAACTGTGAGTGTCTGTGAGTCAGTCAGTATCTGAGTCTTACCATGGATGTACGCTTGGAGGATAGGCACCATCAACATCACCTTCTCCTCCACCACCACCGCCTCCACTGCCGCTCCCACGTCCACTACCAAACCTGCCTCCTCCAGGGGAAGAAGATCCATAGGAGAAGCTGGAGGAGTTCGGGATCACCATCCCCACTACCCTCACACACCACTCCTACTACTTCCACTACACCCCTCCGGCCTCTGGTCATTTTGAGGGGGGATGGGAAGAGGTGACTGGAGGGTGCGATGAGGGAGGGGGAGAGGAGCAGATTATTAGTGAGGGGAGAGAAGCAGTGGGTGGAGGAGGGGAATGTGGAGAGGGGATGACAGCCTGGGTAAGTTTGCATTTGTGTTATTGTTTTTATTGCTGCCAATTTCTTGTTGATTGTTTTCAGAAGCCTTACCGCTGCTTAGAGTAGGTAACCCATACTCGCTTCGTGTCCGACACATGGCCTTTCTAAGGGTTCAGCCGCATATCGGAATAAAGGTTGAATATTGGGAAAAATATAAGATAAATTTTCAACTTTCACACAGGATTAGAACTAATGATCACGCTACGGAAGGACCGGACATTTCCTTGGATCATTCCCATGGATCATTTTTCCACCATCCAGGGAGGGGAGAGGAGGGGAAAGCTACTCGGAGTGATTAGTGTTTCATGCGATGTACGGAAACAAAGATGGATCGAAGAAAGGATATTGACTGGAAATGATTAAACAGAAAACTTAGGAGAAATTTAGGGTTACATCTCTTTCAAAAGATGTAAACATACACATTCTATAAAGAGAGGTATGGAGAAGAATGTATCAAAGAGAGCAATTGCATTTGAAAAGTAAGTAGGCAATGTCATTCGCAAAAGGACCATAATTTGGCTTGGCCATCATATGGGGTATAAAAGGTACGGAGCACTATATAATGAATATCTGCCGATGTGTAAATATAGTGTTAAAAAGCAGTCCGCAGATTCTCGGCACTAGAGTGACCAATCACTCTCCGAACTTGTACCTCCAGCTGGGGGCTTGGAAAACAAGTCCTGAGGTCGCTGAGCTAGAACATGTGCGTGTATCGAGACCCTCAAACTTATTGGCTTCCAGAGACGGACTGGTCTGATTGAGAAGGGTGGTTTGTGCGGGTTGGGAACCTGACTAATATGAGCTAGGGAAAACAGCAAAGGGGAAATTAATGAAGAGGAAAAGGAACTAGGGGAACTACAAGGAGTTCTAAGTGGAAGAACAATAAAACATGCAGAATGAGAAATTGACTTTCTTAATAAAAGCTGAGGGATTAAATGGATTCTTGAGCAAAGGGAACAAGCGTAATGAATGAGATGATGGGTAAGAAGTAAGAGAAAGAAGAATGGAGCAGAGAGAAACAATACCTATACATAGACCTAAACGGGCAGAGACAGTGGTAGTGTTTTGATTTGGGCGGTGCCTCTGATTGATGCTACTGTTGATCATGTCTAGATTAAAGGCATCAGTGCCAGGATACGGGTCATCCAGAGAATGAACTGAGACCCATACACGGGTCGGAAACGCTAGGTCAGAGCACTAATAGGTCTAGTTACGTGATTAATCTTGTCTAGACTAAAACAAAGCAGCGGCGTTTGTCGTCAGTGAAGCCAGAGCCTCCTAAATGGAAAGAAGTCCCATCGAAATGGATACACGTACTTCGGTTTAAGTATCATTGCGATCCTGTTCTTTTTCTAAATGGAAAACGTTGACATCGAACGTGATTAGAGATAAAGGTATCGAAAACGAGCAGTACGAAATGCCATAAACAATGTGTTTAGTTTGGATTATAGTACGCGTACAGGCACAATTCTCTTTGGCCCGATCCTATATTTGTGCAGTAGCTACGCAGTGCTAGTAGTCCATTGGTGAGACGGTTACCGAAAGGAACCACGCGTAGCGGTGGCTAGAAAATGTCTCCTTTTGTCTGTGGTTTGTATATTGCTGTTTGTTGATGAGTATGCCTGTAGTCTGGCAATTATCGTGTTTTATGGGCTATTTACACGGATTTCTGTTAACTGCCTGACGAGGGAAACAAGCGAAAGTCCCAGCGAAGATGGGATTATATTACGCGAGTTATGCTTCATAGGTAGTTAACTATGGAAAGGAGTTTATAAGGCAAAGAGCTAGCGAGCAAGCAAGATTGTTCTGGATAACAGGAGAGGGAAAGGTATATATATAGAGAAAATATTTCAAAATTTGGAGGAGAATATATGGTGAACGGGTCAAAGAGTCTGGGAGTGTGAAATTGCAAAGGGATTAGCTGCCACGCAAGAGTAGCGAGGCGTGGAGGCCTGTGTTATATTTCGAATTAGGAAGGTCAGGCGAGTCCATCGCTATAAAATAACATATTGCTTTACATGTATTACGTATATAATTGTCGGCAGTGCCACCAAAACGTGCACTGCGAATATATTAGCCTAAAATGTATCTCTTCACAATATCAACATATTTGCTACAGTAAAGAGGAGGTGTGATTTATGTACATATATATAGGCCTAATCGATGGAAGGACATTCTGTACAAGTACAACTGAAGAATAATATCATTATGATTAATAACCGACAAGATTCATCTCCATGTTGAACATACTTCACTCATTGTGTATCTTTTATCTTGTGCTGATGTCCACTATTTTTCTATTCATGTGCTGCCTGGCCAATTATCGATCAGAAATTTAATATGTGACTAATTCCTAGTGTTTATTAGAGGGTTTTAAGCAGGTTAAAAAAACGGTAATAAATATCTCCATTTACTCTCCTGTGAATCAAAAGAGGATCAAACAAATGTTACCC
This sequence comes from Sthenelais limicola, assembly GCA_942159475.1. NCBI lineage: Eukaryota > Metazoa > Annelida > Polychaeta > Phyllodocida > Sigalionidae > Sthenelais > Sthenelais limicola. The sequence goes on from OW804100.1 coordinate 30,940,210, forward strand.
ATACCATACTGGGTATATAGATGACCTTTTGTATTCACAGTGGGTAAAGGGAATGAATTAAAAACCAAGAGATGCAAGCCTTCATTTAGAATGATGAGAACGACGAAAGAGGTTAAGTGAAGGGAATGTGAAAAACATCGAGGCATCGTAAGAGACACAGCACTAATATCACTTGCGTGGGCAAACACGTTTTCTAGGATTAAAGGAACATATGGCGAGGGAATAGTTCTGTGCACACAGCTAGAGTGATAAAGAGGAGGAAATAGAAGCGCATTAAATGTGGTACTCAATGCGATAGGTAGAAATAAAACGGGTGCTTTGGGGACCAAAAGGTGAGAAAGGAGAAACGTGGAAAGAATGAACATAGAAGGCAACGGTGTAACATTCGTGTATGTAGTATATGAAATAGGGACCATGCTGAAAGAATGGACAGAAGGATATTTATTTCAGCTTGTCATATATGGGTGAAGTCGCCAGAAAATGTACACTTCGCCTTCACCAATTCAATCAAATAACCCAAATTCCAGACGAAATTAAAGTTCAAAATACAGTTCAACCTAACCAAACAGATTGCTAGAATCAAAAAATAAAGTTTCAATATATATATAATGCAATGCCGAATATACTCGAATTTACCTAGTATTGACCAGAATGCAGCCTAATTTAGCAGAATCTATTAAATGTGTAAGCTGCTAATTGTACATTTTATGAAAATCTGACCCTTATACACATATTCATGTACATATGAAAGACAGTATAGGTTCAATTTGTTTTTCATCAGCAACATCGAGGCTTGTATTCATTGTTTCCCGACTTCATTTCCTCAGATAATTTCCGTTTCTGTTCCAGGGAAACGCATGACAAAATCTAGATCTGTAGACACAAATTTGTTATGTTCAACATGTAAGTAAACATAAGTATAAATTTAGAGGTGATTGGTGTTGTGAAACCCATCTATGTGACAGACACGGTATTATGATTGAAGAAGGGGTTGTAAGCAATCCTCGGGTAAGCATTCCAACTCAACAGAGGAGTTGCATGTCCACCATCTTGAGTCTCGACTCGCATGGAATTATGGGAGTTGTATGTCAGTGCAAAAGCTATAGAAAACATGTTATGTTCAGCATAGAATACTTAACAGTGATCTCATTTAGATAGCCACGTGTTTTACATGTTCCCATGGCGAGAGACTTCATCTTTCCCATCATGCATTTGTTTTTATATGTCATTTACACACGATAAAAAATGTGGCTAAATATTTACATGTCAGATTTTAACTAAATACATCCTAGCATGCACTATAATATGCGCAGCGAAACAAGCAAATCCCCTATTGTGCCTCATCTTCCAAAACATATAGTTCGTTCATTAATGCCCTATTTTGCGGATAATTACAGGAGGCCACCCGCAGTGCAACACACAGTTCCACGTGTCTCCTTGACTCATATATCTATCGCATAATGGTCACCCATGGTGCAGTATACTTTTAGCTTTAATGAGAGCAACCAGGCCGGGTTTGGTGCACTTTAATTACCCTCAATACATTTTGATCACCAAACTAATTGGTATTGAACGGGTGTATATATAAACAATAATGAGTTTCATGTCATACATGTATGCGTTTTGGTTGACTTGGTTGATCTATAGATCTTGGAAGAGCGTTCAATTTTCATGACTTTAATTGCCCATAAACATATATTACAGTCCATACACCCTATAGTCAAAGGCTATTGCCTATTGCCTCAAGATATCTGCTATATAATGTCAGTATATCTTACTAATAACATGGATGTAGTGTGTACTATCTCCGAAGATTAAAGCAATCCCAGCGACTTGGGTGCAACTAGAAAGAGCGAAGTAAATTGTTGTTTAAAAAACATGCTTCCATGAGCGTTTGTTGTTACCAATAACTCTCTACTATGCGCCTTCCAGGTAGGTGAGTAGTAACACAAAATGGGCCTTTTTAACAGGCTCTGGTTACACTTCACTGTGTCAGGCAGGCCTCACGCGTCAGAACTGGGCTTTAATGAGGCTTTGTCCGAGTCCCAATGTACAGTATTTAACAGAAATAAGACTCGTTAAATAAAGGATTTCACCCCAATGTCCCACTCTATGCTCAATAAGACCCTGCCCACATACAGCCGATTTGGCCCACGATTATCCCCCGATTTGGGTCTCCCGATAAATCCGAGGATTTCATTTCCAATCGTGGTTGATCTTATTTCAAAAACATAAACCCGGACTTGAAATGAAATCAAAGGATTCATCGGGAGTCGGGCAATCGTGGGCCAAATCGATTGTGTGTGGGCAGGGTTTAAGGAATACTAAGGGCGGCATGAGATAGATGCCTTTCATGATTTGCTGTATATTTCAGCCGGTTCTTAAGTGAGTAATGCTATAGAGATCGCCATTCTACAAGAGCCACCCTTCACCGGTGGAGGAGACAAACAATTCCTTATAAGATATATATCACACTGGCACTATATTCTCCAAGTCATTCGCCGACCGAAAGGTGCACGAATTGAATCGTGGAAAAATCGAGCTTTACTATTATGATGTCCGAAATCTTGTGTTAAGTCACACTAAAAAAGTGTTGTCCCAAATGGCGGCATAAATTTCTCCGTTTATGGACTCAATTCGGGAAATCGATGTATTGACGCAATAAAAGCATTTCCTGTACAGCTAAGGGAACCACTTGGGGAGATACCTCCCATAGAACTGCTATAGTGCGACCACGGAACAAGCCCGATCCGGAATCATTTTCGACATAACCTCTCGATCTTACTAGCCAGAATGGTGATACTGTTTGTCACATATCTGCAGAGGCAATCAACACATTATCAATGCATTTATCAGATGGGGCAGAGCTTATAACCATGGTCGGAAACGTATACAATAAAGCTAAAATACAAGTTCCTAAATTGAATCATGTATTTTCGAATTAGCCCTCATTATATCGTGAATGCTAGATGATCAATCATTATCAATATTGTAATCATCGAGTTCAAAATGTGTTTTTAAAGTTAAATGTCTCATTTAACATGCTGAACGGCTGAACGGCAACTGTGAACCGGTGTAATGACCATCAGAATCGTGCCCAGGTATCAATAGTCTTAAATAACTTTGAATGCCTTTGAAAAGTAAAATTGATTGATTATCATAAATTATTGAATTACTCGCAACTTAAAATAAACACAAATTAGAGAATTTTCACCAATGCAACTTTTAAATTAATGTTCAATTCAAACGTATGGCCATATGCAGTAGTCAGGACCATAAGTAATGAACCCTTTGTTTTTAAACATTTTTATTTGGCAGAATTTCACAAAGCCCTTCGGATAACGTCTGTCTTCAAGTCATTTGTTCCGTTATGTTGTGCATGTCATAAAATATGTTTTACGACACGGACCTATGCAGAAGGGAGTGTTAAACAAGGATTTACTTGTTTACTTTTTCCCTCTGAGCTATATCAGTCTCTTTCCACCAGGGGTTTCTCCCCTCAAGGGTAGCTTAAGGGCACAGGGGGATATTTTATAGGCTGATATGGTCGAGGTCAATGCATGCGATGAAGTGGGAAACGCTCATTTCTTTATCCACGACGACCGTATAACGTACATGTATAATATACAAATATCTTGACACGTTACCAAAATCGTTAGAACTTCTGTTCCTTTGTTTTATTTACTCCTGTGATATTTGGCAATGATGACTGTGCAACATATACTTATTCTCTCACTCTCTTCACGTACTATCTCCTCGCCCATAATGCTACAAAGTGAACGACCTTTGTACACACTTCACATTAAAGGAACTGCCTCAAGTAAATGATAGAGGTGGCGTTCCCACTCACGAATAGTTATATATATATACACCTATACATACAGGCGGAAGGCATTGACAATGACAATTCTAACATTTGAAAAAAGGCTTAACAACGCCAAAGGCAAATGCCATCAAGTTAAAAAAAAAATTTTCTTTTTCAAAAACCGATTTCATTTGAAAGGTTCCATGCCCGTGAAGTGAAAGTATCCAGTTTTAATCTGCTAAGAGAATACCCTTGGTGTTAAGTATAGGACTTCCTAAGTGGGTATTTTCTGTCTATTATTTTAAAGTGCGCTTTCTGGTCTAGGCGTCCTTTGCTGCATATAAAAGGGGTCTGAATGAAACAGTACAAGAGATATATAAAAGTAGATGATACCTGAAAAGAGTCTATAGTAAATAAACAGAATAATATTGGAATACATACATGTATATATCAGCTTTGAAAAGAAATCCATCTGGTCAGTTTGACCGGTTGGTTCCGGAATAGTATGCTACCATCTGCTACCATAAATCGAATAACCGATATGTTCAGGTGTCTCAAGGTTATTCCTTAGAAAAGGGTACCGGGGTAGTTGGTATGTGTATTGGGACCAGATCCCTATAGTATAGCCATGTATTGTTCCGGGAACTCTCCTGGTGTAACTGTATGGGACACAGAACAGTCTCCAATACCGTACATAGAAACCAAAAATCGCCAATTGGATAACTACAATGCATTATCCTTTAAACTAATAACACCTGATATTAGGTGATATGTTGCAGGAAAATGAGTCACGATTCGCAAAAAGTTTTGCAATATCACCATATTTGAAAAGATCAGATCAATGGTGTTAACGTTCCATTCATGGTAAACATTAGGATATCTATTTTTTGTATGCAAGAATAAAAATTGGTGATATATCTTGTTAAGCACTCCCTTTAATATAAGCACTCCCTTAAATATACACACTCCCTAGGATAACCTCAGATATGCATGAATACATTCAATATAAAACCTTGAAATCTGGTACATTTAATCATGCTACTTCCACCACTCCAGGAATGAAAACATTCTGAGCAAGTGTTCCCGTGAAAAAACAATTTGAAAAATGTATTCTTTTTTGCGACTTGTGACTCATCACATTTATGAACTCGGTCTATAGCTTTTTTTACCCAATCTCTTACATTCATCCAAAGCAAATCAATACAAAGTGGACCTCGATGGGCAGACTCTGGATGTAGAAGTAGAAGTATACAAGTATCTAGGAGTAGAAATAGATAACACCCTTAAGTTTAAATCAAGTACCCCAAAAACTGATAAATACCATAAATTTCAAAAGTTGGCAAATACTTAAATTAAGGGAAAAAATACCAAAAACAACCCTGCTCCTGGTTTATAAAGTTATGGTTTTGCCAATAATTGACCAAACAGATTTCTCACTCGATTCACATAATACCACACGAACCCCAAAACTCTAAATTATTCAAAACAAAACAAGATACTGCGTACTATATGGGCTGCCGTCGAAGGCTAATGTAGAGGATATCCGAATCCATGAAATGTTGTAGTACTGTCTAAATAATACAAAAAAATACATATTAATGGGAGACTTTTGCCCCTCAGATATAGAAGAAGACTACATATCCTAGAAATGGGACACCGTTTGGCACAGGATCCCATGAACTTAGACTTACGACTAATAAATAACCAGAAGCTTTACTGACGGAAGGAAAACTTTAAAACAAATACATACAATAACTGAACAAATTCGTAAATCGGTATACAATAGAATAATGCATTCCTGGAATATACTGCCAACGGTAGCTCATAGGATCATAGACCCAAAGGTCTTTGAAAATCACGTTATATAGGATTTGATTTGGAATGATGACAACTTTATTGAATAATGATTGTTAAAAGTTTTTTCTTGATCCAGTGAACAATATAATACTTATCACCATCAGTGTAAACCTGCCATTCTTTATAAGAGTAAGAGAACAAATGAAGAAATAAGCAGTGAGCCACCTTCAGTCAATGACAAAGATGGTAGTGTTCACTAGCTTTAAATATGCATTGTAAAAACGGGACAGACAAGGAGAATTGTCCCCAGACTTTTAAAATAAACGTTTCTCAATGTCATTCTCAATCTCAATCAATCTCAATCCAAAGACCTGCAATATCTTCCTCGAGCAACTAATACTGGGTCTTCTCCATTCCCGGACCTGACTAGGTGTGCCATATAACATTGTATATTATGTATAATTCTTCGCTAGATCCTGCATTACCCTGATCCCCTAAAATCACATCTCTAATTATAAATATAACATGACAGTGGTGTGCTTCAGCATAGATACCTTTATGACTCCTTTTTCAGTTCAGCGCAACCACTTGTAAAGAGGTCAGAATTTGTGAATCAGGTGAACAACCTTTCCATCTAGCATCATTGTCTCTAATCACTTGCTATTTCTCTCAGTGGCTAAGCTAATCAAGACATTTCCTACAAGGCCAGGACTTAATTACATCATGTCTCCCCTAATGACGTCAGTAGGCAGGGACAATTTGGCTCGTTTGGTGAGATTTTAATTAGTCAACTGAATGTGAAGCACGATTTCAGATAGATTTTTTTTTGAAAGATAAGAGGGGCGAGAAAAGGATGTCGAGAAGAGAAGAGATGATTTGGTAAACCTGTGCAACTTTGCCCTGGGTAATCAATCAGGTTATCCGGGGCTGAGGTGGTCAATGCCTTACGAACGCAATGTCAAACCACTATAGCAGTAGCGTTTTTGTAAACTGAAATGTGAATGCTGCGAAAAGTTAGAAGAGAAATAGGAAGGTTATGGAAGTTTTTCTCTGCTGGCCATTCAGATCAGGCAACTGCTAAATGCATTAAAACTCATCAGAGACTCAAGGCTGGTGCAGGATAAAGAGTATCAATTGTTCGAGTCAGTTATCCGGGTAGCTTTGCAATTGCATGAACTCTTAACTAACTCGGCTCCTCGTAAACCATGATGTTTTTACATCATGGTCCTGAGATTCAATTGGATTGGTGACAGTATTCTTGTGGTTATGGCTATGAGAAATGGATTTCTCCCGTAATCGATACCCTACTAATGGGAACTTTGTACTTTATGGGGAATTGATTGCCGATAAGTCTATATTACAAGGCCAGGAAATATCTAGAGGAGGATTTAGTGGGTATAAAGTTGGAAGAAGTCAGACATAGACATCAGTCACATTTACAAATGCTTCAAAAATATTTTTGTTATTATACTTGACATCTTTTGTTTTCCTAAATATTAAAAGGAGAATGATGAACGTATAATGAATACCGAAACGAAACGTCGGCTCACCCTTTTGTCTACCATCATTAAATAAACATCTTGTAACAGGAATTACTCTTGGGTTTTATCCTGGTCCTGAGAAGTAATGTCTCCAAAGCGTATAGCGATTTGTAAACCACTGTGTGTACTTCTAGCTTATCAATAAATTACAAATAGAATTCCTACATCAGCAGAATTATAAAAAAGAAGCGAATACTAGAAAATGGAGCATATGAATTTTCCAGATAGATTTGTCAATGAAACTACTGTTGGTCCATTCGATCAATGTGGATGCAGTAGCTTAAATGACAATGAAGGGAAATAGAAAGGGGATAGAGAGTCATATCTAAAAAAAGGGATAATGTATACTTCTGTCGATTTTAGGAAATTTACAAATTAAATCTAAAAACGAGAAAATATACAAGTGATAGTACTTATGTCGTAATAACCAATGTAGAGAATCTATATGCCAGATAAAATATGCCATATAAAATATGTATGGCAATATTAGAAGTACAGAGTGCCACTTTTGTGTTTGCATTCAATAATTATTGAATAAGTGTAATTAATGAATAGGCCAGAAGGCTATACCGCATCACTACCAATTTCAGATTAGAGACAAAGTGGTTCAGCCACGGCAGAATGCTGCCCCCATACCCAAGAGGACAAAAAAGTTACTGATTTTAATCTTGATTGACCAATCACCATCCTGTATCTTCAAGTGACCTCATTTCAAAATTGGCCAGGGATTACATACCCCAGATTGTCCCCCAACTGCCCCCAACTACCCCCAACTGCCCCCAACTGCCCCTCATGACCATGGATCTCTGCCTTGGATCTCTGATGTCTCACCTTTTTTTTTTAGACTTTACTTTGAACTCAAATATCTCTAAAACCACTGATCTAATATAAATTTGATTTATAACGATATAACTATGTGGTAGTATACTACCTTCTGTGAGGGAGAGAAATTCCACTAAAGGTGGAAGTAGCAAGAAGAGCCACTTTAATTCAAAAGAATATTTGGAACTTGAGTGTAGAAATAAAATCCATCTTTGACATGTCGAATGTATGGACATCTCAAGTCCAATTCTGACAACCGTTGCTTCCCAATTCATGGTACTCGTCAAGTGGCAATGAAAAGGCATCGCAACATTGTCAGCCACTATCGTTTCTTGATACCCCGGCCGGAAATTGTCTGGGGCTTGGTTAAATAGTGACTGTTTGAGGGTCGGAAGTTATTCCAGACCTCATCAAATGAAGAGCTGCTTTTGTGACCTCATTTCAGACCCCAAGTCAATCTATTATTTGCTTTTGAACGGTGTTGTGCACACCGAAATGTACCCACAGTTTCGAGATTGGAATATACGATTCAGATGCAATCTAGGGATGGACATGTGTGCACTGTTTGCACAAGGCAACACCTACTTGTAGGAATTATCTCTCACATTTAAAGGGCCTTCCATCACGAGGAAACTATATTACATTTGTAGAAGTTGCCTTGGAGCTTTCGTCCTTATGAGAGCTTCTAGTTCCATTCATGGGAATTTCCCATCAGGTATACATACTGATAGATATTGTTGGATCCCTGTGTTTGGATGCCATTATCTTTCCATGTAGAATATCCATATCTGGGTATTATCATATAGCCACCTGGCAACGAGTAATCATTAATAGAAAAACAATTGTAAATATGGGAATTAACATGCGTTGCCATATGGAGACTATAACCCCCAAAAGAATTATGTTGCAACTTAGAATGTATTTCATACTATTTCACCTCCGTCTAAAAACTCTTTAAGTAGCAACTCAAGTATCTATAAGATGAATTAGGTATACGTGTAAGTGCTATATATATAAACTATTTAATCTTTAAAATCAGATAACATCAGTCTAAGATCGTTTGTATAAGTAGTAAGAAGGTGAAACAAGGTAGATAATTATACAGATTAGCATAAGTGACAGGAGAATAATAAAATGTTTACAAAATATGTTAAAATACTTTGACTATACAATCACTAACACCGATGTATGCAGTTAAAGTCATGTATACCTTTCTGTGGTAGTGTCTATACGACATAATAACTATTCTTATACTTTTTACACTCTTTTAAAACAACAAAAAAGGAGCCTGGGTCCAAAGATGCAACTGACATTTGTTTACATGTAGGTTTTTGTGAAATAAAAGAACCTTCGGGCTCTATTGAATAAAAAAAATATGTAGTAATTGCATAATTATAATATTATGAAGCATGCGATCTCATTTCTATTATTAACGCTACGCAAATCCCACCAAATATGACAAATTGACAAATAAACTGTTTATCTATAGATACACCTGAACAAGCGTCTGATTAGAACCAATAGAACATTCTCTAAAATGGTAAACAACTCATTTCTTTAACCACGAATAGACGGGTCCTTTAGTAATTAATGCTCTGTAGTAAATACATTTCCTAAGGTTTCGGCGTAGATTCAGCTGCTGGAGAACAGCGACGTTCAGCAAGTATCGTGGTTCATAAAAAAGAATTCAACAAACATGTAGTCACATCCGTATGTACAGTCTAGGCTCAGAGTTGAGAGAGTCTCTCCAAACTGAGGGAAAGCCGCTCGCTTCAAACCGCAAATTGCCATTAGAATGCCCTTAGGACAGCTATTATGGCCAGGAAAGGAATTAGCGCAGTAGGCGTCCAACCCCTGACATATCATTCTTATTTGATCTGAGAAGCTCTGAGTCTAGACTGCGTAAGTGTTTTTATATTTAGGCGAGACGAGATTGGAAATGAGAGTAATCAAAATAGAAGATACCACAAATTTGCAATTTATTCTATTGATGAGGAGAATGATGGAGAGAAAAGACTGGAGAAATATTTTATCCAGATACGGGGAAAAGACATGAACCAAAGCAATACAATGAACAGCTGAAGCAATAAAATGAAGCATAAAACGTCACTCATTTAAACCCCGCAATACCAAGGGAACAGACAGAGGAAGAATAGAAGTACCAATTACAGTGAACAAATGGATAGAGTGGGTTGAAAGGGAGGAACACTCTTATTAGAGGGTGGATAATGAAGGGAACATTGTCAACATGGTGATTACTGACAATGTATTTATAGTTTCCCCGTCTTTTTTTATCTCCAGTTCCTTTAGTAATGCTGGTGGGTATATGTTTTCATCTTCCTCCTTTTATATCTGGTGGTTTAGAACTCACTGATGGTGCAAAGGGATTATAGCGCTGAGGTATTCTCCCAAGATACGGCAGGTGGGATATTAGGGAGATTTAGCAACCACAACGCACCAACACAACACTAACGCATCCCCTAAATATTAGTACATTATTACCATTGTGGGGATACCTCGAGAGGCCTGCAATGCAGATGCTCTCGGCCTAGCACCTCTCGAGGTATCCCCCAGAGCGGTAATAATGTACAAATAGTTAGTGGATGCGTTAGTGTTGTGTTGGTGCGTTGTGGTTGCTAAATCTCCCTATTATACATAATATCTCCCTGCCATGTGATACTATTAAATGATCTATCATCGGTACCACAAGTAAGAATGACACGTGTTTGCATCTAGGGGATCTATTGATGCATCTCAAAGACCCTTCCCAATATTTATGCTGTTTGGAATGGATGTATGTATGTCTCAAAAACCGATAATACCTAGTCGAGGGCAAAATGACAAACCTAAAAACGTCCTTCAATATGGATAGTGAATAGAAGGGAATATGATGTATTTATAACCACACGTCTCCATCCAAGTCAAGTATTAACAAGAAACTAATAACCATTTTATAACCATCAAGTCGTCATGAGTTGAATTTGTGTAACATTATTTGCAAAAAAATAACACAATACACGCATATAATTATATGCATTTAAAGCTGCACTCTCAGATAACGTTGGTCAAAAACATTCTCTACTTCTTTTTTTTAAAGACTTTATCTATACTGGATATCCATGCAGGTTCCCTGTCAGGGTCTTGTTCCATTCTTGTCCAAGCCAAGTCATTTGACCAACATCTTGGGGGATTTTTTCAGTTGTTATTGTTAAAGGGCTTCTAAAACGTCCTCATTTGTCTTTGGAGGACCCACCCGAATCCTTTCATGCGATGACTTCAGTTATTATCACTCACAGGTGGCTGTTTTCTCTCTGTGATTAGACTTCAAATTCTTGTTTAAACATACAGCAGTAGCAGAATATTGATAAATCCAGTCCTATATGTCATAATATGAGTGAATTTGGTCAGATTTATTTTGTCGTAATAGCTGAGAATGCAGCTAAAAAGTAACCTCTTAAGTCTACGGTCACAAAGAGCTGATTGCATTTCTTAAAATTAATACTTTTGACTTTCCTTTTAAAGAGAATATAATCAAATTTTAGTTTGCAGTAAAAGGATTTTCATCTATCTAACACACACGACACGCTCCATACACTAAAACAACAAGTTGAATTACTGCTTTCACACTTTAAGTCAGATAATGTTCAGCATATGCAGCAAGCCCATAGTTGGTATCAGGCTGGTTGTTGGATGTAGGTAGTGATAAGGTTGCGAGTAGACAGCATCGGGGTCGGGAGGAACTCATGCCGATAATTAGGGTCAGGTTTTATCATGCTCACCCAGGCAGCGCATCAATACCAATCTAACTGTAGGTGAACACAATATAATGCCACCAAGCGACCGGGGAAACGATGGAACAGAGAAATGACAAGCCGCTTCATGCCAGTAGTAACACTTGTCAATAGGTGTCATATTCCCTTTAATATGGCTGAGTTAAACAATGTCAAGCTTGTTTATGACGTCCTTTTACAGTATGTCCGGATGGTTTTGTTGATGCCCAATAATTGATCCGTAGCAGTGTGTCACACATAACGGATTGTGTAAATGGAGGTCCGTTCACCCATATTATAAACCTCATTATAACTTTGACTTGAACTTATCAAATATTACTTTTTCTTAAATAAAGTTTAATTATATAGTTTTTTTTTTATATTCTGCACGCATTTCTACACACTTTTGGATATTCACATGACACAGCCAAATAATGATGATGTAAACAAGTCAAATAATTCAGGCAAACACTAGAATTACATTAAGAAATAGGCACAGTTTCTTATGTCATTACAACTTAAAATATCTTATTTATGCTACCTGCAAATATTCCCACGCTCCCATATCCATCAGGATTCTAGTTTCTAGTGAGTATATAATTGCAGACCAACGGAATTTTCCAAACTTAACTACCTTGCGATATATACACATCAGGAGTGGGTCTATTGCCATCGAGGCTGAGTGAGAAAAGATTCTGCGATCAAATAGCCTCGTATTTCATACCAAACTGTTAGCAAGAACCGTATGGAGCTATTAGGCCCAGCGAAACGTCGCGCAACAGAATGATCTAATGATAACAATAGAGGAAACATCCAATGGCGGCATGATTGTGACATATGACGACAAGTAACCCACTAAACAAAGCAAGGAGCTATTGATTTTACTTGATAGGAGAGCGATTCCCTTCGTCTGTTCTGGGAATAGTGGCAGATTGCTGGCTGGCTGGCACTTCTTATACAATCCATCCATTTCGTTCAGACCCAGTATACAAAGCAAAGATGTCAAAACTTTAAAGATAATTCGTGCATGTGTCGAAAAGACGTCAAAGTGTCAGATGTCGATGTGTTTTCCCTTTAAAATCCCGCCTTTTTATGCATGGAGAAAGAACTAAGACACGGCTGACAAAGAGTTGGATTGGTTCCCGTTCTTCTTCAGCATGGCTTAAGCAGCTTTTGCAATCACGTTTTTTTCCCCAGAGGGTCAAATTTAAAATAAGCATTCAAAGTGTCAGACAATTGGATACTCACATCTCCTCAGGCAAGCTTTTCCAATTAGGTTAAACGGCAAGACAGGTATACAAAAAACTAGGAGAGCAGTAGCGCATGCACCAGTTTGGTTCGATCAGCACCAAAGGTTAACACCCTATTGAATATATAGAGTTCAATGAACGGATCACTTACGAAATACCCATTTGAGGTGAATCAAATAGAGAGGCGCCACAGACTGTTCTTAAGTTTCTTGATAAAAGAAAGGTTCCGTGTAAAATCACTCACTGATATCAACAATTCAAATTCACGCTGCATTCAGTGGCACAGCCTGCTCATTTTAAAATATTTCAGTAATACACAGGAGTTGAAAAGTAAATACATACATGTAGGAAATCGAGGAGATATACCCAAGAAATTGAATAATAGAATCCCTGCCGCCAACATAGTTCTTGTTCAGATACTGTCAAAGATAAAGCCATGAAAGATTATCTGGTAAATAGAAAAACAATCCCTCCGAATCCCCAGCTTGAACTCGGATATAAAACCCTCTTTAAACAAACAATAATCCTTAAAGGATTGATTCGCCATTCATCCTGCCAATACTCGGAAGGGTTTTTATCATGTTGGAACACGAGAGCCCAAAGGGAGGATGGTTCTTCTGTGATTATTATTCTTTGTCTCAAAATAAAATTTGAAGGAGAAAACGATACCCCAACCTGTCTTTCGAAAGGCAAAGCCGACATCCATTTCATTTCTAGTCTTTCCCGAGATTTGCTACCACAAGTTGCCATGGTAACCCCCTTTAAATTGAATGAGTGGATGGAAAATACAAGTAGAGACACCGAGTTTTCCTAATCAATTAATTATAATCCTTGACAATGATAAATGTTGACGGAAAATGCAAGATTTAATTCTGAGCCGGGAATAATAGGTAACTTTAGGAACAAAAGTTGTAATTATGTTAACTTTTGCTGCTTAAAACCAACATGGCTTCCCCAGATCCTCCTAAACTGTCTTCGTTCTCATTTATAATTCAAGATATTGTTCTTTTCTGTCAGTTGATATCTGCATGAGCCTTAGAGAAAGATGTTAAACACTGGGGTGACAACTGAGTTAATTTTTCCGGTGTTTGTGAATTTCCTGGAATTTTCCTTCAAGAAATCTTTCTCTCCGTGTATCCTAAACTTAATTAAATAGGCGTTTGGTTTATATATATATAATGATTTTTTATTCAAGTTGATCAGTACAGTTACATGAAATGGACAGGAGCCTCTGGGAACAGATCTTCCTGGTCCGCCCATCGGTTTGGTGAAATGATCAGCAAATTACGCCCACTGAATTCATTGCACATGTGAAGATAATTGGACGAAAACAGTCAGAAAAACAAACATCTCATCTTGAAAACCCCATGAACATCTTGAAACCCCCATTTATTGCTACCTTAGTCAACTGATCTTGGTCTTCTTAATGCCATATTCATCCAATCGCTGAACAGTGCAGGACTATGCTGTCATGTCCTCGTATCCCATGATCCTTCCTTCTTCCGGTGTTTCCACGCGGTGACAGGCATGAACCCAATTTGAATCCTCTTCACTCAGCACCCGAACCCATTTCTAAGACCTTCTCTGCATTCAGGTTCATCCCCTTGGTTGGCATAGAAGTGTTTTCATTGATAGCCTTGGGAGTGGCATGAGTGTATTTATGTGGAAAGCTATTTCGACATAATAATGACACCCAATGAGTGCAGCCAGCTTGTGAGGTGAATTCATCTCTGGTGTTGCTTACTAAATTGCTTGTACTCAGGAGTGGGTCGATTTCACCATTATTATAAGAGCAGTATAAAATGATGCCACTTAGACAGTTAGGATGCCGGCTCTAACAGTAACAACAGTGGCACCTAGATTGATAGGGCGGGCGATCATAACCCATAACATTGAGCCGTTTCTCCTATAAAACAGCATAATATGGTGCTTGTAATAGTTCTCGGCAATAGAGCATGCAGGGTGAGTGTGCTTATTTTTTTTGTTCAGCTAAGGACAACCAAACCTTTAATTTGCGCCATAAAGATGCTTTGATACATTGTACATCAATAACAGACAAATGCTATCCTCAATGCAACGCCCCTTCTGAATATCCATCGGATTCAATTTTGAAAGTAAAGGAGTTGCGTCTGTGGACATTTTTGATGCTAACATCTCATCGGATGAGAATCCGATCGTATCAAACATCAGATCCGCATGCTTTATTATTCATGGTAGTTATTCGGTCTTAGCGATGGGATTTAAATGGAATTTGGCCAACCCTGCTTATCGACATGTAAAGGTGTCTTCTAGATATCCAGCAGTCATATCCTGTGTCGTGCACTATGACATCAAATTGAACCCTGTGACACCTTTGTGTATAGTTTGAATACATAAAGAAGGCTCAGCAATCGGTCAAACACAATACGACGAGGAAATGACGGTCTTAGATCTTTGCTTTAAATCGGTCTGGACTATAGGTCTTACTGCAGGTTCATACACTATGATATAAAGGATAGCCTTGCGTAATTAAAACTCAATAAAATATATTTTTCATAATGTCCAGAATATGATTGATGGTTTCATATTAATTATTATCCTTTGTGTTTAGAATTACTCAATGGAAATGATTGCCTTTTCCATATCCTTCTTGTTATAAACCTCCCTTTGATATCTTGAAATCTGCTGCTTATAATATGTGACATTTATTGGATAGTAAAGGAAAGTACATCACTGCCAGCATTATGCACTGTGTTGCGCATGTAACAGCCAGTATTGGGCCATGGTGCTAGTCCCAACACAGAGAAGCAGCAAAAGAAAGTTCTTTTCAACCTGATCCAATATTTTAACAGAGTGTAAAAAGAGGCCATCCATTACCCGTTTCCACGACGGGTCCTTATAAAGCTTTGACATCTATATACCCTATTCCATGCTGAGGCCTTAGGCAAGCTTTGATGTGGTGATGTTAGCGATATCTCCAAAGCTGGGCTATTTTCTGCAGCTTTCATCGAGCCTAACATAAAATCTCAGAGATCCACTGCTCAAAGCTGACGATGTTTACGGCGGGAATGTCATACAAGACACCGGGGGATATGAAAGGAAGAAACATGAGGATATATCTTCTGAACCCTGAAACGCTTAATGAGCGATCTCCTTCAGACTTCAAGCATTAAGTAAATACGATGCATAGGTTAAAGTATGATCAAGATATGATCCTAGTGGGCCAATGTTGATCACTGATTCATGGTTTCTAAATTGGAGGAGGCCAATGAACGTTGAAAGTTGATTTGCGTTTCATAATTATGTCATATTTGTACTGAAAATATTCGATCGCCAACAGATTAAGTCCAGCGATGTTATTCTTGACTTGTGTGGCGATCGGTGAGTTGTAAGTTGTTCATTTTACATTATAATTGTGCAAAACATTTTTGTGCCTATTTTCTCCGTGGAATCTATCCGGTATAAGGATCAGTTCCTGGTCAATGAAAAAAACAACCCTTCAATAAAAATTGTAACTGACGCGAGCTGTATATTATTGTATGTGTCGACACGACCGTAAATGAATTAAACCATGATGCATGAGGGTGTCGAAGGAAGTTTCATCATATGAATTATTTACTTTCTGTCCGTGAGGTGAAATTCCATTGCCAATCAACCCCTCATCATTCACCAAGGTGCTTGAATTTCACAAAGAGATTAATGCAGTACATCAATAACCGGACATCTTCTCTCATCTCCCATGCATCTACTCGTTCAGACAACCCTTTGTTAAAGTCCAGCCTATCAATATTTATGTATATTCCTCAATCTCATGTTGTCTAGTTAACGATCACTTTTTTTGCCCACAGAGAGGAATAAGGATAGATTAGCGTGGGAAAAACCGTTCTGCCCTGTGGGACGTAAAAAGAATAGAGAAATATGTGTGCAAGAGGATGGAGTCCCGGCAGTGGTCTAAATTTAAACTGAGTCTGCCTGCTCCTGAAGGGTCCTTAGAAGAAAAACTGATATGGAAACTACATCCAGGAAGGATTTACATTAATGTCCTGATTAGTAGTCATAGAGGTCATCTAGCCACCACAGTAACCAATAAATTCATCAGAACTGCGGGGTCTGGGATGAATAAAATAGGCTGAATAAGGTTAGCACTTCAAAGAAGTCATTCTTTCTTTACCAAAATCCATGTTCGAAAAAGGAAGGATCATTGAAGAGTGATAACAATTAGTGTGTGATAATAAAAAAGACGTGGGAGGATGGAACGCATTTTGTTACGTCTGTACCTAGGAAATCTATCCGGAAATCGAATGCTCATGAGGGTGACCCATAGGTCAACTCCATAATAGTAACGAGTTCATCGGAGATGTTGGAGTCTACTATGGTAACCTCCTCCCAATGTGATAATGTCCGCCAATAACCTATTTATGTAAAGAGGAGTCTGGTGTAGATATCGCTGGCCTATAGAAACTATAAAAGAATTGCTTTCCCAGTAATAGTATTATTTCAGTTTTTACCAAAGTGTTACTCTAGATATATTCCAATTGGAGTCTGAAATGGAGCATTCACAGCCTGGTTATAAACATTTGAGGACACTTCCAAGTTTGAAATTCTCTGGGGCATTTATAATATAATATAATATAATTATATATGATATGACTCGTCCTGCCTTCAGTTCCATGCATAAGGGAGAGCATATACACCAGACATTCCTTAATGTATTTCCTTTGTTTTGTTCCTAAGTCTACTTATCCTTCTTCTCTATAGATTCACTTTCCCTCCAGCCCCCGTAGCAATGTACCTCTTTCTTCCAGCCGGCGCCACCCAATACTAACCTAATTCCTGCAGTGGGGTATTACCTTTTATTGAGTGGAGAAGTGCAGTTACTGGTTGCTGACATTCCCCTGGGGGGCGTGGACCGTTGGGAAGGGCGCACTGGGGCATGGTCGCAGAAGGCGGTGAGTGAGACATGCTTGAGTATAGATGTGAAAAGGAGATGGAAGAGGGTATTAGGGTGCTATAATGACCCCAGTAAGAAGGCCATTGTGGGATCTGCGTAACAGAAAATAAATTTCCCGATAGCAAATGCCTTTTCCTGCATGCGGTTTCATTTATTTGCGAAGTCCCCCACGTAAATGATAAAGTAGGAGTGGAGATCTCTGTGGGAAAGAATGGGGAGAGGATGTGTGAGTGAAAATGGAGAGTGTGTCGCGAAAAGGTCCTTCAGGATCGCTTGGGATTTATTTTAAGCCATTAAACACCCCTTCTGAAAGCGACCAAATGTCCGTCTCTACTATTACATTAAACTGTTGTACTGCATTGATTGAACTGCGCAAAACAATCTGCGTTTAGGTAAATGTATAGACATAGCGCCAATATTGGTAAATCTAGTGGTGCAAATCTTTACTTAATTAGTTTAATAACCTTCACACCTATCACACCTCTTTGTATCTAATATTTATGTCTAGTATCTCAGGGCACAACGTAAACCATCCACGGAGAGTGAGAGTGCTTTAACTTTTGTATTAATTCCTGAATAAATAAATTTGAACAGAAAAATCCCTATGAAGTCAATCTCGGATGAATTTTACTTCTCTAATCAATGCTAATGTTAGAGAATGAAAATAATATTTAAGTAGAAAATAATGCATTTTTTTCTCATGGCTGAGGGTCCATGCATGATGGTAGACTAGAGCAACTATATCATTTTCCTTTGTCTCTCTCTCTATATATATATACCCATCTCAAGATGATTTCTATTATTCTGTTCAGTCCAATGATCTCTCTGCCTATCATTAAGCTTAAAGAGGAGAGCCATTGGGCCGGGATTTCGGGTATACCAGATCATTTGCCCTGCAGTATGCGCGATACAACTTCATTACATAAGTGCATTGAAGCAGCTATGGTCATGAGAAAATGCAATTGGACCGAGCTAGGATCCGCTTGCCAAAGCAATTTCCAAGGTCGACTCCACCATTTGGCACGGGAATTGACCCCGATCCCCAAAATATCGGCTTCTGAGCATGCTCTTTTCATCAAATAAACCAAAATTAGACATATGAGTCCAATGGAAGTCATAACCCCAATAGATGGTCCATGATGCTCTAGATATAAAATCTCGGAGAATAATATTCTATATAGATGCTACGTCAACACCAAAATGAAGGGATTAAGAATAGTCAACTAGTTTACCTGCAAAGATGTCTAGGGGAACTACCTAACCGTCCCCCTGCATATTGGAAAGTCTAACTTATACAATAGATTATTTGTCAAGTTGTGAAAGAACGAACTGTTGCAAGGCAGGACGAATTTAACTCTAAAGATCAGCTTAAGAGGGGAATAAGCGTCCCGTGTTTCTTTCTTATTCTTCTAAACTCTTCTTTTTGCCACTGTTGTCAATGTTATTGAACAAGAACCTTAAAAAGGCATCTTGCTTGTTTTGCGCAGACCAGATATTGAGGCGCAAGAACTCGTTAATTCCATTATTAATTAGACAGAGTCTGGCATAAGGTCACAAAGCCCGGGGGATCCAAAGCACGGAGATTACATTAACTGATTAGTAGCTCTCGATTAAAGTGAATACATCAATGCTCAGATTGAGAAGGGTAGAGGCTCCTCACTGCGCGATATCTATGCTTTATTACCCATAGCCCTGGCTGAATCTCCATTGGAGAGGATAAAGATAAAGGGAAGACAAACTTAACAAGATTGTAAAGAATCTACTTACTAGAAAAGAGAGAGCAACTTCTTAAGGTGGACGGTTGTTGGCAGCAGCCATTATGTGGCCTTGAATGGATATTGTTTTCAAGTCACCATGTAGTTATCCCCTATATTCCTACGTGTACCCCAAAATGTGTTGTTAAAAATACGATCATTTTATTCTTAAGGAGTAGATTTCATAGTTTATTTCACATATACTTAGGCCATTTTCCTCTCATTACTAGGTTACTAAGGGATAGGATAAACATACTTCTAAAATATTCTATATCAATTAGACCATGCCTTTATAAATATCACCCGCATATTGCCAGCGCAAAGGCAAACATTGGGTTTATTCATCTTGGAAATCGTTGTGCGATGATACGGTTTAATATCTATTAATATTCTAATATTCATTAATGGGAACCAGAGAAACTAAAAGGCTCCTTTTTGTTCCCTGATGTCACTAGAACCAAGCTCTAGAATGACGTGGTCTGGAACCATTGAGACAGGAACTAAGCGGTATATGATATCCCACAGATGTTCTGGAAAGATACCAACCATAGCTAGAGGAATAAAACTCGGAAGAGTTCATTGATGCGTGGAGACAGGCTATCCATACGAGTAGGAAGAGAAAATATAGCCGCGACGGACCATGTTCAGTCAAGCGTGTCAGCCGGCTGAGATAGATCGCCCACCAATGCTGCAAATATCTATCCTTAAATAGTATTTATTGGTTACCAATAGAAGCAAATCAGAATCAGACCTGTGATCACTCATGCAAAGTAAAAGGCTAGTTGGTGGGATCCAGATCCTTTAGGTAAAACATATATGCGCTGAGAGAAGGCAGTCGAGCATTAGTCATTATTATTGATACTTAAATAGTTGCAGAGTAAGGATAAGTGGAAAGAGGAAGAGAGTTGTCAAGGACTTGTTCAGCCATCCTTGAAACGCAGCCATTGGTTCTACTTCCATTAGGATATTAACCATCAGACTCGTGCTCTTTCATGCATCGCAAATGGTAATTGGCCTTAAGTACGGGCAATCATAAAGTTATACATTGATGGGGGTCAATGATGCGCATACGAACATTTCGGATTGAGTATTGTCGTTCAATTTATTCAGGAGAAAGTGCATAATTCCGAATTGCCAGAATACGCCTAGCAAACGGGAATTAGAGTGAAGGTATATCTACTGCAAGTCAATTGTGCTTGACGATCCCACCCAAATTGACAGGTAAATTTATATAAATTAAGGCCTATTACCGGCAATAACTGTGGTAATCTCTTTTTGGTCAGCAAACGTGCATTACAATGTAAGCACACGAGTAAAACCGACATTGACAGGTAAATTTATATCAATTAAGGCGGCCTATATATTCCTGGCAATAACAGTGCTATACTTTTATGTTCATGGAACATGCATGAGTTCGGAATCGCAACATTTTTAATCGCAATTTCTGTTCGAGTGTTCTGTTTCAAGTAAACGTGGTTCTGGGCAAATAGGAGTATAATTGAACCGTATATATATGTTTAAACGATGGACACGTAGACTGGCGGGTACAAACGAATGATAAATGAGTATAGGGCCATTGCAATGCTTCGGATGTTCTTCAGGGGTGATTTGTCCACACATTGCTCTAGAGCTCCCCATCGAATTTTCCATCACTACTCCACTGTACTGCCAGCCCCATGTCAGATAAGCAACAAATTGATATGAATGATCCTTCCTACACTAAATATTTCCCACGGGCTCTGGTAAAATATTGGAGGCGATGCGGAAGAGCAATATAAAGTAAATACTAAAGGCATACCTTTGAGGCTAAAAATCACCGAGGTAGAAAGTGGCAATGCTACGTTATTTAGTACATCAATTACAGTGTGTTAGAGTGAGGCACTTAGCCCGGGCACCATCGGGCAATGCGATCCATGTCCTAGGCTCAACCCGACTCCACCCCAGTAACATCCAACTCCCAACTGAAGCACAGGGCCTAATGCTGTGGCAATCTTAGTAAGTGAGAGCGTCGGTTTATCTTAGTAAATGTTGGATGTGCAGATGTATCCAAGCCCAGTTCTGTAAAGGCAAGACTCAATCCTCCCCTGGCCTCGAGAGGTCCCTCCCCAGACCTGACATTGACGATCCACAGCGCTTCCTGGGACCCAGAGGCTTTCATTATCACAATGGTGCTTCCATAAACTTAAGTGTATTGTTTCTACAGGAATACGACCAGAACAATCTTTCATTGCTATGAATCATCTGCCTAAAATGGAGGATGAAGTTTCTTGATGGATGAGATGGAGTAGTGAAATCTAATATAATAGCAACGAACGTCATCCCCAAAATGAAAAAACAGACTTAACTGCATTCTGCTTTCCGGAAACTCACCGACATAAAATCCGCCTTGCTCACGTGTGTGACAGATCGATAATAACTTTCAATGTTTCCCAACACTGACTTAAATTTCCATTTCCATCCTAAGGCTTCCTCGTGCAGCTAAATATATATATACGCGGTGTTATATTTAACTGGGCAAACAGAATCGTGTTCAGAATCTGATAGGAGTTGTCCTGATAGGATCCCTGAGCAATAAATAATTAGCTGCTAATGATGGTAGATGATTAGTATCTCCAGAATCAATGTCATTTCGGGGAGACATTTAAAATAATTGTCTTAAAAATGTCTTGTTTTCATCTTTCAATGACAAATTGACAGTTGTATCTGATTGCAAGGTGGCAGTGCAATTAGGATCTTGCATCGACTTTATATACAAGCTAGTGCCTCCATAGGATTGAGTTGATTGAGATTGAGAAACTTTTATTTTGGAAGTCTGGAGACGATTCTTCTTGTCTGTCAGGAGGTTTCCAAGCCCCCATCCCGGTCTTACAATGCATATTTAAAGCTAGTAAACAATACCAACTTTGTCGTTGACTGAAGGTGGCTCACTGCTTATTTCTTCATTTGTTCTCTTACTCTTGTAAAGAATGGCAAGTTTAGACTGCTGTTTATAAGTATATATTGTTCACTGGGTCAAGAAAACTTTTAACATTATTCAATAAAGTTGTCATCATTCCAAATCAAATCCTTTCTAACATGGTTTTTAACCCACTTAGACCCAAAATGGGAGTTTTGCTCCTAGAAATTTCATATTAAATATCTGATGTAGACTCATAGACCTGACGTCACACAAAAAATTTCAGAACTCTACCTAGCATAGGACCAGAGATACCAGCCGTCCTACATGTAGGACGGTGGGTCAATCCACTATACATTTTTGAGAACTTTTTTGATATTAGATCATGTATTTTACATAGGGAACCAATAGGATGCAAAGAAACAAAACTCTCAAAAAGCCATTATTTATCACTCCTACCTATTTTATAACAAGCTATATACATTTGAAGTATTCCATGTAGAATTTCATGAATTTTCTGAATCTGAAGAGCAAAATTGCTGAAAAAACTGGTCACATCGTCAAAAGTGGCCGTTTCTATGGTAACTAATGATTTTTTTGGCATTTTACAAAAAAATAGGTTTTTAGTGCACCACTTCTACACTGTTATCAGGAATGTGACCAAACTTGGGGATATTGATGTTAGATGTAAGTGCTATTTGAGGAACCTGAGTCAGTGACCTTGACCAAGGTCAAAGTCACTAGATATGACCTTGAGGTACAAAAATAGCAAAATTTTGGAATGTAACATGCTATTTTCTCCTGATTTTCTCTCATGAAAATAGGGCAATAGCATAAAATGATAATCTAATGTATTGAAATATGAACCAACACTAAGAGAAAGAAGAATTGGACATGCCCAGTTTCATTTGACTGTGTGTTGCCATGGTAACCTAGACTTACTATCTACCCTGTACTACATTTTGGTTAAATTAAAATTTCATGTACTAGCCTGTATCTCTGGAAGTATTTATTCCTGGGTCAGGAAATGTAAGCAAGTGATAGGGCTCTAAGGGCTCTGCCATTAGAATTCCTGCCAATGACCTTTGTCAAGGTCAAGGTCACCATTTCCAAGGTCAAACATGAATTTTTGTTTAAAATGCATCATAAACTGAAAACTAAGTCGTAGTTACCATGGCAACACACTTTGCAATGACACTGGGCATGGGCCATTTTTCTTTCCCCTAATGTTGGTTGTTATTTCTATACATAAGATTATCATTTTTCCCAGTTACCCTAGTTTCATGAGAGAAAATGTGATGTCACATTCCAGAATTTTGCTATTTTTTTGTATTTGAAGGTCATATCCAGTGACTTTGACCTTGGCCATGCTCACTAGATCAAAGTCTGCAGATAGCCCTCATACATACCATCAATGACCCCAAGTTTGGTCACATTCCTGATAATAGTGTAGAAATGGGCCACTAAAAACCTGTTTTCTGCTGAAGTATAATAAAAAAGAATCACCAGTCACCATAGAAACGGCCCATTTTGACAATGTTTGTGGGTTTATCATCAACTTTTCTCTTCAGATTCAGAAAATGCATGGAATTATAAATGAGACACATCAAATGTGGCTTGTTATATTGTGAGAACGGGTTCCCATTTGAATTCAGCTTATGGCTGCTTGTCTAAGTTTGTAGGGTAATAAGTACACCCATTGCTATTATGTTTTATACCCATATAGACCCAGCGTCCTACATGTAGGACGGCCACACATTTCTTCCATTTTCTCCAAGAATATAATACTTAGGAACTCAATTTTTGGCAGAGACATTGATCATACCCTAAACTATAGTCCCATGAAGGTTTTATCACAAGAAGAAGAATATAAATTTGTTAAATCCTGGGGTGAACTTTCAGAAATGACACTTTACACAAATCGCCTTTGGTCCCTTCATTATGCAGTGATGTTACCATGGCAACACATCATTATTTCTTTTTCAAAAGTTTATAAATACTAAAATCTGTCTATGTGCATAACTGGTAGAAATATTATTCTGTTTCGAAAAATATTTCTTGATTTCTTTCAATATTTAAAAAGCATGTTCTGCCGTCCTACATGTAGGACGGTGGGTCTATATGGGTTAAAGACCTTTGGGTCTGTTGTGTCCCAGAGTCGTCATCTGTACGATATATGAAATATTACAGACTTTTCCTCTTTCTTTGCACATATTATGCATAGCCAAAATACATTACTAAGACACCTTTTCCTATTACCGACCAGATATTCCTATTCCTGGAATAAATAGTTTCATAGCAATGACTATTTCTTCATTACTGAGATCTTTTCTCCCATTACAAGAAGTGTTTTTACTATTACCACTCCCCTATTACCTATGACCTGTGTCATCTGCTGCTATGACACATTGCAGTTGGCCCTTTTAGAATATGACAGTGGGGATTTCTTTCTTTTTTGCTCCTTGCCTAAGCGTCATGGATAGACTTGTGCACCTTGATTATTGTTATAATCTAAATAATATCAACATATACAAATAAATGCAATTTATCCACACACAACCACTACTTCTTAGGCAATACCTACAGAACAATTATTAAACTAATTATTCTTTTACAGAAATGAAATGTATCATATAATTTACCAACTTTACTTTGGTCGGATTTCTGGTCTATGGGAAGAGCCTAAGGGACTCAGTGCTAGTCTACTAGCCACTATTCAGACACCACATATAGTAGTATATGAAAATGTGCATCTGACTCTGCCATAAGAAAGATGGCTATGTGTATATATTTGTGAGAGAAAGAAAAGAAAGTATCTCTTCGGATATTAGGATATCCATAAGTCATGTTGATTATGTGTTGGAATATCTTAGAAAAGGAAAATAATATTTGAAAAAAAAATGTTGGATATGTTGGATATTTACTGACACATTAATTTAATGACACATTTTTATCCTGACAGTTTGGGGACAAAACAGGGTCTATTGATGCGTCCTTTTCCTTCAAAAGGCTCAAAGTTATCCCATACAGTGGAACCTTGCATGAAGACCACCTCTTTATAGAGACCAACCCACTATTAAGACCAGTTTTTCTCAGTCCCGAATTTTCTCCCTCTATTAGATGTTTGTAAATCCTCCCGCAATAGAGATCACTTTATATAGAGACCACCTTATGTTGTGATCACCATTTCCCAGTCCCTAATAGTCAAATTCTCTCCAAATAAAGACAAGTTTCCTACCGCCCAGCCAAATAAATCCACAATGGTAAAAAAGCTAGCCTTTCACTCAGTGAGTGTGAAGGTGTTATAGAAGCCACATGACCACTTCTCCCCCTCAGTGAGTGTGAAGGTGTTAGAAGCCACACGACCACTACCTATAGGCTAGTCGGCAGCTTGTTATGCCGTTTTGTACCATGTTAACATTTGTAGAGAATCATTATTACCATATCATAGTTATGTTGCATTTGTAAATAATATAAGTGTGCAACTTTTTTCTCAACTGATAATTTTGAGTATTGTCCCATAAATCATTAAAATGTATCTATTTTTGTTGTATAAAGATATATATCTCCATTAAAAATTAACCATTATAGTTTATTCTACCATCTTCAAACTACGAAAGGTTTTAAAATCTTTAAATAATTCTTTAAAAGATATGACATATTTATAAAGCAAGATTTGTCAAGAACATCATGTTTCTATCATCATCAAGTTACAATGGTTCCATTCCGACCCCTTTAAATAATCCCTCAAATTCCTCAATAACGCCCCCACCCCACTCACACCCTTCAACCCTAGAGCCCCTCTAAAGAGACCACCTCGCTATTGGACCAAAACTCGTTCAGTCCCAAGGGTGGTCGCATTAGAGATGTTCCTATGCATACATGTATTAATTAACATCTGCCTCCCCCACCCCCTCCCCCAAGATCCATGTACAAGCACAGTGCAGTATATACCTTCACATTGGTCAGGTACAGTCTTCTCCAAAGAGCCAAACTTTCCGGACTATTGACATACATCGTTCCCATCCCTATATATAAGGTCTCTAACTTTGTTTCAACTAGTAGGCCAATAGGGGGCCATAAAGAATGAAAACGGCCAATGTTGATACAACTTATGAATATGAATGTGACATGTACATGCACCTTTGTGGGGCATTGTCGTGCCTCCGAGAAACCAACAGGACAAGTCACTTTGTAGGAGTCATGAACTCCCCAAGTAATATAGTATATATGTGAGGGAAAGACTTTTACTTTTACAAACTTGCGTATGAAGATATGAGTGGTACAGAAGTCACTTTATTCTGGAATTAAATATGTCTACCGCAATGGATATATATATATGCATAGAACCCGTCCATTTGTGTTCCACAAAATTAATACTCATAAACCTTTTGAGAAAAATAAGGGTCAAGATTTTGCAACTCGTTAAGCTTGAAAAACCACAGTAAGTTAATCTGATAAAGAAACAATGTTAATAAATCAAAGGCATCCAGGACTTATAGCGGGTGTTCCGACACGTCTCGCTTGGGCGCCGAGTGGTATTTAAATTTTGGAAGCGGTGATATTCCCAATTTATTCCACCGATTTAGAATCAAGTAGATTTAGCTTGCCATTAAGACTTATCAGTGGGGAGGTTGAAGGGCTAAAGAGGAACTAAAGGGGATCCACTACGCGTTTAATGGCCTTGTGAATCGTGAGGGAGCTCTTCTTTATCGGGAAATGACTTGGGTTTTCGTGAGAAACCTTCGCTTTAAACTTGATATCACAAAGCTCTTCTATAATTCCATTCTTTGCAGCTCATCCATCAGTTGAAATTGGTGAGTGTTCTGACAACACAGATACATCATAATATTGAGTGTTTCATGACGGTGAATTATTAATGTGAATAGCTTAGTAGAAGGTGTATCAAAAAGACAAAAATGCCGATATCTTTACCTACATGGTCCTTTATAATATTCCTGGGTTCTGGGGTCACTACTTTGGGTGGGGGTTCAGTAAAAACAGGCAAAATAACAATTGGAAACGAAAGGCAGGAGCGACATATAAAAACGAAGTAAAAGAACCACATCACAATGTTTGACAATGTCACATGGCACTTAAGGGAGAATAGATGTCTCTTGTTCATGCTTGGGAATTCCTCCCAGTGGGATCATCCTATGATCTTGGCGGCTGCCATTTTTTAAGCACGCCGAAAAAAACCCATTCACTTTCACACATGAAATAGTACTTGACTGGCTAAGGAAACTCGATATTAGAGATCTGATACTGACATGTTTCTTCCGACACCGGGGAGGCACTTATTCCGTGTATTTGGTGGAGGGTAATATTAAAGTAATAGATAAAACTAAAGCCTTCTAGTGTGACATTCCAATAAGCATTCCGACGTTTCCGTCGCCAGAAGCGTTCCATTGGGATGCTATCATAGCCCCATATTTTTGGAAGGATTTAAGATTCGCCCAAGGTTGGGATAGTATAGGATGATTAATCCTGTTTAAATTCAAGGCTAATCGTATCAACTGAGTGAAGTTAATCTTAAATTCTACTCAATGATTTCAGTTTAGTGAAACATAATTAGGTTCTGAACAGCAATCTCTGTGGATAATCTCATCAGGAGATAATCAACTAATAACTGTTAAAGTGTGGATGGTTAATAAGGACGGCTTCTGTTATCTAATTCTCTTGATCACAACAACTTAAGGCGTTTGGTATAAAGGAGCTGCCAAGTTTTATTCTTATATTTTATGTCCTCGTAGTAATATTTCCATGACAAGAAATTCTCATTATATGTTTGATAATAGGATATCCTCATGTATATAGTTTAAGCTAAACTTCTACTATGACGGACTTTAACTCTACGCAAGTAAATTTCTGTACAGATTTATGTACGAGTATGATAACAGATGTCCCGATAAGATATTTTCTGTACAATATATATATTTCATTGCAAGATGGTATTTAACAAGAAGTGCCATAAATCATTTAATTGATCGGCCGAGTAGTCTTATTTATAACAAAAAAGCAACGATTTAATTGTTAATGAATGAATTAATGAATTCTTTATTCGAGACTCTGCCTAAATGGTTACATGATCTTGATTGATGAGATCATGATCTGGTTTATTTTAAAATCCTATTAAAGGACCTAGTCCACTAAGCCGATTCTCGACTCATGCGATTCTCACATAATCTAGTGCAAAAGAGTCCTCTGCGGCGCAAAATCGCATGAGAATCGGCTTGGTGGACTAGGCCCTTCACTCTGGCTACCTATGTGGAGGCAGGTTGATGTCATCCTCCTCCCAATTCTGGATAGGATTTGAACCCTCTATTCTGATCAACAGTTCCTGTTTGACGAACCTCTCAGAGGATGTATACTATACAACACAAAGTATTCATAGAAGCATAAATAATATTGAAAAAGGCTAGCGGATGGTGGGAAAACCCAGAACAAAGTAGGGAGAGGAACTGGTTGGTTCACAAGGACTTGTTTTAGGGGCTCCGACATTTCAGACAGATTAGCCCTTTACCCAAGTCTTGTAACTAAATTCACAGTCTCATGAAATTTCAGTTAATGTATATCGCTGAGGACCTCATGGTGTTCGTAATTGTAAATGTGCATGGCAGTACTTTCCCACAGATATAAAGGAGTAGCCTATTTGACTAGACTATTTTGCATTCCTGTATGTCACTTTCTATGCAATCATGCCAATTGCTTAAGTAAATTATATTATTTTCCACCGATCGACAACACACACTTCTGTGTCCAGGTCGTTTAAAAGGGATTGGATCATTGAGCTTATTGCCAGTAACGCTGATACATCAGATTGTTATACCTTTGTCTATCCTTTCAATAACAAAATGTGAATAGAAAATGTTACTTAGTATACATGTGCATTTGTAAATTTCAAACCTCACTGTTTGGGGGTTTTTTGGACGAATTTTATTCAGGCTGTTAGAGATGGCATAGGCCATAGCAAGTTTTCACGGCTCGGGCAGGTTCCGGTCTTCCTCCGTGTCCTGAATTTTCGCGTTTTACATTTAAGTTTTAAGGACTGGAGGCAGAATGCTTTTTCTAATTTACATAGATTAATTACAAACCTCCTAATTTTATCTGCCAAAGCGTACACTTTGCCGCAAGAAATGACAATGGTCGCCGACGGCCAACACATTGTCAGTTCCTTGTGCTATGAATGTTTTGTAGTACGTGATTAACGTTTCGGACGTAATGACCTAGATTCAGATCGCTTACAGGGAGATGCTGATCTACAAATAATGAAGCCAATTAGAGCAGTTAGGACCTGCCATTTACAATGTTATCAGGTAGGTCTTGGGGCATTGGGTTCAATGTTCGTTTTGCTGGTAAGGATTTTTTTAAATATTCGCCTATCAGTGCCAAAGCCCTGCAACCCTGAAACTAAAGGACGAAAATTAATGGCATCAATTATGTGTATATTGGAGCCCTTTAATTACATTGAACCATGTTGGAGGTTGATGCATAAATGGTTTGATATAATGGACCCATACATCATCAAACATAAATCTCGAAATTTGATCTAGACGGGTCCAGGGAACGAGGTTGGCCTAAGTGCCGGGGAAGAGGTTGGTTGTGGGAAAGGGACCGAGAGAAAATGATGCAGACAGGCAGCTAGACATGTAGTTAGACAGGCAGACAGACAGCCAGAGAGAGAGAGAGAGAGAGAGAGAGAGAGAGAGGAAGGGGGGGGGGATGTGGGAAAGAAGGAAGGAAGGCGGGGTACATCGCATATCTGTTGAAACATTAACGTCCTATTCTTCCTGTCTACAATTAATTATTAATATCTAAGATTTCCTGCAAATGGTCGGGTACGTAGCTTTAGGTTAGTTATTTCGTATAATGATAATGATGGTGATATATGGTTATAGTAATATTCGAACAGTTCGCAGTAAAAGGGATACAAGAATGTAAAAGCACATTTAGCACAATTAGCAAGCTGGACTAGGGTGTGAATCATGCAGTGGGCCCACTCCAAAAAGTAGTGGCGGCAAATGTTCCATACGATTTTGAAAACAATTCCATATGTTACCAAAATTAGAAAAGAACCCCGAGCCCCCCCCCCCCCCCCCCACCTACCCAACAAACAAAAAAGACGCTTCTCAGTGTATCCCATATATAGCCGTGCCACATGTCTTGATCAGTTCTTGATGGCCGTTTTTCTGAAAGTGATTTTTCCAGACGACTTTTCACCTCACGTACTTCCTGACCGCTTGGTGTCACTATAAATCATGACCCATGGCGCCATCTGACCTTGGAGTGGCACAATACAGGAAGTCGTGTAACCGGATCTGCCCTCCCACCATAGACCACAGTCAAAGGCGTTCCGCAGCTTTATGACGTCATGAATGTTTGAGGTGACGTCAGAATGTGTCCTGAACGTGCCACAAATATTGAGCTTTAGGACTATAGTGGCTTGTCAAAGGGAGGTCTGCAGCCGAGGAGAAATATATTCGAACAAGGAAAAGGGCAATTGTACGAAAATTCCTATTGGTAGTCCCACGTTTAAGAGACAAGTGGTCCGTCCATGTCACGGTCAATTTCTCTCTCCTCTCATGTATCCACTTATTTCTTCCTAACATGAGAGTATATTGCAAAATGAAAGTGATTTACCAGGAAGGAGCCGCCGATTAACGATACAACCAACAACATCCAATATCACCAAGTCTAGGACTAATGTCCTTTGGGTACTGACTCTATGGGGAAAGTCAATGTGTTTATAAACATTTGCATTGATAGCATAAATAGACAAGCCCAACATTGACCATAGGGAAAAGAAGACTAATCAGATAAACCGATTTAATATACAGCGAAACAAGACAAAATCCGTCACTATATGACTTGCATTACGACCTCCTGAATACAGCGCTCACTACCGATCTATTTCTTGCCACATGGGAAATGTTCTTGTTTGATATATCATGCATCGGAATAAACTAGATCAAAGATTGCTTCCCTAATGTTACCTACTTTTTTCACTGCTCCAGAAAGAAATGGCGTTTATAACGAGATAAGTTGATACTAACCTATGAAATATATGGCTAGGTTATAAATAGATACTCGTTAATGGCGACTACCTTGGCTGGCGAGGAGAAAATGGAGCATCATAATTCTGTTTTCATCTTATTAATCTAAGGCGGGAGTCTCGTGTGATGTTCTTTTTTCTCTCAGCAAATATTACTTCTTAGATCAAGGTAATCAAGATATTGCAGTATATCATGATTTTCCCACGCATTATGAACAACACGAGATCACGAGATTTTAATCTCGTGAAGCCTTTCATGTTTTCTTCTTTTTACTATATTTACAAAGGCAGGCTTTCATCAAGGTTAACAGTATTGGAGGGAATTATACAGAGTGTTAGGTCTATGAGTAGAGATAATGGTAGATCCTTCGAATCCACATTACATTTTATAAGTTTGTCCAAAAGCAAATGAGCAAATATGAGCAAATGACCAGGCAGGCCATATATGGCGCATATACCATGCTTAACTTCAGTTATCCTTGGTGAAATGCTAACTGAGCATGATAGCTACGATTTTATAGAATATGACAATGTCATTCTTAAACAAAATAGGGGTCGTAGTACTAAATATCTCGATGGCCGCCAGCCTAAAATACCAAGGTTCTCAGCAGTTTTAATTCCTTAATGTCCAAGGTATTATATATATATATATCTACTATCATGTTTCCCAGGTCTCATTTATTCATGAAAGAACTCTAGAAATCGGTCAATTTATCCAATGTATTACTGGTATTATTAAAACCTTCCTTAGGTGTTATTGGATGCGAATACCTTATATATTATACCTTATATTTTTACCATTTATATAACATTTCCCAAAAGTTGTGGAAGTAGAAAGAAAGCGAGTCAGGCAAGTTTTCCACGTGCACCGCCACTAAGAGGACGACCCTTCATAATACTGAAAACAGATATTGTCACGAAATCTGGCGCTTGTGTTATATTATGGAGGAAGAATATATATCTTGCATGGGGAGGTTCAGTGTATATCAGGACAGGTCCGATAATATGCAATATTGATGCACAGTGTGAGGAGTCAAGGGGTAATAGTTGCTCATAGGTAATGTAAACTGAGACCTAGTGGGATTAGCTTTGAATACGTATCCAAGAAAGCTCCTGAGTATCATGTGATGACGACCTCCCTACAGGGGCTTATATTGGATGTAGATTCAGGTTACCCAGGTCTAGGAAACATAGGTGAAATACAACAACACGTGCAAACAGGGAGTATGACCTGATCCCTCACGGTATAACTGCAACAGTGTATACATAAATGAATTAAGTACACATAATGCCCAAACTTGCCTGAAGTGAAAGATACTTTTTAGGCCTTTGGAAATAGGGTTTGTCCAGTGTTTGGTGTATTGTGATGTGTTTAGTTTTGAATGATTAAGAAGGACAATATGTCCTACTATTTCTTACTACAGGTTACAGGGCAAATGCTCGTATTAATGTGAATGTACCAATAGGACAAAACTTGAAGGATTTCTTGTCCATAAAGTAGGTTGAAGGCAAAGGTCACAACCATAGCTCTGTAAAGCAATTATTTCAAATCCTCCTCGCAGATTGATTGAGGCCTTTTCTTTCTCCCTCAGATCTATCTAAAGATTAAATCTGTTTGAATGTTATTAATACAGTCAAGATGCATAAGTACATGCACGTTTAAGGCATTAAGCTCACTTGACAACTTGGTGTTAAGTACAATTATCTGTGGACGTATGCATTATGGAAGCTCGCTCTTTGTATGCCTCTCCATTATGTATATAATGGGTTAGATTTTCAGAAAATGTACAATTGGCAGCTCTACACATTTAGTAAATTCTCTTAAATTAGGCTGAAAATGAAGAATACCGGGTATATCTGAATATATTTGGTATTGCATTGATTTAAAGTATCAGTTCTGTTATGTTAAACTGCATTTTGAATCTTATTTTGGTCTTCAATGTGGGTTATTTGAGAGGATTGGTAAGGCGAATTGTACATTTTCTGAAAATCTGACCCGTATAGGCTTGCTCTTGGGGAAAGCGTCTTCAAACTATGAGACAATATAAGGATAGGAAAGAGAAGTGTGTCTAGTTAATAGTTAATTTAGAGCACTAAACAAATTACAACATCAAGCAATGGGGCTTTGTCCAAGTTTAGACGCTCGCTCCTCCTTAATTGAGTGATGGGTCGAATGGGAAGTTAAATAGGAAAGGTTGAACATCAGGGACAGAATGTGGGCAAAACAGTAGATTAAAAACAATTAAATATACGAGGGAAGTTTTCCAGTGCAAAGCTCTAATGAATTTGTTAGGTAGAAGGTGCATAAAATGTTTGATTAAAAAGATAGATACAATGAATATTGTGGCCATCGCTCACATATTACTCGTGACAGCTGGTGGGTCAGATTTTCGGAAAATGTACAATTGGCAGCTCTACACATTTAGAAAATTCTCCTAAGTTAGGCTGAAAAATGAAGAATACCGGGTATCTGAGTATATTTGGTATTGCATTGATTTCAAGTATCGGTTCTGTTATGTTAAGTTGCATTTTGAAGCTCATTTTTGTCTTAAATGTGGGTTATTTTAGAGGATTGGTGAAGGCGAATTGTACATTTTCTGAAAATCTGACCCTGGTATCTAAACAAGGCCAAATGCTATTCTAAGGTCAGGTGAAGGGCATGGGCCGACCATAGGGATCTGCTCGAGGTAGTCTAAGTCTTTAAGATATAACCAAAGTCGCCAAAGAAGACTCCAAGGAGGACTGTAGTTTCAGGTGCTTATTGGTCGAGGACCGAGCAAAGAATGCCAATGCTTGCTGAAGCTGGCTTATATTTATACAAGCGCTGTCCAGCAGCTTCAGGTGACGACGCCCTCTGGCGGATCAAGGCGGTGACTACACACTTAGGCATCAGATCTGGACAACATAATTGTATGCATTTACATAGCTAACTTTTAATACCTATATTGTTATATATATAGCTTCACTCCTATAGTGATAATTCGTCCTATAACCTAAGAGTGAGTCTGAGTGAGTGAGATTGGTTGCTTTACGCCCTTATCAACACATTGAAGGTTATATCAAGGGTGGGAGAGCTGAGAGGGAGGCAGTTTATGATCATACCCAGGAAATAAGAGATAGAGAAGAAGGGAGAGAGAGACAGAGAAAAAGAGACAGAAAGGCACTTTAATAAGGTCTTACCCCATGACCACTATAACAACAGGCTACCTTTTGTAGAGTTTCGTTGGGTTAAACTATTGGGTTTGATTTGAAATAAAAATTACAATACCTGCATGCATGTGGTAAATAGAATACCCTATTGTGGTAATAAGGGGCATGAAAGTATGCTAAACATGTATTCTCAGTTATAGCCATCAGAGAAATCTGTCCAAAGTAGTTCATATGGTCCATGGAAATGAAACTATCCATATCGTGCTGCTAGTATATGTCTTAAAGAATTCGAAGGTGATTCAGTGGAGAAAAGAAAATGAACAAAATTGGGAAATAATTATATGTTAAGCCACTGTGATAAGATTCGCATGCAGAAATAGAAAATGTTAAAGAATGTTCGCTTTTCAGCAACAGGTCATAGGTATAATTTGTATTTTAATACTAACATTATACCAATTATGTATATAGACAGAAGACCAAGAAAAAGAAAACTTGTATATATGTCCATATAATTGATAAATAAATAGAGCTAATACAATGTATAAAACACCATAATGCATACAGGTACACTCAAGAGCATGTGATAACATATTTAAATCTTCAATTTCTTTTCAAGACACAAAAGCGTGAATTCAGGGAATCATCCATAGTAATAGCAATTGTGAACTTCATCTGGGGATTAATGAAATAAAATAGAAACCAACAACAAATCACCCATATTTGATACAAACATTACCACATGTAATCATATTATCTGCAAGGGTGATTACATGATAATTATAGCCCTATAATCACGACATCATTCAAGACGATTACACTAATTATAGCATCAAAGTCAGTAATCATCTTAACAGGCACTACTGACTACAGATATTGCACTCTAGTGGTACTTGGGAAGGAAGATTGTATAATATAAAGACTGTGCCATAGTTATTGACTGCTCTATGTCGCTATGGAAAGGCTCCTTACAGGTAACATTGAGAGATCTATCACAGTAGATGGGTGAAATTGCCAGAAAATGTACAATTCATATTCAGAAACCTTCCCAAATAACCCGAATTTAATGCAAAAATGACACTCAAAACACAATTCAACATAACCAAACACATCCTTTGAGTCAATTCGATAGCAAATATACCCAGATAAACCCAGTATTTACCATTTTTCAGTTGAATTTTGCAGAATTTACTAAATGTGTAGAGCTAGCGATTATACATTTTCTGGTTACCTAACCCATATAATACGAAAATTAAAATTATACACCAGAACGTATGCTGCTCAGGGTATACGAAACTTAGGTCATGAAGGGCAGATAAAGTTAGATGTGTTATTAATGCCATTGATTCCTTTTAGCTGAAATAGTGTGGTAATTTGTGGTGGGCTCATCTTAAAAAAACCTAAGTAATTGAATTAGGATGTGAGGTTATATATATCACATATATTCGAATCGCACCTGAGTGGTAGATTGTCTTTATACTGCTTGTCACCAAGAAGAATGCTTATCAAATTCACTTTGTCGTTTCAAAGCCAAGATGCCTATAAATACATAAGCATTTTTTTTGTATCCACTTGTCATCAATCAATAGGCCATTGTCGTTGGCTTTCAAACTCAGGTTATCTGATCATCAGTTAAGGATCAGTGTAGGATGTAGAGACATTGAGGGAATAGCAGGCGCTATAGTTAGCAGGTGCCATAGTATTAAGATCAAGCACAGGTACTATTTCAATTGTGTACATTCTATTATGTGGTATCTTTAAGAGTCTTTTACCTGTACAGTATGATAGAAAGTTCAAGTTCAGACAAATGAAAGCATTCTGTAAAACAGCTTTCGAACTTGAATCTGAACTTTGAAATGCCGCAATGATATTGTAAAGTTGCCAAACGTTAGTTAATATAGAAACTATTAACTCTGCCTTGACAAACAAAGTTTAGGGCTGCATAGGTGTAGTTAGGTTGAATCATGAATAGGGCATCGATTCTGAATGAAGCGTTGTATAAAACAAATCGTTGCCTGCTGGAAGACAACACTCTTTCATCTAATATGCATAGTTGCAGAAATGAGCCTCTCCGGGACAACATATGGAGGCAAACGGTAGTCTACCTTCAACTAGAATGCTTGGCATTTCTTCATGGACTGGATAAAGGTGTTAGGACAGGCTTTCTATGCTTCAATGAGGGACGTATCCCGAGGGAAAGGAGAATGTCACTTTAAACTACAAAGATGCTGTGGGTGGGGATAAACCGAAAAGCTAACAAAGTATAGACAACGGTGCAGGTTTAGACAATAGGCCAGATGAGTAAAGATAGAAGCAATAACCATAATTGTTCTGTCTAATACTGCTGTGTGTATGTCGAGTGGATGTACGTTTAAACGTGTCCTCCAATTTGATTTTGATGCCCCTCTTTGCCCAAATAAATTACTCCGCTTCCTCAAATTTCCGGCCATTCGCTAGTCATTTCCCTCTTTTTTCACTACCACCCTCCCCAATTGCTTTCTTCTCGACCATCTGGTCAGCCTCCCACAGAATATCAAGCTAAGCAATTTCCCTCAACTCGCTCCTTCGTCGGCTTATATGGTCGGACCACTCTATGTAATGTCTGATCAGTTGCCAACACAACTTGTATCATTGCAATCTCCTCTATATCTCCACCTGTCTAGATTTCAACGATCCAAGGTGCAGCAAAATCCCACTTTCAGTCACACTACTGCCCTTTACCGATTTATCTCAACCGCGACAGCCATTTTTCAGTCAATGAGATAACTGATATTCTGGATCCGACACGTCCAGATACCTGGTTGATGGATAGGTGATTATAGTGATTATGTTTGTACATATTATTCATGAATCCTGTAAGGTCTAAGACCGAGTATAGCCTCTTACCCAAGCAAAAGGAAATATTCATATAGGCATATATAGGCAGGCATTTATAGGACGATATATCAGCCCTTTTAAACAGTTCTTTGCATTACAATAGTAATCTCAATGATGCGTATAATGTGCGTCAAAAACGGGAAAACAAGGGGACCGGTTTTTACATATGATGTTGATTATTTAGTTTTATTGTACTTCCAATATTTCGGTCTGCATCACTGCACTGTTTCAGGAACAAGATTTTACTCTAGGACAAACAGTAAAATGTAAAAATGTCTACATGTGGTAGATTGTGAATGATGTTTTCCATTATATCGTCAGCATCAACGGGATATCTTTAAAGAATTGACTGTGTAATATATTCATACTAAAGTAGCTGTATACTTAGTGTATATTTGTCTGTACCCCAAAAAGGGCTAAACCACCTGGGACAGGTTAATAAACCCAAATAACAAATCAAATGATAACCGAGCCCTTTTTTTAACATATTATGTTAAAAAAAGGGCTCGGTCTTCATACACCGGAGACACAAGAAATAGTGGGCTTAAAGTGTCAAGTTCATCGCATTTAAATGACTTTATAATTGATTGATTATTTTTTTAATTAAAGTGAAATAGGTCGGAATATTAACATCTGCATATTGCAGGTTTTACTCTTGCAGCCAGTATCTACTATAACAAGAAAGTGTAAGTTGGTTTACCACTGCCAATTAATTGATAACACGAATGCAGAGTTCATTGAAAAAACTAATTGAAAAGAATTAACCTAGCTGGCTTCATAGTAGTTTCATTACCATATACATGGTATTCATTTCCCTGTTCCCATAGTTACAGATTGGAGATGAGGGAAAGAAGTATTGACGGAGTCGATATATAGAGAGAGAGAGGAGAGGGAGAGAGGGAGAAAGGGAGAGAGAGAGAGGGAGAGGGAGTGACTGAGACATTTCTCTCAGTGAATGTCTATTATAAACGGAGGCTAGCTGTACATACAACCCAGTCAATTGACTTGCTACACAGTAGCCGGGTATAAAGGTTGATGCATGGTTCGGCTAAATGGAGGCAAGCTTATAATATATGTATATGGGTCAGATTTTCAGAAAATGTGCAATTGGCACATTTAGTAACTTCTGCTAAACTAAACTGAAAAATCGTTAACACTAGGTCTATCTGAGTATATTTAATATAGCTTTGATTCAAACAATCTGTTAGGTTATTTTTAGGTTATGTATTTTCAACCTGATTTTTGTCTTGAATTTGGGTTATTTGAGAGCATTGGTGAAGATGAATTGTACATTTTCAGGAAATTTCACCCATATACATGTATGTATGTGATCATTCATAGTTTTGGAATTCCTATAGATAATGTATGGACACCTATCAACATTTCCAATTCACAAAATTGCCCAGTTGTATTCAGTTTTGACAGTTTCAGCCCGAATCAAGTGAGAGGTTTGAAGATGTATGTTTGAAGAATGAACTATAGTTCCAAATGGAAAAGAATACATGCGCTATCAACTTCCATTCATGTCCAACTAACATATTCAGGCTATAGAGTATGATATTCAATGCAGCGATTTGGGTTTAGCCTCGAGCTCAGAAGGTTTCGGGCCCTTTTCCCCTATCCCCTTGACATGAAATCAAACCTGATTTGCCTCGGCGAAGTGCCATATGATATAGATATTCACAGTAACACATAGAGACAAGCCCCTCTATAAATCAACCATATTAAACTGGGCACTGTGGACAACCTGCTCTCTGATGCTTTCCCATTCATCCTAGATGCCACGCTTCCACAGCACAGGTTTTTCTCTCTCCGTGTCTGCATATATAGTTATTGGTATATTTAGCCCGCATATTGTGTTCTCGGTAATGATCATATTCATAGATAGGCTTTGGCCTGCTGCCAGGGATCCATACTATGCGTTTATTTGACATTCTAATCATACATTTTCACGCCCCGAAAGCCTCAAGACTATTTTTTTTTATAAATACCTGTCTAGTCACATATAAATCTAAAACATCGCTATCTTGAAGAACTTTTATTGGGGATATTGTGAAGCAAATGTAACCATTGAAAATGACTTAGAAAGCAATAGCTTCTATCCGGCTCTTGGAAGAAGTGTAACAGTCGATTATTGCTACTGTCTCTGTATTTTCATCTTCAGTTCTTTGGCTGCTTGTACGGGGCCATTTTTTACAATGAATGTTGAGAGGCATGCCCGGGACTAAGCGCATGCAGCAAACTGGTACAACTGCTAATACAAGTCGTCCCGGTTCTCCCCACTTAGCCTGGGCCTCCGACTTCCACTAGCTACAGAGCAACTCTAATTTTAGAGAATGACCTTTCTCAGAGATCAATGTTTCCATTGTGAAGAACAAAAAAGAAGTTGAGCTCAAAGTGGTGAAAGAAGCAAAGAGTGAAACAGAGAAATGTCAGTCATGATGGGCGAGTGTAATTAAAAAAGGCAACACTGGTGTTTATTTACGGGTCCAGGAACCATGTTATCGGAAGTTATTTTGGGTAATTTTTATATATAAAAGAAATACGATGGCAGGAAAAGCGCAGTTATGATCATGAGCATGAACGAATTGCTTTAAAACAACAAAACGTTGATAAATCTTACATAGTGGGCAACGCAGAAACCTATTATCCGTATTGCTTTTTATGGTTCATACAACGTTGTTAAAATTGTCCACCCCCGAGTTTCTTTACTGCGTTTTTATTTAATGCCTACGGCGATGTCTTAAGCGCACATCGTTATCATAAAACTATCAGTAATTTCCGTAAAATCAGCACAAAGCCCGATTTTACATGGTACTGTTGCATGAAAACATGGCGGAATTTGCGAAGCATTAACACGTGGAAAAGGCCTCTAACTCTTGGCTTTTATTAACGAATATTAGAGCTAACTTTCCAGTTCCAGTGACATCTATAGTAAATATTTCCGGAGATAATTGACCCCGCGGAAAGATGACTGCTAGAATAATCCCTAAATCAATAACCCCTCTTGTAGAATTGGCCAGCTAATGTCTATAATCTTGCTCTAACCGGTTTGGATGCACCTTTAAATGGCGTAACCTCCAGCTTATGGCCCTCATCCGTACGCTGGGTCTTGATTACTATGCATGGCCACAGAAGAATCCATGTTCTGATTGCTTTTAGGAATACGATTCATTCTGTTACAAGAGAGAGAAAACCGGGGTGTCTCTTCTAAATAGACATTTCAAGGATGCTTTTACTTCATGGGATCATGTGATAACTCATAGTCACATGATCGGGATATGCCATCAACTTAAAGGCTGGCTGGATTTCGCCCTAACCATGTGAGCAGTGATGTAATATATTTGCCTTAGGTTTGATGTATATATGATAATGCATTTTGGTATCAATACAAGAGAAAAACTGCATGTGTTCATAAGTAAATATATGTAGATCCATTATTAGGGCCTATATGCTATTTGTTTCAGAATCCTAGCTATGGGTATTCCTATTTACTTATTCATTATAGCTTCAAATACTCGATTTGGATTGGTTCCCTTTGCGTTTGGCATGTCGCCCACGCATCCATAGATGCTGCTTTCAGACCCATTCTAGCTTCTTATGAAGCTAATACCCTTCCCGGTATTTCCATATGGTGAGGGAATATAATTAGGGAAAATAACCAATCAATGATTGGAGCAAGGCGCAAGCAATAACGTTG
Organism: Sthenelais limicola; assembly: GCA_942159475.1. Taxonomy (NCBI): domain Eukaryota; kingdom Metazoa; phylum Annelida; class Polychaeta; order Phyllodocida; family Sigalionidae; genus Sthenelais; species Sthenelais limicola. The sequence continues at coordinate 30,981,551 of OW804100.1, forward strand.
TGGAAGAGTGTCTTCTCTGAAAGCTATTTGATGTTCTAATTACTGACAATAATACATAGAAGCAGGTGTTTCGGACAGCCCTGTCTTTTCCACTATATAGTTATAAGGACAGTTTTATAATTGTAGATTCCTTGCATATATGGATTATATTATCTGCATGAGGTGTATAGCTCTTTTCGGGCCTCTCCATCAGTGTGACAACTCTCTGAGTATCTTTAGAGTTAGGTATTAATAAGGATTAATATCCATTTTAAAGGAAGCTTGAAGGAAGAACTAGCTTTATTCATTTGTTAGCTCTCTCAGAGAGGTGCAATACTAATATCTAAACTCTTTGGCTTTCTAGAGCAGAGGTAGACTGGTGTTGGCGTATGGTAGCATACATCACAGGATCCATTATATCAATGACACTCGCTTTAATAGACCATGTATATACTAATAGACCGTAATCTTCATCTCATCACTCATCCTTTATTACAAATTTTATATAACTTTTTCTAATTTCTAAGGTTTAAAACTTAAAACTTAAATGTAATCTGGCTGTTTATGAAAAGATTCCTCTGCTTTCTATAAATAGACTGACTAAGTCAGGACATGATGAAAATCACAATTATAGCAATATTTTTGTGAAGATTGTCTGTTTACCTGAATACATTTTGTCCAAAAAAAAATACATGGTGACATAACAGTGCTCATTGGTAGATAGCAATCTATAGGTGGCAATAAAGGTATAAATACACTACCAATAGTCCGTGGCATGCAAATAGATTTAATGTTTTGACGACCCGAGACCAGGGCTGTCCAATTAACATTAAAAGTTCTAGTTAAGCTCTCTCTTGTATATATATATGTTTACCTTTGTTCCTCGATAGTTTATTTAGCTCAACACCAATAATACTTCTTCTTATGTTCAGATGTATACATCTGAGGGTAATATGATTTTCTTGGTGGATTGCTTATTGATTACATTTGGTTGCCCCAATGATAAATTTATCAGTTATTGGCATCTTCTTTACATTAGGGATTTGAAGGAACTGAAAGAACCTAGTAAGTACTTCTCAGTGGATGTCAGTGTTTCTAAGCCCTTTGGGGATCGCAACCCTCTCCGGAAATATTATATACACTATAAGAAATAAAGATGAAAGATGAAAAAGGTAGCAAGAATCACGAAGAGCTGACGGAAAACAAAGTGATAATATCATGTACTTGCCTGTTAAATGGCTATCATTTAAACTAAAGAACACCCCCATTATCGCGCTGCACATAGTTTCGCAGCGCCCAAATTGGACAAAAACTGCTTTCCTGCTGCTTTTATTGCAGTACATGGCAACTGATGAATTTTTCACCGACTTGTTCTTAACATGAATCCACCTGATACAAGAACAAAGGCTTGCTTCCACGCGTTAGCACAGCCCAGCTACTTTGGCACGAGTTTCGCATCGCCACAAGGGAACTTATTTGCCGCTTGCTTGTTTAACCCTTTTGTGGGCAAGGAATACCCAGAGATGATTCTTTTTTGAATGCCTGGTAATTCTCTGAAGGCCTACTTACCCGAGGTTGATTAATGTCGCAATCTAGTTTTTATCGCGTCCATGCTTTTGAAGTCCCTTTACAATGCAGTCCACGAGTGCAATCTGAAAAATATGGATCCCTTGACTAAATAAATCTTGGTTAATGAACGCCTTAGTGAATTCACATAAAATTAATGTCAGCCCATATGTCCTCCGGTGACAGATAAAATGTGAAATAACGTGAATAATTATAGAATTGCGAATGGCACAAAAATGAACAGCCCCCACAACAAATCTTGTGAACGAAACTTTGGAGATCTTTCGCGAATTGCCATTCCCATAAATAACACCTCAAATTTAAGATGAGGTTACATTGCTTTGACATTTGTCAAATTTACATGTCAAATACAATTAACATTGGCAGTAGAAGCGAAAGAATGAGAAATGTGATATTTCCAGCATTAGAATTAGAGATGGTGAACGGAGAGACGCACTCTGCTTGTCGCTCATTGGTTATTTATTTACACACGCGAGACTTGATGTTCTGACGAGCTCAAAGAAAAGCTGACGTTGATTATGTAGTACTCTCCGTTCACATTCCTTTATTCTGAAGGGGCTCAGGGGGATTTTTTACATTAATTAAGTACAGTGTAGCAGTAATCCACATAGGAGCTGTCAAGATGGGTGTTTTAAGCTGGTCTATCCAGGGGGCTGCTATTCTTGCCTTTCTATCTGAATATCATTCTAGGATTCTAAATTCAATATCATCAAAAGTCAAGTGAAACATAGACCCGATAACGTAGACCCGATTCGGAAGTTACCGAGATTGTTGGGAAAACGAATATAACTATTATATGTATAATTAATATACAGCTATATTATGAGCGTTATATAAACACACTCATTTACAATCTTAAAAATATTTGTAATACCATCTTGCATTTGATGACTATAATAATTATCTAAACCAAAATAACGAGGGCCACCTTTGAGGCGTTGACTCACTGGTGGTTTGTTCCCTCCATTACTATGTGAAAAATATGATCCAGTACGGCATGACAATCGCCTAAAATAAATGGAGGAGACCGGCCGACGCAATCAGTAGATGAATAAAAGTTAAACAAACAAACAATATGTGAGAATAATCCAATTATTAACAAATTGAACTTATACGATATCCCACCACACAACGACCGTATAATGGAATGATTCCGTTCCATACGATTTACTGCATTGATATAACCAATTCAACCAGACATTCGTTTTGATTAAGATCATTACAAATCTTTATTATTTCATATACAATGGTGCTGATAACCATTCACAGGTGTGCTAACTCCGCTAATGCCAAAAGCACCCATACAAAATATCCAATATGTATTAATTTTATCATCAGAAGCGAAAGTTCTCCCAGAGGCTGTTCATTATCAATGGTTCTTCTTCAGTAGGTAGTCAGCCTAATTCCTCATCCAACATTCTGTTCCCTCTCCATCTCACGCTGCGTTGTCAATCAAATGTGACAGACATTATTTTGCCTGTCAAATTCACTCTGGTTCAAATACTCACGAATGGGTTTTTATCAATCAATATTGGCCAAATCCCAAATGTCTGCCATGATGTTGCTTTACATGGCATGTCAATAATTGCTGACATAGGAAAAAGATTGGTGGTAGGGTATATTCGTGAGCCTATCATAACGTAACTACCGTTACATAATCAAATACATATATAACTTAATATGCGGCTATTTTACAGATATCGAAATCTTATATAGTAAGGCTTAACTCCAAATTTTCTTCCATCTCAATAGCAAGCTATTATTTCAAAATCGCAGATATGACTTTGCCTGGTGGCTTTTAACAAACTGCTTTCATAGTTATGTGAATTCGTACTCTGGCACTCACAGTGTCCCTAGCTAGTTCAACTGCTGTTCATAACGCCCACTGACCTCTCTAGGACCGGTTGGTCAAGACAGTTTTGATGGAGGAGAATAAATTGCGATTTTAGGTTAAGAAATTTAAAACGGGTATGAATTTTAGGCAAACGCAATGAACCTAACATGAATGACCGCGAGAGACGATAATGCCCAACAATTTCGATACCATCTATAAGTATCGATGTACGTTATATATATAAGAGTTGAGACGAGATTTTTCGTTAAAAACTCTTTCATCGTAAGAGGTGTGTTATAAGGTAAATACATGGTTCATATATTGTCGATGACCATCGACTTAGATTCATTTTGTTATTCTTCATCATTGACTTTGGAAGGGATATTGCAATAAATGTGGATGTAATGTCTTATCACCATAACATCAATATTGGAAAAACTAAGTCATCAAGTCAGAGTATTTTAAGAGATATGAATGCATGACCTGTAAATCGGTAAACTCAACAAATTCATATTCAAATTAAAACATGTACTTAGGATAATGGCCAATCTGTTGTGGACAAATTATGTTTTTATTCCTGAAGATGCTGATGGCACGACGTAAAAATTCTTAGAAATACTTCAAGAACAGAGCAAGGGGAAAGAAAACCTCAGAGATTGCCATTGCCTGTTGAGACAGCACATGAAAAAGGAATTTACACAACAAAATGAAAATCCAAGAAAATGAGAATTTCAAATCATCCTGTTTCATTGGACATGGGTCACGGGCTAAGGCCATTTTCAGCAAGGAAGAACTGGCACCCCCTATCTTTTCTCCCAGGAATTATGACCCAGAGGCGGTTCCTGTTGGTCAGCAGCGTCAGTATGGCATGAACGGAGCCATCTTGGCATCACATATCACTTAGTGTCCCCCTTTTAATCAAGCGATATCTTCTCATTCTCCTCCCACTCCTTCTGTGACAGGACCAAAATCCATGGACCAAAAGGGAATTCACACATATTTTCCTCGCAATAGACCTTTAGGCAAGACCTTTGCTCGACTCTATAATACAGCTACAATATTGATATAGACATTAAAAGATTATATCTACCCTTCCTCTGAACATATTGATCTTTTCCACCATACATCATGATTATATCATATTAGCTTCTTACTGAAACACGGTCTTTCGGTTTTGGTTAAACAAAACTGGGTGGAATCTATGGTCCTCCTAAGGTATTCTACCGTCGGGTTTTCATTCATGAGACTATTAATCAATTAGTAAGAAGCATTTATAAATACCGTATTTCATCCCGGATTTATAATAATGTCAAATGGTGTATAGACCAGGCTTATATTCGGGGCGGGCTTATATTCGGGGTAAGGATTATAGTGCATATTTTACCATAAGGAAGTGTTTCCCCCCGGCTTATATACGGGGCAGGCTTACAAACAGGGCCCGGCTTATAAACGAGAAAATACGGTATTCTTGCTAAGATCAGTATGTATGTTTGAACAGGCTCAGATCATATTTTACCAGTCGTAATTGCAAAAGTACGTTTCCATATGTAGTCCACCAGGCCCAAATGGCCACCACATTCTCATCAAATCCCTATTTGTCATTTGAAATGATCCATCCTGCCTTTTAAATCATGATGGAATATTTACTTTTGAATGAGCATAACCGCTCGGAATACAAAAGAGCCAAGAACTTAACTGGGAATTAGTCAACACCATTTGTTACAACATTGACCATATTCAAACAGGTCTGTTCAGTGAGTCCTGTAAGAATGGTAAAACCGGTTGAAGGGAAGTTCATGCCTGCGCATATTCGTATTCAGAATTCGGTAAATACTTGTCAACAATAATTATGAGGATGAGTAGATATTTTAAATTTTGTGATAATATCCTAGAAGAATCACGACTATATACGGGTGATTAACCATCATTAGCATGATATCAACGATATGATTTTGTGTCAACGTGTGCATTTATTCTTATCTGCCGTTCTATTCTTAAAAAAAGGTACACCACTAAATACCGTGAAAGGTATTACACATGCACATCATACTATAGGTCTTCAAATTATGGAGGATCCTCATATCTACCGCCAGTATACTCAAGAACAAAGCAAGGGAATTCTCAAATAATGAATATAATAATGATATCATGTTCCCATTCATTTTACATTATGACATTTGTCGTGAGGTTCTTGCATCTATAATGTAGACACAATTGCAGTCGATCGGTGTTATTTGATATGAAATTTCAAGCAGCAAAACTCCCATTTTGGGTCTAAGTGGGTTAAACTGGCTCTTCACTATTATTTTTACCTTATTAAGTGGAATTTCTCTTTCCCTCTCTTATATATATAAATAGATGCTAATATACTACCACACATGTATTTCTATCAGGAATGATATTGTCTAGTAGAACAGTGTTTCATACGTATTTGAGCACAAAGTAAACTGCCTATGCGACAATTGACTAGCATCTGCAGGGGGGGGGGGGGGTCATCTAGCCCCGGCCGATGTAGATCACTCTATCTATCTTTGAGTGAGGTCACTTGAGGATACAGGGTGGTGATTGGCTAATCACGATTCAAATCGATTACTTTTCAGTCCGCTTGAGAATGGCGGTAATGTCCTATCCTGGTTCAACTCCTTTTTCTCTGATTTAAAATGGGTAGAACTTTGTGCTGTGACCCTTTAACATAACTTATTAAAGAATTATTGGATGAAAATGACGATGCACTGTATTGCTATTATTGCTGTTTCTAATGTATACATGGTTAATCAAAAGGTTTAAGAGATTTCATGACTACTGAGTTTGAGAGAAAAAAAAACAATTTAAGTTATCGGTATTTTTAAAACGATTCGTGAAAGTAGTGTGTGTGAATGGGGAATTTACCCGGGTACTGTAAGCGATGCCAGGAAATCAGATTTGTAAGTAGTGTATGGAAAGAAGGCATCGTCCCTGGCATCCCTGAAAATTACTGAGAAAAGAAACTATAAGTTATCGGTATTTTTAAAACCATACGTGAAAGTAGTTTGTGTGAATGGGGAATTTACCCGGGTACAATAGGGGATGCCAGGAAAACAGATGTGTAAGTAGTGTATGGAAAGAAGGCATCGTCCCTGGCATCCTTAATAAGGTAGTCACACGAAGTACGTACGTATATGTGCATAGACAAGTATGTACACAACCTCTTATATCTAGAATATCTAGAGAAAGAGGATATTTAGCATATGATTCTGCTCTAAGAGAATACTAATTAATCCTGTTGTAACCATCATTGTTTGCTGCAGCTATTCATGTATGTCTATGTACTGGTGTATGTAAATATATGTAAATAATATATGTAAATATATGTAAAATGTCACCTCTCTGTTTCATTTAGGCGCTGTGGGAGGAAGATGAAGGAGGAGGAGGCAGTGAAGGAGGGGGAGGAGGAGGAGGAATACTGAGAGATGGATTGCCTCTTATTAACAGTCATAGTTCAATCAACACTAGATTTCTGGACCAGCCGGAGTTGGAAAGTGATTCGGAAGATGACTGGTACGAGGCAGCCACATATATCATATACAAAGCACCCTGCTGCGAAGACAAAACACGTGGAAGGAAATCACATGTTGTGAGTATGCTGTTTTCAAACATTCTTTTTCAATCTTTAAGTCTATTATTCATCACATGCACCAGAGGGGGTATGAGATAATTGTAAGGTAAGTGGCGCCCCTGCAGGAGCTCACAGACACCAACAGGCCCTGCCGGGGCGGCCTCAATCACTATCATGCTATAAGAGAACAGTCAAACCTATAAATATATTCTAAGGCAGAGACTATAAGGATTAATAACCTCCATTTCCGGACTGCTTCGCCTGGGGATTACATACCAAACAATGCATCAGCAGTCCCTCAATGTCGGCCATTAATCCTTCTTTAATTTCAAACCATTTATTACATCGGTTACTTACTTAATATGTATACCTCAGCTATTGTAAGGGGACACATATAAAAAGAAATGCTTTCTGTGGTCAATCCCCATGAGGGACATAATGAAGCTATGTAATGTACAGTCATACACCACTGTGCAGGTTGTTGCACATCTAGCATCCCTCACAGCAGCTTGTAGCCGATGGTTGGCTGACACAACTGTAGACTAGAATCAAACAAAGAGGACCTCTGGTGCTAAGCAGAGTAACAGGCGAAGGCGTATCTACCACCCTCTTAGAGAGTTTCTGTGAAATATCAGATGAAAACTTAAAGACTTCAGACCAGAAACATGCCTCCTCAGAACATAACCCGGTCTTTGTCTCATAATGAATACATTTATGGAGAGTATGTCGGAAATGCTTAGTATCTTTACAAAAATACGTTCACGTATGGCGATATACAGATCTACCAGACCTCATACAAAAAATATAAAACGTTGTGACTGAGAAACATGAGATGAAGAGCATGAAATACATTAGCCATTTTATAAACTGAATTCATGGCATACAATGCAAACATCATATCCAGATCTTAATATCTAGATCTTATTCCCACACAATCCAATATTTCATAAGGGATTCCGGCTTAGGCGATGGCCGTGGTAAAGTAAACATTTGAACGTGAATATTATATCCTATGGGTTCAGGGAACTGTATGTTTAAACATGGTCAGTGGCGTCAAAAGGGAACACAGACAATTTTAGTGATTCCTTATGGTTCGTCTGCAGAGGCATAGTATAGAATTGAAAACCATACAATCATCGAACATGATATATACCAAGCACCGCTTATGCAACATTTTACTTAGGCTTTTACCCTCAGTTTACAATAGAAATATTATTTTTGATTATGCCTATATTAATGGAATATTCACATGTCTTAATACAAATTTACAACATGTAAACATAAACATGTTTATCATTTACTCATACATGTATTCAAACATGTAGTTCATTCTACTCTCCGAATTTGCTCTAAGTGATTATGACTATTTTTTCTTCGTATTTTTTACGTAGTCTAAAACTTGTTTTGATTATGATGACGCGATTGAAATGGTTCTGCCCTCCAATCACCAGATTGATATTCTTCTAATCTAAGTTAACATTCCCAGCAGTAGACGAAAAACTCATTTTCTCAATTCCTATATTATTTTATCCTTATAGTTATCCTTATAGTTATGGTGAATGGGAACTGGAATATTGAAAATCAAGAGAAAGAAATGAATTTCATGAATTTAAGGTATTCTTGTCGTAATTGTCTCTATCTACAGTGACAATTTTAAGCACTTTGACACCTTTTCGTGCGGATTTCAATTCGCGCAGCAAGGAAGTCGCACACCTTGTTTATGCAATAATTATACGTTTCACGCAGGATTTATTTTCACGCACAAAGTTGGGTGCGCGAAAATAGCGAAAATAAATACTGCCCGAACATTAATACGTTTACAGTACCTATCTAGACAGTGACATCCAAACATTTTAAATTTCACCGAGGATTCTCTAAGCTTAGGGAAATGCAACAGAGTCATATTGAAAATAGTGCCATTCTAGTGTACACCAAAATGAATAATTTGGGTGATGATTTTGTTTTACATTTTATATTTTTATTCAATTTGGTTCACATTGTTAGAACATACAACTTTTATCATGACTGCAGATACATAGTGTGTAATACATACACAAGAGATCTGTTTTAACGTAGAGTAGGTAGAGTTAGCAACCAAGACTCAAGAGAAGAAAATAAGAAAGTCATAATTTTTCCCGCACATATGATTAGTACTGTAGTCGCCAAGAAGGCAGGAAGCTGAATAAAAGTCTCAAAAGAAAAAAAAGGCATTTTAGAGATTATCACGTCGAAATTACACCTTATGGCAAATGAAGAATTATCTTATCTTATCTTTACGCCAAGAAGAACAGGCCCGAATCCACTCTATCCTGGTGGCTTTCGGGCGGGTTGGGAAAGAATAGATCACAAAATAGAAAACTTCGTTATTTGACGGAAATTCCATTACGACGAACACAATCTTGTCGAATTGACTCCTGTTGTTATGTATAGGACTGAGTTAATGAATATTGTGCTGCTGTTATATATATGTTTATACAAGCATTTGAAGTTGAGTTGGTCGAGAGAAAGGCCGCCATTCAGCGATATTAAGTGAAGTCATCGCAGGAGAGGAAGCCCTGTAGCAAAAACAACTGGACAAAATCCTCCAAAATGTTGGTCAAATGACTGTTAGAAGGGTTGAAAAAGAAAAGAAACAAAAAGTAGAAAATCTTTAGTTTTTGACCGACGTTAACTGGAGCATGTTGTTTAGAATTTGTGAAACAACATTATAGTTATACACCAAGAATCACTGAACATTCAGCTGATAACCTATGCACGTTCCACTTGTCTTAATTCCTTATCAGTACGTTAAAAAGGTTTTATCAACAAGCAAATATTCTGTACATAGACCTATTACCTATGACACGTTCAGAATAAGAACCGTGAGGATTTTCATGAAGACTCGATTGTTTAATTAGGCCTATCTGTCGACCGGTAGGCCTACTAAAAGCTGAAGTAATAATGAGACTGTGAATAATTAGGCAGGTTATAAATGCTCAGGCGTTAAGCTTGAGCATTGAATGGCTGAAGATTTTGTCGTACGGTAGTGATCTGGGGATCTTTCTTTCAATGCCCCTGGTGCCTTTGGATGTTTGGTAGAACTGCCGACACAGGCCCTTAGCTTACAGCTGTGTGCCCGTGGGGTTCCTAGTGCAAGACTACAATGTACAATACCCTCGCCCGGACCTTTCCTTTTACCCTCCCTAGCTCTCTCCACGCCCCACACTCTATTCACACCCTCCCGTTCACGCTCAGTATTGATCCAGTCTTAAACCCTCCCTCCCTCCCATATCCCTTTAACGCATGCCCTGCTATCGTTGTAACGGCATGCGGAGCAGCAAGTCGCAGCTTCACATCTGACGCCGTTTTCAGCATGTCTGCAGGACCATCTCCTACGCTGTTCCATCTCACTTCTCTCCATATATGGATAATTACGATCACAACATGAATATCATCGCTAGGATGACTAGCGATTCTCTGTGAAATCAAGACAATCTGTCAACATGGTAATGTAGATTATTTGCTTGGATCATTTCTTACCTGTTACAACGTGCGTTTTTACGGGTGTTGTGTGTTGTGTGGCGCTTGTAGCTGTGGCTGGTCTCCGACGCCTTGTTGTGGTTGTGTGTATGTAGGTCAGTATTGAGATTGAATGTTGTGATACCTGAAGGCGAAACGCTGGTAGGCGGCCAGGTAGTATTGGTGGGTGGGTGGGAGGGCTGGGGTCAAAGGTCGAGTTGTACAGCGATTTAATAGGGGATGGGGGACATGAATCATGATATATCGTCTAGGTAGACAGGTTATGCACTGAATACTAATAACCGGTTGGCCATATTTGCCCAATTTATTAAAGGGCCACGTAGGGCTTTGTTTCAATATGTTTACCCGAAGGACTTCCTTGCTTCCTAACGGCCCTTTTCTATATAGTCCCGGGTGAGAGAGACATCTCAGACGCCGTGGCACTTACTTAAAATGGGCAGTGCTGAGATCCAAATGTATGGACTTATAAGTAGGCCTATACAACTTGGAGCAAGTGAATGGCAATATTTGTGACTTTCATACAATTCACTGGGTTTTTTTTATACGAAGGATTCCTCTTGATATATACAATCGTTTATCTTTGATTGGTATCTTATGTCTTCTCCACCTGGAATAGTAGAAGTAATTGAAACTATTGGAGGCAAATTGTTTTGAAAAGATCAATGTATTTGCCCCTATAAGTTAAAAATTGTTTGATCATTTTGATTAATCTTGATGTTCACTAGGAACTTAACCATAGGGTACTATATTTATTGGGCCGCTATAGGGTGCTAAATAATACTTTCATTATATAACGTTTGATCGTCTATAGATCCAATAGGCTATATAAAGCCAAAACGTGACAAGTAAGAGCCAAACATGACACGCGAAAGCCAAGACGTGGCAATTGAAGCTTTCAATGTTAATATCCATGAACCTGCTTTAATGTAGGCTAACATCTACTAGGCATACCAATAATTAATGAGATATATATAAAAATAATGAGATATATATAAAAAATAATGAGATATATTAAACAAATAATGAGATATATTTTCAGTGAATTTAAGTGACCATGCAACGGCCGATCTCAAGATTGTTTAATTTAAGATGCGGCCCAGCTATTACAACAAAAAGATCTCACCAAATTTACTCATTAATTGACTATAGAGGACTGATGTTATCAATATGTTGCTACCATAATGAAGCCACTGCAGCGAGCAATTTCGGCGGGCCACCAAAATAGTTGTACCTTTCATTGCTGCGTCAAAAACAACACGATAAAATCGTCCAAGGTTTTGGAGAGTTGACTTTTAGATGCGTATAGAAAAGTAAAACGTTACAGTAGTAGACAATATTTATTTTCTGATCGATATCACACTAGAATGCATGCAGCTTCGAGATATATACTATGTCACATCTATATGCCAGCATTATATCCATACATCCCGCCATTGTGTACTTGTTGTAAATCTTCATGTTGCCAAATATTTCTGTATGATGCGAAAGATCATAGCTTTAACATTCCATTAATCAATAATGGGAAAATGGGGTTTTGTCCTGCCTCCTGATGTCCTCTAGCTGCATGGTGGAAGAGATATAAACTACTTGGATTGAGGAAAGATGGGCGGAGGCGATCAGTGAAAAGGGATAGGGAGAGGCCATCGATATCACAAAGCGGCTATCCCGAGCGGAAGTTATAATATATATTAGAAACGGCCAATTCTATTGTGTTATCAATCAAGCTTTGTATGGGACAAAAATATGTTGGAGGCTTTTTGAATTAAGTGATGTAATTTTGATAGTTATCATCTCTGTTGTTTGTTCTTGATTTTCTGTCTTCATTTCCACAGTCAATTTTCGATTGTTATTGTTTCCGCTGTCTTTTCTCCTCGACATTTTATCCACCTAAAGTCTTTTTGTGTCCTTGATCCTTTCTTGATGCCAATAGGGGAGTTGCATGTCTCACTGCGCATGTCTGCTGCAGTGCATGCTGGGATGGATTCTGATGAAATCTGACATAATATTTTAGCAACATATTTATCGAAAATTGCAAGAATGTTTTCACCAATATCATAGCTTTTATCAATGTTCTGTGGAAACCAAATGCATGATGGGAAAGATGGAGACTTGTGTCATGGAAACATGTATAACACATGTATATTGACATAAGAACATTGATAATTATTACATCCTGAACATGGCATGTTTTCTGTAGATTTTTCACTGTACCATTAGTCCCATCATTCAATGCGAAACAATATTCAAAATGGCGGCTATGCAACTCCCCTATTACTTAATGTTCGTCTTCCACAATATGGCGTCTCTCCCAGTCTCCATTTACTTGACCTATGCTTTTCTCCTCTTTTTCTTCCTTTAATCCTTCCTTCCTTCCCCCAGTCTTTCCTTTCCCCGGCATCGAATATTATGCTCTCTCTCCCTTTCCCATCCAGAGAATGAGTCCATTTCCCCATCCCCCTTCTCTCACCATGGAGTAGTTCTCGCATGACCTGCTTCTTTACTTTCTATTCCTCCTCCTCCTTACCTCTCCGCTATTTGCTCTTTTGCCCATGCAGGCAACGGATGGGCTACTCGTTGGCAGCAGACAAAAGCTCTCTGTCAGTCTGTGTGTCTTTGTTTATAGGTTAGAAGCCTATTTATCCCTGTTAAGCACCGGAAACAAGTGGAAGGCATGCGCAGAGGATCTTTTGGTGTCGTGGGTACACTGGACATAGAGGGCGGAGATCCTAGAAACCGGGAATAAATGGTACACATTAAGGGAAAGGAGTTCATGGTAAGGAAATGGGTGACTAGTTGGCGATATTCTTGTCCATTGTATGGCTATCTCCACTAGTATTCCCATGCTTCTCTCAACATTTGACCAGCCATAACAACATGATCATGGGCTTACAAACAATATCCATATAGTTTCCATTGTACAAACATTTACTTACGGTATGTCTAAGGGTGCCACACTACCAATTCCCTTCGTATATTATAGTTACATCAATATTCATTTTGTAACGTCGCATTAGTATACATATTGTATATGTGACATAATATCATATTACTTGGCTTGGTTAATTGAAGAATTACGATGTCGTCCGATTGCCGATGCCTCGTTCCATTCCTTCTCTATCACTCACCCTGTATACAATTCACGTTGAAGTGTACACTATATAAAATATGCACATGCTCACATACCTATTCATCTATATATTGATTCATAGAAGTGTGGAGGGGAAACTATATGCATGACCAAAAAGCCGAATAATAACAATGACCCTATAAAATTGTAATCCCCCAGTTGATGCAGTGCATATATACTAGTATTTATTCTGGCGCAGATAAATTTTCGCGCACTAAGTACTTTGACACCTTTAAATTTGCGTAGAAAGGAAGTCTCACGCCTTGTTTATGCAATAACTATACCTTTCGCGCAGGATTTATGTTCGCGCACAACGGTAGTTACGTTAAAATAGCGAAATAATTACTGCGCAAACGTACTACGTTTACAGTATATATACATATATATATCTATAACGTACCGAGCGTATGGTGGAATGCAAATGTGGAAAGGGCTTGGATCTATTGCAAAAAAGTCAGTGCGGAGGAAATAGCTGAAATGAATATAGTCCAGCAGCCAAATGGGGATTTTTGGGTGAACCCGGCTGTGGAGGTCCCACAATGGTTTTTTACTGATTTTATACCTTTGGACCCTGGAGAATCCAAATCCGAAGAGTGCCAAGCTGTAACCCTTGAGGGTTTTGAGAAATTCAAGATGGCTGCCATGACCACACCCGAAAAGTACCAATTTCACTTTTCAGCTCATAATCCAATAAATAACAGGAGTAGAAAGACAATTCTTGCACCAAAATGTTCCATTTATGATGGGAAATCATAATCAAAAGGCCTTGAGTAAACAACGATATCCTATTTTTTCATATTATAATATACCTGTAAATTTCTCAAGATTTTTGATACCATTTTCCAGCATTTTGTGGTTATTTTCTATCAGATTAAAAATTAAGTTAGTTACTATCATACACCTGTCCAAGGGAATCATAAATGGATTTCCTTGGTATCTAGAAGCATGTACAACCACAGGTGTCCAGTTCAAAGTGCCCCCCTCCCCTCCCTCGAAAAGGCACTGATCCAACAATTATACAAATTTGGAGTACTATGTTCCTATGATGAGGTGAGGAGGTTTCACATATCTGCTGCCTGTGCAGCAAGGCATGTCACTGACAGAGGACTGGTACATACGTCGATGGAAGGTGCTGGGATAGTACAGGTTATCGCTGATAACTTTGATGCAAACATATCCAGCCAAAATGGGTTACAGTCAACTCATGCCCTTGCAATGCTTTTGACACAGACTAATGCAAGTATGGAAAGAAATGCCCCAATGGAAGAGATGATACGTATCAAAAAAGAAGAAATGGCCAAAGGGTTTGATGACTGTATTATTGTGCAATGATACCAGGGCTCCAAAAAGCCAGACATGCCAGATATAAAGGCGACAAAAGTGGACCCCACTCTGAAAGTTCTTGCAATGCAAGCAGTATCAAGTCAGAGGGCTTATGAAAGGGATTTTGATTTTCTCAGGATGGTTACCATGGAGGAAGGTTGTCCAGAGTGGAATGGATTTAATAGTTCATTGAATAGAGATGAGGGGCCAAGTGCCCGACCAGCTGTGTCTACACTCCATTGCTCAATATGAAGCCCTCAGACCCAGATACAATGCTCACTGCCATGGTAGAAGCTGAGAAACTAACTAAGGAGACTGGGCAGGATATTGTTGTACTGACATGTGACCAACAGCTATATAAAGTAGCAGTAAATATAGTATGGGTATATCCAGATCGATTTCAAAACTTTGTGTTACGTCTGGGTGGGATACTTCCTTATGAATTTCATAGGCTGTGTTGGAACCCTCATGGCTGAGACAGGATTATCTGATGTACTGGATGCAGCTTTCGGTGGAGTATCCCAGATGCTTTTGGGGAAGAAATATCCTCAAAACTATTGTGCATTACGTATGGTAACAGAGGAACTATTGTGCAAATTCATGCCACAGCACACAGATACTCAAAGTTTAATGAACCACTTAGAGTGCCTAGCAAATAGGAGCAGGACAACTAAACTTTGGGTTGATTCCCTGATAAAACCTGTGTTGCTAATGATGCTGTTTAGCAGAGCAGAAAAGGAAGGTGATTGGCCTCTCCACTTGATGGCGGTGAAAGAAATAATTCCATATTTTTTTGCTGCTGGCCACCACAATTATGCCCGATATGGGCTGTATTATCTTCGATCAATCCAAGCACTGCCAAATGATGTACTTGACAGATTCCTCAAGGGAGAACATGTGACACGTCATAATCCAGGTACATGGAATGGAATATGGACAGACATGATGATTGAGACTACATTCATGAGATATGGGAAGGGACCAGGTGGAATTATTGGTATTACACTTAAGCCAAAAACTCTGACCATTTGGGCATTAAGCCTACATATTTGCAGTGTATTAGCAAATGATATCCAACACATGACCACCGAACAGAAAATCCCCTCAACACAAGGAAGACCTCAAAACCCGCATCAAAGCTGATGCAAATGATCGTCTCAAAATCAAAGAGAAATTGGAAATAGCAATTGATCCTCTTGATCCCTCCAGCCATCCAAAGGACAGTTTAATTCAAATTGTGAATGGCAGAATTGGAAATCAAGAAGTGAATATCGACAAAGCTGTGTCTATTGGCCAGAAACTGATGAAAAGATATGAGGACTTATGGCCAGGTGGCTTCCATGATGCCATTTCCAGAGAGGTGCAAACAATGACCATCATGAAAAAACACATCCAAGTTGGTTCAGTGAAGGTGTATGACACAAATCTGATATACTCAAGAATCATAGGTCTGCAAGCCTCAGGACGGGAAATAGATCTAGAAGATGTTTTCAAGTATGAACTAGCACCAATGCCCACATCAATGTTCACAGATTCAGGTGAGATGAGAATTGCAAAGAACAAATCAGCACTAAAAAGAGCCCTACAGGTGGAAGTTTCAACAAGGACAGTTACTCGCACAGATTACAAAATAATAGATGGCTCAGCAATTCTGTGGGTGGTTCATTGGCCTACAAATGGAAATGTTCAGGACCTGATAGAAAACGTCCTGAACTACATCTCTCATCATGTTAAAGACTCCAATGTATACTTCATCTTCGATAGGTACATAGAATATAGTACCAAGTGTAGCACAAGATCAGCAAGAGGAAAGGAAGCAAGACTTTCCAATCAAATGCCATTGCCACCACAAAAAGTGATCCTCACTAATGCATATAATAAAAGCCAGCTGATAGAGCTCATCATAGAAGCCATCAAGTCAAGAAAAGGCACCATTACACATGGGAAAAATAAGCTCATTGTAACTGGTCCCAGGCCAGTCCCCATTGAAATATTTGGTGGCATTCTCATCTACAGGCAAGATCTCAAGACCCTACAAGAGGAAGCAGATGTCCTCATTATTCAACAGATGTTGTCCATAATAGAGGAAACACCAACATCACGGCCAACCATAAAGGTCCTCTCTGATGACACAGATGTTTTTGTCCTACTGTTGCACTTCTTTTTGGAAAAAAGGCTGACTTCACAGCTAATAATGGAAGGGACTGCAAAGGAGAGGAAAGCTATCAACATAGGTACAACTGCAATGAAGCATAATAAGATCATTCCTCACCTTCTTGCTGCCCATGCCCTGTCCGGTTGTGATACAGTTGCCCAATGCTGGGGCATTGGAAAAGGGAAAGTGGTCAAAGTACTTCAGAAAGGCAAAGGATTGCCAAGTCTTGGGGACAAAAGTGCAACAAGAGCAGACATTGTTCAAGAGGCAACAGCCTTTATGGCTGCTTGCTATGGTTTCCCAGATGCTTCTACATGCCATGAGGCAAGGTTCAGAGCTTGGAAAGGCAAAACCATGCATGCAAGCCTGGTATCAGCGCCTAAACTGATGTCATTACCACCAACAAAGGAGTCCTTTGAGCAAAATGTCCTGAGAGCTCATCTACAAACATGCATTTGGAGGAACTGTCTAGAAGTAATGCCACCTGATCTAGACCCTCTTCAACATGGATGGTCACAGGACAGGGAAAATCAAGTTCTTCAAGCCAGTGATGGTTCCCCGCAATGTACAGCCTGCTCCAGATGCAATTTTGAAACTCATCAAGTGTAGTTGCCAGGAATGTAAGTCTGCTAGATGCTCTTGTTCACAGGCAAGGCTCCCATGCACCATGTTCTGCAATTGTGAAGAGGCAGGTACATGCCAAAATGATAATACCAGGATAGTAGAGGATGAGGAGGATGAAATACCAGGGCCACCACATGATGAGTAGATATATTGTTGTACACTTTGAAGTAAGTTTGTATTATAAATTGATACTCTTCAGGCTGAATTAACTGTTCATGTCCTTCATTGTATTAGTTAATAAGTACTGGATATAATTAAATTCTAAAAGTTTTTGAATGGAGGAAAAAACATGGAAATTTCCCCCAAAAATCATTTTTTTGTCCATTATTGTCAAATAAATGAATTTATTATTAATTTAGCTTGTTTAATTGATTGATGAAACTATGCATGTAGTTTGTACATACTTCAGGGAGCATTTTGGTGCAAGAATTGTCTTCCTACTCCTATTATTTATTGAATTATGAGCTGAAATATGATAATGGTTCTTTTGGGGATAGGTCATGGCGGCCATCTTGAATTTCTCAAAACCCTCAAGGGTTACAGCTTGGCACTCTTCGGATTTGGATTCTCCAGGGTCCAAAGGTATAAAATCAGTAAAAAACCATTGTGGGACCTTCAGAGCCGGGTTCACCCCCTTGGCTGCTGGACTAATAGAGTGACTGGGTGCTTTTCGCCTCTTGCAGAACCCAGCTGACAAGTATATAGTGCATTGATTTCGGTTGCAGTCAGCCATTAGGAATTGTCCCGTATAAACCTTAATGCGGTAAGATCAGAAACAAGTATCCGATTCAAACAGGGGGATGTTTTTTATTTAAACATTGAAAACGTCCTTTGTGAACAGAGTGAAAGTGTAGTTAACTAGTATGGACTGTAGAGTAGCTCATCTCAACTCTATAACTTCCCTATATTGATTTCTTGCCGTTTAGACTTACTTATTGTTTAGATAACTTTAAACCAGCATTTGTTTCTCTGAATATTACATTAGCATTTTACCAGCTTTCTGTATTCATGGGTCTGTCTGCAATCTGAAATAAAGAGGCTTTCTGCTGTTTCATCACGCTGGGAATATAATCTGTATCCAATTTGATGTTTGTCGGAAGGCCATACAACACCCTCTTTTTGCATGGTGTTTGTCAGTACAATACAGCAATTGACATTGACCAATTGCGTTTTGAAAGTAGAATAGCAGATGCCTTTTAACCAAAAGTATGCTTCCCCATAGTTTATTTGTTCTTGTGTGATGAACAGTTGTTAAAATGGCGCTCTGCTCTTTTAAAAGCCCATGGTTATCCAATGAATGTAACTTGGTTCAATGCAGTAATATCTAAATTGTTTGGTCATAGCGAAAAAAATGCACAATGAAGTCCGCAAATAGAAGTAAACGGTTTAAATGGGATGAGGGCATCAGAAGCGCACGGTATTATTGCAGCTGTAGTTGGAAAACCAAACAAGAAAACAAACGTAACCACTCGGTGTTATTCTATTCATTCTCTCAATTCCCTATTTAGGACTATGATATCAGGGCAGTTAATCGCAATGCCATTTATAATATAGCATAGTATGATACAGATATTGGATATACTATTATCTAAATTCCATTGAATGTGTAACATTATAGTATGCGTTCTTTTGGAAGGTTGCAATTACTTCACAGTGAAATGCAATATTATCAAGCGATGAGTAAGCTTGATACTATAGGTTGGCTATTCCATCTGTATTAATTCCATCATTAGAATTACTATAATTTAACCCCATTAGAACAAAAATCGACAGGAAATGGTGATGCATAAGCAGGTTACGTTCTGTTATCTGGGTATAATGCATACTTTGATGTGAGGGCATAACGAGTACCTGTTCACATACATGTCAACGACTTGCCTTCCCATAATATTTTTATGATGGGTTCCCATTCCAAGGTACAGAACTTTCCCCGTTTGCGTGGCACTGATGGATGTATTTCTTACTGAATAGGTCCATAACCAAATCCACATCCCATAAGAGCAGGGAGCTAAACAAAAATAAATGGACAATAATTTTAGGGAGACGTGTGCAAAATGATAGAAAAAGAATTATGACATGATGCTTAGGATGCACTTAATTGATCATCCATCACTAGGGCCTTTCGATCGGCAAGAACAAAACCAAGGGCATTTCTTTTCGTGTTGGTTTGTGAACGCGGCTTTAAGCGATTCAAGCATAGTTCGCCGAATCAGCCACTCCATGGCATGCCCCATGCCCTGGATGGTTCCAGCCTAAGGCTGGTACTGCCTTATTAACCCGAATTGACCCCAGGGGTGTGATACCATCCAAGGGTCATACACTCCTCTCTTTCTACCCCTAATCTCTTCGCGCCGTGTAGAAAGAACTAAGCAGTATAATATGCGGAGACATTTATCTAAAACTATCTCACTTCAGTCTTTTATCCTGGGTGGAATCGGATATATACCATATACATGGACATAATTTCTAGATTTTTTCTAGAGAAATGCTTTTCTCGTGAAGGTTTCTTAGATGCATCAGTTTAATTAGCTTCCAAGAGTGAGTGAGTGAGTGAGATCGGTTGCTTTGCGCCCTTATCAACACATTTAATATGGTTATATCAAGGGCGGGAGAGCTGAGAGGGAGGCAGTTTATGATCATACCCAGGTAATAGAAACAGAGAAGAAGGGAGAGAGAGGCAGAGAAAAGAGACAGGAAGGCACGTTATGGTCATACCCAGGACCAAAGCTTCCAAGAGTAGTAATACATTTATATACTGCATTGTATTGTGAAAAGCCAATCTTGGGGGGAATGGTGAAAACCTTTAATATGTATATTTAACTGATCAGCTTAGAATTAATGCCGGATTTATTCACTGTATTCAAATAGGAACAGAATCGACTTTAGTTGAGGATTTCGTCTACATTTACATAAAACCATGTGCACTAAATGGTTTAACCCTAAGCACTGAATTTCAAACCTTTAGTTGTTATGATTACAAT
The DNA here is from genome assembly GCA_942159475.1 of Sthenelais limicola. Classification (NCBI taxonomy): domain Eukaryota; kingdom Metazoa; phylum Annelida; class Polychaeta; order Phyllodocida; family Sigalionidae; genus Sthenelais; species Sthenelais limicola. The sequence goes on from OW804100.1 coordinate 31,002,275, forward strand.
GACAGAAAGACTACAAAATATAAACAGCTCCTGATTTCTCTTCACTCTATCTAGCGTTCAAAATCAGCAATTGCTCGGACGATTTGGCAACCAAGAATCCATGAGATTACCCGAGTGGGCAGCCGATATTATTGACTTATTTCAAACACTGGTATCTGATGTCACATCATTGGAATTACATGGCAGTCTGTCGTTAAAACCAGTTCAATGGCCCCCTCTTGTAACCAGCAGCCACCCATCATCTTAGCCTTGATTTATGCGAACTCGCTAACAAGAACAAGGGCAATAACTATTGATCAATGGGTGGGTATCTACCCAATTGTCCTTCTTGGACCACCCAAAATATCCCCCTCGAACATCTTATGGTTTGGTTCCTCCATTTCTCAACTGCATGCCTCCTCCTCGTTCATGCGTATGGGATAAAAATGATATGGGTAATAGGAATAATCTTCTAGCTGTCGGGGAGTTAGCCTTTGGGGTATACTTAAAGGACATGCTTTATTGCCCATATTTTATTGCATGACACCAGGGGATACTAAAACAAGCCTGACGGAAAAATTAGCAGTGCGCTTGCCTTGAGCCGATTCCATTGGCAGTACATAAAAGGGTGTATCGGATGCAGGTCCCATAGTACCTATAATGCATTGTTTGATTCCATCTACAGTACTCCACGATGTATTGCCTTCCATGGCGATATTTGTTGTATTATGTATTATATCATCGAATAGTATGCTCTACATCAGTTTATCTATATATTTAGAATGAATTCATCGCTATCGATCCCTTGTATCTCGGAAAAGCCTAGGTGGATCATCACTACACATCAATCAAGTGCTCGACCTTTTATAATAACTCTTCATGGAGTCGAATGCTTTAGTATTTCGGTATCACTGCTATATTGTCTTATTAAACAGCAAATATCGATTCTATTTTGCATTTCGAGTGCATATATAATATGCGACAGAATCCTTTCAATAGTTCTGCTTGAGAATCTACATTTCAGTGATACTATTTATACGTACTGATATTGTTCCCTTTTACCTCGATGGGCAGATGCAATATTTTTCCTTGAACAGTTAAAACCTTGATATCTATACACTTGAACCGATAGACTGTGATGTCATACCCGATTTGGATTCTGGTGTGGGTACATTTATCGATCGGATATACGTGCACAGTAAAAAGGGTTGCACTCATGCCTTTATATAAATAATGACGCCGTGATTGCTAGTTGTCAAAAGGAATTGAACAGTCCCACTAAGTTCTTTTTTAAAAAAAAAAGTTGCTTTCATTTGGTGATGACGCATGGATAGGTTCAATATATTAGATTTATGAAAAGTGGTTTTGCATAAACTCCTCCTTATTGCCGATTTCACTTAATGATTTCCACCCCTTGATTTCCAGTATTCATTTCACACCCCTTCGCTTACCCTCGCGACTTCCAAACCAATCACTCATATATAATCGATTTTACCATCAATTTACATTCAAGGTCGGCACTGACCTTCCAATTTTGCCATCTATCTCCATCCGCTCTTTTTATTATATATGCCCCTACCACAACCATAACTGCGCACCCAGTCTTGCCCTTGAGTGGACCCTTTCATTCGATGGGCATTGATAATACAATATCAGTTTTGCCATTCGCCCACACACCCATCCATCCTCCACTTATCTGATTTTTGTTCCTTATTTATTGTCTTCCATATAAGAACTATCTAGAATCCTCGTGCATCGTCGCGATACGGAATCAATGTGAGACATATAGGTTTCACTGCGACACCTCCGTGATTTCCTTTTGATTGCAACCGGAAGTAGTAATGTATTCGTTCGTCTGGATCCAATGTATGTCTTTTCCTGCGACGCCTTGTAGAAAAGCAATAAACGACATATCATACATAAGATCTGTCGTTTTTTATTGTCCCTGAGACCTGTGAATGAATTGAGTTTGTCTTGCGATTTATTGGTTGGTTGCTGACCGATTACTCGACACTTACTTTACGGCGAATAGTATACGCCGACGTGTACATATATGATATGATTCATACCACAGCATACATTACCCATCGAGCAATTTCCATACACAGTTCCTCCGGTCATGATTGGAAATCCTGCTTTTAAGAGCTCTGAAATCTGATGGAAGATGATTTCAGTAGATGCTGTGATATAAATCAATCAGGGCTATAACTATCCTTCGATTTATATGGCTCAATCGCTAGTTGATACATTCAAAAGTTTTCCGATGATACTACTGAAATATTAATTTCTGAATGTTTCTATTGATTTTGATATTACGCAATCACTTTTCAGTCATACCATTAAAATATCTTTCTGACGACTTCCTAAGACTTACAGCATGTTTTGTAATTGGCAAGCAAGGTAACAACAACCTTCTACAAAGAACCTAGAACCAGAACTCCATTGATGCAAGCCTCCTGTAACCCTTGGCTTTGTCAAGAAGCACTTTGGCATGGGCGTATTTGGGTGTCAGTAGCTGTTGGCGCCTTGATACATGGATACTGTAGAGTAATTCTGCGGGCTGCCAACTCATGCTTGTCTAACATGCTGAACTATTGATAGCTTGCCACCCCGGCTTTATTCATCCCCTGTGTCCCTGCCCTCTGGGAATCAGTGTTAAAGGAAAAAGCGCTCACATCCACATCAGTTACCAGACAGAGTAGCCCAGCTTGTATGTATGCACTGGAGAGAGAAGGCCCTGTAGATAGAATCTTTTGAAATAACTCCCAAGAGGACTCTTATGTATTCTATAGACATTTAGGGGCTGTTTGGAATCTGAAGTTTGCCTTTAATGTAATAATATATTGGCAGAGATGATATATTAGTTGAAACGTGAAGCGTGGAAGGATACAAAATCATCTCTCAAAGCCCTTATCCCAGCACTCGTATCTTCTCTTGCGTGTACAGTTGAAATACACTTCATTTGGTCCACATGATACTTCGTTAATGAAAGAGATTACTTTCTCCAACGCCGCCTCTCCTAGGAAATGCTAATGCATTTTAAGATGTTTTTAGGAGTAAGAGATAAACAGAGAAAGGGCGAGACTAGTGCCTACATCACTATATATTACAAGGGAGCATAGTGGGGAAAGCCAGAATGAGAGCCAAGGGGTCCACAGCAGGCAACCCATGTAGTGAATGCAGAAAATAACGACCATGTTTGGCCGTAAAGAAGTTTTAAAATTGTGTGGGAGTTAGTGAGCAGACTAGAGTGATACTGTAGATCAAAGATAGTGGTCGCCGTTATGCCTGTAAAGGGGATTGTTTGACAAGTACCAACTGCCAAAAGGAAATAACTGTGTTAATGTGATGAATGCCATCTCTGCATTGCCTTGAGATCATTTATAGTAACTTGTTCCTGTTTCAGCTGTTGATTGTTTGGCTGAGTCGTTATGAAACAATTGTTAGGTAACAATCCTAGGACATTCACCAGCCTTATCTGAATTTTTAGAATATTTTGTCCACTTTTTAAATTTCGCTTTTGTCATAGTTGAAAGGCCATTTTATTCCACTTATATGAATATGGGAAAAGTGTATCAATTAGGATATATTTACTTTCAGGGCCTTATTAATTATTTAGTCCTGCCTTACAGAAGCTGGTTTATTTAGGCATGTAAACGTTCATTTTGAGGAGATGACTAAAAGTGAATCATAATTGAATGGGGAGAGGATGGGCATTGATTATCAAATAATAGTCCTAATTATTACAAATACTATGAACAAAAATACCATGAGCAAATACAGCAACAGCAAATACATCAAATGAAATATCCACTAGACTAAGGAACATTGCTACTATTTAAACATTTAAATCGATGCCAAATTTATAAATAGCTTTTATCCATCCTTAACTATATAATATTATAACTTAAAATCCTTAATGTATGACTGGTTTTGCTGATGGTTTTTAGACTGCGATTGGAAATGTAATATTAAGACATTCCATGATTAGTGTCCAGCTTTATTAAGGCAGGGGTTAGAGTAAAACAATGCGCAGGAAAAGAATAATCATCCAATCCCTAACCCATTCCTCTCCACATTCCTTAATGAAAGAGAAATATTTTCCATATAATCCATGTGCCAAAATACACTTAAAACTTCAGGAAAGGCGGGTGAATGTCCTAGTTGGTAAATGTCCGGGATGGTAGATGTCCTAGAGGGGTAATGTCCAGGTTGGTAATTGTCCAGGGGGTAAAAGTCGGCGGGGAGATGTCCGGCGGGTAAATGTCCGACGGGTAGCTGTCCTAAAACCGAAAAATATATATGCTTAATTCAATCTAAGAAGGAACACCGTCTGGCTATAAGCTTGACATTTTCCTCATTTTTGTTTCTTCTTAGGTTTACAGCCTCTTGTGATACACACACACTGCATGTCACAAATGTATGTAATTTGGCGCTGTCGTATCATCTGCATGTATATATGTATATGATAATAATGTAAGTTATTCAATAACTTAACTGTTTTAGTTTCTATAACAAACAGTCTCGACATCAGATAAGACTCCATTTTTGCAGGGATTCCCATCATAAGACATAGACAAAATATTGAATGCAGATGTTCTTGTATTGTGTTTTGGCGTACATGGCGAGCACCTCCTCCCAAAGTCTGCATGATGCGTTATTCAACATAGGGAAAGTGTCAGATAGGCCATGAAATGAAGCACTTCCGGTCCTGCCAGGAAGCTGATTACTCTCTGTGAGGCCCCATTTATCCTGCCAACAGAGAGCAGCAACTACCAAATAGAACTGCTTGCCCCTCCTAACGGAGGAAATAGAAACACTAAAAAGAGGGCTGACTATTGGCAGATGATTATGTATCTTTAACCTGACTAGCCAGATCGTTGAATTATAGTTACAGATAGGAGACGTTTGTGGAGGCTAATATACTAGTAATTAATTTGGTCAGCTTTTGTTACTATCGAACACGTTAGCATCAAGGACTTGTGTATGTTACTATCCTAAATGAAAGCAAGTGCATATATATATACAATCATGTGGTATATCATGAAGTATATAGGCGTCTATATATAGAAGAAGGAAGCTTTTCCATGCAGGCATTAGTCGGTTTGGATTGCAGCTATTCCAAGAATACCTCGACAACGTTTGCTACTCTCTCCGAGTGATCTTTAAGTGAACAAAGAAATGGGTCTGCTTGGTTTCAGGATGCCACCCCGGTCAAAACGACAGTGAGCATGTGCCTACAATCACGGTCCCTTTGATCCTTGTTCTGAAGGGTTGTCCGGTTCTCAATATCCATATATAGCTTAGTGCATGGCCATGTAGGCAGCAAGGATTCCTAGCAGTGCCACATTTGTATTGCATGATTGCTTATACAATTGCAAATGTCGTATAATATTTATATCGGACCAACCTACACATGTTGGCTGTTAGAATACTTATTGGGCTTCATTGGAAATTCACCTGCAACATATTTCAAGAGGTTAGGTTCTACGCTTACAAGACTAATCAAACTAAAAGATTATATATTTGGTCACGGAGGTAGACAAAACAAACCACGCTATGGTGAAGATTAGGGCATAGTCTGCAAGCCTTACACTCTACAAACTCAGGTTACAGGTCGAGTTACTATATATGATTTATAATTATAGAAAGTAATTGAGTATTTTATATTTCCTCTTCCCTAGCATGTCCTCTTATATAATATGAAATATGAATTAAATGTTATTCCACTGAAGACCCGCCCCCCCCCCCCCCCTCTATGTTTGAAAGGATTTATTTTCTTTCGTTTCTAAGCGTATACTCATGAATCGAATAAGAGTACTACAAAAGGTCAAGTGTGAGATAGATGATAGGGCTTGAATGCCTATGCATGTCCGGAACCCATTACCTGCACTAATATAACGGAAAGGGGGTATCTCGCAGCAATAAAGAGGGTTGTTGCTTACCCCTGGTTATACATCGTATACTGTAAATTGTCTGCTTAGCGGCTTTTCTTCTTTACACACAATGGAGCGCAGCAGTCTCATTTGACAACATTAATACCAATGTCAAACATTAATATTTAAATGATTATTGAATGACAGATGTGTGTGTACTTCTCTATACCAAACGATAAGAGATTTTCAATTCAATTCAATATATTCTTTATTTGTATCTAAATATGTCGTACAAATAGGAGCCATGTTTCAGAAAAGAAATCCTGGTCTTCCAGCATGGTCCTTGACTACTAGGTTGGATAATTTTTTAGTAGTAAATATAATTTCCCACTCGTTACGTTACAATATTGTCCAGTTATCTCCATAACTATATGGTGGGGGGGGGGGGGTGTCATCAGTAGACTCCGAAATGCCACCTCTTATACTATTGGAACATCACAACAGTATGAGCGTACGCCTATGGATAGGGGGGTATTTATTCAAATACAGCATACCAAAACACCTGGAGACGCAACCCCCATTATGAAGGTTTCAGGGTCCTTATTACTATGTATAAGCCTTGATCCGCTCTAGACGAGGTTGTCTATGAGCAACCCACGACACAGCCTCTCCTTTCCATCCCCCTGACTGGCATAAACATCAATCCTAGAGCTTCTCACGAGGCGAGGCGAGAACCCTTTTGAATGTCGGAACTGGCATTGACAGCCATTTATATGTAGAAAACGGTGGTCCACGTATCAGCTAAGCTCTCATCCTTACCTGTATGGGGCTTGGTCAACAGTAAAGCAGCGATGCAGGCACAGTACTTAACTGTGATTCCCCCTACTGCCTTGTTATTTAATCTGGATATCCTACTCTGTTTAGCGATTTTTTCTCTCATCTCTTTGCATATAACTACATGCCATTAGGGCTGTTGATCCTGAAGCATCCAATTACTGTATTTTACTTCGAATTTATCGATTTTGTTGCATCCATTTATAACAATAAATACGTATGATGTTTCATGTAACATGCAGCCTACGTACGTTAGATACTATGCCTATGAATTATGTATTATCCCAATACTGTTCATTTATATGGTCCCCTTCAGAATCACTGCTAAAACAGGGATCGCGTAATAACATTTGTGCTGCTTGATAGTTATCAAAACTAGCTATTATGCATAGCAAATAGAACTAAAATGGTTTCCATTTCGCACGCACCATTTACCATTCATCCATTTCTATACTTGCTTGAAGTAATTGTGTCTATTCCTAGTAGCATGTAGTTTACTATATTTGATAATGATTGATCAAACTGGAAGGGTTACCAGTGACACTTCATTGTCTCTGTGTTATGGGAAATAACGAAGTTTATGGGTTATTAAATGAAAAATCACATTAGAGATAGATTTGTTTCATGAAAGAGGCACCACTACTGCCAAAGGGCCATCCTTTAATTCCCCGCTGGCAAGTGTTCCAAGAATTCCATCTTCTTCCTGTCTTATCTCATCATGGTTACCATGGAAACCATCAATATGGTCGCCTCACCTTATTCCCACCAATGAGAGCGGAAGTAGTACTCCAGGGTACCGTGAGAGGGCATTTTGTGTGGTGCTGAGGTCAAGAGTTAAAGGACATTGGTTTATGACCAGGGAAGGTCCCAACCTCTATGGAAGTCAACAATTCAATGCTTTTGCTCCTGGGTCGTTCTTCTACCATATTCTCTGATTCTCCAGAGACCACTTTTCCATATATTTGTGGTGTGATTATAGAATATGTATACATATTTATCTATAGGTCCTGTACTTACAGAGTACATTGGGAGAATTTGTATAATGTCCATTGGCTCCCCTAGAGGATAGCATAACTTAGATGTTAGCTATTGTTTGTTACAAAACTCAGGTTTCTATGATAAATTGATTTTCAGAATGTCATGATTTTCATTGGCTCCCTTGAAAACAATTGCTGGCATCAATATAGTCTGAATGATTATTCTAATCTTTAGAAATCCGATCGATTTCTGGAAGGGAATTATTCTAGGGTAGATAAAGACTGAGGAAAGAGGAGAAGCAATCGGAGTCATCCATTCCGATATATCACCATTTACGACCGACATTCCTTTTCATCTCTTCGAAATTTCTCTCAAACGCTGGGTAGTTCTCAGGCTGGGCTTTCATTCCATCCTCCTGTTGGCTAATTCTACAGACATTTGCATATCCTATTGCGAGGTTATATGAGTTATTTGATGACAGTATGGCGTGATTCTAATTTTGCTAACATGGTCTGCGGCCATAAAGTCAACATATGATTAATGTAAGCCTCCATCGATTGCCTGAGATCACGGTATTTTACTTCATAATGATCTGAACTTGAATGCAGAATTTAAGCTGATACACCGCCGAGAAAAACGATGGTGGATAGTTTTTTTTAAAATCTGAATATTGTAAATCAATGAGTAACTTTTTAAATAGTGAATGATGTTGAGGATCTCCTATACCTAACTCACTGTAACTGGCACCATGATCAGTTTTGTCTTAAATAATTATGAGAAATAGATTAACAAATATATTGTGCATTTCGAATGAATGTTTCTACTAAAATGGCCTTTGGGGATTTTACTTTAATTTGTAATTATTGATTTATCATGCAGGCCCCCTCGCGACTTCCTTATTCAATCATGATGAATTCTGTGAGACACATTCGGGTTCAAATAACTCATATGATATGAATGTTATCGATACTTGGCAATGCACCTTTGCACTTAAATCTGATGCATAAGCATGTCGACCTTTTTGTCTGCAACCGACTGTAACTGTACTTAATTTGGACAAATAAAAGATTATCTATTCTATTCTATTCTATTCTAAACACACTTTCTCTGTTGGTCCTGGGTATGACCATAAAGTGCCTTTATGTCTCTTTTCTCTGTCTCTCTCTCCCTTCTTCTCTGTCTCTATTTCCTGGGTATGATCATACACTGCTTCCCTCTCAGCTCTCCCGCCCTTGATATAACCATATTAAATGTGTTGATTAGGGTGTAAAGCAACCAATCTCACTCACTCACTCATTCACTCACTCACTCACTCACTCACTCACTTTCTCTGAATGTTATGTGGTGTCACAATACTCCCGCTGGTATGTACTAACTTTGTGCATGCGCTTACCAAGTACCGCGTATTGACTTCATCCTCTTGTTTTGCAGTGGGTGCGAGTGGTATGCCGCTTGTGGCGGTGCTTCGCCAAGGCAATATGTCTGAAGCCAATGAAGATATTTTGCCCCAACATGCGCCGCACTGCAGATCTGGAAAGCTATCTGACTGCATTCCTCCTACTCCTCATCTCCCTCCTAATACTCTACCTGGTCTTCGGCGGTCACAGGCCTGATGTCACTGACATGAGTTTCATCGATCCCGGTGAGATCATTTGTTTACTATGTATTGCCCCAATTTGATTTACATTACCATTTGTTTACTTTGTATTCCTCCAATATCATACTTATTAACATTTATTCATTTGTTTGAGCTTAAGACTGATGTCAATGTATAGCACGTATTGTTTTGGCCGTGAATAATAACACTTTGATAAGATATGATTTGTCTAATACTAATTATGGGAATAATTCTTCGGAGGGCAATACTCGGCATCTAAGTTCCATGTGACATCAATATTATTAGATTCTTCACTCTGAAATTCACTATCTCGTCCCAAAATAAGATTTTGCTGCTTGATGAATTCCTCGAAGTATCCCAAATATCCTCTAGATACTTCCCAGAAATCACAGAATGACATCTTCATGTATTTATCTAATATTCACTTTATATAAGACCACTATGACTGAGCAAGCAGTGTATTGATTATATTGTTAAACTAAGAAGAAATTTGTTACTGATGTAATAATTTAGTAAAAGGAGTTTTTGTTTAAAGGCCAGCCATGAAAACCTGCAAGTGAGCAGAGGGCTGCAACCTATTCTGATACTTTTCAACTATGAAACTTTAATGATATTGATTTGAAATAAAAGTATTATGATAATAATTTTGCTTGCAGTCGGGGGTCACCAAGATGACAGAGCTGCCCTCGAGCAAGAAATTCAGATGATGAATGATCTTGAGCATGGTCAAGTAGTCCAGGCCCACATGGACGTTCCTCATAACAAGAAGCTTACAGGGAGGTCCCACGTGCCACCAGACACCAAACGCAATCCTGACGACGATATGTTTGATCCTGTGAAGGTGGGCAAGTTACCCAGGATTCTGGGAGGTGGTAAAAAGGAGGTGGACTATCAAGTTGACGAGAACGATCTCCATGGTTTCGTGGGCCCTGAGCGAGTTTATTTTTACAACCATGAAGAGGAACCACTGCACGACGATGCTGCGAGGAAAGCTAGAAAGGAGATTAAACTCATGCGCAAACTGGAGGATGAGGAAAAAAACGAAGATGCTATCAAGCCTGACGCCGTTGATGAACCAGGATTCCATGGTTTTGTTGGACCAGAAACAGTGATTGAATATGAACACGATGACAAGTTTGTAAATAAAAGGAATAAACAAAGATTAAAAAAAGCCAAAGATGAGCTCCTCAAGCTCAGTGCTGATAAGGCAAAAGTTGGAAAAACAAGAAAGAGACGCAGCTTGCCACCACCGTCAAGATCGCTGCAAAGTGCAGAAAGTCTGAGAAATCATTCCCGGGGCAAGAATAAATGCCAAGGTTGTCTCGTATATAATCTCTCTTCTCCTATCTACTCTTCAAAGACTAACTTTGATTGCATTAAATTGTCTATTGAACCAAAACCTCCCATATGTCTTCATGACAATCGTAAAGATGTTCACATCTCTCAGACGCTCCGGCGAGATGGCAGCTGGGAACCTCACATTGTCCAGGCCCTCCAGCAAATTCTAGAGAAGAACCCTGGAATAGGAGTGGTAGATATTGGTGCCAATCTCGGTGTTTATACCTTGGTTGCAGCTGCTATGGGCCATCCAGTCCTTGCTGTAGAGCCGTATGTGGACAACATTATACGGCTGCAAAAAGCAGCACAATTAGCCAACACAACCAACAAAATAATACTCCTCCAAAACGTGGTATCAGACACTCGTGGCATTACACGCCTCAAGCTTAACCAGGACAATCAAGGCGGAGTGGCCATTTTACCTAACTCCCATGACTGTTCTCACGGCCATAACAAATTGCTCTGTGGTCCAATGGTTTCTAAGATTACGATGGATGACCTAGTAGACTTTGCTAATTTCACAAAAGCTGTGATTAAGATAGATATCGAGGGACATGAGCATCGCGCATTTCGACATATCAGCCGTTTCCTACGCGACATCTATGTGCCTTTCATTGTGATGGAGTGGCAGAAGCTGCGGGACTATTACGGCAGCCAGATCGACCAATCAGAAGACAAAGACCTAACGTGGGAACTAGTCCGCCACCTGACGAGCAATGGTTACCAAGCTAGCTCTCTCGTCACTGGCAAGGTTCTCGATATTAACTTCTGGTATGGTTGGCCAGATGACATCATTTGGAAACACGAACTTCGTGATTTTTTTGTAGAAAAGAAACCATAAATGCCAGTATCTGGTGATCGGTCATGTATACATAATGAATCTAAAACAACCTTTGTTTTTGTTGAATTTTAGCCTCCTCGTACCTTCCATCATAGATATATTATTGTACATTGGATTTTATCTCCTTAACTCTTAACCATCTCCGGCAGTATGGAGCCATTTTAACCAAGTCAAACTGGTATTATACTACGTCTTTAAGATTTCATGTATTCTTTCGCATGAGGTTCCCTATCTTAGCATTTATGAAATAATTATACTTGTTGATTGAGTTATTTGTTCAATTCCTTTTTACATCTCTGAAAACCCAACCCTGAGTAAGCTCGTGACTCTGACTAAATGATATATAGGGCATCATTTTATTATTGGATGTTGTCTGATCAAATGAAAATGAGGGGGAGAGGAAGCATTAAGATTTAAATAGAAACTTACGCAATACATAGCTATCTGGCTTTTTGAACTTTGATTTTTTTTAAGTCTTTATTCAAAAACACCTGCCATCTGGGCGTCTACAATGCTAAAGGGACTAGTCCACTAAGCCGATTCTCATGCGATTCTCCCAGAATTTAGTGCAAAAGAGTCCTCTGCGGCGCAAAATCTCATGAGAATCGGCTTAATGGACGAGGCCCTTTAGACAATTACTAAACAAGAACGTATAGCATTTCCCCGTCTGACAATTTCCATGAGAACCATTCAAATATGGAGGCCAAACATGTGTTAGTCCGGCGCTCAAGAAGGAATACATCCAAGGTGACAAAAAGAAATCCTATTTTAGATTTTCTTAATGTAGTTGGTACTGTGGACACTTTGAATTTGTTTATACCATTATATCTAATTTAATTGTTGCTGTGGTCGTGGCAATTTCATCCGAAAGATATATTTGAGAATTATTGTTTTTACTTTCAACCAAATCTGATATAAAACGTGAAGCTATATATATAGTTATACATACCTTGATTGCAAAAGAGGTCTATAGTTCTGGTGTTATGTACCCTTAGTTACATACATTCCATTGTTTTTCATTACTGGCGAGTTTATAATGTTATGACAATACTTCATTTAATGGCCAAATGTCCTTTTCTTGACAGAAAAGTGATTTTTAGACGAGATCACATTTTTCATATACCAATATATCAGATTTCCGTTTATACCCTCGGTCCTCTCATTTCTCAGGTGGATTAGTCCTATTTTATTGTACAGCATGTATAGACAATTAAAGATGCTTTATGTGTCACGTTTAATCTTGTTACCCGAAGCCTGTTATACCCAAAATTATGTTAATCCCTGGTGGACTTTGTGTTACCGGTATGACTTCATCGATTTTTATTGTGAATTGCAGCATCCCGCTATCGAAAGTTTAATTGACTTATATACAATTACGCCAAATTAGTTAGTGTCGAGACGAACATGCCAATATTATGGACGTGTTGTAGCAAATACCATATTGTCAACATTTGCTTAAGTTACCAGACGCCAAAAACAATGCATTTAGATATTTGGATTTGAGTGGCACCATTACTCAGCTGGTGTCGATAGTAATTCTCCTTGTTTTTATCGTTCTTCTGATAACGGGAATATAAAATAAGTTTTATCTCTTATTTTCCGTTCCTTTTCTCAGGTGTTCCTTTACAAGAGTCGATTATTGATAACCTTATATATTATGTAACATGAAGAATATATCATGCAACAGAGTCTACTTATAATATAGATTTTGGGCACCAAGATGTTCAGTGAGTGATTCTAGTCATATCAAACGTACTTTGCGGTAGAGTTATTGTTGGTGTTGAAATATGAGGGGTAAATTTACTAACTACCAAATATACATCAGTGTTTATATGCAAGATGGCAACTTCAAATAAGATAACTTAGCACATGTAAAGGGTTATTCCCTAATTAATTATCCAAATTCAGTGACCCTTACAAGAATGAATTGCTTAGATTTGATCAATTAGGCGCAGTCCTTTAAAGGATACTTTAATCTACCGATCTTGGTTTTTTTCTGCTTGAATGTTCTAAACATAAAGCCAGCCTCATTCGCCTTTCGTCCCAAACCCTGAGGATTGTTCATACTAATGCTATTGCTTAGTTATTACAAGTTCATGTTATCCCTTTGTCAGCCCATAAGTCTTGCCTTCTTCTGGAATATGTAAATTTTATATCAGTAATGTATGGGTTTCAGCCATGACACATTAATTAAATTAAACATTAAGGTTGCGTGTATTGTAAATAGGCGAATATCCATTAAGGTTTTGCATTCTGAATTAATTCCATTGTTCCGAAGATATTAATATCACTGAGGTAATTAGCATGATGCGTGTATTAAATATTTTATTGGAATGGTGACTGAATAATAGATTATACGCATTCAAGCATTCACTCATTTATATAATTGAGGAAATGGATTCCTTGCCATATGTATACAGGATTATTTATTGACAAATATGGAGCAATAACGCAATATCTACCACTAGTCATATCCTATATATAGTTACGGCGTTATTATTACCAAATATATTGTCCAATGTTGGTCGTTACACATATTGATTGTTTATGATAGAATATGTTATGTTTTGCTGTGAGAGAGAACATACACTGCATGCATTGTACTACATCGAACCAAATCTCTTAAACTAAAATTAAAAAACTATTAGGTTCTTGAATAGCGGTATACGGTTTGTTACACCACCCTAGTGATACAGCCAACCCCCGACATTATCAAATGGATCGCTGGGATTGTGGTATTAGCTATTATTCTATACATGTATCAGTTCTGCCGCGATTCATCTCTAAATAGTTTGTACTGGTGAAACAATTAAGTGAATCAGATAATACAGCGGATCAAAAACTAGAATGGAAGATGATGTACTTTTGTACGTGGCTTATTTCTAATTTTCACCGAATTTTGTATACCCTACACTGGTGAAGCTATGTATACACAGGTTGTCAGATTACCAATAGGGTCAGTTATTAGATAGGTGGGATGAATCATCCTCTTATTATATGATCACACTCGTATAGAAAGGAATTGGGTAGTTTTTGATGTGTTCATTTATAACTGTTATAGATTATGTAGTGTGTAACAACATGCAAAAATATTTGTCATTATGCAAATGAGCTTCCAATTCTTAATGTATGACACCCAAATTAAATAGTCATGGTATATTGTGTTGGTTGTGCATCTGGGGAAAAAAATGCTACGATTGATGCACGATGCCAGCATAATCACTCTCTGTTTTTATTACATGTATCGTAGAGCTGATACGCCAGGACTACAATCTTTAGTCAAATCGTATGCCAAGGTTGTCTCGCCCATAATCCCTAGGGTGATTGCCAAATCTGTGAAGGTTCCTCGCAAGGGCATGCAGGTGTATTCCGTTCATTACTCGAAGTCAATTAGATCGCATCGGTCCTTGGCATGTACAACAGATTATTCATTATGAAATCGATATATTATATATCATTCGTATTGCCTAGCACCCCCGCTCGCACCTCTAAAACTCCAGCTTCTATTTGTAAGAAAGTTCATGTTTGGTTAGTTTATAAATTTGCCTAATTATATCTAAATTGCAATATTTTTTTAATAGTTGCAACGCACTAATTAAGATACAGGTTAAACCTTATATTATAACTTATTATCTGCTTTCGTTTATGCATTCAGATTGTGTTTGACAATAAAAAATGGAACCAATTTTAATACAAACCCACAAGGATCGTTTGTCCTTATCCCTTAAATCTTTTAGCCCCATAATTCCTTTATTCTACTGATGCCAAGTATCCATTGTATAAACCCTGATGTCCCTGTGTTTTGCGACAAAATAAGGCCACCGATATTATTTGATCCGACAAATATACCTACCATGGAGTTTTCTCCATTACTTGGATCTGAGATGTTGAATGTGTTATTGAACTGGAATACACTGCACATATCAAAGGTTTTGCCTGTTTTAAGTCGTGATAAATGTTTGCATTAGTGGGGAAAACATTTTCCCACCTGCGTCGTCATATAGTGTGAAGAAATAAATTGAATGGTAACAGAGCATGGTGGTATGATTTTTTCTCAGTCCTGTGTTATTATTTTTCGTCCGACGTATGTACATGTGTACTGATTTCTTTTGTGTTCCGATGCTGATTTAATGTACTATTAATTTGGTATATGCCATCGCAGCTGTGGCACAGAATATATAATTATGAATGATTTGTCAAAGGGGGCCCTCTGGAAGATCCATGGTTTCACAGAAGAGAGGCACCCTTTTTTGGCATACATACATACATACATACATACATATACATGCATACATACATACATACATACACATACATTTGGGAAGTTATAATCCAATGGCGTCAGAGCAATTGCCTCAGTGAATCCACTATTTATGTACATGCCAAACAAGTCATATGCAGTGGAATTGCTTATGATTGAGGGGCCATCATTTCTAGAATAAACAATAACTACCCAAACACATGTAATGCACTTGTCAATTGAATCCCCCACCCCCCCACCCCCGGGTACGTAGGGGAATGGTAGGGGAATGTCTGAGAAAACATTCCCCCACCCAGGCGGAGATTTCCCTTAGTTGACAGCAATATCAACTTGAGGGTGGGGGAATGTCCACCATTGCCCACTCTGTACCTTGGTTCCCAAGAGAGATTTGATGGTTTTCAGTGTGCATGGGCTTGCCTAGGCTAAGTTCCATACTTCCAAACCTCCCCCAATATTATATACACAAAGAGTGTCTCCTTTGAACCTGACAGGGATTTGGCACCCCCTATATAGTGTTTCAACAGTGTCAGGCTTGAACTAGTCTTGCTGAACATGATGTGGGACTCTTTTTCCATGGTACCCTATACTAGAAATGTCTAGATCCTTTAGTGTTGGGGTTAGTGTTAGGGTAGGGGGTTAGGTTAGGTGTGGGGGGTTAACTCATGGGAGGGAATTGTGATGTGTCACAGGAAAATGAGTCACAAGTCACAAGAAAATGATTTTGAGATATCATCATATTTGAAAAGATGAGATCAAGTGGATTCTAATGATAGTAAACAGATGGACATGTAATAAGTATTTTAAGTTGAATGTTTTTATTTTTGAAAGAAAAATGGTTTGCAATATTTCTGGGTGGACATTTATGAATAAAGTAGCTAAATATCCATATAATATACGGGAAGAGCGATTTCTACGAAAAGAGGTAGAAAAGAGGGGTTTCTTCAGGTAGAAAAGAGGGGTTTCTTTATGTAGAAAAGAGGGGTTTCTTTGTCTCACATGTTCTTGGAATTTGTTGTTTTACAAACCATTTGACTCATCTGTAGAGTTCTGTCCACCCTCTCTGGAGGACGTTGTATATGGTTTGTATAGGTATCTAGGGTGAAAGTGTCATTTTGAAGCCTTTTCGTTTTGAGGGATGAAATCCTCAAAATACTTGAGTCGACCCCCATCATGCCAATCACTGATTAAATCATAATTAAGGGTTTGGGAGAGAAAAACAGGTATGAGAGACAGTGAATCGGAAATGGGGTTGGGACAGAAAAACAGGTATGAGAGACACAATTGCTAGTACTCTATGATATGACCCTAGAAATGAATATATATATATATTTAATACGCTGTCTTAACATTTGGTAATGTATTCATGTTATGAGCAGGGCTAATATATAAAATATTCCAACAAAAATATCCTATATATAAGTCACTTTGAAAAATATCAGTTTTGCTACTTGTGACTCATTTTCCTGAAACACATCACAAATAATATTATACACAAAATATTAATTGACATTGATAACTATGTGCATGCTCATTAAGTTGTCATGATTTAAGAAATACCGGATGTTATGTCACATACCATTCGCCACTTCCCTCAGACATAGAAAACTGTAGGCTATGTCATAAAACACTCATGATGTTGAGAATTAATATCTGATTAGGGAAAATTCAAAACAATATTTTCTCCAGCTCTACAAAGCTATGTCAAACAAAAACACCATTTGTAAGACTTTTCTGAAAATGGCCCTTATATTTTTGCAATAACAGTTTCTGTCTAAAAGAAATGTCTCCCGAAAAATGTGCCCCAGGGGGTCGGGGATTTACAGGAATTTCTTGCCCTGGGGGGTCGGGGATTTCCTCAAATTTCCCAACAGGCCCAGGACATTCCCCTACCTACCCGGGGGTGGGGGGGTGGGGGTTGCAATTGACAAGTGCATAATCTGTTCCAGGTTAGTGATACCGATCGTATAAAAATGGCATGAATGTTGGATGTATTTTGTTAATGGTCACCATATTGCTCCGTATTTCTCTTGCCCCTAGTATGAATTGGGGCACCTGTCTTGATGTCTATACTAAGGGGATAAGTTAACATGGACAGTCAGCTCGCATGGGACATTTAATCAAATAAAAAGGAAAAGAAGAGGGATTCTCAAAATGCATGTACACACATGATCGTGGACTTTGTGGGTCATCTTGAATATGTGTACTCCTATATATTTGAAAGAAGGTTTTTGATTTGATGATCATCTAACCTACTGATATCATAAGATAACCCCGATTGCAACCCCACATTATCCACGTTCCCAACGGTGGTGTTTGTTCATTATCTATATCGTTCTTTTCTAGCTGTAGAGAAAATCATTTTCGCTATATATATATGATATACGTGTGTCGATTATGCCTTGTATCGGACCAGCAAAGGAGACACTAGTCAATGAAATACCCCCAATGTTTCTCTGTAACTGACTCTGTAATTCACGTTTCTGCAACAACAATGCTATGATAAATATTCCTGGAACTCTACCTTGTGTCATCTGTTACGAATAATAAGGTTTAAATAAAGCTTATTAAATTATAAAAAGAATTGGTTTAGTTCTGTTTGTATGGTCTCACTTGGTCAAGAGTTCACGATTAATCTTTCTTTGCAGATATTTGAGCAGGGATCTATAGCTCATGTCATTATGTGCCCCTTTTTTAAATAAACAAGGTACACATATATCAAAATTATCAGTTTATTCCTTCCGACATTCAATCAACGTGCATGTTTTGTAGTATGATATATAGGATAGTACCAAGGCACTTACAAGCATAGAATAGATACAGTCATACACAGTCATCTAACAGACACCATCACCAATTATCAGTGAAATCTACAACTAATTTCTCACTGGACGGTGTGACCGACACGGTTACAGTAGATCGGATTATATTAATGACTACACAATAAGTCAGTATGTCAAAACTTTAGAATTATATCGTTTTCTTTCTCAATATCTTCATCGCTTCACAATCGTTTGATCTTACCGAATACAAATATCCAAATGACAGAAAGCAAACCTGAATTCTCTCTTCGTTAAAATATCGTTAAAGCTTAGGTTTCAAGCATGAACGCACGTTAATGTTTGATTGTAACATTGAAATGCGTATCCCTCATCAGCAAGTAAAATTGTTATGGGTAGAAAGTGTCCAGCATTTTGTTGTTAACGGTCAAGAACGCAAATTCTCTCGGCAAGAATTCCTGTAGATTGGCCGAATGATATACAAAAAAAGTCTTATGCTCATAAAACAATGATCCCTGAATCATCAGGAATCCAACAGCGGTACATGGCATAAGACTTTGTAATAAAACCAGAATTCCCTAGTCAATGTGAATAATGATAACATACTGGAGAGACAAATAGCATGATGTCAATACAAGTAAATGGCACCAGTGAAAAGTTACTATTTGCCTATCATTTTAATCCATTGTAAAATTCGGATGCCTACTACCATATAAACCGAAAAATAAAGATGCAAGGGCATGGAAACAGATATGTTGGAGTGAAGTAGCAGTTGAGCATGGGAAAAGGATTGCATTTCTTTCTACATTAAAAAATAGGTCATTTACATGAAACAGTGGTAAAAAAATAGAATCTTATTTGCACTATCTAATTGGTGTACATCCGAGTGGTAGCAGCCAGAGGTAAAGAAAAAGGGGGTAAATAAGGCTCAAAATGTTCGAAGGCACGGAGATCTCCAGATCAGAACTTGCAACTTAGGGCAGCTTTCATCCACCAGGGGGTACCACTTTGCTTCTATCTCATGCCTACATGGGTAACTAGATGTCGTGGTGGTGGTGGGGACTGGAAGGATACTTATCTGAGCTCTCTCCACTCATTATTCCCTGTCCATCTCCACAGCCATTCCTCCCTGCATGTGTTGGACTTCTTGGCCCTCCTGCACTAATGCACATAAGGGCAGGCAGAGCGCACACAAGATGTCCCCTAGACAGCTGCCATCTATTCCTTGCCGCTCCCTGATCTTTCCACGCTGGGACACGCGCACAACGATGTTCACAATTGGCACCAGGGATAGGATGCAATAACAGCAGCAGCTGTCTCCCAGAGCCTCTGCATTCTTACCCACCTGCAATAATAATACACAGTCTTATTCACATATTACTTTTACATCATTTACAAGCTAGTCTATATTAATTCAATATTAATTCATTTATATTGTTATTTATTTTATTCTATTTATTTTAACATACTGCCTGGAAGATCTACGTAGAAAAAGGGTCTGTCCCTTTCAGCAACGCTTATTAATGTACGTTTGTTGAATAAAAGTTGAATATAGTCTAGTCAGTTATGGCAAAAATGGTGGTTTTTGTGACAAAAGTGCCAGAATTTGACAGCAGGTAGAAACCACACAGGGCTTTCATTTTGGAAGGACGCCCATTCTGTAATATGAATGTGGTTGCCATGGTAACAACTTATGTTGCAAAATTTGCTATTTTTGTGACATGTAGCTTTTGAATGTTTAATAGGGGAGTTGCATAGCCGGCATTTGAACTGAAATTATTGAAACTGAACTGAAACTGAAATGTTCACAAAAACGGGGGTACCCCAAGGTTCTATACTGGGTCCTTTAATGTTTATAATCTTCATAAATGATCTCAAGACTTATATTCCAAATTGAATGACGACGACACCATTTTATATTTACATGGGAAAAACCTAGGCCTCATATTCTCAGAGATGCAAAAAGCAATTGATAATCTACAAAAATGGTGCAATGACAATCTATTCCTTGTTAATGCAAAAAAATCCAATATCATGTACTTATCAAGAACTAAAATCAGTATAGCAAAAATAAAAGATAGAATCATAAATTAGCTTAACACACTCAGCTAATCACAGAGTAAATAAATTGCTCCTTGTGGCAAAGCTGCATCTGAACCTCTATGATTTAAGATGCATGGCTCTGTGCTATTTTATTTTGTGTTTTTATTCCTACCTGTCTCATCTATCCTCAAACTCCTTTGTTATCTTGTTCTTTTGTCCATAAAAGATAGTAAACTGATAATCAGAATCACAACACTCCACCACAAAAAGTCTGAGTGGCAAGTGAAATCTGCACTATACTCATCACATTTCTTTTATCCATTTTATTTTATCTTTTGACTATCAATTTTAAACAAACAAATATCACTAACATTCCACAGGTGTCTGAGTGGCACAGTGAATATTGTATTGTAATCCCAAAATCACCATTGTAAATCTCATCTCAGTTAAATATTATTTTATTTTTCTCTAAAAGTCCTCTTCTATAACTTCTGTATAATATATATATATCTACACGATGCACAAAGGAAAATTATTGTAGTGTATATAATTATTATTATACACATTATCTTGGCCTGACAGAACTAACCCCGCAAAGGGGTGTCGGTTAACCAAGTATAAATAAAATCTTTAAAAAAAGGGGGAGACTTACGTATTGTTCCTAAGAATTACTTTTTTTAGACACTGACGATGGAGAAAGTTGACATTGATACCGAATGGACGTTGAATTGTTACCAGTAGCTGTTTAGCCAAAGCCTAGCTTTCCCTAAGCATTTCTGTTCGAGATTCTGGGTTCTTTTTGTAATAAAATGTGTTCCAAATCATACATTATCATATGCTTTCGTAGAACTCATTCCATTATCACGTTGGGTCGGCTTCTACCTAGGAAGATATCTGCTGCGCACTTGGGCCCGTTGCTCCGTTTCTCGCTAACTATTTCCCCATTGAAAGTGTATGGGAAAATAGTTAGCGAGAAACGGAGCAACGGGCCCCTAGTAGTGATCTTATATAGAAACGTCCTATAATGTATGAGAAAGTTTGTAACACTTACCGTGTAGCATGGGACAAAGTAGGTAATGATGCAAAGTCCGCAGTTGTTGAAACAACCGCAAATTCCATTTTGCCATTCACCCATGATGATAGTAAGTTTCAACGGATGACGCTCAAAAACTGGGAAAATTCAAACTAGCGGTGATACCTGAAGGAAATCAAAATGAAATATTTAACAATTTGATAAGAAAGTGTCTCTTCTGTGTATACATGTATATAATATACTAGTACATGCATGCATTATCCCTCTATATAATAAAGTACCCTACATTTGAATCAGCACATGTATGGGTATAAGCTGGTTTATTTAGTCTGCAATAATCATGTCATATTTGCCTACGGGGCAACACCTTTGTAAAACAGATATACAAATATTGGTCGCCTGATGGAAATATTTTAGGCCAAGATTTAAGAGAGTCTCTCCAAACTGCGGGAAGGCCTCGCGCCCCAAACCGCAAAATGCCATTATAACCCAATTAGGACGCAGGGCCAGGAAATCAATTAGCGTAGTAAGCGTCCAATCACTGACATACCATTCTTATCTGATCTAAGAGGCTGTGACTAGTGTGAGAGTATAACCCAGACTGGAAACAGAAAACATCCATATTCCACAATAAATACTTGTAAAGATTATAATAATGAGCATTTCTGATCCAGATCTACATTCTGTAATGGTTTTAGACTGCCACTAATTGCTAAATTATATTTGGCGCAGGGTTGTAACCAATTTCATCAGTCAACAATAGTATGTCGAAAAATGTATTTTAAAATTATAGTATTTTGAAATGTTCCAATGAAATATATATATACAGGCATATAGTATGGGATATTTTACTTAATAATATATGATAAATTTATATAATTGACATAACATAGCACTATATATATATGTCCATGCATGCCATTTGCCATAACCATACATTTAACATATTTGTTAATCTACCAAATATCCTGTATACACACAGCTTGTTTGGCGCATCGTATACTATTTGGTCAATAACAACAAAGCCGCGTGGAACAATCGATATCGTCGGCAGACAATGCAATGAATATCTCAAAATAAGTGATGAAGTTATCCTGCGTTACCTCCTCAGTTATTATCTACTCCTTCATGTCTTTTGTCACATTTATCAGAAAAATTACCCGATTTATTAACTTAATTCTTCTCTTGACTGATAAAGTGGTCTTCGGCAAATATAAATGGCCCGACAAGACCGATAACTGTAACAATGATTTGCTTCGGTGGAAAGAGGGAGTTCCAATTTGTCCTTTTAAGATATTTAATAGAAACAAACACCTTAAATATTTCATTTGGGTTCAAGTACGCGTCAAATTTTCATGATTTCATTGAAGTTTTCTGAAAAGCCGAACCCCCACCCACTCAGTGTAACAATGACCAAGGGTAAATAATTGATGGCACATGTAATTGTTCAGATGGCATTGACCCCCAGAGAACTAGAACAGGACAACCATTCTATATCATGAATAATCCAATGGCCTTGTGGCAGCACTCATACATGCATGTATGAATCGGATGATATACGGATATAAGGACAGTCTTTTAATCTTTGAATTCCTTTTTTTTCCTTTTCTTTTTTAATGGTCGTTTTTATTCAGGTTACAGAGCAACGTACATTAGAATCATTCCTTCTCAGTTACATAGATGGGTCAGATTCTCAGAACATGTACAATTGGCAGCTGAACGTATTTAGTAAATTCTAAAGGGTGCACTTTGGTCAATACTAGTTAAATTCGAGTATATTCGGCATTGCATTGATTCTAGCAATCGGGGTTTGGTAAGGCTGAACTGTATTTTGAACTTTATTTTCGTCTGAAATTTGGGTTATTTGAGGGTATTGGTGAAGGTAAATTATACATTTTCTGGCGACTTCACCCAGATAGTTCCCCCAGATCACCATATCGGTGGTCGTCCTCTGGACCCTGGGACCGGGAAGTATTGAACTTTATCTTCCTAAAGGTGTGCCTTTAAATTTAAATTGAGATTAATTTAGATCGGCCACAATTATTGGTGTTTGCCAGGGCAGACCTCTGTAGACCTAACTTGCGTTAACATGATGTTGAGGATCACCAGCAGGAGTCAACATGACGGGTCCTTTGCAATACACCCATCAGATAAAATATATAGGGGAGTTCCTGTGAGGAAGGTCAAGTCGAGTAGTATCGTGGGATTGCCATCTGGTGTGCCCTATGATATATGACACGCGTGGTATAATAGTTACTGATAAAGCATTCTTTACGCTTTTAATCATAGATTATCAACAAATTTTGCAAGGAGTGGATGTTGACAAAGGGGGTCATGTAATATTGTCGGCCGAGTGCATGTAAGAATTCCTCAATCCCATGTTTCTATAGCTCTCTTACTCTATGACATGATATGCATTTTCTATGACATGGCATTTTTAACAAACTTGCATGAATTGAGCCTTGGTATAGAGTATGGATGGCTGGTAATGCTTATAATTTAACCATTGTAACCATTTAAAACGTATGACTGGATAAATAAAATAATTTCAAAACAAAAAAATTCAAATACAGTCCTACGTTTAATACCAAGGACGTTCGGGAGAGGGGGTTCCCCTAAAAACCCATTACGATGCTATGACAGGTTTATCTGACCCTTATCTTCGGTCCCCTCCATGGTCAGAGTTACATACCCCTCCACCCAAGTCACATTTCATATATTCCCTTTCATGAGGAAGTAAAAAATATTGTTTTTGTTTAGAGTGTGGCATGGAAAAGTCATTACGATAACCTCCATGGCCACAACCCCCATTAATTGTAAGTTGAGACACTGACTCTGAGCGTCTGTCTCCCTCACCGTGAGGGACTTGCTTGGTATTGGCCGTCTGACTGAATATATCAAACTTCTTGTCAATGTTAAAAATAGTTATTGGAACATATCCTGTCAGATCTATGTATTTAACATGACATAGCTGAATTTGCTCTAATAACCTTTTAAAATCTCATTGGATCAGTATAATTTGCTTAATTTTGAGAAGATGGAAGAAACAACTTGTAAAGGTGCTTGGATGCGACCTCACAAGATTATGAAGTATATATCATATGGCTGTGTGAATATTCAGAATATTGACTGACACATGTGCGCTGATCTGACCCGGAATTGCAGATTTCAAAATTCCCCTGCAGAGTCATCTCATGTCTCAGGTTTGCATGTCATGATGGGAGGATAACTTTAGGGATGGCATTAATAAAAGAAAAGCTTGACTAGTGTCCTTCCTTTGTACAAATATCGCAAATATTCACGTACACTTGCAGCTTATTGCTGTAATATAGTTGGTGCTGATTCCCAGTACCCGTATCGCAATCTGCGTTTATTGTGTTTCAAGTGGTGTTAAACAGCTGTATATTGTGTGAAAGAGACAACCGCTTTTCACAAAGTGGGCCTTTTGGTAATAATAGCAACAGACATAGAAGTACATTGCCCATGGCCTGTGTGTACTTATACATGTATAGATACGTAGGTGGGACAACAGAGTCAGCCACAAGATGCTATTTACTCTGCATACAAAACCATTGGAATAGTTTAAAACTAAATTTGAATGTAAGAAATTTGACATTTTTTAAATGGTCGTGTACAAACGAAATGTTGAATAATGTTGAAGAAACCAGGGGAGATAGGGCAGTCATAGTATGATGCCAGATTTCTGAACTAAGATAATTTGAAAAATAATGATCTAGTGTTGATTATTAAAGTGCCACTTCTCACTCTTCTGACCTTTATTCACGAGTAACGGATTTCTAATTAACTTTCTGGTATCTGGTACTTCCTAACCTTCCTAACTAAAACCCTGGTCATATTAAAACTTTGTAATCCATAGTTTATGAGATATTTGGTGAAAATAGTGAGTAAATTCATTTCGGATTGCCAGCCAAAATCCAAAGTGCCAGTTGGGTTGACATCTGGAGTTATGTAACCCCAGGTCAGAGCCCCATATCACTTGGGTGTGGTCACTGATACAGGGTGGGGATTGGTCAATGAAATGGAAATTAGTTTCTTTCCTGTCCACTTGGGGCATGGGGGCAGCACCTTATGGTGGCTAGACCATTTCCTCTGGGATTTGAAATGAGTTGAGGCTTCTGACCCATTCATTGCACATATTTAATAAGCATTGAATGAAAACACAATGTTAGTACTCAATACTTCAGATACTGCTATACCTATCATATATGAGTACACTGAAAAAGTTTCACAAGATTTCATGACTACTCATTTGAACTATCTTAGCCACTTTAAATTGGATCAGTTGTTGTATTAGGTTACTATTCCTATATGAAAAGCCTTTGTAGTTATAAATGTATTGGGCTCAATGAAAGTGTCATTGTTATGTCTGAACTTGGTGGACCTGTGCATTGGTCTACTGTTGGTTATTATGTACATGTGTGTGGGAAAACATTCGAAGTGGTATTCTCTGAAGTGGTATAAAGTATGTTAAATGGATTGACTATGTAGTGACATGTGTGTGCGCGGTGATAGTATGTTATTGAAATGTTTTTTTATAACTTTTTACATTACCAGCAAACTCAATTTATTATAAACAATAGTCTGTAAATTGATTGTATGGCGTTATACAACATTTCATGTAATGTTTTCGGTAATCATGTAAAACTTGTCAATTAACACTACTTAATTCATTTTCGACAGGTAAAATTGAGAACAACGTCCGTATAGTATAGCTATAGTATCATGCATCCTGGATAAAAATTTAAAAAAGAAAATATTCACACAAAAAGCAATCCTGGATATTTAACAAAAGAAAATATTCACCAAAAATAAGCCAATTTTGGAAACTGCTGTCATTTTTTAAATTAAAATCCAGAGAGATGAATAATCGGCGGATGTACAATGTGACCTGGATATACCCTGGGAATGTCAGAACGTGTGGGAGTCATGTTGACCTACATCACCATGGCAGGCACATTATACAGTACCATTGGCAACTCTGGCCAACCTACCTGTAGGTAGGTGTAAAACCAATGGTTGTATAGGTTAAACTGTTCTCTCTACTTGATGCAGTAAAACGGGACAAACATTTAGCCTCTTTCAATCTATACACTACATTCAATTTTCCTAGGAACATCAATTTTTTATTCGTACACGGGCAGTTCAAAAAATGTGTAGACTGTGCAGGTGTTACAATTGCTGTGATACAATAATTAATCGAATTCAATTAAATTGACAACGCTGAATTAACTCTATGGCAATATGATTCCTTTAGATTTAAAATGTAATGAGTGTTCCCCTGGCGTAGCTTAAGTGTTCACGACAAAAACAATCGGATTGGTGTTAAATTAAACTTCAGGAAAGATGAATGTTTACATTAATATTTTATTCCCTAGAATGCATTGACACGATTTTCCCCTATTACCCCTTCACACTGTTAGACTAAGAATAAAAAGATGATGGACACTAGCCAGGGATGAATCAATGCGTAGCACCGCCAACTTACAATTCCTCCTCATCCATGCATGGAAAGGATTCTTGGCAAAACGTAATGCCCAGGAAAGACATCTGGATCTCAATCTTTAGTTTACTTCAGTGGATTAGAACCATTTATGGGAAATGAATTCACCACAGACCTCCCACAGTATTGGACATAAACTATAGAAATAAAGTATAAAATATAAAGACTCCAACCTAGCATTTCCAGTTGTTTCTTCGGATTTTAAATGATAGTTAAAGCCTTCAAGATAAAATACAGCATTGATTAAAACATACCGTATAATAATTATATTCTACGTTCGTAACAGTTGACAAAACAATATTAGATCGATTAGATAAAGGATGCAAACAGCTTGTGGTCAGATGAAATAAACAAAATATTATCTGACATAAGTAAATAAAAAAAACCCATTCCAAATGGAACTGCGGGGTGAACCATTCTTTCACTGAAGTGGGTTACTCATCCTTGTGGTCGTGACATCACTTATGTGCTGCGTCAGCAAAAGGAAATTATGACGACATTATTGTAAAGTCTGTATATCCATGTAAGTGCTGTTCCACACATTGCCTTGTTTTCTTAAATCATCTTGCATGGTTTCAATATTCTAATAACTGAAACCAAGGAGTTAGTTAAATGTTTTATCAAAATTGAATATGATATGAATAGAAATATTTTTAGTCTTAAAGTTAATTTCAGTCCTAAGCTTGGTGGAAAATGCTATATGACACCTGTAACTCACTAGTGAAATACGCATTGTGCATAACACACTCTCGATACGTTGTTCTCAGAACAATGCGTATGAAACAAAAATAAATAAATTTATACAACTCACCCCTGCAGTAGATTATACTCTAAACAGATAAATATGGAGCCTAAACCTGTCATATTGTCATGGATCCTGGTTACCATGCTGATGCTGTCACAATGATCCATGAATATTTTCTTAATCTAACCTTTTCTATTTTGGGTTGGCCTAGATAACAGGTATAGTACACGGTCGCATCTACTTGAGCCAATGTTAAGGGCCATTGCAGGGTTGTAAAATGGATGCCCAACACAACTTGTACTAGTATAGATCTTACAGATCTCTTGTTCACGCAGATCTTGTGTAATAGGGGATTTGCATAGCCGCCATTTTGAATCTTGATTCGCATGGAATTATGGGACTAATGGTATAGTATAAAGTCTATAGAAAACATGCCATATTCAGTATGGACTATTTAGCAATGCTCTAATGTCAATATTCATGTGTTATACATGTTTCCGTAACACATGTCCTCATCTTTCCCATGATGCATTTGGTTTTCATATTGATGATATTGATGAAAATATTCTTGCAACTTTCAATAAAAATGTTGCCAAATATTTGTATCTCAGAATTCATCGGAATCCAACCCAGGATGCACTGAGACATGCGCAGTGGCACATGCAAATCCCCTATTGCAAATGTGTTCTATATTGCATGGTTACTACACATCCTGACAACGGTCATCTCGGGGGCGGGAGGGCATTGTAATGACACTATGAATGCGAAACAAGAGGATAGGCTATTGGTTTACTATTCTATCAGGTCAACTTAGGCAATGATAGTATTCCCTTTGAAGTTCCTGGATCGACTAAATAACACAAGAGTTGGAGTTTGAACCATGCATACTGTCTGAATAATATCATTGCGTCTTCCATTAGATTGATAAATTGATACATCAATCAGTTGGCATTACAAAATAATAAAAAAAACTTGTCTTGCAGTAAAGGTGATAATTGCGAGTGTCATTATTGTCGCATCAGAGAGAGACTGGTAGATTAGTCTTGCCCATGGATCAGTTGAGGGATACGCAGCTATATACATAGGCTACATGTGTACACTGTGTAAACAATCATCAAATTGATCCTTGTATTTTATGTTTGTTGATTTAGAGTTACCCAGGTCGAGGCTGGACCGATATCTAAAGCTAGCGGAGGTTCAGCCGTTGGGAACGGAAGCCCGAAACCTCAGTGCATTGAATATCGTGACGTAGATGACGTAAAGGTTGATCATAGACAGAATCATCTATAGGGTCAGAGGTAGGACTCTAGGAGTGATATTCAATGCTAGCGAGCAGCTAGGAGCTGATATCCTCCTTTACCAAAGCTTTTCATAATGATGCTAGGATGCAAAATGCAAAGCATGAGCCAACTATATATAAACGTGTGTCAATCTGCTATCTGTGCTATCCACTTCCGCTTTGTCAACCAATGAAAACACTAGGATAGGATTAAGGGCAAACATTGAGGGGCTGCTGGTGTCAAGGGATTATGCACCAAACAGTGCACATGAATATAGAGGTTGTTAATCCGTTTAGTCTCTATCCACGGTGGTTACCGCCCCAGGACCGAACCCCACTGTCCCCAGTAAGCTTTATGACCTTAATTTATTCTTTTAGAGAAGGTTCCTACGCGGATCTCTTTCTAGGTCATAGCAAGAGCTAGTATAATGTATAGCACCCCTGCGTGTTTAAATCTCTCTCTACGTTCCCGAGGCTGAGATTTGCACTGGATTTGCATAGCAACAAGCTAACACTTAAGATCAATGGGTACATCTTGGTTGTGTACACAGACAAGGGGTACCCTTAATATAAGAGCTAGATAAATATTAGACTTGCATCAAAGCTTAGTCGTTTTGCATAACTAGGATAAGCTATAGCTATTCAAACTTTACTGGGGTAGCTTGGGGTATTATCAATCACCTGTGACAATATCACATTCGAATTCTCCACTTTGTTTACCCGTGTCTCATATTGTATGGCAAGAGAAAGTAAATGAATCTGTAGTAAACACCAAGTAATGAATAATGAAAACTGACGGTCCAAAGATCAACAGGTGCAGTGAGGATAAACTTTGGAGTGAGATGTTTTAGCTAATTACCGCCGCTGAAACCCAGGTAAATTCGGTGATTATGTGATTGTCGGCATTGCATATATAATTATAGACATATCTTGGTCCTGAATTATGTGATCCTTGAGCCAGAAGTAATTAACTGATCTGGAACTGGCGACAGGAAATCCTTGTGAGAGAGATGTGAAGATACAGCGCCTACTATTACAACTAACGAGGCATGTATGAATCCCATGAGTATGACCTACCGAGCACCGGTACAATAATACATGTGATCTATAACAATGCATTGCCCTAAAA
The DNA here is from genome assembly GCA_942159475.1 of Sthenelais limicola. Classification (NCBI taxonomy): domain Eukaryota; kingdom Metazoa; phylum Annelida; class Polychaeta; order Phyllodocida; family Sigalionidae; genus Sthenelais; species Sthenelais limicola. The sequence goes on from OW804100.1 coordinate 31,032,527, forward strand.
TCTCCGCCAAATATATGCATATACAAACATACATCATATATATACACGTCTTCACGGGTGATGACACATTAGAGTAGGAGGGACGCTGGCATGCCTGTGGCCAAAACTACTCCTACACGGTCTACCTGCCCTGTGTCAACAAAACAAAGTTAATTACAGTATCTTTGATATATATTATAATCACTAACTACCAGGATTTCTATTATTTATTATACAGAGACAACTGCCTCTAAAATTGCCCCTGGTTATTATATACAGGCTGTATACACTCTGTTCGAGACCTACTTAGAATAAACATCAAAGCGACCCAATGGTAACCCTACAGCGTGCCGCTCCAAGTAGATCTCGAATAGAGTGTACCTGCGCCTGGTGGTATATTGGTAGGTCAGGAGGTGAAAAAGAACTAAAAGTATCCTGGATAAAATCAAGGTCCTCTGTGTGTGACCCCAAACTGAAACAATGCATGCTACTGGATATGGAAGGTATAAGTTCTTCGAATTCGTGGGCGCTTCACACATCACATAAACATTTACATTGCAAGTATATGTATATATACATGCCCTGAAGCACCCCCATCCCCTACCCAGCTGCTTTGATAACTAACTATAGGATGCATGTATGTACAGAAGGGACTACCATCTGGCGAATGATCGGATCATTTTCATTGGACTTTCCTTCGATCATGTCATTCTAGGGCCGGACAGAATGATCACCCCACAGATTCACACATGACTCTGCCTAACACTTCAGCACATTTTGCATCGATTCTGCTTTTTTTGACTCCCCATGCAGCATGCTGCTCTAGAAAAATGTGTATCTAATGTTTACACAACCTGCAGTACTCGAGTGGATGCAGACCAGAGCCCTCAATCGGCGACTGGCCAAACCACTGTACCTCTCTGATGGCACTGGAGAGGAGAGGCATCGCCGCCAGAAAAGCGACCTACATAATAAAAGCATGCCCCAGTTGCATATATATGCATAGTGCATTGGAGAAGGCCCGCCCACTACGGTTAAACCTCACCCAACTCTATATCATAAGAAAATAAGGATGAGATTTTAGGTTTGAGTGGGTTGTATGGTTTCCAGTGATATGATAAATTGAAGAAGTAGATTAAACGTGCACAGCTTGGCGGCACAAACAATTCTGTTTCCACCACTATCTCATCCTTGACATAACCCAGACACTTTCTTGAATCCTTCTTGCACCTCATCCTTGATAAAACCCAGAATCTTTCTTGAATCCTTCTTGCAACCAACACAATCAGAAAGACTAGCTAAGTCTAGACAGAACACATCCCAATCTGGTTGTTTTACAGAAAAACTTAGCTAAACTTTGTCCATAAGTATCTCACGAAAACGTTTTGTGTGCCTCTCTTAACGACTTTTGCATTCCGCAATTTTTCTTTTCTAGCTAGACAGAAGAACAAGCGATGAAAATAACCAAAAACAGTACAAAAAACTCTTCTTTTGATGTAGAATTAGCGGCATAATGGAAAAGACACCCCGAAGTGGCACACACCCTTTTATCACATAAACCTAGACGCTATACCAGAGAACCGACGGCCAGAGTCAGAGAGACAACCACGCCCACGTTTTAAATTCAGTATTCCCACATTTCCAAAGAAGTTCCTCCGAAAAGCAACTTTCCTGTAAACCCATTGATTTTATTCTAGCGAGCTAACAAACCTCACGGATTGTATGTAATGTATGGGAAACAAAAGTTTCCAGTTACTGCATTGATGCAGGCGAATAAACGTTAACAAACTTCTGTAACACTTACCTCGCGTCCTTCTCGGATAGAAAGTGTAGCTTGGAATGCCTTCCCTTCAAAATCGACCCTATGCTAGTATAGCGCTCTCTCGGAATTCACCAACCCTCTAGCCTTACTCCTGTCGAGCTCCCACCAACACCAACACCAGTTAGAAGCCCAGACGCCTCACGGTGGCGTTCGTATACTCAGGAGATAGTTGTTTTAGTTTTTAACACTTTGTCCACGGTATCCGCATAAAACATTATAATATATATAGGTCATGAAGAGAAACATAATATCATTGTACAGATCGGTACAAATGTGTCGTTAAATATATTGTTAGCATGAAGGCGAATATATTAAGCGTTTTTTTATTCCAATTACTTTTTAAATCATATATGATATACAAAACAATGTGATAATTTAGTGTAAGATTATTTGTGCTTGGGTTGAAAAAATGTAAAACAAATCAAACTCTTCTGATATGCATACCCTTGAAAATAAATATCACACTTAAACTTGCCCAATGTGGGACGTTAATTTCCAATAAGTTTATGAGTGTATACACATGAACAATATCATAATATATAATGTGTCCCACAGGTAAGGTTTTGCTCAGATAATTCCTTTCCTAAATCTTAGGGTGTAACATCTCTTTTTCCAATTCATGTATATTAGTTCTTAATTGTTATCAATATTTAGTGTCTGCTGAGGGAAATAATCAATTCCCCAACCCACACCCATTGGCCACTGGCCAAGGAACAAACTCCCACACTCACCCCCACAAAAACAGTTTTATCTTTAAATAAAATTTCGGAACACTATAGATTTGAGGTTAGATAGCTGGCCGGTATAACTGCCGAATGTCTCCATTATTAATTTTATATTCATACCGATAAGTGCATATCTTAAATCTACATAATACAAAAGTGTATAGAATATAATGCTATGACAAATTTTCATGGTTTCCCGGCTATGTGTCATAGTTCCCCTTTAAGGGATACCTGTGGACCAACCCCATGAAACACTTCAGCCTTGTTTGCTTCTGTAGTGTGTCTATAGAGGGATATAGTTCATAAGAGAACTGTGACAAGGGAAGGAGAGATGGGACGCACACGGCCTTTAGTACAAAAGAGCTTTCTTTTTGGTAATAATTAGCCTATTTCCATGATACATAGTATACATTTAATTCCGTCTTGAATATGCCAAAGACAATTGTAAAAAGGTTAGACGTTACTAATGTAATTCAATAGCCCCCAATTTCGTTGTAATATTATATTGGTGTACAGGTACATATCTGTTTATATCTTATATCTTGATAAATTATCACAGTGTTATTTTCAAAAGGTAAGAAAGTGTCATGACTATAAATAGCTCATTTTCATCATTATGTAATCCCATGTGATAATACCATATCTCATAAATACATCTGTCATTCATTAAAATTCAATGTTAATGTAAGTCATATAGTTATGTAATTTACTATTCTACACTTTTGTATAATGTAAATTTCAGATAATATTATGCACTAACTGGTATGAATATGAAATTAATAATAGAGACATTCAGCAACGGCCAGCTATCTAATCTCAAATCTATATCTCTAGATAGTGTTCTGAGATTTTATTTAAAGATAAAACTGTTTTTGTGGGGGTGAGTGTGGGAGTTTGGTCATTGGCCAGTGGCCAATGGGTGTGGGTTGGGGAATTAATTATTGCCCTCAGCAGACACTGAATATTGATAAGATCGAATATACATGAATTGGAAAAAGAGAAAAGCATTGGTGCCATTTTTCTTGCGTTGTGTCAGTTAAGTTTGGGGTTGCAAGTCGTTGATGGCAAGGGGGGACTGGGTGTGACTCATAGAGTCCTTAGTCAATATTAGCATGTGTGCATGATAAAGCTTATTGCTGGTCCTATAAAAAAATAAAAGTGGGTGGTATTGCACCCCACCCCGAAGGTAAATCTCATCCTAGTTCTACATATTCTACATATTCTAGCTTAACATATTTCTGAATCGAGGATTTGACGACATATGTGTAATTTCTAAATTCACTTCAGCTGTCATTTAGACGAATTTATCATATATTTATAGAAGAGGGCCCTGTTTCCAAACGGTGGATGGCTATGCACATGGTCGTTATTGGAAAAATATAACTTAGAACGGAATAATCAAGCAAATGATCATGATCTCGAGTAATGATTAACAACAATTCTGGGCAAGCAATTTCTAATCTTTATTACAATCTATATTCCGTTTTTGTCGTACGTCAGATCCCCACCAAGTGTATTTATTTAATTAAAAGGTATTATCATTCTATTACATATGATATATTTTAAATAGCATAATCCGATATTTTCACGAATACCTTCAGTGTTGACATTGTTAAGACCCACATCGATCGATTTTATCCAAATTAAGATGTAACATGTTTCCAGTGCCCAAACCAGACATATAAAGCAAACCAATAAACCTTTATGGCTGTGCTGTAAGGAGGCAAACTATAAATGCTATAAAAAGGAAACCCACACTAACCGACATCCTAATAGATACAACCACTGCATGGTGTCTGCATGGACATCAAACACTGGTGATTTAATACTCTACATGTTACCATGGAGTGCCCTGTCATAATCTTGTTTTATTCACCCCTATATGCTATATATATATTCGAATAATGGACTGTATTCTTTTGGGGTCACACACCTGAAACTTCTTGAGTGCCGTTTCATGTTGGAAATTTCGTCTTTGTGTCAAGCGATGCTCCAATAAATTCCTAAAAATAATAATAGTTTTCTGTTTCATTTTTTAAAATCTGAGAATAGATCCAAATACATCCCTCATATTAAATACACCTTATTGAAGAAGCTTAGACAATACAAAGGTCTTGCTCCGAGCTAAATAAAATGTCACAGCATTAAAGTTAGCACACTGTGGTCATTATGATATACATGTCCCACTAAAACCATGGCCTACCTCTATTTCACAACAAATGATCAAAAAACGTCAAGCATTTTCACTGATATGAAGCTAGGATGACACACTGTCAGTTGTAGTAGGTTACCCCGAGGGTGTGAAATGGGTCAGGGTCTCTTGCTATGCTGGTGCAGGTTACTTATTTGTGCTGGTATAGAGGTATGCCCCACACAATAAGTTCCATTTTAGTTCAAACCAAGGAAGCATACAATAACAGTGTCACTTGTGTATTGGGTAGATGAGTTATACCTGAGTGCGTGTCTCCTGTCCCGCGCAGTCCACCAGCTATAGAGGTTACCTGAGGTGACACAGACGCATGTCTAAAGTTCCATGATCCTTATGTTGTTCTGTTGCCATTGATTACACACTTATTATTTCCCCATCCTGTCAGTGTGCGTCATAAGTTCCGATAAGCTCATCAAACTTTTACCCGGCGAGGGAAATTGTTATTCCAAACATACGTATACATGTGTATTGACAAATTTTATTAAATGTGTTTACTGTGTGGGAGAGGGCTATTTTAATAATGTACTGTGCCTATATATTATAAATGATGTACGCAGGCTTCATATTCGCAGACTGATTTATGAATGATAAACTCGTACGAAAGCAGGTTGCATAGTTGTCTGTGGTGCGACCACAATATATATATATATGCTTGCACATACGGTCAGCAATTGTCTTCAGTGCTATATTGGAAATCGTAAATTAAGTCGATATTAATTGTTCGAATTAGTTAAAGTAGAACTATTTTCTCGTAGACGTCTGACGAGCCTCTACTAAAAAATGACCCCTTGGTACAAGTCCAAGGTCCATAATAAAACTGGGGAGGAGGATGTAGATCATATACAGGGTAGGGAAGGTATTCCCTACCCTATATACGTTTACGTTTGGCATCCCCTTTTAATATAAATAGTCGTGATCACATAGCCTACTTAGTAAGGAATGTGAAGACGATGAAAGTGACACCAAGCGGGGGAAATACTATATATGAATAACTTAGCTCCAGAAATTAGGCACGCGGTTGTAAAGTTCTGCTTTGTAGAACACCTATTGTCGGATATACACACCTCTCGTGGTATATGTATGTGGGCGCATGGAAATGTTGAATTGGTGGGCGTTTCCTGTGAGATACAAAAGCTGTCCCACAGACTATCCCCATAATAAGACCCGCAAAGCCATCATTGGAAGCTCTATATATGACTATGCCTGCATTTTATCGATAGTCCACATTTCGTCTCTATCATCAGGATCTAATTATTATGTCTCACCCATTCTATACCAGTACATGTATGCGCTAAGAGCACTAAACCCAGTTCCATAACTCAGGGCTAATTGTATTTTCTCTTTCTAATGCGGTCATGGTTATGAGAGAATTGCCACAAAATCTACTTCTACCAGCTCTGGGGAGCAAAGAGATCCAGGCCCAAGGGAGAAGAACATTGATAGTATAATTTGTATTTGTCTTTCTAATACTGTCATGGTTATAATCTAGCATGAGAGGATCGCCATAAATGTTACTTCTACCAGACAATGCTGGCCAAGGTGAACTCATGAACCTTGATAGTATAATTAAATATTCTATGACATAGAACTAATTTATAGTACTATCTTTCATGAGTCAAGATAAGCCCTTAAATTGTACATACATGAGTTCAAGCATAACATTGTGCCCCATCTTACAACCGCGATGCATCATTTTATTGTGTGGAACGGAGACCATTCGTTCCATATTCTGAATTAACCTATACGTGTATAGGTCTTTGATATCTTGCATGACCTAGGCGATTCGTCAGTGGGTCATATGCCCTGGAGCATTACCACTACCAGTGTTGCTTACAATCAAACCTTAACCATAATGGGCTATCACTAAATATAATATTATCAATATAAATGATAACATAAATGGGCGTGTTGATTCATAGATTCATTTCATTTCTAATCACTGTACCGTCTTCAGAACTGAACTCAATAAACATTGATATATTTGAAACACAGCTCAGCGTTTTTTCGTTTCGTCTCGTCACGATGTCCCCGGGTGGGTTCTGTCGCAGCACAAATGACGACAGTGCCCCCACACACATATTTATGTTTGTACTTATTTACACACTATTTTTTAGAGGAATGGCATTTAACTTGTATCAGGGAAGGGTAGGATGGCGTGGTGTTGCGTTCTGAGAAACAGAAAGTGAAACGGGAATCATCGCTATATCATTTGAAACAAGGGGCTGATCCAGGGGGGTCTGCGGGGGGGCATGTCCCCCCCCCCCCCATAGACCACACCTCAGAAATTTGTTTCTGGCATATCTTTGATAGTCCCAATGCAAAACAATGAAAAAACATAAAAGGACCCTTATATACATAGGTCCAATATTTTGGAACAACATCCTCAGTAAATTTTAAAAGGTAGCTCCGATTGTGGTCCTGACAGAATTTATGCTAGCTGAATACCCCTTGCAGCCTGAATCACCTCACCAAATCAGGTTGTCCAAATAAAATTGAGCTAAGAACTATCAGTTTGTCCAGTAAATACGCATTGTAATGCTCATATCACTGGCTAAGAGCAAGGCAAGAAAAATACAGCAATAGACTATCAACGGTTATTTTGGGGATTTCACAAGTCTTTCTGAAATTCTGCATTAGTCTAATTAAACATATTGCGCTCTGTTGATATGAAATTAAACCATTTATTTTATTCCAATGGTCTTTTCTAATCTCGAATTCATCAATGCATTTCAGGAACTACTCCTACACTTCAGGCAATATTCCCTGTGGCACGGGAAACAAATAATTAGAAATTCAAATACACATTTTCCCTGCAAATTCTCAGAATGAGGTGTTGAATTGAATTGTAGGTTATATCCTGTCCGGGGAATATTTAAGTTTAGAGCAAAAGATTATAATTTCTCTAATTGCAGTATGAAGTTTTGATTCATCACTATATCAATTTATGTTTTATGCTCCCCTAAATGGTAGCTTGGACCCACTAGATTCCCATGGTCAGTAAAAAGTAATTAATTTAGATCTTGGGTTTTAAGATCCCTAAAGTCAGTATTATTGTTTAAGTATGTCAGTAAAAAGTCAGTAGTTTTCGATCTGAAGCTCACCTGTCAAATCAGTAGAATGCACTCAAATGGCACTAATAATCTCTTGTTTTTTTATAACCAGTGACATAGCCTACATCTCATTCAGACAACTAATATTTTTAATTCTGGCAAGCGAAATTTTACCAGAATTATTCCTTTAAAATGGAGAATTCTTGTGTATTTTAAAGACATATTTTACCCTGCTAATGACTTTATTTTATCAGTAAAAAGGCAGTAAAAGTTGGGTTAATTTGCCCCCTCCCCCCACAAAACAATATACAGAAATGATCTAAATGAGGACTGCCTAGCTGTGCCCCCCCCCCCACCCCGAGTCCATCTCTTGGATCCGACCCTGGAAACACAAAATCATCAGCAGGATATAGAGCAGCACTTGGTAGATTCTGAATCAGGAGATTCTGGAGATCAGGAATCAATAAAAAAAAACTTATTTTGCATTCTCTATGAAATAATGAACAATGATAAGTGAAAAGTAAAGCCTGTGTTCCACATACAAGGCAACGGACAAACTAGCAGTGACTGAAATCGGTCACTAGGGGTCACCAACAATCGTGCATGTGGATACCGGGTCACCGACAATCGGTCACCAGGTCACGATTGTCGGTCCCTTGTTGGTGACCTATCGTAGACCCCTCCCGACAAGTTCTAAAATTTTAGAACTTGTCGGGAGGGGTGACCAATTGTCGGGACCCTAAATTTTTGTCGGGACCCTAAATTAATTGTTTTTTTCTGTTTATTTGGTCAGACCAAAGGTGCTTATGATCTTGATGAGCCTCCTGTTCAATCCTGTTCACTTCTGTGAAGTTTAGAGTATATTTGTACTTTTTTTTTTATCGCTTAAATTGATTTATATAGAATTATTGCCATTTTTACTGAATATTTCAATTTGTGCGTGGTTTGCGGGTCCCTGAGTTTGGTGAATATTTTGGTGTAGATTTGTACATTTATTTTTTATCATTTCTATTGATTTATAATTATTTATTGGTATTTTTTGGTGATTATTTCGACTATTTCGACTTCAAAAGGCTCCCAATCGTACAGTAGGCCTATGTTACACCACATTGTAGCATAGGCCTACTTATTCATCTTAATATTTCTTTAATCAAATGTGACAAATATAGGTTTTACTATATTTCCATACATGCATGTTAAATGTTAAAGTAATAAAGCGGATTTGCCTGTTCTTTATTCAACTTTGGGTTAATTCTCACTGTGGAAATACACATACCTGTCATTTGTATTCATTTATCGAGTTTTAGACATTAAATGCTATAATATTGATATATTCACGCTATTTCTCAGGCAACAAAGCTCAATTTAATACATGTGTCTATTTTAATAATTAATGCTATATATACCCCAGTAATACAAGGGGAAGGGCTAGAGCTTTAAAAGAAGAAAACTCTGCTTGGGTTCAAATAAAGGAACGATTTCATAACAAGGATATTGTTAAAGTATTTCTTGGTAGAAATAAGCCTAAAGATTGTCTGAATGTTTTCATAGGGATATATTTAAGCTATGGAATCGATTCTATTATAGGAAAATACCTCAAACAGGTGCAGAAGTGAAAACAGAATTTTTGAGTAATAATAAATATATTCAGGTTGGAAGAAAAAACATAGGCAGAGCATGGTGGGTGTTAGAAGAGTTATTAGAAGAGTTGGTGCTATAATTATTGAAGCCAGATGGAGAAATAATGTCATGTGGAGAAATAAGAAATAAAATGGGATAAGGTGGTCATTTTAAGACAGAGCTAGACAGAGTAGAAAGATTATCCTCCCTTGGAGGCGTTTTAAATAAGATCTCATGGAGAAAATCAAAATTGTTGCTTCTCAGACCTACCAGACCCCCCCCCCCCCCCGCCCCCCATATTACCTTTTCAGAAACTCATCGTTTTTAGCGCTTTCAGACAAAGAGCAGCCGTCACAGCCAACTAGTGGCTCTATATATATAGGTATATCACTGCTTTTTAAGTCGAAATAGTCGAAATAATGACTAAAAATACCAATAACTAATCATAAATCAATAGAAAGTATAAAAATAAATGTACAAATTAACTCCAAACTATTCACCAAAATGGTCATAAGCAAATTCAGCACCAGGAAAACACCCACATCACAAATACAATACAAATACATCACAAATAGGCAGTAAAAATATGGCCAAAATAGCCCTATATTAATAAAACAAAAACAAGTGAAATGATAAAAATAAACTTAAAATGAATGTACTAATGTACTGCAAAATGTTCACATGTGTCAACCTGAGGTACCCGAGATAATAACTACTTAGGTAGGCCTAAAACTTTCGTCGAAATTCAGGAAAAATCCAAAATCTCGCACCCATAGACTTACTATAGAAATTCGCCTTTGTGGCCATAAAAACGCTAAATATTGAAATATTTTCAAAATTGTTTCGTCCATATGATGGGAAAAGTCCCCCAGTCTACAATCTTAAAATACCAAATCCTTATAACAGTTAGCCAGCTTGGCAGAACAATTTAATCTCTTGGGCTGACAATTGTCGGTGACCAAAATAGCCACTTTTTGTCGTGCATGTAAATCTATACCGGGGACCGACAGCAGTGACCGACAATGGCAGGGTACTGATTGTCGGTCCCCCTGTGTCCCTTTTGCCGGTCATCATTTGTCGGTCATTTGCCTTGTATGTGGAAGCCCCATTTAAGAACTAATTAGATCTATTGAGGAACCTAGACCCCATCCTCTCCCATCCAAAATCTCGCACCCATAGGCTTACTATAGAAATTCTCCTTTGTGGCCATAAAAACGCTAAATATTGAAATATTTTCAAAATTGTTTCGTCCATATGATGGGAAAAGTCCCCCAGTCTACAATCTTGAAATACCAAATCCTTATAACAGTTAGCCAGCTTGGCAGAACAATTTAATCTCTTGGGCTGACAATTGTCGGTGACCAAAATAGCCACTTTTTGTCGTGCATGTAAATCTATACCGGGGACCGACAGCAGTGACCGACAATGGCAGGGTACTGATTGTCGGTCCCCCTGTGTCCCTTTTGTCGGTCATCATTTGTCGGTCGTTTGCCTTGTATGTGGAAGCCCCATTTAAGAACTAATTAGATCTATTGAGGAACCTAGACCTACCTTATACTGTTATAAACTACTTCTCCCATATAACCAACCACACTTAGCTTAGACCTCTAGAAAAATAGCCTTCAAAATTAGTTTGAATTTGAATTGAATTGGATAGAGATGTATTGAAAGTGTGTACTGTATGGCGAATAATTAAATATATATGAATTACAACGTATGTGATGATTATTCAGTCTATTGGTTCTAGGTTAGGCTTATTTAATCTAGGGTCTTTCTGTAAGACCTGTTAATATTACAAACCAAAGAAGACATTGTACAATATTAATCTATATTTCTAATATGTAATATAACTGTTTGTCTTTTAAACCAGGAATGGAAATAAAACAGGTTGGCCTTTGCTACCTTTTCCATAGTATGAGGGACGATGCACTATTTATATTTGATATTTTAGATGGTGTAACCTATACTATATAGACTCAGCCCAATGTCTGATGATGAAATATTCAGATATACATTGTGGGTTAGTCCCATGTATGTTTGTTTGTTTGTTTTTTATTCATAAGCTCATGTACTAAGTACAACATTTTCAGCCTATATAAACATAATTAAATAATAGTAATACAAATTAATTCATGAAATTGTACAATCACTAGTCAAATTGGTTACGCAATTAAATCATAGTCAAATAGTCAATCATTCAAATACGACACAAATATTATACATGTAAACTTTTTTCCATTTTGGGTATAAGGTAAAACATATTAATGAGTTGAGAAAGGTGATTAGATTTAGATGATCATTGACGCCGTGCATCCATACACAGAGTCCAAAAAAGTCACTATTTGTTTAGATCCTTACACGAAAATCCCTATATTCACGTCACCAGAAAAACCATACAAATACAGTTTAGGTCAGTCAACCAAATAATAAACAATATACTCAATATACAAGACCACTTATGAACCACAATAAACAGGTCAATCAATGGCTAGATAAAACCAGCTGCGTTGAACTTAGCCCAGTAGAGTTTAACCACGGCTGCCTTAAATTGGTGTTTCCCCTCCAACAGTCTAATATTTTCGTTTAAACCGTTCCACAGAGTGGGTAGTCGGCCGAGAGTTGTACGACTTAGAGAAGTCCTTTTCCATCTCTTTACCGGGATCTTATTCAAGGCCCCACCCCTTAAATTGTACCTTGCTCTATTATCCGTCACCTTTTCATCATACCCATGTGACAGGGTCAGCATTCTTACTTCCCTTCTCAGGGCTAATGGTAGCAGGCCATATTTTTTATGTGATTGGAACATGCTTAGATTCCTGAATTTGTTCAACTTATTGATTAATCTCAGGGCACGGTTTTGTATAGACTGTAGGCGGCCGTAATTACTCTTCGAACCAAAATCTACAAAGAGAGCACCATTTTCCAGAATAGGCAGCACAAAACTTTTATAGATCTGCAGGGCTATCTTCCCATCTATCAAGTGACCTAGACACATTATTTTTCTGAGATATTTTCCTGCTATACCACACACTATGTTAACATGGCTACAGAAATTCATCTGCTCGTCAATAGTAATACCAAGATACTTGAAAGTTGCAACACGATCTAGGGTGGATCCCCTCATTCTTATTTCAATGTCCCGGGTGAATTTTGCTTTGTTGGAAAGTAAAATTTGGACTTTTGTTTTCTTAATGTTAGCCATGAGGCCATTTTTTTTTGTCCAATCATCAAATATTGTTAAGTCATTTTCAAGTAGCTTGGCATATCTAGCATTATAAAGAGGTAGACACATTACACAGTCATCTGCATATAAAAGTATGTCACTGTTAAAGTTCTGATCAGATAAATCGTTGATATACAAACTAAACATGATCGGGCCCAATATGGTTCCCTGGGGTATGCCGGTCTTCAGTATCATTGGGTCAGAGATTTCATTATTAAAAAGAGTATGTTGTATACGACCCTTACAAAAGGATTTGACCAGTTCAAGTAGTGTGCCCTTGATACCGTACATGGACAATTTCAACAGGAGCAGATCAATGTTAATACTGTTAAAGGCCTTGGATATGTCCAGGTATGCGACTATAGTGTTAATGGAGTTATCTTTATGATTAGATGTTATATCCATGAAAGATCTCCAGGCTGTTTCAACCCCTTTGCCCTGCCGAAAGCCATGTTGGTGAGGTGATAACAAGTTTGTTTCATCGAAATAAGAGTTCAATTTTTTCAGGAATAACCTTTCAAATATTTTTCCAACCACAGGGGTGATACAAATTGGTCTGAAATCTGATAGTCTCCTGGCATTTGGGACTTTGCATATAAGGGTACATACACCTTTCTTCCAAGATTTGGGGAAAACCCCGGAGGTACGAACTAAATTCAGGAGGGCAGTGAAACGGTCCAAGTCACTTAACAGAAACAATTTCAGAGTTTTAGTCCTGATGTTTTTTAGGCCAGATGATTTATCACAGTCTAGGGCCTCCACCAATTTCCTTACCTCCTCCCCTGTTATGTCTTCATCCCATGAAAGGGTATGATCCCAAGGTATATTATCATAGACAATGGCCGAAAGAGAGTTTTCACTAACTATCTCCCCAAAAAACTGATTTGCCTGGTTTGCTGCATTTTTACCAGACAAGCGGTTGTCATATGTATTCATCTCTAGATGTACCAACCACCGCCGCCTCCAATCAGGTCAGTGTGTAGGAAAAAACTGCTTTATTAATATACCTAGAAGCGGATTGTTTTAGAATCCCTTACCAACTTGGCTCTCTTAACAGTTATCACAAGGCTCACAATATAGGGGTGTACAAATACCTTTCTTTTAGCTCTATGTTAGTAGTTGCCATTGGATATGTGGACTGGTACATCAGTGTAAATATATAAATAATTGATTATGTGGGAAAGGTGCAGCGGATGGAAAACAGGAAATGTCTTCCACTATGTGTCCTAGAGACCGCTAAACCCACTTTCCCGAGCTCCTTGGGTGAATCAACGAGACTCGAGACCATGCAGTCTCGTGGGGTGAATCATCCTGGTCACAGTTTTTACAGCTTGTGTTCAGTGACACCGGCTCCTCTGTCCTGGTGTTGTAGTACGCGGGGTAGTACGTCAGGTTCGCCTATTATAAATACAGAAACACTAAGTCAATGACCTACAGAGATGGAAATCCTTCTCAAAATATACTAAAGCAAACGCGATTGTCAACTATATATCCTTTGGGATTAATGCAGGCTTTTAGAATGCCACTCCTGAAGAAGGGCGAGTAAGCCCGAAAGTCTTGAGTTATAATAAAGAACGATATCAAGGACTTTATTACGACCTTATTAATGTCTACATCGATTAAATCTTCGGTCTTCCCGATATACAGCGATCTACTTCCCCACTAGGCCAACTGATTTTAGAATGCCTGTTGAAAGTGTGGCTTATGTAGAAATCCCCGGGTAGAAATCATTATGTATATGCAGTATATATATCAGGAATGGGTGAATGGTAACGGTGGGGTCACCTGAACAAGTCGGATTCCCACTTGGTGGAAGCACTGCTGCTGCAGTTACCTTCATTTTCCTTGCCATTAGATACAGTCTCTGCACCCAGGTGGCGCAATAGAGCTCCAAATTGAGACAACCCCAAGTTGGTGTAATTCAAGCTCGTTGGTCAAACAGAGAGAATCCATTCCAACTGGAATAGAATGGATGGGTGAATAAAATATGACTTTCCTTTAATCCTAGATCTAGGCTATACCATTGCGTAGACTCTAGATCGACGACGATAATATATTTCGAATATACTCTATCACTAGCACCCTTACCTCGGAGATATTCCATACATATCACTATACATTTGATTGCTAGACCTGCTGCATTGATTAGCTTTTGGGATGTACATTTGGATAAGAACACCTCATAATATATATTTCCACTTCTTATGGCAGATTGATAATAAGTTGATGAAATCCTATACCCATAAAACATACAGTTTCTGTCTGTCTGATCACTCTTCACAAAGTTGGATGTAAGAGGAATCCCTTGGGGCTAGGCTATGCTGCACTATGTTATCCTACACCCCTCAGGATTCCTCTGCCGGAAATGAGGTGAAGAATGATTGATAGACAGAACTGACGTTAGTTCAAGATTTATTTGACCTCCTAGGAGTTTGATCATTTTCAAAATTATATTATACTAGCAAAGTACCCGTCCTCTGGACGGTAACCTTTTCCTCTCACTCACTCTCTCCCCTCCTCCTCTCTCCCCTCCTTCTCTCTCTCCCTGCCTCTCCTCCTTTTCTCTCCCTGCCTCTCCACCCCTCTCTTCTCCTCTGCCCTGCCCTATTTTCTCTCCCCCTCTTCTCTCTGTATCCTCTTCTCCCTCTCTCTATCCGATTTCCCCCACCCTCTCCCTCCTCTTCTTTCATTCTCTCCCTCCCCTCTCCTCCCCCTTTCCTCTCCCCCATCTTCTCCCTCCCGTCTTTTTCTCTCCCCCCCTCTTCTTTCTATCCTCTTCTCCCTCTCCTTATCTGATTCCTCCCTCCCCTCCCCCTCCCTCCTTAGCCTCTCTCTTTTTCCTCGCACTCCCCCTCCCCCTCTGATCTCTCTCCCTCTCTCTCTGGGTTGCTAGGGAATCGCACATTGCCGTGGACGGTGGGACATAGAGGCATGATGTCAATCTCTTCTAGATCCCAACAGGGGCTTTAAAATCACATTTTCACCCCAGATACCTTCACAAACCACATATAATGTCCTCCGGACAGAGCTGACGGAACTGTACAGAGCAGAAAAACGGCTGGGGACATCACAGATTCCCAGAACCTGCATGACAAAAAATTCCTGTTTCACGTTTATTATATAGATTTGAGTATCTTTAGATGAGTTGAACAGATTGAGTATGGTACTAAGCTTGGACTGAGCTAAATGGTCTTACCATAAATGCTAAGAAAACGAAGTTCCAGATCTTTCACAGAACGCGTAATTAGAAAGCATGGGACTATACTATTTATACTGGGGGCGCCCCTACTTATATAGTTCAGAATTTCAGATACTTAGGTTATTTACTGGATGGTTGTCTGTCTATAATCCCTCAGCTACGGAAGACGAGAGTGTTCATGTGATGAAAAGTAAAATTCAGTTTTATTTTTAAAAAAGAAAATCATTTTCGTTTCCAAAATCATTTTGAATTTCAAAATCGCATTGGTTATGCTTCTATCCCTGTTCCTGTAGGCAACTGTACTGCCCCTTTACAGTACTACGTTAACTGTATTAGTACAGCAGAACAACCTCTAGTACAGCAGAACTGTATAGAGATAGACACGGCTATCTGGGTCAGATTTTTAGAAAATGTACAATTGGCAGCTCTACACATTTAGGAAATTCTGCTAAATTAGACTGAAAAATGATGAATACCGGGTAAATCTGAGTATATTTGGTATCGCATTGATTTATAGTATCAGTTCTGTTGTGTTAAACTGCATTTTGATGCTTATTTTTGTCTTAAATGTGGGTTATTTGAGAGGATTGGTGAAGGCAATTTGTACATTTTCTGAAAATCTGACCCATCTATGTTCCTGTTCTCAGCCTCTAGTACAGCAGAACTGTATAGAGATAGACACGGCTATCTGGGTCAGATTTTTAGAAAATGTACAATTGGCAGCTCTACACATTTAGGAAATTCTGCTAAATTAGACTGAAAAATGATGAATACCGGGTAAATCTGAGTATATTTGGTATCGCATTGATTTATAGTATCAGTTCTGTTGTGTTAAACTGCATTTTGATGCTTATTTTTGTCTTAAATGTGGGTTATTTGAGAGGATTGGTGAAGGCAATTTGTACATTTTCTGAAAATCTGACCCATCTATGTTCCTGTTCTCTCTTCCTACTCCTGCCCCACCTCAACCTTCTCCAGGGTGACTGAGGGAGTGTGTGTGGGGGGGGGGGGAAGGGGGGAGAGAGAGGATGAGGACAGGAAGGTAGGAATGGGAGGAGGAAGAAGGAAGGATCGAAGCAATGGAGGAAGAAGAGGAGAGGTGAAGGCGGGAGGGGGGGGGGTCGATAAAAGGGGAGGGAGACACTTTTTTCTGACCAATTTTTTTACGACCAATTTTTTTACGACCAACTTTTTTACGACAAACTTTTTTTATGACAAACTTTTTTACGACCAACTTTTTTACGACCCAACTTTTTTTTAAGACCAACTTTTTTTACAACTAACTTTTTTTCGACTAACTTTTTTTTTACGATTATTTTACGAAAGATCTACCTGTCCACACATTACTCATTATTATCAAGGAGGGGGAATAAAAGTGGAGGGAGAGCAAGGGAGGTAGTCAGGGAGGGGGAGGAGAAGGAAAATTGATAGATGTATAGGTGAAACTAGGTCTGGTATGATTGGCCATTATACCTGATGGTATAATCATAACTGTGACACATACCATACACATAGCACATATATACGGCTAACTAGAAGACTAAAAGAAAACTATGCTTATATCAGTCATTCTCATCTCTCCTCTCCCTCTCTTCTCCTCCCCCTCTCTCTCTGTCCCTCTCTCTCTCTCTTTCTCTGTCCGTCCCTCTCTCTCTCCCTTCACTTCCCCTGAGGAAGGAATCAAAGATGGCGGCACCTATGGGGGCCGCCATTTTGTGCTCGAAATCTCGTGAGATCTCATCTCGTTCTAAGTCTCGTTCATAGATTTTCATTTCCATTTCAAGATGGAAATGAAAACGGAAATCAAATTCAAAACGGAAATGAAAACGCCTGTGTCTTTTGAAACATACTTTAAAACAAAAGGAATTTTAGTTTTTAAATGAGATGGAAAATGATTTTGAAATTCAAAATGATTTTGGAAATGAAATTAATTTCTATTTAAAAAATGAAACTTTCCATGGGTGAGCACTCTCGTCTTCCGTACTCAGCAGGGTTTTGCCCTAGAACTATTCCTTGCATTTGCTTTCGACAGAATGTAATAACAAATAGCCGACACATGTAATGCACGTAATTCCAAAACCACTGGATCAACAAATCAAACTTCTCTCAATTATGTCCATTCGTTATAACTTTTACTTATACATTGCAACTTATTAGTTGTTAGTAATGAGGTGTCTGTGGAAGTGATCCGTAGCTTTTTCTACACATCTATATGTGTATCGCATGTTTATTGTTGTGGAAATAAAGTTTCATATCTATAATAGTTGTATTTTTCTATATTCCTCTCACTCTCTTTCCGAAAAAATGCTCAAACATGTTTACACTAAGTGTCCCTAAGAAAACAAGCGACGTAAATAGGTACAGATATAAAGAGACACCAACTGTAACACCAATGTGTGTTGTTGGAACTCGCACTAGTTAGTAATGCTATTGATATTAGAGGCCTCAGAAGAAGAGTGGTATGGGTAAGAGTGATTCATCCCTGTTAATTCTGCAGATTATGGGAAGGCCTGTGTCTGATGTAGGACCTAACCACAGTTAATGTCACTCCCTCTAGGTAAACCAAAAGAAGACAGTGTTGCCCCTTTGACTGACTCACTATCCACACTATATTAATTGTGCATTTACGACATTCAAGGCTCTGCACAGAGTTGTAAAAGGCTTTTCACTGGCTGCATGTAGAAGGCTCTAACTTTCAGGGTGGCTTACATAGATCTCAAGTGAGGTTACTTGGGTATTGTTTTCCCAAAAATATTTTTTTCGAGGAAGTGATTTTGAAGCTCTTTCAATTGCACATGCTTCGACCCACTTACAGCAGCTGGGCTTTACTGGGCTGATGCAATGTCACCCAGCCTGAATTATAAAGGAGGGAGTGAAAGAGAATAAAAGAAGGGATGGAGGAATTGAATAGAAACTACATGCTGAGAAGTACTACCCGTTTTAGACGGGGTGCACCTAGTAGTGCATTAATTCAGCTCTATTTTCTTGTTTAGCTTTTCTGCCGAAGTAGAACCATGCATAGCTTATAATCGTATAGGAACGTAGCCATTGAGATCACGATATACTTGTTAGTGCTGCCACCTATGAAACCCTAACATTTTGTCATTCCCGTGCCAGACACCGACAGTTCAACATCCTACATAATTTTATAGTAAAATGTGATGTGTTACAGGAAAATGAGTCACAAGTCGCAAAAAAATGGATTTTGAGATATTATCATAATTTGAAAAGATGAGATCAAGCGGACTCCAACGATGGTAAACATCAGGACATTTAATAAGTATTTCTATATTTTAAGTTTGATTTTTTTTGGGTGGACAAATACTATAGTAAAGCAACTAAATATACTCTATAGGATGACCTTAGGATTGCATGAATGAATTCAATACACTGTCTTGGAATTTAGTACATTTATTTATGCGACCTCAAGGACTAGATACCCAACAATTGAAAACATTCTAACAAAGAGATCTGGTGAATAAAACACTTTGGAAAATACCAATTTTGCGACTTGTGACTCATTTTCCTGTAACACATCCCAAATATTCAGTGAATAAATTATTCATTGTAAGTATCATTCTCAGTTTTGCTGAGTAGAAAATGATAATAGAAATCGTAATCTTTTTCTTATAGAAGACTTATTTTAAATTAATGATGTTGTAAAATTGACAAGCCTAAATTGTCTAATTTTGAGTTAAAGTTGTCTCATTCAGCCAGACATTCGTCGCGCCCCTACCGGCCAGAAGGCTACCCACACTTTCTTACCGCCACAACGCTCGTGGATTTCTTATCAACCCAAAGTGCCAAGGTACAGGTGAGGTCCAGGTCTGACCGTTATCTCAAAGTCGATCACATGGGAAAGAAGGGGAGGGGCTGACCGCCAGGTCAGGGGAGGGGGGGAATACTGATTAAAGAGTGGGAGGGAGAGGGGAGGGTCTCTTGTAAGGCTGGTACTGATTCGAAGCATACATCTCTGTGTGTTGCGTTGATTAATTTCTCGCCCAACTACTGACCCTGAATTATTACGAAGAATGGCCCGCATTTCTTCAATGTTATACACGTTAATTTAGGATTTACCTTTGCAGTATCAAGTGTTATGCATGACATTATTTATATGACGAGGGAATCGGTTTGGATGGCAGATAAAGTTTCATGGTTCATGTCCATAGACCTTTGACAATGCAATCCAAAAAACAATCTAAAGCCCTTTCCCCTTCACTAAATAAGTACCAAGGAAAGGTCTTAATTGTTACACAAGCATTACTAATTGCATTATGGATGTTTGGGTACGCGTAATGTTTGTATACTATCAGAGGTGGACTGTACCCAAGGCCAAGGGACAACTCAAATCTCATAAACCACCCGGCCGAGTAAGTGCTGCAAAGGTAAGTTGCTTGTGTCTTGGCTGTACTTTAGCTGGAATCGTGGTCCAATATCTTGAAACCTTTTACCTATATGAGCAAAGTTACATGCTTCTCACCTCTTGCACCTAGCCCGTGCAACTATACATAATATACATTTATACAACTCTAATTCCATTTCTGTTCGGTTGGACATAATTATTATAAGGATTGTAGACCTGTAGGTCAGATAACTGACATGTCGAATGTATCTCTAGACATCCACTCACGCTACAGTACTTTTAAAATTCGTGTTTTGTATTAATATTTTGCACTATAACACAACTAAGGGGACATATCCCTCAAATGTTATACGAGTTTTCAGTATTTGAATGGAATTCTAGGTTAATGCAGTTTAAAATTCCAATCAAAATAGACCATGTCTGTCTACCCAGTAAATAACAACGATTCAGATTCATTTTTGCCCACTTTACATTAATCTTTTTACACCCAGTTATAATGCATTCTTTTAACGTTGCCTATTTTTGTTCAGATGAAACAGGACTTTTTATAAACACTAATGTTCATATGTGTACAACTAAATAGTGTTGTACGTTGGTAAAGGTGTGTTTGTATACATTTTATTTAAATGTCCCATGACATCAATTGGCTTTTGATATGAGGGTAATATACGACCCTGTAATTCTATAGAATCATGTTTATTTTACAACCTCACGTATATATCAAAGTTCCATTCCTTCTGGACCAATAGAAAAGGCACCCACATCGTATACAATCTAGGTTCAAAGTTGAGAAAGACCCTTCAAACGAAGGCAAAGCCTCTCGCCTCAAACCACAAACCACAAAGTGCCATTATAAGTCCATTAAGACCGTAGAATGTCATTATATTCCCATTAAAACGCCGAGTTCTAAGCCAGGAAACCGATTAGCAAAGTAGGCTGACATACCATTCTTACCTGATCAGAGGTTTTGGACCTAGAGTGTATAGCACATCGTGTCACATGATGTTTACGTGTTCCGGATCTATAAATTCGGTATGATTATTCTTACCTGGAAAAACCCTAAATCAGGAATTAATTGCCATCGAATAAATTACTTGTTGCTTGGTAACTTCACAACCATTGTTAATATCTGTCGGCATATAACGTTAATTCTCCACATAAATGAGCAGATATAATGATATCCATATATAGCACTAACAGCTAATGATAATAAATCCCTAAGTTGATGGCTTGAACGTATTATGATAAAGTAAATTTGTAACGCAAATAAAGTGAGTCCACTGTTTAGTTTAGCGACCAGTAGCCGTGTACACTGTCTGTGTTTCAGTTAATCCTGAAGTGCTGGACAAACGCTGTTCTCAAGATATGCATGCCTCAGAATGTGTTTCGTAGCTTTAGGCAATGAAAATCTAATTGTTCATGATTTCCTCAACAGTATGATGTGTAATGTCAACATGCCGAAGTGTCTTGTGATGACAATAGTCAATACTAGTTAGTCTCAGTCACTAATCATTTATAGGACCAGATCTAGGGTTTGCATTACCTTTTTTGATAGTTGCAAACTCCATTTGAGAATAATTACATGACTGCTAAAATGGCATGAATGATTTTATTTGTTTATATGAATAATGATCCTTATGAAATGCAATGGTACATGCCAATTCCCCTTTGTATAATATAACATGATCTTCTAAAATATG
Source organism: Sthenelais limicola (assembly GCA_942159475.1). Classification (NCBI taxonomy): domain Eukaryota; kingdom Metazoa; phylum Annelida; class Polychaeta; order Phyllodocida; family Sigalionidae; genus Sthenelais; species Sthenelais limicola. The sequence goes on from OW804100.1 coordinate 31,054,417, forward strand.
CCTGATTTTACCATAGAAACAAAACAAAACATTAGTACCATACTTATATTCCACATGTAAAATACATTGTGAGGGTCAAAACTAGATAGTCTATCACAGTGCATCTATTATATATTAAGCACATATTTGGAATGTAGATCTGAGGCTTCAGATTTAGGAGAACAAACTTAGCACAGGAAAGCTTAACACTTTGGGCATGCAGGAGTGACGATTAGTCTACAAATAGGATAACATTGACACAAACCATTATGTTGGTTGCCCGCTAAGTATGTGATCTATGCCGACCCCATTAAAGCTGCACTCTCACTTAACGTCGGTCAAAAACTAAAATTTTCTACTTTTTGTTCCATTCTTTTCCACCCAGCTAAAAGTCATTTGAGCAAAGTTTTGGAGGATCTTGTCCGGTTATTTTTTACTCCAGATAAATTTCTACATCTAAATTTCGGAGCCCTGCTGAAATCCTTTCTTGGGGCAGTTTCACTTAAAGTGGCTCAGATAGTTAAAATGAGTAGTCATGAAATCTTGTGAAACTTTGTCAGTGTAATTATATATGATAGGTATAGCAATATCTGAAGTATTGAGTACCAGCATTGCGTTTTCATTCGATGATTAGTGAATATGTGTAATGAATGGGTCAGAACCTTAAATCCATGAGGAAATGTCCTTGAGACCAGAAGGTAGGCCTACTGCCAGAATTGACCCAAGTGGACACGAAAGAAACTAATGTCCATTGTATTGACCAGTGCCGACCTGGGGGTTTCATAATTCCAGATGTCAACCCAATTGCCACTTTGAAATTTCTGTATGGTGTGCAAAAACGATTTTGCTCACTATATTACCAAATATCTGATATAATATGAATTTCATACTTTTGATATCCACAGGAGTTAGTTAGGTAGGGTAAGGTGTACCAAATACTAGATAAGGAAGTAGAAATTCTGTTACTCAAAAATCTAGCTAAGAACAGCGGGTGTGTCACTTTAATTAAAGCTGCCTTCCCTAGTGACTCGATTGTTGATTTAAAACGTTTTTCTTGTAATTATCTTCAAATTAGTTACCAAAACTCACAATCAGGGGTCTCTCACATAAAGAGAAGTTTGCTAACGCAGTAAATTCAATGATTTATTCAGTTCCGCATCAATTTCAAACTTGATTGTTTGGGTGCTTTACTTTTCATTTGTGGCAACAGGTGGCAGTCCTAGTGGCCAGTTTCCTGTATTGTACAATAGAGCATACATATAGGCTTATGGTCCTACCATGTACTCAGTGCTGCCACCATTGGTCAGAGAAATGTATTAGTATTCACGATTTTGACGTCCCTCCGATCCTGTGTACACCATTTGAGAATGAACAATTTTAATCTGTATTTATTGTCTTCAAACATTATGGAATCAAATCAAACTCGTGGGGTAAGGTGGGGCATGGTATTAGTGATCTAAAGAAGTAGGGTAGAAGTCTACTTTGAGATATGTATCAGTCACAGCCGTGAATGCAGCTTTAAGCTGCGATTCCACTGGACTGTTGTTTATGTATGCTCATGATTCGCCCTGTAATTTTGCAATAGGCATAAGAAGTGGAAAAACAGCGAAGCCAGAGCGGTGAAATTGTTTAGTGCGCTTTGTATCTGCTGTTAAAAATCAGAACTTGTGATGCGTCACGGGAAAATGAGTCACAAGTTGCTAAATAATGATATTTTTCAAATGTTTTTCCACAAGAACCTTTGCTCAGAATGTTTGGGGTGTTTATCTAGCTGTTAGTAGCATGAATATATCAAACATACTCCTAGACTTTGTATAGTATTATATTCTATATGTGAAGAATATATATCAACCTACTTCCGTATAGTATATATATCTAACTTTACTGTAGTAAGTGAACATAAAAAAATATCGCAAACATTTTTTATTCATGAAAAGGAATTCGTAAATACATCAACTATCTATAGATACTCATCCACTTTCACAATTATTCCTTGGTTGCTCCGTTGAGAGCACATAAAATAGGCTCCTTAGACAACATCTCCTCAAAATAGCTTACTGTGTGACTACATCTTGCTGAACTGAGTACATAGCACGCATCTTCTTTGTCTTGGAAACTAGGCTATATAACTCGTCGCTGGTTCAATTGTACCAATAAATGCATAGTTTGGATTGGGCTGATACATGCAAGATGCTGATCATCGGAAACAAAGAAGAATTATTATTGATATTCTAAACTGGGCCAAACAACCATGCACTCTTCTGCCAAGTTTTCGACTGCGGATTATCACGCTCATCTTTCGTTCCGATGAAGATGGGCCAAGTCCCATAACCTCTTCAGTAAATATTGACCGCATGGAAACCAGAATTTTGGTCTAATACTTTCCCTTTTCTTACGGGAGGGAATATACTTTCGTAATTGTTAGGTGTTCTTTAAAGAGTTAATTTATGAATTTCAGTCAGTAGATCACATACTTATAGAGTAACCAACATAATGGTATGTGTAAGTGTTATCCTATTTGTAGGTTAATCGTCACTAGCTGTTGCATGCCCAAAGAACTGTTCAATTTAAATAAAATGTTTTTTGTAAAATGTGACTCGTGAATGAATACCGCATACCCATTCCAACGATGGGATCTTGCAATTGGCATGTATATTTAATGCAATCTATACATGACCTCAGTCCATTACATCGTGGGTTGCTATAATAAAAGCAGCACCAGCTAGGGTATTTTATGGGACAATTCAAAGATAAATCTGTTGAAGCTTTATTGGGGTGCTTTAAAAACATTTTCGGACTTTAATATTCCAGAGTGATCCACCAGTATTTTGGAATATATTAACGTGGCTAAGATGACGTCATACTTGCGATGGCATTGTTCATCTATATCTATATTTAATTTCTATGAAATTGTCTGGAGTTATAAATGTTTGGATGGAAGCGATTCCTGAAACGTCTATGTGAAAAGCACACTCATGTTTCCAATGACCTTTTTTCATCACACTACACTCTATACTCGTCCTGTAGGCAGCGGCGTGCCATAGCCTTAACGTTTGAGGGCTTTGATGTTTACTGCCTACAGGTCGCGTATAGAGTGTACTGACCATTCCATGCATGCATCCCATGTACACGATCCTTCTATGGATTGATCACACCCCATACCTCCTGAATGGTGTGAAGCTTGCGGTCGAATGACATAAAGGTTGCATGAGTAGTTTAAACTACCAGAATATATGTAATAGAACACGACCTTTTGCATGGTGCACAGTTCAAGGAGAGAATTTCTATCCCACTTTTACCCAATATTATTTTGTTTACATGATAAATTACATGTGTACGGCCATTCCCCTCTATGTGTACTTAAAGAAAGACACAACCTTCATATCATATGAATGGTATATAAGCATATTCATATCATATGAATGGTATATAATCGTATTGTACAAAATACCCTTGATATAAAAACAGGGCATTAGCCAAATAAAGTAAAATAAACAAACAAACAATACATGGTTCAGCTTCAAGCAAATGCGCGGGTTTTGGGTATAAGGTTTGGCAGAAGTCTACTGTGTACCATTCCACTACTGCATGTCCTAACCTACCACTGCACCCCTAACTCTGTATGTTAGGGTCGTAAACCCTTTCTGGCAGCCAAAAGCTTTATCCCCATTAAAGTGTGAGCAGAAGGGTATAAAAATTCCATTTTGCAGTGATTTTTTTTTTATTTTATTTCATTATGGGTTATATTAAATTATGCATTCGCCCTACCTACTATATAGCCACAAAATGGCGTCCATCGTATTGAAGCTGTGTATCATTTCCATACTTGGAAATCTCATAATCATTCTAAAAGGGAAAAGAACACATTTACTTGAAATTATTCAAACACTTGTTTTCACACCAACAGCTTTCAAATAATATATTGGGTTTGAGACTGAAATAAGAAGCATAATGTTGGAATCAGGGATCGTAAACATTCAATTAAAACGATCACTCGTGCGACCAATCCCTGGTGGGTATTTGTTGTATGGCAACGTACATACAATGAGGCCCTTGGGAAAGCATGAAAGATATTTGTCCGCATTCTTAAGCGTGTTTCAGACAAGGAATCAACAATAAAAATGTAAAAGATCAGAGAAAGTTGGGGTAAGAAGTAGTACCTGCTTGATAATGAAAGTTTGATTTGATCTTTCATTATGCCACCCATCTTTTGAACCAGCATCGTTTGAATTGAGATCTCAGCTGGTTTTCATCCACAAACAAGAGCATCTCAACATCAAATAGTTCCATTCAAAGAGTCCTGAAAAACAGAAAAGGGAGATCCCACACAAAGTACGATTTTGCACGATTATAAAATACATGTAGTACATACAAAACATTTTATTAACTGTGTGGATGGTACATTGCACGTATTATATTCTTGTCTCAAATGCATGGTCTGATGACTAGCCATTAAAGTTATTATAACTTTAACTACATAAAACTCGGGGAATAGCATTATCCTGAACTTGGCATCAACATATCTAACTACCTCTTTTGGTGGTAGTGAGCCTGGGAGACCTGGAGAAAAACTCCTTCTATTGTTTGTAATCAAAAACTACAAATATAAGATTTATTATTATGAAGTAGACACACTCCTTCCAGGTTTTGCAAATTGCCAAAATTATTATAATAACCTCGACCATAATGTTGATTAGTTTATTAATATTGATTAGCTACTTAGTAAAGCAATATAAGGGGTAGGTCCGTTGGGGAGGTTTTCAGGTGTTCCTGGCGACGCTTGAGAAAATCCATGGAGGATAATTATGAATTTGTTTTCAATGGAACTGTTTAGATATGTGTTTGGCTTTTAATGAAATAAAAGAAAATAGAAAAACAGATTGGAGGGTTACAGATACTGCGCCCTTATAAATAGATAAATGACTGTATTTAAACAAAATCTCAAATTCGTGGTTAGTGCGGTGTCATTTAGTTTGTAGATAATCAAGTATAAAAATAATAATAATCCAATCTTTATTCGGTTTACATTTACATTTCTGGTCATGCAGTGCTAAATAGGGCGGGACCTTCTACATGTAGGTCTTCCAGGGCGTCCATAAAAATGATAATATAAGGCTATGGTAACAGAGTAGATAACAGTAACAATGGGTATCATGAGTTTATCTTCCGACTGTTAATTACTCGACATCCTATGGCATTCAAGTTAGGCCTATTTCTAGAGAGTTATTTATAGAGAACGGCTATGACTGGGTCCGATACTTAACTCCTTAAAAAAGTGTCCGTTAGTCCTTGAGTGTTAAGCCATTTCAGTGTTGTGCCGTTATTTTTCTTTGTAGAATGATAATGGGCCTTCACTCTTTAGTAGTAATACTATAGTAGTATAGGCCTTTACTCTTTATTTACTAAGAGTAATGCTGAAGTTCTTTTTTTAAAATCACATTTCATACAAATATTAAGGGTTAACCTCGAGTACAGCGATTGCTCCGTGCTCATGACGGTAAAGCAGATATTAACAAATACGATTTACATGGCCGTCTGAATGACGGATATGGTATTCGTCAGTTAATCCCTACAACCATTCTGCAAATAATTCTAGTGGCTTTTAAAACTTTATAATTTAATTTAAAAAAACAAAACAACAGAACTATTGCCAATGCAATTATCTTTTCTCATCCCCTGATGATTTACTGTTGATGCTACATTTGCTCAACAACAATAAAGGGGCCCGAGGGGACTCCACTGAATAACAATGAACAAATAGACCGAACATATGTTTTATTCCTATACTCAATATCACTATATGGTTCAATGAGTATTATTCTATTCTTAGGGCTAATTGCCTTCCCAAGCCAAATTTAAACACCTACCGCCCAAACATTTCTTACCAACGATATCTTCACAAAGCACCTTTGCCAGAGCGTGATTAATTTCCCATCTTCAATTGTTTAATAATTGATGACCAATCGCCTATATCGTGGTTCTTTACCTGGGTAGAGCAGCATATTTATTTATTTTACCTCGCCTCAACTACCAGAGCGTACAAAGGTTCTGTTCGAATGCAGCTATTATGCCTTATGAATTGTATAGTCTTGGCCGAAAGCTTAACTCGTCAACAAAGTATAAAACATAATTAGTATATATATAATTAGCAATATCAACAAGATGGAGAGCTCATTAATTTGGTCTGGAGGTTAATCAATAATAATGCCACTTAGGCTAGAATAATAATGCCACTTAATCTATATACTGCATTGACGTTATGTCATATTAAAGTAGTATAGGCAGAAGTTAGAATGAAGAAATATAGCATATCAAAATGGAAGGTTTAGAATATCCTCGACTCGAAGAAGGAAGTCATTTTTTAAATAGTTTATATTATTGAATACGCTATCACATACATGATATTGTAAGGCATTCAATGAAAAAGAGATATATAGTGTATATGGCTACATAAGTAACTCCATACAATTTGGAATAATATATCCGACCGAAGCAATTATAACTAAACCTCCGTTTAGATGAAATTGATCAAATTTCGAAAGAGTGGTTTCAGTTCTCTGTTTTCGGAGCAAGATTAGTCGAACACAACCATTGTGTGCTAAGATGGCATTTAACGGCGGGTCAGGAAAGGTATAGGTTATTGTGGGGGAGGGACAGTGGTGCGGTGGTGAGGGAATGATCCATTTCTGCGTTGATCCAAGGTAAGATCATACTGCTTTGGCTAGTACACTCCCCCTTCCCCTGTCTGTCCATGCATGCATACACATACACGTCCATATCTGGTATTTGGCATGTGTGGGAAGAGCGTAGACAGGTGAGGAGGAACTTTCCCAATTCAAGGTACAGTTCAATATTATATATAATTATATTCAATATAGAGAGATGGATAACTGTTCCGTGACTTATTAAATATATTTATTATCTTATTCTTTATTTATTCCATTCCTCTATCATATCTTATATCTTCATTTGGGTTGCATTTGGATTGTGATTATGAGACTAAAATTGTTAAATGTAATTTGGCAAATAAAAATCTTTTTAAAAAGAATACAAAAAAGTTTGCTCAAATGATATGAAATACTTGTATCATTGCTTGATGTTAAAGATTTAAATGGCAAAAAGTGTTGCCTCGTTGTATAGACATTCTTGTTCTTTATGACGGAAATGGTTCAATTTTATTTTGAAAGTGAATTCCATTCTATAACTAGTGCATAGTTGTGTTTTAAAAAGCCATCTCTTGTCGAGACCAATCCAAAAGTCCGACGAAAAAGCAATTGTTAAGTTCCTGGTTTTGATAAAAGATTCATTGGGCAGCTTGTGGTTGGCCTCTTGTAACTGCAGCTGTTCTCTCAAGTATATTTATAAATGGGAATAAAAAAGTAAAATGATGTTAGCACAACTATTTTGGATGAATCGATAGACAGTGGCAGGAAGTTAATTTTATTTAATATTATATGATAATCAAATGGTATCCCGATGCATGTCCGAGGTTTGTGTCGCCTATAAACGTCCTCCTCAATCTGTTTGTCAATATCATTAACTCTAGTCCATCCAAGGTCGGGATTGGCACACCAATCCATTGCATTACAGATCAAATAAAATTCTAAGGCGCATCTTTTTTATGTATATTAATATATAGCATTAGATATTACAAAAGACCTATAGTTGCTACATCAATAGTGCAACACATATTCTGCTTTAATTTCACAATGAAGCTCCTAACAGTCCTGGAAACGGCCCAGATAGATTTCAAAGGATTCACATAGAGATCAAGTGGTTTGCAAGTGACGCGGCATTCTCTTGGAAATCCTTCCAAGCTCAACTCTAAACATTTCAAGGAACTAAATTTGAGCTTACGAAAACGAGAACGTAGTTAACAAGCCTTGCACTTGATGGATTCTGTCCATGGCAAGCTAGGATTAGATTATTTGTACCGTGCTAAACTAATTAGATGATCCGAGAAATGTGTTGACTGTAAATAATCTATTATTTGACATCGGGTTTCGCTGGATCAGCAAAGTATGATCAGACCAACAGAAAAAGCAAATTAGTCCCCCTGAACTTCCCCTAGATGCAAATGAACCTAGTGTGCATGGTTGACATAATAATGATGGATATTTACATAGATCTACATATATTTAAATAAATGGACTAAGTTTACTACGTTTTTTGATGAAGTTGGAATTGTATCTTAAGGCCCATTCACATTACAACGGCCAACTGGTGTACGGCCGCCGCACGGCAAAAAAACACAATGTTAAAGTATTACAGGCGGCAAGTATTTATTTTCCTTTATGTATTTGCCTGACCAATAATCCCTTAATATAAAAATGTAACCCGTGAGTAATGAGCATATTACAGTGCGACTTACCGTTCCATTGACTCAAAATAAACCTTCCCTTTGTCAATAACCTTAGAACTCAGAACAGGGAACTGTTGATACGGTATGGTTATTATCTTTAACTCATAATTCGTGAATTTAATGTTTACTTCATACATAAGTATTGCAGGTGATCTCGTGCGAATCGACCATGGATTTTGATATGTCAGAGGACAGCAAAAGAGGTAACTATGTTTTTAAGAAAAGTATTCTAAAAGCGGTCTCCAAAACTGTGTGCCCATGTTTATATTAGCTAAAGAAAGAAATACCAAATGTTTCTCTGCATACACAGGAACGTTTCAGCTGCCACAAACGTATTAGAATGCACACATGAAATACAGTCGAATAGCAAATACTGATTTCGATTGCATTATTTGCCTTGTTGTTCATGGCCTTTTTGAAAGCTGTTCGTGAAATGTAGATCAATGTCCTCTCTAAAGATGTTGACACTCCCATATTAACACGGGCCATTAATATATAGCTATATAACAGCTCTTTTAGGCACATCAAACAAAATCCCCCTATCATGATTGCCACCGAAATCAGTCGATAAATATACTCCAGCTTGTTATGCAGAGCTTAGACTAGAGGTAGTTATGTCGTTTCTGACCCAGGCTGAAGTTGGAGGACAATCTACTTGTCTGCTATTACATAGACGATTCGAGATGATAATAGGCCTCTTGTAAAAATTAATTCTGTAATCCAGAAAATTCAAGCTAGCAAACTTCACCTAACTTTCGGAACTACATGAACGACAGTTTCTTCAACTGTTGTTGAAGTGCTTGTCCTAGGATTATATTACTTTGTTATGGAACGGTGGCACGGTATATGATCTACATGCATGATTGGCATACTTGGTCATACTTGAAATTAATCTTTTCAGGTCTAATGAAAATATTTCATTTATTTAGTCTTTGACTGAAAAGGGATATGAAAACAAAGCATAATTAAGAACAGACATGGCATATGAACTAAAAGAAAAAATAAAGTATATATAGTTAATGATGAGTCAATATCTACTGATCTACTGACTTATTCATAATATTTGACTACGTTTAATAACGTTCATTTTGATGTTATCAGAAAAAAGAAACACCAGAGATGTTATCTCATAAACGTTCACTTTAAACAAGCAGTGTAGCTAAAAGCAACCCCCTTTACGGCACGATCCCGACTTCATACACATCAGGCATGACGCCAGATCCTCCCACTCCCATTTTCAAATGTTATTGGACAATATCACGAACCACCAATCAATAGACAATCAATACATCGATACCCCAAAGGGATATCCCTTACCTTTTGACCATGGCATTTGAATTAATCATTAGCAATGTTTCGGTTGATATCATGGTAAATCCTGGGAATACTATCACCTTCCATTGTCTCTGATTTAAAATTACAATCACAATTCATTTATTGTATGATTCTGGAATAAGTTAGCTTGCAAATGTAATTTACTCTCACTTCAGTTTTTTTCCCTTGTTGTATGCATGGAATATTGTCTAAATCAATGGCATTATTAATGCTGATAGACACACACTTCTCATCACCACTATTCCAATAACGAAATTCATACATATTAGTAGAGCAGATATGGGCTCAAAAACCCATTATTGTAGGAGTTAGCACGTATGAAATAACAACACCACCACATTATACCAAATTGAAGCTGAGACCCTCCCCGATTTAGATCTGATTTTGAAATTTTGTGTTTTGGTGTGACTTTGGAGATATCGGACTGCCTATATTTGAGGTTACCTTGGAAACCAATATTCTTTGTAAACAATGATGATTTCTCAAAAGATGAAAATGCATATATAACCCACATCATTTTCCACACACCATATTATACGTCCTCTACCCATAAAAGTCTTCCTCACACTGCACACCTCCACCCACCCCTTCTACCATTCCTATAATTCTTTTTAATTAAGACTATAAATCTGCCACATTTATATAACCTATAATATATATTTATCATAAGCATATATTTCATCCACAAGCTCACGAAAAAAGCAAAATCAACTCTATTGGATTCGTTCAATTTATAAAATCAAATCAAGGTTTCACAAGCCCAAGCTGTCTCGGGGTCTATTCAATAATGTGTTGAATCACGAAAACGAATGAATTAACTGATTTTGTGATTGCTCTTTTTAAAAAGTGCTGAGGCAGATCTTAGAGAGCAAAGACCAAGATGGAAATGGAGTCATAAACACAGCTGAATTGGAGGAATGCCTCATGGCAGTTGGTTTTTTCCCAACACCGGAAGATGTCAAATTCTTGCAAAAGCAATTTGATGAGAATGGTAAGTTTTACATTTTCTTTGATAGAACCAATTTGGGAAGGGCACGGATTTGGTGAAATAAATATTCAGCTTTGCTACAAATAAGATTTTCCAGCAATGTAGCGCCTGTAACAAACTATTTTAATTCCTTTTTTGCGATCCTCTTAGATAATTCTTTTGTATTGGCAAATGACCTTGTTAGTGGTACAAACCTTATTATAACAAAAGTCTCCTCGAATATATAACTATTTGCATCTACATACTGTGGCTGAGGTTTATCTGCAATTATTTATCAATTTTTTACGCATTTGTCTAGGTATATTTATTGTAAACTATTACTATGAATAACAAACCCAAATCTAAATCTAAAAATCTCGTTTGTTTTCTGTGGAGTCTATGAACTCCCTTTATTTCTTGGCGCTCGCCTAAGTACATGCAATTATCTTCAAAGAATAGCTTGTAAAGATTGCCATATAGATAAACTCTAGCTGGCAGCACATTCTGCCGGGGCGCAATGTCCGTACTAAAGTCGGCATCAGTCCCATCATTTGATTTAGCTTCACCGCAAGTGTAGCACTAGCAAACAATGGGTTGATAAGAAAATAACGATGATGAAGTGTCACATTAGGGTGACTTTCATATCGGGTGCCTACAACTATAGGGTAGAAGTCGCCCGATTGTTATAATAGAGAATTGGTATATAAAGGACATCCAGAGCCAAAGTCATAGTCATGGCTACTGGCCCATGTTGTATAAGCTAAGGAAAGAGATTGTGGATGGCAATTCCTTCCCCTGTAGGGAGGGAAACTCCTTCCTACCTGTGACATTCCCAGCTGGTATAGGATTAGCCTATACACCCAATGGTGGATAGGGAGTTTTATTCTAACCCATCGACGGAAGTGTAGTCCTGAATTTCCATAGACAATTCCTTCCTTAGCTTATACAACAGGCACAAACCTTTACACGGTGGCCCCATCAATCAGGGGAACCGATTTACCTCATATTTCATCATTATTGTCATCATGGGATCAAACGAGTTTCCAAATCTGATAGATGAGGTAAAGTGAACAAGATGGCCGCATAGTATAGACGCCTGGTCAGAGCGAAGCGACCGAAATCGTTGATCAAATATAATGCGTGGGATCCGATTGAGCTGATCTATAGCCACAAATCTCTGTACTAGGATAGAGAATCCGGACATTTTAATTTATATTGGTTTCTGGGACGTAAAACTGATATATCCGATATTTATATTGCCTGGATCGCCCGGTGAGCGATAGTAGAGGACGATCGCTTTTACCCGCCAATTACTACGGCAAACAATAGTGTACGAACAATGGGCGCAGGCCGTGGCAACAGAAGAAAAAAGAGAAAACAGGCACAGGAGGCGGTACAAAATACACCTAATGAATCGGGGGACTTATCGAGCACATACAGCCCTGATCAATCTGCTGAAATGGAGAATTTACGTCTACAAATGGAATCGATGCTAAGGAAACAAAAAGAGTTTCAGATGACAGTAGAACAAAGACTTTCTAAGGATAAAGAGGACATGCAAGGTGCGATTGAAATGAACTCAAAGTTTGTCAACGATCTCATATTAGACCTGGATAGTGAAATATCTAAGAGAAGAGAAATGGAGAATGTAGTTTTTGACGTGAAACGAGAAACGGATTACGTTAACCAAGATCTACATTGCTTGAGAAACCAACTGGATTCGTGCGAGACCATGGCGAAGGAGAATTATATGGAGATTGAAGGTATGGATTATTATAAAGGGGAAAGCCCTATCGATAAAGTTGTCAGTTTGTGCCAACTAATCATACCGCACTTCACCCATGATCTTGTTCAGAAGGCCTATAGGCAAGGCTTCCAAAAGGGTAAAATACCTCCAAGGATGATCGTGAAATTGACGAATATTGGCATAAAGGAAGAATTAATAAGGGGACAAAAGGTTCTGAAGGATAGAACTAAATTCCAAGGCCAACGGTACAACTATCTGAAATTTGTAAAGATGAACAATGTACTCCCCCAAGCTTAGCTCACCAAAATGCTAAACGAGCAATCTCGATCGGGTATAACGAGGAAGAAACCAAAGCTAAAGGAGATCAGCTGATGCTGGAAGGAAGACTTATAGATAACAGCCTCTTAGACACGATACCTGAAGAGATAATGCCTGAAACGACCAAGATTGTGCCTGTAAGCGGTGGATACGCATTTCAAGGGGAGAGGGCCTTCCTCTCCAACTTCTTTCATATTAAATTTATTTATGAAGACTTTGAGTATACCTCATCGGAACAGGCTTATTTCGCAAAAAAAGCAGAAGTGCTTCAAAAGGATCGTCTAAGAGGAAAGATTATTAACACTAGAGACCCGCGTATGTGCAAGAGATATGGAGAAGCGATTCCATCGAATGATAATTGGGACTCTATGGCTAACGATGAAATGAAAAAAATCCTAGTCGCGAAGTTTGAGCAAAACTCACTGTTGAGACGCAAGCTGGTGGGGTTGGGTAAATGTGAACTCATTGAAGCTACTCCCAACCGCATTTTCGGAGCAGGTTGCTATTTAGGCAACTATAAACTTGACGATCATTCGTGGGAAGGAGGTAACTTGCTAGGGAAGATGCTGATGGAGGTACGTGAGAAAATGCGAGTCAGACATCCCCTGGATGAGCCAATATCTCCTATCCGGAAACATCGTGACCACTTGGTGTTTAAATATGCTAAAACAGCAAAGAAGGATACCAGAAAGATAGTGCCCGTCGGAGAAGAGGCAGGATTGGCCAGAATGACTGCTGTGGAGGATAAAAATGAGGAAGAAAAGGAGAATCAAGCCATAGCTCTCACCCAGGATGGTTCTATAAGCAGTAACCTGATACACGACGACCCCTCAAATGCCAGTGATCATGATAGAGATAATCATGATAGGGAAGAAAGAGTGAATCAATTGATGGACTATCAAGACAATGACTCACTGGAGGTGGTTGACACACAGCCGATCCCAGGTGCGCTAGACGATGTACGTGAATTTACCACAAGAATCACAAGAGGAATGGTTTCAACTCCGACAGCCGATAATGCAAAATTGTTGAACACTTCGTACCAGCGTATGAGTTTGAATTCTAGACGTGGATCTAAATTAGATCTATTGAAAAAGAAAGATCAATAAGTATACAATATGACTACTGTATGAAGTATGTAGAGGAGGACGAGATGGTATATATATGAAAGGATTCATCTGTTGTTAGAGAGATCATATAACGATTGTTGAATTTACTTTTACTATTGTACATGTCTAACAGGTACCATACAGTATGTCAGCTGATGAGGTCATTAGGTGGGACTTTGTTGTCCGTGTTCATTCTGTAAACAGAGATTGTGTATTATTGTAATTGTTATCTAGCAGCGTATAGTGCTCCAACATAGAATTGGAGTATGGCCGAGAGCCTATCGATATGTCTTCAAATCGCCTTTTACTATAATTATACACCGAAATTGAATACTGAAAGGGTCGTAGACCAGGATCGTAAAGGCGATGGCTAGACAGGTTGAGGGTAATACAAACCCAAACAGATTGGGTCAGACGATTATGTCATACAATTGTCAAAGTCTTATTTCTAACCAAGAACAGGTGCACGAAACTTTCCTAAGTAAAGGTCTCTCGATAATTGCTCTATGTGAGACGTGGCTGAACGACCATGTTAGGGACTCGTATATCGCATATAGTGGATACACTGTGTATAGGCAGGACCGAATCGTGAACAACGTGTCTGAAAAGGGAGGAGGGCTCGCAGTCTATGTTAGGAAGGGAATATCAGTAACAAGCAAAGGACTTGAAGGTATGTCTATATGTAACATTGACATTGAAATGCAGGTATTGTCTGTGAAAATAGGGAATTGGGGAAAGTTCATATTAATGAATGTGTATCGGAGACCATCTGGATCTCTGGAAAGATGCTTAGAACATATGAATGATGTACTCAGTAGGCTAAGAAGACATAAGAAACGTATAATGCTAGTAGGTGATATTAACATAGATCTGAGTTGTACCAATAGACCAGCAGCGAAATGGAAGGATCTAATGTTGAGATACAACCTAACTATAGGTGTAAATGGGCATACGCGGGTAACAGCTATCTCAGCAACTCAGTTAGATGTGATCTACAGTAACATGCCTTTATTTAATGGTACTATACATAAAGTACATATCTCTGACCATTATCCGGTGAGTTGCATGATAAATGTTAAAACCAAGGTACGCCTGGCAGATAGAGAATACAAATGGGTTCAAACAGGTAGACGAAAAGCACATATGGAATTCAATGATCAATTGAGCCAGAGGGTCGATGACTATGATGCAAATATAAATGTGAATGTTAATGAAAGTTGGAACCAGTTTGTTACGGATATGAAAGAATGTGTAGAAAGAACCACTAGAAGAATGAGGGTACGAATAAAATATAAGACACAGGCATATATAGACCAAGACGTGAAAAATGTAATTAGACAGCGAGACGAGGCTTTCTCTACAGCAAGGAGAAGTAAAAACGTGATTGATATCGCGGAGGCTAAGTCCCTTCGAGTAAGAGTCACCAAATTAATTCGTCACAAGAAAAGGGAGTGTTTGGTCAATTCGGTGCATGCAAATAAAAAGAATCCAAGAGAGTTCTGGAGGTGCATTAATAAAATCTATAATAATAAAGATATTAGTAGTGAGAACCTGAATGAATTCTATCAGGACGGCACTGTAATAACTGGTCTGCCTGCGCTTGAACATGCGAATAAGTTCTTTGCATTACTAGGGAATGATGGTAACATTGTAGTGGATCCGACTGTAATTGACGTGCCTATAGTTTATGATATCACCGATGATTTTAGTGTAGAGGAGGTAATAGCTGAAATCGCTAAGATAAAAGAACATAAGAGCTCTGGGTTAACATATATTGACAACAAACTACTGTGTATGGCATTAAACAGAAATGTGAGATACTTTACAGCATTGTTGAACAGTTGTATAAAAGCTAGAAAAATTCCAGATGAATGGAAAATATCGGCAATTAAACTTTTACCGAAACAGGGTGATGTGAAAAACCTGGACAATGTGCGGGCTATAACAATTGTGCCTACTATGAGTAAGGTAATAGAACGATTGATTTACGATAGACTATACAACTTTCTTGAGGAAAGTGAATTCTTTTCGGTCTCCCAATTTGGATTTAGGCGCAACTGTTCTACTCTAGGCGCTATACATTGCAATCTGGAAGGGATCTATGAAAACTTAGATGCAGGGAAAAGGTGTCTTTCGATATATTTTGATATAAAAAAGGCTTTTAATACCGTGTCGCATGGTTTGTTCCTAAGAAAGCTGAAGATGATGGGCATGGGCCCAAATCTTTGTGGTATATTGAGAGATTTTTTGAGTGATAGACTGCAATTCCTAAAACAAGATGAAATATGTACATCCAACGAGCATGTTCTAAACGGTGTCCCCCAGGGGAGCATTTTAGGCCCCTTAATGTTTTTAATATTCTGCAATGATCTTGGAGATATTAATTTCGGTGGAAAATTGGTATTATTTGCGGACGACGCAGTGATTACTGTAACAGCGAGTGGGGATAAGGAATTGGAGAGTAAAGCCCAAAATGCTATCAACATCTATAACAATTGGTGTAAACTAAATGGACTGGTAATAAATACAAAGAAAACAAAATACCAGGTATTTAGTAAAAGCAGGTATGAAACGAATATTATGTTGAGGTGTGATAATGATGTATTGGAACGAGTACACATATTCAAATACCTAGGCGTATCAATTGATGATAAATTAAGCATGAATATGCAAGCAAATAGCATGGTAGCAAGGGCAAAATGGTCGTTATCTGGCATAAGTAAGAGACGAAAATACCTAAATGGTGATCTCTGTTGGCTGCTGTGTAAAACGTACGTACTCCCTTTATTAGAATATGCAGGCCCGGTAATTATGAATTGCAATCTAGTAGCACAGAAAAAAATGCAAAAAATAATCTTTCAGGCACTAAGATTAGCGTTTGGTTGGGAATTATCCAAGAAGGAACTTTTGCTCAAGGGAAAGTTATTACCCCTTGATTACCGAAGGGAAATTGCACTTATCAAGACATTGTTTAGAAAAAGAGAGGCTTATATAGATACGAGCGAGAGAGTGAAAGAACTCCGAAATAGAATAGGTGTCACGTTCAAAACATTCATCCCTAAATCTGAACGAATGCGTAAAAGTGCTTACTACAGAGGAATAACCCTGTGGAATGACTTACCGGAATTAATTCGCAATTGTAATGACCCAGCAGGCTTTAGCAAACAACTGAAAGACCTATACTGGTTAAAGCTAACAGAAATGATTGAAATCTAGATACTACCAAGTGGTAGTTTTTAATCTGTCCCTGTTTTTAATAAAAGCTCTTGTAAGGGCTAGGCGATAGTGATTACAAACAGCATCTAAATGGAATTGTAGCTGTTCGCATATAATGGTAACGGTATTATGACACTAATAAGTTGATTAGATTAAAACTAATTCTTGTTGGATAGTTTGAATTGGAAGATGAAGAATTGTAAGGTGAAAAGAGCCGTGATTAATCAAACACTAAGGATGAAATCTAACATTGTGTAAACCTGTAGTAGCGTAATTGTAAAGGTAAAATGACGAAGTGTAAGGTAAATATAGTATTGATTTGAGGCGACGCGAGAACACATCCACAAGTTGGACAGGCGCTTTTTGTAATATATTGTAATTTGTACGGCCAAAATGGTAATAAAAAAAAAAAAAAAAAAAAAAAAGCCAAGGGGATGATGAGTGTAAAGCGACTGAATGATTTCTGTACCACACAAACACGTTACGGGCATCTTCCCTAAAAATAATAAAAGCATTTCCTCATCATTATGGATAAGTAGGTGTGGGCACAGTACTTTAAGGCCCACAGCAACAGAGGCTTTCCTACTTACCTCAAGCTGGTAGTTTCCTCACCCTTGTTCTCTTACCCTACACCCCTCTACCAGCAATTGCAAGACATAATAGTTCATACTATATCATCACCCCTCACTTCTGACTATCACACCATCTCACATATTATCCTATCACATCATTATTTCAACCTGTCTATGCTAAGTTGACATATGTTTGCCTGACCAATGCTTGCTTTATCTCGACATTGCAGGTGATGGGACAATATCGATTGATGAAATCATGAATAATCTCTCCGTGATAAATCTCCATAGTATCCAAGGAAAAGATCTGATGGATGCCTTCAAAAAGTTCGACAAAAATAATGATGGTTCAATTGGGTACGTCTACCAATTTATCACCTGTTTTCAGATATAGGGATCAATATTGTTTACACTATTTCACAAACAGTTTACACCTATGTATGGTATACCTTCCATGAATTAGGGCAAATCTTAAAGCTACACTCCCTGCTATTTCCAAAACAAATCTCAAATTTAACTTATTTAGAGGACAAGTACCCTGCCCCACCTTGACCCAAGAGTTTGGGTCTCCTTCTTAATGTTGAAGATAAATATTTAAGTCTAAATAGGCAAATAAATCTATCGGTGGACACCCAGATTTCCAATGATGCTGAATGATTTCAAAGAGACCTGTTAGATGGCAGTCCAACTGCAATGCACTCGCGCAAGTCACCCCATGCATGCACACTTGGTGCATTACAGACAGAGAGACTAGGTCCACCTCTAGATAGTGTCTACACCTAGTGTCTACAAAATGCATCTACAAAACTATGGCGAATTCGTCCGCATTTATTCTTGTGTGTCCGTGATCGTAAAATCATGGAACCTAGACATTTATTGAACTTTTCATCAAGTTCATCACTTTTCATCAATAATAGTGAGTTTGGGAACTAATTTAAATGTAATTTCAACAGAACCCTTTTATATTAATACTAGCGAAAGCAGCTTTAAGCAACCCTAGAAATAGACTTTGTAAGCCGGGCACAAGCACTCCTCATTTCAAGTTAATTCTCCTTATCCTTGCTAGCGCGAAAATAAGCTATCCGACCATCACACCACCTGGAGGCGGAGATAAAGCTAAGGCGGGAGCTTCCGGCTATGGCTCCCGCAACCTTAGAAACAGAGTAGGCCTAAACATGATTATAACATTGCTCGGCCTCTACTTTTTCAAATAGGTAAAATTATATACCTACGGATAGCTGAGAATATACTCTTTTCATATTTTTAATCCCGTGACCATCCTCACATTTTTTGCTGGTGTTATTGCCGTTTTCGCGGGTGGCGGCCGGCGCGAACACCTAAGGTGGAAGCTTCCGTCTCAGCCTACTGGGAGATAATGCAGCCTACAGCGCCACTGGTGTTAAATTCGCACCCTATCCGACTATTTGAGTTCAGCAGAATTGGTTCTGGGTTTAAATGGCTTCAATTTGATAAAGTATTACATGACAAACCCTATTTGGACTCACTTTCAAAGGACAAAAAAACAATGCTACTATTATTATCTGGGGTATACACCGCTAGGGCTAGCCAACAAAAGCTCCCCTATATTTTTATTAATGAATATAGGGTCGTCCTTCATCCTAGATCAAATTGTGGCAGTTCAAAGTTCTTCAAAATACTCAATCAATTCCTATGAACTATGTGTCCGTAATCTATAACACTTCTTGATGCGTATGGTTCATTCGTCAGAGAGGGTGAGCAGAATAGGCGTACATAGAGAAGTGGTATAGTTTTTTATCAACTCATCTATATCTTTATCTCTGAGTGAAGTCATGGTTGAATAGCCTGTGGCGTGATGATTACACATGTGCAATAAAAGATAGCTAAAGAACATTGCAGATCCTGTTGAAAAGTGTGGTGCGTTAAACAGCAACAGACCAGGTTTATTTTACCTTTTTACCGGAAACGGAAGTCTGCTAGCATGGGTGCATGGGTTCACTTTAAAGCCTTTCTTTTCTGGCGGTTTAAAACATTGCCTACTGTGGATTAATTTACTACCCTACATTAATTTAAAGGCAGCAAGTAGGGACATAAAATGCTAAACATTCATTTTATTGTCTGAGTGAGTGGTTACAGACTTATATAACTCTCCGCAAACTACTGCAGCTCCATCAGCATTGGTTGAATCAAGTCTTTGACATAGGCCTGATATCGTACCTGAGTGAAGGCAGATTTATGTTCATAGCTGGTCGATTCCATAAAATCTGTGACATAGCCCCCAAAAAACTCAAAATTTAGAATTGGTCAAAAATCATTTATCTTTTGCTTATATGTACTCTATGTTTACAGTGATAAATCGTATGATTTGGGAACATTAATCTTCAAAACTCTTTCTGCTATGCTCTTTTAAAGTTAAGGGAAGAAAGTACAGGTGTCCCCGTGGGTGGGTACATAGGATTTTCTAACATTAAGGGCTTTAAATCATAAAAATAAGTTCATGCATTAGTAGTACAATTACATCCTTATACAAACATGCATGAACAATCAATAAACATAATAGTTTCATTTCCCATTGTGCTAATATATATTCATATATATCTATATGTACCCACCCATGGGGACTGTACCCACCCACGGGGACAGTACCCACCCATGGGGACAGTACATTTTTCTCTGCTCTTGATTTAATGAATCTTACAAATCATACATTAGTAGCACACTTACCCGACGGGCAAATGAACGCGATTCTACGCGATTTTCAATGCGCAATCATCTCGTCATAGTTCCGTGATGAGAGTGGACGCTTTTCACGCAATAATTATTGCGCAATGGTCACGCAAAGGGTATAACGCAATATGAGTGCAAAAATTAGCAAATTCTTATGGCATTCTGAGCGGGATAGTTGTATACTACCAATTCCTTATATAAATAGCATGTGAAATAAAAGAGTCTTCATGGCAGGGGCAGTATGTATCTATTATCATTAAACACTGAAAAGTAGCAATGGCAACTCTTGAGAAATAAGTAAGGAAATATATTCCTAACATCTCAGTAGAGTTTAGCATGTTGCCCAACTCCTAATATAACTACATCATTTTCTTTAACCTTTAACATCATCCTTAATGACTGGTGCACAGCCACTGGTCCTCTTCACTCTGACATCGATCAGTTCATTCCATTTCATGAGGTGGACAGAGTCTCCAACCTGACTAACCACAATCATATGTACAGCTATGAGGGTGTTTTGATCAGACCATTTCCAACATCAAACACATAAATTATTCAAATAAACCATCAGAGATATCATTTATAATACTTCTAGATATATATGATGGGCAATATTTATAGTGTATAAATGCAACGCTGGTGTATTCTTGTCTCTTTCTTTTAAAAGAAATTATAAATGCCATCTGTTCGACAGCAGCACCACCTGGTGTAAAACTAGTACGATCACCTGGTGCGAACAAGTGGCATAATGGTAAACCACTGATGAGATGCACCATCCCCCAGTTATGTTTAGTTTTATGTTTAGTTTAGTTTTAGTTCGTACATATAGCAGGGAATATCAACATAATGCAGACAAAGTTTGGGAAGGTTGTGGCAAATATTTCGAATCCTACACCTATGCTTCAGATACCGTCCTTTTTGCCTATTATTTTGCCTTATTTCGGCCATATTTAACCCGATTCATCAATTATTTAATTCCCCTCAATCCTGATTTCTAATAATGGTGGTGTAACCGCGATATTACAACAAATGCTCACCGCAATTTAACCACATTTGTATGTACTAAATATGCGTAACAGGTACGCGCGGCGCTAACGCACGCCTGCTACTAATGAGACTAAAATGATGCATATGGTTAAATTCCTTATTTCCCCAGCTTTCTGTAGATATAAAGTTTGTGTATGTTAAATAATATTTGATATCATAGAGCAGTTACCAAAGATAATCATTTATTTCTTTTGCTGTAGAATAATAACTCAGAGTGCGAAATTAACTTTTTTCTCCACCTGCCATGAATTTATTTACCCGCCCACAAATTACACTTTAATGACAGAAGTCAGAGGTGAATACACAAGTAAATAATATTTGTATAAGACATGTAGAATATCTCCCATGTTTTTTTTCAAAAAAATATTTTCATGTAATGTTGCCCTTCTTAATAATTGTTTAGGCCTGCCTGGATTTCGTAAAATATAAATATTAATTAGAAAATAAAGTAATAATCATTTAGCTAATATGGAGGTAGCATTACATTGTTTAGTAGTTTCTATGACTCAGTGTCAGAGACTGAGTGTGAGTGCCAGAGAATGTCGTCGATGGTGTCAGAGAATGAGTATGAGTGTCAGAGAATGGAGATGTGCGACAGTAAGTGTGAATGCTAAGTGAGTAAGCAGTGCCAGCTATTGGGTCATGTTGTGGCTGCATTGTAATGAGTATTTAGGCGCGATTTTGAATGCGCATTATATGCGTGATTGAGATCACACCCATAGGCCTATTATTGACTTTTGAAGAAAACATTATTTGCAGATAAAATCAGTTGAGTAATACATGTTTAATATGAACATAAATGAATAGGAATAGGAACTTGATCTAACACAAGTGTAAGACCACCAACACCATAGGAGGAAATAGATGCAATGAATTTCACATAATGGTTGCTAATGGCATGTCCATTTCAATGTGATTCAAAGCTATAAGTATCACACTTCACTTGTTTGCGGCCAATCACAAAATGATTGCACTGCTATCACACTCAATTGCACTCAGTGCCTGTCGGGTACATCCCTATATACTCATGCATGACAATTAGATACACACAAGACTTTCATTTTCCATAACACCATTATTCAAGCAAATATTCATATATGTACCCACCCACAGGGACTGTACCCACCCACGGGGACATGACATCATTCTCTGCTCTTGACTTAAGGTAAAATGTATGATGAAAATTATTTTGGTTCATAACAAATCGTTGTGGTATGGCCATACTTAGAAGATAATATAAATCATAAAATCCATACTATTCCAAATTCAATACAGGAAAATTTGTACCCACCCACGGGGACATTTCAAATTACCCCATTTTGTGTCTAAGGCTCTGGGCGTTTTAAGCCAAACCCAAACATTATTTTAACAATAATAATTATCCAAAAAAAGATGTGCCAAAAGTTAATATTTATTCTACATCTTGGCTCAAAATTAAGAAACGTTTATTTTTACTACATAAATAACCTAAATATAGGGTTTTTTTGCCCATAAAATCTATAATTTTTTTCTTACATATACAAAAGTGGGGTTCGCATTGAGGCTTTCAGTGGGCCTGATACAATTATTTTGGTTAGAAATGCGTAAATTGACAAATTAGAGTGTAAGGGGTGAAAAACCTAATGTCACAGATTTTGTGGAATCGACCAGCTATGCTAAGGTGTGCAAAAGTACTGATTAACCGTTTATGAATCGAATATTTCTGGCAGAGACGCCATATTATTGTGGCGGAAAGGGCGTGGCCAGCTGTAGTGACGAGCAGCATGATTTGTTTTCTGTTTATGTATGTTTCCATGCATTCTGACTGTGGAAAATAGAGAGAAATTTGCTAGAAGAATTATTTTTTATTCTCGATTATGTAATAATCACAAGATAATGAACTGTGCAGTAACTATCACTTGACACCCACCACAAGTAACTGAAATCGAGAATCCTTTCACTTGGAAACGGAAATTAGTTCAATTAAAGTGCCCATTCTCATTAAAACTAGTATCAGTGTAATCATATAGTATGACAACATCTAAAGTATAGAGCACCAACATTGTGTCTTCATTCAATAATCAAATCTTAAATTTTTAACCATAAAACGTGTATAGTATAGGCCTACTAACTGTTAACTGTTCCTTAAATTGTTTAGCTAAAGTGTGTTCCTTGTTTAGGTAGAGTGGTGATAACTTATTGTTGGAGCTTATACCACATATCAGAGAAAATTGAAAGTTCCCGTTAATTTCCGCGCGTGTCGCTGTTGCAGTTGCTTCAGTTGACAACGCCCAAATTTTCCTGATGTTTTCCTGAGTTGGAAAGCTATTAAGAAAGTCTTCCTTGCAACTTGATATCACCTACAATAAAAACGCATATCAAATTCTAAAATTCATTTTCACTAAAACTTGCTTGGAAGCAAATAAATAGTTGAGCTTGGAGGGATGGAAGAGTCCATTTCATTCACCGTAACAAAAGGGGATGTTTGGGAGATACTATGTTGCGAAATGAACCAAAACATTATTTAGCAAGTATATTGGAAGAATTAAAGTACCAGATGTGTGGAATGTTATAAAGTGCATGATACTATATGTTCCGTATAGTATCTCGTTCCATAAATTTCCCATTACGATTCACTGTATAGTATATTGTATACGTGGCTTTATGTCAAACATTCAAAGTATACATGTAGACCTACTAAAGAACATTCCACTTTTTTAATATCCAGCCAACAGGAATTAATAGCAATATTCACAGCCGATGGTCCATACAAGATGACTCGGGAGGAAGCAGTTGACCAGACGCACGAACTGTTTAAAAAGTATGACAGAGACTACAACAAACGGTTCAGCTACCCAGGTAATTATGTTCCACTGCACAAAGATGGCCTCGGGATTCGGGATAATTGTGCCTGTCTCTCTATATTTGAATACTTGAGGAAAAGCAGCGATAGCTTTAAGTAAGATTATAGCAATTATGATTGCAATAAAAACAATATCAATTACTTTTCACCATCAAATCATTAATGGAGAATCTGTAATAAAGTTTAAATTATTATTATCAATATATCAAATTAAAATAGTTTTGCTTCTGCATTCTTGTGATAAATTCAGGGCTGCCTTCCCTACGTCATATATATTACTAAAGACTAACAGTAAAAATGACGTTCTTTTTGTATTTCAGAATTTGTCCGGATGTTCGCCGATAACAGTTTCAAAATGCCGGGACAAAACTAACGGGATCATTCATTACAGATATTCCTTCGCTCACACAGCGAACAATTTTGCAAAAGATTATCTTGAACTCTTTCTAGCTTGTTACAGTATTATTCAATGTTCATCCGTCCTTTTATGCAGTACGTGAATGACTCTGTTTTACCATCAATATAAAATGTTTTAGAATGAAAGGAATATGTAGTACTTCATCAAAATTGTATTCATGTTTACAACAACGCTTATAATTGTTTTCATGGACTTTTCACTGCATGCATAGACATTAACTTTTGTCTGTTTCCTCTAATCTTCGTGATTTACATCTGATTGTATTGAGAAGTCGTTTGTTTAAGATTTTAATTCATGGTTTGAATGAACTGTAAACAATTTTCGTATCCAGTACAAACTTGCGTATTCCGACAAGGTTTATATGTGGCCGATATTTCCGGAATGCTGTCCTCAATAAATGTGTACATACGCTATTCACAATGTCTTGCTGTCGAGAGCAAACCGTTTATGCATAATTGCAATGCCTCTAGCTACATGCCGTTATGAATAATTCAGGGTACGATTACATGAGAGACTATAACGATATGCTTTTCCGTTACTACCATATATCTAAGCTTAGCTAATATACGTGTGAAAAGGCTCAACAAGTAGCCATTCTACTGGGATTATCGTCCATACACTATTTAACGACCGAGCCTTTTTGATTGAGGCTTATTCATTACTGATTCATCTGAAGTATATTATATGTCGTCTTCATTGTTCAGCCGAGAGTCAAAATTAAAAAGATATAACAGTTATATCGATCTATTCATTTGAATTGCGTCGATTGCTTCAAAGCCTCTCTAAATGTCGGTCAGAATAACAGGCTATTGGAGGGGGGTAAATAAAAATGGGATTCCAACAAATCGGCTGCACCAGGAAATAAAATAAAACATTCTTGTATATAAAAAAAAATATGTTGAAAAGAGAGTCACTTAGAATCCATTGACAGATTGCGCTACCCTTACATACAATTCTTATTAACACAACTTTTTTCAGTGTATCCAAGGTTGCGTAAATATAGATCTCCGCGCCAAAGAATCTAAGCAATATCAACTCAGTTTACGTTTCAAAAAAGCCTTACATATTTCCACTTGTATCGTTTGAATGACATGAAGACAGAGTCGAGTAGAAGGGCTCTATCAACAAGTTGGTAATATTACGACACATACGTTTTACAACTATTGTATATGCCTATATTATATTCAAAGTATTCAAATGTTCTGTGCTGATGTTTCGCCCCAAATAGTCATTGGTCCCCAATACATTGTTGAGGTAAAACTATTTTTTGAATCAGGTCAAACTAAGAAAGGTTATAACGTACACTATTGAACCTAAACAAACCTTGAACCTAAAATAAAAACAATTCAAGCGTATACATCATACTGTTAACAAATTAAGCTATTTATATAGTTGTAAGCAGTCTCATACTGCGTAACAATCTTTGCTGGCCTTGCATCTTTAAGGGTCTATTTTATGCATGCATAATTATATCATGTTGAAACATCAAAGAGAGAAGAAAAGAAAATAACAAACTACACGCCAGACATGATACTTATTTTTCTTTAATTTGTCCCCTTTTATCATTTCTATAAGTGAAAATTCATCCTGACCCGTATATCTATAGAACTACGATTACTTGCAGTGTCATAACGATATTGTTAGGGACATCCATGATATTTTCTTTTGATTATATATCATGTATCACGGTTAGAACAGAAGGCATCTGGAAGTCTTACATTCAATATTATTAATGTTTAATCCTGGGTATATTAGATACAAACAGGTACACATTTAACGGATTAACAGTTTCATTTGCAGGTTGTCGGATAATGACCGTAATTTCATTATTACTGGTATACATTATCGCGTATATATATATATATATATATATGCATGGTACATGGACAATATAGAGAGGATAATAATTGTATGCTGATTTAGTCAATTGTCAACAATTAACAATCAGCGTCATAAGGCACAGAGTATAGTGATAATTATGCTTCCGATATCACAGATCATACATTTCATCAAGTTAAATTAAAAATCGCAATCAAATGCCAGCAATAGAACCATC
Source organism: Sthenelais limicola (assembly GCA_942159475.1). Taxonomy (NCBI): domain Eukaryota; kingdom Metazoa; phylum Annelida; class Polychaeta; order Phyllodocida; family Sigalionidae; genus Sthenelais; species Sthenelais limicola. The sequence continues at coordinate 31,081,091 of OW804100.1, forward strand.
CATTAAAACAATACACACTGATTACCATGTATTCCCAGTCTAGTTCATATATGGCTTACTTGGAGTAGTTTCGTACTTCAAATTATTTCATATCGACTTCTATCATTTCAAATTCTTAAACCATGAAAGAGAAGCTGTTGCAAAACATCTTTAGGTCAGTATGTACTTCATCTTATCTGGTGTATGTATGTGCTTGGGGCGGGGTCAATCTTTTGCTGCCTCCTTTGAGTTTATCCAATTGACGAACTATCAGTTGATTTTTTCCAATTTACGAACTATCAATTGATCTTTGCCAATTTACGAACTATCAGTTGATTTTCTCCAATTTACAAACTATCAGTTGATTTTCTCCAATTTACAAACTATCAGTTGATTTTCTCCAATTTACAAACTATCAGTTGGTTTTCTCCAATTTACGAACTATCAGTTGATTTTTGCCAATTTACGAACCACTAGTTGATGCAGGAGGCATGGTGGTGTCATTGGATGCAAGATGAGGTTGTGGAGCAGGTATATTATCATCATTACGACCCGTAACTGCCATGTAATCTGGTGGAGGTACATCAGGAATAGGTGCAGTGGAATATGCTGGAGGTGCAGATGCTGTATTATTTGGGGTTGGTGCAGCACCATTCGGTGCACTGTACCCTGGTGCTATTGGGTATGCTGCATAACCATTATATGCTTGATTATAAGGCGGTGCTCCATACGATGGAGGAGGTGCACCATACGATGGAGGGGGTGCACCATATCGAGGTCCAAAATTATTACCAGGTTGCTGCGTTCCATGACCGACAGTGAAGATTCCATCTGAATATGAAGAAAGTATTTAAACTTATTTTTTCACGAAAGATGTTCAGACAATTATGATAATCAAATATAGATAATTTTTGATAATTTCATGACCGAACGATTTGCGTTACTATGTTTGCATATGCTCTATTTTCAAGATGTGTACAAATGAATAGAGACATAATGATATATATATAGTTTTAATACGGGAGAATGAGAAATTGAGATTTATCTTTTTCTGTTTGCGTACTATTTGGTCCATGAGGCCTAGGATACTGTCGAATTGGTCCGTGGTACTGCCCTGAATGAATGAATAAAAAAAGGCTTTATTTCATGCATATATATATCTTTGTATTTTGCCAGAAGTTACCGGCGAATTTTGAATATAATTTGCATAGATTGACCACTAAAGGTCCATTACCATTGCCACGACCAGCCGGCCGACTGTAACATCAACATAATACTTTAAAGGTCCGATTCCACTGGTTCGCTTATATATGTGCTCATGGCTTGCTCTTGCTCCGCTTGTTTATGGGGCGCTTGTCATTCGCTCTTCATCCGCTAATATTTTTAGCGCAATACAATCACAGAGCGATTCTACTGTTGCGCTTGTTTTTTTTATATGAAATCAATAGCAAATGTGTTTGTGCGCTCTTGGTCTGCTAGTTTAACAGGCAGAAAGAGCGTTGTGTTGCTGCGCTCATATCAAACACGTCAGATATGAGCGCAACGCCCTGCGCTCTTCTAGAGAAGCACACATAGCCACTTATTAGAGCATACAGAGAGCGCAGTAACCAATTCCATTAGACCGCTCTGGTTTCGGTCTATCTTCGCTTGTTATGCGCTCAAGACAATAAAAAAGAGCGGGCCATGAGCGGGCCAAAAGAGCAAGCCAGTGGAAACGCAGCCTAACATTGTGTTTTTTGTTGTGTGGCAAGGCAGCCGTGGTAATGGAGGTGGTCTTTACTTATATTCGGTGGTGGACCTGGCCCAGGTCTTGGTCTTGGAGGGGGACGACCTTGCCCTTTTGGACCGTTGTTAGTTGCAAGAACCCTGCCTCTCTTTTTTGTGAAGCATTTCCTCACACAGAGAAGGACAACGATAAATGATATTCCAAAAACCACCAATATGAGGCATACCAGGCCAGCAGTACCGAGTCTGAAATAATTGTGTATAAATGAGTTGTATATATATAACTTAAGTGCTATGCTTGAAATGTACGGTTACATTCTTCATCTTTGTAATGAATGTAATCATTTTTCATAATCATCCCGCCTCCTTAGTTTTTCACCCATAGCTATATAGAGTTTCTAGTGTTGTTGCATCTAAATGGCAGATGCGTTCACACATCGTATTTGGCAATTCATCGGGGACAGATGAATGTAAATTGCTATATTATATTAAAGAATTGATCTGTTAAATCCTGTGATGTAGGTGTCGACCACAGACCATCTGGTGAAGCATCTGGTGATTTACCCATATTCCTAGTGTAAAGGGTTATTTACTGGAACTATGATCCATCGAATGTTTAAGATTATACTTCACTTGCCCACTCTTTTCACAGCAGTATTCCTTTTGGGCCTCCCCACAGCATCTGGTAAAGCCTGAAGGTTCAAAAGGTAGGGGGCACACAAAGGCGCCTATCGATGTACCATTATCATTCTCCTCGTAATTCATACACACTGACGACGTAGCTGTAGTAGAACAAGAGTGTAATAATCAATGCTTGATTTTCCCTATGCGCACACCCATTCTGCTTCACAGCTTTATAGGCCTATGTAAAGTGTATGCCCCAGTGCGACCCGCACATAAAAAGCAGTCCATTCACTGGTCAAGCTGCAAGCTTTCCTAGAGTTGCATAGTGCGCGACTGCATACTGCACATACTGTCAATCACCATAGATTTTAATTTGATATGAAGGCATATACAGCCCATGTACCTAAATATATATGTTGGATATTCATGCAATAATTAAGGACTTTTAAGAACTGTAAATTATAATCTTCATTATGAAAATAATCCTCACATCGAGCAGTTGTTCTACTGTACATTCCCAATGGTAAAACATATATAATTTACATCTTACAGTGCAATTCTGCCAAATCATAATAGAAAGTATTAGGCTGTAACAAATAAATGGTATTTTTAATTAATTCAACAACTGTCAATAGTCTGGTCACCCAGATATTATATGTAGCATAATATAAGTTCCCAGTGCTTCCTTAACAGTGCGTGAAAAAGCACCACAAAGCTGCAATACATGACACTTCACTCCCCTATCTATAACTGGCATTTCACACTCACCTGTCGCTCATTACACCCACCTCTCCCTCCCTCTATTCATAAACCCCTCTGTGCGAAACCATACAGTGTAAATTGTGCATTTTTAGCACTAGAGGGCGCTACAGGCAAGCCTGTCATTATTACTAATTCTTTTATATTAAAAGCACAAACCATTGTAGTATTTTGACATAATATGCACTATTGGAATTAGCCATTATATATCTTGAATTGTTTTCGATGATATTCTTTTATATTTTGTCTGTGTAATCAATTGTGGGCAATTGTAGAGGATGTGTAAAAACAAAACACCCCCAATCATTTACATATGTATGTACTCTACCCCAGTGGGTCTACCAACTCCACAACCCACAACCTACACCACACAAAGGGAGAATGATAGACACCTACTCTCATGTGATACTGTGGCAAAATGATGAATAAATGAATGTCTTTCTAAGGTTGCTCTATCACTGTTTATATATTGTCAATTGTTGGGTTACTCAGTAATTTAGTACACGAATTTCAATTAAAAGTGCATTCCCACACTCATGTTATGAGGACGTCATAATGTGGTAATAAGCGTTCCCATGCACCTATTAGGACAGCGTTTTGACGCGCTACATTGTAGCGCGTCCTGACCTGCTACATGGTAGCTTGTGAGGCAGTGCGTCAAGCTGTTATTGAAGCGACTTATGGGACGCTGAGTTTTGACGCGCAAGACTTTGCGCATCAAAACACGGTGCCCCACTGAAAACGTGCGCATTGGGTTTGTATTTCCTATTCTTTACAATGGCGATTGTGTCTTCCTGATTTTTCAAATATTTTCCAATGGTCTCTGTTTTTTATTATGAAACCTCTAAACAGTGACTCTATGCAGTAGCGATTGTTCTTTTAATTTTTCACCTAGCCTTCTTTTGGCAATGATTTTATTCAATGCACTGCTTTTTAAAAAAACGTGTGTGGGTATGGGTGGTGGGGGCAACATATAACAAAACATAACTACCGATGTTTCAAAGCCTGAAATATTTTTGGAAACAGTAGAGGCATCGGAAAGTGTGATATTTGAAATATAGCTTGATTCGTTTTACAGCTGGGGGCGACTTGTGATCTTTACATGCTATGATCATTCTGGTGAGCTTTAGTCATTTAAAAAATGCCTTTACTCTTCCTCCCTCCCTCCTTTCTTACTCTTAAAGTGTTACTTGGCAATTCGCTGAAATATTTTACTCACAAGATGAGGTCCCATATCGACTGCCAGACCGGGCAAATGTTCCATACATGCCATAGTAGTAGACGTAGGCACCGGCTAGCGGTGCATAGTAGTAGTACCTTCAAACAAGATGAATATTGTTATTGTCATTTCAACACCCTTATAAGTAGAGCGTGTTATTTGGATGCATTGCTTTAAGGTTTCATCTGGCAATACAAAGAACCTATTTCAATAACTTGCTAATTAGTGAATAGAAAGATTGAGGAGTTATGAGTATCACCTTCTGTAGTAAGAACCTCCGCCAAAATATCCACTTCTGTAAGAACTGCGATAAGATAAACCGCTATAAGACGAGCCGCGATAAGACGAACCGCGAGAACCACCTCTCGACGCAGGACACGTCAGATTGACTATGGAAAACAAGTTAAGAAATAACATTGACTCGTGTATATATATAATATATAAGCAACAAGCAAACTTTATAAATAGGGTCTTTATAATTTGACTGATATTTTCAATCCTTCATGAATAAATCCTTTCGTGTAGAAAAAGACTATATATAGGCCATATAAAATACATTATATAAGTCATTGGAACTTAGAGCGTACTCTTATTTTCAGCTTTAGTTTGAAATGCAACGAAATTAAAATTATTCCTTGATATTGCCACTGCTTTAGCCTGGATGTTAGTCAGCCTATTTTACTAGAAGTGAGGATAGCCACATAGATCTATACAGCATTGTAAATGGTACCAACCAACTCTTCACATTCAACAGACTGGGCAATAAATTCCCGCCTTCATTCATTACACGTCAGAGAATAGTGCAATGAAACTAAATGGAAATAAACACCACAGCCCAGTATAAAATATAGTTCAGTTACCTGCAAATCCTAGTATAATAAATAAGACAGAGAGGAGAATCCGAGCATCTGGTATGTCCGCCATGACAGTATGGTCACGTGGATCGGGGGTTGCCATGACGAGACCCAAACTCACACCTAGAGGGTGTTCTAGCCCTATTGATTGCCTTATTGATCTTGGCATTGGTACCTATTCCACTTACCTGTGCGGGCCGGATGCCTGGGAGATGCTTATTAATATTGTATGCTCAGATATTTGTGGCGGCCTTTTTCTGTGTAGTAGGCGTAAGTGACAACAGCTAATTTCAATCGACGCGCTGCAGTGATGTCATTATGAACTCGATCAGTTTTAGAAGTGCATTGGAGAATGTTGCCCGAGTAAACAGGTTTTGATAGCACAATGGATGTTCATATAATGCAAAAGTTCGCCTCAGTGACCACTATGATGCGTCACTGAATGACCATCTGCGGTCACCTATCCCCAATTTTCATCCAATTTACCAGTGATCATATCTTTCATAATATCGTGTGCAGGGTAGATGTTGCATGTTACTCAAATGTTCCAAATTCATCTTATTCTTCTATCATTTGTATTGAAAATTCAATCAAATTTAATCTTATTCAGCGACATAATTACATGCATAGTCATGGGTATGAATATAATAATTCGGGCTTCTTTGGGACACTTTGGTAATAAAGGCAGTGAATATGCTACACAGTCACGATTTCAAAAGTCTTACGATTTCGACCACAATGACCTATCGTGGTTGCTTTTTGGTGGGTAAAAATCTTAAATCGTACCTATTTCTGTGACCTACACATGCACGATTTATACCCACTTTGAATTAAAACTGAAATTGACGGTATAGTGTGGCCTACACAATCAGGACTGCGATTCTGTTGTACGATCTTATGTAAAAAAAAAAGTTAAAGTGTCATTAAGTGGGTTTCAGGTCACTTTTAGGACACAAAACTATGAATTCATAAGTATAATGCCAAAGTCTCAATTTTTTTACCCCATTTATGTATAGGTTATAGTCGTCTAAAGGCCCAAATTAAGAATGCTTAGTTGAAAAAGTCTGTTTAGTACAAGATGGCGCTGAGAGTGCTGTGTGATGTCACAAAGCGCACCTGAAATGTACATAATCTACCTACCTTCAGGCCACCCTCCCAGCAATTGAAACAGTTATTCAATGCAGGTATTTCTTGACTGGGAGAACTATATAGGTTGGTTTTTTGTTTCTGCATGCAAGCATTGGTAATAGTCTGTCTGTCCATTCCCACCCCCTTTCTTTATAGCAGCTATTAACAGACTTGTTTATTAAGTATTTTGCATGCTAATTTCAAGATTTAGGCGCGCTTTGTGACGTAGGCAAACAGTGGCACCTTGAATGGAGAGTTAAACTGTAGAACTACTTTTTCCATCCTTAAAATGGGTAAAACTCATTAATATTAGTTTTCATTAAATAAAACTTTGGCCGTTGAAAGAAGTTGACTTTCTCATAATATTTTGGGGTTTTGTGACACTTTAAGAGTATAAAATAACGACTGGATGCAAGCATCATGAGTCCAGTATTAGGAGTATTGTGACCCAAGGGATGCCTTGTGAGATGGCCATGTCAATGGGAATTCCTCTTTGTTAAAGTAAAAAGCGGGAGAGAAGGGGGACCAATTGTATATAATCTATTTTGAATTATGCAGGGGCCATTTCAAATCACATAGTGCAAAAGTGTTTACCGAATCTACTCAATTGGACGCTCTATCTATTTAATCTGGCAGAAATGATGTATTATATAGTGGCAATCATGCCTACATGGGATTAATGGACCAAAGTCCGATTTGGGACAGCCACAATATTATCTATAGGCGGGAAGTCATTGGTCTGAGAGCACACCATTTTCATTAGTGCAAAACATGACATGTCCTTTCATGAGAACGAGACGCCAGCTAGAGGGACCAAGGGTAAACATTCAACAATGCCACACTCTATAGTACCAGTACACAGGCTGAGAAGCTTGGCTGTCTCGGAGAAAAACAAGAGGCTCAATGCTAACCACTTGCAATTGGAAATCCCATGTAGGCTGCTATGATTTTTGCAGTTTATAAGTACAGAAGTGAGTAGACTTTATATTTGTTAAAATGCTAAAAGGATCAAACATTTTGGAAAAAACACCTGAATTGTTGAATAAATATTACAAGGGCAATGCTACAGCATGAGGGAGGTTCAGCAAGACTAACCTATACGTAAACGTATCCGTATCTCCTATATACAAACATACTTTAAAAGGAAGAAAGAAATACATATAATACATATAACATATCAAGCAAAATGTTTGATATAAAAATGTATATTTTATGCATAAAAATGCAATGTAATTCACTATAAAAAGACACGGATACGGTTACGTAATTGAGATAAGTTTGCTTGCAGAACCTCCCTATTAATTTGGTAATGAATGAGGTCAAAGGCAGTTGGGGGATAGAAACAAACCCCTGATGTGTATCTTACAGACTGAGAGAACCAGTTGCTTTTTAAATCAAGCACGGTCTTTAATACAACGCCACATCTATATCTTGTTTGAATATACCCATGTCTCCGTTTTATTCATTCTATTAAATACTCTACCCACTTGGTCATAAGTACCTTTAGTGTAAGTGACAGCTCATATACCATGATGAGTTATTTGCCATTCAGATCAACGAAACCAGTAAAAGTCCTCGTCTATTAGATGATTTATCTTGTTTATGAACTTTTGCTACACTATTTATATTCAATATTATACATTAGTATATTACCATTGAGCTGTGTCTTCTGCGGACGGCCCTAGTATCTTTCCTACACTAAATTTCCTGAGTCTCGCTCATGACAAGGCCATATTGCATCTAATATCTGAACAGAAATCTCACCATACCGCTTCCATCGGTCGACTCTTCGGATAGAGGACTGAGCAATCGTTAATAACTCTGAGCTTATGGCCCTTCTTGCCAGGGAAGCTGTCTTGGGGCATGATGTAGTGCAATAATATATTAAAGTGACTTTTTTCATTAAATTCAGTAGTCATGGAATCGCTTGAAATTGTTCAGCTTAATCATATAAATATATAGGTAATGTCAGCATTAGGTTTATATAACGTGCTGGCCCCATGCCTTAGTGGAGAAAAAGGTAACTGATTTATTTACCAATTATCACCCTGCATCTTCACCACAAATTAGATAGAGTGACCTGGGTTTACAATACCCCAGATACTGACTAACTGCCACTCTTGGCCCAAAGATATTGGTGTGGGAGGACTGGTTTTCACTCCAATATCCTAGTAACCACTGATCTAATAGAAATTGTAAACTTTTACTGCCATCTGTGAGAATTGGCAAGAGAACTTCCACTATAGAGGTAAAAATAGCAAGAAGCGACTTTAAGAGAGCGGATTAGTTATGTTCTGAACGTATCTTATATCCTCACAAAACTCATAGCCTTGACGTTATTATTTGATAAAAAAAAGATTGATTTATTATAGAATGGCACACAAATATTGAGGACCGTATGGAGTTGATTAAGTTTTGATTATTATTGTCTTGGTTGATGGTTATCCTGCGTGCTTCAGACTATATATATTTCCGAATTATACTCTAATTAATTATAACACTTGAAAACCCTTCCCATTGAGGCCCTCTTGGAGGATTCATGTGAATATTAGATATCCCGATGAATTTTGTTAATGAACCAGTGGCTTAAATGGTCATATTTCGGTTGAAAGAATCCTGGTTTATGTAAAGAAGAGAAATTTTCTGATCTTGTATGGTATGGAAGATGCTATAGAGAACCTATTCAAATGTCAATTTCATCAAGTACATTGGAAAATGTTAGTTTATTGTTAAAGCATGTTTAATAAACAACATTGTGGCCGGGTTATGGAACGTTCATTTCTCTCGATCGTTCATTGCCTCATATGAACACAGAAGATTTATCGACTCTTCTTTAGCGCCCATCAAGATAATGGTAATAGACCATTTCTCTGGGAATCGATTCCTCGATCATATCTCCTTGTCTCTGTATGTCAACGTATCTCCCGTTTATATTACCTGAGAGGAAATTATATGGGTTGTTAGGATGCATAGGAGAGAAAAAAACCAATAGGAATTGTTACCCATTTGCACTGCATGGCCTGTAAGGTGCTTATACCATCATAAACTATTTACCAGCAACCATTTGTGAGGTAACTATCTGGCTCTATGACCTACCTAATTGTTCCTGCCATAATAAAGACGAATGGCACAAGTAATTCCTGGTCTACATGATCGGTTTATGTCATAAATTGTATACTTGGGGCGCCATACCTTTGTAGAGTTAGTTATACTCCCTGGTACTCTCTTCCTCTCTCTCCTCGCTTTTACATGTTCTGGTTTACACCCGGCCACGAATTCATTGATGGTTATACCATTGATAAAATCATATACTACGCTATTTATATTCAATATGTTTAATAGTAGATATTCAGAATAAAATTAATTGAAATGTAATAATGAAACAGGATGAATTATACAGGATACTGGCTAATGTAGAAAATTATAAAAGCAGATACTCTGGGAGTTACAAGAACCATACTCTCTAACGAAAATGAAACAAAATTATATAGTAAACTACTATCATAAACCAACCAACCTCACCATACTCCCCAAAATAGAATGAAACTATAACAATCGCCAGGAGCCTTAATACCTAAGCTCATCTCATGCATATGTTACACACCAGATGTGCGTTCAAACCTCGCCAAATAATCTGACCATTTTCTAAAACAATCGTTTTTATAACAAATAATAGATTTAAGTAGAAATATTACCAATTTAACAATGGTATTATTCTTCAAGTCACAACGAAAACCACAATTGATTTGTGAGAGTGTATAGATCTGTTGATTTGCCTGAATAAAAACGTTGAAAAAATAATCATACATGGAGGTTGAAGGTTGAAAACGGACCTTGTGGTTTATGAAACCCCTCCTTAATCAACATTTCCTCTGGTCATTGTTGCTGTTTTGTTTTCGATGACAGGTTTATGTATGAAGACTTGTACATATTTCGGGTTAACACATTCTCCTGCCGATATTGTCGTATTAATTATATAATATTTATTGGCTAACATTGTATCTTATTTCCTTGGAAGATTCTTGATGTGTGGCGACTGAAATCCTCATCATGTTTATTATAAACATGTCCATATACGATGGGGATTGGCTACGTATATAATGTGTAGTTCCAACGCAATAAGTCAACCATAACAGCAAGATATCTGACAGATACAATGATGTTCCTGATAAATTGTTGTTCCCCTCCCCCACCCTATTCCACACTCTGTATTCCATACTCGAGACACCAAGGTTATTCCAGAATATATAAGACGGAGTCGTGCCTCTAAGCCTCTCCTTGCTGTGAATCATCCTAGCAGAGTCAGCTGATAGGATCCAGACCTGTCTCCTCCCAGTCCACATGAACCCCCACACAACATAAAAGCCGATGTTCGTATGTTTAAATCAGGTACATAGAAGGGCTTAGGGAATTGCATCGGGACGACACGCTGCATCAATATATCAATATTGCTGACATTAAACAATCATAAAAACAAAGCAATTCTATCCATACTTCAATAATAATATCATATTAGCATTACTACAGTACTGCCATAGTAATACTATGCAATCATGTTATAGTTGGTGCTGGTATATTAAAGTCTCAACGACATGTTAACATGTCTATCACTCTTCTGAAGTTGTTTAAGTTGTTGAAATGTGAGACTAATTCTATAGGAAGTAAAAGTACAAGCTTAGGAAAGTAGATTTCGTGGGACAGGAGTGGGAGCGCCTTGCAGCATCATTTGCTTGACGGCCGGCATCCAATCGCCTATGTAATTTACATAGCGTAGCTATAATTGAACATTTCCAACGATGCCCGATAATTCGGGTTTCTCGTTATATACTAACGCACGACGAGGGGATATGTGTTTTCCGATGTATTTTCCCCGTAAAACTACGCTATTATCACTCTCTCTCGATATCAGTGATACTACTCTACAACTTGGACAAAAGGAATTGTTTCAGACGGCCATATTTAAAAAAGAAACAAAAAATGTGGTTACCGAATTCCGTACCTTTTCTAGGGGGTTCACAAACATTGCCAATTAACTACCTATCAAGACTCTACCGCTACCTGCCACCCGTCAGTTGGTCAGGCTCAGCAGAGCGTGCATGACCAACACTTGTCAACACAACAATCAACAGCTTTGTGCGGGAGGGAGGGGGGGGGGAGGCTAGACGGTCCAATAGACTATAGAGAGAGGTTAACGTTTTCTCATAAGCAGCTAATTTATCACATTAAAATGTAGAATCTGGGGCGATTTACTTCTGGACCCTAATCGGGTTCAAGAATAGGGTAGCATCAGCCAAGCCCATTCATTCATTTACTGTGTGCTGCAAATTTGAAGAAAAACATTATGAACTAAGTTAATAACTAACTTTATTTGGTCTCTGACTGAGCTATTTGGTCTCAGACTGAGCTTTAACCACGTTGACGATCGATCACCACAGTTCACATTTTATGATAATAAAAAGAATTCTATATCCACCATGGTATAGTATATACCTTTTATAGAATAATCGTGCAGTATTTGCCAATCGGTTTATTGGCCTCACTAAATAGTATTGAGGTCTGTTTAAAACCCCTGTCCCACCCAGAATGGGTAGCATATGTATAGTCGTTGCTCATACACAGCACAACGTGCATCATGATAGGGGCTAAATTCGTGCAGTGAGCGGCACGTGAATCTCCGAACGCCAACGCGGTAAGTGTGTAAGTCGTGGACACAACCTTTCACATGGGTTTTATTGCCAAGTGCCTGTTTACAACAGGCTAGGCACGTGTTTACGAATGCTAAGTCATATTCCAGCCGAGATATAGGTTAGTAAACAGAGGGTAGGTGGTCCGATTATATAAACAATAATACCCAAAATGGATTGATGAATGGAATAATGCCATTCTGAATTATAATATCATATGCTTCCCTGCAAAACATTTCGGAATTTCTTGGTTCGTGCATGTAACCAGGCATGCAGGTGGAACTTTCAATACCTTGCATGTTTTCAATTTACCGACCCATGTCCAAACTAAGTGGCGCCTCTACGGCGAATAAATATTCGTCCTTACCGGTCGCGTGATAGAACATGATGGCCTGATAGAACATGATAGACATAGGATATCATGTTATGATGATAGCATGTACTGAGAAAGTGAAATATTGAGGAGGATTCTATCCATGAAATACCAATGTAATGATCCTGAGAAATGTTTATGCCGACTCTTTGAAGCTCCAGGAATCTCCGTGGTTCCTCTAGCCGCCGCTAGGGTCTACATATCCAGGACTGATGTACTATTCCCTGCTTATATTAGTTCATTATGTTAAACCTCCTTGGTTTCGATCATCTTACTATATTACTCTAATTTATGATGAAGGTTATATTTAATTACTCATTATATTTATTTATATATATTATTTCTGATTTGTATTATAAACAGTTCGAGTACATTTCCATTGAATAGTTTGTATTGTCAGGTTGGGGAACAAGGACCTCAACTCATCACACAAGAAGTTCAGGAATAAACTGGATTCACAAAGTATTTCCTCTATATTCCTATTACGTCCGGAGGAGCGTTAAAATATTATCCACCCGAGGCCTTTGACAGGGAGAATAGTTCTTTCACCAACTACCCTTTGCTAAAGATATTCATAATAATATTCTCGCAGAAGTAACCTACACGATCAGGATCATATTATTATCAAATATCGGTAGTGTTAAAGCCTGGAAGAAATCCAGAGATGGATACACAGAATACGCAGCACTGGCTGATCACTCATTGGAAAGAACATAGTCAAGAATGACAACACCAATACTTGAAAGTAGATTCCAGTCCCGTATTCAGACATACATGCATGAAAATTCTGATTTGGAGATCCTGTATCCCAAGTATAAATAAAATCAAAAAAGAAAATCTAGCATGAAATCATTATTAACAATTAGAGTTGCAGCATTTCCCACGCCAAACACAAATTCAGAGTTAATACCTATATTATGTATTAAGGCAATTACATGCTTACTCCAACGTTCAGTTCGTAAATTCTGTTTCCTGGGACAATTGCAACGCAAAAGAAATGTAACAAACATGTCCATGCAGTGCACAAAAGCTGCGGGGGGCTAGAACAGACATGGTTTCTTCCAAACTCTTGCCGTAAATATTTTAAGCCTTCGCAATGTACGGAAATTATAACATTCTGGAGGGGAGCTCGTTATGGTGGGGCTACATGTCTGGTTGTGATCAAAGTCTGGCAGTGCGACGGGTGCATGTGAGTGACGAATCTTCTCGACGAGCGAAGTTACTCTGTTGAGTTTAATTAAAATAGCAATCAATACGAGACGTACGGTGTACTCTTATTTTATTTCGAGAAAAATGTAATTATATCCTATACCGAACTGGCTGATCAGAAGCAGGAAAAACTATTGATAATCCAAGGATTGTAAGTACGACATTGAACGGCATTAACAATATGGCATTACAAAGCTATATATATCATCCAGTTCTATCAACAAGAGTTATGGGTATTACTGGTGTATTCACATTTGTTAATAGGTATTTTAGCAGCCCGTAGTCACACTATAGACTACACACAAGAAGGTTTACACCAATCTCTTTAGTCAGTCAATACTGTAGTGACCATTCCAATAAAAGGGAGTAAGATCTAAAGGTTGGTGGGCATTTACCCAATAGTTACTTCGCCATCAATGTAGTTAGTACCCACCTTGTACGTCGTAATAGGGAAACAGCAATTTTCCACATCAAATGCAACTTTTATTATGTAGTGTTACGTTGTGATCGATGATGGGGAAGAGGAGTCCGTTTGTAGCACGTTTGTAAAACCAACAGTTTGCGAGCCAAAGATCATACGTGCCATCTAACCTGTATACCACAAACGTCATATTGGTCGTGGCTGCTTTATTTTGGAAGCTTTTGGAGAATCACTTTTCCATATCTAGTGTTTCTTTCTTTCTTTCTTTTATTCATAAGCTCATGTATCCAGTGCAATATTTTCATCCTATATAAACATAATTAGATAATAATACAATTACTTTATGAAATCCTACAATCACTAGTCAAATTAATTAAGTAATTATTTCTAACTTCTAGTCAAATAAGTACAGACATCTTAATCAGTCGTCAGTCGTAGCCATCTGACCTGACACATAATAATATACAGATATACTTTTTTTCCTTTTTGGGTATAAGGCAAGACAATGATTGATTTGGGAAAGGTGATATGAGGTCATAGATTATGGATGATCGTTGACGCCGTACATCCATACACAGAGTCCGAAAAATGACTATTTGTTTATAACATCACAACAAGTTAAGAATCATTATATCCACGTCGCCATGAAATCTTACACAGTTTAGGCCAGTCAGCCCATTAACTCAACAATAACCAGGTCAATCAAGCCAGATCAGATTAGATGAATCCAGCCGCATTGAATTTTGCCCAATAGAGTTTAACCACCGCCGCCTTAAATTGATGTTTCTCCTCGAGCAATCTAATATCTTCATTTAAACCATTTCACAGAGTGTGAATGTTTGTGATCAGAATTAATATTCATATTGTTTACTATATCGATTGGCGATTAAAAGCAGATCTTTCCAATCCATGGGATTTGAATGGTATCTAGAGATTTATAAATGGGGTTTAAAACTATTGGGAGGCGATGTGAGGTTGCATTATAACAATTTAACAATATGAGGCAACGGGTGTAGGTACAGGCGATAATGTTGGATTATATTTCCAAGAACGTCTGTTGTTGAGAGGGAAAATCGTGGCAAAATACGAAATAACACGAGCTCATATTGCAAAACGCCATTTAAATCTATTTGCCTTAAATTGAACAGTATCTTACCATCACATTTGCTACTGCGATGAAAAACGTTTTCATTCGTATTTCATAGGTCCCTCCATGCACGAAGCACGCAACAGATAAAGTCGTGCCTTCCAACAAAGTACTCCCCAATAGCACCACGTAACATTATCCAATACATGTAAACATCTATTGTTCTTCGAGATATTAAAAGGAGGAGCAGGGCACTGCACGGTCTAGCATTAACTAACTTCAAAGAGTAAAAATAATAAATCGTGTCGGAGTGGTCTTGAGCTGGCAAATCAGGCTTACATTTCAAAATGTTACACTTGTTTTATCTTGAGATGCACTGAACCCAATTTCCTAAGATTTTTTACCTTTTGAAAGTCTCCCCAGAATCATGATTGAGCAGAGTATTACAGTTCCTTCAAGCTTCTTGATAGAATTTCTTAATTTAAAATTGTACTTATGTAAAGAATCATCGACAGTCTATGACTGAGATGACATTGTTACTCTAGCTCAGGATAATGTAAAAGAAAGTCCGAAGGGGAATTGAAACCACCCAATATGCAGGAGATCCCTTTCGATTGGCATCGAATGCATTGCAATAAAATGTTTTTCAATTCAATTCAATTCTGACGCTTTAGCAAATCTCTCATCAATGTAGAAACGACATTATTTTACTAGACCATTTTCAGAAAATGTACAATTTGCAGTTCTGAACATTTAGTAAATTCGGCTAAATCGGGCTGCAATTTTATCAATACCAGGCAAATTCGAGTATATATTCAGCATTGCATTGATTGTAGCAATCAGTTTGGTTAGGTTGAACCGTATTTTGAACTTTATTTTTGTCTGAAATTTGGATTATATGAGAGGATTAGTGTAGGAGAATTGTATATTTTCTGGCAACTTCACCCATATATATAGGCATTCAGTTCTGCGATGCTCTGAATTTGAGTGCTACATCTATATTATACCTATAGTTTAATACGATTTCGGTACCAAAACTTCACATATTAGAGTCATATTAATAAGTTCTCCAAGAGCTGATATCACAGAACAACTATAGCTAACGAACATCCTGTTTGTACCTTTAGACGGTAGAAAACTAGGACAACCATGAATAATATGAATAAAGACACCAGTTATCACGGCGACCAAGTGAGAGTGTAATCACAAGATTGTAGAAACGCTCTCGGATTGTAGAACTATGGGTAGCTTGCAGCAATACCAACAAAGTATCATTAACTGCCAGATAAGTACAAATATAAATCATAACTATTTCATCACGGTGGGCAGTTTTTGTGCAGTAGAGAGACCCAAAGCAGTAATATTCCCATTATTACCTCCATGCCGCCAATAGTGAAATAAAAGGAAAGATCTACCAAACAACACAACGCTTCATGGGTCAGATAAAAAAAATGTACAACTTGTCTTCACCACTACCCTCAAATAACCCTGATTTAAGACGAAAATCAAGTTCAAAATACAGTTTAACATAACCAGACAGATTTATTGAATGAATACAATACAGAATAGACTCAGATATACTCAGTAATTATAGTTTTTCTCTCTAATTTGAGAGATGTGTAGAACTGTAGATTGTGCATTTTCTGAAAATCTGACCCTATAATTTAGACAGAAACATGACCTTCTTGCCTGTACTAGTTTTTGGACATTGAGATGACCAATAACAGCATCTTAGTGTTGTAGGAAGGGTGGACGCTTGACCATCCGGCCGTGGGCTCGTCCTGATTAATGAATGTCCAGTTATAGCCAATACCAGGTACGGTGGGTCGTCGTCTGGCCTTCTGGTGTTCAAACACGCTTCTTTACATTATCACTCTCATTACCATTAGCAGTGTCCAGCAAGTTCCCTGTGTAGTATTATAATACTTAAAGCCACGAATGTCTTGCCAAGAAATTAGAAAGTATAGAAGTCTAAAACAAAGAACTAGAATGGTTAAAATATTATCTAACAGGCCAATACCACTAATGTAAATGTTGATAATTATAACCTCCAAAAATGAGAAGTTTTGGTTTTCTTTCAAATCGATTTTATTTCCTTATCCTGCCGTCGTGACTTCTACAATGCTAAACAATTGTTATTTCGGTTTTATTTGTTGTCTTATAATAACCTGTTGGTGTCACTATTAAACACACAAAATGAATATAAAAGTGGGTATCCGCTAACTCGGTGAGTAAACAGATTTACATTATTCTTATTTGGTATCATAACACACTCACACTTATGCACTAACAACCAGGATATCGCTGAACGATAGAGTATCCCTCTCTCCATATCTAATTAATGAAGTATCTTGACACAAATAATCTTGATCAGTAGCGATTTATCATAAATTTACAAAATCCACGAAGCATATGCCTACCACCTGATTTAATTTATAACAATAAGATTTAAAACTAAAATGAAAACTTTATATACTTTCTTTTTAAGGATTAGAGCACTGTAGATATCGCCCCTAGGCCTATTACTAGAATCGCCCCCTAAGCCTATTACTAGATCAATTGATCCTTATCAACCAATCCCTATGCGGGATCTGGCTTTCCATGTGTGAGTAGAGAATAAGGATGCACTGTCCTCTTTCTTTTCCAGCTTTTGGAATTCCTCTTTGACTATCAGTCATTTCCTGATCATCAGGATGTCCTAATTGTCACTCTCCCCATGTAGGGAGTTCTCATTGGACATGACCTTCCTTTCACATGCTCCCAGCCGATGACTTTGTAGGAAGTTCTCATTGGGCATGACATTTCCTTCACATTCTTCCAGCCCATCGCCTTTTAGGAAGTTCTCATTGGCATGACTTCTTCCTAATATTCTTTTAGCTGCTCCTTGGGTCCTAATAGGCAGAACAACTGGGCAAAGGACTCCATCTGTTGTTCAAAGTGTGCTTGGGCCTGGTCTGCTAGGGGCCTAAAAGAAATTTACATATTTTTTTTGTAAGGTAAATCAGGAGGGCTTGGAAACCTTCCATTGGCTGGAGAAGTCCCCCTTATCGCAATCTAGCATTGAATAAACACTTTTCTAATTTAATCTTATCTATTGCCGATATGTCGATATTTCATCTGCTTAAACTTAAGGATTTTACTCAAATTGAAAATTGCCTGGATAGGTAAATCACGAGTTTTCATTGTGTATACTTTTAACTCCAAATTGCTATTGTGGAACTACAAAATACAAAAAGTAATCAATATTTCGAGAAGAAACCATGAATTCATGAAAACAAGTTCAAATGTCAAATGTTCTTACATTCATATTGTGCTATTTACAGGACCCAAGAAAAAGGAATTGAGAACTTTCCTATTGCCACCAGGATATGGGCCCGGTTGGATGGAGATGGGGCCTACCATGAAAGTGAGAGGTCCCCGCCCCCCCCCCCCCCCCCCCCATTTTACTTTTACCACACCAGACCAGGAATTGAGAAAATCTAGTTTGCGGTCGAGTTAGCTGGAAATAATTTCCATGATTCAGGTTAAAAAAGTTAACACCAGTAATACGAACTTGATTAATTTAATTGTGAAATTAGATATAGCTTATAAGCAGGTCATTTATTTATTGACATTTTTCTCTAATATGTATAGATCATTTATAAGGAAACGGACTCAATGAATTACCATTTTAGTTCATACCCCTGGCCTGTTATTGAACGTGTGAATATTAAGCTCGTTTCTAAAATAGCTCGGTGAATATTTTTACTTCAACTGTACATAAATGATGTGTTGTTTGGGTCGGCATGTCGGAAGCTAAGTGAGCACTCCAATTTATAAAAACCAAGTAGTGGGAATGGGAGCCGGCAACGTGAGTGTATTGATATGCGTCGCTTGAGAAATGACCCAGTACATCGTACTTACTTCAATGAAATCATTAATTGTAATATAAGCAAGAGGAAACAACTGGTGGAACTTGTACTGGGAGAACACTAATTTATCGTATTAGCAATTGGAAACTGCTGTCAAAAAGTAGTGCCCAAGATCCGGAACAAAAATCATTTTCTAGCCATATTTTGAGGCTCTGCTGATGGCCTATTAGGGTGCTATGTGTGGAGTTTGAGTGGAACAAGACGGTGTCATTCGTGAAAAGTTGTATCTGTGACCATTTGATCACCCGGTGGAGATCATTTATGTATGAGAGGAATAACAGAGGTCCTAGCACGGTTCCCTGTTGCACCCCGTATGGGACCCCAGTAGAGAAGCAATAGTATCAAATGTTTGCCAGTTTGCCAGTTGGGACTTTGTCGATGAAAATACGATGGGACCATTTCATTCATGTTAAATAAATGGCAATGTGAAAGTTTCATTTCCATGCATGAAGCAGAATGGCGTGCAAGTGAAGGGATGTTTTTGTCAATATTGTTTGTGCTAATTTGAGCGCTAGCAAATCAGAAATGTTATTGATGTGTGCTTCCTGAGAAACAATTAATTTTAGTGAATTTCAACCAATCAGAACATCAAATGGCTGTTAATTGTCCATATGTATGTAAATTTCCCATGTGTGAAGAAGTGAGCAAGACGTAAGGCAAAAGATAAAATCGGGTAAAACATATAATTATGTTGATAGAGAATGCAGTCATGAGAATAAGTATGTTGGTAAATATCAGAAAAAGCGAGACATATAATCGTATTTGTAGAAAGTTAGTTGAGTTGGACAAGCGATCAAATGAGAGTCATTGCCTGACCTAGAAAGTATGAGCAAAAACCTTATCAGCCTTCTTCAGACCCCACTCCGACTCCTGACATAGACGTCAGTCACATTGCCATTGCCTCTACCCCAAAGTATATTGTGAGGTTTTCTCCATTGACGTTTACTGGATAAACATACTATTAAAAGCAACATGTAACATCTTATAAACGCCAGTTGTTGAACCCAGAACTAAGCCATGAAACAATTAGATTTTGAATTATGAAATCAGTGAATAAGTTCCAAATTAATCACAATCACACAATTTAGTCAATTGGTTTAAAAGTATATATGTGTGTACTTATTAATCTATGTTAGGTCTTTCGACCTTTGGAAAACCTTAGCTTATATATTCAATTCAATTCAATGCATCTTTCATTCATACAAGAAGGGTGTACAAAAATTATGTATGTTTCAATCAATAGACAAACCATCACCACCACTCCAGGTTCATCACGCTTTTCCATCCAATATTTGTGTAGGTCCGGTCATGGGATTCCAGGTTATGTAGGTAGTGATATGCCCCACCTGTATAATTACCTATCTTGTTCGTCCTCTTGACACGAAAAGCCTCTCCTCGAATTTCCCATCCGGGGCAATTGCTGATCAGCGGGACGCCACCCTCCTGTGTACATTTCAGCACAACCTGTGATTGCTAGGGAAGCCCTGAATTTAGTTTATATACTTTGTAAAGATTTCCAGCACATATGGTCAACACATGCTCCTGTTAGAGCCATAAAAGATTACCCATCCCCCTCGCCAATTATCTCAGCATAAAAATTATTACACCTAGCTTGATTCTCCAGTTTGCTGATCAATCTCTTTCAGTCGATATCATGCGATTTTCAAGTGTCAGTTACTGGCGTCTCTAGGATTCTAATGTCAAATGCCCAAATGTCACATATGCCCGGAGGTATTTGCAATATCAGTGAGAGTAATAACTTTCTGGTTTCGTTGACATGTCAACGAGGCTGTTTTTCCTGCACTTTGAATTTGTCATGTATATTTCTTCCAATATTTGTCTTGACAAGAGGAGATGATTGTTCAGTGCAGCAAAACCAGAATTTACTCACCCCTTTGAGAAATATAGATGGATAATTTATAGTCAGTTATTTTCACGCCTTTTTCATTACATATGTTTAGGTGCATGACAACACTACATTGGAGATGACAACGGCATTACAAGGATTGTAATCATCACTCATATGTTGTCATTATAATGTCTATAATTTTAATTTTTTTGGAACATTTCTTTATTCAGGAGTAAATTATAATTATGATTATAATTATGATTATTTTGTCTATAACTATATAAAACTTCAAGTGTTTTAGAGCAGGACGAAGACCACTACATGCAATGAGATGTATTACCCGAATGAATATTTTGTTACCAACATTAATCATAATAAACAAAAATTTCTAGACTATACTAATACCTACAAATAGATAGGGAGACGGGGAAAGAACATGGACCTTCTGAAGAGCGGGGAGCCATCCCAAGAACCCCAAAATATTGATATATAAACCTGTTTACGGTTATCATTTGGTGTTCATAGATTTATTTGCTTTGCCTTTGCCCAGGAGTTCATGCATTCCACCCTCACATCTCTTGGTGGAAGCATGCACGTGTGCAGACGTTAAAACTTCAGACATCCAATGACTTCAAATAGATAGAGCAGTTTACACCTGCGAGAGTAATTTACCGCAGTGACTCACTTCACACCGTGATAAGAAATAAGTGAAATTCATAACATGCAACTTCTAATATAATACATATATACTGAGTAACAGTATGAGTCTCAGCATCCTTGTGCAAGTCCTTGGGGTGAAATGTACTTGATAGGGGTATATTGTATACTGGTTGGGACTAGGCACTTCTAAAGAATAAATGCAGCAATGTTAACGTCAATTGCCTAAACATTGCAATAATACTAGTGAATCATTTTAATAAAAGATAGAGAATGATACACCATTGCAATTTCTACATAAAACGCTTTGGTACCAAATTTGATTCTAATAGCGGAACTCCACTATAGGTAAAAAACGGCGCCAACACGCAAAATTCGTCACCGACATTTCTAAAAAATCGGAAAATTCGACATGACTAAAAATTCTGGTGGATGAGGGGGTAAAATAGGTTGTCGGTAACACATTTATTTGTTGCCAACAATTGCAAAATATCTAACTTGATTAGATATTTCGTCGCAAAAAATTCGTCGCAGCGGTTTTTGGCCGTTTTTCTCATAGTGGAGTTCCTGCATAAGACGTGTGCATGGAACACTTCATACTACCATAAAGAACAGTGGTATCAAGGTAAGGAGCTTGTGAATGATAATTGTATGGAAAGAAATGCAGCGTCTCAGGGACTAATGCAGAATTACTTTATATTCCATGCCTTCCACTCCATCTGAGCCCTGGTACTTGTCAAAGGTATTACCCATATAAACATTCCCACCAGGTATATAATCACATAATAATTGACTTATCCTATTTGACAGAAGAGATAATTATAACACATTAGAGTCTAAATCTCGTAATTATTTGACGGATCATTACAGTAATATACTGCCTCAATCTTCTTGTTCAATATTATGCCAGAAATAACCTAATAAATTAATATTCGAAATCAGGAAGTGTTTTCAAGACGCAATATTTCATCCATTATCTATATAGTCTGTTTAAAAAGTAGTTGACACGTGATTCCTCAGTCCCTTTAAGGGGAGGAAAAAGTGGGTGATGTTTTACTTCAAACCTTTGCCCCCTGAATCGCCGTTTGCAACTGACCATGGCCGTTTGTGACCGACCATGGCCAAATATACAGCTGTATTGTATTAGCCTGTCTCTGTTCCATGTACAGCAGCTGTTGTTTTGCTTAGACAGGAGGAAGAGCTGATTATACTGGCCCTGTGTCTCCATGGTTGATTGCAATGTACGACTCGCTGGGAAAAGGGTTGACAGGTCCTTGTCATAAATAGAATTAAAAGATCTCCCACTTTAATTTTCCCTCCCCTTAAAGGAACTAAGGTATCACATGTCAACACTTTTTGGACAGACTATAGGTACGGCAAATTAGACTCAACATAATCAGGATGTGTGTCTTTCAAAGTAATCGTATATCATTTACATCTCATTCTTCATCCAAAAGCATCATACGGAATCAGGGTCAACTGCTATACCATAAAAGAGGTATTAGCCATATATGCAAGAGATCATGCAAATTTGTAGTTTCATAATAAAAGCTCTATACTGCATTCAAAAGAGAAAATTATTATTTTTAACCACATAAAGAATAAAGCAACTGCTCGATTCACATTCTTTATTTCTACAGGCCATTCCGGTCTTATTACCTATCTGAAGATCTTCAGACATACACAAGTGCAATGTTCATTCTTCTAATTCCAGTAGCAAAAAAAAAGAAAATTCCAGCAGTTGTTTTGTCCCCAAACTGTCAGGATAAAAATGTGTCATAGAAAATATCCAACATACCCAACATTTTTCTTTTTCAAATATCATTTTCTTTTTCTAAGATATTCCAACACATAATCAACATGACTTATGGATATCCTAATATCGGAAGAGATGCTTTCTTTTCTTTCTCTCACAGAGATATACACATAGCCATCTTTCTTATGCCAGAGTCAGTTGCTCATTTTCATATACTGCTATGTGGTGTCTGAATAGCACTGAGACCCTTAGGCTATTCTCATAGACCAGAAATTCAACCAAAGTAAAGTTGGTTATTATATGATACATTTCATTTCTGTAAAAGAATAATTAGTTTAATAATTGTTTTGTAGGTAATGCCCAAGAAATAGTGGTTGTGTGTGGATAAATTGCATTTATTTGTATATATTGATATCATTTGGATTATAAAAATAATCAAGGTGCGCAAGTCTATCCATGTCTGTCATATTTTAAAAGGACCAACTACAATGCGTCATAGCAGCAGATGACACAGGTCATAGGTAATAGGGGAGTGGTAATAGTAAAAAGACTTCTTGTAATGGGAGAAAAGATCTCAGTAATGAAGAAATAGTTGGTGCCATGAAATTATTTGTTCCAGGAATAGGAATATCTGGTTGGTAATAAGAAAAGGTGTCTTAGTAATGTATTTTGGCTATGCGTAATATGTGCAAAAAAAGGAAAAGTCTGTAATATTACATATATCGTACAGATGACGACTCTGAGACACAACAGTAGCAATGAAATAGATAAACGATTTTGAATATTCACATGGACTAATAAAGCTCACAGTAAAGAAATCGTTAATGAAAAAGACTCTTATCATTTGAAACGTTCATTCAGTTTAAATGAAATTGTAAATCTCATAATCCTGGGCGCCAGATGCTGGAAGTGATGTTAAAAATCAAGACAATGGCGTTTTCAATACAGGAATGTTTTGCAGGCGCCGTGATGTGAAATAATCAATTTCTAAAATCAGATTTCAAGACCCAGAGGCCTGAGTCAGTATTCTGGGCCTTGCTTCCTCCAGACTACAATATCAATCAATGGTAGAAGAGCACAAAATCTGTGCTTAAAAAGGAGTGGAATTGCCGGTAGTTAGATCATGATTGTTTCACCGAGGGCGAGGGGTTCTCACAAATGGAATTGAAAAGCTGCGACTAACGTTCCAGAGGAGCGCAGAGGCTGGAGGATATATGTGGGATCACTGGTGAACATAAACAACAAATCCGTATCCACATGCCATTCATTGATCCAATGGTATAAAATGCAATGTTATCGTTGGGAACAGTACTGGAGCCTTTCTTGTTTAGATGCTTGTGAACATCACATGTATGCATCGCACACTTGATACATTATAAAAATGCACCATCTGGCAACTGCTTATCATTGATTGATTGATAAGTGTTTATTAAGACTAGTATGGGAGTATATATCTGCTATGTAGCATTAATTGGCATGTTTTTGTTGTTAGCCTAAACCTATAAATATTCTGAACTGTTAGTCAGATAGTTTTGAATATACATTAACCACTTATGGTACGAGGTTCAACACGAACCCGAGGTTTGGAATTGCTTTAAATTATAGGGGAGCGATAATGAATGAAATTGTAATATGAGGGTAAACTGGACTAGAAAGAGATTGAACTGGTGTAAAATATGATAAAAGAAATAAAACAATTAAGTTGAGTGTCAGTTATAAACGATTGTAAAAAAAACTTTGTCGGCGAATGAAATGTATCACATCATGTGAAATTTTGTCGAATAAACATTTTAAAAAACCAAAAAGAACCCCAAAGGGTGAGTGTTGTATTACCGCCGCAAAACGAGTTCTTCACTCCGGATCTGCTTAAAACAACGTGTAAATATGATGAAAGAGAAGAGCGCTGTAGTAATCCGAGATTACTTTGCACTTAATGTTACAACGAAAATATCACCAGATCATAGATGATAATTACTCGGAGATCAACTTTTAAAACGTAGTAATGATCGTAGAAATAGTTCAATTATAACACATCTAATACATAGTAGAGGTCGTTACATTTGATCTATTTTAACCTTAACATGTTAATATCGTTTCTTTAAAACTATTGTCCAATCCGTTCGTAGGCGGCACCAGTTTGTTTTTAAAATCAGGCTGATCAGAGGTAGTAGGAAAGTATATGATCCATACCTTTTATATTAAATCATACTGTATTGTTCACGACGAGAGCACAAAGCACGATTACTACAATAGAAACCAGGCTTGCAAATGCAATTATAGAAATATACATATATAATAAACATATATCACCACATCATAAACATACCCTACCAGAATAAAGAAAGCACCATCAGTATTACAGAATTACAGTAGTTCCTTCTGAGTTCAAACACTGATCAAGACTGACAAGAGGCATTTCCCCGTAAAGCCTTCACAGCAGGATCACAGCACCGAGCAGGTTATTGCCCCTCCTCCTCTTCCTGCAGCCACGCCCCATACGACACTACACCATCTAGCATCCCTTGAGCTACTCACAACTGAACTGCCTGCAGCAGTCGCTCACCAAACTCCTTAGTCAGACCAAAGGCGAGCTCCCTACGGCAGCACATTTCCAGGTAATCGTCCCATCAATGCACTAGACTCGTCATGCTCATCCTCAGGATGGATTTCGTGCCCGTTAAGTGTCCGTTTTGGGATTACGCTCAAACGTTTGACGAGGAACCCAGACTTTTGTTGCCCTCTCATTGCTGAAGCTAAGATGATGTGAATTCAGTAGCTTGGTTGGTAGGACTTCGCTACGGATACTTGGATGGATTGTATTGGATTGGATTGGATTAGATCGCTTTTTAGTTGTTGCGCAGGAACCCAATTGCTTACATTGACTTCTAATGGACGTAAGACTTACTTTGGATGCGTTCAGCTGGGTCTGAATATCCATGACACTTGGAATATATATAGTTACAGTTTAGGAAACGAGAATAGCAAAAAAAAGGTACGAGATCTGATATGTTCATAAGCATTTCCTTTGTGTAAACGGTAAATTAGTCTTTTAGGCTGCAATGAGTATTCTTGTTATTCCTGATGACTGTGATTATTATAAAAGCATTGCTTCTATCGGAGAGGTTATAACCCAACAGAGGCTCCTGGCCTGAGACCTATTATTCATGCCCATTGAAAAACCTACTCGTGGGTGTATGATATATCTATAAGTAACAACGGGGGGTGGGTATAAACGAGAAAGAATAGCTCGAGTTAACTCGTACCCACGACCCACCAAACACCAACTGTCGGAGGAAGATAGGAATGAAGAGTAACGTAGGCGGGTTTTAGACGGACATATATATATATATATTAACGCTAGCTATATTGTGCCCATTAGATTTCGTTGGATAAATTCAATTATTAAGTAACTTGGTTGTTTGAGTAACAGCTTCTATTCTCTAGCTTTCAAGTGAGGATATGTAAACCCTGGCTCGCAATAAATAGACCACAAAATATTTTTTAAAAAATTTGTCGACGAAAATTACCTAGTAATACAGCTTTAAGTTACATACTTTTAAAACCAAACAAGAAAATCACATTATTATTCTGGACGACATGGTTTATCTAAAACTTCGAATTTTGATGCACTACGCATATTCCTCAGCACGCACGTGAACGATTTATAGACGTCAATAGATTGACGCCTGCATAAGGCACCACCATGTTGATTATAGTGGTAGACACAAGAATGATCGCTAAAACTTACATTCAAACTTGGCTCTCTGTCCATTTAATCATCGACGATGACAGGATTGACAATGTTTTAACTTGTCTACATTTTGGTTTCCTCTGCGATCAAGGCCCCTATAGGATGTGTTTTGGCATTATCGAGTTGCTGTTTTGTTTCTATGACGGCAAATGATTAATGATATGCCATGAAAAATATACTCTCCATGATTCACGAGTGGTATTTTGTGAGCTGACAAAGGGGATCGACTGAAGTCTGGGGAAAAGAACGTAAATCAAATGTCAAAGCTATAGGGGAGAGCATATATTTATTATAATCTATTTCAAAGTGTCACTTTTCACTGTTCTGGCCTCCATTCACGAGGAACGGAGTTTCTTCTCAATTTTCTGGTATCTGGTACTTCTTAAAGTTGCTCTCCCAGCTATTTTCTATACAAATCTCAAATTTGACTTATTTAGAGGACAGATATCCTAGATACCCCATTGTCCCAAGAGTTGTGTCTCTTTCTTAATGTTGAAGATCAATATTTGAGTCTAAATAGTCAACTAAATTCATTGGTGGATCCGGCGGTGTACACCCAGATTTCCAATGACACTGAATGATTCCAAAGAGACCTGTGTAGATGGCAGTCTAATCGTTATGCGCATGGGCAAGTCACCTCGCGCAGGTGCACTAGGTGTGTCACAGGCTGAGAGACTGTCACCTCTAGAAAGTTTCTACCCCTAGTGTCTACAAAATGCATCTATATTACTATGGTGAATTTGTCCGCACTTATTCTTGTGTGTCCGTGATCATAAAATCATGGAATACAGACATTTGTTGAACTTTTCAGTAAGTAAGAAATTGATAATAGTGAGTTGGGGAACTAATTTGAATGTAATTTGAACACAACCATTCAATATTAATACTAGGCAAAGCAACTTTAACCTTCCAAACTAAATTTGTAATCCATAGTATATGAGATATTTGGTGAAAATAGTGGGAGACCAAATCCAAAGTGCCAATTGGCTTGACATCTGGAGTTATGTAACCACAGGTTGGAGCCCATGTGTGGTCACTGATACAGGGTGGGGATTGGTCAATACAATGGACATAAGTTATTTCCTGTCCACTTGGGGCAATGAGGGCAGCACCTTCTGGTGTCTAGACCATTTCCTCTGGGATTTGAAATGGGTTTGGGTTCTGACCCATTCATAACACATATTCAATAATCATTGAATGAAA
The DNA here is from genome assembly GCA_942159475.1 of Sthenelais limicola. Taxonomy (NCBI): domain Eukaryota; kingdom Metazoa; phylum Annelida; class Polychaeta; order Phyllodocida; family Sigalionidae; genus Sthenelais; species Sthenelais limicola. Next base: position 31,109,280 of record OW804100.1, read on the forward strand.
ACACAATGTTGGTACTCAATATTTCAGATACCGCTATACATATCATATATGATTACACTGAAAAGGTTTCACAAGATTTTATGACTACTCATTTTAAATATCAAAAGGGCCTAGTCAACTAAGCTGATTCTCATGTGATTTTGCACCGCAAAGGACTCTTATTCTGTGAGAATCGCATGAGAATCGGCTTAGTGGACTAGGCCCTTTAGCTACTTTAATAATGATGACCTGTAATGTCAGAGGAAATAAAATATTTCTTTGATACTATTCTTCTCGCGACATATTAAATTGTATGTCCTATCGTTTAATTATTAACATTATGAATTATAATCAATCAGATTAACCGATTCTAAAGGATCAATTAACTATTTTGTTGTATTGCCTTTCTAACTGAACTCCTCATTTCAGGTTACAAAATCACAGCTTGGATTACCATGATCCAACGTGACTCGTCTAACAAGTGGTTGGCAAATAAATCATCCAGAACGCGAATTGTACGGATAATGGAGAACTTGACTATAGTCCCAGTAGAAGTAACTACAGAAAGCCCACCTAATTATGACATAGATAAGCTGGCCTCGGAATACACAGCCTACCAGATAGGATTTGCGATACATCAGTACTACTACCCAATTCTCGCGCCAATTGGTGTTATAGGAAATATGCTCTCGCTCATCGTGATGCTACGCAAAAGAAACAGAGAGCTGTCTTTTTGTGTGTACTTGGCAGCTTTGGCAGTAACTGATACTTTGGTCATGTTCTCATCGCTTTACATCTGGAGTGGGCTCAGTGAAAAGGGAGGAGAGTTCGGCTGTATGATGGTGTGCTTAACCTTTCAAACTTCATCTGGGTCAAGTATTGGACTCATATTTTTCATTAATTTCGATCGCTATTTAGCTACCTGCCAGCCATTCTGCAGGCTTGGATGGCGCCAAAGGAAGAGAGCCGTTATTGTGACTATCGTAATTGGGATCGTTTCTATTTTCTCTGGAATCATTTTTAGCTTTACATCCGCCCAGATTAATCCCTTTACTTGTGCCGGGTTTGCAACGGGGCAGAGTGTCACCACGATCATACTTGTGGCTTCCTACCTCATCGTCTTCGCGGTCTTGCCTATATCCGCGGTCATTGCCTTAAACCTTGCAATTGCAAAAGTCACCAAGCGGCGATTATCGGAACTTAAATATATGACCATCAACACTTTTAACCCCACTCCACGAGGTGATTCCAGGCAAACGTTGGCCTCCCCCGAGAGAATTGGATCTTCAGACGCGGAGGGAGGTAATGCTCTTAGTGTAAACACAGAATGTCAAGCGGGACCTCATAATGACGTCAGTGAGTGCCCAGAGCGAGACTCAAGCAACGCCAAGACCGGAAGTAGGGCTGACGTAGGCTGCAGTCTTTCATCAACTGCGGCTGCTACGTTCTCACGTCACCAGCATGGTCTTGGTGATGACAACGATAATGAAATAAAAGAAATAAACCTTTTTACGGTGACCAGTGTAATCAGTCGCGAGTTTCGGGAAAGTGGACGGAATGGATTGTGTTGTGTTCGATTGCTTAAATCACCTAATACCACCCGTTACCATAGCAACGTAGACACCGTAGATCAGCAGGTATCCCGGACCCTTCTGCTTGTAACAATCGCATTCTTTATCCTGGTACTACCTCAGTTTCTCCGATATTTTATTTACATGTTTATAAACTTCAAATCAAGTCCAGAGGTGTATGCGACTTACATTCTCATCTACCAGATCTCTCAGAAATTATGTGCCACCAACAGTGCAATTAATTTCTTCATCTATTGTATAAAAGGTTCCCGATTCAGAAAAGACTTTTTTGATATCTTGAAAATTGTTATGGGTCTATGTCCAGGAAAAAAGACGGACATTGCAAATTCGGAATACATTGATGATCTGCAATATGGAGGTTTATGAAAGACGCCACCGATATTGATATATTAGTAAATATACATATTTTTTTAACTCTCATCCAAATGATGTGATGCAGATGGTAATAAAGGGAAATTACTGCTAGGGGCAATATGGGTAAACATAATTGCCTTGAATAAATACGCGAGGAAATAGGGACCAGAAAAGCGAGTGTATGTATATTGTGCAAAATAAACAAAACATTATCGTTCGATGATAAATTAGAGCTGTTCTAAAAAGTGTTTATTTGTTGTATCACGTACGGTACCGAAACTCCTAGAGCCATTGATACTGTGTCAAACGTTTGCATTTGTTTACTAGCGGAGCAACGTTATATAGAAGGATTTAACAAACAAAGAGCGAATACACTCTATACGCGCCCTGTAGGCAGTAAACATCAAAGCCTGCTACGGTTAACCCTATGGAAAGTCGCTGCCTACAAGACGCGTATAGAGTGTAGATCGTATCGTGTTGTCATTTACTCACCATGATATAGGAGCCTCACATCAGAACGCCTCCAAGGCGCTGTTACATTATCTAATCATAATATATATTCCTGCCTTGATCAATATGGTGCCGATATTTATTCTATCCCTTGGCTATAATCAATAATATACCACCATAGCATCCGCATTAGGAGTAACAGCACTTAGATCTGATCTCAGAATCAATGAAGATAGATTGCATGATGTCGTCTACATTTACATGTGATGGAGGATGACTTAGCATGTCTTCAGAAGGGTAAATTGATGTTGGTTTGTATGTAAGACCCGATATATCATATGCCCAATATTTATGTTCGAGTCCGCATCCTGTGGAAGGGAAAAAACAGATTAAATAACAACTGAATGGTGGTAGTAAGCAAACGAGACCGCCTTTTACTAAATAAAAAGAAAGATTTGTTGTGAGTGACGTACCAGCGGTCAGGTGATGTAGTAGTGCTACTAGGCTGGGTAATTTGCATAATGATCACATACTCACATAGACCAAGATACCTCTCTCTGGTTCGAGTATATTTAGACATCGAATTTTTACTTGTAAATCCTAGGTTGAAGCTTATCTACCAAAGAGATGAAAGAGGAACGTAGTGGGAATGAAAAACATACTCAGACTGCACATAGTTAGGCTCTGACTCCTATGTGAATTGTGTAATGCGGCAGTAGCTCAAGATAACCATATCACATAAAAAATATGCGATGCTCTTGAACAAAATGAATGACATTACACTATATACATCAAAATGGGGAATGTCTGTATTCTATATATGAGTAAAGGTGCGGAATTAAGATATTGTATTACTTTGGAAAGCGACGTATTAAACCTGGAATATGTATTTGCCTTTCAATATTCCAATCACGATCGGACATCTTTGTCTGCTTTAAATAGCAAATGAAGTTTGGAAGTGCAAGCTTTTCTCTCTCTACAAAACAGTGGAATTTTTAACCAGTGAGTCATGTCTGTGCTTTGAAGGTGATCTGTTATTATTGATGTATGGGATAGATCGTATTTGTACTCATTGAAGTAGGAAAGCCGAAGCAAGATCCCTCTTCTGCGACGTCGAACAGGTGCCTGTCCGTGTTAAAAGGTCCTAGGTCCTAGTCTTGTGTAGTTGCCAACAAATCATATCTGTGCATTTGCCAGGAAGCCAACATCAGTTAGACATTTAGCTCTCGCGTAAAATCGTCGCTTATAGCTAAGCCCATGCAACTGTCGCCGTTGTCCAAAAAGAAAAATAGTTTGTGATAAAAGGGAACAGAGCTTGTGACATGAACCACACATAATTTAAGTCGTAAAATTATAATTATTTATCTTCACTTTTTCTGAGGGCATTTCAGGTAGTCTCCTTATGCCTAGTACATACAGTTCAGATACAGTTTACTCTATACGTTTATGTATTGATTATATTGAGACAATTGAAATTTATTAACCTAGAAGAATTAGCCAAATTAACTTAATGTATAAAGTGAAAATATCACATCTGATCTTATAATTAGTTTAATACTTTGCTGTGTATACTGATAAATATATTGTAAGCTATTGCTATTTGAAATCATGAGATAAAGATTAGAACTCAGTTTTTGTAATGATTAATCTGGTGCCAGTTGGATTTTACACCAACAAATTCCAATTGAATCAACTCGTTCTATGGCCTAAAAGGTTGTGGCTTTTGTCGTGGTCGTGTCGTGTCGTAGTGATGCACTTTGATGTTGAATAACATCGTAATAACTGAAAGGTAAAGCAGTTGTAAGTGATGGCACCTGGAGATGAGTCAGATATGGGCCAGGGCGCCAGAAAATGTACAATTTACCTTCACCAATCCTCTAAAATAATTCACATTTAAGACAAAAATTAGCTTTAAAATGCAGTTTAACAGAGCAAAACAGATACCTTAAATCAACAACATACCAAATATACATTCAGATATACCCGGTATTCACCATGTTTCAGCCTAAATCAGCAAAATTTACTAAATGCGTTGCCAATTGTACATTTTCTGACGATCTGACCAATATACGACAACTTTAGTGGGAAAGGAGGGTGCTAAACCTGCCTAAACCTTACAATATCGAGATGAGATGTATCAAAAGTAATTTTCTCGCGAGGTTATTCTTAGAGGACACTCTCAGGAAAGTGCGTGTCTAATAATTGGAACATAGGCCTACACATGTACAGCCACACCACACAAGACAGTCTGCTGTTAGTAGTTATCAAGTTCTTGCAGTACGGCTAGTCTAACGTAGTCTCTCTTGCAACAGGTTCATATAATCTATATGCCAAGAGCACTGGGCTTAATGTGCCGTACGTGTCGCTGACATTGCATATGACATGAAGACAATAGGTTCTCCCACTGAGAATTGCCTCCTATATAATCCACATGTTAAAAAGATTGTAATCTAGATTGTAATGTGTATACACGCTGTCACGAGCAGCAGTGAAATCTTCCTATATCAAATATTCTTGCGATCTTTGAGTATTATTTTCGCTGCTCATCTGGTATATGAAAAAAAGCTGCAATGAAAGGGCAATTAACGAGAATCTATTGCTTCCTTTTGGTTTATAAGTGACTCTCATAAGTGACTAGTGATATGTATATATAACTAGTCACTTATGAGAGTCACTTATAAACCAAAAGAAAGCAATAGATTCTCGTTAATTGCCTACTCACTATAATATTGTGTGCGAACTCAAATGGAAGGAAAGCAACGACGAGAATGTATTTTAGCTATACTTTCGTGACAGTCTAAGATGGATGCAAAAGGATTTTTGGAGGGCGCATTTTATAGAAAGCCAACATTGTATGTGTCATCTATATACATTGTTTTATTCATAAACTGGCATATTTGTTAAATACAAATTTATATTTCACCTTGTAAATAGTCGCCATACACACTAAGCGCGGACTTCTTTTAATTACGGGAATTCGTTGGAAATTCCCCTCCACTTTCCTCGTAATCTTTTTCTGGCGTAATTTGTAACTCCGTAATTTTGCTACTGATGAAGCTAAAGGATTAGGAGATATAGATCTCCTAATCCCGGTGCGGTGGTGCGTTAAGAGTGCGTCTGGCCGTGTGCGGCAGTGCGTGAAGGAGTGTGCACTCACCTGTGACAGTGTGAGAAAGCAGAGAAAAAAAAACTGACCATCCTTGGGTTCGATCTAAGAACCTTGGGGTTCACAAGCGAGCATCCTAACCACTACACCACAGAACCAGCTATGAACAAGGCCTCAACAAATCAATCTGAATGCTGATAGTGTGTGTGTGTGTGTGAGAGAGAGAAACAGAGAGAGAAAGAGGGGGAGAGGCAGACAGGAAGATTGCAATTGAAAGAAAATAAGAAAGAGATGAGTGGGAAAGGAGAGAAAGAGCAGGGATAATTTTTTTCAGGAATATATATTGAATATATCCAGGTATATGTGTGATGTGTTACAAGAAAATGTGTCACAAGTAAAAAAAACCCTAAAAAATATTTCTTCCCGCTTTAGATAGTTCGTAGCTCCCTCAAAATAATTCCGATCTAAACATAAAAATTATCCCAGAACCCCAGAAAATGTCAGGAAGACAGTCCTGTTTTCGGATTTAAAATCGCATGTTTAGTTCCTTCGTTATAAATTATTTCCGTCGGCCGCATCAAATCGTTCGAAATGAAATAAGGCAAAATAATAGGGAAAATATAGGTATCTGAATCCTAGGTTTAGGAATCAAAATATTAGTCCCAGCCTTCCCAAACTTGTGTACTTAACAGAAAGATATATCACAGCGCTGATGCTAAAATCGATATCAATAGAATTCTATACTGTTACTAACCAGTGCCAGAACTTAATCAAATTGTAAACTACTTGCTTTCTCACTTATTATGCTGTGCGTGTGCCTCAAGCAAAGTGTTATTAAATGTTGAAAAACTCTGTAAATCTATTCTCAACTTTGACAGTACATGGTAGATACCCTGAACTATAAAATAAGTGACCAGTATAATTATTCGTCATTGATATGTTAAAGTTAAACACAACAATGTAATGTATACTCAAAATGGAATAATTTACACAAAAAGTCACTCATATTCGAATCCATAATTACTGCCGAATCCATAATTACTCCCCATATTTCGCTTTAGCGCCGATGACGCCACCACCTCCGACTCAGGACAAAGCCTGTATGGGAGGTGTTACTTAAAACAATGGCGTGGCAAGCCTTCCCATTTGGGCGCGCTTGACTGATAATCCACTGCGTAATCCATACATTGCGTTATCCCAATGCCTCTTGCTGTGTAGAATTATAATTACGCGATACACAGTAGCTACTACGCTATTATTAACTAGATCTAGAGTTTTTTCTTAGCGTGTAGCATAGATAAGGGTAAGCTTCGATTTTTTAAATAAGATTCTATTCATGCAATGTATTACAAAATTGCATTTGTTATTCTCATTATAGCCTGAAGTATATTTAAGTATATTCAAATTTGTATGGCTTAACTGAAGCATTACCGAATATAAAGACCTAAACATATATCCATGAATCAATTGTTCAATAACAAGCTGAAGTTGATCCCCTTATCATAATGACAGTCTTCATTTATTAGACAGCCCCATTAATTATCCCTGCTTACAATGAGTAAGGGCAGCACCGGTTCAATCAACACCAGAAGACCAATCCATTGTCAACAAACAACAGGGCAATGAATTTTGATGAACAGCTATAAGGATGTAGTAGTAAATACCCCAGTCGATGTGTCACAAATACAAAACAAGTTTTTTTTTCTTGAATCAATTTATTCAGTAAATAAACTATGTGGTAGTGTGTGGTTATGGTAGTGTTTATGGAAGTGAATTCATAAATAAATGGGGAAATATCCAGAGTGATTCGTTAAACATGAATATTATACATGCATGGCAACAATGAAGGTGACGGGTGATGGGCGAACAGCCTTTGGATGGCTACATTATACACAATGAGGTGAGACTATTGGGAAAAACCAGGGGCTTATTCATTCGTTTGATTTCAATACCGGACCGCCACAACCCTTGTAATCAGTAAGTGGCAAGAGGCAACATAATAACGGTTCCAATATATCTTCCTGATTGATCATTGCTAAGTTGCAAACTAAAATTACATCAAGCACCATTGGAAAAGGCTTTTTAGATAGTACACATGTATCCTTTTTTCATATAATTAGTTCCTTATGTACTAAAGGGGTGTAGCGGGGCAAGACCGTTGATATATTAGAATATTCTATCATTTTTTTCCTATGCATCTGAAAGCAATTTAACCAAAGGTTTGGAGGTTTGGATCTGGCTATACTGCAAGGATTCATACAAGTCCAGTTTTCAGATTTCGACATATGGCAAAATCCTTCGATGTGGTGGTTTCACATATCCATATCTTTCATTACCACTGTCGCCGAATCGACTTCAAATTATTTTAGAAACGATCAATAGTTAAGATATTAATAATTAGTTATAATGAGAATAACTCTATGGTTTCATCAGCTGAGAACGTTATCTTAGATTGGTGGGATTTGAGAGAACATGACGTATTTGAACATGACGTATTTTGGGTCTCCTGTTTCATCGGAAATCCAATATATCCGTCAATGTCAAGCAACATCCTCCTGTTCACAAGTAGGTGGGTATGTAACCCGTGTACAAAATAAATCCTACTGATTTTTCATCCAAAAGTGGGTTTACCTCAAAAGAGGTTCCAAGGAAAGCCCTGTGAGGGGATGGGGAAATTGCCACCCTTACGGTTTCAAAAAACTTGTTTATGCTATGCTCTGATTTAGTCGCCGACTTAGAAATTTCGTCTGAATGCCTTATACGAGGTTGAAAACAATCGCCTGGCAGTAGTTTAACATAATAAATGTGTGTTCTCAGGCTTCCGGGTGATATAAGTATTTCTAGTTTTCAATTATCAACTATCATTGATATCAGGACAGTGATATTTAAAAGCTGCAATGGTACATTTTCAAGAATAAAACATCGACTAGGTGAGCAAAGTAAAGTTGTGTCATGGCATAAGTGTGTATTCCTGAATGAACATAACGATGAATGTCGTTTGCTACTTTAGGTTCTCTCTACAGCATACAAGAGTCACCATAATGTGTGTCTTTCCTTTGGTTACTCTTAGTAAGAGGGTGTCGACGCCTGCCTATGACCAGATGAACTAGTTGAGTGCGCTCCAGGTGATCGAAGAAAACCTCTGGTGTTTGATTCAACATGCAAGCATCATTCATCTGAAAACATATAAATTCATACACTACAGTTTAGCAAGGAATTGAAACAATTTTTCTTTTTTATAATGATGAACTTGGGTACGTGCAATAGAAATTCTTAATTAGATTGGAACTGGCAATTTGGAACTGTAGCTGTAATATAGCAAATATGTTCCTTTATATAATTTAAAAGGTATTGACTGTATTTATGTATAATACATTAAGCATTATGAACATCTTATTTAGACTAAGTGTTTTAGACAACTTATATATGTATGTACGCTTTACATGAGATATCGGCCAAAGAAACAAAAAATAAACACATTTGAATTGAAATAAAAATATTCATTTTACCACTGATAAAAGCAGAGACTTTAAAACAAAGACGCAAGTTGATGGAAATTGAAAATAAAGTAAAAGTGAAATATGAAGGCTTGACATGTTGCTTCTAGTGGAATAAAAGTATCTTTGTGAAAGCATAAGAATTTTGTTTTAAAAGAAAAAACAATAACTCATAAGTATTATCTGAGAATGTACGAACCTCTATCACATGGTCCCCCGGCTGTATCCCCCCTTCATCCATCTCCATCCGACAATTCCTAAGTTCTGCTATTACCAGGAAGCTGTGCTTTACTCCAGGGGGTGAGACAGAACTGGTAGGCAATCTACTTGACCTTTCAGTTCCACTCTCTGAGCTGCCAGACCCTGAAGAGGCAGGCCACTGGTCCAATCGAACCTCACAATTAATCAATCTCATGTTATGAAGGTCTCTAGGATCGCCATAGCTCACATGGAACAGCCTGAAAGCAGTCGTTAGCTGATAAAGACTCGGGGACACCACACCTCTTTTATTAGAGCTCTCTTCAGTTGGCGATCTTTCACCCTTTGGTTGATTCCTTTTAAAAGCACCATTGGACGATGATCCCAGAGTTTTTGCACTCCTAGCATCAGTAAAGAAAGACTGCAGGGACTGAGCCACAAACGTATGTATAGATTTACCTGAGGTTTTGGTCGCTGGGGATTTTATCGGTAAATTTTCAAGCACGCTCTTAACAATCTTCTGCTTGCGAAGGGATTCATCATTGCAATATTTGTTAAAGATATCTCTTGGATTCGAAGGGTCGTCGAGTGTCCGTGGCTCTTCATTTAATTGTTCTTGATAGCTCTCCAGCCTTTGATGTTGCAGACGGAGTCTTTCTTTTTCCAATGTCACAGCCGATTTCTGAGACTCTTCAGTGGCTGCCATAATATTTGCAACTTCCATTGACGTCACTGACATTGTATCAGTTATTGACATAAGAGATCTAATTGATCCTTCTCTGACAAAGTCATAAGGTTTTTCACGATCATCAAATACATCAAAAGCCGTATTCAAGCTTTCAATAGTGTTTCCCTGATCTGCAGCTTTCTGTGGATTCTGTATCGCAAACAGATTCGTTCTCAAAAGGTCGGATGTCTTTCTGTTGGTGTTCACATGTTTACCTTGTATATACTTCCCCTGAGCACCTTTGTTGATAATTTTTTTCGGCCTTGTGAATACCGATTTATCAGTTTGACAACTCTGGGTGACAAGTACAGTGTCTGAGTCTTGTTGCACATTCTCCACACTCGGTGTCGCTTCAGGAGTGTCCACAAAAATCTCGTCAAAAGCATCCGACGTTTGGTGATCTCGACCACCTGAGGCCACTGTGTGTGAGTTCTCAGTTTTTTGTGAACATTCCCACTTTTTTTGTAATGTTTGGTGACAGGTGGGATAAGTGTAACCATCGTCTTCAATGGCTTGTGTGGTGTTAACAATGGCTCTGCCAACATCTGTCTTTTTTGATGGTCGAGGTACATCTACCGCACAAAAACACACACCACCTATCTCAGACACATTAGTATGGGTTGACTTATCAACGGCTTTCCCTGCTTGACATTTGGTTTTGGCTGAATGTTGATATCCAACCGAATGTTTTACATTTTTAGGGGGACATTTCACACTTTTAACTATTTCGACATATTCTTCATAATCTGAATTATCACCATTGCCTCCTAAGCATTGATCATTATGACTTTCGTTGGAATTGTATATATTTGACACAGTCCGAGAGTCATAGTACGAGGGCTTTTTCTTGCCTTCTCTACCTTGAAACATAGATCTATTTTGAGTTCCCACTTTACCAAAAGTTCTTAATCGTCCTGGACTTATATTATTCTCACTCTGTCTTTCATGTAAATCGTAATTCGACCGAGAAGGAAAAACCTTCACTGGTTCATAAATGTCTGTCAACCCTCTCTGGTTTTTGAAAGTATACCTAGGTGTCACTCTTGTGTATGTGTCACTTAGATCCACCCCACTGTCCTCCAGCACATTGGTTGGGGTGTCATCCCGCCTCCCATCTACAGAACTACAACTTCCGCTTGAGCTGCTGGAGTATCCATGGCAACCGTTGCTTACCCCAGATGAGCTAGGTGTGTTAGACTTAGAGTGTGTATTGTAAGGTTCATAGACCACCATACAATCGGGAGATTCCCTTGTATTTACTCCTAAAGTGTCCGAAATCCTAGAAATTGAGCGTTTACTGTTGTAGTCACTACAAGACGACGTCGATAAGGAACAGGGCGACGCTGATGACGTTTGGTGACGTAAATGCTCGATGCTACGTCGTAGCTGTTCCATGTACTGACAGCGCCCCCTCGGTGACACTGGGGGTGACCCGGGATCCCCAAAGAATGGCAGGAACTGGTGGGACATTGTGTCACTGGAAAGACAAATGGTATTTATTAAGTCATATTTAATAGTATAACCTGATTACAGTGAAGATAAGTGATATCACAGATTATTACATACGTATGTGATTTCAGGGGTGCTAGGCAGGGGTGCTATTTGAGCCGAATATCCACAAGATTGATGGAAAGTAAGGTAAAATACTATTGAAATCGAGTTCTCTTGTTGATTTAGTATGTAATAAATACCTAATAGCACTCTGTTCAGTTTGTAATCGATTGAGACGTTGGGTCAAATCGCACTCCACCCCTTTTGGGTGTCGTGCGATTTGACCCAACGTCTCAATCGAGTACAAACCTCCATTGTGCCATTAGGTATAAGAATATGACCTCTTTCCTATGAGAAGATGTGGCCTGTAATGCATGTCTGAAATATGGACATAGAATCAATATAATTTCTTCTTCTCATTTGAATAATTACACTTTGAGAGATTAGGAAGTCACCTTGCACAGCCTGTAGCCTTCTGGCCCATTCATTACACATATTCAAGAATTATTGAATGAAAACACAATGCTAGTGATCTGTACTTCAGGTATTTCCGTACCTATCCAATATGATTAAGCTGAAAAAAGTTTTAAGAAATTTCGTGACTACTGATCTAATGAGAACTGCCACTTTAACATGTGGGTATGTATGTAGGCTATATATTCATCCGTGGATAATATATTGATGGACAGATGTGTCACAAAGTGGATATATCTCCAAATGCCGTATATAGAAACTCAAACAGTGGCGAATCCCTTTTATTTTCTAACACAACAATTGCATGGTGCAGATATCATCTTTCCTATTTCGGGCCAATACCACAGCGGCGAAGATCGAATGCCTTGGTATTTAGGATGAATAAATACTTAGGGGTGTGGTGTCTCAAATGAGTGGAGATTGGGAGATAAGAAAAGAGTTAGAAGTGTTACTTTGTCTTTGTGTATTGCCTTGCAATTCAAATATGTGGGTCATATTTGTTCGTGTGATATAGATATCGAATGTATTTAAATGAATGCGTTGTGACACATCGTTTACTACAAGGAAAGAATATATGGTATAAGGTGGAGGTGAAAATTCCATTGGTGGCTGGTGAACTATGTATTAATTCATCTAATTATCATTAGATGGCCTTCATTGATACCTCATGACACAGCGCAGGCAGAATATCATTATAAATCCTGTGAGCTTTGGTCTTGACAAATAGTAATGTCTTGCTGTATAACAATGTTGAATAATAATAATAGAAAAAAAATCTAATCAACCCCTCAGACTGCTCAGAACAAACAGATTGCTCTATATACATGTCGCTATATATACGATTAGTATGCTCGATCTTCTTAGATCTAAAGACAGTTTACCCAATACATGTGAGTAAAGATTAATAAAGGAAAATACCTCATGACAAATTATCTATAGAAGGTCCGAATTCCAAATTTGATTCCCATAAAAATGGCACGCAGTTATAATCCTAGAATACTTAGCACAAATCACAGTAAATGTAGTTAGATCCCAGCCTATCCTCACCAGTAAATTCCCATGCGCTATAAATAGTGCATACCTTATTGTACAGATAATCGATTAGTCAGTAACAATTAATTTATGGACAATATGGCCGTCATAAATGGATCTAATCTATTACAGGTTGTTAATTATCATAGTGTGTTGCTACAGGCTATAGAAGCAAACAGCTTGTATAGTGTATGTTTGTATAGCTTTTTAGTGTCATCATGCGTTCTTCGGTGTCTAGGTACATTGGTCACAACATGACCCCCGCATAGTACTAAAGATCATTAAGGACGATCTATATATAAGAGAGAAAACTGCCCTATCTTATTCGAATTACTCATCAAAATGTCTCGGTAAAGAACGAACAATAGCTTCATATGTATTTGATGGCCTTGAACATGCACATGTGCAGTCCATTAAGGATTGTATTTAATCATAATCTCTGTTAATGAGCAAAAGATTCTTCGGGTGGCCATCTGATTATAATTGTCTTGATGTGACATTGTCTGCAGCAGACCGAATTCGCATAACAATGGGGAATACGGCATTAAAGTGTACGTATAACGAGTTTGTCTTTTAATTTGATGGAGCCTGACATAGGTCTTGCGTATATAATATAAAAAAATCCGTGATTTGGTAACATCAACGATTGGAATTTGCACACATGTATTATACATGTACACAATGCAAGTTCATGCGGTGTTCTTGAAAAAAGAAATAGGAACAAATTGGAGCCATATTTCTTCATTTCGAAAAACGACCACACTGCCCTTCAAAGTAAATTTATCCTGTTGTCCCGTTAACTGTGCCTTGAACAATGTTGTCGTAATATCACAGTATGAATAAAACTGACAAATAGCCTAATTTATAGCAATTTATGGTTATCTAAGCCATTTATAACCTCGGCTATTACAGTAAAGGTATGCTATGCTGTGGTTACCAAATGTCAAGGCCTTTTGTGTAAAATTCAATCAAAGAGATTGCAATCAATCCAGAGACGTTATAGTGAGTTTCAAGAAAAGAATTTACCTCTGACGAGAAACACAATAAATACATTTTTCGTGGAAGGTATCCAATAGTAGCGATGGGGATTCTAGAGCCTCGTGTGTATCCATGATGTATTGTTGTGAGACCATGATCGGCTCTTTACCTTGTTCACCGTCTCACTCCATTACAATTGATCCTACAATCGGAACCAATGTCTCGCGCGTACACATACCCCCAACCCTGCCTACCCATCCCACTCAACTTTTCTACACTGTAAAAAGTGCTGGGTTCATTTACCTCAGATTGGAACACGATATGTCGCGTAATTGTCTTCAATACACAAATGTACAAAAATGTACGATTAAAGTATATTCTTGCTTTGATAGACTTTCTTCAAAGGTTATGAAAGTAATATAAATCTAAGTGTTTAATTATTCTATTCACTTAGATACTCACTCTAGGTCCAAACCCTCAGAATGGTATGTCAACCTACTTCGCTAACCGTTTTTCTGGCCTAAACTCGGCGTTTTATTGGGAATATAATGACATTTTTTGGTCGTAATGGACTTATAATGGCACTTTGTGGTTTGTGGTTTGAGGCGAGAGGCTTTCCCTTCGTTTGAAGGGACTTTCTCAACGTTGGGCCCCTCTAAGCGACAGTTAGACTTCTTTTAGTATAGTATGCACTGCCGAAGCAAGTACTACAAAGTGTCTTTTAACAATGACAACCCCAATACAATCATTTTTTACAGTGTGCATTCATTTATCACAACTTTAAATCAAAAGAAATAAGCCTGTGACTGCTCGGGTCAAGAAGGAAATGTTTGAGGAATCCATTCAAGCGAGACGTCATGAACAACACCGGCGCATAATCCTGATTGTTTCCGCATTATAAAGAGGTGCAGGCCAGCGCAGACATAGAACAAACCCATGCATTCCCCCATCAAAGCAGATTAACATTAGCAAGAGAAGGGCGCCATTTATTTTACGTTATGTGCATAAAAGCTACTTTAGTGGATCATGGGCCAGACGAGGGTGGAAGCCAGGCCATGTTCATCAAACGTGAAGCTCAAAGCTCAGGGAGCTTGGGCCGACATGTTTATTTTTTGGTTTGAGGCGATAATCTCTCATATTAGGAAACGGAAGTTGTTATGTAATAGTAAATTTTCCAGCATTAACATGTAGCTAATCAATTTAGCCCGGACTGCGTAGATTGTATTTTTCAGGGAAAGTGATCAATAATCAATGCCTTCTCATGACCTGTCCCCAGCATTAAATCAATGAGTTATACCGTAGCCAGGAAATACATAACTAATTTGCGCTTTCGATTCTGGCAGCGAGGAAGAAAACGTAATTTCTTCAGGCTCAGTGCTGTAAGCATTTCCCGAGTACACATAATCAGTATTATGGCTCACCCACAGCATGGGCCTCCCTTTTAGAAAGTCTCCAATTTTTAGAAGCGGCTATAATAACTGATAATAATGCGTATATATATATACCTTTAATATTCCTGATAATTAAAACGTGCACTCCTCGAGATCTACCCTTCAAGGCCAATGCTCAAAGAGTCCTAACATGGTCTTGAATGAAAGGTGTGGGAAGGGATTAGCCACCTATAATGCTTATGTTTTGGTTCCCACACTAATTAGTTATTCTCACATCATTGAAGGAGCTGGACACTTGGCGCGAGTAAGTCCGCACAAACGGAACAATCTTGAGAGGGCCCAGTGTCTCACACGCGTCCCTGCATGTACACTTGCTTACAATTTTAATTTCTCAAATTACGTTTAAAAGTATTTCATTTGCAAACATCTTGCTACATATCATAGACACTATAGGTCCAAACCCTCAGATCAGATAAGAATGATATGTCAGCCTACTTCGCTAATCGGTTTCCTAGCTTAGGAATCGGCGTTTTAATGGGAATATGATGACATTTTGTGGTCTTAATGGAATTATAATGGCACTTTATAATGAATGGCAGTTTGAGGCGAGAGGCTTTCCCTTCGTTTGCAGGGACTCTCTCAACTTTGGGCCTAGACTGTAGATACAAAACTCGGTGTTAACAACGAGATTGTATTTAACACGTTGGTGTTAACAAATATGAGGTAAGCTTCTATAGGCTCACAGCCTCTCAGATCAGATAAGAATGGTATTTTAGTGATTGGACGCCTACTGCGCTAATGGCTTTCCTGACCCAGGGGTAGGAGTCCTAATGGGATTTTAATGGCATTTTGCGGTTTGCAGCGAGAGGCTTTCCCTCAGTTTGGACGGACTTTCGCAACTCTGAGCCTATAGACTCTCAGGGCAATTTCGGATCCAAAGGAACATTAAAATTCTCCGTAACCATCTTTTAAGTAATTTAAGTCAATCTCGAATGAGGTTTTGTTATCCCGATCTGTCCCATAGTTTCCCTTAATAGATCTCATGTTGCATCATCATTAGAGTATTTGAATGTAGTGAGAAAACCCATTAAATCACTAATCTGGTGTCGTGGGGTAATCCAAATAACCAATTAACTGCATTGCCTTCAATGTATATAGGAAAGAAGGAAGGATGCTAAACATGCAGATAATGATTAAAATGGTGTACATCGGGATATTGAGTGTATCATCCGTAATAAATTAGCAAAATAAGTTTAGACTGCACTAAAAATGCCTTTGTTCTTGTGATTAGGCCAAATCACACGGAATAAATTCCTCAAATTCCCATGAAGTGTTTAAAGAGTGTTTACCGTATTCGTAGCATTCTTAGCGTTATTATATAATCACCTGGAAAGTGTTTATTATTCACTCCTGGGTAAACTAAAGGTGCATGATAAGCTTGTTCAAAATTAGAACAGAACATTTTAATCGCCTGGTAAATAGAAAAAAATACTTGCAAATTATACACTGGTCGATCCTAAATCACTACTAATATATAGCCCAGGTCATTTCAGGACTTTACGCAGAAAGTACCCATGGGTCATATAAGGCCCTCTCAATATTTATCTTGCTTATCCATGTATTATAATTCTTCCTGGTATGTTAGTTAAAAGCTTGGGGGAACTATCATTCCTATCTCCTGATGTTGTTATTCCTGCCTATGTTAAACCCCTCAAGTTCAAACTTCTAATCATAATAGGCTTGCTGTTCAGAATTGATTATTTAACACCCTGTCTGGAAAGCTCTTCTATAAGGAAATATTGATTGCATGGATAAACTTTGTTTTCATATAGGATATGTAATGAAATTAATATAATTCTATGATATGTTTGACACCTACTCTAAGGTGATGTTTTTATTTCGTGGATGACTGAAGTCAAGATTGCGGAGGTTTACATGTACATAAAATCTACAAGAACTACTCAATTGGTATTTGGCGGAGTTCTATGATTTATACCAGTCTCGTTGTTTCTACCAATGCTTCTCTGGGGAAAACTTTTTCAGAATATAATTATCATATGTTTGCTCATGTATACCCATAACCTGAAATCCATCTTCATAAAAGAAATTGTAACAACCGTGCATGTAATCCTCGTTGATCCTACCTGGGTGGTAGGCAGAACTTCTCTCAAATTGAGTAATCTGAGAGATTCAAAAATATGAATCAAGCTACCATCATTAAGTGTACATGGAAAATATCTACTCTCAATCTGTCTGATATGTGTTCAATGAGTGTGGTCAGGGTCTCTCGTTTCGTATATTCAGTCTAAAGCTTCTACACAACAAGCGTCGCGATAAAACCAGCGAATATAATACCGGTGATCTTCCTTAGATCTAAATCATTACGAGTTTGATGCTTATCGGCTAGCGCAAGTAAGTATGGTCTTTTGCTGCTTTGCCAAAAGTCTATGTAGCGAGAATTAGAACAACTATTATTAGGTTTTTAAAAGCGACCCTTGAACTTCAACGAAAACTGCGAAATATCATATAAGGCCCTCCATGTGTCAATATTATATTCAGGTTTTTAAACATATATATTACAAGTTATCTCACTATGTGAGGGGAAACAATGCAAAATCAATCATAGTGTGTGTTTTACAGGTCTGAGCTATTAAAGGTACACACCTGGACATAATCGTCCTAAATCAATAGCTGGTATGAATGTTTTTAGATATAAACACAAGTAAACAATGCTTCAAAATAGTCCTTGTGCCAAAGTGAGTTACCAGGTAGAACTCCAATATAAAGAATAAAACACAGAAAATCTGTGACAATACCAACACCTGACGGTTCACACATGTGGAACGATAAACAATCTGTAGCATCCATGTATCATTTGCCTAACTCGTAAAAATTCTTGGCTAGAGTTTAGATGTTGGTGAGGTATTAATATGGCTTTAGCTGCATTAGCTTTTTTCCACCTAGAACAAACAGGTATTATATTATATGTGTCTATCTTGGTTTCCTTAATTGGTACCCTATTGTCTTGCCACCGCTGTCACGTAATTTATCTCTTAGTTGTCTCTGTTTCTTTCCCTAATTCATTTTGTTATCCAAATAATTACACATATAGCATTATGATATCATTTTATCTTTATATTTTGCCAGATGAAAACCTGACTTACTACAATCAGGCTCAAATGTCGTTCAGAAAAGAGAAAAACGTTGCATATACAGAGAGATAATTTGTGTATTTAAACTTTCTGAACTGAGCACATCGTAAGGAACGACACTACATGTATATATTTCAGTGGTTAAGATTAAAGGTAGTCTAGCAATGCAAATCATCCCATAGCCTGCAGGCGTGAAAAATCTTATTTAATCAGAAGCTTGATGAAATTGCAACTGATTAATTCAAGAAATACGTCATGCATAGCTCACTGTTTGCCCCTCAGGTTGGGTGATGTACGGTTTCTGAATGAATGGCCTGTCTGTATGCCATCCTACATTATCATGTACCTGGATCCTTTATATGCATGCATGTATACGAGCCTCAATCAAGGCTGGTGGAAACATTAATCCTAATAAAACGAGGTCAACCTCGGGGACCTATACCTCAATCATTGTAAACGCAATAAAGGCATTTCTGCAGCTTCCCATTTACAGAACAGTATTCGGCTTTCTGACATTAGCGTATCGCACGCAAGAAATGGGGAAGTTTCGGCACTTGACAACATAGCATAAACCCTATATTGAGTGACATGTACACACAACGTTGTCTCATATACCACATACATGCTGTGACAATAACATTGTTTCGGATATATATATGCGAATTAAACGAACCAAGCTATGTGACAAAGAATTGACCTACCTGTCTTAACAATTCTTCATATGAGCTGGTTTTAAATATCCACATGACCTTAATTAAGCCCTGAAGAACGCTCCTAATTAACTAATACTCGTCCTCTTAAAGGAGGTGATGAATGTATAACTTGCATGTGCACTACTACTACGTACATTGCGATAGTGTGGGGAGGAGGTGGGAGGTATAGTAGTAGAAAACACGCTCCACTAGATCAACACTGTAAACCATTCCCCGTGAGAACTTACTGCGTGGGCCAAAATTCCAGAATCATTTCCAAACTAGCTCTGACAGATATGTCATGTTTTCAAAAGGAAAAATGCCCCATTTGGTCATTTGGAAACTGTTATATAAAGACCTCAATCTCATTTAAGACATGCTTTGTTCACATATTTTTACAGAGACAATAATTATCTTTCAGGGACTGTAAGAGGATTGTAACAGTCGGACTACATTCATAAGTCTGTCTGGACCACCGAGATGTGAATAACAAGACTGAATGAAATCCTATTACGTTTATCAATACTAGAACTGAATAAATGTGTACAGTCATCGCATTTATCGATTTATGCCATTATTTTAATGTGAGTGAGTCTAATGCTAAAGAACAAAGCAGTATATTACTCTGAAAGGTCTGATAACAATCGTGCAACACTTATTTTTTTCACTGCTTAGGTTTTACCTGCAGTACTTACTTATTCATTTTGTATTACTTGTATGTATCATTACTACCTATACCGTCTTTTTTTCGATTTTTTTTCGATTTCTTGATTTTTTTTTTGTATTCCCTTGTCTATCCCTCATCCAATTTGAGGTTTATGAAGTATGTGGATACCCAGGAATTACTATGCTTGACAAAATTATATAATCATCTTGATTCGACACACACCCGATTTGTTAAATTTATGAATTGTATTGTACTTTGACTATTATTATTTATCTACTTCTGTAATTACACTCTGCAAAGTACGCCTAAATTTATTTGCATAACTTAAAATGATATCAGGCAATACTGAGACTATCATGGTTGATGAAATGCATCTGTACCTGAATAAACATATTTTCAAATCAAATCACACTGCCTTTAATGGAACCCATAGGCTTAGACCCATAACAAAAGACCATTCTTATTAAAATACCACTTCCCATGCAATGACCACAAGTATGCATGAAGTACATACACAGCAGCTGAGTATTACTTAACGATCGCATTCTCTGAATATTTTCACGCATATATTATTAATATCAAAGTGCTAAAAAGGAAACTTGAGGTGTCTTATGGGTTCCCCTCCTCTAATTGATTCTTAACCCACAGGTGTGTTTTGGTTGCATGTCAGTATGTTAAAATCAGCTTGTATTAATGTTTTCCTTACAAATGGTACTTCCCCAAGCTGTCATACTGAACAAGACAAAGGTGTTGCTTCCCACACCTGCTTGTGTGGTGTAGAGCTGTGGTCACCGCCAGGGAAACCGCCCTAATAATCGCGGGGGCTTTTCCAAAAGCGTTTACCTTTGGTTTTTATCAAGCTTGTGGTTTGGCGTGACTGGGGATCTCACGTTGTGGCGGGGTTTTTTCATTAAGAATTAGCCTTTTTTAATCGTCGGCTCAAAAAGAAAGTATCGGCAATGATGTCGGTCCCTGTGATACCATAAGCGTTGTTGTGGTTAGGACATGAATTGTTGAAAAGATGGATTCACTTGTTTTACATTTATAGAGAGCCATATCTTGCAGGATTTAGGTTTTGATTATAAACATTCATAGCTGTTCAAAAGTTCTAAAGTTGTGACAATACTACCCTGCCACTCTAGGTCCAAACCCTCAGATCAGATAAGAATGGTGTGTCGGTGATTGGACGCCTACTTCGCTAATCTGTTTTCTCGCCTAGGACTCGGCGTTTTAATAAGAATATAATGGCATTTTGCGGTCATAATGGTACTTTGCGGTTTGAGGCGAGATGCTTTCCCTTCGTTTGACGGGACTCTCTCAACTTTGGGCCTAGACTGCTGCTACTTCAACAGTTAAGTATCGACCTGCTATTGAAATGTAAAGAAAGAAAGTAACACCCCATTATGTTTATAATATAGGCCTGAACTGCAATAACATAAACTCCAGTCAAGTCTATTAATTTATATAGTACAGCAAATCTTACCTATTCTGTTCAAATGTTGGGAATTCCAATGCATATATCATAAACAGTGCTGCCAAAAAGTTATACAAATATGCAGTTGTATATGAGGATATTATTCACTCATGTGTGCACCACATTTCCTCCATACACTTCTAATAATTTGCTGCGGCTCCTTATAGGGCCGTTTGGAAGCATGACAAAATAAAGTGCATGCACATGAGGCAAAAGTGATACAACTCCTTAAGAGCTAATGGCTGCATCGAGTGGAATTTCTGCCAATGAAATAAAAGGCTCTCACAGCTGGCCTCTCGGGTCACATTTAAACTTGCTGAGACAGGAATTCGGGCAATCATAATTGATAAAAATAACTAAAGACAAATAAATATCCAGTGATATAATGGTAGTGTCTTGTCGGACAATGGACTGATCAGAACCATTGACGTATAGACATATTAACATGGCATAAGGCAGCATTTCTAATGGTGACTGCCTCTGGATATATGCCACATGTATTTGTGGAACAGGAATAATGGGGAATGCATATATATATGGCATTAACAGGTGCCAAAGTATTCCACTACACTTGAATTTCTTCAGGAGTTTAAAGCGATAAACATTGACTCGTTGGCTCAGCAGGGAGCTTCCTAATGGTAGGCCAAACCATATCCATGCACAAGTAACAATTAATGAACACTAGTATAACTATTGGTCCTCGAATAATAGTGATTCAACAATTACTTTTATAAGGGTACCCTTAGCACCCACGGGCTACCTATTATAATTATAATACATATTAGGAAAATGGCGATATTGTAACCATCCAACATATCTATATGAAATAATGCTAGCTAGAGTAAAAACTAATTGAAAATTGCCAAACAATCATATATTTAATAGATCACCATAGTAACAAAACAATGCATTGTGCAGAAAATTGACAATTACCTAAACAACTAATATATATAATTTGTCATACATGCGCATATTTCACTTGAGAGATGCGAATGGTACGATAAAAAATATTGTTATTGTTTGTACGATAAAAAAATCGAATTGGATTTTCTTTTAGCTTTTAAATACTCAATGACGATTTAAAATCCCTAAAACAAAGACTTATATTCCAATACTGTGTATATGCACGGGGCATATAATAAATAATATTCAATTACTAGCACCTCATTCTATTTTCTCTATTATATTGATTTGATGGAAAGCATATATATACGAAATAAGGCTTTGAGGACCAAAAACAGTTCTCCAGTTATATATTGCCTATAGCCTCATTGACTGAGACTAATTCAGTAGGGAACAATGTCTAGAAAAGTTTGGGGCGGCGAACTTGTGATCAAGCATAGAGGCACGAAGGGTGGTATGGAAAAGTAAGGTCATGTTTTCATAACTTCACCAAGACCAACGTGCTCCTGGCCAGAAAATCGTATGATTGTGTATACTTACACATGACCTCACGGTTAATAACCATATCAGTCGCTCATCTATTTCTAGCTTCTCTCTTTGGTCACTTTATCATTAAAATTATATATTTCGTTTGAAAACATTCTGTTGATGGAGGTTTTCTTCGCAATTATGATGGTTCATTGCGTAAAAGTCATTTGATTGATCCTATACCTGATTTCTTGCTGATATTCCCCAGGGATTAACCTTTCAGTGATACTAAAAGTCTCTGTTGTTGGCCATGCATTTCTCACGAAACAGTTCTGAGTCTAAATGATGCATGCGCTCGATCATATAAACACGATCGCTTCTTTAACTGAATTTGAAATCGCTCATTGTCTATCTTTAAAAAAACATACATTGTTATATTTCGGAGTTGATGAGTGAGCTTTGGAAAACTGTCCCTCAAATAGTTGGCAGCCGAGGTTGTATGCATCAAAAGAATTAGGAATGTTCGTATTATAAGATTGCCGACAATTGACAATCGTTAATTTGACTAAGAACGGGAACGAAGTATAAAAGGTGAAACGATAGATTTGCAAATATGCAGCACCAATATTTGCACTGTAAGTGAAACCCTAATGGATTGGCAATATATCCACAAACGAGCAAGCCAAGAGCGCGTCATAGGGCAACCTGTTAATCCAATCTGCGTTTACATAACTATTACGAATGGACGATTGGATTAATGCCTTCTAATATCAGGACAATAGGGATAATGGACACAGGTCGTGCACATTCTCCTCATTGAGTATAGAGGCTAAGGAATGATAATGGAGGTGCAATGAGCAAAAGGAATGACCATCGATGTGGTCATGTGGATGAGGACACCGTGTGTTATCTGTGTACATGTATGTACATTCGCCATCATAGCATGATTATTGCCATTAAAGAACCATCGCAAACCCTGGTACATAATTGCCTTATCTACAGAGATTAGTATCAAATTACCATTGAGATAAAGGGTCTGTACAGGATCTGAATGATTGGCGTAACGGTTGAGCCATACTGGAATTGGAAGTTTTGTAAATCATTAATTGTTCATTATACACCCAATTTCGGCCTAGAGCTATTTAGAAATGATAAGCGAGTAGATCTATAACACAACAATTTTCGAAATTAGTCGGAATGTATTGAATATTGTTTATATTCATGTATTTTCATACTTTCAGTGTAATATCACATGCGTGTGCTTAGAGCCATTGAATGAATGCTCACACTGTTAGAACTGGGGATCAGGATGCATCCAATAGACGTCCTAAAGAAATCTAGATTTTTAAAGGTCCCATGAAAAAACTTCAACATCGCTTTGCCTGTTAATGACAGATATCAGATATATAGCGAGAGATATTCCGGACATAGTCGAACTGCAATTGTCAAATTCCAGTCTATTCTTATGGAATATAAATGCCGGTAACCGGCAGGCCAAGTATGTGTGCGAAGAGGACTATTGAAATGGCGTGATTAATCATCAACTAAAAGTGCGGCATAAATACATTCCTGAAATATTATATCGAGATACAGTTTCATTTTTTTTGCTTAGTCCCACACGTATTTGTAAGGAGAATCGATTGAGTGGGAACATAATTTCGCTTTTCTTATCAGTGATATTCACCTAATAACCAATAATACCAATCAAGAAGACGGCCAGTTGGGTGGGCTTTCTCTATTTGCTTTTTCCCTCCTTTCATATAGGTGCAACCGTTTCGGAACAGTGATATTTTATGCAGAGATCATAAGAACATCTACAATAGATCATGTAGTTAGAACTCAATATGAAGCCCATACAATTGATTTTTGATATGCATCGAGTCCAAAGCTTTTGGCTGATCATAGGATTGTCGCAAATATTATGGGATTATATTATGGGAATTAGACTGGATGATTATGTACTGTGGAAAGTATCACATTAAAACATTGAAAAATATGCGAAATTTGCCTCAATAAAATTCCATTTTTTGCTACTTTCAAGCATTGAGACCTAATTTATTCACTTTAGTTAGCTTTAGCCGGGGGAGCATTGCCTTGAGTCATAGGTACACTCAGTGTGTGTCCATTGGTTTGTTTTTCTGGAAATGGTCAATTGTACACAGACGCGACAAGTCAAGCTAAGTATGCAAATGTTGACCATCATGGCGCGGGGAAGCATGTTACGAAAAACCAATATTTAAGCTGTTTAGACAATCGTGTAAGATCCCGTTGACAATGTTTAGACACTCGTGTCATTATACTTCGTTAAGCCATGAAACCAAATGCATTGCATTCAAATCGGTTGCGATTTTACTCCGGGCATGCCTTTTGTTATCACGTCTTTCAGTTACCTAGAATTGTGACCGCTACGACTTGAATTTAAAGTTCTTCACTAAAATCAGAGTCAACCCCTCTTTTTAATCAATCGGGGAAGTCAATAGAGAACAACTCCACTGAAATTTATTTTTAAAAATTATATGATCTAAAGGAAAATATCCCTCTAATCCTCACTTTATTTTGTAAGTCTACTACAGCACACGTATCCACTAAGATGTCTGTTTATTCAAGCTTGTGCTGAGTTGATGATAATAAAAATTGAGCCTGAAATATATATATAGAGGGATATGGTGAGGAACAAAAGTTAAGGAAATAGATTCCTGTGTCATATCGACATCAACAAATAGTGTTGGCATGCACATAGATCACATCCACTATACAGGCAATTGAGACATTCTAGTTCATACTCAAGGTAAAATATGCAGTTAAGCGTCTTTCCTGATTTCTAGGACATAACTGTTTAGTCGACAATAAAAAATGAACTCTATATTCTCACCATAACCTGGGAGTAAGAAACATTGTTGTGTGCGAGACTTTGGGCAAAGGGAACCAACATATAGAACGTCTAAGTTGTGTATAAGCAGTGTCTTCCTGGGTCTATTTAGCGTTAGAGATGAATGTGTCGGTATAACAAAAGTACCTATAATGACAGTGCACAGAGTGGGAAAGGGTCTATAAACTGGAATAATGGCTCATGGCTCAGTGCCATCAAAACCCCACAGAAGGGAACTCATGTTTAACAGACATGTTTAGAGAATATCCAACAAAAACAGTATCTATAACCTATGTCAAAATACTACCGGCCAACAGTATAAAAAAAAAAGCTGCTTGGAAGCATTCCGTCTGCAATGACTGCATGGGAATACACAAAAATGTATGAATGGAAGTTGGAACGTAAGATTCAATTCAACTCGCCATGTGACTATTGAATTATAAACGCTCCTAAAATTATGAATGTACTTTAAGGTGATAAATCTTGGGAACACCTCGCCAGGATAGTTCCAAGAACAATTGTCTCAAGGTTATAATCTATGTCATTTTGTTTCAGTCCATGTCCACTTATCCTTTCTGTCTAGTCTGTAGCCATGCGGGCTCAAGCCTAAGAATTCACGGTTGAAATTATTTTGACTGAGGACTCTATAATGGTGTCCATTTCGAGGTAAATTGTTATGATGGGAATTGGAAATGTTTCAACGATACTTTCCGGAATGGTACACACTGTAGACTTATTTTGGAAAATGTGTTTCTCCACTTGACATCCCAGCTAAAGATGTGTGTTTTTAACAACAGGCACTGACAACATTCTTTACTTGAGAAATATCTCCTATATGTGCACACAATACATAGGCTTTTAAAAATGCACACACATACTGATATTATACATTTTTGCATACTATATGGAAGCCTGTAGGCGTATTTCTCGGTTGACAGAAATGAAGCTCAGTTCCTGCTGGATCCACAGTGTCTCAAGGTTTTATAAATGCTGATTATTACAGTGATATGGATGAGGGGATATCATAAATACCACCTGGCTGTGATGAATCATATTCTACGCATATAATATACTGACACCTTGATTCTTGGTATTCACACCAACGACATTTTTCATTTGATGGTTTCTAAAAAAGACTTCCTCTTTATTTTAGGGTAGGGTTTAATACTGGTTTTGAGGATTTTCGTATGGATATTGACCATCCAGCATCTACCTAACCCCGTCAAATAATTTAAATGTGTTTTGCGTGTTTGGTAGTTGCTTGTTTTGTTTTGTTGTCTTTTGCGGGTTTTTTTGTTGGGGGTGGGGTAGAGGGGGGAATGGGATATTATTGTTTATTACACCCCTCTGCCGTAGTTTCCTATACCTTCAGCATTGTATGCACCACCTAGACAAGCAGGTGCATAACATGTAAATTATGCACCTCCAGGTGCATAACGAAAATAGGTCCGGCAGCTAAGCCTGATCACCGGAAGTCAAATTGTGTATTCATGCGCTGCCACTTCCGACGATGGAATCGTCGATCGTTCAGCTAATATCTGTGGAAAAACTAAATATAAAGATTCAAAATAAAAAGTTCTATCCAATAATGATATTTAAAAAAGTGATTTTGCTAAATTATATGCATGTAGACCCACCATGAACACTGATTCTAAAGTTAACCTAGGCAGTGCCAGGGTGCGCGTGTACCCAGCTGTTGTTTTGATTTTGCGAAGCTTACATCATCGCCCACTCGGTAAATCGTCGATCGTTTTCCCGATTTTCTCTCGAAATAATAAACCTAGGGCTTCAAAATGAAAAGTTCTACCGTATAATCACATTAAAAAATGTTTTTATGCTAAATTATATCGATGTAGACCCGCCATGAACAAAGATCCTATCATTTTACTAGCTAGCCACATTCGACGAATGAACTTGTTTGTTTACGTTTTATCGAGACTCTTATTATCGCCCACCCAGTAATAGTCGATCGTTATCGCTGTTTTCTTTCTAAATAAGATAGCTAAGAGTTCAAAATACATTTCTAACGAGGAATGAGATTTAAATCATTAATTCTCTAAAAACAAATCGATGTAAAATGGATATTACTATATGCTAAAATGATAAACAAAGCGCGAGCTTTTTGAGTAAGGCAGACGACACAAACATTGAAAACGAGTTCATTCCTGACAGTATGGCTGAGGAAAAAGCACGGTTCGACCTGGTCGATGACAGTTTTTTCGAAGCTGAGGAGATGGAAGGTTTCAACAAGATCATATTGTCACAAGAGGAATTACAGGACATTTTGGGAGGTGATATTGAGCAAAATTACGAAGAAATCGAAAGAAATCAGCAAGAAATGGAAGAAAACCTAGTAGAAGTGAGGCAAACAGAGGCAGATGCACTGCAAGACTACGTGCGGGGTCAGAGAAACGAAAATACCAACAAGAAAACACGACAGGTATGTCCAAATTATTTATAATTATATTACTTATTTTAATAAAATACTCTAAGCGTATAGATTATTTCAAAACTGATTTATAAATAAAAGAGATTTATATTCAGTCCAATATTTAATTATTCAGGTGCATAGCCGATTCGTGGAATGGCTCGTTGAACAAAATGAAGATCAACAAATATTGGATATGCAACCGGAATATCTGAATGTTAAGATAGGCCTCTTCCTTATGTCATTAACCAAGAAGGATGGCTCCGACATGGAACCCGACTCTATAACCAGCTTCCATCGAGCAATCGACAGGTAAGGATATTTTGTATTTGCTGCAAAAAAGTCATTCTCCGTACATGTAATGCGTCTGCTAACAAAAGGTCATTCTCCGTACATAAAATCCATCGCGTTACCAAAAAGTCATTCTCCGTACATTATATAGGCAAAGGAACAGCTGCTCAGCTAAAAAAAAGCCTCTATAATTCAAAAATCGTTCATTTTAACATAATATTATTATTTTTTTACCAGATATTTACGTGAGAATAACTACGGTGAAAGTATCATCACAAGCGAAAAGTTCAGGTCGTCAAGGGACGTTTTGCACGCTAAGAGAAGAAATCTGAAGTCATTGGGTCTAGGCAACAAACCGAATAGGGCCGAAGCTATGTCAAACACCATGGTGGAAAAACTTTGGTCGGAGGGACAACTTGGATCTGCCACAGCTAAATCCTTACAAAATACGATATTCTACTTTTTAACACAAGGGTTTGGTTTCCGTGGTAGCCACGAGTCAAGGCAGCTCCAGTGGGGTGATGTTCAACTAATGACAGACGAAAATGGGAGAGAGTATTTAACATTCAACGAGAAACTGAGCAAGACCAGAACCGGAGATGCTGCATCGGGGGCTAGGGCCTTCTCTCCGAAAATATTCTCTACGGGTGGAGACCGATGTCCAGTTGAAATGTTTAAATTGTATAAGAGTCACAGACCTGAGTCAATGTTGGAGGCAAATTCGCCTTTCTATCTTTGCGTTAAAACCAAGCTAAATCCTGCCCAAACCGTTTGGTATGCCTCTATCCCTATGGGGAAAAATTCCATCGCGAAAATAGTGCCGAATATGGCTAAATCTTGCTCAATTCCAGGGAAGATTACGAACCATTCCCTTCGTAAAAACACTTGTCAAAACTTGATTGCATCGGGGGTCCCTCCAGTCCTTGTGGCCCAACTAACAGGCCACAAAAATGTCAATAGTTTGTCCAGCTATACAACTGCAAATATAGATCAACAAAGGGCAATGTCTGATATTATTACGGGGGCTTCTACTAACGAAAATGTCATCCCAACCATTGCCTATCCCGCTCGTGCCTTGCCTATTTCTCTACCGGTCGCCCTCCCTGGTCCCTCCGCCTCTGCCTCTAGCTCGGCCGGGTCCCCGTCGACAGCAGTCGTTAGGCAGAAACAGATGGTTCCTGCTGTCGAAAATATTCTCCAGGCAACGAACGGAATGTTCAGCTCCGCCCAGATCCATGGCAATGTCAACTTAAACATAAATTATAACGTACATGCTATGTCTTCCCAGTTAAATGTCTCCCCAAAGGCGGCCATAAATTGAACACGTTTTAATATTGTTGGGGGTGTTGGACATTGTCATTGAATATCATCGACACCGGCTCTAAGCTGGTGAGGCCGGGTGACAGTCACCACGCCGCCTTTTGTTCGCAGTAATTTTTGTATATTATCGATGAAATACTCGATCAAACATGTTATATTATGTTGTCAGGAGAAGCTTATGGTTCTTTAACACCAAATAAATGCCTCCAACTGTTGAAATACCTTGTTGTTCCTTGCATTTCTTAACACGAGTGAGTAATCCAATATCGAAGAAGCACATGTTCACTGACAGTGACAAGTTCAAAAGTAGGTCGCCGAGAGAGGGACTATTTTCTGCGCCTCGACTAATTCCTGTACAAAATGGCTAAACACCGTAATGATTAGTTTCTAGATTTATTCATATTTCTTATTAATAAAAAAGAAAAAGAAACGTAATAAGTTTAAAGCAAATGTTCAATGACAGTCGAAAGTTCAGAAGTAGGTCGCCGCATCGGAGGGATTATTTTCTTGAAGAGGCGCAAAAAGGCATACAAAATGGCTGAACACGGTAGGGAGGCTTCCTTCTGATTTATTTCTATTTCTTATTAATAAAAAATGAAATAAAAAGGGATGTAATAAATATGGAACGAACTTGCTAGGTTGTACATGCAGTCTTATGCACCTCGAGCCTCCGATGAAAGGATTCTCGGGCTAAAGCCCTCGAATCTTTCGTCGTCGGCTCTCGGTGCATAACGACTGCATGTACGCCCTAGCAAGTTCATTCCATCAATATATTGCACATAGTGCTATGGCTAGGCAACGCAATCCATATGGAACCAACTGCTTGTACAGCTGGCAGAGGCCTTAATTTCGCCAAATATGAGGCAACTATGCTGGGATAAGTTGCTAAATGTAGACTACACCCAAATACTTTCACGGTTGCAACAAAGCAAGTGAACGCAATTAAAAGATATAATGATTACGTGTACATTCATAATTTTGGTTCTACTATGGAGATTGAGAGTAGAAATAGCTTCATTGCCAACTACTCTCCTCCAAAACCTTCACTATCCCTTCTATCCTTTAATGTGGGTGCACCTACAGGAAGATGGGAAAATGAAGTGAAAGTAGTCGTTGCCCCAGCGTTACTTCAACTTA
Organism: Sthenelais limicola; assembly: GCA_942159475.1. Classification (NCBI taxonomy): domain Eukaryota; kingdom Metazoa; phylum Annelida; class Polychaeta; order Phyllodocida; family Sigalionidae; genus Sthenelais; species Sthenelais limicola. Next base: position 31,139,950 of record OW804100.1, read on the forward strand.
TTTACATATGAGATATTGCTATAGAAATTAGCTAGGTTATCTTCAAGTTATTAAAGCTGGTCTCGGGGGTGTTCCCACAGACATTGACATTACAAAAAGTGTAAAATGAGGGATCCCACACCACAAAGATCTACTTTGGAGTGTGGCTGTAACAATGATGATTCCCAACCCATTCCAGGGGCAACCCTAATTGCACCTTTCCCATAGGCAGAGGAGTGTGTCTCCTTGTTTAATAAGGAAGGCCTGGAAGCTCTCGTGCTTTCCCAGGCATGAACAAAGAGAGGAAACGTAGATATGTATCTTGGATCTTTATGAAACAGACGACAATGAATGCAGTTTCTTGGACTGCTCAAGCACACCTGGCAGGGTATAGTGATGGCACTACCTTCTTCGTAGGCTCTTGACCGAATTAACGTAGACAATTAATGTATTGCAAGGGTTGCAAATGTGATCGACACATTCAGGTCTGAAAAGGAAAATCGTTCAAATCCAGCACCAGCAGCTAGGGTACATTGTCCTCAGTGTACATGTAAACATAAAATTAGTGCCATTATTCAGAAACGGAAATTAATGCAATTTCGCTTTCATTGAGACTGAGAGATGCAGTAATTGATCCTTTTTAGAGTGGAGTCTAAGATTGGTTTGAAGTCTTTGGGGACATAGTCAATACCAGTTTAGGGGTCTGGTGAATGGGAAATCACCTGGGGCGATTGTAGTAGGATTGTGCGGGGGAGGTTTTCCCATATATTTGCGTAAATGCTGGAGCCATAGTAGTACTCAGCTGCCCAATAAACCTTATCCCTTGTAAGGATAATTGAATTTTTATTGCCCAGACCATATGGTTGTTCTGGGGTTCACCTGTGTCAAAGGAGCCCGATGGATGGCTGAAAGGCATGGCGTTAATTCTCAAGGTATGACTGGGGATTGGTGTGGGAAGCGGTGATGAAATCTTAGGGAAATTTAGATAAGACTGGTTTCAGCTGAGACATTTTATGCAATTAGCTTTGTTCTCGGGCTGGTCATTCCTGAATATATATCAAAGGGTTTCCCTTTGCCCGGAATACAATACTACACAATCTTATTGTAGACCCGTGTTTCCGTGTAGGCCACTTTAAATTAAGAGATCTGGAGGTTGGGTGTCTCTCTTTTAGAAGAGACCAAACTGGGAAACAATCATATTGTATAACTTCCCTCTTACAAGTAGACAATATATTATATATGCAGTGGTAGGATAGCTCTCCATATGCTAACTGCAATTTAATCACATCCCTAAAGGCCAACCTATCTTCAATTTTAGTACTAGAAATGAAATATCATGAAAAGGCAACTTTCCCCTCACAGCCCAATACAGGGCAAAATAAATCCCACATTATTACCGGAAGTAACCTAATGTGTGAAACTGCTAACGCCTCACCAACGTAAGTGCGATTCATAACTACTTGCTGGAGAGTTCCATTGACTTGCATTCCGGCTTTGTGAGAATAAGCTCTTCTCCAAAGTACTCTCATTCATACACTTTCAGAATTTGAGACCTGCTGCTAATAAGCAATGAACCTTCCTCACCATCCTTGAATGATCTCTGCAGCTTTTCTTGCGTCTCTCTCAGACAAGACCATGCCAGTTCCCAGGACATCCCACCACACAATGCAACACCTTTCACCGTCTAAAGGATCCTCATTCACGCCTTAAAATAACACTGCCTTATTCTGAGTGCACAGGGTCTATTTTTACAGCTGGGAGAGGACAATGTTAGCTGAAGCCATAGTATGTGCCTTTAAACCTTTAAAAGGTAGTACACACGCTTATCATTAGGGTGGATCTTAAAGGGGGTAATTACAGAGAGCTTCCAACTGAGCGTGGGATTCACTAGTTAGTGTTGAAGTTTTCCTTTTAGCCTGAGGATGGCATCAATGTTCAAGATTTGGAGATGCCTCCCAAAGGATCCATGGACAGAAGCTTTGTGAGGAAAGGCGTATCATATTTCCCACATCATGACAGTCACGAGTTGTAGAGGTTTCCTTTTTTGCAGGGTCATGTACATGGCTCAATTCTTGCCTCAGTATTTGTGTTTACAATTGCCCATCAATGCCAATTTCTTGACTTCTGACAGCTATAGGAGGTTTGTATATAAGCAGAGAATGATCTAACTAGATTTATATAAGAATTTGTGAAAATGATCATTTGGATTTTATTTCTATTTTGTTTACGAGGGAAAGTGATCTTATCTTGTATTTTATAATATCTGGGGACAAAATGGAGGTTGACAGGCTAAGGTAGATGTATATAAATTGATGTGGGTGTTACAACATGGAGAAAGGCAGATTGACTGATAGCATAGTCTACTGGGTTTTACACGCGTGAGGAAACCCATCCAGTGACAAGCATTTTCTATATAATGGTGGATTAATTCAGTGATGTTATTCTCTACAGCTAAGCCGAGAATGTGAAATATTACTGTGGGCTACATCGGAACTCTTGATCAATGGACCCTAATCTCAGTGGGAGGTATATATATCTAGCGGGTACATTGAGCATAATGAATAGGCGAAGCATGTGTGGCCTTTTGAAGAAATTATTATTATGCCAAATGTTGGGTAATTCCCCATCTATTAGAAGGTTTAGTTATGTGTATGCATCAGTCCACCACAAACAGATATGATGATAAACGATCTCGAATGAGAAGGAGAGAAGAGAAATGGAACAATAATTAGATGTTATAATTGTGAAATTCTATAGTAAACTATTGCAAAGTAATGTGAAATTGCTTAAATATATATATATGACGCGGGACTGGGCTGAGGGGGCTGAGGCGCTTTCATCAAGTGTTTTCCACCAAGCATTGACGTCATTTGCATGTAACTTGGTCAATTTCTTGGTCATCCAAACATTTTATGCTTAATAGAGAGGTTTGGGTTTTATCATGCAAAATATATTATGAATTAGGATGTATGGGAGTTTTTTAAATAAGAAACACATTTAGTAAAGTAGAGACAACTCAACCTTGGAGTGAATTTTAGTTGCATCTTTTATTGGCGACCCTAAATTATTGGTGACCATAAACCTTTAAATATGAATCGTATAATATATTAATGGCATAAATGATATTTTATAATATCGTATTAAATTATTCAAATTGCATATCTGCTTGCAATTATTAACCAATTTCAAAGAATTCCAACAAATCCTTTCATCGTTTGCAGCATCGTGTATTATATATAGTCAATGAAGCTATGGTACTTGTAGGTCCAATCTCTGAATGGGAAAACTGGATGCGAGTAAAGTATATTAACTAAGGTATGGGGCGAATCACCATTCATTTCAGTTTTTATGACTAAATAATTTATTGCTGTATCAAAAATTTCATAATAACAACTATCAGACCATTAGAATGATATTTATGGCTCTCTAACTGATAGAAATATTCGCATAAAAAAGATTAGAAGTGTTACTATAATGGAGAAGGTGGGATAGCCGAACAAAAAAATAAGAGATAAGTGTATGGGGAGTAGAGATGGAAGGATAGGATCATCGTTAAGTATGGTAATTGGGCATGTTCGCTGGTTGAATTGAGGGGAAATACTCTAATTTTACAATAGTTACAACACGCGTCGCAGCAACTCAACCTTTCTTAAATCATGATGGATGCTTTCTTAATAAGGCGCTTGACATTGATAGGTCGGTGCAACATCACTTGGATATGCTTCAATGTTTAGATAATTCAATGACTGAATAGAGAAACTGAAATTTCTTTACCCCGATTTTATGTTCCTTATACATCCTGTGGGATGTTGTATAATTTACCATACCAAATTGTAACTTTTCATAATATCTAAATTTGAATTTAATTTAATCCGTTTCATATAAATCTCGATGTAGAATAATTGTAAATTTTGCAAGGCACGACGAAAACCACCCCTGGGGAGAGAGTGTTATATATTGTTGTTACTTTCCTGTATAAAAACATACTGATAAAAAATATCGGACTTGAAAACATTCGCAACTGTCTCAATACATAATTAGTACGTTCTTTAAAGGTGGTAAGAATTAACACTGTATTTGATCACGTAAAAACAAATATTCAGATTTATAAACCAACACGACATGCCTTCCATTAAAGCATATTGGCAACTGTGGCTGTTTATCTTCAGGCTCTACATCACTTATTCATCTTAGAATGTATCATTAGCCGAAGATAATTATATTCATAGAAGATACACACCAACTGACCCGTATCAATAGTATCTACTCATCTTAAGGGCAACATTTTGATTCTTTCCTAAAGGATCCCAATACCCTCAGGCAATCGCTTATATTGTCTCACTCAACAGCTTTGATCTGACAGTGATAGAATGAGATTGATAACGTTGGGCCTATAATACACCACAATGCTAAGCTCGGATTGCCACAAAGTTGATCTCACATAATGAATTTTCTATATTGATCCATTTTATACAATTAATATGTCTCCCTCTCTCTCTGTCATGTTGCTCTTATCATTCAGTTTAACGTGTGGGGTTCATTGAACGTTTGCTCTCAGTAGTATCATTTTTACACAATATTTCCTGCATGCAAAGTGTCTGTGGACTCGAGCTATATTTGGGCCGAATACTGTACTATGTGTGGTATGATAATAGAAATGAATTGTTTTATTTTTGGCAAGTAAAGTTAAGGGTAAGTTATAAAGTGGCATTTTTTATTTCAATTGATTTCACAAAACTACTATGATATATAATATATATTATTTATGATATGTATAGATGATGCGCTCGTCTAATAACATCACAGATGGGAACATGCATGTGAAAAGGTCAGTTCACACACCAGGAAGAGAACGAGAACCTATATTTTACAGCACTAAAATATACCATGGATTATTGGATCGAGCTCGTCTAAATTGCCTGATGGATACACACCATGTGTCCACATATGAACACTGTCCAGTACCCACAGGTAATATATCCCTAATCCGGTCAACAAGGTGGACCGGGGTAGAAGATTAAATTTTTGACAATGCATCAATATAAAAGTGAGAGCAGGGCGCCTAGGGTTTCAGAAGTGTAAAAAAGAAGGTCTCAAAATAGCCATACCATTATCAGGTGTCCGAATAATAGGCATTGTTCTCAAGGAGAACTTGAGGTATTTTATTGAGGGTCTTTGCTAGGGCAGGGGAAAAACGGCGTTCCCATTGGAAATAAGAAGGTGAACTTTCCTTGACTGTCATTCAAGGTGAAAACAAGAGAGCTGTTAAATCCCCTCAACCAGGCGTTTCTCTGCTAAGTGGTGGGCTGGATTTGTCAATAGAAAGGCAATCTTAGATCAATTATTTTGCGATTGAATTGTTGCGCAAAATTGTATAAAATGCGAGGTAGTTCATATAAATAAATTATTTAAACATCTATCTGTGAATTGGTTTTCTTGTGGTATATGTTAGGCGTGCTAAAGACTAGAGGTGTGTCATTATCCTTATTTGAGAACAAAGTTTGTTACAAAAAATATCATTATTTAAAAATTGCCTGGCAGCTATACACATTCATATATTTCATTCAACAATGGTTTTATCCTAACAGTTTAAAATGTTACTGTATTTAATCCAACAAACGGTTAGATGAATAATGATTCCAGCTTTTGTGCCCTTCGGTCACACGGTCCCGCATCGATGGCGTTTCCCCATATAAAATCATAGGTTATAGAGCTTTATAGAAAAGATAGAATAAACTGGCGTCTGCAGATAATGGCGTCATCATTGTTCCATTATTTTACTCAGTGGCACCTGCGTTCATAGACTTTGTGATGGAAACAGGAAAACAAGACAATTTGGCAAACCAAAGTAATTGCAACCCCGTGCATGTGAGCAACGCTCAGAATAAAATACGATACATGCAGTGTAGAGCGAGTCTTTTAAAATAGTCGATGAGTAATATGAATTAGTTTATAAGAGTCTTTGTATAGATATTGACAACTTGACATTCTCAGAACTCACACTCCTTGGATCCATTCGAGAAGTAATCGTCAAGACATCTTCAGCAGATGAAGAAAATGTGATACTCGGACAGAAGAAACGCATATCTTTCTTCTTTAGATCAGACAACTCTCGTTGGATCAGATTATCAATCATTAAACAAAATAAAGGAAGGTATGCCTCAATCGCTCTAAGACCACCAGAGATCATGCAGCGATATTTCGGAGCGCCCATACACTTCCGGCACAGATACAATGCCGGGTTTTTTCTCTGATTAAAAAAAGGTGTAGCAAATTATATCCTTGCTTTAAAAGGTCCACAGCGGGACCTGGAAGCTTGAATAAAGTTCTATTCACATGTGACAGCCAGTGTAAATATTTAAAACGAATAATTTAGTTTTCACCGTATATGTCACACTATATTAGCAGGTGGTTCCCTTGGCTCAAGGTAGGGATCCGCGTTCATTACGCGTGTGTCTATGGCAAGACATTGCGATAAATTACAGCCTCTGTCAAGTATTATACTGACTTTTTATTAACGCTTCGCACCCCTTGGAGAATCACATGCAGGGGAACCAAGCTTGGACTGGTTTCATTACGCAGTTCCATTGATAAATCATTAAACGCTAATCTAGCCAATGTTTGGTTGTCTGAAAAATGAGGTGGGGGCTGTTGGTGTGAAGCAATATGGTGCATTTCTTTCATTTAATTAAATCAAATTAAATTAAGAGGAATCTTAGAATATGGGGATCTCAGTCAATTAAAGGCATATATATTGGTCTTAGATAATGTAGCACTTATTCGTAAATTAGCAAGTCATTGCAATGCCTCTGTGAATTATTCTGCTTCCCTGGGTGAATACATATTTCTGTCAATAGACCCCATATCAAATTTATCACTAAGAACATTCGTTCCACATAAACATTGTATCGGTTATTTTGAAATGTTTGTGCATAAATAGTTTTAATTCTGCAAAAGTGTGTGTATTACCGTATGTATAAAGACCTTGTATTTAAAGAAAATATACAGATCTACGTTTGCAATTGTGGGAAGCAACTTTGATGGTTTCTACAACGTTTTTTTTTCATACAGAGAGAAGTGTTTATAAATCTACCCAATAACCGAGTTCAATGACAACTCTTTGGTATTCATAGGAAAAATATGAAATTTCCTACCTCAAATGCTACCTTTCCTTCGGTCGATATTTCCATAGCATAGGCATGGATGAAATACTAGAAGGTGCATAGTACTCAAATTAAGTTCTCGAGAGACAGGTAGGCTGACTTAATCAAACAAAATCCCCCAGGGCCTTTTTCCTATCCAATTTAAAAGTAGATGCTTTGAAGGATCGCTGTGTACTGTCGATCTGGATCTGGCTTTGACACAATGAATGCGTTCCGACAGAAGTTAAAAATGTGCATGGGTATATATTATATCCCAAATAAATACAGTGTGTATATGTTCACAGGTATGAATGTGTACACTAGGCCCTAGTTCAAAGCACACTAGATCCACACAAAAATGCGACTGATGATGAATACCTCCGTTACCTGTCGGGTAAAGCATGTCTCATTTATCCATGTTTAGATACGTGAACCATGCTGGATCTCTCTCTTAGCTTCTCTTGACACAGCAACCATCCGTTTTATAAATATGTACATGAAAGGTATACAGTACGATCCATGATTTACATGTATAGCCTCTACACATAGCGGGATAAACAAATATCCACAACTGTATACGCTACATGTGACCACCAACAATAGCACATGGAGTCACACAAATATCTCAGTCCCCGATGATGAGACAGTTCGGATGAGATAGATCCATACGATGTGGAATATGAATGACAGCAATGTGATTGTGTTACTATCCCCTCAGTAGCCTATACTATACGTCTGCGTTCACCTATACAGGTAATGAAGTTTGGATCCCATATGGCAAAGATCTAACCCATCTCGTGGTATGCACAGTGTCGTACGTTTGTATGCTAGGTCCTCATTGGATCCCAATAATGTGTACTGTATATGTATACACTGGCGTAACGGGCCCAATTTCTATGGATCCCTGACAATGCTTGAGGTATTACCCCAAGCTAAGTTTTGTATACAACATCTCCATTCCTCCTCGCTGATTATCATGTCCTTATAATGTTCACTGGTGTATGAATACTAGTGTCAGCCTTATGACAAAATCTCATAACTCGTTGGAGTGTATCCTCCAGTAGTGTCAGAATGAAGGATGGATGTATATATTGAGTGTTGTGTGTATAGAGTATAGAGTGTGTGTGATGGCTGAGTGATGGACTCTATGTATATACCTGTGGGCACCATCTGGTCTCTCTGTACTGAAACATACAGGTGTTTCTGTCTCTCTCCTTACTACCCTGACCCGTGCCCACTGACCCATGACCAAGCGCACTGTAGGGGGCCCTAGCGTTGGCTTGTGACACGGAGAATAAAGATTTTGGAATCCAATGAATATGTATACATAATAATGGCTAATAAGATGGAATGTCAGAATTAGGGGGAAGTGACGTTGATCTGAAGCAGTGCATTTATGATTAATTTGGCTACTTTTTATTCATATATCATATTAGGATTCCGAATATAGAGCTAGTTATCGCCTGACAATATTGAGAATTAATCTCAGCGTCGCAGATATTGTTTATAAACATGAATGACAAATTTAAAGTAAAATTTAAAGTAAAATATAGAGCTAGTTATCGCCTGACAATATTGAGAATTAATCTCAGCGTCGCAGATATTGTTTATAAACATGAATGACAAATTTAAAGTAAATTTCGTAAAAGGTATTGGTGGCATGAATAAAATGTTATAGGTCTATATAGGCCTACCCCTTGACATTTCTATCCAGCATGCAGTTAATTTTTTTCAGGCCAAACTTCTTTCTATCGTTCAAATGTATACATACATCATATGGTATGTACATTAAATAGATGGGAAGAGATTCTAGTGTTATAAAATGTGGGGAAAACATGGGACACTCCTTTCCTTCATCTGTCAACCTGGATAATGTGACATGCGCCCCATCCATCGCTCTTCCTCACGTTTACTACAATATCGCCGGGGACATTCCAGTCGGGATTAGTGTCTGTTGACTCAGGAACAATTTACCTGGCACTCAGTCAAACATTCACTCCATTGATACTTGCGAAATGGCTTGTGCCTCCTGTCCTCAACCTTGCTTTTTCCTTTGCCATTACATCTATAGTCCACGATACCCGTGTCTCTCTTGGGCATCAAGTTTTCAACTCCTGTGTTAAAAAAGAATGGTCCGTAGGTGTCAATTGTTAACATATATACCCAGGTAAGTAGGCCTACTAGATCTGTGTCCTGATGTGAGGGGTAACTGTACTACTCTGAATCGTTCCAACTGCGAATATGGTGTCCTTCCTATTCAGTAGGCTAATAATCTTAATTGCATTGCAAACTTTTTAAATTTGCCATAAATGCCATTGCCATTTGCTATTGCAAACCTTTTAAATTTGCCATAAATGCTCACGAAATCTGTACAAATACAAAATTTCCATTTTAGGGTTTTGTCACGAATCATTCCAACCAATGTGTATTTGGCTTAGGCTACATGAAGATTAGGGAAACACAATCTTGCTCCTTTTGTAACGAAAAAAATAACTAGGCCCTACGTTTCTTCTTCAGTTGTCATTATACTGAACCTTTCTGGATTTCTCTTGACAAAAGGCTGGAAGATAATGTTGATGTTAACATTGACAAGGCTGATCAATATGAACACTGATTTGGATAGGCCTACGCAGGTGTGGAAGAGGACAAAGATATTCTCAAGTTTGTATTTTTGCTGGCCAGGTTCTTTGTTTATCAAAATGCTTTCTCAGAAGCCAACCAAATGTTACTAGCTTTGATAAGGAGGGCTAGGAGCTTCAAGACTTGTTAACTGTCCATGCATTGTTCGCACATGTTTAGGCCTAAGTAGGCCTAGGCCTATAATTATCAGGGACATTGAATTAGCCTATGTTTGATGTGTATTGAATAAAGTGTGAGTAGAGGCTCCAGAAAACGAATGCCAGTTCCCCATAAGGTGCAATTTCTTTGGAAACAAAAAGGGAATATAGTAAAATTAACGTTAGGCTATATTAGACCTAATGTGAGGGGACAATGATCAATCCATTCCTAGTGGCAATTACCCCCTACTCATTGCCATTATTCCATCACAACTATTTTAAAAGCGCTGCAAATGAACCTCTTTAACAGCAAACGCTACTATTCACTGCCACGCCCCCCTTTTCCACCATATTTATGGGCATTTTGCGTACTATTCCTACTGTCCCAGAATTGTTTACACATATAGGCCTAGTGCAGATTAGTAGGCCTACATATAAAAAGAAAAAAACATATGTCATCGTGTTAATTTGTTTTAATCGATGTCTGAAATAGACATGTTTGGGAAACAGAGCTATCTGTGGGTAGGCCTACTTTCAGTAGGCCTACCCACTTAGCATGCAAGTCTATTGGGAAATGCTGCATTTTTCTTTCACAGTTTTGGGAATAAAACAATAATGGATACTCCTAATGTCCCAAAATTGTCTACACAAATAGTGCAGGTGATATTCTACACAAATATAAGGGAAAAGTTGTATGTCATCGAGTTAAAAAAATAATTGTAGCTGTCTGAAATAGTCATGTTTAGGAAGCATAGAACACTTTGAAAGCAGCAGATTTTTGGGTTGTCAGCCATGTTTCAAAGCCCCATAATTCAGAAACTAGCCCGTTGACCCATCATTTTTTTTCAGTTTTATGAACACACATACTTCAAGAATCATATACTAAAGAATCAGAAAAATGACATTCATTTTCGATGGGGAGAAAATAAAATTGTTTCTATAAAAATGGTGAAAAATAGTGATTTTTTTTCGAGATTTTAATTCAAAATTCACATCACGTAGATCTAGGCCTAGGCCTATTTGCTGTTTTCAGAATAAAAAATAACAATGCACTCTATATATAAAAAAAGAGGCATAGGCCTAGAATTATTGGTCAATTAGGCCTAATACTCTCTCCAAAACTGTTAGGCTAATTTTACTTAAATTGAGTGACTATGAATATGGTCTAGCAACTATGAACAATGAAATCAAGGTAGGCCTAGCCTACTGCAAAATAAGCCCTCCTTTTGGTCCTCATTGGTTCTTTTGACTTGAGATACCAAATTTTGAAGCACTATAGCCTATAGGGCCTATGGAAAGGTCAAAGGACCTGGGAATAATTGAGGGACAATCCCCGGGCCAATCCATTCCTATTTTATATAGGCCTAGTCTAGTGCTTTAAAGCACTATATGATATAGGAATGGAAGGCCTAAAGAAGTTCATTTGGCGATTTATGGAATCGGGATGGAATAATATAACATTTAATAGACCTATAGAAATTAGGATAACTAAATTCGGCAAAGACAGTATCAGTTCCCTCACATACAATTGTTTGGGAATACTTCAGGATTCAATATGAGTTGGGCACTGGTTATGGTTGGTGTCCCATTTCTAGCGCCTATTCCTAGTTTGCCCCATATCTCAAATTGCAAAAGTCTCGCAGTCGGCAGGATTCGAACCTGCGCGGGCAGAGCCCAATAGATTTCTAGTCTATCGCCTTAACCACTCGGCCACGACTGCTGATGGTAGCGAGGGTGCAAATGTACGTATAAAAATAACACGACACTAGTAGCCTATGTGTATGTGCGCTCAGGCGACCACTCCTTATAGGTCACTTAGATATAGGCCTTATAGCCATGTAGATCACTTTTATAGGTCACGGTGGCCTACATGTACCGTACAAGAAAGTCTATTCGTTTGCTATTTTTTTCCTATTCCATATGAATTAGGCCTAGGACCTATGTTTAGATTTAACAGCGAATTTTCGTAGTAAGCTATGCCTAGCCTATCACTTTGAAAACTAATTAACCCATTCCATGTAGGCCTACGTACCCATTCTAAAATCAGCTGCGATAACTACCGTACCGGTACTTTACCAATCGCAGAATCCAAACATAATTTCTGTGGGAGAAGACGCAATTATTTAAAAAAAGAACAGACCCAAGTGGCACCATCAGCTACTTAGTGTCTAGAGTATGTGTGGCACCAGGAATCGGAAGGATATCGTCACAACAGGAGAAGTCTTGGGCTATTTACTTTACTAAACATTGAATTATTTGTACATTGACATTGCCCACCATCCCGCCCACCTCGATCCTCCTATGGCGTCTCCCGACGCCTTCCAAATCGTTTCGTTTCTTAGCTTTAATCATCGCCGATCATGAATGCACATGATACGGCGATTCCCCGCTGCTATGACGTCATTACATGGGCCTCGTTCTGGGTAGGGTTCCGGTGGGGAATCCCCGCGCCTATGACGTCATTACACGAAGCTCACCGAATGTGGCCGAGCGTGAGCCGAGTAATGTCGGCAACGAGGAGAAACAGAGAGAAATCGGCGTAAACATGCAATGCTGGAACTCCGTAGTTATACTAGTAAGACGTTAATTTTTTGGCTGAAATGTCTCTTAAAATCCATAAGCTTGAGACTGGGACAGGTTTGAAGTGTGTGTACATATGGGAACGTAGGGATTTTTGGCAATTATTTGCAGATTTGCGTAATAGGTGTCGGCCAATGAGCTTGGGTCGAATTGCTGAGTTGAGGTTTTTATGCATGGCATGGCCACTTGGCGACTTTTCGTCCAGAGGGTTAGTGGCACCAGATAACAACAAAGTCAAAGAAATCTTAAATTAACTAGGATAGGATACGGTTTGCCTGATAATGAAACATTAGGCTATTTAAAAAGCCTTCGCCGTCACCGTCCCCCCGTCACCCGTCACCCAACACCATGGCAGCCATGCTAGCCGGGCCCGTCTGCCCGTCTACATGGCACGCCGAGTAACGTTTGGAAGAGGTGATCCCATTGGCTGAGAGCCTAGCTGAAGCTTGATGTGACGCGCCCTGTGATTGGTCGATTTTTTCCCCGGAGAATACCGAAGATGCGATACCGAGTGTTACCGAAGATGCCATGCGGCCGTACGCAGGGTAAAATATCTGTTCATGCTTTAGCATAGGGGTCAGGGAATCGGTTATTTCTCACGTATTATACCAGAAAGACCTTGTTGTATTGGATGTAATCTCCGTGTATATGTCTCCCCTAGGCCTGGAGACCTTGTTTCTGGCGATGGGATGCCGGGAAGTAGCAGTTTCACACGATCGATGCAGAGTCGAGTATAAAGCTGGCAGTTTCGAAATAAAGTGGGCGTGGTTAAAATCTTAAGCGGTATGACCTTTAGGCCATAAATATGGCCACTATTGACGCCTAGTCGTCTAGTTTCTTGATCCCCATAACCAATTTAATATGACGGGCTAGGAAGGAATGGTGGGCGGATGATCTTTAGGTCATCTAAACCTTTTAAAACCTTGGGCTAACAGCCAGTGATATCTTTGGCTAGGCAACTGGAAAAGGAAACGCTCAAGTCAAAGGTTATATTTCTCTCACTCATAATTATATATATGGTGTAACATATTGGGCAAACACAGTTTGGACCTATATCACAGTTGTTCTAACACTTTTGTTATGAATTCTTGTTCTTTTACACAAGGCAGGCATATTGTGGTAGGCCTTAAGATAAAAAAAAAGTCTGACATATGCGATTAATCATTCATAGGCTACCGTACTTCTCTATCTTGGTCTATTTATAGAATTATTTTGAACTCTCCAAAAACATACGAACACTTAATTGTTTTGCTTCCATTGCCAAGCTATGCTACGATTCCTATTTATGTTCCGGAAAATAAGGTTTTCAAACGTTAGCATCACACACGCAGTCTAAATATTCTAAATTGTCTTAATATTGAATGTAGATAATTTCAAAAGTTTATGTTTTTTTCTCTATAGATAACGTTAGCCTACTATTAACATTTGTCAACAAATCAAAAACCTATATGACATCAGCTTCTTACAGATAAATTCATAGTTACATGGTCAGTAAACATATCAAAAGAATCCGAAATACTGATGTTTGTCATGTATTTATAGAAGAATTTAGAAAATAAATTGTTGGTCGATTTAGCTGCAAATTGATACCAGTCAAATCCAGGGAATAATAAAATGCCTCTACGTTCACCCTTGCTTCCTTTTTCATCAACAATTTTATTGGGCCATCTTCTTTAGGCCCTATATTAAACCGGCAGAAACATATGTACAGTATTTTATCATCATTATTTTTATATTCGCTCTCCTTCTAGACATAGTTTTAAAATTTAATTTTAGTGCAGACCATCATAGACCAGACTGATATTTTTGTTTCCACGTCTTCTGCCTCTCTTCCTATCTTTAAAAGCAAGAGTGTGGACACACACTAAGAATGTGGCGACACTCTATTCTGTCGTTTCGGTGCCCAGCGCCCACTCTCCCACGATGTATAGTAAGTATCTATTCCAGTGTTAAATTGGTGAAACCAGGTGAAAGTGAGCGTGAATCCATGTAATTGCGTGTCGTATATGAGATACAAATTCTTACTCGTCTTGTCGGTGTCCTCCAAAACTATCCATTGTTGGAAACAACGAGAATATTTATTCTCGTTGTTGGAAATCACCAGAAGTAGCCTAACGGAACAGATTGATAGATCCTCGAGTTATCTTTACTATGTCATAGGTATTGTTTCTTGAATCAATGAAACTTACTTTTGATCTAAGAAACTCCAGATGGTGATTGTTTCGTCTCCTTTGTATGTGCAAAATATACACCTTAGTATCTGTAAATGACACCGAGATAACCGTATGCATTCAGAATGAGCTGTTTTAATCTAAAGTTAAATTCATATATCTTATTTAGATTTTAATATTGTACATTAGAGAAAAGAAAAGGGAAATGGCGGAGGAAATCTGGGACGAATTACTAATCGGTGCATGAATATAATAACATAAAAACTGTGATAGAAAATAAGGTCCTGCCTCAGTCTACGGTGGGTCAGGACCCCCGGCAGAAAATGCTCAATTAACATAGCTGGGTTTTGTTTATTAATGAGGGTGGGCGGCACGCATGTACCCACTCCCTGCGTTCATGGAGTGTGAAGGGATTTGTTAGGGCGATGAGATCCAGTGAAATGTCCTTAATCACACATCTTATAGTTAATGATGTCGCCACTGATTTAACTAGCCTAGGTAAGTTTTAAAAATACATACACATAATAATATATAATTATATCAGATTTTTATGTATTCCACTGCCCTTTTCAAATACTTGTTTTAATGAAAAGATTGATTAATCTGGGCTTTTTTCATGGTGGATTTTTTTTCTAACGGTGGCAAAACTGTGTTAATGGGACGAATTATCTTCGAATGCAAAGTTTGGAGAATGTATTATGGGTATTTTCGCCTATGGTAACAATATATGCAGTCAGCAAAGCATTGATTATGGTTAGGGACAATAGGGTGTTTCCCGTGGTAAAGCGTTCCCTAACGTATTCACTCATAAAGTATCATTCCTCTGTCAATCTCAAGTGCGTGCATTCTACCATTAGCATACAAAGTACATAGTAAATACATGGCCCATTGTGTCCTCAAGTCGGAGGAATGATTCATGGGAGACCAACCCACAATCCCAACCATGAGACTCATTCGATTGTGAAGAAGCCTTAAAAATATGTCATGCCCATATAATATTCATAATAATATTATAATGTATATACATATATATTTAAATCGGAATTAATTACCATTGAGCTATACAAAATATCAAACTGAACAAATTGTGAGAAATACGTAGACATTTGAATGCGCGTAGTTGTCATTTCCCTATGTATATATAACATTTTGGCTCAATCCTTTGAGTGATCAAAGTTTACTTTGCATGACAGTCGCTGTGTGCATTAGGCTACCAGAGCCATTACAAGTACAATATCCGAGTTCATATATTGAGGTAAAAAATGTCGATATATTATATTTAAGGGCTTTTGATGTATTCATGTTCCCACGCAAAATACTACTACAGCGGCCTATTTCAAGGTGGTGGAGGGGAAGGGGGATGGGGAGGAGAGGAGTAGTGGTAGGGACAGGGGCTTACATTTTAACTCATTTCGGTCTTAACGAATTCCCAAACATTGAATTCCTTTCCCGCCATACTTTCCTTGATATTTGGTAAAGGGAAATTATTATATCATTATTATATCCAATTAGCATAATTTTTATATAATAGAACCTTAATTATCGGATCTTGGACGTTGGGGCAGCATGTTCTAGCCTAAAACTGGTTCTTACGATTTATACAAGTAGGTTTGAAATCCAAAAGGCGTTAATATTTTGACCCAACAATTGGGATAGAATGGGAAACGCCTTTTTCTACCTAGTTAGCTAGTAGTCATTGCTGTTATTTATTTTAGGTAAAAACTAAGATAGTAGGTAACATGTAGCCTACTATGTTACTTTCTAACTATATCTAACAGTTGCTAATGACACCTGTTCTAAACGATGGGCATAATGGCATGTGCATTTAACTAAAACCAGAGAGTACCTCGATGAGTCAAAGTTGCTATGCATCCATTTTATCATTGTAACGAGTCTCAAGGTGGCAGCACGGAGTTTGAATGGTGCCAGAGAGTGTACTATTTAGTATAATAATTATGAGTTATGCTCTGATGGAAACGAAGGACCAAACTAAGATTCCCATTCGGACATTGTTTTATAACGCTTATATCATACTTCATTATCCAAGCATTGGGACTGATTTGGAGTTATCACATGGATTTAATGTAATTAAGAGGAGTAGATCAGTGCCCATTTCCCAGGATTACCGCCGACATTTAACTATATAGCTTAAAAATGTTTCTTTTTAGATTATTAAAGGCATATACATTCTAAAATAGATGGAAAATCAAATGAAATTAATTATAGGTGCGAAGTCTCAGACATGTAAGCACCAGCATTATAAATAGATGACAGTGATGGAGATAATGAATATCAAGTCTTAAATTGGATTGGTACATTTTATTCTTAAACATCCATACCATTCTATGAAAAATTGTCATATCAGGCTGTACAATGTTTCTAGGCAGTCCAGATTCATAATGTTCACGTTCACATGCATACAAAACAGTTACCCATACGGATCAATATCAACCAATGCACTGAACTTTAAATAAACCATCACAACCACTTACTGATATGTTAAAATAATATTTAACCAATTAGGCATGAGGGAACTCAACATTTACAAAATCACTTGGCCATCATTGTGCCGTGTTAACGTTAACTGTCGCAACCCTAATAGATAAGATGTGACTATAAGGATGATGTAGAGAACCCAGCGATATATGAATATACACGGTAGGTAAATTATTGTTCTTATACCGACAGACGCTGACCCAATAGGGGTCAAAATGTTGAAAATCAGAAATCTAGATGTAAAGTCCGTTTCTAATGTTTTCATTTCTGGCTTGACACGCTTATATGTGTGGTCTTCGGAGCATGTGTGAATTATGTTTTTGTGGCAAGGTTTGCCTGGATTTTGATAAAAAAAATTCCTAAAACAAAGTAGTCCTAGAAGAATGCGTCAATAATGGCCCTTTCAGAAGTCACACCTCACCATGGGCATTGGCAATGACGTCATCTGTATTCCAGACCTGGGTTGAGTTATAATATATGACACATGCTTGTCCTAATGATCATACAATAAATAGCTATTAAATTGCTAAATTGTCGACTTTGATACTCAATGCATGGCCAGAAAGGAATCATTCAGATAAATGACAAGGGCCAATATAAACCACTTTACAATTAATCAATATAGGATTATTTTATATTGTCCATAACACAGAAACCTCACTCCCTCAAATACAAAATTTATTTTTGATTATGGTTGATTTTTTTTAAAAGAAAAAAGAATGAATACGAGCAACTACTAGAATAAATGTACAAGAATAAGAGTTCAGTGATTTTGGAATGTGTTTCCTGTTATGTTATGAAAATCCATTTTCCAAGTCTACCCTATAACTATTATGTCTTTTAAATGAATCTAACATGGGACTACCACATGACTACACAAGGGGTTATGCCTACATGGTAGGTATTGATGGATACCTTAAAAAAACACAACACACCCCTCGAAAGGATTTTAAAATTATTTCAAAGCTGTTTCGAATACAGCTCTTCTACCTGGATCATTACAGTAGGCCTAGAAGCAGCTTAATTATGACGAGAACTAGATAAGATACAAGTCCAATAACCTAGTGATGATTACTCTTTAAAAGTGTCAGTCGCATGACTAAAATCGCGATGTTAACAAGAATAAAATAGTCATAAAACCACTGGAATAGGGAACACAAAGCCTTTTCCGTCGAACTGTGTTCAATTCCACATTGTCTTAAATGTCAGCTGGAAGTACCTTTAACGTATTAACTGACCTGATAGGATTCAAACGATATTTGCACAAAAGGTTGTCTTCATTTGGATACGAATTAAATTTCAATTACAATAATAACTATCCAACAATGAAGAGTGAACACCAATCAAATATCAACAGTAATCTGAGACCTGTTTCTGATCAGATACAGCATCAAATCCCTTTAGAACTATATATTCGGCAAGTAATGCACAAAACAGATGTTGTGGCTTCCTTAACATTCTTTTATGAACCATATCTGCAAGATAATATCAAAGAACCTGGCATTCATAAATAAATACACAACACAGAACTTTCCTGGTGCGTTTACAGCACTAACGCTAACCATAGATAGCCTAAAGGAGCAGAAGCGGAAAATATCGAAGAACTCTGAAAACACAATACCTGAAACCAATTCAGGAATCTTAAGAAGCAAGTGATTCTCGCATTTTCATCATCAGTGATCACCTTTGTCAATTTTTATCCATCAACCAGATATTGCAGACTGAGTATGAGTACTTTATATTCACGCACACACTTTCAACACTCAATAAATACAAGGACAGAAAACAACATATTTGTAAGTCGAATTGACAGTCAGGAATTAAAACTTCCCGAGGATACATATATAGTAATCCAATTACATATAAATGTAAATCTGTAGATTCCTACAAATCTTATATTATTGTATTATACACTTTTCTATATGTACATACAAGACTTGCCCGAAAATGGCAAATATGAGACTGATAGTCATAAAATATCTTAGTATGCTCAGTTGAACATGTATTGATAACTGTCGGAAATATAGATCTGTGTAACACTAGGCTAATGTTGGTCTTGGTGAATATTCTTTAGTTGAAACTCAATGTCTTTCTTTTAAACAAGCCTTCAGATATCTAACTGCAAGGGATTCATTGGGAAAATCAAGGTGTACTGGCAAACACATACCCTCACCTATGTTGCCACTATGCGCCTATTTATCAACGTAAGGCCCTAGTCCACTAAGCCGATTCTCATGCGATTTTGCGCCGGTGAGGACCCTTTATCACTAAATTCTGTGAGAATCGCATGAGAATCGGCTTAGTGGACAAGGCCCTGTAGATATTTTCCAGATTTATCTCAGTTTATCTACTGCCCAGAATGCTAGGGGTAATTCCCAGGTTAATTATGTCAAAGTAACCATGTTTCTACTTTAATCAAAGGCTAGACTAATGACAACATGTGATATCAAGTCTGTAGGTTTGAGAAACAGGAGATCTTTGGAGACAGTGGAGGAATACAACCTCTCTTCAACTTCGAATAATAATATACCTCAATTCAGAATATACCCTTGATTTCCTCAATCGAATCGATTTTATGACCTAAGATTAATATAAAACCACAAAATCCATTTTGAATTACTACATATTTTTGACGTCTTTCACATTGGAAAGTAATTAGTAGATATAAAACAACACCATTTTTATCACACCATATTCATAAAAATGGTACCTACATGAATGATTTTCTAATTGAAATTAATAATATGAAAATTAATAACAATCCGCATGTTCTTCAAAGAGCAGTATGAGTGAGAAAATATGAAATAATAGCACGATAATGATTAAGAATAAGACCAAAGCATTACCTACAGTGTACCAAGCGCACATATACATAGAAACTTCATTACTGAGACTTACATATGAAGATTCCAACTCAGAAATTCGAATATTGACGCTTAATCTATCAGTATCTTAATGAGTTAAACAAAATAAAGTTTCTTCGTGAGCAGTATCAGCGGGCATTTAAACATCTCTTCCAAGAGAAAAATAAACAGACGCTCTTTTTCAAAAAATATTTTTAAATGCAACAGGTTTGTCTCTTTTAAGAAATTGTGCGGTTCGCCGGGTAAGAAAGGCCACCAGTTCTAATTACGTTATTATATGAATCTTAATCTGAATCTACTTTAAAATACCTTAAAGACGGAGCATACTAGAGAGAAATGTATACATTCTGTAAGCCTATGCGGTAAAGGGTTTCCTTGTCGCATCTCTTGTCTATTCTATATTGTATGACTATGTCAATACACATTTCTCTACTTTCAATACGTACTAACCTAGTCCACGGCCATAAAAGGCAGAATTACACATCATACATCGAAGTGTATCGAAAGATTTTGATTCTTTTATATATACGTATAATGCTAATCCAACAAATAAATACACGATAGAAATTTTCCTACAGACTTTGGCTCATGGAAATTGAGATGAGGACGATCTATTTTAAGCCATATACCTCTAAGGTATTGTATTTCCCTCGTCTCTTAGGACCGATGATAAGACGGAGGCGTCGTCAGTAAAGAGGAAGTGGGATATTATTGAGTTCTTCTATAATATATGAACGTCCTTGATTGATTAAACACCATACATTACTTACAGCGAGTTCTGCACCACCTTAATAAGACAAGGTGGTGGATCCATTTTGAGGTAAATGCTGCGACTATCATTTATCTATTATTTCCTGACTTCCCTGCCTTGCTTAAGTTATCTGAGGAGCCAAAAAGAGCCACACTCCTGATGATGCGGCTCCCAGCTGCGATGAGATCATTGAGGCTGCCTCTGTGCACCTGCAGCCGGTTCAGATTCTCCTCCGAGTTAGCACGGAACTTCCGCCACGGGCTTGGGCTGCCATCGGCCTCGTCCCTGGAGCGACTCCGCGGCAAGAGCACAGTCCGTGGCGGGGGACTCTTTGCTAACGTCACCTGTATGCGGTTACTGGCCTTGGGGATCTCCTTGTCGTGGATTATAGCAGGCCTGCTCTGGAATAAGGGGTCAAAGTTGGCCAGAGTGGCATCGTCTATCTCTGACATGCCGAGTAACCACTCAGTCCTGGCAGCCAGGCTGTCGTGCTGTATTGGACTCTCAATGGTCAAACCAGACTGGAGGTGGGTCACCAGCTTCATGGGGATCACATGGCCGTCCTTCCGACCTACCACAAAGAAGTAGCCATGGTCCAGTGAGGCCAGTGACGTAGCCTCTTCGTGGATGCTGGTGTTGGCCACAATCTCCTGGTCTGACAGTCTGCAGACTTTGATTGACAGACCGTCCACCCAGACCAGGTACTTGCCATCGTAGCTGAGCGAGACCATGGAGTAGCAGCGAGGCTTTTCACGGAAGCGACAGTACTGCAGCTTGGTGATGCACTTGCCGCCCTTGACCAGGTCAAACACCTGGAGGTAAGCATCTACGCCCAGGCAGCCATCTTTGGAGACATCTACCAAACCTCCAGGGGCCACACCGTCCAGGGTGACCCTGCGTTCCTCCTGGTCCCACATGTCTATGGTAGTACGAGTTTCTCCCTCTCGCATGGCCAACAGTAGTTCCCTTCGACAAGGCAAAGTAGCAATTTTGTCCACCCCAACCAAATGCTCGAGTGGTGTCTCAGTTTTGGATTCAAGATTATAAGTTGAGACTGCTCCGTCAATGTTCAACACTATCAAGCTCTTGTTGTCGTATGTGAAAACTGCTTCACATGCATCTTTGAAAGTCATGGGTTCTGTCGACTCTTTGTCAAGGCACCAGAGTCGAATATGGCCATAGGGCTTGGATGAGAATGACGCTATGTGTGTGTAATCATGACTCAGCACAAACCATTTACAAGATGGATGTTTCAAGGTGGCAGTGACCTTGTTCTCGTTAGTGTTCACCACACAAATGTTGGTGTTTTCTCGCCCGCTTAAGAGCAGGACCAAGAACTCCCCGTCTGGAGAAACCTCCATTTGTTTCAACTCTCCATACTGTCCAGAAGGCAAATAATTCAAGCATGCTCCTGTCGACAAGTTCCACACATCCAGACCGAAACAGTCGAGATGCTTGTAACCCTTCAAGCTGTTGAGTGAATAGTACTCTTTGACGAATAACAATCTCTTCTTCCATGCACAGGCCACCATGTCCACAGCATTGTCGTAGATCCTCAGCTCCTTCCCATCCACTTTGTGGATTTTGTTGATGTCCCACACCTTGATGGCTGTATGGATGTTGGAAGCGGTGGCCACGAGGTTCTGTCGAGGTGATATTGCCACCGGGAATGTATTGATGCTATGGATGTTGAGCACAGAAAGGTAGATCCCATTGTTAGCACACCATATATGAACTACATTCTTCTCACTTGCAATCACATATTTCCCATCCCTGGAAAAGCAGCTCTTGCCGAGGAAAGTGTTGTTGTTTGTACCAATAGCATTGGTGCTCATCAAGACAGCATCACCAATAGACTTGTCCAGGACTTTGATGACGATGAGGATGCATCGTTTGATGTTGATGAGGACAGATCGGTGATCACTGCGTGATGTGTCTATCTCTGCTACTTCACAACTGTAAGGAGATCCATTGGGGAAGTTGGTCTTGTCAAACGATTTCTGGTAGTTGAATGTCATGAGCACTTGTCCAAATGATTGACTAAGTCGATCGGTATCGAATACCTGTGGGAAAGAAACATGTATAAGGTTATAGCAGAGGAGGGAGCAACGAAATATGATAACTTTGAGAATAGAGTAAGTGACAATTACATATTTACTTTCTGAAAATCGTGGCAAGTAAATCTAAGATATAACATTTTCTTTGATATTATTATTACTGATAATCTTATTTTATCTATGTTCTACTCAAATCAGAATAGTGGCAATGAAGTTACGGCGCCAAAAAATCCATCTTAGGACATGCTGATATATAGGAAGATACATAGTACAGAACGTTTGTGAACTATCTCGCACAGAATAACATAAACCAAGGCACATATTATATAAAATATACCATGAAAACTAATTCTCCCAATGTATAACTGTTTGGACGAATAGAATAATGTTTTATTTGTTAAAAACGATACATAGGCTGACAAACAGGTCAACAGGCTCCACGGAGTGTCCCAGCTCTTCCAGCCATTACTTTTTAAGGGAGAACGTTATCTAGAGAGGCACCTAATACATAGTAATGATAAAATCAAACCATCTTAACTTACTTTGAATAGGCAGTCTTCGGCATAGCCAGCATACACCCTACGGCTATCTCTGGTCACTTTGAAGACACTTGGAATGTTCTCAGCCGGAAAAGTCGCCACCACTCTCTTGGTAATGAGATCATACATCTTGGTAGCCTTATTCTCACCTATCAACACATGCTTCTCGTCATGTGTGATGGCCAAAGTCACATACTGCTTGGCTTTGGTGAAGTCACTCAACTCATTGAGCACTTTGCCTGTCCGCATATTGATGATACTCTTCTTGTGGAAGAGGAGATTCTGAATGGCGAACACCCGCTTCTGAGACTGGTCTCTCCTCCCACATTTGTGCAGCAGACGACCTGTTTTCATATCAAACAGAAACACAGGCGTCTCACTGTCACTATCACAAACCAACACATTGCCATCCATGGACTGCAGCAGTTTGGCTTCTGCGCCAGGGTTCAGTTCGGACACATCCAAAGTCCTGGATTTCTCACCGGTATCCAAGTTCCAGAAGGCGATTGTGCCGTCCTTAGAGAGAGAGACAAGCTCGTTGGTGCTCATACTGAACAAGAGATCAACCACACTCTTGGAATGTTCCTCCAGTACGTACAGAAGCATCTCGGAGGGTGATTCGAAGCACTGGAAGATGGGAATGAAGGATGAATGCTCCTTGGTTGACTTGTCACACTGGTGGAGTAACGAGCGCAGGTTTGGGTGGGTGTCGTAGAAGGGCAGGAGGTGGCCCAGCAGGTCGAACGCCAAAGTGTTGGGGTTGTTGTTCACATAACTGCCACCCATTCGCAAGCTATTGCTCAGAATCTGAAAGAGTTTTACAACAAGGTTAGGAATATTCTTTATGCCAATATTTTGAAATGACAGGGAAGGAAAAGTAATAACCCTCGGAGTTTAGGAATATGATTCTCCATTACATTCTCTGACTGCCTCAGTCATCCATATAATACTGCATGTACAACTTGGTGAGCCCACACAAGCCCACCTGTCGTTTCAATACGTGAAATAGGTATTTGTTGGGAGATTTACATCCATATAATTAATATAATATGTCATCCATATAAAGCCGATATGCTGATCATGATTTTCCGAGTAAAATGATTTCAGATCCCGCCCCCCCCCGCCCCCCCACCATAAGATACAAAATGCATAGACGCCAGTGTGTGAGTATATATTTCTTAAATAGTCAGAAGAAGAAAAAACAATTTAAGAGATGAATTATGATAAAATATCAACAGAATTATGTATTAGTTATCATCAACAGACCTTGATTTCATTATCGTTGACACCTTCTTCCATGGCGAGTCTGAAGTCTGAGAGGATGTCGGGTAAGGACATGGCATTGAGCTTGGTGTGAAGCCACTTGTAGTTGAACAAGATCTCACTCTTCAGATCGCCCAGTCTCCTGCTCATTATCAGGTGGTATGGCAACTCAGAGATCTTGCGCAGGTTGTAGCGCGTTGCATAAGGAGGCCTCGTAAGGTTTCCAAAGGTCAGCGGTTGCAGTGGAACCTTCCTATCAGCTCTACCTTGATTTGAACTCAAGCCAAGAGCTTCAAGATTGTTCTCCGGGATGGCGAAGGGCTTCTTTCTGCCCCCAGCCCACGTACCGAGGTAGTAGTCTGCAAGAAGGGAGTGGATGTACCTACAGTCCTCCATATCTGATAGATACCGCTCCCTTGTTACAGCTATGAACTGTCTGTGGTACCAATAGTTGACCAGCACACCGTTTGCCTCTCGCTTCACTATATAACACTGCAGGTCGTCGAGTAGTCGTGGCCACAACAGTGGGGGTATCCTACGGATGGGTGGGATCCAGTATCTGAAGACATCATTCAGGATGAAGTCATCAAGCGACATGGTATCTTCAAGTTCAGTGTCTCCCAGTCCGTTCCGGGATGCTGTGATGTACGACAGGGCATGTTTCACAAACACCCGTCCGTGATTGCGCTCAATGCGATCAAACAACTTGTTAATCACCCCCTTGATGGTCGTCTCAAGCTTGAGCTTCTCAGGCAGATCGTAACTCTTCCATGTCTTCATCTCCTCGAACACTAGCTTAGTATAGAGAGGCAGGCTGCAGTAGTTGAGGGCATTCTGCACCTTGACCATCTGTATGGGCGTCAACTGGCGCTTGTCCTGAGAGAGCCAGTCCTTGAGTATCTCCATGCTCATCTGCTGCCCGAGTGGCTGGATTTTGTGGAAGTTCTCAGCGTTGGGGTACATGGTGGAGAGGGTAGCCAGCAGGTTGTGATCTATGGGCAGGGTGGACAGGATCATGCGGGTGTGAGGTGGCAGGTGCTTGGGCAGCCAGACCAGGTTGTGGGCGTGGTGGGACGAGGATAGCTGGTCCAGGGAGTCCAGCATCACCACCAGTGGTCGCTGCGCTGTGGCACGCTGCAACATTAAACATGTAATGTTCAAATTTATACTGTAAATCAAATCTAATTCAGTCAATTAAATATATATATGATGTGAGGAAAGAATACTAAATTAATATCCAAAAGTTCAATAAGGGTTTAGGCGAAATTTCTGACATGATTGTTACATTGAATTTTGGAGTGAACGTTGGAAGAGATCTAAAATTGAATATATTTAAGTGGATTAAAAGTCCAAATAGATAAATGAATAATTAAATGAAATTCACTTAAAACAAACATTTTAAAAACACCCCAAACGATCGCTTTCATTACTTGATACCATAAACTGGTGCCGTTAACACTTACCTTTAGAAGGGAATGGAAAATCTCAATAATATCAGGATAGTAGGCAGGGATATCTGGGGTACTGTCCGAGTCTCCACCTGTGTCATATACTTGAGCTATCTGATAACAGATGTTCCTCAGCACGTGGCCGATACTGGTAGATCGGGCACTAGTACCTGGAGTACAAGAACAACTATTAACAACATGTGGCAAAGAGAAAACCCATCTAAGACGAAAACCTACACAATGTATCACCTTAGTATTATGATAGTAACTAAGTACACATTTAGGCCCAGCAGCAAACATTTTATGAAAGCTATACATACAATTGTATCTATAGCTCTCATTCTATTTTATACTTCATGCAGGGTAAAGTGTAGTAAGGTAAAATATCCACAAGGTGGACATGCATGTTTTGTAACGAATTGTTGAATGATATTAGCCTTGATAGTAATAAAAAGTAAAAATAATGCCCAAGGAGTCTTGGGGAAAAGATGTGCAACAGATTTTCTTGTTATACTCAGTCAGTTTGAATTAAAATAATAAATAAAATAATTAAAGTAATAGGTGCATAACCGGGGGGTGGTTTATGAGAAATATGAGGAAAAAAGCTTACCCAAAAACCTGAGTATGAGAACAGGGTTGGCATTAAAACCGTACCAGCTGTGTAAAGTGCTGGCCGCTTTGGCAATCACTGAAGTCTTCCCAGAACCAGAGGAACCACTGAGGACAAGAGGTGTATTGGACCTTCCTAACATGTAGTCCTTTATACGCAACAAGATCCTCTCACGTCCTACAAGGACAATAATGGACAAATGAAACAAATGTTACATATGGTGCCCTAAGAACATACACCAATTTTCTCTTGAAAATGTTAAATTCCTATTCTATTGACCTCTGGCATACAAATAATTTGGCAATATTTCATCTGAAAAAGGCAGAATCATGTACAACACATGGCTAAGCACATGAGAGAACCAATAAATAATCCATGCTGAATGTGAATTGTTTACCCTACACTAGTTAATTAAAGCTTTTTGTGCTATAACTCCCATAATGCATGCGAATCGTGACTCAAACAGGCGCACATACATGGGTCAGATTTTCAGAAAATGTACACTTCAACTTCGACAATTTTCTCAAATAACCAACATTTCAGACAAAAATAAAGTTCCACCTAACCAAACACATTGCTAGAATCAATGCAATGCCGAATATTCTCAAATCTACCTAGTATTGACCAAATTGCAGCCTAATTTAGCAGAATTGACTAAATGTGCACAGCTGCCAATTGTACATTTTCTTAAAGTCTGATCCACTATGCAAATCCCCTATTGCTGGGCTTACCCCTGAATATGTTGCACCTCATGCGGCAGTGCTCCAGGTGCTGCACCACCTCCACCACCAGGTTCTCTCTCACCAGCGTCTCCATGTCCATCATGGCGTCTGAGATGAGTCGCTTCATCTCGTCCTGGAAGGTCTGGCAGAAGTGTTGGATGTACTCGTCCTCAGCATTCGGCTCCTCGTCCAGACGGTCACCCCATCTAGTTGTCAACTCCTGAAACGAGTGAGTGAGTGAGATTGGTTGCTTTACGCCCTTATCAACACATTTAATATGGTTATATCAAGGGCGGGGGAGCTGAGAGGGAGGCAGTTTATGATCTTACCCAGAAAATAGAGATAGAGAAGAAGGGAGAGAGAGACAGAGAAAAGAGACAGAAAGGCGCTTTGTGGTCATACCCAGGACAATTCCTGAAACGATCCACAGATACTTTTATATGTAATTGGAACCATTCCATAAAAGTTTGATCCGCCCTGAGATGTGTACAGGTCCCTTTAAGCGTGGTTGGACATGATATCAGAGTAGGCTCAAAGTTGAGAGAGTCCCTCCAAACTCAGGGGAAAGCCTTATGACCCCAAACCGCAAAAGATCATTATAATCCCATTTGAACGCCTACTCCAGGGCCTGAAACGTTATTAGCGTAGTAGGCGTCGAATCACTGATAGGTCATTCTTATCTGATCTGAGAGGCTGTGAGTCTCGACTGATTTGAAGATCATTCCATGGGTCTTTTCGACAATGAAATAAACTCAGCCTCCGAAGCCAGGGCAGATTCAACTAGTGGTATGACTGAGAAAACGCAAGGAAGATGCTCTGCTGTGGGAGGATGGATAAACTGGAGGGTGTGGCAAGATATGATGATAAACTCAGCGATTGAGAGGCATGGCATTATTGTTAATTCAAGGGTGTTGAAGGGCATGGGGGTAGTGTGTCACTGGAAGGAGTTAATTGGGCAGCTGTGGCCAAGGACCAATGCCAAAAGAACTACTGAGGCCCAGGGCCCAGAGGTTGACACGGCATTCCCATAAATGGAGATTAAGGAAATCTATAATTTTCGAATCCTTTCCTGAATATTTCAGTTCACAAATGCAACAATATCATGATTTATGTTTAGCCAAGCCAAGAAAATTTAAATGTGTGATCTGGAATATTTCACCAAGTAGTAATTAACCCGAATAGTTGAAGAGGAGAACAAATAAATTATATTATTTAGAGACAGAAGTATATAGTTCAATTAGTATATTTTAAAGATAACAAAAAAATCAAATGTTAACCCAAACGCCCTCTATTTAAATGTACTGATAGATAAAGTGAATAAATTCTTTACATGTATGTTTCTGGTGTTCTCTCCATGACATTTCTTGATTCTGATGTCTTTGAGTGTCTGGAGGTGATCCTGAGCCTCTTGGTCCACCTTGTTGGTGCCCGGTTCCAGATCGATGAACTTCCTGGTCTTGGGGTGGTCTAGATGCTGGTCCAGATCCTCTATGTTCCGGAGTAAAGTCAGGCTAGTAGTGTTACAGTTGATATCCTTGGTCATCCCCTCCAAAATCTCATACTCTGTGACTGTAAATTATAGTAGCAATATGAAATGAAGCTTCTATATGAAAAAAAGAATATATACTGTAAGTTTAATTAATTTATTAATTAATTAATACAGTATTACAGAGAAATTCTAATTGTTGTAATAATTTAGGATTAAAAAAGAATTTTTGTTTTCACTGACAACACTAGGCCTTTATTCGTTCGGATATGGTTTGTGCCACATTTCATTAAAGTGAAGTGTGGGGTAAAATATCATTGTGAAATAATGACGATGACGGTGGGTGAGATGATAAAATGATACAAGTTATTATCTGGTTGAAGCACGATAGTGAAATATTCCAAAACATCAAAAAGGGAAACGATCGAACCTGAAATAACGTATCGTTCCTTTTCTCGAGGAGACATCCACTGTTGTTGTACGCAATATGAGACGCCTTTTCGTAATAGCGAACGAATTGCTTCAAAGCTCCTCAGCCATTCTTCTTCAGCTGCCTTAGCCTTCTCGGGGTCTGTCTGAAAACACCAAAGTATTCCCTTGTCACAATGTGGACCTAACGTTACAAGTTGTTCCCAATACAATGTTTCAAGATCTGTTGTTGATTAATGAGTTAGTTCACAGTTGGGAGACATTGTACGTTACTGGTATCAACTACACAGCTTCTTTCCATCAAACAAAAAGTTTCAGTGAAGGAATTCCAGGCACTTCAAAGAGAAAGTAGTGTCCCTACTCCATCAATAATAACTATGAGGAATTTTCTCAATTTTATACACAAATCTTTCCCATTTAGGGGAAATAAGTATGCAATTGATACAATTGATTCAAATTTCGATACAGAGAAGGTGATTTCCAATAGAGAAAATATGCGTCACCAGGTTGTTAAAACCAGACTTAGATTTAGACTTAGACTTAGATGCCCAATAGTACTATGTTCACTGTGAATTGGACATTTAATAATCAAAATCACACTCATACAAATTTCGGTGTAAATCAGCAACACTAAATTTCCAATTTCAATAAAGCGATATCGCCTATAGCCGCAGCTATATTCGCAAATGACTCATCCTCACTGAGTCATTCATAGCCTCAGATAATTTACTAGTTTAGAATTTCAACACGAGATGGCAGCACAGGCAGGTAAGATTTTTTTTTGTCTGAGCTTCTCGTCCCTTCTGGAAAGAAGCACTTCTAGAACCATTCTTCAAGAACAGATTTATTTTCTCACTCAGTTGAGTATTAAAGTGCCAAGTTTGCATGCTCTTGTGAGTTAAAATGACAACTTACAGCCAACTGGCATTTCAAGGAATTAGTCTTGCTCTGAACATGGAGGTGTGGTAGTTTTCTATCTCTCTGTTTGTCACTCCTGTTAGTGTTACAAGCTATTCGCTTACATGTATGAAGAAAACTGGTTTTAAATCATGAAAGACCAAAAGATACAAAACTAAGGTTTTCAAAAAATGCACTTAACTCCTAGTTTAAATCCAGTTAACTTGCTTTAATTTAACCTGCATTAACACAGGTTTATAAATCTATCACTGCCCATTTGTAAAGCGGTTTTAGATCAGAAAAATAGCTACATCGGCCCTAAACATCGGTTCTTCAGTTTGGTTGCTGTTAACTCTAGTAAGTCATAGTCTAGGTAAAGAGAGAGATATGAAGCAGATATTTCAATGTCACCCCGTTCACCTGTGCCACATACAAACTCTCGTCGTCTTACTTGCATGATTATAAGTAAGATTATACTGGTTGAGTAAGCCACAAAAAGCTACAAAATTCCCAGAAATGGCAAGGCTTGGAACCAGCATGGCACCAGGATATTATAAATCTTCATTACTACTTTATAACTTCGTTTGTCATCATCAATTCGCACCTCTTTATTATTTAATCTTTTCATCTTCTTACCTTGTATCTTCCATAATCTGGAATGACGTCACGAATGGGTCTGACGCAATATTTGGGAGGAATGATGTTAGTGTTTCGCTGGAACCATGTCCCCAATAGGGTCACATCTTCTCTTTCATCGATTAAAGCTTTGCGAATAACTAGGAACTCATGCTCTACTATTTCTGGCGGGAACGGTCGGTAGCCATACTTCTGTCCCAAAAGGGCCTGCAATGAATAACATAAACACATGAGGGAAACAGATAAAAATATTTTGATTTGAAAATTGTGAGTGAGTGAGTGAGTTTGGTTGCTCTACGCCTTTATCAACACATTTAAGATTGTTATATCAAGGGCAGGAGAGCTGAGAGGGAGGCAGTTGATGATCATACCCAGGAAATAGATATAGAGAAGAAGGGAGAGAGAGACAGAAAGGCACTTTCTGGTCTTACCCAGGACCATTGAAAATTGTGATTGGCATTGCTATTAAGATAATTGCTTCACATGCACTCGTACAAAGACCCTATAGGCCAGGGATGGATATATAGGGTCTTTGCCTCATATAAACATTGATTGGAATCGCCTTCAGGAAACGAAACGATGTATATATGCTCGATGGATTAACTAACTACCTTGGGCGTCCACTGGGCTTGATTCCTCAGTGGAGGCCGTAGTGACTCTAACATGAAAGGATATTTTTGATAATATTGTGTTTTAAACAAAAAAACAGAATCAAAGACTTGCACAAGTCTAATATGATTGTTCTGATAATCGCACTTCACATTTTCTATCCTTCGGTGCATAATTGATTAAAATTTAAAAACGTTACCGCGTACGCCGAATTCACTCATATACGTCTCTTTGAATTCCCTCTTCTTTAAATTAAGTCCTAAGAAAATATCATTAAAATTGGGAATTTTTCGAGTTAACCTTAGCAATATTAGCTTAGAAAATATTGTGTTCAGTCGAATGTGCACACACTAAAGGTTGGCCCTCATAGATTATGCGGCTTTGCATTGTTATGAACTGTCTCCAAACTAGAAGAGAAGGTCAGCCTATCAACAACTTATAAATAAATATTCATTTTAGCCTAGCGTTGAATACGCTATGGTACATCGCATAGTATACGACAGTCACACCGCCATATCCAATGCGTATACAGTATATAAACATTATATATTTCTTTCATTTCTGATCCGGGTGTAGTAATCCCACACAATTCTGCACACACATGCATGATATTCCTCCGTTCAAAATGATTTAATTACTTAATTGCTTCTCGTCATCCTCAATTAATCGGCCTTTTGTTCTCTTACATGGTAAACCAATTAATCCAATGAATATTTGTCCATGTCCAATAACCCTTCATTTCCTTGGGAAGTCTAAAAGGTCATGAATCCTACGCTGCATATTCCTTGCGTTTGCACATTTGTGCACAAGGCGAATATGAAGAGGGGGACTGAGAGCATGTTTGCATATTCATAGCGCTATTAACGCCGCTCCCAATCGTGGGTGTGCCTTTAAGAGCTCTAAAACATGTCCATCTAATGGGGGAATGACATGTGTCGCAGCCTGGAGTGGGATCCGTGTAAGATATTTTCTGCTTAGATGAAATTAATGTTCACATACTTTGTTCATCAAATTGTTTTGTTAAGACTGTCCGCTGGTTATCCAGACAACTAAAATAATTATCATTAAATGAATTGAATTATGAGAAGGAATTTGAGGAGTTCATTAAGTAATGCCATTATCAAACATGTAGTAATTAAATGTTTTGACAATGAACATTGTTAAATTACAAGAACAATTCAAAGAATAATTTTCAAAAGGATAGCAATTCATATATATACGCCACGCGAGACGGACTGAAATAAGAGACCAAATTGGGATGAATCAAGAGAAGATTAATAGCTTTATCATGGCAGAATCTGTCAATGGTTACTAGATAGAAATTGCATTTTAGTCCCAATTATTCTGAATAAATTGTGATATAAAAATATCATTGGAGATATCAACTTTAGAACAGTGAAAGAATATGCCATCGCAATTGTAAAATTATCTGTGAACTGATGTGAGGTAGAAAGCTATAGAGCGTGCGTCATTAACATGTTACTATAGTAAAACATGGACTAATGGTTGTCACAGGATTACACAGAGGTTCTATGATCACACTTCATCCAGCTGATCCTCTGTAATCACTGCCTACAGGTTTATGTGCAGAAACAACACACACAGATGAGCCAGAATCACTTCACTAGATTTTTTCCCCCTGCTAATTAGTTAGGCGCTTAAAGGTCGACAAAGGTCAGAGGAATGCTTTTATTTCTGTCTAAACAATTCTTGGGAGTCTTAAAGCAATTCTCAAGAACAGAAATTCCCTTTGTAAGCTTAAATATTTGTCCTACAGTGGATTATACAAGAGGATTGCCTTTTTTCTGCTAACACTGTTAAAATTGTATATGTGGCATGAAAATATTTATGCATTATTATGTGATTGCTTCAAGGAAGACAAGTAAGAGGCTCAAGAGAAATCATTTATAGGTCAGTGGGTCAGTGGTCCCACGTGGAGCACCTGCTCAGAGCGAGTTACTCGGCCACAGGTAGATATCACTGATGGGGTGTAGGCACACCTACACTCTATACGCGTCCTGTAGGCAGCGGCGTGCCATAGCCTTAACGTTAGAGGGCTTTGATGTTTACTGCCTACAGGGGGCGTATAGAGTGTAGCAGCAGCTCTTGAGCAACATAATTCTGGATTTAAATTTGCTGTTGGAGTAGTGTTATTCAAGTAACTGGACTATGAGGGATTTGTATTAGCCTGCTAAGCCGCAAGTGGACGAATATTGTGTCTAGATCTTTATAGGAATGCAAACCATTGTAATAGTTGCCAGTATCGCATGCTTCTATAACATAAGTTTCACATTTTCCAAAAACCCTGATTTCTTATGGAGAAAATGCTTCAAATAGTGGTAGAAAGTCCGGGCTATAAGCCCATATAACTGATTTGATCATGTGAGGATATATAGCTTTAAATGTTTAAAGATTAAATATGATTTTAAATACGGGTGCAGGATATTATGATTGAGGTTTGGGTGTTCGTTATACTAAATTGTAAATGTAAACCATCCACTTCCCATTACTGAATCTACCTTATATATAATAATTCAATGGGAAAGTCTCAACCCATTTAAAGGTCTTAAACTCTACAGGAATCCAACCTTTCCTGTCAGTAACCAGTCTCTAACCTCTCAAGAGTGGGGGAAAAAGAAATGACTCTTATCAAGTTCACAGATATTTGGGTTGTTTACACTTATAGCAGGCTCAATTCTCAATCAGTCAGATGTGTGCTAAGCCCCCGTGTAGGCTCACACTGAATGAACCTACTTCTCTCACCTGGGCCCTGGGTGTGATATCATATATATGACAGATATCACATTCCTTGCACCTCTTAACGAGCAGCTCCGAGCAGATGAGAGTCCGCTCAACATAGATCTTGGTATCTGTATTCACATAGATGGAAGTCAACGAGTGGTTGTTCTGAAATAGCTTATCAGACACACAAGGAGTGTAAATGTATGTATCATTGAGGGTGGCGAAGCGACGAGCAATGATGCATACATTTACACCCGAAGTGTTTCTGATGCGCTATTTCAGAACAGCCAAGAGTTTATATTCCATATTTATAACACAACTACCATGTTTAAATGGTGAAATTACCATGCGTAATTGTTTCCCTGACATTGTTTACATGAAACTACAAAATTAACAAACACCATCACATCTCCACAAATCACGTCAGTCTGCAGAACTCAACATGTGTTTCTCTGAACAAAACGTATAGTGTGGATCACCTAGTGGTGGGGTTGGTAACAAGCTAAGTTGTGATATAAATATATGTATGTATGTAGCCTATTTCTATTCAGTTAAAGTATATAAATTAATATAATATATATAAATTATAGGCAGTTGCCTTCATTTAAAAAATGTTCATCCTTCCTCATAATATCCATAGTCCTTGAAAATGTTATATAACAATGATCATTATTGATTGTAGGTCCCATTAATGTATAAAGAGTATTTTTATGTATTGTATTTGTCAGGGCCAAAGCAAGACCACATCTTGTTGTGAGACTGCTTTGATTAACTTTTCCTGAATAAAATATAGTTATAAAAGAATGTTAGTGAGTTAGATTGAGCACAGTATATATTTATATATAAGAGGACATATATGAAATACCGTCTAAATATTTTCCATGAAATATATTGCAAAAAGATACAGAGCCTGTCCAGTGCAGCCATCGACCCTCTAGCTGTCAAGCTATTGGATCATTGTGCAACCATTGAGTCTTTTTTTCTATAACACCAAAGTATGTTCGAACCTTAATAAACAGATTTGAATCTATTAAATAATGCTTGGACATATCATGACAACTAATAACAGGGCAGAACAAAGAGTTTATGGGTGAAATTACCAGAAAATGTACAATGCACATTAATCAATCCACTCAAATAACCCGAATTTAAGACAAAAATGGTTTTCAAAATGGAGTTTAACATAATCAAACAGATTGTTTGAATCAGGACAATATCAAATATACTCAGTTATACAAAGTTTTGGCCTTTTTCAGTCTATAATTAAGCAGAATTTACTAAATGTGTAGGGCTGCCCATAGTACATTTTCTGAAGAGCTGTCCCTTATGCCACGAGAAAAATGATAAGAAAGACAACTTGGGATCAAAGTAACAAAAGATACTGGGATCGTGTTTCCTGATTTGATATGGCACATGTAGCATTTAACTATCACTTCTTCTGTTCTGATGATAAGTAACATCAGTATCAGATACTCATATCCCCCTAATGATCCCGGCGATCCTGGTGATGTGTGGGCCAGTGCGTGGGGAGGTAATACTACTCGATGAGGAGGAGGCAGTAAAGGGAGCATGCACTTATAATATTAATAGTAGATAATTGTCAGTCTATTCGGGTAACTCAGTGGATAGAAACAATAGAGGATCCCTGCCTACAGTAACTATAAACTAACTAGTATGTCAGAGGGAGATTGCCCACAGGCCCTTTACATCATGGCAGGACGAGCCAGAATCGTGACTTCAGCAAATCTTTCGTCCGAAGTAACGTCAAGGATGTGTGTGTGTGTGGGGGGGGGGGGGGGGGGAGCCCCTTATATCAGGAACGAAGTGTAGGCTACTTCTGGTCATGCATGATAGAAATGGCAGAAATGTATTGTTTTATGTTGATATTATAAACACTGTTTTATCTCAAGAAACATTGCTTTTCAGACGAGAAACAATGTTTCTCAGATAAAACAGGGTTATATCTTGACTAAGTGTTTCTTCAGTGGCGGGTCTCAAAACCTGCAGAACGATACATGAGACAGCAAACGCCGCGGGATAGAAACCTGAACCTGTAGTTCTCTGGTCTTCAAGCATAGTGACAGGTGTGACGTAAGGCAATCTCCTGTACTGAAGGCGTGGTCAGTAACAATACTAATGTGCCAAGGGCAAGGGAAAGTGTTTTGTGATATATCATGAACTATCATTCATCATTCATAGTCTCAGGCTATCAAGTATGAGGGAAAGTTGATAATTTGTCTTCAAATCTTAAATAATTTCATTGATAAATTTGGTTACATTTATCTTCTGTATTTATAAATTCTGTAATTTCCAAACTTTGTGAAATATAAATTAGTCTTAACCGAATTCCTTATGGATGACTCCTCAATTACTTGATCACATTGAACATATTCTGAAAGGAAATATAAATAAAAGCTTTGTAATGTAAAATATAGAAGATGCACCTCAATTAGGAGACAGGTTTTGGGTCCTGAAATTCCTCCACATTTGTCAAAATTCATTAATTGAAGCCACAGGTGGATTTGATGGATGAATGATTCAACATTCACGCATTTGCATCACCTCATAGCCGAACCTTGAAATATACTTTACGAAACATAAATAGAAAGAATGGAACTCGGTGCTAGTAATTGAATATTTATTGGACGAGATTACATTATTTATTATATGCCCCTAGCGTAGACAAATATTGATTGATATATAAACTTTTCTTTTTGGTTTTAAATCGTTATAAAGTATCTAAAAGCTAAAAGAAAACCCAATTCGAATTTTTATTGTACACATACCATACAAATATTTGTATTGCACCCCACTTATTGCACCTCTCAAATGGAATGCGCATAAAAATCCCTTTTTCATTGAGAAATGAATCAAAACAATACAGGTGTTTTATTTGTATTTGACACCCTCAATCAGACACTATGTGGCCGTATAATATAAAACTGAATAGGCGTTTCCCAGCAGTAGTGATGACAATGTATCACCACCTAGTATTATTTGGTTACGAAATGTGGATCAGATTTTCAGAAAATGCAATCTACAGTTCTACACATCTATCAAATTCTGCTAAATTAGAGTGAGAAATAATAAATACTAGGTATATCTGAGTGTATGACAAACTGGAATTTGCATTCGATAAATCTGTCTGGTTATGTTGAACTGTATTTTTAACCTGATTTTCGGTTATTTGAGAGGATTGGTGAAGGCCAATTGTGCATCTTCTGGAGACTTGACCCATGTATGCCAACGAATACAACACAAGGACAGATTGCTTTCTGACCTCCATATGATCCAAGAGTAACCTGAGAAATGCCTGAATATGCTGTTTTGATACAAGATGCACAAACCACCCATAATAACCGACTCCTACACAGCAATGCACGCAGATAGAGACAAAAAGTACGAAGAAAACCGCACTTTGACGGAGGATGGCTATTTTTGACCGACCACAACAAGTCAAGGCACCTGTTGTCTGTGGACGTTTGGTCGGCCTCTGGACAGTCACATATCAAACCTTTCGAGTATAAGAGGAAAGAGATGTTTTTGCCCGCTCGGCGTGATCGCACTGACATCGAGAATAAATGTCAGATCGCTCATTAAGAGCTTATGCCTTAAGGTCATAAATATACAATAATACACATGTAGGAGGACGATCAGTAGACAGTCAACATTTCTCTGGCATCACTTTTAACTTAAAATTGTATTTCAATGTTTATCAGCACCTATTTTATTTTATTATTTCATAATCGGGAAAAAAAGTCCCATCCCCTATTCCATGTATCTTTGGACATCCATTTCGTTGGTTGATAGCATGTTACGTAATATGACATGCCTTCTCTAGTTTATGATGACCATTTGAGAAGGAAATCTGTATAACACATATTACATTATATACATTGTATACTGTAGACAGCATAGGCTCAAAGTTGAAAGAGTCCCTTCAAACTGAGGAAAAGCCTCTTGCTCCAAACCGCACAATGCCATTATAATCACATTAGGACCGTAAAATACAGTCTACTCCTGGGCCAGAAAAGTCATTAGCGCAGTAGGCGACCAATAAATGACATGTCATCCGTATCTGATGTGAGAGGCTCTGAGCCTAGACTGTATGTACATCATTTCATGGAACATTTGAGAATGCATCACAAGAGAATATTGAAGTAGGAAAGGGATATATCTATATCATACACAGCTTTAAATGACATTTTTTGATAAACTTATGTAAGCTCAAAGGGAAATAATGGCCTATTGTACAGATATGGGGGTCTGTTCGTAATACATGTGATTACGGCAGACCGGGATTGACTGTACTCGCTTCATGCCCTACCTGCTCAAAGGCATGCGACGATTAGTGCAATATACACTCCACTCTTTCACCCAGAAACAAACAATTTTATTTTATTTTATTTTATATTCATTTCAAGGCCAATACATTATGTGCAGAGCAATTCTGATCTTGTTTCTTTTATCAGAATACAAGGTATTTAGTTAAACAAAGGTTTGCTATGCCATCGGTACTAATGATGTCACATTATGATTATCAATGTTTACATAATTATAGGACGGAGGACCAACATATGTTACATCAAATTCTACCCACAGTAAAACATGAGATGTCCTACATTATACATACCAAGGTAGGAACACTCTTCGAAAAGAACTCGATATCTTATGATTCTAAAGGTTTGAGATTTTCTCCTTAACTTCAACATCAGGCCTGTGTTCCACGAAAAAGGTAGGTGCATGGGGACATGAGACAGGGACAGGAGCTCAGTTATCATTTTAACTGCCACACGTTGAGTTCCTGATATATATGATGCCGCATACACCTGTAGTTCCACTTCTGGTGGATGGTAAACATGCATGAACAATAAAACCAACTGTAACTTTGCAGTCTAGGCCCAAAGTTCAGAGAGTTCCTTCAAACGAAGGGAAAGCCTCTCGCCTCAAACCGCAAAGTGCCATTATAATTCCATTAAGACCGTAAAATTTCATTATATTCCCATTAAAACACCGAGTCCTAGGCCAGGAAACCGATTAGTGAAGTAGGCTGACATACCATACTTATCTGATCTGAGGATTTGGACCTAGAGTGTTTGGATGTTTATCTATATTCATTTTTTTTTAAAAAAAACTATTACATAAAAAATAAGCAGAGGGAAGGGACTTGACATATATCTTATTTCATTGTGCTGAATACAACTCTGCCATTAACGAGAGTCTCTACGCCATTGGTCATAAGAAAATCAAAGCTTTTCCAGGTCCATTTCAGTGATATTTCAGGTTTCTATTGTAACACTAGAATAACAAGTACTATCGGTTGTTATTGCTGTACGTAGGCCAATGATGTATTTATATTCCAATTTCATATCAATCACAGTTTTTATTACTTAGTTATATTTCAACAGAATTCAAGCCCCAAATGGGTCAGATTTTCAGAAAATGCACAACCTACAGTTCTACACGTTTCTCAAATTCTGCTAAATTAGAGTGAGAATGTATAAATACTGAGTATATCTCAGCGTATTCTGTATTGTATTCATTCAATAAATCTGCCTGGTTATGTTGAACTGTATTTTTAACCTGATTTTCGCCTTAAATGTGGGTTATTTGAGAGGATTGGTGAAAGCCAATTGTGCATTTTCTGAAGATTTGACCCATATGATGATTTCCCAGGCCCTTCCCAAGTTCTATTTAGATTATAATATCGCTGGAAAAGACATCATTGTATTTATTATGTGAACTCTTCTTACTGTGCCATCAACGATTCAATGAGCGTAGGCCAAATAAGGATAGCAATACAGTCCATCCGTACATAACTGCATAAAGGTTTTATTATCAGATGAAGCACGATTATCTGCACGATTATCTCCATAGCACACAGATATCCATAATTGATCGGATTGTGATCGTGTTGCTTTTATCAGAATACAACGTATTTAATTAAACACAGGTTTGCTATGCCATCGGTGTCACAGTAGGATTACTAATGTTTCCATAATTCAAAATTTGTTCGTAATAAATCAGCATTTATTTCACACTTTTACTTATATGCATAGTATTAGTTGTACGTGACTCAGACGATGTCTAGATTGCAATACCTACAGGATAGGGAATATGAAAGGTTTTAAAATGTGTGAAGTACTGAAAATGCAGATGAATAAATAGCTACATGAGTAATTGTCTAGAAGAGGAATAAGTCAACGATCTCCAACATAAGTAAAGTGATCGTGAATCATGTAGACTGAAAGGATTATTTTAGGGACGCAACGTGTGCAGATTAAACATCTGACATATGGTTGTATACGCTTTGTTCTCTGTTTGTTCTGTTCTTTATATACACATCCATTAATATATCTCCTTGGAAACATCACAGTTTGAACAAATTACCAGTGCTTCCCTATAAAAATCCATTCCATTATAGAATGCTTCATAAAATCCATACAATGCTGTTGTAGCTTGATTGACAAGATAATTACCCCCCATTGCCCATGAGGTGATGATATACTGTGTCTTATTATCATAGAAGATTTTAGATTAACATTTAAACTTCGCGTGGGTCTTGAGACTATTCATTTCAGAATAAAGCATTTGGGGAAACTTAATTAGGGAGATCCCCGCCAGTAAAATAACTTTCCTCGAAATGTGACGTAAGATATTTTCCTTTCACTTTACAACGACATACGCAATGTATTTTTGAGAGTACAGATTTACCGTGACAAAAAAATGCACACTTTATTGAAGTTAAAACCTTATAAAAACGTCTAAAGATTTCAATACTAGGAAATCCTACTTTACACTTAAAACATACACCATGTCAACTGGCATATGATATTTGCTTGATTCATAAAGTCCATGCAAGAGCTATTCCAGTTTGTCATCCGAACTTTTAAAAAGTTCATCAAAACTAAATCTTAAAGTTTGGGATACACTTTATTTAGAGTGGTGATTAACATGATTTACCTAGAAATCACATAACAATATTTACATAAACGTATTCCATATAAGAATATTTCAGACAAGCCATTAAAGCAGTTAGCTGCCAACCATCAAAGGGATCGATCCATATACCTTCACTAGTATGGGGAAGGGAGATAAGCTGTGTAAAGGCAATCTTCACTACTACAAGAGATATAGACAGATCAATAGATAAGACATAATCCAATATAGAGAGAGATATCAGCTTATGTACCCATCCATGGTAAAACACTGGCTATAGCCCGATTCTTCATGGAGGGGGAGATCTTTCATAAAAGGAACATAGGACAAAGAATGCATCTAAAGAATAACTGTTTATCTATATACGATTTCTTTAATTAGATATGGATGTGAAACGACCACTGCAACATTCTCAAAATCCCGGGAAATGGATTCACATGGTTCAATCATTTCAGATCATTGAGCTTCGAACTCACCCAATATTTTCCTCTTACAAATCATGTTAAGGTAGCATTGCTCCCCCCCCCCCCCCTTGCCCCGCCGCTCTATAGGCTAGCACCCTTGTCTAAACAGTCCAACCTCAGAACGACGTATGTATACAGTTTGGGCAGTTTCCATGGAAACTAGCTAAACACCCTGCCCCCAAACACCAGGAATACAACGCAGCAGACACCGGAGTACTTGGCATGACAACAGACGCACATGTCCACGACCAGGCACATTTTTGATACAACAATACAAAACGTATGGGTGGCGAGAGAATAGAGCGTCTGACGGGAAGGCTGTAAATATAGCCATTCTCTAAGACAGACAAATGGCATGAATGGGGAAAGCTCTAGACGACGATACTGGTAATGCCTTGGTAGATGGGCCATCAGACAGGTGCCAACACACACTGTTTACTGGGATCTACACTCTCAGGCATCTTTTGAGATGATTAAGATTTATCTTCGAGCAATCATTTAATTAATAAGACTTGGGTCTATATTTTCTCTATTTGATAAGCCTTAATGTGCAGTCTATATTTAATTTTATATTATATTTTTCATGTCATGTCTATATCATACTTTAGTTACCCATTCCCCGCTAACGGTTCACATATGAAATCTATCAAAAATAATTACAAAAATATCCAGGTCCATAAATTTACAATATTATTATACCATTATTATCATCATCTTTTGTGCCCTATTCAGCTATGAAACAAGTAATAACCTGTCAAAGTGTCAATCAGAATGTGAAACTTTGGAATGACTGTTCACCCTATCAGTTCATAGAAAAACAAAGCTAAAATGAATAAAAAATATTGCTATTTCTCAGATATGTTGTCCTTTCTCCCACTCATTTAGATGGTAAACTTCTACTAGACTCGCACTAGAGACTCGATGCCACATATTATCTGATTTGAAAAGTGAGAAAAATTACAAAGCGACAAGAATAAGTGGTGACCATTGCAATCGATAACGATCCAAACTGGGTGAGTCATCGGAAAGGCAAAACTGAGTCACTCTAAGCCAACGTCCATTAAATATCAAGAATAATTGCTCAAAGTTGTTTTTTTATTTCCATCATTTAACAATGGTTGGATTAGAGTGAATTTTTAATTCAAAGCCCCAATATAGATTGACATTAATGTTAAATATAGATATATAATAATATAGATTGACATTAAGATATGAATTACTTTTTATATTTTGAACACGGAAGGTTTATTCTTTGTCTATTGGTTTATAAAATGTCCTGGATAAATTCTAAAAGACACAGACTACACAGCAATTTAGAAGGAGTTCATATGGTTTGCCCGTTTCCTTCCACCAAAATTGTTATTATTCTTACAATTTTACAATATTTGAATTCATCTCACTGTGAAATCCGTTTTTGGTGGTAAGGTGTTTCAAGATGTATCAAACATTGACTGTTTTAAATGAGATAAAATAGAATGGCAGAAATGGGTATCTTCTATGTGTGTGCACAACAAAGGACGTGCTATAAGGCACGGTCAATAAATATGCTATTTAGCTTAGATATAGCCACTGGAGGCTGGGTGCACTCTTCCATAAAAAACTGATACATATTTAGTCAGAGTTCGTTCAATGCTGTTGGAGAATATTGTTACTGGTCAAACGGCCAGAAGATGGACTTTCTTAGCAGGTTAATATCTCATTTCCAAACCGTACATTACTGCCCAAAAGAGCCTTCCATACATATCTATACCTGGGACTCGCATGTGAGAGCCAAAATAGCGACCATCACGATCAATCTATTTGCTTCTAAAGATCTGGACATCATAGAGTGGTACCATATCATTCAGAGCTAACCACTGTCATTTCATTCCCTTTGTAAGGTTTCGATCTTCCCTAGATTTAGCTATAGATCTACATACCAATTTACCACACACATCTCTCTGCATAGATTAGACTCTACTATATAAGGGTCAGATTTTCGGAAAATGGACAATTGGCAGATCAACACATTTAGTCAATTCTGCTAAATTAGATTAAGAAATTGTCAACACTAGTAGGTATATCTGAGTATATTTGGTATAACCTTGAATCAAACAGTCTGTTAGGTTATGTTGAACTGTATTTTTAACATAATTTTTGTCTTAAATTCGGGTTATTTGAGAGCATTTGTGAAGGTGAATTGTACATTTTCTGGCGATTTCACCCATAAGTCAGTGGTGCTGGGAATACACATATCTGGGCAATGATAGATGACTATGATAGATACTCTTGCTCACATCATATTCATGGCACAGGTTTAAGATAGAAAGTAATCTATTACCTTTACTGAGATAGTGGTGATATAGTTTGTACAGTAGCCGAATTGCTTAATGGTCCTTGCCATATTCTGAGGTAGCGATAAATGACTGCCAAGAATAGATATCGTAGAGGCTTCTCAAGGTGCATTGTATCAATCTAATACCAAGTGTTTAAAGGGTAACAATATACCGGGCTAGCCTCCGGTCTTCCAACATTGCTGTCATATGTTGTATATGTTTAACAACATGAAAGCGCATTTTTTATTAAATAAAAAAGCTATTAATGTAAACTTAACATGGATAAGGGGACAAACATGGTCATTTAATTCATTAGGGAGAATTTATTTTTAGAATCTCAATAAGGAATCCGCAGGTGTCGAGCAGCCTCTGCTGGCGTTATTGCAACGATCCTAAAGCTTCTATAGGATCGTTGATATGATAGCGAAACTGGCCCTATCATACATGCCCAAACAGAGATACACTGCTACAGTTATACATGTACGTAAGGATACAAAAACACACCCAAAAAAGGAGAGCTCCCAAATATAGAGAAACGTAGGGATGCTCGATGAAAAAATATCCTGACCGACAGCGCAGTGGATTTTATTAGTTCATAGAATCCTATACAAAATTCATATAGCCTTAATTGTCAGTGCACATTTGATTAGAGGATTTTCATTCTAAGTAGATAAATCAACTCTATAACCCACTGAAGTATTTGATACAAAATGAACAATATAGCTGGGTATTGATTTATGTAACATGGTAATTTAACGGGTATTCAACATATATTGCAGGACATTTGTTAAGTGCACTGCAAAAAAATGAAACACTTGTCACAACAGTGAGTTATGTTTAGGGTGACTGACGATGCA
This sequence comes from Sthenelais limicola, assembly GCA_942159475.1. NCBI lineage: Eukaryota > Metazoa > Annelida > Polychaeta > Phyllodocida > Sigalionidae > Sthenelais > Sthenelais limicola. The sequence goes on from OW804100.1 coordinate 31,184,723, forward strand.
CTTGGCATAAAATTTCTTATGTATTATGGACGTTAACTTGAATAAAGGGCACCCACTGGGCCTCCATTGAAACTGATGGGCATTCTGGTTAAGTACCAAATTTAGTATTCTCACTGCAGCATTAACACACAATTGTAAAAAATCGTAAATTCCGATAGATTTTTCCAAATACTTTCTATAAGTCAAATTAAAATTTTGCGAGGCAATAGAGTAGAAATATTAAATAAAACACCATAAGTTGTGTCCAGTGTATGAGCAACCCATCCATACCCAGCCCAGCCATCCCATACTTACAATAAATACTGTATACCTAACCTGAATAATGTATTGTGTAACACAGCTCCTACTGAGTGGGGACTTCCCTTTTAAGAGCTACTCACTTCATCAATCGTTACCTTGCACGTACTGATTGTCTCGCTCTAGTTTTTATAATCATCATTGCAATTTTAATCCAGGATAGACACCTACCTATCGTAATGAACAAGCATCTAGTTTCACCTGTCTGGATTAAACGTATAACAAATTTTAGTGACGCAAGGATCGGGTATGTTGGAGTGTTTCTAAAGTTGCCTTCGAGTTCTCTAAGGACATGGATGTTTCTTATGGATCATGCAATGACATCCAGAGCGTCTATTGCAATTATACCAGAGATATATGTATTGCAAATGTACTTAGGAAGCTCTCTTTTTTGGGTGTGTTTTCTGTATTCGAAGGAAGTGATTGGGGTCTACTTGGATGTCTATGTTCGTATAATGTCAAATTCTTCATGTGAAAAAATATGTATCTCATTAAATCATCAACCAGTATTCCCGTACTAAGCTGGGTACGCTGAGAGGTCATCAACTGTAATAATTTCATTATTTTTATACGTGTGACTTCATGCTACAATCATGCGTACAATGTGTACATATGTACGAGCACACTCCATTATAGCATATATATACATATATATATATACCATTAAATCATGGCTATTACACCTACGTGGTGCAATAGAAAGTGAGCCCGAAAAATCCCCCCAAATAGTGGGCAGTAATGAGGGATTGTCCAGTCGGTGCCTGTGCCAGAATGGCACTGTGCAGACAGGAGAGGTTATGAGCATGATGAGAGGCTATGTGTAGAGAGGAGGCGCATATAGAATACATCATTGTATGAATGGCTGGGCAATTCCAGGCCGCAATTGTGTCTGTATATGTATGGGTCAAATCGCCTGAAAATGTACAATTCGCCTTCACCAATCCTCTCAAATAACACAAATTTAAGACAAAGATGAGGTTCAAAATACAGTTCAAATTAACTAAGCAGATCGCCTGAACTAGAAATATACTACAATTATACCTCAGATGTAGTCAGTATAAATCATAATTCGGCCTTATTTAACAACATTTTTCAATTGTGCAGAGCTGCCAATTGTATCTTTTCTGGGGACCTGACCCGTATGGATATAGGTAAGTTTTCGCTATTGCTGGACTACCACACAATAATACGATGCATCTTTTACGGCGCTCTCTCAATCTGCTTAAATCACGTATCAATTGATATGAGAATATGCATTCGTTTGCACAGCCAGGTCGATTAATCCTGGACTACGCATGTTATTCTGCACATTCTTGGACATTCTTGATGGTGAATGAATGAGTTAAATGCATAATGTTAAATGCATTTATGCATGTAAAAAAAAGTAGCGAGATAGTTAGCATACATACTTTTGTTAACTATCTCGCTACTTTTTAAAAACTTGAATGCCAGGAGGTATCACTGGTACTTGTTTAATAGTGCATTCAATGAATCTTATTTCTATTTTTTTTAAACGTGCGATGATTTTAAAAACTCATGTTCGTGCCTCGACCAAGACAACAGACAAGTGAAATTGACCAACGTGTCTTATATTGTGGTTCATTGATAGATCAGGCTTAACATTTCATAGATCGACCCACACATTAGAATCTGGATGTATTATAATATACACAGGAGATGTCGATCCGTGCGATATCTGGGGCTAATAATATAGGATAAGTGCAGCTCTCTTCTTCAGGAAAAAAACCAGTCCAAAATATGTAGGATGACAATTTCGATATACCATCAAATATATGAAAATGGACATTTTCATGAAAATACTAAAAATAAAATTGTACAGAACGGAGCCGATATTAAAAGCCCACTGACTGTGTTGAGAGTGCCTCGATCTATATAGGTCTACTATAGAGTGGCATTCACTGTAGTGGTACAGTAAAGTCTGTTGGAGTAAGAAAGAGAAACACGACAGGTATGTCCTCTATACATCGCTACTCCCCCCCCCCCCCCCCACACACACACCTTACGTCATAGATCCTCCACCACCAGCCAGGTGCCTGTCGGCTTTACTTTACTCCTTAACCACCGACCTATTTCCCCCGGAATGTCCAAGAGCCATTTATTTCTTCTGGGTGAACATAGAAAGTAAACATAATTTTGACTAGTTTTTTGAAACACATGAAGTCTTGTCCCTGGGATTCCTTTTTCGTAAACGGCCCAAATAATTGAGTAATTACTTTTAGAATTGTCTTCTACTGAACCATGGGAGAGGTTTTCGGTATCTTTCTAAGTAAATTTAGGTAGATTTTTAGGGAATGATGCATTAGATGTTTGATCGTACGAGATATTAAACAAACAAAACAAGATATAAAATGAATTAAATGTTTGAAAATATTGCCAAACTTAAGTTTTAATGTGGTGATATTTTTTTTAAAAATACACAATAAACCTTTTTTTTCTGGGGTCAGTCGATAATGGGAGTAAATACTAAAATAGCTGAAAGCCTTCAACATAAGAGAGAATTCCAAGTCACCGAAACCTTGGTATGTGGCGGTTGAAACATTGCCAAGAAGATGATAACGACCTCGAACTCTGGATATGTAAACACTAATTACGAGCTATAGTCTCCCCACCGATACCCGAGGATAACTACATATATATATTTTACTTAGAACTATATTTCTATATTATTCTAATATATAATCATATAAGTGTCTGGTAGCAATTCGTTCAAATGAGAAATCGATCTCTTAACAATTTTACAATATCGCTCATAAACTGGTATCACGGGAGAACAAAAATATGGGAGAGAAATGGAAAATTAAACTGTACAGGTAGAAAAAGAGGGGGAGGTGGTGGTTGAGGGAAAACTAGAAACTTCCGTGTTAAATTATAGCATCACCTAGATAGAGATCAACATCCAGGCGTGGCGACAATTCAGTCCTCATCACTTCCTTCTTGGGATGACACCAGGACAGACATCGACCCGCCCTGATACTTGACTATTCATGGACACATTACGCTATCCTATTTCAGCCTTGCCTCTACAGTCTAGGCCCAAACATGAGAGTCCCTTCAAACGAAGGGAAAGCCTCTCGCCTCAAACCGCAAAGTGCCATTATAATTCCATTAAGATTGCAAAATGTCATTATATTCCCATTAAAACGCCGGGGTGCTAGGCCTAAACTAGCCTATGTAATGGCCTCGCACTCCCAGCGAGGATACGGGTGACGGAAACTCTGTCTAGGCCTAAACTGATTAGTGAAGTAAACTGACTTACCAATTTTATCTGATCTGAGGGTTTGGACCTAGAGTGTCTAATAATTTAAGGTTGTTCATTTCAAGTTTTGATCGGCATGCACTTGTATGCATCTATGAAAACAGCATCTGGCCCTTTTTTTAAAGCAAAGAATGAGATGTATCATAATATTACCTCTTCAGGAAAGAAACCCACATATTTCTATTGATGACGATTAATAGATCCTATGGCTGGTGATTGAAATGGAACTTTGAAGGTATAAATGAGAGAGCAAGCAAAGGGTTCTGATGATGCATACATAAATCACAAAAGACCATAGTCCATGGACAAAATACTAATAAGAACGTCCCATGCGTGACATGAATGGAAGTCCCACCCTGCTCATTCACAAAGAAAGCTTAGTTTCCTAACCACGGAGCGCAGATGAATACCAAACATTGCACTATAGGTCCCATCCACTCATCATATCCATATTAGATAAAGGTTTAGATCAGACATTCGCACGATCCTCAACTAAGATTTCTAATGGGATGCAATTGGAATAAATCTTCAATATCACACATGGTCACCCATTCAGGTGACACGTACAAGGTATAGGTCTGATGGTTCGGCTAGAATCACATATATTCATAACATATTTGACCGTGACATACGATTTCTCTCAGTGAATTGTGTTGCGTTCCTTGTATAAGTACCGGGTTATTTATTATCATAATATATAGGTCCGTATAAGACTGACGGAAGATTTGTGGGGGTTTCCATGACTACTAGGATATATACAAATCCAGGTTAGGAAATGAATCTGACTCAAATTAATCCTGGAATGCAGGCCTGTATGGGTCGGCAAGATTAAGCTTTCCTTCCCGAGGCACTCTCCAGAGACCGATGACCGATATATAGACATATCCCATACATCGCTTCCAATAAATTTCTTTTCAGAAATATTAACTTAGAATTTTAATCTATTGCTGTAAAACATGCCCCATGTCATGAAGATAATAATCACTCCGATCTCAAACGATATTAACTGTTGGTATACGTTATCGCTTCAGGGATCAACAAGGAGGTATTTTGAATTTCTCCAGATTCCAAGTTATAAGGATTATTTATTGACACGTTTTCTTGGATTAATCTATAGCTTTCCAAGAATCCGTGTTGATTAGCCCAATCTCCAGGCACATTAAACCAGCGTCCCTTTTTCACTAGGAATTCCCCCGGACAGATTGCATCAGAGGTCATACCGAAGAAGTGCATGGGTGCAATGTGGATTCATCCCCATAGAAAGCATAGGATTATCCATGAGGTGCTGGTATGCTATAACAGACTGGATCGTGACTCTTTAGTAAAGCTGAATGGAAACGAATTTCACTCCAGCTGATGATATCAAAACACCCGTTTATATTGCCTTCCAGTAAAAAATAATTCCCTTTTAAAGCACATGTCGTGCAGCGTTTTGTAGTAAAAAAATCGTTTAATAGATTGTAGTCAGTAACGACATCTCTACTCATGAGGAGAGATTACGTTGCCATTTTGCATATCATCTTCCAACATGGCATGCGATATCTGGGATCATTTTTTCTGGGACCACAACTCTAACAAGGGAATGCAATTGGTAGCATCCATCGGGGTATTGACCATTTAGTGTGTGGCATGCCGTTAACTATGAAGGGCCGGCAAACAATATCCGGGGGTAGGTCAGACAGTCTCTATTGACATGTGCTTATACTGTCGGCAGCAATCATGCTCTCATCCCATCGCCCAATAGCAAGACTTCCACTGCGCAATTCCAGAGACATAATGGGAAGTATTGAGTCCGATTTTGATGTTAAACATATTCACCAGCTTCTATCAGAGGATTGCGTTCCAATGGCATTCAAACGATAGCATTCTCTGGAATACAAATTCCTCCTCAGATATTTATATTATTTATTTCAGTTTTTGTTATATTAATTGTTAATTATTATATCAATTGCTGTTAATTTATTACGCATATTCCACAAAGCCATTATAAGATTACAAGTTCTTATCAAAATCATTGCATTTTCTAAAATGCTTAGGGACAATAACACTGTGTGTTAATAACAGACAGGGAGAATTTAGAGACTCCTCGACTAAACATAGCATATCAATTGATAAATCAAAATCTATTCGCTGTTTTTATGTATTTTTAATCCTACAAAGACACTCGCGTATAATCAATGGACATTTTCTATTTGTTTTTAATCAAATACTGAGAAAAAGTACTAGAACAGATTCAATAGTGAAAAAGTGCTGTCACTGGGGTCCAGAGGCAGAACTCTCAAGGGATGGCATATTTGCAGGCAATGCCGCCCACCTACCCACCTAGTAGTAGGGGCACATCTCCACAAGCAATTGCCTATCCAACTCCTCATCCGCGACACGACCATTCGCCCAGACACCGAGACAGTGTTTACATGAGCCCTGTGACTGATCCATTAATTGCTGCACCTTCCACGTCTCATAGAATTTAATCAGAGCAACAGCAGAGAAATCCACCCATACAATCCCCAAGGCAATTGCGCATTTCTCAAGCGACATGCTATGATCATGAAGGTGTGGGTTTAGTCCCTTTAGTGTCTTGCTGTGATAAAGTCGGTACACCCGTGGAAATAAACATGCATGCAGTCCTACAAGTAATTCCGAAGGGGTGAACGATTAAAGAATGAAAATAATGAAATTTTTTTAAAAAAAATGAAAAGATTGATAGGATTCCTTATGAGAAGTGGTCACTATAGTGACTTAAATTTGGTACGCTGTTTTTAGAGTGCCATATATGGGTCAGATTTTCAGAAAATGTACAATTGGCAGCTGTATACGTTTAGTAATTCTGCTAAATTAGGCTGCAGTTTGGTCAATACTAGGTAAATTCAAGTATATTTGGCATTGCAGTGATTCTAGCCATCTGTTTGGCTAGGTCTTACTCTAAGGCTAGGTTGAACTGTATTTTGAACCTTATTTTCGTCTAAAATTTGGTTTATTTGAGGGAATTTGTGAAAGTGAATTGTACATTTTCTGGTGACTTCACCCATTTAATATAGGAGAGAGAAACAGAGACAGAGCGGGGAGAGAAGGGGGAAAAGACAACACCGTGAGAGCCCTGGACCAATGATGGATGGGAAGTGGACAAAGAAGGTTGCCCTCTGCGAATAATACTGAAAGCCGAATGGCGAGACTACTTTCAGGAAGGTTCATACTGCAGTAGCGCGGTCTCACCCAGGCTTTGTAAAAAGAACAATTCATTCACTATATAAGAGCCTTTGGTCTATCTTTATCCTAAACATAAAGCTTATAGCTGATACTATTGTTAGATGCGTAGGCAGTGAAGCCAGGAGGGTGTTTGGATCCTGATGACTGGAACTAGTGCTTATAACCCTGGTCTTACCTTATGTAAAACGCACAGGCTATGTATGGTCAGAAGCAGGGGTAATACTCACCTGAAACGACAATAACACAATCATATGGATGTCAGTTCATTTATAGCAACTGTATAAGTATGCTTAATTAATTAATTGATTAATTAATTCTGATTAAGTATGTTGTGTTATCAAATAAAGGTAGTAGAGTAAATGTGATTAGGTAGCTATAAGGGTCCGATTTTCAGAAAATGTACAATTGGCAGCTCTACACATTTAGGAAACTTTGCTAAATTAGGTTGAAAAATGATGAATACCGGTTATGTTAACTATGTTTTGAAACTCATTTTAGTCTTAAATGTGGGTTATTTGAGAGGATTGGTAAAGGTGAATTGTACATTTTCAAAAAATCTGACCCATATAGGGTTCTATGAGCATGTTGGAATCACGAGCAATCCTGTCAGATACTTGAATCTCAAATCTCAAATCCTGTTGTGTTTGAAGTATTCGTAAATGAAGATACTATTTACCATTACCAAAATTCTTAAATCTCGAATACTACAAGCACCCACAATACTTCTAAATTATTTATAAATCTGTATACCCAACGAGGGTAAATTGTTTACCTAAGGAATATATTTGGCATTCTTGATGAAAACAAAGAATCGTGTCTCTATTCTTATAACTGGGCAACACGCATTGTAGTATATCCGTATAATTAGACATAATTGATATCTGCCACAATGAGAATTACCAAACGTAATGATGAGGACATGGTAATATGTGTTTCAGCATTTAGATAGATAATTGCATAGTATAGTCATTACGTAATGCAATCACACGACAGTTCTAACAATACCCCAGCTAGTGATGTTATATTAACGGCATATTCAATTACCAATACAGTGATGTAATATGATATGCTTGATCACTGAATATTCTATTGAAAGAGAAGAGCCCAAGTCATGAGCCCATTTGCTAGGATGCCTGACTCCAGATTATTCATGGCTCTAAAGAGATTCATTCATGATTTCCCCATGTCAGAAAGCAATCGGCTCTACTGAGAAAAACTGCATTTATTTCTGATCAAATAGACGATTGATCAAAGGAGCTGAGTCTCATGTGATGGATCATCTTGAAATGATGGCTGAACAGTCTAGGCATGTAGGCCCAAAGATGAGAGAGTCCCTTCAAACGGAGGGAAAGCCTCTTGCCTCAAACCGCAAAATACCATTATAATTCCATTAAGACCACAAAATGCCATTATATTCCCATTAGAACGATTAGTCCTAGGCCCAAAACCGATTAGAGAAGTAGGGGTCCAATCATCGTCATCGTTCTTATCTGATCTGAGGGTTTGGACCTAGACTGTGAATGAAAATCTCTGTCTATTGCAATGAACCGTCCCTGTAACGGTGATGTCAAAACGATCAAACAACACGATATGCATGATACCAGATGCAATTAAAGCTGAAACCTAATCCTCTTAGTTTATTAATGTCAAACGGCAAAAGGCACATTTATGGGAAAGTCGCAATAAAGACCTACTAAATTTCCTAATATAAATCACCATGGCAATAAGACACCAAGAAAATCTGCACTTTTTTAAATCTAAATCTAAAATATTCCATCCGGCCGGGAGTAATTCGAGTCCAAAAGTAATAAGTAAAATTGCTTTCGATTGATTTATCTGGGATTGCATTTTTCATCGGAAGCTATTTATAGCAAGTGGGTAGCTATAAATAGATAGGAGCAGTGTACTCAAGCTCTGACTCAGTTGACATAGGGATATGCTGACAGCAGAGTTGAGGCACTCCCTGAACTCGGTAGTCCTAGATTACATGACGGAATGCTGCCATAATATATTGATCCATTAAATAACCGCTCCCAGACACAACCAATATTTGCACAGAGATGGTCCTCACTGGTTTCAGGGAACCATGCCATATATATATGTACTACATGATAAAGAAGTTGTTTGATGTCATGGGCCAGCTCATAATCCGAATATAGCAACTTACTCTTTTATTTCCATTAATAAGATATAATTAATGTGTGGGAAATACTGATGAAAGAAATAAGCAATCGTACGAGACTATGCTACCGGGATTACATTGTATGTACGGTTGGGACTATCAGAGAGTCCTCAGTTTAGCAGAAGTATAAGGCATATGCGTATATTATATAGTGTATGGGAATGGAGATATTGCTTCACTTCGCTTCATTAGTGACCACTGTATGGCGAGGGGGTGATTTCTCACTAAGCTGTCTTTAGATTGACTGCTTCTCTACTGCCTTGATTGCTCTGATATGATGATTAACCAAGATTAGACAAGTAAATCGCAACAACTCCAGACGAATATCAGATGAAAGAGAGAATTATCTACAGAGTGCCTCCATTTATACAGCAGTTTTGAAACAATAGTTCGGTGTTATTATCGAGGAGATTTCATAAATTATTTCTTCATAAGACTTGAGAATCAGGACATATCAATCGTATCAAAGTATCAATATATATATTCCAATTTAGGACAGTATCATAGCATATATATACGTTAACTAACGAGTTGGTTGAAGGAGCGTGAACATTAAATAGCAAGCAACGAGTGCAATATTCTAAGCGACTGAAACCAACGACTTCCAATCATGAAAATAGAAACAAATCGTGTCATGAATTTGTATTTTACCGGCAATCTTAGTAAAAAAAAAAACCAGATTGGTTGCCATGACAACCCCACGTAAATCACTAGTGAAATACGCACTATGCGTAAATCATTCTAGATAAGTTGTTTTCAGAGCAATGCGTGTGTACATATTACAGACTAGGGGCCATAGACTAAAAAAGCCTTTGTCATTGCCATCGTGTAATTAAGATGGGTGAGATGTAAGAATCCCCTGTGCAAACAATTCCAACAATCTCTCAGAATTCTGGCGACCAGTCCACAAGTGATAAGCCTCCAAATATTCATGTTAAATGCTCGCTCGCCGCTATCAGACAAGACAAATAGTGTGATGGATGGTTGCGCCTTTGGACTCATTCATTTGTTTGTAACACAAATGACGATTAGGTCTTGGAACGACTCAGCTCTTGAATTATAAGCTTCATCTCTCAAGGTAGTTCGACTTCTTGCGCCTGAGTACACTCATCCTCTGAGAGCTCGTTAAATAGTGCTATATCATACCTGGTCATGGTCAAACTGGGCAATATGGTTTAATTTAAATCACCAGCAAATTTTAACTACAGCTAATTAAGAGCCAATCTCATCCATCCAATTAAGGAACAATTGTCATCACCCACATCTCAATATCAAATAATGTAATGACTCAAGATTACCCCTACAGATACCAGTCCAAGTAAATAAATGTTGGTATATAATATATGTATACATTATATAATACATACATGATTTAACAATACAAATTACAAATTAATAAGTTATCAAATCAAATCAATTTCAGCATAACGCATAAATAATTCCTGGGTCAGTAAAGGGAGACGAGGGGGGTCGTGATTATAAAAGGACACCATCCTAGGACAGAACGTGCAATTTCCACTTCCATTCAATCCTCATCTGGACCATCTACTTTCCCCTAGGAAAGACAAGAGCCAGAAGCACACCAGAACCCTCTATTCCTCCACCTATATCACGGTGCCTGAATTTATGGCAATTCCTAATATTGCCAGCCTTACATATATCAGCCTGCTACTATCTAGCTGGTTTATAGCAAACAGGTGAGGGCAAAATTGGTAGATAAGTCATCATAATGGGAGCAACCAACAGGTAGATATCTCTACGCGCCAATGGAATTATGGACAGAATAATATATTATAGTTATCATCCAAGATGTACATCATCATTTGAAATATATAAATTAATATCTGAATATTTCAAAACTTTATTAATAATAGGAGGATATTCGAACAATTAATTCAATACACAGTGTCGCCTGGTTGTACATACAAACCCATTCAAATCGTGTGTACGTGGTAACAAGGTATAGGATCGATAGTTCGGCTACGTGTCATCATCATGGTTTAGAGTCATGAGGTTTTAATAAATTCAATAAATGAGAAAGCTGTGTTGGTACATAGTAGTGCAGTATTGGACAGAACCTGGAAACCAGACATTAATGCAGACCATGAAGAAACTGAGAATATCTTTGGAACAATACTTGCGTTCACCTCGGCAAGGTAAACACAACAATTGTGCAATGTTCAATATATGAGATCGGATCAAACGGTGTTCTATGCATGAATAGTTGCAAGTAAAGTAAATAGGTATATTTACAAATGGGATATTGATGTAAGGGACCACTTGCCGCCCGACCCGTCCAATGGTTGTATCAATATTGAGGGAGAATGTTGCATGTAACATGCGCTGCCATGTAAGTGGACATAAGGAGGCAGGTATAGATCTGCTGGTGCTACCACTCACTGTCAGAGGCAATTCAAGGACCGGGACAAAACCTACATGTATAGTCCCTCGATATATTGATATATTTTCATGAATAGACTAGAAAAGTACCCGTCCTCTGGACGGTCACCCTCTTCCTCTCACTGTCTCTCCCCTCCTTTCTCACTGCCTCTCCTCCTTTTCTCCCCCTGCCTCTCCCCTTTTCTCTCCCTGTACTGTCCCTCCCCGCCTTCTCCTCTCCCCTGCCCTATTCTCTCTCCTCCTCTCACTCTATCCTCTTGTCCCTCCCCCTATCCGATTTCCCCACCTTGTCCCTCCTGCTTCTTGCATTCTCTCCTTCCCTCTCACTCTCCTCCCTCTTTCCTCTCCCACCCATATATTAAATGTATTGATATATGTTTATGAGTAGATAAGCTTTGAATTTTATTTAAGGTTTAATAATAAGCTTTGTTATATTTGGTTAAATTAAATGATATTTAAAAAATATCTTCATACTAGGCTGTAAACTTTATTAATGACATTTCCAAAACGTTATTACATAGAAGTATCAAAAGATGAAAAAGAAAGAAGTAATGAGATTAATTGTATGGAATGGACAGAATTAAATTGTAACGGGGAATCATAATTACAGGTGGGCTTAATAAAGACAACCCTTTGATTAATGAAAGTTCCAGATAACCATTGCTCCTTAAAATTTAGATCAAACAAAGCCTTCCTTTGAAATGTAAGAGGACACAGTCTTGGCACGAACATCCATCACAATCTCAATTAACATTCATCAAACTTGATGTTTTTAAAAAGGGATTCTGTTCGGCGTAGTGATCAATAGATGGGGGTAACCCACACGAAGACAATATTCATGGAGTCCTTAAGGCACTGGTCGGAACAACAAGTTCAGCATCATTCAGAATATGGAAGAGATCCATTCAATACACAGGGATCAACGAGATCCATTATTATCTATCCATTTCATCCATCATATGATCCATCTCACCCTCAGATCAGATAGGGGAATGTGTGGTTTTGAGTTATATAAAATAAGTTATATAATTAATAAAGCCAGTTTTAATGGACACAGCTGGATTGTAACATAGCTGGATCAAGATACCAAGGGTTAATCTATAGATATTTACCTTTCTACGTCTACGAGGCTGATAACACAGCTCCCAACCCCGGCTCAATCTTACGTCTAAGACTCAGGTTCCATTATACAAGGGGCAACACAGACATCAGATATGGGGAGGAACTAATAGCATCTCTAGAGCCGATTGGCAAGCATTGCTCAGGATTAGAAGTCTTTGCTGAAGACCTGGATGGCATCAATAAATCTCAACATTTGCTGTAGGAAGCTGGTTAGGTCTTTGTCCAAATATAGACTCAGTGTGACTGCTTACAAAGAAGGCAGAAATGCGGACGGACATGCGGCTTCACACACTACAGTAATCTCCAATATGATCGATGAAATATGCATGGATGTTTGAATAAGCGTTTGCAGCCCATGCTCTTACTGTTTGTTCAAGCAGTTACAATGGTTCTCTCCCTGTACTGGTGATGCTGTATGAGCCACAAAAAAGGCCTTGAGATACTAGATACAGTGCACCTGAAACAGTTCATGGAAATCAAGTTCTACCGAATCACAAAGGTAACATCAGTCTATCGGTGAAAATTCTTGCTCGGAGAAATTGCTCCATACTGAGTAATATGAAAGGATAAGGTTATGTCTTGTTTACCAGTGGGGCATTTCTTTTGCATTGTTAGCCAGTGAGTGGCTACGTTTAATCACATTCTAAATTAAAAACAAATAATATTCCAAGATCGTTTATGTCAGTATTGAATAGGGGGACCGAACGCTCAGTCCCTATATTACAATAATATTGATCAGCTTATAATTTTAGTGATACAAAACTATATTTGCCGAAAATGGGGAAAAAAGATAGTGTTATACACAGTGTAATACTTCTTAAAATTAAATTAAAGGTAATTCCTAAAAGATTTTTTTTTTTTTTTTTTTTTAAATTCCTAAAAGAAATTAATGCTAGGAAATATTTATTTTTCATATACGTGGATGTAAGTGGTAAATAAAACTTGTCTCGTAGGAATTGGAAGGAATGAAGCCTAAAGGGCAGCCTGCCAACAAAAGAAAATCAATTTAAAAAGTCAATTTATTCTCAGTTCAGCTTTTGGGTCAATTAGAAGAGAGTGATTACTACGGGCATAAAATCCAATGAATGTGGGAGGCATAGATTCCCTTAATCATCACAAGAAATGGGCCGAGAGTGATGGACCAGCGGTGAAGTGATTGTTAAGAAAGGGACGACCACTCAGGTGGGAATATTTGCATCGCTCCGCATCTTAAATGTAAGGCTTAAAAACTGTTTAATAAGCAAGTTTATTTTTCACTGAGATCGATAAATCCAACATCTCGCAAATTAAGGAAAGAATTGATAAGAAACGCCCACTCCAGATTTGAGTGAAAAATGGAAATTCAAGGAAATGTAGCAGTGATTACGTGTAAACGAGAGTGAAAGGAGAGAGAGACAGACAGAGAGACAGACAGACAGAGAGAGAGAGAGAGAGAGAGAGAGAGAGAGAGAGAGAGAAAGAGAGACAGAGAGGAGAGAGAAAGAGAGACAGAGACAGAGAAAGAGGGAGAGACAGAGAGAGAGGGACGGAGAAAGAGAGGAGAGACAGAGAAAGAGAGAGAGGGAGGAGACAGAGAGGAGAGAGGAGAGAGAAAGAGGGAGAGAGACAGAGAGAGGAGAGGCAGAAAGAGAGAGAGAAAGCGGAGAGAGAGACAGAGACAGAGAGAGACAGAGGGGAGAGAGGAGACAGGAGAAAGAGAGCGATAACAGCTTACAGCTTATAGTGGGACTCTAAATAATATCTCACGAACTCTCATAAATTATTGGAAAACTAGAAGGATTAAAAACTGCAGTCTAATATGACTTCCACCAACTTATAATTAAAATATATATATTGCGTACCAAGGGGTATACAGTACAATACATGATAAGCATAACTTATTAAATTAATTCCAGATGTGTGATCTGTGACTAGTGATGTGTCTAGGGGTTGGGATGTCGCTGTCGCCATTGGCAGGCAGTTATTTTTGTTGGAGCATTGTTTTATTTAATGAATGCCACATGCCACGTTTCCTCCAAACTGTTACATGGTGAGTTGAAACATACTAAGTGCAGAACATAGCCCCATAACGGGGTTGTTAGTCCATATTAGGGAGGTTTCGCAAGCAAACCTATCTCAATTACGTAACCATATACGCATTTTTGTGTGAATTACGTCGCATCTTTATGTATCAAAAATAAATTGTGAGAGCAAATATTTTGCTTGATATGTTAAATTACGTTTTTCCCGCCATGTTTTGCTGAACACGATTCTTCCTTTTTAATGCATGTTTGTATCATATCAGAGATACGGATGCGTTTACGTTAGACTTGCTGAACCTCAATAATGTATGGTATCGAACCACTTTACATCTGAAACCAATATCTGTCCTCTTAGCTGACAATCTTATTTTATTTCTTTACTTTGGGGTTACATTATAATATGCAACCACCCCCATCCCCAAAAGTACTTTCACCTCAACTCGAGACAGATTTTACAGTCGATTTGATTGCAACACTGGTCCGTATTAGTAATATATATGATTCTCTTGGAATCTGGTAGAGTGAAATGTCGAAGTTTGGAGATTTTGAGGATCAATAAACAAGGGAGACGCAATGAAGCTACTGTTAGAATAATAGAAGCCTATTACATTTAAGTGACAAGTCAACGACACCAATAACAGGCAAAATAAGTAGAGTGCTTAAAATGTGGCCAACAGGTTTTGCGCGCAAAGCAAAAATAATCCTATTAATTGACAAAGAGCTAGAGAAGAAGCAACAGCACTCGTCAACCATGATGGAAACCTCTCTCGCTCTCGGCGAGTGTTAAAACATGGTGAACTAACAGTGGCTATGCTAACAATGACTCCCCAATACGTTTTAAAATCTGACGATGGCTATGCAGCTCGTAAATTGTGCCTTTCTCAGCAAACTACTCGCCCGAACAACAATGATAAGCTTGTGAGTACGGTAAAGAGAAATTAATAATTGAACCAGTGTAATCGAGTATTAAATTAAATCGGTCATGATTACATCATACTAAACACCACGAGGGCATGTTAACTTCAAGAAGTAAAAATACGAAACATTTCGTGTAGTGATGTAGCGAGGTAGGGGTATTATCGCTTGTATCTATACCGCGACTCCCAGTATGATATTAATAAGTTTCAGTTGAGGAAGGGAAAACTGTATATTTCAGTTGTGGTTAAACGAGCTTTCGAGCCCACTGACTCTTCTTCATCTCGAGCTTCTTTTGTTTAATCTTCCATCAAGTCGATCCCGATCATATTTGATATGCAACTAAAGAAAATTAGAAAATTAATTAGAAAAGCTAATCTGTGTGTTCTAGGGACAGAAACAAGGAATATGAACGTGATGTGAAAGCTTGGTCAGCAAGACCACAACATCCTCCGAAACGCAGCATGTCTTTCCTTTCGTTCCTCCATAAAAGCCAGATTGGTAGAATCTGGCCCTGGCTGGGACGGGTGCACAACCATGGACTCATAAAGAATAACAAAACCTACACAACAACACTACACATGTTGCACAACACCACTTCATATGCTTATTGTTATGTAGAGGATGCTGTACCGGACTACGGTATGCCAGTTATTCCTGATAGGTAAGCCATAAAAAGTACTGTCCTATGCTCTTATCCCAGTGTCTATATGGTACATGGACTATTATACGTATTGTCAGGTCTAGGCGTTAATTGGTTATGTAACATTGGCTAATGATTATGAATTATGAATAATAAGGTAGAAGTGTTAAGTGAATGATAATTCTAACGGTAACTGCGACAACACAGGAAACACTTATTAATTATTATTGTATACGGTACCCCTGAGGGAGGATACTAAGCTGTCCGAAACGTTGGGCACAATAAAATTCCAAATTCGGAAACCCACGAATCCATCGTTCTTCCACGCAACAAGCGATTAACAAGTTAATCAGGTTTTCAAGCCCAGTTAGTAGTGCAAAATCCCACCACTAATTTATTATATTTGATAAAATTAATTATTTTTTACGTTTAAAAAAAATTTATTTTTTTTACGTTACCTAGGTTTATTTTATAAGTTATGTGTCCCATTATAGTTGCAACTAAATGCGATCACCGCAATGCTAGAAATCATGACCTCTTTGGACATAGTGTGTGAGGTCCATCTATAAATGAGCCTAGAAGGATTATCATACAGGCGTCTCAAAGAAGTAAGTAGCCACAGGTTTAAAACTAAAATTATTCTCTCGGTTCGGATGAGTCCGAAGGGAAAAATCGTTGTCTTAGATATGACTTGAGATTATGGGAAGGACTCACGACAAGTCTATTCCTTTATCTTTGCTTCAGCATAGATGGGAAGGACTCACAACAAGTCTATTCCTTTAACTTTGCTTCAGCATAGATGGGAAGGACTAACAACAAGTCTATTCCTTTATCTTTGCTTCAGCATAGATGGGAAGGACTCACAACAAGTCTATTCCTTTATCTTTGCTTCAGCATAGATGGGAAGGACTAACAACAAGTCTATTCCTTTATCTTTGCTTCAGCATAGATGGGAAGGACTCACAACAAGTCTATTCCTTTATCTTTGCTTCAGCATAGATGGGTAGGACTCACAACAAGTCTATTCATTTATCTTTGCTTCAGCATAGATGGGAAGGACTAACAACAAGTCTATTCCTTTATCTTTGCTTCAGCATAGATGGGAAGGACTAACAAGTCTATTCCTTTATCTTTGCTTCAGCATAGATGGGAAGGACTAACAAGTCTATTCCTTTATCTTTGCTTCAGCATAGATGGGAAGGACTCACAACAAGTCTATTCCTTTATCTTTGCTTCAGCATAGATGGGAAGGACTCACGACAAGTCTATTCCTTTATCTTTGCTTCAGCATAGATGGGTAGTTTCTAAGATCAACATTTCAAGCCGAGAGAAAAGTGGATGGTAACGAGCTCAATCAGATCACCGTATATCACCTGGGCGCACCCTCTTGTGATATGAGAGTATCAGCTTTCTATACATCTTAACAATACATTGCAGCAGTACCCCCTTTTTTTATTATTCTATTTTTAAAGATTTTATTTATACTTGGTATATCAGATCCCCATTACTTGTTGGTCTGATCTATTTGTATCATAGATGTGTATTACATTGTTTATTATTGGCGCTATATAAGGATTGTGTAATGAATATCTCGCATATATGTGTTTGATAGAGAGAGGTATTGAGACGTATAATTATAACTATAGATTAAAAGTAAATTATTGTCCTTGATGTAATAAAAAATTCAAAAATAGTAGAATATCCCTTTGATTGGCAATGAGAATTATCACATATGTGAAACTTGTCCAATAAAATTTAAAAAAAAAAAAAAAAAAATTAACATACTTCGATTTCCGCTGCCACAACGATATTCATGTGATTTAAATAGTTGATAAAAAAATCAATTATACGAACTAATGAAAACACACAAATCAATTAAATAAGTCCCATGCATAGATGTGCAGACCCAATTCTTTTCGAATTTAAGAAATATCAATTAAATTAAGGACGGATGTAATTACATTATATTAAAAATACCATATAAGCCCTATCAAACCATGACTAGTACACTACACCCATTAAATTACTAGGTGTGTTGCACCAACGAGATTATATTAACATGTTAATATAATCTCGTTGACGTGTTAATATAATCTCGTTGGTTGCACACATATGAAATTTAGCAACTCAGCGCAGAATTAGTCTGGCAATACAGAAGATTACACGAGAAAAGACAAATCAAATATCAGAAGGCCTTAAAAAGAGGGTAAAGGCCACGATATGATAAGATATGATACAATTTTCTACGTCCATATACAATCCTATCGCCCCAATTCATTTGTTCACGTGCGAAGCAGTTCAGTGGACTCAGCAGTTTTGAGGTAGCCAATAACTCATGTACATTTAATGTATAAGTATTGAATTATTTTGAAATATTGAAACATTTGCAAGAACGTCCATGTATGTACAAGGCATTGGTAACATATATATATATATATGACTAAAAGGATTCCACGATTTTTGGATACTTAACCGGCTTCCATGAAAATGTATGAGGAAGAATCAAATAATTAAATTACAGAAAACATCATCTCCCAGTTTCAGTTTTTTAAATGAAAAAAAGTTTAATAATAATAATGCTAAAATAATAATATATCAGACCATCTTAGAACTATCTTAGACTAAAGATCCTATACATAATACATCAAGCCATTTCCACCAATTTGGAGACTTTTCCGCTCTGAAGGCCTTGTGACCATGGAAAATTAAAAATTATTTTTTGTTTAATATTTTCTAGACTATATGCCTTAGCTGTTAACCTGAAAGCTTGAGACCATTATCTCGTTTGGTTTATTTTTTACAGGCAGAGGAAAGTATACCTTAAAAATTATCGAAAATTTGACCTCAAAATACCATTGACCTTGACCTTTGAATATGACCTTTAGCAGTCACAATATATTCTCTATTTTTTATATAATAGTTATTCCACTTATAAAGTTTATGTTCCATGAGTATTATACAAGTAAAGTGGATATTGCGAGCAATTTATCATTGATTAAATTTGATATCTTTATCGTGCGGGGACACTGCGACAGGGAATAGTTTGGCGCTGTGTGTAATGCAATTAGCAAGACAAAATGTGGAAATGTGAAATTTTGTTGAAATTGCCTAAATTTCTCTAAATTTTAAGAATAAAAACGGTTATTTCCCAGAATTATCAAAAATATTCATGCAATAAAGTGTGCATGCTGTCCCCGTGATGCAACACATTCCCCCTACCCATGACCTATCAGAGGTTGCTACCCAAGCAATATATCAGTGAATTCAAGGAATTTAGTCATAAATTATGTGTCTAGCCAATCCAATCTTTATACAAAAAAAGGAGTGTACTAGGGTACAAAAAATATAGCCCTCAAAGTTCATCGACCTCTTTTCATCGCTGGATAATTGGATTGGTTGGTTGGTGAATAGGTGATTTACGGACTAAGGACAGACAGTTAGCTTCCATGAAAATCCTCCGTGCAATTGTAATGAGGAAGAATCAAATAATTAAATCACAGAAGTCATCCTCTCCCAATTTCAGTTTTTTAAATGAAAAGTTTAATAATAATGCTAAAATAATAATATATTACACCATCTTAGAACTATCCTAAGACTAAAGATCCAATACATAATATATCTAGACAATCCAATCTTTATATTAAAAAAAAAGAAAATAAAAGAGAAAATATTGATACAACTAGGGTACAAAAGATATAGCCCTCAAAGTTCATCAACCTCTTTTCATCGCTGGATAATTGGCTTGGTTGGTTGGTGAATAGGTGATTTACGGACTAAGGACAGGCAGGAGCGATTGTTAGCTCTAATAGCTCTTGTCACCTATAGACAAACAGTAACTACTCCTCTCCCACGAGCTCTTAATGAGATAAAACTTGCACCCATCGGCCGTATGCCTACTAGAGCACAACCTCCGCCACACAATAAGTAGTAGATATTGACGGAACACTTAGCCACTCTCAACCGACCCATCGGACGATGATCCCGGGGAGAGTTTAGTTATTAATCATTAATTCAAAAAACTTCTTTAGTCCTCAAGAACAATCAATTTCTAGATTAGATTTATGAAACGAAGGGGTGAATCACCATATTGCAATTATTTAAATAGGTTTCACATCAAATTTTAGGAAAATATACCGTATCAGCAGGTTAATTAATGCTCAGAGTAAAGGTTGGTGACAACTCAAGTTGCGGTCACATAACCACAAAAGCCTTTCCGAACTTCACTACCTCAGTGCACCGTGCCTTCATTTTCTGACATCATTTAAATCTGATCTTTATCATGATCACCATGAAATGGTTTTGACATAGCTATTTGTGCAGGAGGCAACACAGAAAGAGAACTGGATTTTGTAAGATGGGGCTTTCCTTCTACTCTGAGGATGGGGGAAAATGAGAAATTGTAGTCCTAATTGAATCATCTCATATACCTAAATCAATAAATAGCATACATGTATCAAATAGAAGAAAGTATCCAGAGATCCGATACCTCATAAAATCTGATATTAGACGTGGGCTCATGTAGCCCAGTATAGAATGATATGCTATACTCGTTGGTATGAGCAACGAGATAAAAATAAACTTTATTTTAATTTGGTTGGTATGAACAAACATGGTTGACATAAGGGTCGGGGTGGCACAGTTGTAGGTTCGAACCCCGCGGTGGCTGACATTGCACGTTAAAGATCGAATGTTGATATTCGAAATTAGTATCGTATATATATAGCACCCATTAGTGCGTTTCCTCTCAACAGTAGTATACTACCCCAGAAGACCTGCTATGGGCCTGAACTAAACAGCCTGATAAATATAATCAGGTTATATGCAATGATCTGCACTGTAGGGTTGGGACAGAGCAGGGGTTTGCCCACGTGGGAGTATGTCCAAAGGGGGATTTTTTTCTTCTTGAAGGTCTTCCAATTCAAGTTCCTTCCAGGTAAGACCACACGAGTATAACTAGCCAACATCATCAGCCCTTCCTTCCCTGTCTAGAGTATATCCTGCACAAATGTTTTCCAACCAACCAACAAACTAACTGTATAATTTTTGTCCTATTTTTTTAAGCTGTCGCAAACCACAGCAAAAGTTTCATCAACGTCATGATGTTTCCTCGGTCTTTTCTAGTTTCTAAAGGGATTAACACATTACTCACGACAATGACGGATAGAAATAGACATACACAAGGAAAAATAATCCTAGTTTAAAAATTAAATTGTATTCAGGTAACATCATACAGATACTGAACTATTCGCAGTATGCCCGACTAAAAACAGACATCCTGTAACACACATTTTTTAATAAATCAGGAAAAAGTTCAGGTAATATAGTTAGTATCATGATAGCCAATATATATGCAGTACCCGTACAAATTATTCCCCATATCCTGGTCTAACTTGTAAAATCCCAACGATATAAAATCGATGGAATGTAATAAAATAAAAATCCTAGGTTTCTTATATAACGCCCTTTGGCGTCTTTGCCCTTTTTACCAGGCTGAAGCAAGGCCTATAATTACGTTCGTTATAGGCAAAGGTCCCATCCATTATGGTGAGATAGGGTAACTGAATTTTGAACTAAGCCTTGTCCCCTGGCTTTATAAAAAAAACACAGGATACTCTTGTTACTTCCAATCCACCCATCACAAACAGAAAACCACGAATTTCATTTGGTTAGGGGTGACCTGAAAACCGAGCTAGTCTTAATTTATTAAAAAATAAATAATAATCAATATATAGTATACAGTGGTTAATATCAATATAATTATGATAATTACTTACCACAAAGTTTGGGCCAATACTCGACTCTTT
The DNA here is from genome assembly GCA_942159475.1 of Sthenelais limicola. Lineage (NCBI taxonomy): Eukaryota > Metazoa > Annelida > Polychaeta > Phyllodocida > Sigalionidae > Sthenelais > Sthenelais limicola. The sequence goes on from OW804100.1 coordinate 31,206,591, forward strand.
ACACTGTGTGATTTCTCGTAAACAGAAATCGATGATAGTGTGGTCATTGTGAGCAGTCTCTTGTATGCCCCACCTTAAATCCATGATCTGGAATATAAGGATGAAAGATGAAAGAAAATCAATAGATAATAAACAAGTGAAAGGAGTAATAATCTCCCTACAATACGTCTTGATTTATTTCATTGTAGAGACAGCAAATTAATTACTGACGCGGGTATTATGTTACAATATTAAAGCTGCAATTGAGAGCTGACTGACAATTATATTATATTACTGACAACTATATATGGGTCAAGTCTCCAGAGAATGTACAAATGGCCTTCACTAATCCTCTCAAATAGCCCAAATTTAAGACGAAAATCAGGTTCAAAATACAGTTCAACATAACCAATGAACAATACAGAGTACACTCAGATATACCTAGTATTTATCAATTTTCACTCTAATTTAGCAGAATTTGATCGATGTGTAGAACTGTAGATTGGTCATTTTCTGAAAATCTGACCCATATATATCTAAACGGGGACAAACTATCGCACCTACCACCTGTTAGTGTATCACATAACTATTCCACGTAGCTTCATACTATTCTATATAATACTTAAGGTAATTTATCGTTTAGAGTCGATTCCATTCACATGGCGGCTTTTATAGAGACATCTCAGGGTCAACTACTTATAGATCAATGTGACCAGCAGCATAGGTTCATTCCATGGTTCCCGCGGCCCAGACAATAGCAAAAATACTGACTTTTACTGACCAATTCCCCACGTTTTTACTGACCAAATGAAGTCATGTTAGCTGGCCAGTAAGAACTTGATGCTTGAATAGTCAGGATGGATGTTACATGTTTTCCCTGGCTATTTAGAAATGTGTTTAAATTAAATAAAAAACTGAAAGTTTCCATTGTAAGTTGGGTGATATCAGGTTTTTGTGAGATTTCCAATGTCAAAGCCCTTGCTACGATTATGCTTCTACAGAGCTCAGATCAAAATGTATTCATTTATTTTGCTCAGATTGAAAATTACTGACTTTTTACTGATGCACAGCAAAAAAATACTGACCTTAAAACACCAAACTCAAAGTTACTGACTTTTTAAGGACCGCGGGAACCATGCGTTCTCTGAGTCTCATATTAGGATACATGGGTCAGAAAATGTACAATTCACATTCACCAATCCTCTCAAATAACCTAAATTTCAGACAAAAAAAGTTCAAAATACAGTTCAACCTAACCAAACAGATTGTTAGAATCAATGCAATGCCAAATATACTTGAATTGACCTAGTATTGACCAAATTGCAGCCTTATTTAGCAGAATTTACTAAATGTGTAGAGCTGCCAATTGTACATTTTCTGAAAATCTGACCCACATATCAATTTATCAAACGTATACACCATCTGGAGGGTGTAGTTGTCAGGGGCTAATCAATATGATATTATATATCAAGCTAAAACGTATTATAAAGGCAGGCAACAAAATAAAATAAAAAACACAATATGAATGGAGTCTCGGTGCTTCGCCCTAGTATTTTCTAATAGTATTACACAAGATCTATTAGTGTACAAGATAATGATATACAAGACACGTCTATATCATGGGGTCTCATTTGATAGGGAGCCATAGAGCCATGGCTACACAGCTTTTATGAGTGAAAACCGTTGCCTGAAGGCAGAATTAATTGGATATTATTGCTTTCTAATGAATTATTACCAGGAATAACACTCCCCACATACAACAGGGTCAGATTTTCAGAAAATGTACAATTCGCCTTCACCAATCCTCTCAAATAACCCACATTTAAGATCAAAATTAATGAGCATCAATCTGCAGTTTAACATTACAGAACTGATAGCTTAAACCAATACGACACCAAATATACTCAGAAAAGGTATTCTTCATTTTTCAGGCTGATTTAGGAGAATTTCCTAAATGTGTAGAGCTGCTAATTGTACATTTTCTGAAAATATGACCCAACAATTGATAGGTGTCAAGGGCCAATTATCCACAGCAGGTCATTTCCATCTAATGGGAGTAATGCATGTAATGCAGCAATCTTAGCGTCATTTCTTCAGCAATTTTGAAAATTCCCAGCAATCTTGAAAATCAAATTTGGACTTGGATTTGATCAAATCTTTCATGTTCCATTTGATGTGAATTATCAAATGTTATGGTAATCTATGGAGATTTTCTACGACAGAAACATCCGAGTTGTGATTAGGAAGAAACGCTATAGTTTCTAGATCAAAGTGGGTAAACTGGGTTAAATGGACAGGAAATAATGTAGAGCTCTAGTTCTCCCGTACCTGAAATTCTATGCCGTATCTCTCACGACAGAAATCCTTTAGTTTGGGGTAACAGTGTTCCATCATGGCGTTGCGCTCTGCAACCATATCTGTAATATAGAAATAGGTACACTTAGATCAGTAAAAGAATAGAACTGAAGAGGAACTCATAAAGTTTCCCAATCCTGTCCCAAATACATTTGTAGATAACATGTATTATTCATAGTTGATTCATTATTCACAATGGTGTGGTCCAAGATAAATTCTCTTCCCTTTATCAGAATGAGATATAAATGAATTGCGTCCAAACGTCCATGTTCTTAGACCGAATCGTCTTCTTTATTTCCAATCCAGCAATCCCCGGATAACCACTGTTTTAAATGCCTCGTTTTTTTAGTTTCCAGGCCTAACGAAAGGCAAAACACAAGAAAACAAGAATAAAACTCAACTTCGAAAAACAGAGGGACAACACATGCATATAGATTAACTTTTCATTGTATCCAGTTATACAATCTTTAAATCCCGAATTCCCGGTTGAAATAATAAAACTGCTGACTTCAGCTTTAAACCCCAGACCCCACCGGAGCAACACTAATTAAAGATATATCTAATTAATTAAAGATCTATGTCAGATCCGTGATATACAATACATGGTAACGGAATTGATATGTGATGAGTAAAATTTGGAAAGGTCATATCTTCTTATGTTGGAGAGTTTAAGCGCGAAATTAATAATCTATTTCTGAATGAATTGTGAGTTAAACCTATCTATAGAGGTCTTCTACGTACACACTGCTTACAAAATTATATTCCCCATCAAACCAGATACATGGATAAGGGGAACATATGTCAGACATTTGTGTGACCTTCAAACAATAGCATAAGACATTTCAAAGACATCTAAGCCGGACTTGTAATTGGATACTAGTTATTCCTACATCTGTTTGTTGTGGTCAAAATGCTAAGTCAATGCTATTACTGCTGTGTAGACAGTTGGAATGAGTCAGCATATGAACATAAATCAAGCAAATGAAACAAGGAACTAAAGGCCGGGATGGCATGGCATGGTCATAGGTTTGTTTAAACAATAAAAACGCATCATCATAGGTCTCAACTCCGACAACTTTGTGGAAATTTTAAAGTTTCCTGGCAGGCTATGATAATATGTGTCCTTCATTATTTAGAAACGTAATAATACTTTCATTTCATACATGTGCATATATTTTCTTGTAGCCAAACTATTCGGCACTAGCCCCCCGCCCCGCCCCCCTCCCCGAGCTAGTATGGGGCTCACTCGGACAGCTACGCAGGCTAATTTTCTTGATGCTATATTAGATTAGATTCCTTGGGTTGGAGTCCTACTTTCGTTTGATAGATTCACATTTATCTTTTCTTGGTATTATATTAGATTAGGGTCCTTGGGTTAGATACATTTGTATATATTTTATATTTTGAAGTTCATTCCATGCTTCATCGATGGATGGGTGATTGGTCTAGTAATCTACTTGGTACATGAAAACGGAACAGGTTAATAAAAAGTCACCTATTTTCACGCGTTTCCCATACATCGACCATTCATGTAACTTATGCATTCCAGGGTATGTCAAAGGTCTGAGAGAAGGGGCCTCACAACACTTAGAACAAGAATCCGCTATAGTATCAGTAAGTCAATCCGAAGCCAGCACTTGAGAAGAAGGGTGGTGATGAATAGAGAAAGTAGCCTCCCCTTTATAACAATCGGGTGGACAACCCTTATCCCTGTCTCATCATTTGAATGTATCCATATCTCAATCCACCCAAGTAGGTTCCAGGGGTGTTAGGTCAGAGTTCTAAGTTGATCATGGCCATATAGCACCACCACACTGAAGCCCCACCCAATCCACTAGTACTCATGTACTAACCCATCAACGAATACTATACTGTCTTTGCTTATCTGAGGCACTCTAACTAATTAATAAAAGAATACATATATGAATGAATGAATGAATGAATGAATGAATGAATGAATGAATGAATGAATGAATGAATAAGAGGTCATACCCCAATGATAAACATTGGGCTCTAGTGTGTATCGCGCCTGGTTTATATCTTATAAGCACTTGAAGCTCTTGTGGATGAGATGATGCTAAAGTGATGAGCACTCAGCTGGCTAGGCTAAGATAACATCCACACACTTCAGTGTACATACATGTCAACCTAATAGCACCCAGCGTTGGGCAGCTCTGCAATCTATTGGATATATTGGTTCTCGGGTTTCTACAGTTTACTGGCATCCAAAGTCAAGAATTCCACCAGGAAAGTTCCATCGCTAGAGATTCAAGGTCTGGTTTAAACAACGAGGTTCACCCTATACTCGTTAAGTAAAGAAGCTTAGATCTCTAACCCATGGAGGTGATATATTCATACATCATACAAAAAAGTTCAAAGATAAAAAGAACATGAAAGTATGTTTTTATTTTAATTATCTACAAAAGACATGTGGGTATCCTTCACCATCTCATTGTACTTCAAGTGTTTTGTATTTAATATTTTTAATCGGACAAAAAGATTACGTAACGAGTACAGTATGCTGTCCAGGTTCAAGAGTATAATAAAGCAAATATTATTTTCTCCTACGACAGAATTTGATAATATGGATTGAGTGAGCAAAATGCTGCGATATGGGTACATGTATTCATGTATCCATATTGCAGCGTTCTGTACATTTTATCTATTTATGTTAATTGGAAAGACACAGACGGTAGGTAAACGCATCATAAAGTTGTTGGCAATTACTACACCTCTGAGGGCCTGGCCGATAAAACAGACTATAAAGGGACCATCGCCTGAGGATCTCAAGCAGAGCTTAGAATCTCAGGAGGGAAAAGTATTCTGTAAGCAGAAACTGACCGTTTACACACACACCAGCTACACCGAGTTATTGTGCATAACTCATCAAGATTTAGATCTCTATGGTGTACTGGACTAGCACCTTTAGCTTGCCACCCACCTGGTGCAAGAAAATCTAGGAAAAGATCAACGAGAGTAATTCAAACTCGTTGATAAGATAAAGAAACTAATCCAAACAGTAGTAGGACTACACGGTACGGTAGATGACTCAAATGTCTGATAACGGGTTTGAGGCACGAGAAAGACATCTCTAGATAGACTAGTTAGATAGATCGATCGGTCTACAGAAGTACACGAAGGTCGGAGAATGATGGTAGGATCCGAAATTCCTAAGGGGTAACATATTTTGACTCAAGGGGTTCATGCCGAGGAGCGCATAACGTAGACATGAAGTAGGGAGAGATTCCTACCATGATATGTCATAGGAATTAGCATGAAGAAGCACCCTCATACATTAAATATTTACTCGTGTTTTCATCAACGTCCTAAGGAGACCTTATTAAAAACAAGAGGCTGCACCTTCAAGTCCTTGGGCTTTACTTGGGTCTGGGGGCGGGCGGGGTGAATGAGTGAACAGTGATCTGTACCAGGCACGGAGCCAATGACCAGGGCCAAGAAGTGGACATTAGAGTAACAGTGTGCAACATCACAGAAATTCCTGGCACTTTGGTCGGAACTCTCTATAGAGGTTGAGGCCTATCCATCCACCCACCACTTCCTCAGCCACAGACTGCCTTTGTCGTTCTGTTGTCACAAGTCACGGCAAGATAAGTGTGGTTGAATACATAAGTAAATATTAATAATACGCATGGGAGGAATGATAATGCTCTTATGCAAGGGAACTAACATTGTATTCCACAATTATAAGTTCCCAGCATGTGGAGGAAATATCTGTAGGATCGCTGAGTGAGGCATACAAATGTCATGCCAACCTGTTCACACCCAGAACACCCCCACGGGAGAAGTAGCATCAGCATGATCAGGCACTCTGGTGGAATGTCATCTCCAGGAAGACATGTGGATCCTGCCATGAGGTGTAATATATATGTACTGGGAAATGTACTCCAGTGATCGCATTCCTGAATCACTAGAGGGAAAGTGTAGTGTTTCATATTGCCCTTACTAACATTGGAATGACAATGCCAGGAAGCTATTGTGTTTACTTATTTTTGTTTTCATGTCAACTGTATATATTTGTTTATAATGCCCCATGGAATTGGGAGGAGGATCTGTTAATATTGGGTAAAATATGTTCAAACTGTCGTAATGTAGAGGATATATTTGTTTTTAATGTATAGGATAGAGATGAGGCTCTAGCAACAGTGTGCAAACTCATGGTGGCGTACTTTGTATAACGATTATTTACTTACTTTTTAAAAGATTTTGATAAATAAATGTTAAACATGTCATCAGTGTGCAACATAACCCAGAGACCGACGCTCAGGTCTCCTGTCTCTGAGATTGATATTTGTCAGGGCCCGACGGTCTCCAATGAAATATCAAGTGATAAAATGTTCAAATGACCAATGATAATAGAGGGGGCCATCTTTGCTATGACCCAGCCAGTCTCCACTATTACAATTTGGGAGAAACCGAGTGCGACGGTCCCCAATCTCCAAATTCACTATGTTGCACACTGTGTCATGGTCCACAAATGGAAGTACTGGTACTTAGGATATTTCTGATGGGTTCACATACATGTATACATGTATGCATACACTCATATAATATGACCCCCACCCCCACACGGTCACCCCCCCCCCCCCTCCCCCATTCATCCCCCCCCCCCACACCAAACTTGGATCCATACAAAATGGCTACTGTGTAACTGATCCACTGTGGATCATTACTGGCAGATTTTATGTAACTTGTCTGATTGTCATCCATAATCTAAACTAAACTAAAGCAAAGCCAATAATATAGTGATGGTTGACACTAGGCATGTTTACACTTCCGAGTAGTATAGTAGTACAGAGGTACAAGGGTGATAAGTGCACTTGACAGAGGCAGAGAAAGGAAGCCCGGCCCCGATAGACAAGCCAAGAACAGGAACAAGCAAACATGGGTGTCATACGGCGGCCAACCACAAAATGGTTTCACTAATAGATTAATGAGGAAATTACATAGATAATACCCTTAATAGCTCATTCAATTAATCTATATTTTTCTTGAAGGAATTGGGTAGTGGCGTTGAAGAAGTAAAGAGAGAAAGAAATTGGGGAGAGGACGGGAGCAGAGAGAGAGAAGAGAGAGAGAGAGAGAGAGAGAGAATGAGACAGAGACAGAGAAAGAGAGAGGGATAGAAAGAGCGAGACAGAGAGAGAGACACACACACACACATAGAGAAACGAGAGGGAAAGAGAGGGAGAGAGAGAAACGAGAGGGAGAGAGAGAGAGGGGCGAGAGAGAGGGGGAGAGAAAGAGAGAGCAAGGAGAGACAGACAGTCAGACAGAAAGAGAGAAGGAGAGAGAGAGAGAGAGAGAGAGAGAGAGAGAGAGAGAGAGAGAGAGAAACACGCAGACAAACATACATGCCATATTTAGCTTACAGCTGTGTGTGCGCCGGGAAGTCACTAATAAAAAAGGAAATTCAGGAACAGTTACACACAGTTAAGTAAATAAACAAATAAATAATAAATAGAGGTAAATATTTTCTACGTGATGACAATTCGTTAAAATGAAGAAAATGCATAGGAAATATCAAAAGGAACAGAGTTCATAGTCGAGACCGTAGCTATATGTAGTGGGCATTTATTTTTCTAGATGGAACTAGAGAAATTTTTAACCATGAGACAGATTATCCTCGTAAACAGTGTAGAGGGATCAAAGGGAACGTTCTTCGTCCAACGTACCCATGTGCCGGAGTTATTACTCCCTTACAACACCTGTACCTATAATTTATGGTGATAATAAATTTTGGACTGATTGAAATTGCTCTTGGAAGGCCTCAAAGCATGGGCGTAGTTTTTTTTACTTATTCACGGTGAAGGATAATGATATTGGGTAATAAAGTTTGTCACAGGTAGTATTTTCTAATAGGCAGAACCTTTGAGATAAGAATTCAGACCATCACAAGGGTTATCTCTTAAAAGAATAAATATATAGTCTACCTCTCAAAAATAGGGGTTCGTGACTGACTTATGACAGAATTTTTTATGGCACGAATACATTTTTGACGTTTGGACATATATTAATAAGATACACAAGTTGGAAAAGAAAAGAAAATGATGTAGCCAAACTATAAATCGTGTCATTCAATTGGACACCGTTATCTCAAGAGTGCAGTTAGGTGTCTCAACTAATGATATAATCAATATAAGGAGCCCTCTCTCAAATACGTAATTATTTCAAAATCATACGTGACCTAACATTGGTTTAAATAAAACAGACCAGCCAAAAGTGTAAAGTAATAAAACCATCAAATATCCATTCAGTACATGATATTATGCCATGATAGCTGTGCGTATCCACAAAAACATGGCCAGATTAGACCATGGCATAAACATGCCTGGATTTCACTAGCGGAATCCGCTTTTCGAATGCAACCAATTTACTCCCGCTATTTTGATTGGTTACGCAATTCTAGCGGCGCCAATCAATGACGCTCATTTCATGACGCTCATTTCATGACGCAACGTTGTAGGCGCTTGTTTTTGCCGAGTCAGAGGGTTGTGAGACATGAAATGAAGGTAAATAACTCTTAAATATATATCATGGCATAAAAATATAACTAAACTTGAGCTGCATATGGGGCAACGCATTCACAAAACGCTCGTGCCTTTTGGTGAGTGTCTTTCACGCGTGCCTTCGGCACTTGTGAAAGACACTCACCAAAAGTCACTTGCGTTTTGTGAATACGTTGCCCCATATGCAGCTCGCGTTTAGTTATATCTTAGTATTAAATGCATGAACACTGTTCTTCTCACGGGAAGATCTGAAAAAAAAGAAAGAATTCAGTCTAGGCCCAAAGAAAAGATAGTCCCTTCAAACGGAGGGAAAGCCTCTCGCCTCAAACCGCCATTATAATTCCATTAAGACCACAAATTATGATCCGATTAAAACGCCTAGTCCTAGGCCAGGAAACCGATTAGCGAACTAGGCGTCTAATCACTGGCATACCATTCTTATCTGATCTGAGGGTTTGGACCTAGACTGAATTGATGTTGCAAAGCTTCTAGTGAAACAAAGACAAGTGCCCCAAGCTCTGACCCAACAACCCAATATAGACCACAACCAACGCCAGCCATTGTTTCCTTCTTTCCCAATGAACCTTTACTCTGAGTGGGGAAAGTTTAACTAAGTCAAGTGGTGTTTGAAGGAAAGTTAATTATCTCTGCATGGTATGTGACAAAGTTTAACACTTAAGTCCTAATTCCTGACTATGAGGCTAGATAATAAGATATGATATATAATATATAATATTATATTCATTCACACAATTGTTGTTCAAGATTTAAGGTTAAACTAATCTAGAGAAAACTTAGGGAAAATAAGTGAGAAAATTGTCAAAAGGCTGAGGTGCAATTGCTAAATAAATATCACGAATTACAATTGAAGGTCATGATATTTTCTTAAGGAAAATATTAACAGGTATCAGGTATGCATGATTTACATCTCTAGTCCAAATCAAGAAGCTCTGGATAATATACACTCAACATATTGCATATATAATCAACAAAGTATATAATAATATTTTTGGGGGACCGTTTAATGAAGGGTAAGTCAGTGAACGTAATGCATTTCCATTAGATGCGCCAGTGATGTGAACAATTTTAATTTCACAGCCTTTGACTCGATATGACTGACCTCAATTTTGATTTGAAATGACACTCCTAATTTACGGTATATATGTCTCTGTTATGTATCTGTAAATAATTCAAAGAAAATCTAACAGGATTTAACATGTTTATCACCAATAGGACTACGAAATTAAAATTCAATCCACACAATGTCTTATCAATTAACATGAAATCTATGAGCTTTCATAATTGCTCTTGTCCCACATTTTAGTAAAGTAATCAAACCACAGGAAATTTAGACCCCCTACGCGTTGACTTTCTGTGCTAAAGTCTATTTACCTTCCAAGTGAGGTACTGACTACAAGCACGAGTCTTGGAGCATGGGTCTGTATCCTTAAACGGGAGAGGCAAACATGTTTCAATGAAAGGAATAGCAACGCGGTAATCCCGAGAAAAGGTCCTTTTTCTGTGGAACGGTCTGTGAGATTTGAAGAAGGGCCATAGTTCTGCAAGGCTTTTATGTAAAACAATACAACATTCAATCACACAAGTAACGTATAGATCTACATAAGCTATTTTTCGGACGAAATTCAAATTCAGCTACTTAGTCACGCTATAAACACTGCTACACATCTGTATAATTTCAGTGTTTATACTTCATGAACAGTCAATTTGTATTTATTTTTACTTATAACAACAAACTATGGCATGGTGTTTAACATTATGACAGTATATGATATATATTCCATTCCGACCGTTGACAGCACTTAACAAACAGTACGACTCCAACGGACAATATTAAGCAATTTAAACATGAACCAACAACTGATTTCTGTTTGTTAAAAAAGGGTTACTTAAATTATACCAATTCCGAATAAAAACACCAGTTTACTTCATGACAGAGGAATTGTCCAAAACGACCAGAATATAGCTAAGGGTTACTGAAATTATACCAATTCCAAATAAAAACACCAGTTTACTTCATGACAGAGGAATTGTCCAAAACGACCAGAATATAGCTGATGTAGAGGAAACTGCCAAGCGCAAGGAAGGACAAAAAACTCAGGGAATACTGTGCACCAAAATAACACAAAGAGGAAGGGCATTGATTTCCAACTGGGCATGAGAAGATAAAGGAAGGAGGAGTTTCCACACAGACTACACTACAACAGTAGCGCTTTATATATTGGTCATAACTTCACGGAGGTTGGATAAGTAAACCAGGACAATAACCGAGTATTAGTGCATTATGCTGGGTCCTACATGTTAAGCACGCTATGGAAAAAGACATTATCCTCAAATATGTTCACGATCTGCTTCTATGTCAGGTGCTATCCTATATAATATGTTTAATGTTCTCAAGATGTTTAATGGTCATTATAAAGATGCCGGTTTATGATTTTATTCTGCCTAAATCTAAATAAAATTTAACCTGAAATATATATGTTCGTTTTGATTATATATTTATGCCCGAACCAGCTGAGATATGGCCATCATCTAATACAAAGAATCATAATAAGAAAGATTCCTTTATGAATGGCCCCATACTATCTAAGGGGATATTATACCAAAGAGTTAAATTGTCACTAAATGGAATTACTATGGATCAGACATGATGTTACTTACATTAATTAATAAATATGCCCGTTTTCTCCACTAGTGAATACAATCATTTATTGTTGTTTAAATAGGTGATAGAAATGATAATTCTAACTCAGCTTTTGATTCTGGTTGTGTAAACTAGCTGTGTGTAATTTGAACACAACTAAATATAATAGATTCCGATCCATAAATATAACAAAAATAGGAATATTTGAATCGTGTTATGTGTATGCCGTGTCTCATATATTTCACACATATTATGCACCAGTTAAAGGTGTACCTGAATGTATACCTTTTACTTTATACGCCTTAAAATTTAAATCCTCATTTTAGGCTTAAACTAAGAAGCCTTTAAATGACATGGCTCGTTAGGGGCAGAATTGTACTTGAACAGACTGCACATTTATATAACAGTGAGGTCCTATGCAGTGCACGTTCATAAAATACAAAATACATACATCAATGACCATTCAGGATAACACATCCGGCCTATAACATGGAACAGTACTCTTTACCATTCAATATCATATCATTAGGTTATATAATATTATATTAGAAGGCACATCAAATTTCCATGTATAACTTGTATAACCTTTGAAATAAAAATCAATTATATATTATATATCATTATGTACTAACACTTTCAATTCTAACAGCTAATTATACTCAAATGTACAGATGAATATCTCTTCTAGGTTGTGTTGTGTGATGGTGAAATGATGGGTTGCAGTCACAATTAGGGCGGGGCCCATTGGTCAGAAGGTAACGAGGGGGCGTGGCAATAAGTGGCCGACACATGTCCACACCCAAGGACAATGTGTTGGTCTTGTTGTCCGCCATGTCTAGGCCTATAGTTTATGGCAGGGTAATTATGGAGCGGAGATTTCTCTCTGATGTCGAGGTGTGGAAGAAGGCATATTCCATTAGTTCCTCTTAATCAGTTCACATCCCCATAGAAAAACAGCTGGGCTCGCCTCCCTCGACCCAATTTGGGGGGAAGTTCCCCCTGTCTTAGATTTAATCCTCTCCTCTCTAAGCCAGGTCTTGATAGCACATATCAAGTAGGCGGCGTTTAATGGCACTTAAAATCATAAAATGATGCCTAAATGACCAAAGGATATATGGCCTTGCCTCCCCTTCCTTCTACCCCTTCCCACCTCCCTCTAAAGGAAAGGAGCGCTAAACTATACCACTGATGATACCCTTGACCCTCGCATTCACAAGGTTCACCAGTCGATCATGGAGTATTATACCCCCCGTTGCCTCTTTTCCCGGACTGGGACAGAGCATTCCTAATATTACCATGACACCTCTATTACCGTAACACCTCTATAGAAGCCACATCCCCATTAAATTAATGGGAGCGGCCCTTAATTTGTCGAAATTCATTTAGGGAAAACCTCTAATTGAAGTCGAAGGTGGATATTTAGATTTTCAGGCGTTTTTAATATCGGGTTTTCCAGTAATGCCATTAAAACTTCATGAAGGTGTCAGCAAAATGTGTGCAGGTGTGTTTTTTTTATTTTGTTGGCCCTCCAATCAACTGGCATCGGCCAAAAATTCCATTGGAAACCGCACGCCCGTTTTGGACCTTCTCTTCGGAATATTCTCCAAGTCAACCTCTAATAGAAGCCACGACTCCTAATATAAGAGACCTTTAACATAAGTCAACATCAACATTAGTACCAGAATATATGGTGGAATATTATCTAAATGCCTGCTTGGTGGAATCAATTGCCACAGACAGAAGTAATATACATGGGGACAGCTCGAGCTCAGATATAGACAACTGAAGGTGCAAATATTCGTATTAATAATTCAATTTAAATCGAAGGGAAATAATTATACAACAACTTCACAAAAATAGCATTGTAAGAAAGCTGGACCTGAGCCAGAAGTTTAGAGGACAACTACACGGATGTCACGAGAAAGTCATTTTATTTTTTTTGACAATTAAGAAGTAAAAGATGCATAATAGTTATTGCCGACCGGTAGGCTTACGTACCGTACCTCATGAAAGGCACGTAAAATAGATAGAATGGTAGGCCTATAATGTTGTAATAACATGTAATAAGCCTGTCTCTCAACACATACAATGTCAAAGAGTAGTACGTTATACCAAATTAACCTACATTGATCTGGATTGTATTTGAACATTTTTCAAGACATTAAACATATATCAAAAATAGTGCGGCTCTGGGAATATTTGGTTCTAAAATCTTAATTAGGCCTAGCAAAATCAAGACTTTCATATATAAAGGAGCGGAGGCATAGGCAAAAATCATGCATGGTCTGTTTATTCCCTGGTTACGGTACTACAAACACCAGAGCTACATTTCTGAATGAATGGGTGAGAGATGATCTTATACTGGGAAATTACAATCAATTCCCCCCCACGTTTGACAGGGATGGGCCAGTCTAGGGGGGCGGTGGCCCATGTGAGGTCCCACGCACTGAGGTACACATGTATACATTTGTGTGTGAGTATATCACCCTTGGGCAATAAGAAATCTCAAGAGCTTTACATTTAGAAGGGAGACAAGGAGCAGTAAGTCACTGGGTGACCCTCTGGCGTGGACACTTCTTGCAACACCAACCATGCAGTAAGCTAGTCAGCAACATTCCAAGGACAGTCAGTATAGGGACAAGTATCCCAGCTATGCCATTCATGTTCCCCATCCCCTCCCCCCCCCCCCCCCCCCGCCTATCATACACTCCCACACATTATGACCCTCTATACCTGCACTAACTGGGTCCTTCCTACACATGGGGCTTTTATTGGTTCAGGGTATTGAATATTATTATACACGATTTACACACCCACGGATTGGATCTGTAATTTAGTGTCAGGTAAAATGAAGGTAGACCTATGATCTATATGATCCATGCACATTTATAGGAACCCATAAGTACGGTAGCTATTTATTATAAGTCACACAAAATAATACAATACACAGGGTACCGTAGGGAATCGTACCCCTACTCCCTTGAACCCCGTTTCCCATTTTATATAAGACCCATTTCCCGAATCCCGTAGGCCCTTTAAAGCTGCATTCCCAGGATTTAAGATCGAGTGGTTCTTCTGGAATTACATTCATATTAGTTCCCAAACTCAATATTATCCATCTCTGTTTCAATGAAAAGTAAAATTAATGTCTAAATTCTGTGTTTTTACGATCGGGAACACACAGGGTTATGTATAATTGCCATCACCACAGTTCTGTAGATGCACTGAGTGGTCACATGTGGCGCCTCTGTGCCACATCAAGCCACATGTTTCTCTCTGTATGCCAACGAATTTTCCCTGTCAACGACTATTTGTATGGAACAAGGCTAAGGAGGTCACACTGTTGACTAAGGAGGTCATACTGGTGACCACCAGTATGGGAGGACGAGTATATCTTCTCAAATATTAAACTCCAACCTTAAGAAAGAAACCTTAACGATTGGGATAAGGTGGGGCAGTGTACTAGTTAGCTTAACAAGTGAAAACTGAGATTTGTATAGAAATTAGCTGGGAATGCAGCTTTAAATCCCGAATCCCGACCTAGAATAGGCCCCAATCCCGGTTCCCGAAAAGGTATTCCTACCCCGAATACTGCAGATCACCAAGTCAGAAACCTGAATCCTTATAGGTCAGTTGAATGAATCTAACGTAAAGAATTTAGATGTAGGCTATCACTAAGTCAGGTAAAAAAAAAATATAATAATATAAGTCAGATACTAGGTCAATAAATCCTCCCCGGTATCCTCCCCCTGGGAATAATTTTAACACAAATATAATATGAAAATTCTATTGTGAATTATGATATATATGCAATTCACTATTGGGAGTATTGCTAATTAATATCGTAACAAAGGTACAAAATGACTATTAACTATTACTAGTATTAGTATTACAAACTATGTGCGAGTAATGGGCAGTGAAATGGCAGACTAGTCAATACTGTAAATGTGGTTGTAGACATACGTGAATTTCTACAAGTACAAGGGAACATCCTCATGGCAGAGTGCCAAATCTTGGGGATGAAACCGTCAACACAGATCAATCTAAACATGGTCCGGTCCACGAGTAATGGGCCAACTAATGTCATTGTTATCATAGTACCGTATTTACCTATATACTGTACCGTATATAGTTATGTAGTACCATAGATCTACTACAAGTACAACAGGACCAAACGTTATGTTTAATGCTTCTGTTTACATGAACAACCTGGAAGTGGTAGCATTAGCATGGCACAAGGACAGTGCATTAACTCCCTCCTCAGCCAGGAGGTATTTTAAATCATCCTAACACTACAGTTAGTACATTTTGACTTACACCATACATTACAGAAGGATGGTATGCGAAGCTGTATAACATTTCTCAGCCGTCTGCCTCAGTCAGATGAAAAGATGATAATATGCACAGACTTCTCCCCACACCACCAACCAGACTCGGCACCCCTTCTAAGTACTACCTCCTCCCCTCGTAGACCCAGCCCTTGCCCCGAGAGAGGATGGAGACGGGAGAAAAAGAGAGAGAGGTACCTACCAGAAAAAGTAGAACTCACGAAGATGCGAACTAATCTTGGAGGTTTGCTGGGCAAAGCCTCCAACCTTCCTTCAAGGATAGGGAAGAAATCCTCGAGGTCCGAGACCTCGGATACTCCTATAGAAATCTGCCTATCCATTATTGTTGTGGTTTCTCCTGCTAACTGAACATTTTGCCCCTCCGGTCCCAGTGGCGGACAGTCTCAAACTGATATGTCTGACAGCTGCATGCTCGGTGGTGCTGCCAAACAGTTGCAACTACTGCTGCGCTCTGACAGCGGTGTCGCCATCTTTAGTCAGTCTTTGGTACTACTCACTGCTCGCGCTCAGTGGTTTGTTGTGATTTGTTGGCGGATAACATTTACAAGAAGGCGTTACACTTAGTCACCGAATTAGACCCACGTGGTCAGAGTATCATCAGACGCCTAATGCGCTAATGTATTGCTCGTCGAGTAGGCGTCCTAATGGGATTTTAATGACATTTTGCGGTTTGGAGCGACAGCTTTTCCCTCAGTTTGGAGGGACTCTCTCAAATGTGAGACAGGTTACCTTTTCTTTTCTAAATTCTAGTTGGGATCCCCAACCCACAGGTTCTATTAGCCAAAGTAATAAGGGGATGATGCCAGTGAGAGGGTGATAGGCCTATACCAAAGGAAGCACTTTGACTTGCAATGCAAGTGATCATGGACATGGTGATAGACTTGTTCTGAGCAAGTTTCTAAGAAATTGTCCTGATGATGAATTTGATAGATTAAATTATTGGAATTGTAAGGAACTAAATTGCTGCCTATTTCAGTGGAGAATGGCGTAAACTAAAATAATTACTTGGCCAATGCTATTGAATGAACAACCATTTAACTTTCAAATGACATTGATTTTTTTTTTCATACTGATCCAGCCTCAAACCAGATTTTAAAAGTAAAAAAGCGATTGTCTTTGATGCATTGCTTTATTCAATTCATGGAAGTATTTAAGTATACACATTCTCGATTACACTGATGTAATAAAAACTTAATATAACTTGGGGAAAGAACAAAACAATATTTTTATAAGAAAAATAATTATGTACATGTTTCCTTTTAAAATGTTTGAAAATATATAATTTCCTCCCGAAGAAATAGAAAAAAAACTTTTAAGGAATGTTAAGTAGGCGTTTGGCGACCAGGGAATAGATGCTATATGTGCCGCGGAAATGGTCCTGGAGTATGGGCGGGGATATAAGGCCTGCCTCAAGTGCGTTCCAGTGCTTGTAGTTGTCCACTAACTGAGCCCTGCGTCGCTCCCGTGTGTAGGAAACCGTCGCTTCTTCAACCTTAAATACAAGCAACAATACATCGTTTAATCCTTAATTATCTAGGGCGGGGGGGGGGGGGGGTGCTTTACTTAGTAATTAAAAATATATATTATAGATGCAACGAATGGTATTTTTCTTTCTACACTTTAGGTCCAAATCCTCAGATCAGATAAGAATTGTCAGCCTACTTCGCTAATTTGTCTCCTCGCCTAAGACTCGGCGTTTTAATGGGAATGTAATGACATTTTGCTGTCTTAATGGAATTATAAAGGCACTTTGCGGTTTGAGGCGAGAGGCTTTCCCTTCGTTTGAAGGCACTCTCCCATCTTTGGAGCTAGACTGTCTAGTTTTTTATATGAAAATCATGCGGGTTATTTTTGTATTATTTAAAGTGGCTAAGATAGTTAAAATGAGTAGTCATGGAATCGTGTGAAACTTTGTCAGTGTAATCATATATGATAGGTATAGCAATATCTGAAGTATTGAGTATCAGCATTGCGTTTTCATTCAATGATTAGTGAATATGTGTAATGAACCTAAACCCATGTCAAATCCATGAGGAAATGGCTTGGAGACCAGGAGGTACTGCCAGATTTAGCCCTGGGTGGCAGTAATGGAACTAATGCCCTTTGTACTCATCAGTGCCAACCTGGGGGTTACATAATTCCAGATGTCATCCCAACTGACAGTTTGAATATTGGATTGGAAAGCCCAGTGCTGCCACTCAGATTATCAGCAAAAAAAGTATAGAAATCAGCAAAAGAAAAGTATCATCAGACCCAAAATAAAGTATAAATAAAGTATAATCTTCAATCACTTACTGCTGTTTCAAAAGGATTTTTGCAAAGGCTTCTTAACTTACAACTCAAATAAAACCCAGCTGATAGGAGCTTTTCTTCTGCCCAGGCCTCCCAGTGACATTTCTTTTAAAAAAAAAAATTTTCTATATAAAAAGAAAAGTTTTCCCAATGGGTTTTGAGAGGGAAAAAAAGTTATTTTCATGCAAAACCTAACGATGTTAAAGCTACATATATAGAGGTCTAGTCATGCAGAGGTGCCTGTGACAGTGAGGATCGCACATCTTAGAATTGTGTAGGGAGCTTTGTGCCAAAGGCAAGAAACTTTGAGGAGGAGGGTCTAGGGGCATGCCCCTCAAATTTTTTTTAAAATTAGGAGTCAAATGTTGCATTCTGGAGGACATTTTGCCTCATAATTGACTTTCAGAAATGTCAGGATTTCTTTATGTAACCATTAACAGTATTGTTTGGGGAGCTTTGTGTCAAAGGCATCACTACTAGGGGGGGGGGGTCTGGAAAATTTTTACAAATTGGGAGTCAAATGGTGCATTCTGGCAGTAATATCACCTCACAATTGACTTTCAGAAATGTCAAGATTTCTTGAGCCACACAGTATATAAATCCTAGTATTGTGTGGGGAGCTTTGTGCCAAAGGCGTCACTACTGGGGGGTGGGGGTCTGGACAATTTTAACAAATTAGGAGTCAAATGGTGCATTCTGGCAGTAATATCAACTCATAATTGACTCAGAAATGTCAGAATTTCTTGAGCCACACAGTATATAAATCCTAGTATTGTGTACTAGGTGGGTCTGGAAAATTTTTAAAAATTAGGAATCAAATGGTGCATTCTGATGGTAATATTACCTCATAATTGACTTTCAGAAATGTCATGATTTCTTGAGCCACAGTACACTATAAATCCTAGTATTGTGTGGGGAGCTTTGTGCCAAAGATGTGAAGCACTTCTAGGGGTGTCAGGGGGCATGCACCCCTGGATTTTTTTTTAAAATTAGCAGTCAAATGGTGCTTTCTGGAGGTTCTTTTGATGAGTGATGAGTACCACCTGAACAACCTATACAAACCCAAATCTAAGAGACAACTCCAACAAACCAGTCATCTTAAACATGTGCTGGTCCTAAACTTACCTAAAATCATAATTTTATCATACAGACGAAATTGGGTAAATTGCCACTTTATGTAATATTCTGATAGTGGTAGGTGTTGCTGTTCTCAATTCTGATAAGATAGATCTTATTCTTTGCCTTTGAGAAATTGTTGTTACTACACCAACTGTTAATTAAACAAACTTTACAAAGTAATAATTTTTTAAATATGAAATATCAAATTGAAGTAGAATTGTAACCGTTTGTGTTAGCAAATGAAACTTATCATTCTTATGAAATTTTGACCAATAACATTTTACGGAGCCCTGTCTGCATAATGACTGTTCACATATGCTTCATCGTGCCACCGGCCCAGGAAAAAACACACAAATTTAATGATGACAGGGGCCCAGAAGCCTCTGGAGCTGGATGCAAGAAGCTATTGTGATCCAGAAACTCCAATCAGCCTACAAACCTACTAAAAAATTCTTAGAACATTTTTTCACAATGACGACTTTCTCTATAAGAGTGGAAAAAAAAGTATGAAAAGCATCAAACATGTATCATTTGTCAGAAATCAGTGGGAAAAAAAGTATAAAAAAGTATAGAGACCAAAATAAAGTATAAATAAAGTATTTTTCAGGGAAAAGGCAAAAATAAAGTATATACTTTAAATAAAGTATAAAGTGGCAGCACTGAAAGCCAAAACGATTTTGCTCTCTATTTTACCACATATCTGATATAATATGAATGTTAGAGTTTTGATATCCACAGGAGTTATTTAGGAGGGTAAGGTGAACCAAATACTAGAAAATGAAGTAGAAATTCCGTTACTCGATAATCTAGCCCTCAACAGTGAGAAGTGTCACTTTAACACCTATCTGTTTCTTATATCAATCGTAAACTTTAAGCATATATTTTAAAATTCTAATTAGATCATGTTTGTTTTTTTAGCTCGAGATTTTTCCACCCTGCCTTTTTCAAGAGAACTCGGTTTTTTACTTGTATGTAAATTAGGAATACCATTAGGTATCCAGTGTTTCAGGCATGTCACAATATAGACTGAAGTTCTCTGTTTTAGTGTATTGCCTTATAGTGTTGACCACCTTCTAAAAATCTTAATCTAAAATACGGCACGAGCAGCAGCTAGAATATCGATCCTTACATTGGTTCTGATAGCGGGTAAGTCCTCGGCAGTCAGAGCGGGAAAGGGCATTAACTTTTTGAGCGGTTGACACTTGAGGCTGACTTCGATGTGATCTGTGTGCTGACTGACCCAGCCGAAACCTCGCTTACCAATGGGCAGATGGTGCAGTTTGCTGACACCATTCCAGTTCTGAAAACATCGATTATGGAATAAGAATTTATATGTTATTTTATTTTTGAGGGTTTTTTTTGGTGTGTTTTATTTTTCATAAAAAAAAAAGTGTCAGAGTGACGTATTTCGGTTGAAATATAAAGTGATAAGACATACTATTTTTTTTTATTAATTAAATTGGTATGTCTTGATAAATATCTTTATTTTATAGTATTCTCCCTAATCACAGAAGGAAAAAGCTCATATTTCTAAGTATTAGTTGTACATATAAATTAATAATTCATTGTCGGATCTTACCAAGAATTGACAACCTAGTTTACCACTGCGGGTGTCATCATGATGTAAGTTCACGCCCCGCAGAGGACCGCCAGCAGTGTTCTGGAGATTTCCATCCGGTTCATTCTCCGCCTCTTGTTTGACGAAGAGCTTGATGCGTCCACGGTGGCCAGGCTTGGGCATGCGAGGGATGGAAGGTACATTGGTGCTGGAGGTGATGATGTGGAGAGGCATGGCATAGGGGCTGTTTTTCAGAAACTTATTATTGGTGCCCGTCACTGGGTGCAGAGTAGACAAGTGACAGGTAAGAGTATCATCGTAGATTAACATAATCATGATGGAATGATGTTTTTAAAAAAAAGAAAGAAAGAAAGAAAGAAAGAAAGAAAGAAAGAAAGAAAGAAGAAAGAAAGAAAGAAAGAAAGAAGAAAGAAAGAAAGAAAGAAAGAAAGAAAGAAAGAAAGAAAAAAAGAAAGAAAGAGAAAGAAAGAAAGATGTTTATTACCTCTTCCAAAATTAAGTAAGTTGTCTGTTACCTCTTCCAAAATTAAGTAAGTTCTTAATCAATTGATCAGATTTAGCAACTTTGTAAAAGCAGAAAAATAATAAAGGAAAAATAGGTGCAGCAAAATGTTTACTGTGTCTGGGGGTCATATGTAGTAGATACCCCATTTTCTATATACTGCTAATTTGCCTAGGAACAATAAACAACAGTGAATAAATCAGTAGGTGGGGATTGTGTTCTCAAAGCTACCTTCCCAAGTGACGCAATTGTTGATTTTACCCGTTTTTCTTGTAATTACCTTAAAATTAGTTACCAAAACTCACAATCAGGGGTCTGTCACATAATGGCAAGCTTGCTAAAGCTGTAAATTCAAGGATTTATTAGATTATCCTGCCGTCGATTTCAAACTTGTTTGGCCGTTTTGCTTTTCATGGTGACGGTAGGTGGCAGCACTGAGTGGACACTTTTGTATTTTGTGCAATAGAGCATATAGAGCCCCAACCACTACTCAGTGCTGCCATCTGCCGCCACATATGGTTAGGGTTTGATAAACGTTCACTGATGGCCCAGTAATGGATTTGAACCTCTGTTTAATGTCTTCAAAACATTATCAAATCAAATCAAACTTTAGGATAAGGTGAGGCAGGGTATTAGGTAGCTAAAGAAATAGGATAGAAGACAACTTTGAGATTTTTATCCCAGACTTCTGGGAGGGCAGCTTTAAAGACAATGTTTGTTGTGTTCAAAGAAACTAAATCATGTTTGTTAAAAAAATTAATCTTATTAATTTACAAAAGTCTACCCACCAACTCTGCTGGCTTTCAGATGTTCTAGATGCTCTTTAAGCTGTCGTTCTGTAAGACCAATGAGTCTTGCACCAGCAGCATAGTGGTTGACTACATGAGGGGTTTTGGTTTTCTTGTACTTGTGTGAGAAGTAGTCCACAATTTCATCCATGCTATGAAGAGCCGATTTCTATGAAATACAGATTTAGATGAGGTTAGAATATATGCTCCAAGGGGTTTCTGCCTGGGCTATGCGATATATGGAGGAAAAGTCTTCCATTTAGTATACGCTTGATTAGGTTGGTTTACCATATATTCACATCTGATCACCATCCAAATTTGTCCCCCATTTTTAAAAAACTTAAAAATTAACAAAACTTAGAACGTTAGGTTGCAAATATAATAGTACTGCTACTTCGGCATTATCACGGTTCTGAATCTCTCTCCCACTCCCTGCCCCCCCCCCCCCCCACACACACACACACACCTCCCCCCTCAATATCGCATAAGTAGAGGCATTTCAAAGAAACACTGAACATGATGATAGCTTGATCCGTATACCTTCATGAATTCCGTCAGTGCATCAAAAAGTAATGTTTCTTGTCCGGGCTTTTCTGTGGTTTCGCTTTTTTTCTCTGTGATGGCCTCAATGAAGCGCTCAGTGTTGGTCATCAAGCAGAGGAACTCCTCAAAGTCTATCTCACCATTTCCTAAAATTGTCAACGTGGGATAATGTTACATGAAATCAGCTATTCTTAGATATTAATAGAATACAGATGGCGAAACATCTACTTGATGTGAAAATATAAGCTAAATATGATATTTGTATATAAATGTATCCCATTTAACAGGGGTGGAGGGACTCAACTCGTTTTCTGGGGTTTAACATCTAATTCTAAATTTTTGCAGGTTGATTGTTCTTCCATTTATGAATATGAGTAGATATGTTTAACATCTAATTCTAAGAAACTAAGTCTAATTACATTTATAAAGTTATTTTGGCAGGTTGATTATTCTTCCATTTATACGAGTAGATATGTAAGCATAAATTAATTTACCAAGAAGATTGGGCAAATCACAAAATATTTATCTTTTTAAGCATAGATCACAAAATAACAAAATATTGCAATCCTTATCATATGGGGAAAATGGACTATTTACCATCTTCATCGATAACTTTTAACACTTCCTGGATTTCGTCTGATGTAAGTTTGATATCCACCGACTGGAGTGTTTCATTCAGTTCATTAGCATCAATAGTACCGCCACCGTTGCGATCAAACAGGTCAAAAACTTCCTTGAAAGCTGAAAAGGAAAATGGCGTGTATGCCAATCACTCACTGTATCAGCTTATTGGTATTTTGCATAATTTGATACATTATTTATGTACAGCTGTTATTTGTAAAATATATCGCTCCTGTGTATAAGTTCAAATTCCTAATTTGGTGTTTTTCCACAAGTCATGTAATTTTTAAAAGAAAATCATCGACTACGGACGGTACGAAATTTAGCTTCAGGAACAATTTGTTAAACAAGTACAGGTATACAATAATACATAAAACGTCGACTCCACCAACCACATATCTTCTACACCAACCCAAGGAGCTTGTTGTAGCATGATTACTTTTTTATGATTGTCAACTGAAACTGGAATGGATTCAGACAGAAAAAAGTAAATGACAATGATTCGTACTAAAAACTCCCACCTGATTGTCTCGATAAAATACAAATACGAATATAATCTACCTTTAATTTGCCTCTTCGTGAGCGATGAGCCACTAGCTGCATTTTTCGCGTGAATTCTGCAACAAATTTTAAGTTCTTATATCAAGTGAGGAAATTTATTTGCACAAATCGATTTTATCAAATTTTGTCTCCCCCCCCCCCCACCCGACCTTTCCCTTTAAAATTAACAAATTTAAGAGGTGACCACAATGTCAATGTCTACATTAT
Organism: Sthenelais limicola; assembly: GCA_942159475.1. Classification (NCBI taxonomy): domain Eukaryota; kingdom Metazoa; phylum Annelida; class Polychaeta; order Phyllodocida; family Sigalionidae; genus Sthenelais; species Sthenelais limicola. The sequence continues at coordinate 31,230,675 of OW804100.1, forward strand.
ATAATCATAAATGACGTTCCCAATCTTATGAATAAAATATCTTTGGTGAATTATTTGTCAATTCTTCGTATCAAAACATGAACCAAGGGCAAGGCATGTATTCACCTGTCTACCTCTGCCTCAGAATCGGTATAATCTGCAAATGATGACTTGGCCCGGTTGTCAGGTGTGACTAATTTCTCTGAGTCATTCTCCATCACGGAAAATGGTCTTGAATGAACAACTCTAGTTTTCTTGTCATTGCCATTGCCGCGAATTCTCCTCCCAAAATCAAGGGCATTCCGTCTTCCAATAGTTTTCCTGTAAACAGCAGCTCTTGCGCGCTCAGTGTCCATGACTTGTCTGTGATAGCGAGCTTTTGTAGCTGGTGTTGGAGGGCCCTGCATCTTCACCGGTAGTGGATGTTCGTATGAATGTTTCCGTGGTTTCTTTTCTTTGACTTTGTCAGATCCTTGGTTAACTCGCATCGATGCAGCTTTATATGTCTGAATTATCGCATTCTCGTCATGCATGGCAACAGACTTTGCATTTTTCGACATTTTGATGGACTTGACATTCTTTTTATCTCCTACCTTTGGGTCAAGAGGGGGCAACTTGTCAGTAATGCCAGTATCTCCTACCTCTTCTGCCTCATCCGGCCCAGAGAAACTTCTGATCTGCTTCAATCGTCCGGACATCACACGCTCCCCCCTAGCTGTCTCCGCCATTTGAGTATTAAAGAATAAAGCAAAACAAAAATAAATTAAATATTCCCCCAATCCCTCGATCTGAACCCCTACTTCCTACATGCTACATGTTCGTCACGTCTGCTTAGAAAAGGCGCGCCTCGTTCTGTTGGTTGCTAACACGAAGGTGAAGGTCGAACTCCTATGACGTCAGTTCGAGCGCAGATAACGAGGGCAAACATTCAATCGTTTATTTTTTTTTACTCAAATGATTGATTTGTGTTTTTTTTTTATGATTTTAAGTGCAAACACAGCACTAATTAACCTTATGATTAGTTCATGAACAAAAATAAATTCAGTCACGTGACTGTTTTGATCATGTGATCACAAACACGATCGTACAAATTCAACACCGACTTCCGGTTGATGGGTTGGGCAGCGAAGGACCACCACAACAGCACAGTGAAAATGACGAATATTTTGCAGTACTTAGCTTTTTACAGCTCAGTTTTGGGGTGTATTTTATTAGTTGTTGGAGAGGAGTTTCCCTATGAAGAAATTAACCATCGTGGTGTCGAATATACGTTGCCAGTTCTTGGATTCTCTGTCGGGGAACTGGAACCCTTCATTGATGAGGCCACAATACGCGCACATCACGGTGGTCATCACTTTGCGTACACTAACAAACTGAATGATGCCCTTAGCAGGTGGCGGAAAGAGGTAAGAGAGATCTCATGGAGTTTCACACATATAGGGCGGTATACACATGTGTACTTTCAGTTTAAAAACTGAGAGATGGAAACTGAAAGTGAAACTTGAAAGCTCGCTTCGAATCTGCATACATCTTGCATCTTGTAAGTTGTATAATAATCAATGAATAATTTCTAAGCACTTATTTCGATTACCGGTACGGCATGGGCCGGTTCACTGACTAGGCAGATTATCGTACGTGTCAGACTCCGGGAAAATGAAACCGAAACTGATTGATTTGCCGATCTAATCTAAAAGATACTAGTCCTAGCTGGTAGGATGCGGGCTTAACAATAACGGTAGTGACGAAAATATTATGGATTGTATCCAAATGATTTGAACGTTTTTAAATGAAATAAAATCAACTTGTAATACATTTTCTTCCAGACCAGGAAAGATACAAGTTTGTTGTTACCTCCCCGCTTGAACTACCAAACAAAACAGCATCAATAGTCAATTGCCTAATTCCCTACTTTGTTCTATATACATTTTATGATAAACATATATTTAGATTTTAGTAAGTGGGAAGGTAGGTCATATGTCTGAAAGGTTTCAGCTATGTAAAAACTTAGAGTAATATCAGGTAAAAACAAATATTTCATGCCATTTCATCATTTTCGGATACAAATGATTGCCAAAGGTTATTCCCGACCGGGGCCCTAACGTCCAAGGCCGGGACCCTAATGTCCAGGGAGCGTGACAGTATCATATATACCGTACAATGATAATGTAATGTGAATTTGTGATTTTTAGGCTCCGAACGATGCGTTGGCGAAAGGATCTATTCTAGAAATCCTTCAGAATCTCGACCTTGTACCTGACAAATATAAAACAGAAATAAGGAACAATGGAGGCGGGTAATTAGCTTTATTTTCCTATTTGTAACACTTTTTTCCCACTATCTTTTGAGGATAACATATCGCCCCGTGTTATTCTGGTCCATTCCTCTATGTCTACATGTAACTTCCAGACTTTAGAAACCTACACACATAAATATCACGGATATATCAGCATTAACTTACTTTACCTTTTCAGGTACTTAAACCATTGTTTTTATTGGGCTGGCATGTCTGGAAACTTGGACGGCTCAGAAAGACACCCCGCTGGTCAAATTGCTGAGGATATTAATCGAGATTTCGGAAGTTATAAGAAATTCAAAGATGCATTTGACAAGCTCGCTCGTTCACTATTTGGATCAGGTAATGTGCATGTATATACTATGATAATTGTTAATCAATCTCAATTTTTCTCTTCCCTTTATGAGAGTTTCGATACATGTCAAACCCATAAGAAATGGCTAAAATGTGGACATGATGAAACAGTGAAAGTGTTCAACAAGAAATTGAGTAAACACACTATTAGGTTATGAATGTATTGACGCATGGAACAAAATAATATCCTGATTTGTCTTGGGTTACCGTATTTACCTAATGCAAGGTAGCATATTATTGTATCGACAATCTCAATAGATTCATGGAATGAAGCAAAGAACTTAGATAATCATATATTATGCTCTTTGAATAAAGTTTGTTGCGCTGTTGATAACAACCTAAGGACACAGTAAAATGGCATAGCTATTTTAAAAATAAAATCCATTAAAAATCTTATTATCATTAGAAGTGTGAGAGTTGAGTGGGCTATGCTGTGCTATATAATTATTAAATAATTACCAAATACCCACTTTGATATTTATCTACTAATTATCATAACTTATAAAAAACAATTATCATTTTAATAATTGCATAGGTTACGTCTGGTTGGCTCGAGACAGCGATGGGAAATTGGTGCTCACTACTACCGCCAACCAGGATTCGCCAGTAACCCTGGGTATGCGACCAGTTCTAGTGTTAGATATCTGGGAGCATTCCTACTACATTCAGCATCAATATCGCCGCGGTAACTACATCAACCAATGGTGGCATGTCGTTGACTGGGACCGAGTAGATATGTTGGACGAATGGTGGGAGGAGCCATCCAACTTCCATCCAAACTTCGGTATCAAAAAAGAGGAACTTTAGTTTGAATGTACCACTCGCATTAATGAAGATGTGGGATTGCTTACTGTTGACATTTTGGGATTTCTTTGCTGAAATGATTTTGTACAATTACAAAATTGGGAGTTAAACAGTAAGCCCTGTTCCAGGATAGGAGCTTATTGTCCATCAAGTGTACTTACCTATGTGTCTGCGAATGAATTGACTCAAAGAGAAAGTTTCGGACAATATCTTACTACTGTATATAACCGCCTCATGTGGACCCCAGTCACCATTAGGTGAGCGTTTGAGCCTAGTTCTGAGTTTCCGGATCAGAAACGTGTTAGTGTACATGTGGCTATATGTCATGTAATGATATGATTGAATGTTAATTGTGACACAGAATGTTGTAACCGTCTTTGGTTAACCTTACTGGAATAGATGATCTTGTTTGGTTCAAGACCAAGCAGTATAGAAAATAGAGCGAACATACACCTGCAGCCCTTTGTATTGGTACCGTTCGTACATTCCTGATTGTATTTGTTTTAGCCATAGGCTTAAAAATTTGTGCTTACAGAAATCATCTGGTCTCATTTTTCATTGCTTGATCGTATATTGTGTATTCCCATGAATTCTGCGTCCCCCGATCAATATCAGTGCTAAAGAGGGTAGAGGCTTTGTGATATTTGCTCCTGATTCAACTATAGCTGATAGTTTTCCTGCCTTGACGATTAGCGAATTATAGGTCCATCATTTCAAATCTGAACGATCACAATGTATGCGTCTTATTTTGCTGGATATATTTTAAAGTCTTGAGATGTACTGATCACTCATAGTTTTCTTGAACGAAAACCTCTAAATTATTTACGTTGAAGTAGTCTCTACTAATCTATGCGAGAGAATTGTTTGCGAAATGTTTTCTATGTGGAATTTGGGCACCTATACAGCCAGCTGAACTATTTACCGGTATTTATAATACCATCAAAACTTAATGGTCGACTGCCATTACATAAATATTCGAGTCACATTAAGATCAAGTTTGCTGTCTGTTTTGACTAATAATTCCCGTCTTGTTGGATTCCACCAATAGTAAAAACAACACATTTGATTGTACCAGTTGTACTTTATTTTGTAATAAACGATTTGAAGACTTCATAGCGTGGTTATTTTTAATATTTTTTCGCAACAATCCTTCATGCTAAAAGCGAGCCATTTTTTTAAATTTCTATATTCTTGTCACCGATAGCTCATTACATATACAATACACCGTACCAAGCTTTTATGCAGGAGTAATCGTTACCAAGTCAAGAGAAAAATGTAGGTGGTTTTCCAGCTTATGGCCCGCAGGATATACGAAATGTATCTTGTTAACAAGGAGGCTCCGAGCGCCCCAAATCCTTCTTATGAGATTTCAGCTCCAAACATGAGTTGGACTTTCGGGTGGATCATTTTTTATTTTTACATTATTGATGCATATAATTTCAAATCCCAGGTTTTATTAATTAATGTTTTTGCTTTTTTTCAACAACGGTACTGATAAGAGTATTTCTTCTTTTTTTCGAGAAAGGCGGGTTCTGCAATTAACGCAAGTGAAAGCATCGGCCCTAAAATATGAATGGAGGCTAAGCGAAAGGGGTTCTGTCACATTTTCATCTCCTCCACCAATGCTTATATCATTTTAATGGATTTAGATCGAAGTCAACCTTAAGACTTGAAGGCACCCCTTTTGGTATACAATATACGTAGGTATAGCATGGTTACTGGTGTTTTGAAGAAAACAGAAATACGTAAATACATTCATCTCGTACACTTAAAATATCTTGAATTAAATTTAAAGACAGGACGTTTTTGAAAAATAGCTGATAGCTTTATTATCACGGACCTGATTATTTTCTAAGATAACCAATGAGAGAGCACCCCGGTCGTGATGTACTTTCCTTATCAGCTAATCGAGTCTCTACTTGTTTGAGCTGGTAAATGAAAAGACATAACACAAAACACAGATACACCGTAGTAACGTAAACCATTAAATAAACAGTGTCATACAATGGAAACTCTACCTAAACATCAAATAAATGCAGCAAAAACAATAACATACACATATTACTAAGCCATAAACAGTTACGAATAATTTAGCATTGAAATAATTAATGTGACCCAATTCTTAAGTGTTATCAGGGCTTGACAACGGTCCAATAAGTGAGCACAATGAAAGACGGCTTTTCGAAATATAAACTTCATATTTCTTATGTTATAACTATATATACTTACAGGCCATGCTTCACTCTAAAAGTGACCTACAATGAATGATCATGAGTCATTCATACTATACGAATAGGCTTTCCTTAAAGTAAAATAGTATTATGCTTTCCATTTGCATCAGTCATAAAAATCCATAATTAAGTGAAGCGAATGATAACTCATTATATAATAATGAAGAAATTGAATTATCACGGCTAGGAATAAATTTGGGAGAATGCGTAACCTAATATGTAGCTGCTACCCCAAATCCAAGAAAACATCTTATATCACTCATAGTTGCGATAATTCGTAAATAATTTTTCCAAATTGAGAATTTTGTCAAAATAGAAAGTTTAAAAGTGGGACCTAAAACTGGTCTCAATACATGAATATATTGCTTATTCTAAATCCATTTCAACAGGGAGGAATATATATATATACATCTTATATATGCCTCCGCGAATTGAACCTTGATAAAACCATCGCTGACTTTACAGTGATTTCTCATACATGACATGATTCAAAATATTTAAAACAAGCTGCAATGCTCATGGAAGCGCTACAAGGATCTACGTCTAATATTTAAAAAAAAAGATTTTGGCAGTTACTCGCAGCTTCCTAGTGGTTATCTTTTCTCTATTTCTGCTCATAGGCAGCACAATATAAAAAACACCTGTGCCTTTCCTCACAGGATAACATGTAACATACAGCGTTTCAACCAGTGATTATGACGTAACAAACTCTTTCTCCTATTTATTACATACATTATGGTAACAAGGATACATTCAATGGATTATATTTTCTTTAGAGTACAACAGTCATGCTTCAACTATCAAAAATACATCTTAGTGTGGATGAATTCCTTCAGAATATGAAGAATGAGCGCGGTGTGACTTATGTAATACAAAAGCCAATAGCATTTGTCCCTCCCCTTTCGCCGTGGTTATATAGCATGCAATTCTTTATACCCATCTAGTTTAGCCATAAATGTTTAGTTACGTCCAACCTAAACGTAAGGATGCTTAGTATCATTTTTGTCAGTAATAGTTACAGTTTTGGGGACGTAAAAAACACGAAAACATCATCTGTTCGCACTTTTATCCGGGTCCTCCACCCAAGTCCATGTATTTCCTCCACACAACACATCTTGGTCTTTTGCATTGTTTGCTACCATTCAGTAGTTATTCCCCAAATGTTTCATTCTCAGCAGGTGGTCCATTTTAATATACACTTATGTACTCAAGAAGAAGCATCAGCTGATTCGTATTGCAGAAACTCGCTGTACCACAATGAGTGAGAGAAGAGAGAGAAATATTCTCTCTCAAACAATTGTCACAGGTTATCCGATGACCTCCGGCAGTTTTGCTATCCCTGTTCCGATCCGGTGATATCCTTTGAAGAGGTTTGTTTTTATTATTTACATGATCACGACCGTCTTCCTGGCTGGGCCAACATGACCTTTGACACAAAGTTACAAATTGCTGATGCCGGTTGATCTGGATCTAGCTCAGCAAACAGATGACAGGCGTTATCAACATGGCTGCCTTGTTTTCTGGCAACGAATCCAAAGATCCTAAACAAAGAGAGAACAGAGAATGTTTTACCTATAAACATGTCTAATGGTAATGCACACCGCACAGTGTATACAATGTTTGTAATATTTTGGCAAAATAAATTATATAGAAATAGGGTCAAGAGAGATTTGGTTCCTTTAGTTTTCTTAAATACTCAATGAACCATGATACATACATGATAGTATCTATAGGAGGGGCTTTGAATTATAGGAGTTAAAGTAGGTATTTTATTTATTAAAATGGCGTACATTAAAATATGCTTGTCATCTAAATTAAGCAACCCTCACCTGCTGTTCATAGATGCATGCGTATCCTCATTGATGAAATTCCAGGTCTGACTGCCAGGGTCCATGCCACAATGTGTGACTGTGTTCAGTGCATAATGGCGACGGAAGAACAGCCTGTTTAGGAAAAAAGAAAACAGTAAGAAATTGATTATGATTAATTGTATATATATGTATGGAGAAGCTTTTTTCATGAGGCTGGGCAATCCGTTGCTCGTCAGCCCAAAGACCCCAGGCCAACAAATACCAGAGGTTCACGCGAAGTGAATCCATTAACATCTAATAAAAATCGAGAATTTATATACATCAGCTTCACATATCAGTCAACATGGAAGCCTTAGAATACATAATATGGTCAACTGCAGTCAAGGGCTTCAGGTCCATTAAATTTGAAGCATCAAAAGGAAGTCTTGCCTATGACATGTCGATCTTTTAACATTATTTTTGATATGCTATATTCAGATTTTCTGGTGACAGTAGGAAGTGATTTCCTTCGCCATTTTATTATTTGCATGACACATACAGTTAGTGCAGCTAGTAATGTCACATACTTCCTCCTGTTGTCCGTCAGGGTGATTCCTTGAGAAGAAACTTTGAAGTGTACCATGGTGGTTTTGGGTTGAGCATCAGGACGAAGTGTCTCCTTCACCGCCTTGGCTATTGCCTCAGGACCCGTCAGAGACTCTGTGTCTACACTGTTTACATATAGCACATTGCAGGCTGCAAGAAAATCATAGTAAGTCAATTACCTTTCGAACTTTTAAAGCTACCAACACTATTTTCAACAACCATCCTAGAGTCATAGATCAAAATAATCTTTTAACAATCCTTTTAAATCTGAAAACAATATCTACAAACAATTAATTTAGTAATAAATTTAAAATTTAGAGTGACGGAATAACCAATTCCTAATGTATTGCCAGACTGAGGAATTACAAGACTTAGTAAACACCAAAGGAACTTTGACTAAATCAAATTGATATATAAAAGCTGCCATGCCTGGCGGTTATTGGGTTATTATGATAAACTTATATAGTATTATTTCTTGAAAGTAAATTAACTTACCAGCTCCCTGAGCCCAAAGCGTGGCGGTGGAGCTTGGCGCGTCGGCCTTCTTTTCCATATCTCCATCAGGCACATCTATTTTGAAGAACATAGAAAATAAAAATCTAACGTTGAGGACATATATCAGGAAGTAACTGTGTATTGCTTATCATCATGCACAGTCTCGGGAGACGGTAGAGTTAAGTTCATGACAATCCTTGACGCAGTGTGTGTGGCATGATTTGGAATCACAAAACAAAAACAAAAACACAAAATCCGTGCACAACTCTGAAACATCATCATTATGACTCAAAAGGAGGAGTTTCGTCATCTGTGGATAGAAGTAGATACACAGGAGACATCAATCAAAAGGTGTCCATAAAAATCGAGCTACGTGAAGGACTATGGTTGGTTAATAAGTTACACAGGGGTTATATATACTTAAGGTAGCCTAGGTGTTAACGATGTATGGGGATGCCTACCTACATGACGATCGAAGCTGCATGCCTTATAAATGATGTTACCTAACCGACAGTAATCGCTGACAATTGATTATAAAAGCGATGGAATCTAGGATTGGGTTAGAAGAGCAATACTGACAATAATTGTAAATTGAACCACGATAGATAGCAGAGTCTGTTATGATTCTATCTTAACATGGCATCAATTTACATTGAGATCCATGGGGATAAGGATATATATCGGTAGCTTGATAGTGTGTTGCAGGATTCATGTCTGTGTTATCGCTGGGAACTTAGTTGGCATGGTAAGCCAGTTAGATTAGACTTATTTTGCAGAGCGACAGTAAAGCATGACTTCCTTTATGGGCAAAAACATTTCAGTGCATCGAATTTCCGAAATGGGGAATCGAACAAACGTTATTGAGCATAGGGTTTTCCAGTTATTCTTATTCCATGTAGGTTAGAAACCAGCAGACTTTCGTGCATGCTAATCAAACGTTTCAAGGTGATCTTATGTGGGATCTCTTAAGAACTTGAACCAAAAACATCTTGAACCAAAACAGTCATATTATGTATGAAGAGAAATAAAATACTTTAACATGTGATTGTTGTGATCTAAATAATTTACTTTTAATGATTCTGATGGATACATTTAAATAAAAAATAAGTGATTAAAAAAAATATATTATCATTTTTGGACTGATATTTCTTCAATAAATCAAACACCATAATCTCATCATTTTCCAACAGCCGAATCCCTTTAACACTGCATAAACATTTCCCAGTGCATATGGGCCTCTCTCATGTCTTACTTTCTCTATGATAAGGTCATCCTCATTGTAACACTCGTTCATGTCTGTGATGTCTTTTCCAACCATTTTATATAGCCTTGAAAATACTTAATCAATCAATTGAAGCTACCACTTCTCCTTATGGCGGACATATACGTTCATAACAGGAGAAGTGGTTCTCCAACCAAAGGCCGTATACATCTACTGACAAAGTGACTGCTGCGATGTTATAATAGATGAGAGTTGGAGTGAGATGATTAGGAGTGAAGCTGCATGATACTTGATATAAATTTTCTGGGCCTGAATGTGACGTGAGGAGGACTTACGATGCACTTGTTGGTAGTGGTACTGTGGGTGGTACACAGGTGAAGATGGTGTTGGTGGACTCTCTGACATCGGGTGCAGAAAGTACTCTGTGCAAAAGGACGATGAACAACAGAACAAATACTCAATAAATGAAGCGGGAAGTAGTAGCCTTTGCCCCTCTGTCTCAGCATTTTAGATACAGGGTGATGTGTGTACGTATAACCTAACTCCAGCCCAAAGTCCCAGGAAGTTGTATCAGAGAAAAAATACGCATGGATGCTTCTTGTAACACCGAATCCGATATTGTCAAAACCGGCGATAAATTCATAGAAATTCTTCTGAGTAATAATATGATAACGGATTTAGACAATTCTGTGGTATTAAATACACATGAATAGCATTATTAATGACGTATTCATGAGCATAGTTATTAGAATGACACTGTGAAATAAATGCAAACTAAGCTTTTTATATTTTGCCCAACTCTGATTAGGTGTTAAAGCGGCAACAGCTGGTTTAAACCAAAGATCCATAACTTTATTCCATTAAGAAAATATATATTGCACTGTTTTCCTGATGCTTCAAATTAATAAAAAAACATTTTGATTACATGTTCATATTGACTTCATATACATGTATCAAAATGCATGTGCTATAAATTAAATAAGCTGGGGGAAAACGGAGGGGTGGATGAAGAAATGCTGAATGTCCTGACAAAAGGATAAATACATATACCACAAATATATTAGCCATGGGATATCTATGGAGAGAGCCAACCTAATTTAGCAATAACCTGGTCATAAAGAATGTGAATTATAATAGGAAATGACTACTGTGTTAGGTGACAGTTTAATCATATGAGAAATCGCTACTTCTCTAGCTAAGAATAATGTTAAAGGATCAACTAGATGATACTCTATTCTGATTTTGGAAGGTTCAAAATCATTTGGATAGAATGTTTTATTGTGTCTAAACTGTACATTATGATAAACAAAATTAAGGTTAATATTTTGTACGGCTACATTGACTGGACAGAATATGACATACCTCCGAACATAACAAATTTTAATCTTTATCATTTAGGAAATCGAACAGGTAATATAATTTAACCATTTGCCATCGAACATTCAAATATGTGATACCATGTGACAAACCGGGTAATTTCTTCTCGATTCTTAAATTAAGTTTAAATGATAGAAAAGGTAACATCTTAAATATGATGTGTCCATAGTATATACAAGAAGAAAAATAAATAAAGGTGGGTGGGTTCCCGTTATCCAGAAGTGAATGTGTATGAACGACTTACCGGTCGATTGAGGCAACAGAAGTTTGCATGGCAGTGCTAGGGGAGTGATTGAGTGCTGGTACACGAGGGCAGCCAGACTTCCGAAGACTGGCTCGTTGGAGCAACCCTTCAGCTTGACGCCCTTAGGTGTTGGTTCAATGAGGAAGTGTCTCACAAGCTCTGCCTGCGGATCGCCAGCCTTGGTGGGAACATTGGGAGGCACCTGGGCCACCTTGAGGGCCAGACCAAAGGCACCGGGGAAGGAATTGCTGTCTCGCACCACAAAGGTTCCAGCTGGTTTGTCCCTCAACATGCTGATAGCTGGTTGTGAGAGGGAGAAGGTGCGAGAGTAGGTTAATTAATTAATCAAATTATGACAAGATTTGTTTTTAGTTAAGTGTTAATTAATCGTACTGCAGGGTTCAAAAACCTCCACGAAGAAGTCTGGAAATCTCGTGTCCTAAATTTCAGGATATTTGTAACCATATATATATGAAAATAATATGTTTTACAGATGATATACAGTTATATATTTCCTGAGACAATTTGTTCCGATTCCAGACTGGCCCCATCCAATTTGCATAACACAAGGAATAATACAGATATTATAATCTTAAGCCTTCACGAAAGATGAAAAATAGCACATTGAATAAGGAACAGCCTAAATCTATTATAGAGTGGACCTCACATTCCGGAGCACAAGTGGTAATTCCATATTCATAAGGAAATATTAATATTTTATGTTTTTGAAAAATCGAAACAATTTGACATGGGCGGTGAAATAACTGGAGGTGTGTGAACTCGTTCCCTGACTTTATTATAGGGTAGCACAAATTCAATTAATATCGTATTTACAAACAAATTATCTGGGCTAAATTTAGATGGAACTAAATTCCAGGGTGGGGTGGGAGTCTCATTAGAGGAATTCAAATCAGTAAGCCTTTGCGTTGGTCAGGAAAGTACATCGCAAAGAATATCGAAATTGAAAATTAACCATTGGTTGACAATTTAATATAGGGTTTGTAAAGATTATTGTAAACAAACACTATTGATCAACATATTGACACCCCCACCCAACGCAAAGGCGGGCTTGCTAATAATATTTTTCAGAGGGTATGTTAATTAATCATTCGTATCAGTTTTAGTGAAGGGAGTGTATATATGGCGATGATTACATTGATTATGTTTCTACTGAGAGACAAGGTAGGGTTCGGAATCTGGGGTTCCCCCCTCTTCCCTCTTATCAGGCATGTGTGGTCTTGTGCAGGGACCACAGAACCTAATGCACCCACGGCTTTTGGAAGTTGAGGACCACTCTGTGAGACAAGTTCATGTAACAAAAAAGTCTTTGTAAGCCATGTTTCTAAATGGAACTCTCATTTTCAACATTGTAACTAAAAAAAACAAGACAAACAATATAATATTACCTGGCTAGAGATTGTGGGATAAGCTATTCTATCAATTGCAAATGGGATAACGTGAGGTAAAGCATAATTATGTAAAAGATCGAAGTCGAGGTTCTATATTTTTCTACGCCATTCATTCCAGCGTTGGGTAACTAAGGAGACAGTAGGTAACTAAGGACTAAGTAACTACACATATCCTATACAATAATTCTATTTTCACCACATCTTTAGTGAGAACAAAGTCTATAATTTATTTTAAATTGACAAATATATTTTACAACACCAATTGGGCTAATTTAGCCATCTGTTGAGTGATAAGGTTTACAGGGTTAAAACATACCATCCTCTCTTGATATATGTGGCTTGTACCAGAACTTCGATGTATCCCTAACGAAGCGGGGAGTGGTACCGCCTGCCTCAAAGCCATCTGCAAAATCAAGAAAATGAAAGGTTTAAAATAAATTGACAAACACATTTAGGTTTAGAATGTATTGATAGAATGATTAATTTAACATGATCCATTAATATTAGGGTGTTATAACAGTCGGCACATCAATTTCACTCCATTGGCAAATTCTAACATCAATAATGGTTCCCTCTTAGAAAGGGGCGTACATGTAAATAATATTGCCTTCCAAATACATTCTGGCTAGTAGTAGTTTAGACATTCTTGAGAAATCCCACGAAGTCTATTTATTCCTGGTATTGTCTATGTATACATGAATGTACCTGGAATATTACTCCCAGTCAAGTGGGCAGACCTACTTATTTCACAAAAGATACAAGATTGATAAACTCATATTATATATCCTATATCAAAATTGATTTGGAATTTCCTTACATATTTCCAAAATAGAATTTATTTGGGTTTCTTTTATTGAACAAAGTCCAGACCAATTCGACCACCATTGTCACGTACAATGGGTACTTTGAACACGAGTTTTGTCACACCTCACTTTTAAGGTCACGCATTTAGTTAGCATTATTTCCTCACGACCCACCAGGTGCCAGCACCTTAGATCTGTGGCTGACGGTAAATCATCTTCACCGCAAGCCCTACACAACAACAACAATGGTGGCCTTGTCATTCTCCACCAGCTGATGACAGATGGTGGCCTGGAAATGTCTATCATTGTAGCATGGGGGCGCTGCCATGTACCAGCCCCCAGGCAGATTCTTCAGGTTCCTAAGTATGGGCATAACCCACAGGATTGTAGGACAATGAGACAGGAGGAACACATGGGGTGGGTCCCTAATGTAGATTTTATATTATCAGGGAGGTATAGCAACGACTCATTGACTGAACCGAAATATCCGCAACTGGGACTTAATTTAGCTACTGTATGCCAGGTGACATTTGTTGTCAGCATATTATTCGTTGCTACTCCCTTGTATATACCTCCCTGATATTATCAGCTGCTATAAGATTACTTTTGACGAAAATCAGAAAATAAAAAAAAACCCATAGAACTCCCAATCACACAAATTTACAAGTGAGAAAATATTAATGAAATGATATAGAGGTAAGTGTACATTGGGACCAAGTACTGTCAAGAGGTTCTTATATCTTGTCCACCTCTTACCCCTTCGTACTGCAGATTAACGTTACCCATACACCACGTTCTACTTAGCATAATGCAAAAGTAAGTTAAAGTATCTCAGATTAAAAAAATCCCAAGGTGTGGATGAATGTAGCAGTAATACCTGATTTCTTTCCTTTATGTCGGGACAATACTATCAAGCACTTTAATCTATGACTTATTTAACAAAATCAAATAGAGTAAGTATTATGTGATATTGATTTTTCTCAAAGTATATATATAATACACCGAAATCCAATAAATATCATTTCGTTGTCACAAATGGACAGCAAATATTACCATTATTATAGATTCTTGATTGGACTGACTCATACGTATCTCATTATTTTTTATCATATGGGATATTATACTGGTATCCAGGACACAATTGAGTGAACAGGGTTTGGGATGTCAAGCTTGACGCTATACTTTCTGTTGCCCAATATAACGGGAAACGTCTTGTGGTGAAGCATAATGTGACTATTGTAATCCCTCGTGGAAGGGGTCAAATAGCAGGCGTTAGAAGTGATGTCGACAAGAGAGAAGAAAAATATAGCTTGTCATGAAAGTGAACATTATGACAACATAAACATGAAAAGCCCCCCACTGAGTCGGAAGCTGTTTTATCATGTCTTTATTCCACAATGTGCAGACCTTTGTTTTCTGTCCTGACTATGAGACAATAAGAAAGGATCCGGGAAAGAAAGTCAAACTCAGCCTGTTAAAGTATTTACAACGAGTCATACATCTTAGTTCTTTGATATAAGTAGTATATAAACTCAATGTTATGGTCTCATTAAGAATGATATAATATGCATGAATATACAAATAAACGGATGAACCCAAGATCTGTTCAAGATGAGCTGCATACCAGTTGGCCACTCCACACTATCGTGAAATGAGAAAAAAATCAATGACAATAAATGGCAAATGTTTTCTTTTGAACAAAAAAAATACTTCCAGCGAGAGATGAGATATACCTACTCTGTTTACTCGGTGTGAGCGGCGTGGTCGGTGTTACTGGTGGTGTTCGACCATTCAATGGCTTATGTGCCCACAGATCTAGTCTTTCTGCCTCCTCAAGGCATTGTTTTAAATAGAGTTCCAACTCTTCCATCATTTTGACTAGTTTTAGCAGATAGCCTTGTTCACAGGGCACGTTATTTCTTTCATAAAATATTTATCAAATCCCTGGTCAGTGTTTATAACTTCAAGTTTTGGAATGACTCAGATGTCGACAAAAAGCCACCAGCAAAACTATACATCATGATGAAACTGGTCTTTAACCGAAGTCAAGAATGTAAATGATGCAAAGGGTCCGGGTCTATCAACTTGTAGTACATCAGCAGTAGTAGTTTCAATCCACTGTACAAGTAACAAATTAAAACTAATCCAGTGAGTATGAGCTGGAACGATCCTCAACGTTATAAGATACCACACTATGGATCCATCCTGTTATCGATCATATAAAGTGACCCCCAATATTGAGGAGGTTCACGATCCTTAGGGAAACCCAAGAGGCAAACTGAATGATTTCTATGCAATAATGTCACAGAGAAAATTATTCCAAGACTTGGAGTAACGATAAGTCGTGATAGCACAAGTCATCTTCGTGTTCTACGGTGAGCGACAGCCAGAGAGCACTCGATCCGGAGGTGACAATAATCTCCTTGGAATTTCAGGCGTTCAATATCGGACGATGATGCGTGAGAAATGGTGAGAATGGTAGTAAAAGTGCTCGCCGCCACGAGACAGGGGGTGCCATACTTGTCCCAAACACCCTTTTATAACAGATGTTTCCTTCAGCCCCGCTCCATATCAGCTCTTATCACTTTAGTACGATCCTCCAATCAGGCCTGCTGATAGCGAAGAAAATCACTGGTCAATCTCCGATTCCTTACTACTTGTATTGCATGAGAACATTTAAATCACACTGCTTTTCTCGTCCCTCCCTCCTCCTACCACTACTGAGTGTGTGTAGACGGAATGGAGAGTGCCCAGTGCTACTAAAACATATTATACATGTCCTCCCTCGGTACAACTAGTGTATAACCCAGAGCTATAGAATGGGGGGAAGATAGAGAGAGAGAGAAAGGGGAGGCGATGGGATGCGAAGTAAACTGCGCAGAGATGAACAAAAACTAGCTAGAGGAAAGAAAATAAGAGCCGGCACGTATAAACTGGAATGTTTTCTCTCTCTCCCTCTCTCTCTATCTATTCCTCCCTCCAATCCTCTAGAGCTCCTCAACTATGATAGTAAAGAGTCCCAGGAGGGACAAAACATAAGTGCTTCTCTTTTCCTCTGTCAGCATCACTGTCATAAGATATATCTGCACTGGGGCTGGTGGTTAGTGGAAATATCTATTACATGTACAGTGATCCATTTCTGTACGGATGCACGTCTACACAATTAATGATCGGCCACCCCAAAAGCAATAACTTAATTCGGCAATTTATTGAAAAGTTTTCGTCAGTTTAAAAATGAAAAAAAAACTTGTAAACTTTTTTTTTAAATAAAAAAGGCTATTCAGCAACCAAAGTTTCAATATATTCTAATCGTTCTACTACTGACCTACCTGTACTTAATATACTATTTAGTTAAAAACTTATGACAGTAAATAACCGCGGTAAAGGAACAACTGGAATGTTCTGACCGATAAGATGAATGCCTGCTGTATTATAGAATCATTTACCACTTGTCAAGCCAATCCGCAGGGTGTATCCTTCAGTCCCAGTTCACTGTACTTAAATTGAAACCAAGTGAAGTGGCTAGCTTAGAAAACAAGTAGATATATCCCTGTCTGTGTGTATAGAGGGAATATATTCCATGTTGTGCACTGGAGAGGCTGATACAGGTCTACAATCTCTAACGTTTACACGAGGAGAAGGCATTGCTCAGGAGGAGCGCGAGGAGGTGGTGGTGGTGATGCATGTCTCAACAGTCAGCATGGTTCTGCTGCTGCAGGGGGGCAGAGAGAGAGAAATAAGTGGAGAGAGAGAGAGGTAGGGGGGGGGGGTACTGCCCCTCCCCCTTTACTCTCAATCAGCCCCCCCCCCCCTCTGTGCACTTGCTGGTGAACCTCCAATGATTGGAAGGTTGTGCAAGAAGTGCAGGACCGGTGCAGGAGCAGTTCAATTGGAAATATCTTTAGCAAAAGGAAGATTCTAGTTGGTATGAAAACCAATATTTCGTTCTACACAAAGTACTTACAGGCATAATACTAAATATGGATAATGAAATATATTCCATTCCTATATATGCCGTACTGTCTTCCATGCCAAGGTGATACAAGTACCTACATCAGTGTATTTTCAATAAAAAAAAAGGAGTTTAGAATATAAATTAACGTATCATATAATTATGGTATTGATGTTCTACAATGGAAATAATGCAGCCCTCAGCGATGCATTGTACAAGGAAAAGTAAGGAAATGAAACACCGCCCTCATAATTGGTCTGATTCAAGACTGGATGGGGAGTAATCCGATGCGCACCAGGTACAAGCAAGCCGACATAAATCAAGAGAGATTCCCCACTGAGTCTGTGTATATACACTAATTCAAATTCAAATGCAGGCCTTTTATGTGTATCTAAATAATGATCATTATCCTATTAGCTTGTAGGTGCTGGAGAATCCCAATAGAATAACACCAGTGGAGAGCGCACTTTGCATAGCTTCAATTTTGTTGCCAGCTGAATAAAACCGTACATTTTGAAATAAACAACCCTGGATTTATGGAGGCAGGTATTTCCCTTCCTAATTCTGTTATCCTAAAAGTACGATAAAGTCGTCCTTGTTTCTCTGTGTAACTACAGTAACATACTCGAGGTTTTGATGTTAAATAACACTCGTAAAGTGAAAACATAGGAAAGCAGGGCGGTGGCAATCAGACATTAAGACGACACGATCTCCTCCTATGCAGTCAAGTGAATTATTTTTGTAAGAGGCAAAGTATTTTTGTTTAAAACATATAGTCGTGAGAGTACGCAAGTACTTTTGCAAAGCGAAAAAAGGTGGGACCAGTTTGAATAGCACCCGAGAAACATCTGATATATTTATGCACACAAAGATAAGCAAAATAAAACCCAACACACATCGAGTGGCTCCAAACTAAATGCTGATGGAAAGAAAAACATCAATCAACAAAGCAACAAAAGAGTGGAGTTAGAAAGAGAAAGAGGAGAGAGAGAACAGAGAGAGACGGGGGGAGGTAAGAGAGGTAGAGGCAAATATTGCTACATTACCACTAAGAGGAGTGTATACAGACCCACGCACCTTGTGGTGATGTTTATTTACCTGGGACTACTGTCGTGAACCAATTATTCTCTCAACTTTATTCTAGCGGAGCTAGAGACCTCGAAATGTCCATGTTAGATGATATAACACTTACAATAACATTTATACAGGTTAAGGGGATTATATAAATTCTAGGTGGCGAGATTCATTCATACTTTCAGCAAGTCTGCAAAACTTTTATAGACTTCTTTTCTCTAAACACAACAAAAACAGCTGCATGTAATTTATTATAGAAAACCCTCACATCTTCGACTGTCACCAAGTCAAGAGGAGATTTGCCAGTAGGCAAAAAATGCACAATGTCATGATCTTGTGACAGAGGTCCAAATACAGGATACAAATATATCATTCTCCCAACGTTGAATACTGTAGTATGTCCACACATGCGTCTTCTTTATGATACCTTCCAAAAGCGAGACAGCACATTACAAAGGAGTCAAGCCATCCAATAAACGCGTGAAGTCATGACGGAGCTTGCGAATAAATATCATCAATGGCTGGGACAAATATAATAATGCCCGTAGGCATGAATTGCACATATTTCCCCTAGGGGAACAATGGAAAACAGTTGCAACTGTTCCTGAGGCACTATACCTTGCATAATGTTATATCCCTAAAACTAACTCAGCGGTCCATTGCTTTTGATGCCAAGTATGATGATATCTTGAAGGTGTGATAGCCATGATAATATTGAAGTTCAATGAACAATGGACCTTGTTCCTAGTTCCCACGGTTATACCCCTGAAGCCTTAGAGGACACTATTATATATTTGGAACGATAAAATTGCCATACATCAATATTATATGGTCGTAGAAATGGATATAGGGGTTATGCCTGACTAGTGACTCTTAGATTTGTCTTGAACAGTATAGGAACTGATGAGAACATAAATGACTATTTAAACACCAGGTAAAACGATTTAGAAAAAGGTATTTCAATACTTTTTATACCCAACTATTACTCTTCCCTAGAGCCTTGGATCTATCCTATTTGCCCTTTACTAATAAGAGGCTGGATAGAGAACACTCACTTATAGGAGAAACTCTCATCCTTTCCTGAGATAGCATTTATAGAGGTAAGAACTTGGGGTAAACCTAGCATGAAGGAAAACTTAGAGCATTGCTGATGGGTCGTGTTATCTGGTAATGGCTGTAATAACCCGCCTATGTGGCAGGTGAGGGGCAGCCAAGTAGCAGTAACCACTGCAGTGTTCAGTCACCGTAGGGCAAGCTGGCACATCCCTGCCTATGGATGGGGGTGGCAAGAAATGATGGGAAACTTTTAAAAACGTTAGAATTGCAATTTGGAGGCTAGGTTTTTTCCCCTCTTTCTCCATAAGCGTTATTTTAGGCATGAAATTGTTATTACCACTTTCAATTACATCGAGTAGATGGATATGGGTCGGATTCAAATGATTGCGCTGTTTTTCCTGAGGGCTGTTTGAATTTTATTACCGAAGAACAACTTGGTAAAACGGCTATCATTGAAATTACAACAATTTTGTCCTCAAATGACCAATGTTAGCCCTTAACCTACTCGAAATGGGCACCTATTAACTGTCGTGGTTCTCTATAGTATGCTTGCTAGTGCCACAGCACAGTACTTATAGAGATTAACTTCTTAGTTCCAGAACTTGTATTCAACAAAAAAACGAAGTGGACCAAGCACAGACCTATAGAATCTGTGTTATAGACCAGACTCTTTGGTAAAGTAATTCAATAAATCAGTCGAGATGTGGGCGTGTAGGAACTTCTGTAATACTTGATACTTAGTGACAGAGTACATGTGTTGGACAAGAGGGTGGGCTTGGCAAGGGTAATGAGGTGGAGGTAGAGTAAAGGTAAGTTTCTGGGTAGGGTTACTTTACTCTCCTTTGCTTCAGAACTAAGTGATCTCTAAGCTTCAAGAAGATGATTGTAAAGTATTTATCTAAATATTCCGTCACATCAGAGCATATGGTTTGTTTTTGGACTGATGGTTATTTCATTCTAAGCTGATCGACGTTTCCTTTTTTTATATTTATTAATTTATAATCAATTATTTAGTCATCCATGTTTAGACATGTATTTTACAATATCAGTTTGTCTGAACGTAGTTCCTTAAATCTTTAGTTTAATTTCAAATATATTAACACAGAAATAGAATTGTCAGCGGCTGGTTATCTAAAAGGTAAGTTTACCTGTAGGCTAACCTATGCATTAGGTCACTCACAAATACTGCCCACCTCTCACTGTAACATATGGAATAGCCAGGGGGCACTATATGGTGGGGGCACATGTGGTTGGGACAGGGACTGAGTGCATCATATGGATCCCTACCAGGGAAGGAATGGGTGAAAATGGGGTGAAATGACCCCGCAGTAGGCCATACATCACAGTGCTATCTGATTACATGGACATGGGTGGCGGCTCTGATTCTCGTCCTAAGTGTACCTCTGGCTAATTCCTGGCAAGGTGGAATCCTAATCTAATACGCTGCACGGTGAGAAGCATGAGTTGAATATGTTCACATATCAGCAACGTAACATGGGTCTAAGTAGGAAGGAATGCAAGACAAGATGATGTTCAATGGAGACATCATATTGCCCAAGAAGAAGGAGTCTCCAAGCTTAAGGGTCTGTTTTAGAAATAACTCATATTGGCTTGCAATGACTTACAATATCTTACAGGACATAACATAATAATGGACAAGAGATGACATGTATAATTCAGGAGGCATTCAGAAGAATTGTTTGGTAAGAAATATAAAAACGTCATGTCTCGTAAAAATGTCAAATCATTAATTTTCCACTGACAAACGTCCATAAAAACATCCATCCAGTTGGTTTATTTTAAACCAACCTAAAACATGTCATCAAGACATGCAGAAACCTATCCACCAACGGCTTGCGCGTCTCTTAAAGCTACATTCCCAGCTAATTTCTATACAAATCTCAAATTTCACTTATTTAGAGCAGACATATCCTATTCCACATTTCCCCAAGAGTTGGGTCTCTGTCTTAATGTTGAAGATCAATATTTGAGTCTAAATAATCAAATAAATGCACTGGTGGACACGGGTATACACCCATGTCACTGAATGATTCCAAAGAGACCTGTGTAGATGGCAGTCTAAGCGTTTAGCGCATGGGCAAGTCAGCTCGCGCAGGCGCACTTAGTGTATTACAGGCTGACAGACTGGGCTCATCTCAAGATAGTGTCTACCCCTGGTGTCTACTGAACGCATCTACACTACTATGGCCGCACTCGGCCGCACTTATTCTTGTATGTCTGTGATTGTAAAATCATGGAATACAGACATTTATTGAACTTTTCAATAAGTAACAGATCGATAATAGTGAGTTTGGGAACTAATTTGAATGTAATTTCAACAGAACCATTCAATATTATTACTAGGGAATGCAGCTTTAAACTATTACGAAAAGGAAAGACAAAACAACATAAATATGTTTTTTTTATGGAAACCCCAGTTTGTACCAAGCACTGGAATCTATGGACCCCAATAGGGGAGGATTGAATATCCAACGACCTCTAAACTCAGACAAACTAGACCTGAGAAATCAGCTGCTCAGCTAGGAATTTTGGGTTGACAACCAGCAAATTTACTCCCCACATTACAACAGAGAGTGAAATAAGAAACAAATACTATCAGGTAGAATATAGTTGGCAGTTTCAAAATCTGTCATGAAGTAGTTACAAATAGTCTTCACTCAACAAGGTGAGACAAGGGCGATAATGAGAGATTTTTGTAAACATGCCAAGAACCTGAGTTCTCCAGATGCTTCATGACCTAACGAGGTCCCTGTTACCAGGACACGTGTCTCTCCTGGTATCCGGGCTCATGTAGCCATCCCCTGTTTTGTTTACTACTAGAGGGACACCCCCAAAGTTGTCATGGTTACCAAGTTGTTTACACTAGCGTTGTAACTGGTGAGATGCTTGAGAGTCAGGTTGGTTTCAAGTTTGTGTGAGAAGGAGCAGACTTGGCGTTGACATAAACATAAATGTTATGGTCAATGTAACTGGGGGGATGGTACTGAGGTGTGAAACCCACATCTTCATACAAATAAACTTCACATTTAATTAATTCTTTGATGATCAAGAATGGCTGCTACTGTATAATGCCTATTAATGGCTCTGGCTGGCAATTTAAACTGTTATTAAAGAAGTGGAATACTCCACATACAGCTAGAGCACATACACAATATGATGAAATTGTGGAGACTACATCCCATTAAATCGTTTGGTCTCAGCTTAGAGGTATATTACTCTAAGACTAATGTCTCACTAAAGACGGGAACTAGGACTTTTGCAGATAACTAGAAGATAAGAAGTTCTAGCATATGACATATGGGGAATAGTCTCAAGGAGTCGGATGTACCTCACATGGAAAGGCTTCCTAACGCTCCTATAGAGACTATATGTGCGGAGCGAGCTGCGCTGCACCTTGCTTTTCCAAACTGAAAAAAGCTCCTATAGAGACGCTAACTGTCCTATCATGGACTGGATCAGCAGACATCTGGTGATGACATGTTCAGGGCAAAAGGCAGGGCCACATGAGATATATGGCCAAGTAGTTTTTTATAATAAATATGTTAGAGTGGAGCATATCAACACAAACAGTCTATTTTTGTCATGAACTTATCATTCAAAATATGTTAAATGTCAATCTCCGGAATATCCCTCGGGGGTATTTAGCTACCAGCTTCCTAAAACTACTTGACACCATTACAGAGATCATTTTAGGATATCCTAACATGTGTAAGGGTCTATTCCTAGAGGATTCCCTGTATTTAGCAACGCTTCCTATTTCACCCCGCCCTTCTTGCACCCAGTTTCACCCTATAGTTGTTGGTCATACTAAAGTCCTTCCAAGGTTCAAAATAGGAAGTGCAAATGTCTAAATTACACCCATCTTTTTTGGCTTGAGGGAAGAGGATGACCAACAACAAAGACTCATTATTCACTGAGAATGAGATAGAACCCCCAGTTCACTTCCTATAGGCCTACACTGGTACAATGTAACACATAACATGTCCTTCTACAGATTCCTTTTAATCATGGTCATGATTTAGAGGAACTATGAACGCAATCGTTTCCAAGAAATTGATGAGATGAGACTAATGAAGTCGTAGCCAAGCCAAGGTCGCAACAGAGTGTGTCGTCATCATAATGCTTTGTCACAAACAGACAGGTATGTCTCTGTCATATCGTGCACTGCTATGTTTTCCCTATCCAAAAGTACGCCACTTATAATGTAGGGTGGGTTTCTAAAACTATTCTTATTGATTGATTTTTCTGACAACGATGATGGATGGATGGATGGGTGGGAGGGATGAGAATGATGAAATTCTAGACTATATTTATTCTAATATAGCAATACATAAAGTTATGAAATATAGTGACGGGTTATGATTGAAAAAAGTCAATCATTGTTTCACTGTTAACATACCACACTGCTCATATAGGCAATGAGATAGAGATGTGACGTTGATTCAGGTACTCTATAACCCATCCTTTAGCAGGGAATCAGGCATACAAGTGTAAACTACACGATGAGGCAACACTTATACACGTGTGTGGCAGCTTCACCTATAGACGTGCGCCACCTGGCTGTTGAAAGAAAAATCAAGATGTTGTGTGGACAGCTGAGACGCAACATCTGGGTTGAACTCCTTATACAAGTTAGCCCTATAACTACCGTAACAATATCGTGGATATAAAGGTATTCAGGGCTAACACAGGTATGTGTAATCACTGATGGTAACTCTCTTTTGTAAAAGGAATGAATTGAAAAGGTTGACACACAAACTCTAAATATGATTAGAAGTAGAAGACACGACACGATTAATAAATTAATTAACAAATTAATGAAGAAATAAATAATGGTTGCATTGGACTGCCAAAGTGTATTTTCCAATTGGGGTTATGGTAACGACTCATTGAATATATGGCTCCAAATTAGGCCCACTTTATTAATATGGAAGTGGAGCGTTCGAGAGGGCAGCTATAAGGAGGAGGATGCATACTAATGTTTCGTGTAAAACTGATTAGTACATACCCAGAAAAAAGTGGCTTACGAGTCAACGTCATCAGCGGGCTGTCAGTAAAACTCTTGCCAAAAACTTGGTGTAACGATGCATCATAATTCAACACAAAACAAAATAAAAATCTAAGGGTTTTCAATGATGAGGATGTCATATAAACTCTGCTTCGGAAATAACCTTTTTGGCACGGGCTCTGAGCACATGACTGACAAATTGCCAAATTGAGACCAAAATTATGTTTCATAATAAGAAAATGGGGAACACATGACAAAAGTGCAGTTCATGATCGCGGTCCACGATATTCAAACTCTGACACACTATCATTGATCATGCACTAGGGTCAATGTTGAAATTGGGTTCAAGGCTACATTTAGAATCAAAATATTGTTATTTATGTTCAAAATGCACTACAACTAGACCTTCTGCCAAGTGTGAAGGGTAGAGAGCGGGCGCGGAGTAAATAACACTTAATTAACTTGTAAGCGCAACAATAGACCCTTTTCCACGCTCCTAAGTACCCTTGAAGTTTACGCCGAATAGTACGATCTTTTTGCTTGCAAAAACGTATTAATGAGTACTAATTCTCTATTTCATTAATCATTTTTTACTTAGGAATTCGATATGTAGACAAGGAAATCATTCCAGACAAATAATAGAAAGGTTTAGGTTTACTTTTGTGGAGTACAATTTGTTGGTCGGTTAATCGTGTATGGTATTGTTCACATGGATGCAAGACTGGACAAAAAGTATGTGGTGGTATCTAGCGTAACATTCAATGGGATACAGCATCATGTTACACAGCGACCGCATATATGTTAGAGGTTGAATGAAAAGAGCAACTTTTCAACAACCTGTCAGAACTGAAATAATTGCTCCAGAACTAACTAACCCTTAGCGCCCCATTTTTTTAAATAAAAACATAAAATCTAGACCTGCTTTCTCTCAGCCCCACAGCGAATATAAATCCTGCTTTGGGCAGAAATACTATGCTGGTATGCATATGTAATTAAATTAGGTCAATTTGTAAGTAATCTATCGTCGATGCGATGTATCATGATTATTTATAGTTATACGGGCAATTGCGCAGGAGGAATCGCAGGATAATATAATGCAAGTATACCAGTTAATACCAAAAAATATACAAATGGCATTAAGATGAAGCTTGTTTATTCTAGGTAGCGCTTCCAACTGGCCCTGTACCTACATATTCTCATTGGCAAATGTCAATGCCTTTTTCTGCCTCTGGCCTCTCCGGGATGAACTTTGAGTTATTCCATGACTACAGTGTTTGATCACTGTATGTAACCCTATCACTCCAAGGTGCTACAGGCCCTGGAGCAGGGCGAGCTGCTTCATTTATTATACATGTATATATGCGTGAACATTAACATGTATATATACATCTAAGCTAGGCTTCTGGGACCTTTGTGTAATTAAGGTTGCTGCATGGGTGTGAGTGTCAGTGGCCGCGGTGGAGATTTGGGGGAATTGTTAGCAAAAATAACAAAACAAATGAAAAACATATGCCCTAATTATTCTTTTCCTCCTCTTTTCTAATTTGTAATATGAACAAATAATTTATATTCCTTCATTCCTTAATTTGATAAGGCTGATATTCCTCTAATGTAATAAAAAAAAACATTTTCTATCAAATGGAATATCATTAAAGAACAACTATATAATCCATGTTATAGGTGTTTCAGCTACCGTAGATTGTGTGGAAACAAACTAAATATGCTGGAAACTTCGCTGGAAACTATTCATTGAAAGAATACACGTGTTCCTTGGATGTATATAGATCCTCAACAATTGTTTGTTTGCATCCACTACTAACTTATCTTAATGTCCACTGTATCTCTAGATTCTTAGTCCAGTTGTAATGGTCACTTTATCTCCAGTATCTAACTCCACTAGTCCATCTGTAAGTTGTGGGAGCACCTGAATGAGAATGCACTGGCCACCCATACAGCTCGGAGGTGGTCCTTACCTCCTCCTCATCCTATACACAATAGGGGAGTTGCCCTGGAGTCAGTTTCAGTCAACAATAGCAATGTGTTGTGAGAATTGTGATCCGTAAATTTAATGGCTTGGGTCAAACGTACAGGGACTGGATGAATACAATGAGGTTGAGAATGAGTGTGTTTATTTCACTTACTGTCTGATTAATTTCAGCGAAATATATTTATTAGTTGAAAATACTAGAAACTGGCCGTTGCATGATCCACACATAGGGTCAAATGTATCACCCACTACGATAGCCAGAAAGAAAATGCATTCAAACCTTAGAGTAATATCTATTTTAATTACTTACTTTTTTAAAGTTCAACCCCATTATCTTTGAATCTAGCAAAGCAGGAGTCCCCAAGTGTGTGCGTTCGGCTATCTACAGCTTACAATAAATTCACACAAAACCCACAAACATCACTAAAACATATTTTTGTTCCATAACAATGAAGGCCAAATCAGGTTGACATAAGGTCATTCGGATAGGATTCAGAGCTCGCTTTAACTTAATTTACAAGCTTTTACTATCGATGTCTTTTTTGACAATCTGGATGTCAGCTGTGTGTCCAAAATTGGCGCCAGCAAATTTAGCAACAGTGAGGTCCTTGTCCCCTCTCTTTTCCGTAAGTGACCCTTTACCTCTCAACTTTGCCAGAGCCTTAGGTCATGGGTCAATCTAAATAAATAGGATGAATGTATGGGGAGTGGGAAAAGTCGGAGTGATGGATTGAAGTGTCCACCATTGCCTTTTCAACTGATTAGATTACAGTGTGTGGACACAGGCCAGTGGGTCTAATGATGTTCTTTCTTTGTCAATAAGACAGGATAGAAGATAGGCTCCAACACCCCCTTCTCTTACAGACCTACTATTAATCCTCAGTATACACTACAGACCGCCATTTGACTTGCTGAAGCCTCAGGGCCTTCCTATCCGACAAAATGTCCCAGAGCCTAAAATTGCCCATATTCGCCTACAACTTAGCCCAAAATATCTTACTATGTATTTAAAGTAGGAAAATATGGAAATTGTAAAACAATTCATCGAGCAATCGGTCTTGGACCAACTTTGAAGTATATGGTTTGAAAGTATTCACAACATTTAATACCACCTGCCTGTCTATCTGGAACGGAGAAAATGTATTCTGTATATCACTTATCCTAAAGCTAGTGTGAGTGCAGTCTTTTTACGAAATATAAGGACAACTTTTGTTTACAACATCAATTTCATTATATTACTCTACACCCTCTGTAGAAGCGAAACTTCAAACTTCTACAAAGAACAGAACAGGTGTTTGATGAACATAAAACTGATTGGGTCAAAATCTCCTCTCGAGACGTTTCGGGGAAAATTCTTTTCGCTAGGATTGTTTGATAGACATTACTTTATAACTCAGGTGAAATTTGATCAAGATAATTGCCAGTGTTGAAAGCGACAGGTGATCCATATTCTCTCAATGGTCCCTATAAAAATATTCCTTGAACTTTTGGTTGAGGGAGTTTTGCATTTTGATTATTCCTGACTTTGACAGATATGTTTACGCAGTTTGCCTAGAGGGCCCTATAGGCCTATTTGTCAATGTCCCGATAAGGATGGTCTTGAATCGTCTCTGGTGACATCTACTCCCTCTCAATGCAAATCAATGAATCCAACACAAATTTCTCTGAAATAGAATTTTAGGTCATGTGTATTATTCTACATAATCACATATACAATCAAGGTGCTGTACTGTCATATTGTCATAAGATACAATTCCCAGGACAAAAATTTGATCATTAATTCTAGATGCTCACATTTGTATTGATTTAAATGGAAAGGCCTAGACACAGCTACTATGAACCGAACACCAAAGGATTGAACCTGAACGGTCCGCCTACTCCAGTCCATCTTGAGCTCGAGAAGAAATTTAAGTAATCGGTAAACTTAGACGTGAGAACCAATTGCTGTGTCTTGAGTGCAAACCAAGGAAATTAATGAAACAGAGCATGGTCAGAGTCGTCATCTCTTCGATATTAGAAATATATTATCAGAGGGTGGCCCAGAGCACGTCTTCTGCATGACTGTCATCTCATGTATATGGTAAATTAAGAGAAGGTTGGACTTTGGCCACACTCAGAACGGCAGGTTTCCGCTACTGAGCAATACGCAAATGCTCGGATAAAATAGTAGTGTATCCAATTGGCTGGAAGATCCTAAAAGGATAGCCAGCTTGTGATCATGGCTATGGTGTCTGTTGTAACCGCTTCTATGGGTTATTAGCAGATATAATGGTTCAATTCCTATACTACTAGAAACGTATTACCCAGGTAGAGTATCATATATCAAATAGTCCATGGTAATCTCTTACCTTGCAGAGAGAAAGTTTATTTTATGGCATGGGCACTCCCTTATAAAGATTAATGAAATGATAATCGATTTTTTAACATTTGTACCAATTTTACAGATCAAGCGAGCTGTATAATCGATACAAAATAACTTAATTCACCAGTCCTCCCTTGAGAGATTTCATTCCAATCGTCAAAATCATTGGCCCACATGGAGAACATGTCAATAGGACTTGGATACTGGCTTGAATTCGTTATTTGTTTTTAGATTTTGGTTTGACAAAAGGGTCATATGACTCTCAATGACACCGCCGAGAAATCACCTCCACCCATTATGAAGCCTATTAGGTAGGTTTATATTTAGCCCCACTCTTGAGGGAGATGAAAATGCAATGCAATGCGCGCAATCAAGTGCGCATTCTAATTATGCTCTTTTCGGGACCATCCATTCCAATTACCCCCTGCGAAGTTTGTGCCTTGGGGGCGGAGTCCATTGAAGCACAAGTGGCACTCGCAGGTGCCATTGTACTTATCAGACCTAAACATTCCTCCTCCCTCTAAATCAAGATTCCCTTCATTCTACATGCAAGTGAGTTAATCAACACTTTAATTACATCGCTCATGGCGTGACAGGCGATAAAAGGTCATTTTTAGATCTTTGTGTGAACTTCTTAACGAGAAAAGTTTTAAATTAGCCACAGTTTAGCAAGCACCAGTGTGAGGCTTTTCAAATTGACCACTGCAAGGACTTTAAAGGGGGTCAGGACCCTTTAATAGATATGCCAAAGTGACTAGTGGGCATGTACCATGATCTTTTGCAACTGGAAATCCTCCATATGGTCTCGAACCCTTTTATATGTATATCGCTTCTCCCCCATCCCTCCCATATTTTTGTATCCCAGATATCCAAGACACACAAGCTGTGAGGTCTTGATTGAACAAGACAGACTATGAATAACTTCCCAAAGAATCTTCGCAGTTAGAAACCTCACAAGAAAGGGTTAAACGGCCTAGCGCATGTCCCATCTGGTTGCAATGTATTTACATCTTTGATATAGATTTCTCAGTGAAAGCTGGCCTAATCTGGAAAGTCAAATGCCCTTTTTGGACATGTTCGAGAAGTACCACGCGGGTGACCTCTTGACATAATGGCTCGCTATATCGGTTCTGCTATACAAATGGGATGCACAGCCTTGAGTGAGGTTAGAAGGTCGGAGAATGATAGACCATAGGCTATATAGATCATTAGACGCTCCAACATACATGTAAATGGAAAAGGCACATGTTCATTTTTACCAGTCTATAGCCATATATCATTGCACATAAGTTCTGAATAGCAAGAGTAACTTCCTCTGGAAGTCCATGTACGCTTTCGTTTGTGTCCACCATGACCATTTCCCATTAACACATTATATTGATTATCATGAAAATGTGTTAAGCATATTCTCGAAGTTTTGCTATGTAACAGAACTAAGCCAAGTTAGGTAGTTTCAAACATGTTACCACCAACTAAGTCTCCCTTAGCCACCGTATTCCATATAAAGATTGGATTCTTATCAGCTCTTTTTGGATATTAAATGTATCTCGATGCCTTAGTAGGAACAAGCAAGACCTATTAATACAGAATGCAGTTAATTAATGTGAAGGTCATTGGATCCCTATGGGCACTGAGTTAAGACGCCCTGAGGGCCTCTGCTGGAGGTAAATACACCCCACCCCCTACCCCTATAGAGGTGCCCTCAGCTATGGGCAATGGAGAACGCAGTGCCTGGTGGGTCAGACTATAATAAATCGAGGGATAATCAAGCGAGGCGCAGTTATTAATGGGGAAACCATCAGGTTGGTGTAGACCAACGGGTCGCCAGCGTCTCGCCTGATAGATAAATAGGCAGTACATTCACTGGGTGAGTATCTCTCAGTTTAAATTTCCATGAATTTAAAAGCATTATTCCGAATCAAATACATGGAAATTTACTCCGGGTGGAGGCATTGGTGTGACAGATTCACAAGATCAAGAGTTCACATCGCAAGGTTAATGCTGATAAAAGAACAAAGATATTAAACTGCTGCATTGGTTCTTTAGGACGAACAGTGCACCACTGTTGCACTACATGAATACGATCCTTAATATTTTAAATCGTTTCTCCCCCTTTCCGGTACATCGAGTTCAAGTACTGCTTATGTCCCATTATTTAGCATCGTTCAAGTCCCACACTCAAAATTAGTTATATTTCAATATGTCAAAGAAATACTTAAGTGTTAAATTTAGAACCCTTGAAATCCGAGAAGATCTACATACAACAGTTCACCTTTCCAATGGGGAGCTTGACCGGGGTGATATCCCCTGCTATGGGGGTAAATACAATCACCCCACTTCTCACAACCCATGATATTGGGCAGATGATCTGGATTTGATGAAATGACAGAGTTGGGATTAGTTTAAGTCGAGTTAACCATGACTCACATAGTACTGAAGGGATGATTAAGGGGTGCATCGAAGTCGAACACCAGAAGTTTGACAACATTTTAATTTAAAACCAATTGATTTTCTTTCATCCTTACAATGGATGGGCAGTATACCTATTTCAATAACCTGCATGTGTGTAGGTAATGACTTCTTTTCAAGCGAAAAGTGGTCTCTACCTGAATCTCAAAGTTCTTTCTTCGGAAGGAATTGTTGTTTCAAGGCAATATGATCCAGAGACTACAAAGGGTATAAGGAATTTCTACCTTGTACAAAAGGGTAGCTACTCTATGGCCGTGTTTGGCATGTGTACATGTAACTCGTATCACAACACCTATTCCCGACCTCACATACACATTTCAATCCGCTCAAACCTTTTGTGTTAATACATACATCGACCTCCTTTATAAAAGGCACTAATACATATACTCGAGTATATATATTATTTGAATCATTAAAATTGCTATAGATATAGGGGTGTATTTGAGAGCAGCATTATAAGGAAGCATGTTTCATTGGAAGCACGTTTCCTTTACTATATAGGCTCCAACACTCCAGGGGCTCAGTGGACACGAGGGGTCGCCACGGGTGTCTCTGTCATCTCTATACCATTAGCATACGAGGTCTGTTTTATATCAGTGATGCAAGTCATCATTTCTCAAACGTTTATCTGTGAATATGTCAATTTATATAAGACTTCTCCTATTTCGTTGATTCCAACTACGTGTACGTGTTCTATTGCAGTAATAGTAAAAGGTTTAGACCAACATCCTATGTGTCTCTTCGAGTTGGACTACAATTCATGGTTCATTTCTTTATTTTATCGTTAGTTTATCACAGAGCTATTTTTCATACTTTTATTCATACGTTTTTTAACATACGACCACCCACAGACTATTCCAAACATGACAGGAGCTTCTTATAAAATCGAGAGTTGATAAGATTAATTCATACGAAACACACTGACAGCATACAAATCTCAATTGGTTAGTCTCGCGGTCAGTAACGACCCGACTACTGGAAGAAAAGTCTCCGTCGTATCTTGTTGCCAACAACCACGATCAGAATGTTTATTTTTTGTCTCTAAGTACACGAGAAAGTGGCAGACTATGGCATCATCTCGTATATATAAAATATTCCCCATTGTTTTGTTGCGTAAAAGTTGGTCGAAGGAAACAATTGCTAAGTAAAATGTTGATCAATGCTTTTGATCCACTTTATGCAGCAACCTCAACATTTTAGTGCCAAAGGTTGAGAAGACTCTTTACAAAAATCATTTTTTCAAATAACAAGCCAGTATATTGCGATGAATGGTGGGAAAGAAGGAAATCATACAAAATACACCCTAACATAACAATATAGTCAAGAATAAATGCTGTAAATATATGTATTCCAACAAAATACGATTGCAAATAGTCTGAAAATCAAGCGAATTCAAGAAGTAACCTGTCGCATGAGTAAATGAACAAAAAGACCGTCATTTTGCCAATGGAGTGACGAATATGCAAACTTTATAATAATTGATAAAAAAATACTTACCTGTACTTAATCATATAAAGACACATCAAAGGAAAATCACATGCAAAATGTGTTAGGGTGTAAACTATTAATTCACAATCAAATGTAATAAAATTGTAATGAAAATTAGTTGTTAAACAGTAAAACTTGGAGTGAGGAAAGTGAAGGTAAAAAGCTAAGCATAAAGCGTTGGTTTGGGCGTAGAGTAAGAATGAAATAATAGGATTCCCACAGATTCATTAATCAAGATCTTTTACGGAATTTTCAAAGATACATCCCAACAATCAAAGAATCAAAGACTCAATGATATTCGTTTCGGTAGCCCCCACATTATCACCCAAACTATAATTGCATCATACAGTCTATATTGAAATAAACTTGCATCGATTTGTAACGCATATATTATGATTATGATTGGTTTCTTTCACTAATACAAAGTATCGTAGGACAGACAAGAGACAAAACTGATGTCATTTCAATGTCATTCTAACTCGTGTTTAAAATTAATTAAATAAACAGGTTGAGGTTTTCCAACAACAACACAAATCTGCCAGATTGAAAAAGATAAAGGACTTTTTAAGGACTGCCTTTCAAGTTTCAAGACATTGCTAAGGCTTTCATTCAACATTTAACGACTTAAAGAGTTCTAAGACTGTGGGAACCCATGGACAACAAGTTACATATGGGTAAGTACTTTGTACAGTCACAGTTTAGTCTAGTGAGAGGGAGAACTGAACAGTGAGGATAAGTTGGATAGCTGGGTGCATTTGTCGCTTCACAAAACCTATATTTTAACCAGTTTATTACTTGATGAGAAAATGAGAGTTGATGAAAAATAATAGATACGACTGATTCCAGTTACGGATTTGATTTGATTTTCCGAGAGATGTTATCAGTTATGAGTATTGAGAGTAGTTCTACTTGATGAAATAATAATTAGCTCGAGAAATATATGTAAAGATGTTGGTCATTTTTGCTGAACCATAGTAATTAGAAACTAATGTTCAGAATGCTAGATTGGAAGTTGAAACAGAGACGAAGACATTAATATTGTGGTTAATCACTTCATAGATTACATGATGAATCGGTAAGACAACTACAGACAATTTGTGATCTGAGAACACTTATATTATTGCCACTTTTTAGATGTGGATTTAAACAGTTAATGTTGATTAACACAGAGAATATTTTAGCACCAAAAGAGATTAAATTATTTTACTAATTTCACGATTCACACGTGTAACAACAGTGCCTTGGTTCTGGGACTATTCTAAAATTATAAATACAGTTTTGAGTATACTTCCCGGCGAGTTATTCATATATTTTTCAAGTGGAAAAAAATGAAAAAGTGTCGCGACAAACGAAAAATAGCGAGCAAATCTTACCAAAGCCAAGTGATGCTAAACTGCCATGCCGGGACTGACCCAAATAAGTAGTAGAAGGTGAACTTTGACCTGTGAGTGAAATGGCCCCTGGTGTCATTGCCCGCTCCGAGTGTGACGTCATATGTGACCTCATCGTCGCCGTACTACCAGGTGAAGGTGGACTATGAGGCTGGCTGAAATGGGCAAACACAAATGTTTGAATCAATCATATATAACGTGTGTGTATACTCCAAACTCTGCGATACAGATACTTGTATGATATAGTAAACCCACATAAGAATAGTACGTCTGGTTTGTCCTTTGATAGGAATTTACCACTTCAGCTTTACTCTAAGGATTTTCATATACAATTTCAGAGAACATGGCTTTACACGCTTCTGATTAAATCTGACATCACATCGAAGGTATCCAGTATACTTGGGTACGTTTGCCAGGATATTGTTCGCAAAATCATGCAAGATATATATTATTGACACGACCTAGAGTTCAATGGAGACAAAACATTGATATTGATGAAATTCATGCAAACTGGGCTAATAGAGAGAATGAACCCATTATTTTTTATATTTTTTATTTATTTGTTTTAAAAAGAACCCTGCTGTTTCATTGCTAAATGTTATTAATATAGAGTTGCATTATTAGAACCGTTAAGCACCAGAAGGAAGGCAAAGCTCATGAAGTTCATGTTTATGTTTAAAGCTTGTACAAAAACGAAATAAAATCAGTACTTATTATATTGGAAATGTTAACTTCTTGATATTTGGTATTTGTTTTCTATTATTTAGTTTTAATTAAACCTAACTGGTAATGGCTGATCAGTCGGTAAATGGGTTGTTTATAAAGCAGTTCAAGGTAATTGGTATCCGTTATAGTATCGCCAATAAATATTTTTCTTGGATACAAATCATATTTATAACAAAAGATATGTTGTAATTGGATTAAATTAAACACAATAGGGTATGTGTCTTTACATTTATAATACCGTATATAATCATTTATGAACCAACACCATTATAGGGATAGACTTAGATAAACTCATGCTTCCAAGAACCTGTATGATTGCACCAATAAATATGAAGTTTGATATAGCAGATTTCCATAAGCCGATTCCAAAAATAATTCCTCAGTGACATTTTAGGTACACTTGTAACATAAATACCAATGAAAATATAGGGAATTACCTAACTTCTTAAACACCAAAACTCAAAACAATATTTACAAAAGGTAGTTTAAACCTATTGGAATCAATACACAAAAAATGACCTTAATATAGATAGAAATCCTCTAAAAATTGGATCCAGTATCCACCTACTTTACAAATAGAAAATTGTTCAAAATACTCGATACTATATCTATGAATTTGATAATGTTAGAGACTATTAGTGGGGGTAGGAGGGGAGCGGTTGGAATGGGTTTTAATAAGCTGACTTTTCCCATTTTAATTAATTTTTACCGGAACAGAGATCCATGTGAATAGCCAATTGGTCGCCAGGCACTGTTAGAGAACATAATGACATTGAATTTTCTTTTTCCTTTGCATCCTTTAGCTTTTACATCTGTGAACTGCAAATTGGTATACATCTGATGCTGGCTAATGCTGGTAATATGTCTTGTTTTGGGCAACGGGGACAATACTTTTTTGTGGATAAATGCCACGAGAAACACACTTCAATGAGGAAAACACCACAATGTACATAACATCAAAATATTTCAAGAAAATACTTCGTAAGCCACATGATCTCAAAATCTAATTCCCATTAGTGACACTAGGACAGTTCCAAGTGAACAAACATATATATGCTAAAAAGCAAATACCTAGCTGCTAAAATACTAGGCACCTTCACATATTGTGCATCAAAACACCAGCACAAAACAACATTATTTGTATAAGGAAGGAATATGAAATGTACTTTAAAGGTGGACTTTAAAAGTGTGATCTAGGTGCTCTATTCGAATAGGAAAAATTCTCTGGCACCAACAAACCTGAACTTTCTGCGAATAGCGGGACTCCTTTTGGCAAAGCACCAAACCAGCAATTATATTGTATACATAAATACCTCTATAAGATTTGTACAAAGCACATGCATGTTCACAAAATTATTTCCTTAAATGAAGTGCTAGGTTTACTTGATATGCTTAACAAGCTCCAATGCCATCTCCTAGCACAAACAACTATATTTTGTTAAGGGGGTGGCCTAAAACTCCCCCATTATGACTAATACTTTTTATAGGCAATACAGCTACAAGGGAGCTTCAGCACAATTTCTCGTTGCATTTGTACCATTGAAACAAATACAAAATTGATATTTGGAACTTTTTTATCTGAATGAACTTTACATATATAAAGGAGGTAGGACCTGGTATACATTTAATACATACCTTCCTGTAGAGGATGGACTGCGAGGCAGACCTGCAGACAGGGATCTATTGCTCGTGTCCACAGTGAGCATGTGTTGGGAGCCATGGGCAGAGGCCCCGTCCACTCCGTTCTGCATCATGCCCTGCTGATGATAGCCCCCTTGTTGGTGCATCATTTGTTGTTGCGCTTGTTGTTGTTGCTGCTGCTGATGTTGTTGTTGAGAGTGTTGTTGCACAGAGTGGACTTGGTGCTGCATCTGCCTCTGTTGTTGAACCTGTTGTTGTGGTAATGTGCTGGTTTGTGGTTGCGGGATGATGGTAGGGCTGAATTGCTGTTGGGGAAAAAGTGAACTCAAACTGGTGAAGAACCCAAATCACTCAAAAATCGAAAAAAAGATAGGTCTTATACACAAATAGGCATTTCAAATTGATAATTGGTGTTTGGTTGTTGGATAACTGACTATAGCCTATATCACAAAGGACTTTATTATGTTTTGCCCCGCAAATGTTCGTCAATCTGAGTCCTGCTGACTCAATATATCATTGTCAATTGAACACAACTTAATTGTAACAAGGATGACTGGGGATTTTACACTGTGTATAATGAAGCTAAAGGTCCGTGTCCACCAAGCCGATTGAACCGAATTGAATTGAAAAATACTTTATTTGTCTAGGGTTATACCAGAGCTGTATATGTATAGCTCTGGTTATACATAAGGAAATTAGACAAATGGGTGAACCAGACCCCTGGATAATATCTCATGCGATTATCACAGAATTTAGTGCAAAAAGAGTCCTCTGCGGCACAAAATCGCATAAGAATCGGCTTAGTGGACTAGGGCCTTAAAACGTGCAGTGTACCTGGGGAGTAGGTGTTTGGGTGCCACCACTGGTCATACTCCGCTGTTGGGTGGAGTAGCTGCTGCTCATAGTGCCGCCACCTACCGGCACGAACTGCTGCTGCTGTTGGCCTACTGCAGCCCCCTGCTGGCCGGGTCCCGTACCAGACTGGGAGAACTGACGTACCTCTTGTTGCTGCGAGTACTGGGACACTGCAGGGTTGGAAATTGCTGGAAACAGATTTAAATGAAGGATCATACTTTTGAGTTTGTGCATGAATTACTCAGTAGTAAAAACATCCCCGCATGACTCCCCAAAGTTAAAGATCAGAGAACACTAGCCCCATAGATGCTACTACCTCCCTGATCAAATCAAACTTGAACAATTTCTTGGTCAAAGTAATTGTGGATACTTATATATAAAGGAGAGGATGGCCCAAAAGACTAAACAATGATTTGGTTAGGGAAATTCGCATATGATATACCCTATAGGCCTTTATATAGGCTATGCCTCCCTGACTTCAGGGTGGTATAGGCTAACTAAATTAAATAGATTCAAATGCTGGTTTGAATCATGTAATTTATAAATCAAAAGGACCAGATAGGGATTATGAATTTAAAGTAGCTACCCTTGTACGTACTTAAGTTTAATCGAACAACATCAAAATGACCAAAACCAGAATATATAAGAAGTATTCATAAGAGTAGACATGACATAAGGAATGTAAATGGCTTACCTGGTTGCTGGTTCATGATCACGCCACTAGAGGGAGCCATGATAACACCGCCACCGCCACCACCACCACCACCGCCACCGCCACTCTGGTTGGTGGAGGAGTAAGACTGTTGCTGGATCTAGAGAAATAAAAAAGCATACAATAAATTTAGTCAAGTGTAATACATTGGTCAATTGTAATACACCAAATTCATGCCCAAGATATAAACCTCAGATATAACCCAGAGAACATTGTTTAATCCTGACCGTGAGAACATGCTTTGCCTTTCTCCATTTGGCTTTCCAGTAAGGAAGAAACACTTGTCATAACTAAGTTATTGGACACATATTATATATATGTTAGTGACATGTAAGAGGGCAGAAACCTTTTCAGTGGGGAACTATTCACTACATATAGATAAAGGGGCAAAAGACTTTGTTGACCCTTATCTCTAGATCTGTGCTATCTATCTGTCACCTAATGTTTCTATTACAGTGGAAAATACTTTGTTTGGTGGGAGAGTGTTTTTGACTATCCAGTGAGGTCGAAGTAGTCAAGGTCTATTACTAGATGTTGTCCTTAATCACATTCACCGAGGGGTGTCAGGAACTGGTGCTAAAGGGTGTCATGTGCAGATTATTTAGTATTTTATAAGTCCAGCCAGAATAGCTGTCTTTGTGTTCTAGGTCTTGGAGGTTGTTTTTCTTTTTAGAAAGGGCATCTTTAATTGATTGGTTATGGTGAACAAATCTTATTAACCATCAGGAAATTGTTAAATCGTGTCGTTAATGAAACTTTCAGAGTTTAGAAGTATCATTCGCAGATAAAGACTAAGACTTTTTTAAAATATAAGAGTGGACGACATGAAGTAAACACATAAAGCATGGCTCATGGCTCTTCCCCTA
This sequence comes from Sthenelais limicola, assembly GCA_942159475.1. NCBI lineage: Eukaryota > Metazoa > Annelida > Polychaeta > Phyllodocida > Sigalionidae > Sthenelais > Sthenelais limicola. Next base: position 31,269,890 of record OW804100.1, read on the forward strand.
GCAAACTGCACCACAGATTCACAGGACAGGGTTCATTCAACAGAAAATCATACATATATACGGTACTTTAAAAAAATCCTGGTAGTCCTTTGGACAACAAACATCTAAGAGTAAGCCCTTGGACTACGAACCCATATTTCTTATTCTTTTCTAAAAATAATATCGCATACGACTGAAACAATTCCACCCGAAATAACTACATGATAACATCGTAAACACATTTCTGCTCAGGAAAAGGTATTGGGGATAATACTGGGTTGAGATAAAACGGTTTTAACAACAGACGTTTCCAAAACGAGGAAAGCGAAGAGAACGTGAGATGTGAAATGGAGTAGACACTAGATATTCATTAAAATCCAAAGGCACAAGCTCCTTCTTTATGTAAGGGATTTGACCCTAGGTTAAATATAGAATCGCAACAGAGATAGAGAAGAGAATGCACATGCACTGTACATTCAGGAGGCCTAGATGGGTTAGGAATCCTGAGGCGAATACCAACAGATTCAGCCAGATTCGGTGAATTACACATTCAGATTATGAATGCACTTTCATATTTCGTTATTCAGTGTTACCCATCTAGACAATCAACATGAAGCAGTATTTAGAATGTAGCGTTGAGAATTACCGCAGATTTTGATCGGGACGATTCCACGAGGTCATAGTCTTGTTGCTGTATACGAAACAAGAAGAAGCTTATAGCACTCCCGGTACTATGCATTTACTACCATCAGAAATATAAAATGGTTTGCAGTACCATAGTGTTGCCAGGTTGAACAAATCAATAGTAATGGTATTTCCCTCCGATAGTGAAAACTACTATCCCGTGCAAAAGTATTAGGCCATTTACATAACCACTAGTATATCATACAATATACTTTGCTAGGTTCTGAGAGAAAATGTGGTTCATGACTTCTCCACGGGAATAATAAGCATAGAACTTATATTTCAGTAAAGCGATCACTATTCCAAAGGGATTCATATAGTGGACAAATATAGGTCCCTGAGAGGTCAACACATAGTACTTTTTTTCGGTTCGTTGTCGATGTAACAACAACGTCAAACATATGGGACCATCATGGCTTCAACCAGGCAAATCAAGTTGAAGATAAAAATGTTCTCTCACGAATTGATGACTACAAATATATGAATTTAATTAAAAAGTGAAATTGTACCTCTCAAAACAATAGTTTTAAATTTGTCAAGAACAAAGTAGTTTTGAAATAGGTAAAAAATAAAAAGTTCTCCCTAATATTGGCAGGATAATGTAGTTGTTAGCTAAATAATAAATGTTAGAGACACTAACACCATTATCCGAAATGTTTGTTCAAAATATTGTACTGCACAATAATTATAGTATTTTGGTTCAGTAGTATTTACATATCATAAACAGTACAAAAATGAAATGAAATTCATCGACAGCTACCAATGTACCATCGTAAAACATATATATCACCTGTGTACCATATTATATAAACCTGTGGCAAAGACAATCACGAATGATTAACAAATAAATATAAATCCATTTATACAGATTATTAGTGACAACCGAACCCAACGCGTTTGTTCACATGAAACAACAGATCACTCTTCAGGTCGATGTGAATATCTAAAATAAAATTTGCTTAAATTAAAAAGGGCTTCCACTAATTTCTAAAGGGATATTTTTGTGTGCCCGGTGAAATCCCAACTAAGATTTAACTTAAAGCTGCATTCCCTAGTAATAATATTGAATGGTTCTGTTGAAATTACATTCAAATTAGTTCCCAAACTCACTATTATCGATCTGTTACTTATTGAAAAGTTCAATAAATGTCTGTATTCCATGATTTTACAATCACAGACATACAAGAATAAGTGCGGCCGAGTGCGGCCATAGTAGTGTAGATGCGTTCAGTAGACACCAGGGGTAGACACTATCTTGAGATGAGCCCAGTCTGTCAGCCTGTAATACACTAAGTGCGCCTGCGCGAGCTGACTTGCCCATGCGCTAAACGCTTAGACTGCCATCTACACAGGTCTCTTTGGAATCATTCAGTGACATGGGTGTATACCCGTGTCCACCAGTGCATTTATTTGATTATTTAGACTCAAATATTGATCTTCAACATTAAGACAGAGACCCAACTCTTGGGGAAATGTGGAATAGGATATGTCTGCTCTAAATAAGTGAAATTTGAGATTTGTATAGAAATTAGCTGGGAATGTAGCTTTAAACAATTTCCTATCGTTTATTTTACAGGACTTACCTTTTGGCGTTTACTAAGAACGCTTTTGAGTTCTTCATGCAATTTCTTTGAAATAAAGATGGATATCGTTTTGTGATGTAATATTATTATATAAACCCCAAATTAAGTATGACCTTAGACGGTGAAAGCGTTTATATTTTAAAGAACGGATAATTGGTATAAATGAAATCCTATCTGGCTTCAAATGAAGCGGGGTATGAAAAAAAATCTATCCTCTAAGAAGAAAAAAGTGGTATAGCTATGAAATTTAGATGAAGACGAAAGTTCGAAATAAAGTTAATAAAATTCGAAAGAGTCATTTGGAAGAACTAATCCTGACCGACAATTGAATGTATCCTGCTGATTACTATAAAACAAAGAACAGAACATGGATTATTTACTTTAAAATACGCACGAAGAGTCGGAACTATACCTATAGAACATACTTAGTTTGGATACTTCTTCGCCTGCCCAGGTAAATTATCCCCATGGACCTTTTCCACCAGGATAAGCTTAGCGGAATGTTTCTACTATGTTTAACCCACCTTTCTTTCCATACTGTACTGTTGGGTAGTGGCATTGGGGCCTGCCATAGGGATCTGCTGCTGCTGCATTGGCATTGTCTGTATGGCCCCTTGGTTGCTCTGGAGGGTGTTGAATTGCTATAAGAATATTCAATGAATATTAAGCTTAGTAATATTCATAGAAAAGCATGGAGGGAGGAGGGAAGAAGTGCAGTGGGGAAGTGGTGGATGTCTAAGTGGATGATAATGATAGAATGCCAATGTATGGAGAGCGGTAAAAATTGCCCCTAATTCCCGTCGATGCAAAAGATAAGCAAAGTGCAAAAAAAAATTGGAGTGTGAACTTGGTTGGATATTCCAATACATTAATATCAAAAACAAATGGTTGCAAACAAAAGTCATTAATAGGACGGGGATTTGGGGGAGAAATCCAAAATAGGAAATGCTTGATGAAAGGGAAGGAAGGAGGGTACATGAATCACGTGAAATATGATAATGATACATTCAGTTTCATATCAATGTAAACAATTTCCACTCATTGAACACTAACTAAATGAGATGGATAGAACCGGGTTTACATAATTACAAGTCGCACTTCAAATTAACTTTTAATCATTCATATTTAAAAAGTATTTTTTAGAAACTCACAGTACTTTGGAACTGGGGGTTTTTACTGAGGGTAACTCACGACTATATTGATACTTACATGCCTACCTACTGGGTAATATGTAGTTCCAATAGTTAATTTTAATGTTAAGTAATTCAAGTCCTAGAAAGGAATACCACTGAGGACAATACCGGAATATAGAGAACACACGTAATATTAACTGACATGTATGAGTGACTGAAAACACCCGATTTAAATAATACGTTTGTCTACTAATGTTTGTACATAGGATGGTCTATTGAAACCTAGCCGAAATATTTCATATACTTATAACTAAAATTCTTAAATTAAATTCTTAAATTATCGATTACCATGCAATGAATTTCTAAAGGAATTTCCTGAATTGTGTTCCAAACTGAATAGATACAATTTAAACCATTTACCACTTTTAAAAGGACTATAAAACTAAAGAAAAGTTTTTAAATTTATATAAAACTGGAGACTGAGTATCTTTCATGCAGTGGTATTCCTTTTCTACCGAGTTGACACGTTGTTTGTTTAGAGGCAGGTGGAGTTCCATACCTGAGCATTCATCATGGCAGGGGACATGTTATGTGGGAGGGTTTGGGACTGTCCGGCGGCCATTACCATTGCAGGGCTAGTGCCGGCAGGTAGAGTCTGCATCCCGCTCATCTGCTGCTGAGGCTGCTGCTGGACAGGTAGAGCACCTCCTCCTCCTCCCGTGGGGAACTGTTGCTGCTGCTGGGTGTTCTGCTGCTGGGAGGTGTTGCTGGAGGTGTGGTACTGCTGGTAGTGCACCTGCTGAATGCGCTGCTGTTGCTGCGGCTGCGGCTGCGGCATGGGCGGGCTCATGGCCGGCGAGGCTGCTCACGGGGGGAAAGTAATCATACAAGTCAAGTTTTAATACTCCTTTAAGTTTTATTTACTTTATTTATCATTGGCTTTATTGGAAAGAGTTGTATGACTTTCCCAGCCCAGATTGAATGTCAATGGTTGTCACAGTGTTCCCTGTTGATGTACAGTGGAACCTTTCTATTGGGACTGAACGATTTGTGGTCTCATAGCGAGGTGGTCTCATTAGAGGAGCTAATCTAATCTAATAAGAGGAAAGTAATTCGGGACTGAGAGAAACTGGTCTTAATAGAGGGGTGGTCTTTATGCGAGGTTCCACTGTACTTAACTTGGATCCATGGTATATCATGTAGCACTATGAATCTACAGATAAATATGCCAATACTGGCAATAGTAACTAGTCTGTCTAGTTTCATGCAATGGATAGTTGACCTTGAGAGATACGCGTACTGCGCCGATTAAGGTAGGTTGGCTGATATCAGACGGATCTCTTTGTATAGTCAAATCGCACAAATTCTAAAATTGAGCTTTAACTTTTAATTTACTGGCCTTAATATTTTATTACAAACAAATTGATTGAAAACAGATCTGTCACCTGTTAAGCCACCATCAGACATCTATTTGTCATTTGATAACCATAATAATGTAGTTAGAAATGAGGGCCTTCATCTGTCGTACACCAAATATCAGGCTACAAGTTTGGTTTAGTAAATAACATTTTGAGCTTATATATAAATACATTGCGAAAAGTATGCTGCGAATTGCTGAATGGGTTGGTGGCTTATAAAAGAAACAATTCAATTGTGAATAAACTGTTAGTAGAATCTCAAAAGTCTATGCTCCGTGCATGTCATTTCTGTCAATAAAGTGCAAAAATACTGTCATTGATTTCAGTCAGTGACTGATATGCATATCATTATGCACATCTGTATTGAAAAATATTCCTTTAAATTGTGTATTCCCCATATTGGTAAATTAATGCTAAAAACACAGTTCGGCAGCAGACCATATACAAAACAAGAAAAGAAACAGATACAAGAGCAAACAAATTTGTTAACAAACCTTTGGTTAGTAAACATTTAATACAATACAAGATATTAAGGAACAAGCATTGTGTCCTTGTAGGGTTCTGCAGTGTAAATCGATATTTTCAAAAATATGAACTGTTTCGTTCTCCCAATGATATCATAGGGAAACCAGTATATGGGTCAGATTTTCAAAAAATGTACAATTCGCCTTCACCAATCCTCTCAAATAACCCACATTTAAGACAAAAATTAGCTTCAAAATGCAGTTTAACATAACAGAACTGATACTTTCAATCAATGTGATACCAAATATACTCTAAGATATACCCGGTATTGTTCCCTTTTCAGCCTAATTAAGGAGAATTTCCTAAATGTATGGAGCTGCCAATTGTACATTTTCTGAAAATCTGACCCATTTATGTATACATGGTGGTACTTGAAATCACCCAGGAGAAGGGAAGGATACCAATGTGAAGACCTTGTCGTACCGGTATATTAATGTATGATGCATATAGTTCTAACCTTGTGAGTTGTTAGTATAATTTAGTAGATCCTCTAGACTGCCAATGCCATAGTCATCAGGTATTGAGGAGTAGGTAGGATCCCAGTCTTGCCAGGACGGGCAGAGGGAGGCGGAGTCTGAGGCAGAAAGGGCGGGGCTACGCTCAGGGGCGGAGCCTCGTGATGTGGGTGTGGTTGCTGCATGCAAATACACCATCACCATTAGCATATACCAGTAGCATACACCAATCACCATTCACCATCAGTCCATCATGAGCGATCAGGAGATACACAAAGTATTTTTGCTTCAATAAAATTTCATTCAATATTGAAGGGTATAAAGCAAATTACTTTCTATTCATTTGTAATTCTAGGCCAAAAGTTGAAATACCCTTTATCCCACCGACTCCTATTCAGTGAGGATTGGTTTTCAGCAAGATTTAATCGATAAACTATACGAGGCATTACATCTTTAAGGGAATGTGAAACAATAGTTAATAGGTAAATAATATCATTTTATAATTTAGAGCCCCTGTATAACTGATCGCTAATGATGGACATCACATTCAGTTCAAGCAGTTTAATTTTGGTGAAAAAATGCCATGCAACCATTATTGTTAGTAGAGGCAATACGGTATCATATATTTATCTTTTGTCAGTTTGTATGTTATGGGTTTGTAGTGCAATAAATGAATACAAAGTATAAAACCACTATTACCGTATCTTTTAAAGTGACTAATTGTACTACTTCTTTGTTTCTAGCTTCAGAAATTAGTCAGCGTGACATGAGCAATTTGTTACAAGTGCAATAGTTATTAAGAAATTGATTTAATGTAGCACTATATTAAGATAGGATTAATTAAATACCACTCAAAAGAACCATACACTTTTATTAAATACCACTCAAAAGAACCATACACTTTTATGTAATTGATCTTTGAGTCCCATGCAAATTTGGCTGTCAAGTATTTATTTGCACAGCTTAAATTTGGGCTCCGTTTCAGGTTATATTTTCTGTCTGTTATATATCATGTAGACCGTAAACAATAATCACCATAGACTTTAGAGAAAAGAGGTTTACGTAAAATAGTGTGCTTATAAGAAATAGTTGACAGCATTTGAAAAGACGAATCATCGGGGGTAAGTACACCAGGTGAGTTCATATTAATAGACAAGATTACCATGGTGGTATATATATGTTGGGTGCATAAAATGAAGGTGGTAGTTTGTATGTGAAATTGGTCAGTTTAATACCATGCATACCTTGATTGACATACGGTGTTCGTGGAGACACTGGGAAAGGCGGTGTGACAACGACTGAATGAACAGAACAGCAAGATGATGCAAACGGCTCAAGGACAAAAGCAACAGCTTAAGGCTACAAAAGCATTTTCTCAAGAATTCGAAATAAAGAAGACTCAACTAATCCCAAATTAGTTTTGCAAACAATTTTAGAATACATGTAGATAAGAAACATTAGTGTGAAAATAACCTGCTATAAAGGGGAGATGTAATCATATATGAAGAGGTCTTAAACAAAAAGGTTTATCAAGTTCTGCAAAAAATGCAATTGTAGCTTCATAACGACAAGAATTGTTACAGAATCGTCTAGGAAAACACCGTTCTACCAACTTCTCAGTAACATGTCAGAGAAAGCTTAGAACTCGGGTCCTAAGTTAGATTGAGAAAAAAGTCAATTGAGTTGCAATAATTGAAATTTTCCCAAGTACCTGTTATCAAATATCCTTTTATCAGTCATGGAATTGAATGGACATTAGTTGTTAAACCTAATGTATTACATAAGCTTGCAAAGTGGCTGCATCAAACAACCCTATCTTGTCCTACTACTTAGAACGGCTACTAAAGCTTGGACTCGCTACGTTATCAAAAGGAGCTTCGTTTCTATGTAACTTACTCAAGCTTAAGATATATTAGGTAAAGGTATGTAAATCTTAAACATTAGTACAAACGACATTATTTTAATATGAAAAGAAACCGTGAATGGGGAAATATGTGGATTGCAAGTATAACCTTCACAATTCTCATACTGAAATTATGCATGGCGTTGAAATATATATGCTTTCTATGGCATAGGCCTATCTATAAAAAAGAATTATGTTTGTTTGGGGGAACCTATATCGTATCCCCGTTCCGTTGTCAATTTGACGTACATATTTCACCAACATTACATAATCTCAGTAGTGCTATCAAGAAGTAAAAATGTGACTTTAAAATTTAAAGAAAAGGGACAGCAAAGGAGACAAGCCTAAAAAACCTACCTTGTACAGGGAAGGCAGGTGTGGTCCTACCGCCTCCAGGGTTCTCTGGCTCCAGGGTCTGAAGGCCGGGACCGATGGGGTGTAGTGAGACGACCTCCACCTCGATCTCCTCCTCCGGGGGGTTCAAGTCCATCTGATCGAGCGAGAAGCTCGTATCGATGGACTCGTGGCCTGAATTAAACCGACGATTCATTGTGGTGGATTGTATGGCAGCCTGAATGGACTTCTCTAGTTCTTCTAGTTTGGAGGCTGCAATACATGACTTAGGTGTTCTGTGACCTGATCTTTTTGTCAAAAATTGGCAAAATTTTGATTTTTTTTCTTACAAAAAGCCTTGTGCCCGCACTCATGCCCAACGCCGGTGAAGAAAGCGATCTGGTACAGCAGCAGGCGGAGTCCAGCCTACCCAGACAAAGTGACAATCCTTTCTCCCAATCTTTTGTATGTATTTTATATTTTCATGTTACTATTTTCGTGTTTGATTTTAAGCAAAAAATCTGGGGGAAAATTTGAATAATGGGGATGATCAAATCCCCATGGGCTTTGTGTTGTTTTCAATGACTCAACCCTTTGCTCACTCGATCAAAGGGCGCCATGTATAATATATAATATATATATTACATGCATAATGTAGTGTAATATATGCATTGATATGTATTACCTCCCTGCTTGTACTTGAATATATCCAACCCATCACTTTTCACAAGAGCTTGATGTCACTTTAAGGGTAGGCCATACCGTACCTTGGTTTGAGATATGGAAGTGTGAGTTCTTACAAGTCACCACTCCAGGTTTGGTCTTGGTGCCCGGTCACTTAGAAGCATTTTCAAAGCAGCTGTTCTTGCAAATTACCGCCAAAAAGCAAAATTGGTTGAAAAGAAACTAAAACTGTGAGTTGCATTGAACCCAGTAATGGGACGGGTGTTGGATGATTGCATTAATTTGTGAATCTAGATATTTAGGTGTCAGGTCGTGAATAAGTGGTGTAAGCATTTTTGTTTAAACAATAGGATAAATTGGACGGTATTAAGCATTTAGAGTTAATATAAATAAAATATCTCTACTGATATTCATATAAATATATCTCGTTAGAATTACGTTTTAGTACTAGTAAATCGGATATTAAAATCATCATAATTCAAATTAAATTCGAATGGAATTGAAATATTTATACAATATACTAAATTCATTTGTGCTGGAATGAATAAAAGCATTAAATAAAGAAAGAAACACTGGGGGGGGGGGGGGATAAGTTAAAGAAAGAAAGCAAATATATGAAGCTGTCACCATAATGAAGCATTTAACAATATCAAGACGAGGAAAGCAACTTACGCGCTGGTGATTGTGGAGGAGTTTTCTTCTTTTCTCTTTCCCTCGAGACATGTCTGTTAGAATTAGTCCACTCTCTGGTCACGGATCTCGATCTTACAACCGCTTCCTTGGAGGAGCTGCGGATTGGTACAAGCGGGGAGCTGGGGGCGGAGGCTCGGGCCAGGGCAGGAGAGGGTGGGGGCTTGCCACTGATACCGTTCATAGTGGCACTTTTCGGTGGACTCACACTAAATGTGTATTTAGTTTGAGCGGTAGAGAAAGGGGGTCTTTCTAGACCAGATACAAAATAGCTCTTCTCTGATTTGTGACTATCTGTAGAATAGGTTCTGCGAATGGGCTGCGGGCTGGTGGGCTTCTTGTAAATGGTCACCTTTTCAGGCGACTGGCTCCGGTAGGTGCCATTCTGGGTAAAGACGTCCGTGTGTTCATTTTGTTGCATGAACTGGTCGATGATCGCTTGTTCCTCAGCATCGCTCTGAGCCCTCTTCTTCTTGATGCTTGTCTGTGCGTTCCTCAGCTCGTTCACCAGCTGTTTCTCTTGCTGGCTGCGAGTGTGTTGATGGACGAAGTTCTCTTTACCCTCGCGCTTGGCTCGCAGTTTTTGCTGCTGTTGGTGAAGCCAGGAACCGGGCAGCTCAGAATCAGAAGAATAGTCTAAACTTCTGAACGAATCCATTGAACGATTGTCATAGTCCACTCTATAAGGTACGCTATTTTGTCGCGAAGGTGTCGGGCTACTGATGGGACTGCCAACGTGGTCGCGGTGGTCGCCGCGATGGTCGCGATGGGATTCAGTGAAAGTTTCAGACCTTGTTTCAGTGCGCATCATGTTGGAGCCCCCTCCGTACTTACGGCCTTGGGAAGGAGAAGCAAATTGAGGACCCGAAAACTCTTTTTTGCTCGTGGTAACGCTCTCTGACCTAGTATTAGGGGTGTGTGACTTGATTTCCTTGGTAACCACTGCTCGTTTGGTTGGGCCTTGATTTTGCGTGTCCCAACTAAGGACAGTACGGGCGTTTCCAGCCTGTCGAGTGATACTGCCATAGTTAGGGCTCACACTCCCAACCACCTGGCAATATAATAACAGATTAATAAATCATAGATAATGGTAGTTCTTGCTAATGGTAGGACAAAGCTTATTTCTGTAACACTCCATTCCAAGGGAGGAAAAAAAACTAGAATATTTAATAATTAACTTAATTGTAATTTACACATTTGATTTTTCATACTTTTAAACTAAAATAAGAATATTTCATACCACTTTACTATATTAACTGGATAAAATTGATCAATTTAATGAATCAGGGTAAATAACCAGTTAAAATTAACGAAGTATCAACAGAATACAGGCTATTCCCAGGGGAGGTATATACTATAATACATGAATAGCCTGAAATCATGATATCATATAGGCCTACAATCATTGGAACCTACCCAAGGAAGAAGTCACCAAAAGACCCTTAAGTAGTACCAACGAGAGTGGTCTTTCACTCTGGTTGGTAGTACGGACCTACCCAGACGAGTACATGAGTACTAATCTATAATCTGCCGCCTCACCTTAGCGTTGGGATCAGGTTCAAACATCTGTTCACTGAGTAGCTCATTGAGGATCTCATCTAGCTGCGACTGCTCGTCTATCATGGCCTTCTGCTGCACATGGCTCAGCGCGTTGCTGTGCGCAGCGTGCGACGTTGTTGCCATCGCCATCTGGTTGCTTCCTGAAACACCAACCAACACCCACAGTCAGCATGTATTAGGAAATAGGTATGGGTCAGATTTTCAGAAAATGTACAATTCACCATCGCCAATCTTCTCAAATAACCCAAATTTCAGACGAAAATAATCTTCAAAATACAGTTCAACCTAACCAACAATTGCTAGCGTCAATGTAATGCCAAATATACTCAAATTTACCTAGCATTGGCCAAATTGCAGGCTATTTTAGCATAATTTACTAAATGTGTACAGCTGCCAATTGTACATTTTCTGAAAATCTGACCCGTATAATAATACAGTGGAACCTCACATAAAGACCATCTCATTATAGAGACCACCCCTCTATTAAAACCAGTTTTCCCAGTCCCGAATTATTCCCTCTTATTAGATTTGGAGCCCTCTAAAGAGACCACCTCGCTATGAGACCAACAATTATTCAGACCCAACGGTGGTATTAATAGAGAGGTTCCACTGAAATCATGAAAGTGATAATTATCATCCTGAAGGGGTATGGACATATCTATGCTATCCCAAATATTTGTTTGTATGTAGCCCCAGTCTATTTTGATACATTTCTGGGTGATCTTAATAAAGGAAGAAGGAGAAAAGATCTCCGAAACGTCGGTCGTATATAATAAAAAACAACTCAAGCAAATATCAACCTTTCTTACGGTTTTGGTGTTTATTTTTCTAAATCTATTTATCACCACAGGCACCATCGCTTTCTAAACGGGAACCCATAAGAAAAGACAGACTCAACTTGTATTATTAGACCACTCCTCTATAACCGATCTCCATCGGACCACCATACAACTATAGCCCTACAGCTAGAAAACATAGGCCTACACAGTGCACTTGGTCAATGATCGCACACCCACCCACTCACTCAGCTGAAGTGATGGTGACTAATATATTACATGGAGATTATACATTAATTTATACATCTTTTCCAACTTTTTTGTTTAAATGTTTATACTGGGAAGAAGTGTCTTCGTGGAAATCAGTCGCACTATTTCTGGGGGACGTTTGTGGTGGAAAACAAGTCATATTTACTTAGCATTACCAACGAGAGTAAATTCAGACTCGTTGGCATTACTTACGCCAGAAGAATTAGTTATGCCGATTATAACAGAAAATAAACTTCATGGGCAGAGTTAGTATAGCACCATTATCTTCTGACATCTACAAATAATCTACCAACACTTTATATCATCTGCGGTGATAAGTCAGCTGAACAGGGAAGTGATGTAAAGTTACTAATGGAAACGATATGGCTAGCTTGTCTTCTAATAACATGGTGTGCCCTGAGGAGGCGACGAGATAGAAAAGGGGCAATATATCACAGAACTCATAACCAATAACACTTGGTACAACCAAGGTTTCAATGGACAAACTTGGGATTAAATATATGATAGTGTTCTTGTCCTTGTCAAAGTGGTTAAAACATAAATATATGGCTCAAAATGGTTAGACACAATCGAAACTGATTCTTCTACATACAGCAACCACATTTCCCCTTGATTTATCCAATGAACGTGAATTTTTACAACTTACAAAACGGAATCTTGTAATTTAGTTTCATATCAGAACTCTTGATTAGAGGAACTACAATAGGCCTACATATCTTTCAACAACTCTTGCATAACAGAATATTGTGAAATTGAGCTTAGAAATTACAAGCTATTACAAACCTGAATGCTGGTCTTGTTGGGAATCGTAGCTAAATTCTCCTGTGGTTATTGTGGAGCCTCCATTGGCTACAATCGGCCGTTGAGGAGGGGCAGAGTTGTGATGGAGTGAGCTCGTGTCTTGTAGGTGGCTGTGGAACTGCTCCTGTGGCTGAAGCGGCGGCTGTCTTAGCTGCTGCTGGTGTTGCTGGTGCTGCTGCTGGTGCGAGGAAGAGGAGGAGGATGTGTGGTGCTGTTCCGTGTGGACAGAATGAGAACTAGTAGAAGAGCCGCCGGCCGGCTGGTGCGGTTGGCGCGGTTTGGTGACACGTGCGTACAAGTTTCCGTCTACAGGTCCCTCGTCATGCTGCACGTGCATCACACGCACACGTCCCTCACTCTGTGAACGACTGTCCTCCACCTCGTCTACAAGTAGGAGAAAAGACAAATTAACCAAGCTTAAATTTGTAATACCACATCGTACAATAGAGTGGTTGTTAAAACATCTTCATCTCTTTCATGAGTTTAGAATAGGCCCTAGCTTATAATTGCGGTGTTTTATCTTAAACATCAATTTGGTTTCATCACTACAGAGCTATATGGGTCAGATTTTCAGAAAATGTACAATTCACCTTCACTAATCCTCTCCCATAACCCAAATTTAAGACGAAGATCAGGTTCAAAATACAGTTCAACACAACCAGACAGATTCATTGAATGGATACAATACAGAATATACTCAGATATACCTAGTGTTTATCAATGTTCACTCTAAATTTAGCAGAATTTGATAGATGTGTAGAATTGTAGATTGTGCATTTTCAGGAAATCTGACCCATATACACTATCTATGGAAACAATGAACTCGTTATTAAGGACTGTATTACCACTCAGTTCCATGACCAAACAATACTTATATTGAAACCTTCAGTGATCAGGCAGACAGGTCTAAAGTTATATTTGATAGCCTAGGTAATTGCTAGTAATAGGTCATTCCTAGTTGTATGATTTGCTATAGTCATATTTACACAGACGACATTTTTCAAAGATTCAGAGCACAAGATCCGCGATGTATCATTTTAAGATTTTATCAATCAAATGAAATTTATTTTCAAGAAAGCAGAGCTATATTGTAGCTCCGATTAAAGCTACAATTTATTATTTTAACACTTAGATCTACATGAATGAATCTATTGACAAGAGTGGAATGGCAGTTCACACAACAAATTTTCCCCATTACTATAACCAGAGCTATATATACCATATATCTGTATGTATAGCTCTGCTATAACCAACGAGATGGAGAGTTCAACGAGAGTTATAGACTCTCGAGTCTCGTTGCTATAAAACAAACCAATTGAACAAGAATGCAATAGACTTACCCTGATTGTCAACAGTATCTTCAGCAGAAGCGTTGAAGTTTTCGTAGGAATCCCAGCGCACAAGAGAGTCTTGGGTGTTGTCTACCAAAGGGGCAGGGTCTGTTGTCAACTGGTAAGCTGGAAAATACAGAATTGAAAATAACGTTAGAGAAACTTAGTAATGGACATGCTCAGATCATTGATATCATGAATGAGTAAGGGAAAGCTACGAAACCCTCAATGGGAGAATATCCCCATGATCAAGGGAAATTAATGACATTTCGGTTTGTGCTTTGGCTGAACTGTTTACTGATTAGAACGGAAAGGGTTCGAAGAGTCAAAGAAAAATACTCTTGAAATTTGTTACTCAATACTTTTTATTGGCCAAGACATTTAACAATATACTTATTATATAAATGTATTTATAACTTTCAAAAACAAAGTAGACCTAGATACCAGTACGGTACCTAAATAGTTACCGAATTATGTAATCTATCGTATTGATAACCACATGTATTATATACCAGTCGTCTCAGACCTGCCTATCCAATTTCTTAGCAGCTCTTATCTACTGGGTTACTACAAACCAGACCGCTTTCCTTGCTGTTTTCTTATCTCCGTTTAAAAGCATATTTTGGTTTTTCTACTCATCTTTACCGAGCAAAAACATGGATGTGTTAATATATATACGTTGCCATGGCAACCATATGTGGGCCATGTAAACCTCGGAGAGGAGTAGGTACACAGTCTGGAACGAATACTTGCGTGAGTTTGCGAGATTGTTAGTAAACAGTTAGTAACTGACTGCTCCTAAAACCCTTACAATACAAAACTGAGAGGTCAAACAGCAGTCAAATTTGCATGAAGAGACTTGACACGTTTTTCAAATCCAATAAATTTGGTTTCTTATTGCTGTGTGGAGATTTCTCTCTCATCTTGAGTTAGAACTACTAGAACTGCCTGGAAAGTTCACTCAGCCTCTCGACTTATCTATATAAGTGCATGTGATGGTTAGGTTTGCCACTGAGCCTCTTAGGGGCCTTGCTTCAGTTACACTCTTCCCAAATATACACAATATTTTTATATTCTACTAACTCATAGTCAGATAGATATCACTTTATCCATATCGATCATGAGTCAGTGTTTCTGTTATTCCCTTCAGGACATCAAACATAAATGATATTTTCAATTATAATGATGTATTTGTCAATGTAAATCTTCTTCTTCCTCTCGTTCGCTAGTCAATGTAAATTATTATAAACTGTTCCTTGCTGGAGTTTATAATGGTTAGAAAACTAAGATTTGTAACATACTGATAGGAGAGCACTCCTGGCTGCAGTAGGAAGCCTGCCCTTGCCCTTGTGCAAAAGCTAAAGTTCAGCCGTATAATACTGACACCTGGTGTCGACTACACTAACAAGAGGGTTCAAACTAATAGGGAGGGTCCTAATACCTAGTATCAGTAACTGTAATATCAGTTCTACAATAGACAAAGAAAAATCAATTTTTCATACAATAATAGTTCTAGAAAACAGATAGTTTAGACAGCCAGAAGACCACATGATATAGACTATATAAAGTCTTGGTAGGAAGCCTTTTATTAATAACAAAAAATGATATAAATTTAATGATATCATTGATATGAGATCAACAACTTCCATCACTGTGTTTTGACCAGTCGGTATACCGAAGAAAGATGTGTGTAGAAGGTAGAAATGATGCGAGAATGTGAGTAGGAGGGATCAACCAGGTAATGCGAGACCTAGGCTACCTGAAAGTATGTAAAATTACAATACAGCCAGGTATATGTATTTGTCTTCAAGGGCCAAAGATCATAGGCATGAACATTTGCTACCGACCCTCAACGACTAGGGAGATTATTTTTCACTGCGATCATGTCTAGTGTTCATGTCCAACTGTACAAGAGCATGTGTGAACGTTTCTGTAATGCATGGATGTTTTGAAGCAACACAACATATTATTTGGTAAAAAAAGTAACCCAGAGAGTACTTCACATACCAATGCACCTTTGCAGCCAGCTCGTATGGCATCAGGTACCTAAAGTCTAAAATGTCAAACTTCTGGATTTCATCATGAACACAAAATGACATTTTCAAAACACCATTCTTTTCCACAGTTTCCATAACTATCAGGAACGGACAATAATCAGTGAAAATGAACGAACAAGTACGAACTCCAATAGTTGGTGATTAGATGAGGGTGAAGGAAGGATGTCAAAGCCTAAACCTGAGGGCCTTACCAGAGTATATAAGGATCATATAGCGAAAAAAATAAACATAGAGCAAGGCATATCAGCACCAGCCAGGGACAAGGATCATCTCCTGCAGGCCATGTCCTACATCTTAACAGGTAAAGAATGAAAGACAAAACACTTCTTCAGGGAGATGGTATGATGCTCATGGTATAGCAGCACCGATATACAAGGAACCTATCGGTAATTGTGTAATTATAAAGGTTTGTGGCATGACATGATGGAAGTGAAAACAAGCCACTCATCACAGAAGAAATTTAAATTAATTACACTATTTTTATTCACATTACTATGAATTCATTCATGAGTAGATCATACTTGTTTTTTCCCTTCCATGAAACTTCTTAGAAGACATTTTTCAATGGACAATATGATTCAATATGAGTATGGATGCGCTGTGAGAAATATTGTGCTGAATATTTACTTATCAAAAGTGGCATAACCTCATCTCATATTACTGACATGTCACACGGTCAGTGGCACATCCCGATGCCCGATTTATATTACCACTTTCAAGCCCTTTATATGTTGACATTACACTTCACAATAAATCAATATTGTGAGTCACTAACATGCCAGGCTGTATGTGATACATATAAGTCTCCCCAGACACCCTTATAAATAATGGCACTGAGAAGTGGTTTCACAGCTTCTTCAGAGGCCTACTGATACATTTGATTTAAGTCCTCTCACTCCTATCCTTCAGTCTCCATTTAACCTTCCAAGTTCGAGTCCCTGACCTGACAAGAAGAGATAGCACATTTTGAGCTAAGAGTTAGTCCTCCTTGCCACCCCCGACAACACGATAGGAGGTACAGGAGGACTCTCCTCCTGGGTCTTCCTCCTGGGTTTGGGACCTATATAAAACCTAGACTAGAGATCCAGGTGTAGGATAACACCTGGAGGGAGCTGGTGCTGATGCTTACTCAGCCTCTTATCCACACCTGCCAGGTGCCAGCGTAAAATAGTAAGGCAGCTTATTTTCATGTTTAACCTGCTTATTTGTGCTCAACCCTTAAATCATGGCCATGTCTGTAAGCTTCATGGTAAGCTTTGGTGGAAGCTAGCTCCTTGTACTAGCCTGTTTAGCCGTATGACAACACAATAAGGACATTTGGTTTGGTACCTGGGATGAATATATACGAGACACACACGATAGGTGTATTAGAAGTTGGTAAACAAGAAAAAAGGTTTATAAAAAAAAGAAGAAAAAAGGTTTAGAGATAGAGCAAATGAATGGGACCCAATCAATGAATTTCAGACAGACTTGTAAGTTATATCTATTTGTTTCCATCAGTGCCAGTACATTTAGCATTGCTATCAATATGTATACACTATGCAAGATAAACATATAAATGCAGGGTGGGGTGGTACACTGGATGCACAAGTATCGGTGAAAAAATGGGGTCAGAAGAATATGAATGGAGAACGAGGGGAAGTAATATGGGGCAGATATATCGCAGTATAAAATCATTCCCTGGTAAATTGTATTTAACATATATACCCCCATCTGCAGATCAACTATCAGACATACAAAATGCAGAGTTAACTGACTGATTAAAACACTATTTAAACCAGTTATATGATATACATGTATATCGCTATAAAAAATATTCCCCTCGAATTTATTTAAGTGTCCGAATCCGTATTTTATTGCTTCTCCTTGTTGAATCCAAACCCTCACACATTCCATACACTTAAACTGGATACCCAGGTTGAAATTAACCGACTGAATAAGCAAGGCTTTGGAAATAGAATACCTGGCGACCGGAAACTAGGAGTGTACTAGGAATGTTAAGACAATGAGAAAAAAACAAGGACCATAGACAACCAACACCTGAAACAGGGAGTCCCTCCAAGTAATACCACCTGAAATCATTTGTTCTCTGCAGGTTTGGCTTAGTTTGGCTTCTTGAAATAATTGGTATTCAAAAGTCAGGACTTATTCTGTACAATGGTGTACAAAGTAGGGGGGGGGGGCCGCAGTCTTAGATTATTAAACAATAATTGTCCCGAACGTTTAATCAACTAAATGCATAGAAGACCCTTTGCAGAAACATTAAAATTGACCTGACATTCATATATTACTTCAGGTAACACGTTAACGACTTTACTCATGATTAAATATGGTCGGATTGATTCAATTTTGATAGCTATGATGAAAGCTGAGATTGTTTTTATTCAGAGTTTAAGTGTACATGATGATAGAATACTGTGTAGGTTAACAGTTAATGACGAGTATCCTGACTAGCAAGCTATTGAGTGGGTCTCAGTGTTGACAGGTTAGGACTGGGAGGTTTTGCCAGAGGACCTGACAATGAGACACGAGAGTATGTATTCTCATAGTTTGCCTATTGGCCTCGATCTGCCAACCTAAAAACAGGAGGGAGGGAATAGCAAGCCAGAAACCGTCCTCTTCTCACTCTCCCCATGCTGATGTAATGAGAGTCATAGCCGTTTTACACATTTTCAATTCAGTGAAACGGGTTCAGGATCATGTTAAGGAAAGTATTCCAATTTTGATGTATGTTCCTGGGGCTAGAGTCGATGGGTTTTAGCCGAAACTGAAGGCGAGGTGTTGCAGACATGATTCTTTTAACGTAATCTAAAGGGGTGAAAAACTAAGACCTTTCAAACTCGAGCTTCATACAGACAGGTAAAAGAGGAGCGGTTTAAGTACGAGTAAGAACAACACTCACCTAGAGGCATTTGGAAATTACATGAGTGAAAAAAGGAATGTATTTTTTTAATAAAGGAAACACTCAAGTGTCAAATACGTTGTATGCGTTCGATATGAACGAACGAACTAATATTTAAAAGGACCATTTCTTTCTAAATCATAATAGAGTCTAGGATCAGCCTACGAGATCAGATAAGAATGGTATGTCAGTGATTGGATGCCTACTGCGCTAATGGCTTTCCTGGCCAAGGAGTAGGCTTCTAATGGTATTTTGCAGTCCTAATGGGATTCTAATGGCATTTTGCGGTTTGTAGGCTTTCCCTCAGTTTGAAGGGACTCTCTCAACTTTGAGCCTAGACTGAATAGGTGTTTCACCAAATACATTATTAGAAGGATTTAAACAGAAGCAAAACCAAATGATCAAACATTCCTCCATGCACTTACAAAGCATTAACCATTATAGCAGAACCTAAACTAATCGGCGAATATGGGATTCAAATCTCCATTTATCTCCGCTCGCCCAGCTATTTACCAACAGTACTACATGTCAGGAGGCATAAGCAGCCCCCTGCTGATAGCATTGATACCAGATTGACAATTATGAAAGCTTGAGTGAGTTCCGTACCTGTACAAGCCAATGGATGCTTGCAGTTGTGTCAACCATTCACTCCTCAAGCACTGGTTTCAATCATACTTGTATGAAGTGGCCACAAAGGAAAGAGAGGTATTGAATGGATAAACCCCATTTCACTTTAGAGAACCTTGCAATAAATGCCACTTTAGATCCATATTGAGAGATTCAGGTTTATTTTGAATAGAGAATGCTGAAGTTGATATTGTGGTCCCTGACGCATTAAGGGGAGAATATTTAGAGTCGGAGCCTGAGATCTTTCATCTTGTTTCTATGGCATCTTGAAAACACAGTGAATTTGAGACACGCATGAGAACGATATCCAAAGCCATTATCAACAGCATGAAGAACACTTCTCAACAAAAAAATGAGGCAATGGATCTGACCCGCATTATGAGCATTCGGCCTTTGGGAAAAAATATAACAAATATTTTGAGAAAATAAGCCTACGAAAGAGTTAATGTAATACATGCATAGGCTAGTCATTTCAAAAGAACTGAAAAAAGATATCTATTTCTCATATGTGGATGGTATACATAGAAAATCAAATTATCTTCCCAAGCACATAGATAAGATACTGGTATTCATAAGCTTAGTTCTGAAAACAGTTTGGGAAAGAAATGACTCCAGCAGATCTGTTTGATGACTTCAGCTGGGATCTCTGCTTTTACGAAGGGATCGACACAATAAAGCAAACACTAACAGGGACGGTCACTGACCTAGTGCTTGTACCAGAGCTTTTACAGCACGCCAAAATAGAAGAAATTCTTTAGAATGTTTACCTAATAATTCTTCCAAGATTAACTAATGCACTCATTGCGTGTCTTAAATTTACGATCCAATCGTGCCTCAACTTCATTGTGGAATGCAGGTAGTGTAGAAATACGTGGCCATTTCAAAAACCGTAGTGTGTACGGCTCCATGACGGAGAGGTCTGAGAGTGAAGGGGAATGTAAACAATAGGTTAAGTGTACCCAGTGAATAATGTAACAGTTCTTTCCCAAAGTGCACAGACTTTCAAATTGCCGTTTTCAGGCTCAAGGTGAAATAGGTAAGGGAGAAACGCCATGTTTGCTTGTTAAATTCCCTAAACCTCGCGACACCTTTCCAGCTCGCAAAACTAAATCTTGAAATAAAAATTATTTGTACTGATATCAATATCGAAATCCCTCAATTTTTTAACAGTTCTTAGCATTAAATCCATCCTCACCGTTGTCCTCAATTGCCATTGCTTGATTTCAAGAATGCGACTAGTACTATATTAGGAATGTTTTCTAGTGGTCGAGGACCATGTAAAGTGACTAGTGTGATAAGAATCAACAGACAAACCATGATTGACATTTACGTTCATGCTCTGGAATGTACACCCACTATTTATTCACAGAGTAGGCCTTGTCTATATCTAACTATTGGTTACCATAGAAACAATTACTTCAGTGTATAGGCTGTCAAGGAAGGGCTAAGATAACAGGTGTGAGTAACCGAGACCACAGCAGATCCTGGACATCAATTTACCCCAATCAGAGCGAGAGGGTTAATCTGTTACGAATACCAGCAGCCAAAGCCCAGTCCACAAGGATACCTGCTTGATGGGACAAGAGCTATGCAAGACTATTAAAGGTTGTGAGCTGTAGAGGATTGGATGCTTACTACGGCCTCGGTTGGTTAATACAAGTGATGATATCTGGCTTCCGAAAACGTCGGTTTCTATAATCCTTTTAGAATGTTTTGGTCGTCTATAATTTGGGTAATCTTATCGTCATTTCGTCTTCATGTATTTCATTGATAAAACCACTGTGTTTCGTTCATGTCATACTATATCAGCAAACCGTCCATTGAATGACTGTTTTGTCGGAGCAATACAATGGCCAAAACATATTGATTATTCTAACTGCACATCTTATTTAAATAGTAATATGTCCCTAAAGTGGTGCACTGGTACGTATAGCTGCCTTATTTTTTATTTTGATAATTTGGCTCCTTCATAAAAACAAAAATGAAAATATTGAATGAAAAATTATCAGCATAAACAGCTATAAATTATAAATAAAATAGAAAGTTGAAATTTAGCTATGATTTCTGGAAGAGTAACCAAATAGTAATGTTCTAGTTTATCCTAAAGTACTACGATTACAATCCTAAAATGCTAATCTTGAGGGAAAACTATAAAACTGGTATGGGACAACAATTCTAGGCAAACACTTGAAGGATATTTTGAGGAGAGTTTCCCCTCACAAGAAGTTCTTGCTCTGGGGATAGGCTTGTTCCCAGCAAAAGTTGACCTGGGGTCTTTTTATGACAATAGAAGGTTGTTGGTTGTGAAGTAGAGATACAGTGTGATAAATGATGACGGATATGTGCACATGTTAGTGAGTATATTAGGATAACTAATGTGCAGGCACACAATAACAGTAAACATAAGCTGGGAAATAGAAAGCAGGGGGAAAAACAGATGAGCTTTATACTTCCTAGAGACAAAGGATAAATCTTAGAAGTTGAAACCAGAGGGACAACATTCGTTACTCATAACCACTCTCTAGATACATTTCTTAAAGAGAAAATTTCATATTTTGATGGTGACAAAATACAAAATGACCTTTGTAAGGGAATATGAAGGACAAACTAAATATCCATCCTTAAAATGAACACAAGCATATTTTACAATTTAATGGAAAACGAGTTGTATTCAAATGGTGAAACCATACCAGTTAAACCTGAGAGTGCATTAACGTAGTTTAAATTACAATATGAAAATCCTAAAAGTGTTAGTAAACGAGGAGGAACAGAGAAGAGGTAGATGTCAATCAGGGCACGTGTGGAGGCTGCCTGTTTGGCAGATGGCTCGTGGCTGCTGCTGGCTCCCTGGCCGGGGGGTCAAATTTTCAAAAAATGTACAATTCATCTTTTCAAATAACCCAAATTACTTCAGAATTAATTCAAAATACACTTCAACCTAACCAAACAGATTGCCAGAATCAATGCAATGCCGAATATACTCGAATTTACCTAGTATTGACCAAATTGCAGCCTAATTTTGCAGAATTTACTAAATATGTACAGCTGCCAATTGTACATTTTCTGAAGATCTGACCTCTGGGCCCTCGTGTCTCCCCCTGACTGGCCTGAGCAACTCTCACACGCCTCCAGCCACTTGGAAGCACTGCTTAGCCACTGATGGGGCTTGCTTACCCACAATCAACCATCTTGTAGGTCCATACACCCTCAAGGTGATAATTGAAGTTGTTTTTTTAAAACTTAAATATACCTGAGTCTCTCAGTTCATCTGATCTCAATTTTAATGGGAATATAATGACACTTTGTGGTTTGCGGCGAGAGGTTTTTCCTTCGTTTGACTCTAAACTTTGGGCCTAGACTGGAGTCTAGAATAGTACTAATTAATCTCAATGAGCACATCATGCTGGGATCAATCTGGGAGTGCAAATGTGACTCTAATATATGATAGAGCTTATTCTTACAAAGAGAATTTGTTTTTGTAAACAAGATCTACACACACGTCTAAGCTTGGTTCAACGAGAAAACTGGTTTTGTTTTCGCCCGAGTGAGTGCTCACTGAGAAGCAGAATTTATCAATTCATCAACTGGTCAGGAGACAAATAAATATTGAATCATATCCTTTTGAATTATGTATGGGGTAAAGTTATAAGTGGTCTGTCTATAGAAGCAAATAAGAGAAAGCTTAAGCTGCTCTCTTTGTTTCGGAAATGTAACATTGTAAGTGAGAAAACAATTTAAGCCGAAATAATTAACACCGATCCAGGATCTGTAACATCAACCCCGGGGATCAAGAGCTTATAAATACAGGACCGGCTGAGAAAATAAAATACAAAGATATGAAATAACTTGGTGTTACTAATCACCTTCTAATTTACCCAGCTTGGATGAACTAAACAAACTCGGTCCCATCGGCATCTGAGTCCAGCCATCAAGTATATGGGTCGGATTTTCAGAAAATGTACAATTGGCAGTTGTACATATTTAGTAAATTCTGCTGAATTAGGCTGCAATTTGGCCAATATTTGGTAAATTCGGGTATATTCGGCATTGCATTGATTCTAACAATCGTTTAGTTAGGTTGAACTGTATTTTGAACTTTATTTTCATCTGAAATTTGGGTTAGTGGAGAAGATTGGCGAAGTTGAATTGTACATTTTCTGAAATTCTGACCCATATGTTGGGAACGCTAGGTATCCGAGGCGGAATCCCAGTGAGGGCATCCTGGTTTATTATCGTGGGTTAACAGCCACTGAATGTTCTCCCCAAACCCTCATTTTGCACCCCTGGACCGAGCCCCTGGACCCATCTGTGGACTGCAAAACCAAGTGTCATAATTCAGGTTATTTGTGTGATTCTCAACTAATTTCGAAAGCATAGCACAAAGTAGTTACAATATTATATATAAATCATGCATCTAGTTATCCACGATTTATGGATCCAGCTTTCACTCTAAAATAATCCAAGGTTGAAAAGAGAAGTAAACCATAATTGCGCTAACAAAATAGGACTGCTCTAAACACAAAAAGCCTAGTCTTTCCCATCATATATTAAACTGTATCCAATATATCCCCACTTTATTTTCAGCACCATAAATTTGTTTTCTCAATGTGTGGTGCTGTGAAAGCCTGGGAAGGCTGCCTCTCGCTGTTTTTCATCGGGATTATGTACTAAGTAACAGTGGGATAAGACACATTCTAGACAATTACATCTAGGAATTGGACATTTCATAGGGTATGAAATCAACCATTCATCACCCCTCGTCTAGACACTGTCTATCTCCGGGCCCACAACAATCAGGTGTAATTTGTAATTTTGTAATTTCATCCTCAAGTCCAGCCAAGGATGATACAAGTGTTTTGTGGTTTCACTTCCCCGGACAAATACCTCTATCGACTAGCCTTACATGTATCAGGGTCAGATTTGTAGAAAATGCACAATCTAATGTTCTGCACATCTCTCAAATTCTGCTTTATTAGAGTGAAAAATTATAAATACTGAGTATATCTGAGTATATTCTGTATTGTATTCATTCAATAAATCTGTCTGGTTGTGTCCAACTGTATTTTGAACCTGATTTTCGTCTTAAATTTGGGTTATTTGAGGGGATTGGTGAGGGCGAATTGTACATTTTCTGAAAAATTGACCCATCAATCCTTAGCAACTAGTATAAGGATAGAGATATGCAAATTGCTACATCTACTACTACAGCAGTAAAATGTGATCTACAATAGGCTTACAATCACATGTAACAACGTGTAGGCGATCAGGAAGGAAAGTTATGTCCCATCCCCATCATACATATGATATCTATAATAAAATCAAGTGTATAACGACTCAATTCAATGAATATACACTATTATTCTTACGGATCCAGTAGAAAAGTTGTGGCGGTTATGAGAGTACAATCCTACCCTTCACTAAGCAATGACACCACAAGCAATGAGAGCGAAGGCAGAGCTTTCCAATCGTTACCACTAAAGCATAGATCTTGTAACAAAAGAAATAGTAGGCCTAAGACGTAAGGTGTCTGGCTTAAAATGCTAGTGATTACCATTTATCTAGAAGTAATTATCTTAATGGGATCTGTCTGTGATCATCAGGATTCGCCTTAAGTGGCAGGATCTAATTAAAGGGAATGATTATGTCGAGTTTGGCTTTCTCCTTCAGTGGGAGGCTTTGTGGGAGGTTGAGTAACATAATGACTTAATTTGCCACCAACGCACAAGAGAAGCAGCAGGTACAGAAATAGACGTGCCATTCACTCAGCAGTTTCACTTTGATATACAGTAAGCTTTAGGTTTATATCAGTTTATCAAACAAATAAAGTACGCTATTCAAGTATTCTGGGCAAATAGGAATTTGGCTGTTCAATCGACCAGGAGCAACTTCAAATAATCAAAATTTATCTAAATCTTCTTGGGTGATTACACTTCTCCTGAGATTTGATTACTCTCATTCATTCTCTCTAGGATTGCAAATTTAATTTACTGTTCTAATTTCACCATGGCAACGTAAAAGTTTTAATCAAATCGTGCGAGACTGGCCAAGGCCTATTGGGTCGTTTTTTTACCAAGACATCTAGACATCGATAAAACATTACAAAAAGAAATCAATGTCATACCGATTTTGTTAACAATAACACCAATATCTTCACACCCAATCAATGGATGTTTTACCCAGATAACGTAACCACCACCCATCATGCAACAGTTCTAGCAAGTGATCGATCATGTCACGACACTAAACGTCAACGTCACTTAGCAACCATAATTTGACGTGTCATGCAAGTAGCATGTTAAACGTCGCACGCTTGGGTGGTGACGTAGCAGGTCGCGGGTGGTGATGGCACAATGTGCCTTTTATTGGGCGATAATTGGCGGAAGTAAAAAGCAGGTAAAGAGGAATCAAACGGAACAGGCTGATCAACAGTTTAACTCCTATAGCTGAGGTACCCGATACAGCATCAGTCAAAAGTCTTAGCAGTGTAGCCTTATGCCTGATCCCTCTAATCTGATGGTATTGAGCAAAGGCCAACATTATTTGTTTCACTTTCCTGGATAAAAAGGTATGGTACAAATGGGTGCATTATGTGGTTTACGGCTCGCTTTCTAGGTGACTTACATTTTTGAGTGACATACTTATTAAAGTGACACTTCTCACTGTTGAGGGCTAGATTATCGAGTAACGGAATTTCTACTTCATTTTCTAGTGTTTGATTCACCTTACCCTCCTAACTAACTCCTGTGGATATCAAAACTCTAACATTTATATCATATCAGATATTTGGTAAAACAGTGAGCAAAATCGTTTTTGCTTGCCAACCCCAACTGTCAAGCTATGTCAGAGTGGCAGTTGGGTTCTGGCATCTGGAGTTACATAATGCCAGGCTTGTCCATAGACTCCTGGGTTAAGACTAGTTACATCCATGGGCATTATTGAGTGGGGGCAGCACCTGACGGCTACTATTCTGTGATTTGAAAGCTGGTCTATTCATTAAACTTATTTAATGATTATTGAATGAGGAAACAATGTTGGGGCTCTATACTTTAGAAATTGTCATACATATCCTATATGGTTAGACTGAATAAGTTTCATGTGATTCTGTGACTACTCGTTTTAAAGTGGCTAAGATAGTTAAAACGAGTAGTCACAGAATCACATGAAACTTATTCAGTCTAACCATATAGGATATGTATGACAATTTCTAAAGTATAGAGCCCCAACATTGTTTCCTCATTCAATAATCATTAAATAAGTTTAATGAATAGACCAGCTTTCAAATCACAGAATAGTAGCCGTCAGGTGCTGCCCCCACTCAATAATGCCCATGGATGTAACTAGTCTTAACCCAGGAGTCTATGGACAAGCCTGGCATTATGTAACTCCAGATGCCAGAACCCAACTGCCACTCTGACATAGCTTGACAGTTGGGGTTGGCAAGCAAAAACGATTTTGCTCACTGTTTTACCAAATATCTGATATGATATAAATGTTAGAGTTTTGATATCCACAGGAGTTAGTTAGGAGGGTAAGGTGAATCAAACACTAGAAAATGAAGTAGAAATTCCGTTACTCCATAATCTAGCCAACAACAGTGAGAAGTGTCACTTTAACTATCTTAGCCACTTTAAATAGATCCAGTTTAGCTGTAATCAGTTACCCAGATAACGTTATTGAAACTAAACAAATAGATTCCTAAATAATTAATTAATTAATTAATTAATAAAACCACTGCATAAATATATTATGTGTTTCACCACCCCCTTTTCACTGATTGTAACAGAAATATCTACATTCAAATCACTTATATTTATTCACCAATATTTCTTTTAAAATATTGTACAATATGCGTATAAGGAAGTAATATCGTACTATTTTCTATAATCCAGTGTGGCAAATTCGCCAGAAGATTACAGCCTAGTATGGAGAAAAGTGACACTATATTAGCAACATTAAATGTATGATCGCCGCTGATAAAAAGATGACACAAAAACATCCTCAAGTGCTTTACCATGTGATGAATTACCCTTACACACACACAATCCGAATCAGTGAAGAGTGGATCCAGCAAATCCCATATTAAAAAGTTTATTGTCTCCCTTTCCAAGCAGAGACATGAACAGCAGGGGTTGGGCCACACTTGTAGGCTTATATTGTCGAGTGAAAATCCCACTCAAAAAGTACCTCTGAATACAGAGCGATAACTTTCAATGAAAGGAGAACTGTGTCTGTACAACACAATTCAAAACATGACCACCCACGGACCTTTATATCATTGTGTACAATTTATGAGCTTTTTCCAAAACAGTTCCAAGAGCACTTTGTGAAGAGTGAATAGTGATCACAAATAGGCGCTATAAAAGTTTGTATAATGCTTAATTCAAAATCGTTTTATTTTGTTTGGAAATTAACAAGGATTCGATTCATGCGCATATATCTAATGTTTGACTTGTACTTATTCAAAATAGACTTGAGGTTGTTGTGAATAACAGAAGTAGTTCAAGTTGTTGACTATATTATACAAAATAGATTCTTAAATTTTCTATTATATAATATGGACATACATTTGTACAAAGAGGGTGAACATAAGTGCACTACTAATATCAGCCAGGCCTTGAATCACAACAACAAAAATCACACCGCAGGGGAAAAAAATGTTTCAACTGAAACCTCCTGCATTTGACTTGAATATGCCGGGGCACTGAAAAGCTGTTAAAGACAAATGAATAATAAGCGCAGTTATAACGATCTATTTGATCGATTGGAAAATTACTCCCTTGCCCCATAAACTATATCCAGGGAAGGAATATTGTTTTGTCGCCATCGGTACCAAAGTGGAGAGATTGTATACATCCAGTTTACACTTTTTGACGAAATGTTTTCAATTTAGTGCACTGGCTGAGCATCAGAATCTGAGCAACGAGAGTAAATATGAATCTGAGCTAAGCAAAGCCCTCCTGAGCCCCCTCCCCCCCCCCCCTCCACACACACATACACACTATACAGATATTGAGTTTCTTAAGAGGAAATCCTTGCAAGAAGAATTAAACACGAGGGAAAGTACCAAATCTTAGTCGAGTGTACTTTCCAGGAAAGTGAAACTCAAAACTGTGGACTTAAATTGACTTTTCGAAAACAAACTTACAAAGATTCCAGTTGCAGTACCAGTAAAAACTTCGTAGCACTGATTACATGCCCGCATTTATTAGAGTAGTTACAATAGTCTAATGCAGGATTTGATATGCTATAAACCAAAATAAGCGAGGCAATGTACTTCTCGGTGTGTATATAATTCAATAATACAACAAACACTAAAAAAAGGATAATTTCACCCCAAGTTTATGAGAACTGATTCGAAGCTAGGACCAATGTATACGGTACCTACGCAGCCAAGGACAGGACCTATGTAGTATGAACAGAGCCTAGATCTATGCATGATAGGACAGATTAGGTCAAGCATCTAAGCAGTCAAGGACATGACATTATGCAGTATGGACGAAGATCTATGCAGTATAGGCCGGATACCTATGCAGTCAAGGCAAGAAACCTATGCAGTATAGGCCAGATACCTATGCAGTCAAGGCCAGCAACCTATGCAGTATAGGGCAGATACCTATGCAGTATAGGGCAGATACCTATGCAGTATAGGACAGATACCTATGCAGTATAACGCCAGATACCTATGCAGTATAGGTCAGATACCTATGCATATAGGCCAGATATTTATGCAGTCAAGGCCAGATACCTATGCAGTCAAGGCTATAATATTATAGACTCGGGGTGGTCCCACTCGTCAGAATACCATCACACAATCAGAGTAATGTGACAGACAACATGGCTGAAGGCAGTACCTGTCCGCCTGCCTACTGCAGCATGGTATGTACATCACGTAGAAGAGAATCATTTGCTGGATTAGTGAACACAGATCTATTTTTCCAAGCTCAGGTTAGATGAGACGATTGTACATGTTGTGTCACGTTTGGGCATTATTTGTGAGAGTCCAAGTGTAGATGGGGAAAATAATATTTTCCTAGCATGTACTACAACTGGAGTTTGGCGAGTGTGACGAGAAAAATCAATTCGAGATTTTGGTTTGACATTGAATGCATAAGTGAGATAAGTACTAAGAACATCTAGAAACAAATCTCTATATATTATTCTATGAATACATGATGTCGAGGATCATAACAATACATGTTAAATTACCCATTGCTGATCAAAATATGGATCAGGGATAGGAGTAACATGTCACAGAAGCAGCAACAAGCGTAAATATATGTGATCTCGAAAGATTAAGAGGGAAAAACTAAAGTATTCTAAAGTCATGTTTTTCCTCATGGAAGGCATTGCTGTGGCATACAAAATTCACAATGCTTGCGCAAAAATAGTGAAACCTTCATTTTCAAAATAGGGAGAAGGGGGAAATTAGATAGGCAGGTAAGCCTAAATAGAGGTATCATGGGTTGCAAAGCCACAATAGGAAGGTGTATATGTATGCATGGATTTCCACTACAATGCTTTTGTCAGGGGGATACCTCCCTCTTTCTCCAACCACAGCCCCAGGGACACTCGCGGGTGGCGGTCTCTTTGAATGGGGCATTACCAGTGGAGAGACACACATGATCAATGGTTTTAAACTCTGAGATATTTCCGATAAGATTTACATGGGTTAGGTGGGCGTTACCAAGCACTCTTGATGGGGGATTGGGAATGAAGACATTTCAGGCTATCTATGCCAGTATAATGACAGTTATAGCCACAAAACTGGGTAATGTATGCGTGTACATTCAAGCAGTTTGCCTCTTATTATTATCTGCACCATCCCTTCACGAATAGGTTATTTTTCCTATAAAGTCTCATATTTTGAAAGAGAATAGTGATGGGCATTGATAGCGCTGATTTTATTCTGGTGGCTAGGATATTTTTAATTCTGCCAGCGAAGAAAGTTGAAAACAAACGAACAAGTGTTGAATCAAACACTATAGTCTGCCACTATTAACTGCGTTTATTTTATGGGGCTGACAGTGTGAATCTGGGAGGTCCATAAACGAAGGGAAGTAATGGAGCACGAGACCTCACATACTGGGGCCAGTGAGTACATTATTTAGCATATTTTCCAGGATGAGTGCACAAATAATTGCAATTGTACCTGAATACCCCAACATTTGCATTAAATTCGTGTTTATCACAGACTGACCCACTCGGATAATGAATAGAGGTCATAGTCTGATCTCTAATTAATGAGACAGACAATTTATTTGCAAAACCCGAACATTGGCTAAAAACATTAATCTATTTGAGTGCTTCTTAATGATTTTTATCCTGCTTGGTCGTATCGCGATCATCGCCCTTCTCGCTATAATCATATCCAGTGGCAGAAAACATTTGTTTTGCTATGAGTCATTCATGCCTTTTCACTCAGTTTAGATATTGTACAGAAACTCAAAGAAAGTGGGAAGTTTGCAGCAGAATTGTGTCCGTCAACCCTGGATCTCACTCTCTGTATACAATACGAGGATCCCCACACTAACTGAAGCATGAAATCCTGGACAGAAGGACAGTTAATGTTGTCAATACAGGGGGCCAAGGCCTCCCTGGGATCAACTCAATTCACTCCTACACACATACTGCCTATAACCGTCAAAGCATTGGGGCTCTGAACAATATGCATTCCCACGTAGGTCAACAAATATAGAGGTATATCTATTAACCTTCGACAAACGTTGACCTCCAATTTAAAACACAATTAAGCAATTTCATCTGGGCGACAGTCACGCAGTTTTGAAAATTCGATTTCATTGCAAAGCTATTCAAAAAAGTATTTCTTTTGATTGACTCCTGGAGAATTAATGGTTGTCTGTATACTAAGGTGGATGACCTAGAGTTGAGGGTGACCTCACTCATTGACAGACACAAAACCAAGAACTAGATATTATACGCCTACTTAGAGAGAGATACGATAAGATTATAGCGTGTGCTGACCAATTACAAGTGGTTACAGTGGCATATTTGACCATGAAACACTCAGTCCACGACGAGGGAAATATTTCATACAAAAAAATATGTCCCTTTTAGTTTAAAAGATCGAATCCTAATGAGTCCCTGCTATGGAAAGGTTGATAAATTAGCAACGTGAATGCAAGATATTACAAAATTAAGTGAAATTATTTCTTTACTATTTGTCTGTTCGGGGACCATTCTGTCCAGGTAGGAGAGGGGAAGCTCTCAATATCCATGAGTCATCACCAGCAAGTTTTACAGATACACCAGCACTCCACCAACCCTGGAGAAGCATAGGTAAGACCTCACCATGTCTACAGTGGACTGGAGGAGCGTACAGAGGTGTCTTGGTATCCCCCGGAGGAACCTGGCTGAGGTAAGTAAGGTCAGTATGTCAGCTGGTATCTGGATGAAGACCTGAGGTGGTATGGTTTTGGATCTCTCTAAAAAGGTGATGATGATGCTGATGATGATCATGTAGGAGAGAAAGTATTCCGTAGACACATAGCCTCCGGGACAGGGTATATTCCACATGTTGCACGTATGTTCCCACCTCTCAGATCCGATCATAAAGCTTTCATTCAAGGACTAATGTGTCGTAAAACTTTCTTTCTGATCGACCCTTTCTTCGGAAATGAGCGTCCTTATTTTTAATAGTATGTTTTTTACTTCTTAAAATTACTAGTGCATTAAGTTATATGTGCATATAGAAAGTTATGATAAGAACAAACAAACTATTCTTGGTTCTCATGGCAGATAAAAAAGGAAATATCAAAAGAAAAACACCTGGATTGGATGTTGAAAATGATCCCTTATAGCAGAGAATATCTAATGACGCCTCAGACGTTTGTCTCTGCAGAGAACATCACATACATGTATAGCGCACGCAGTGAACCCAAGTAAGCATTCCGATAATATTCTAGTTGCGTCCAGGGTAGAAAAAACAGAGATCACTTTTCTTTTGACCTCTTGGCATTCCCTCCTCCACAATTTGTTCCTCTACAAACTCAGCAGGAATAAAGTCTGCTGTAGGCATATGGCAGTCACTTGAAGTATGAAATACGCTCTATAGACATAGTCATTAAATCATGACAATAAACTTTATTTTTATTTTTTTAAATTCCTAACCCTTCTATTTTTGTCATGGTAGATGTATATAGGAATGCAGAGTCCTTAAGGATCAACAAAACATATATCCGTTGAATGGAAATGGCAAGATTAGAATCCACAGAACATACATAGACCAAATTTTGCCATATTTGTTAGATAGATCTATAGGGGTGGGCATTATCTTCAGCTGGTCTGGACTGCTGCTATGGATCAATCAAGAAGTTGGGAACTTTATAACAGGGTGTGGCATGCACACAGCAAGTCTGCTTACTTTCTCGTCTGCTACTTTCAAAGGGAAATGGAAACTGAGAAGTGGATATGAAATCTTCAGAGAGCCATTATCACTTAACATTGAAAGATATCGAATAAATAAAAATGTCGAATAAAAAATGTCGAATCAAATAAAGATGTCGAATAAATGATAATGCTCTGAAGGGTGGTACAAATGCTAAAAAAATACATTAATCTGCTATTAGTGACAAGGAGATGCAGGTTTAAAAGAATACAAGGACTTAAGAGTTAACTTACATGAACTGTCAAAAGCCTAGCAGACAAATAAAGAAGAAAAATCTTCTCAATAGCTTCTCTCCTTTTCAATAGACATGATCCAAGACCTCAACATTTGTTTGCGTTTTTTCCTCTTCGAGCCAAGGTCTACCGGTAGTTTGGACAGAGCTCTCAAAACGTCTGACTAGATTGAGAGGGAGGAATTTAAAAAGTCTAGGTTCGACAGAACACTATATAATATGACGCCTAGGTAAGCTGCACTAACACAAACACATATATAGTATAAACTCAGCAAGTCTAGTAAAGGTATGACTTTAAACTACCACACAGCACGTACTTTGGCAATAAGAAAACTGAGAACATTTTTGTTACTACCAAACTTGGCAGCGGAAAAACTGGGGCAGCAGTACAAAACTTAGCTCATCCCCAGACCTCCACAAAGCTTCTAAAATAGCAATGGGTTGAAATATTCAAGAATATTGACAAGGACTCAGTGCAAGACGTGTGGATCATTCACACTCTGTACACAAAGATAGTGCCCTGGGGTGAGGAAAAGAAATTGCATTTTTATGAGAAACAGCACCTAAGAATGACCAGAGATACACGGTTGTATCCCCTTAAAAGATGGTAAACCAGGTAGATATACAACGTAAAATAGAATTTTTTAAATGCTGCCATCCTAAAAAAAATCTCATATGGCATATATATGGACAAAAGTTAAACCCATGGGACGGAGTGCAGTTGATATATTCTAATAACTTCAAGATGACGAAAGCAGCTTTTCCACTGCATGATAATGTTCCAGTCCGAGCCCTGGTCCTCCATATTGTTTAGTCAGTATGAATTCGCAGGCACGTACGAGGGGTTTTTGGTATAGATATTTTTCACCAAAAGTCCCTTTTTATATGATATCTAGGTTAGACGCCGTTGCCACTCGTATGTGTGTATATATGTACATAAAATGATGCAAGGCTAGCTAAGGGCTGGGTCAACCTTCTGATAATATATATACACACAGAGTGTTTGTGCCTGTTGTTAGCATCTGAGGGTATGTACAGTAGACGAGGGTAGGAAAAGAGAAGTAAAGAGAGGGCGAGAGTGGGAGGGAGGGGGGGAGGGAGGGAGGGAGGGAGAGAGAGGGGAGGGGCAGAGAGATCGACTTGTAGGCATCGTACTTTCAATTACTTGAGAATATCAGAGTAAAACCAAAACATGCCACAGAACCTTATAAATATATTAATTTCTAAAGGAACTTTAAAGATATCTCAAATATATCACACATTCTGGGATAAAGTAGGCTACTAAAGGGTAACAGTCTAGGCCCAAATTTGAAGGTCCCTTCAAACGAAGGGAAAACCTCATGCCTCAAACCGCAAAGTGCCATTATAATTCCATTAAGACCGCAAAATGTCATTATATTCCCATTAAAACCCCGAGTCCTAGGCCAGGAAACCGATAAGCGAAGTAGGCTGACATGCCATTCTTATCTGATCTGATGGTTTGGACCTAGAGTGGTAATATATAGTTTAACTAAGGTGGCTATATATAAATTATATAGAATAACACAAAACTGCTAATGAAATAATTCAAAAGTTGTTGTAAATGGCCTATTTAACAAGAGAGGACACAGTGTCGTTATCATGGCTTTTTGTCGCTGCCTTCCACGTAAGTTAAACCAGTGTCATTGGAAAGCAGTAAAATCCAGCAGATGACTGAAGGCTTTAAGAAAGCGCATACCTAACCGTCCGCAGCGGATCGTGAGTGGAATAAAGGTGGAAATTACAGAGAGAGAGAGAAGAGAGGAGAGGAAGAAAGTGGGAGAGAGAGAAGTTGTTAACCTGTGTGGAGATAGCATTCCACCTCCTCGAGCCACTTACAATAGGTACACCTGTACCCAGGGATCCAGGTTCTGGTTGAGGGTCTTGGATCTGTCCCTTGTTACATCGATACAAAGCTAAGGAGAGATTGGGGGAGGGGGAGGGGGAGGGGGGTGTAGGGAGGTATTGAGGAGATACAACATTCTGCCTATAGAAGATGGAAACTTCAGAAAAAAAAGTCTGCAGCGTGGGGGAGGTGATGGTGCAGCAGATATCATTTACACCAGTTGGACACATCTCGTGAAAAGACTTCAAAGTGAGTGCCGTGTTCTGTTTAAATGATTTCCATTACCAGGAGATCTTAAATTGGATATGGAACACAAATAAAGATCCCGTGACACTGCAAACATCACACTAAGCATCTCCCCTTTAGACCAGTATAAAAAATGTAAAAAAAAAACATGTATATCAAATTGGGTTTAGACCCTTCAGGTCTTGACTATACGCAAAAGGTCTCTCAGGATTGTGGCGACAATTATTACATTGCTAGATAAATAGAACAAGTAGGAGGCAGGGAAAGGGGTGTAGTGGGAGACAGTATCCCTTACCCCAATGGATAATATTTTGGTAAAGAGACCATGTTCCGTGCCCCAAACAGGGCTCCCTGGGGCGTAGGCACTCCAGAATCACCACAAATAAAAGAATTTTATATTCTACGCCCATCTCATATACCACAGTTTTTTTAGCGTCATTAAATGCATGACACTTTCATCACTGTTTACTGCATAAAGAAATATTCGAGTCGGATGGAATAACAAAGGCTTAGGGTATGCATCATGTTCACTAGAGATTTTAAATAAATCTCAGCTGAAATAATGAGCTTTTTTACCCCAAAATTATTCAACATGTTTACATAAAGCTGACTCATCATAATAGGGTTCCCAAAGAATCTCAGATTTTTTAAAGTCCCATGATGACCCAAAAAAATTATACATCAGTTATAACAATCAAAATTCCTTTCACAAACAAAAATGTTGGTGAACATAAGCGTGTGCATGTGGGAAGGAAACTATATATGAGTCAATGTAGCCTGTATATTTATAAACGAGTGGGTGAGTGAGTTCTGAGATTTCATAAAGCCTTTGACCCCAGTGTTACCTCGTGTTAGCAAGAATAACATGGCCTAACACGGCATGAGCTGACATGGTGGGAACTGTAGCACTGAGTGGGTGGTGCTTATATAGATGTGGTGCGGCGTGCCAAAGTGTAGTCAGGCTGGCAAAAAAATTAGGGTTATTTTTTTTTTAACTTTAAGTCCTCGGAATGTATGTATGCACGTATGCCTGCCTCCTGGCATATATAAAGTGACTCAATATTACTTTTGGGATAGAATGTATTGTGGGTCATTGGCAACAACAGGTGGGTGCTATTTTTAGGGTATGTTCTTGTTTGAAATAAACAAAAAAAATTGATGTTATACTTATAGATGCAATGGGAATAGAGCACATGAGGTCTGCGATGAATTAAAATACAATAGATACAATACAATATCTAACCTAGGTCTTCAGAAAAAGAAATATTATTGTTATCATTGACTTTTTAAGTAATGGAAAATAATAACAACTGGAAATATTTATATATGCTTTATAAATATGCCAGGCATTTGGTTACTCATTGTACCGTGTGTACGTTACTTTCTGTCCGGATATTATTCTAACTACCACTGTCCGCAATTTAGAAAAGTGTTCTTTCAGTGGAAATCACACATGTCCCTTTAATGCATGTACAAATGTTCAATTACTGTGTCTGCGGTTTGGGATGGGAATTGTGTGCTAGGATGTTATTTCCTCCCTCTGACACACATAGTGATCTATTACTTGTAATAATTTGTATATGGATGGAAAGGAGAATTCCTGTGGTTATTGGTTATTGTCTGGCTATTCTTTAGAACTACTAGCCACTGCACCTAACGAGAAAACCTGCACCCAAGCAGGATCTCTCGCTCTCTCTCTCTCTCTCTATGGTAGCATCAAATTGGAGAAAGGATAGATAAATCACAAAAGCAATTCTTCACTTTCAAATAGTTTTTTTTTCTTTTCCACCATTAGCAATTGTTCAGAGTAAAGGGAAATACAGAACCATTTCAGGTATGTGTAGATGCCAGGAGGGTGAGACTCTGAGAGGGCATGTTTGTTCAAGAATATAATTGTAAGTTATGATAGACATGTGGTCACCCCGCTCCCATTCTTTGACTCCTAATATGCTAATAAGCTAATAAACTTGTTTCTAATGACGAAAATTAGTCCCACCTCCTCATTTTAACCATAAACATTTGATTTGGAAGGGTAATATTTAACTAAATGTGGAACTGGGGAAAAAATGGCAAGTGAACTTTCATGACTTTTGCCATAGCCTAGAATACATACTTACACTAGACTTGTAAAAGAACTCAGTATTGCCCGCTAATTCAAGGAAAAAACAAAACAATTCAGCGTCCCCATCCCCGAGTTCTTTTTATAAGACAACATTAATACACCGCATGTCCACAAATCATATTATTATCGAATTGCTTTGATTTTCTCAATGTAGAGTTGGTAAACCTGGAGTCTAAAAACTGGTCCTAAAGTAAATACTGGGCTTCTGAATGGTAAGTACAGACCAGGGAGCGGCCATAAGCTTGTCACCATCCATAAACAAGTTGGCTTCCCAGAGGCGCTATGCCTCGTAAATCAGGGGAGGGAAAAAAGAAGCACCAGCCGTAAATCAGGAGGGACACCTTGCACTGGTAAATCCTCCAACTTGTCACAAGATAATTATCATTTTCTAGAACAAACCTCCATTTTCAGGTGGTAATATACAAAATGATTTGCGACTCTTTGTAAGTATTTTCTGTGTTCGTTGTTAATGTGTGCTTCGAATGCCCTGGGGCAAAGGCAGAGAAACGGAGAAGTAATATTTTATCCCATACAACTCTAAAAGTGCTGATGATTCGGGATAGATCTATAGTTTGATAACACCGAATACACATCTTGGAATAGCCAAAAAGTGATTCTATAAATAAGTGGTACAATAAAGGTAATAATTGAGATGCAACCGGTAGCTAGGAATGAATCCCAACGTTAAGGATCCCTACGTGAAATCTAAACATTATCTTCGCTTCATGGCTGCTTTTGTTTGTTGCCATGGCAACGACCTAATAGTTGATCAGGATGGAGGTTGGTGATGTAACACGAGGTAACATCTCGCCAATTGTAAACAAAGCAATGGTGGAGGGCAAGATTCCCTGCCCCGCCGGCGATAGAGGTAACGTACCTAACCTCGGAGTACATGAGAAGGGGGTGTTAAAATTATAGACCAAATGCCTAAGTACAAGTATAGCTTGCCAAAGTACCAACAGCCATTTGACATACCTATTTACCTATACTGAGCGATCGATATTTTCAATGATTTAGATAACATTCTGCATGTAAAATCTAAATAAAATTCTTCCAGCAGTGCACCAAGTTGAACCTGAGTTGAGCAACTAACGACTTGTTCATAATATAAAACCCTCAACAGGATGCTTAGGGTTGTGCATGGCGAGAAACGCCCACATACACTAACGCATGATAATCCATAAATTAAACTGTGGAAGGGTGAAGCATGATTGCACCAAGGTCTCTCTTACTCTAAGCTCAGTCTACCCCTCTACAATGTGTTCATTAGGAGTATTATTATAAAGAGATGGCAATTCCCAAATACAATGAGTCTGGAAGCAAGGCCAGGGTAGAGTTGATGCCAAGGCCAGGACATAAGAAAGTGTAAATGTCAAGGGAGAAGGAGTGAGGTGGAGGGTGTGAGAAACGAGGGAGCTTGGGTAGGGATTTGACAGACTGGGGCAAGGGAGGACTTTTTGCGAGTAAATAAATAAAGCCAGCAAAAAGGTGGTGGTGATGTGTTCATATGACAAAGAGGAGTCTGGAGCGTGTTTTATGTCATCTGCAGTGTTTTCTATTACTAGAGATCTTTTAGAAGTACTCCGATCTTTTCAAGATGGGCCATGTCAGTACACTAAGTAAAACGGCCTTCAATTGTCACCTTGAATGCGAAAAGAAAAAAGACAAAGTGGCGGAACGAAGAGACAATCATCGAAAAAGTATAGGTCGCCAGTGATCCTAGATAAATTGGGAAAAAAGATGGAAAGGCAAAGTCACGCAAGTGTTTAGGTTTTAGAGGTGGGAAGCACATAAAAAGGTGTCACTCTAATCTTAGAATCTCTCTTACTTTAAGGTCTAATGACTGTGCCACTAACGACCACTTAACATGGTGACGCTTCTGTGTAATTGATATCCAAGAGTGCTAAGGAAACAATATGGATTATCTAACACTGAGATGTATAGAAAATAAAATGGATAAATATCATGAATCATGTATGGCCACCCCACCTGTATAACGAAGCCCCATTGAACAAATACAGTAGGAATTAATTTGAATAGAGTAAGGGCGGACAGGTATACAACTCATGATCTACGTAGGGAAACTACAGTCGATTTCTCATACTTAAAAATCACGATTAGTATTTAAATATGGCTTTTTCGCCCCATAACATTGAACCGATAACTGAAGTTAGTATTTATGCATGCAGCTCTATGCAGAATATGCATGATACATTAATTGTAATAAATTGCCTTCATTTTGCATCGCGTGTTAACCTGGATGACATAACTTAAGAATTTAATCAATATTTTTTATGAAATATTTCATAAAATAAGGCATCGGGATTGGGGGCATCGAATAGATTAAATAGTGAATAATATTTAACTACAATATCTAACTTCTGTGTACTATTAATAGACCAATCTCTTGAGTGTGGAGAGATATATGTGACAAGATACACACTGACACTCTCAAAAGTTGGCTGGGGTTGGCCCACACCTCTACACACACAGACGTCCTCCTCCTCCTCCTCCTCTCCCACCTCACAACACTGAGAGATGTATCCAATCCCTACAGTCTGGTGTCATGTTTGTCTGTTTACATTCATCCACTGGCCACGACCACTGCGTCCATTAAGGAACCCCCGCAAA
The DNA here is from genome assembly GCA_942159475.1 of Sthenelais limicola. NCBI lineage: Eukaryota > Metazoa > Annelida > Polychaeta > Phyllodocida > Sigalionidae > Sthenelais > Sthenelais limicola. Next base: position 31,310,101 of record OW804100.1, read on the forward strand.
GTTTCTTCACAAATAACGCACCAACTTACCTCGCCAACTTCACAAGGGTAATCCACTGGTTACGAGCTTAAACTTTGAGGGTATATACTCCGATGATTCTAATCCAAATGATGGGCGTGTGCGAAGCAAAGGTAGAAACTTGGGTGAAGTCCCACTAAATATATCCAACTGGTGTACTGTTGTATCGTCCCTTCTCTCTCTACCTCTCTCCCTGCCGAGACTCTTCTCTCTCTCCCTTCACTCCGGTACTCCGACTATTCAAAACCACTTTTGACACCTCTGAGTGAAAAGATCTTTTGTGTACAAGCCCAGGTACTTCCCACGTTAGGCTTTGTCCGTAGTGCGGTTTTCTGATCTTTTCCCTCTGCATGAATTAGTGTGTAATGCGATACAAGCACTGGGATGATGTATGATAGCAATGGTAGAATATAAGGTGAAGAATGACGAGGAGGTGCAGTAGAGTGTATGAAAGATGGTCCGTCCCAGAGAGGAGGGGAAAGATGAAACTGGACTTGAGGAGGATTCAGTAAAGTAAAGAGAAGTTTCCCCCTGCTGCCTGGTGTGGCTTTTACTCCAGTGACTGCTCGGGTGCTCGTCGGACGGCGGCCTGAGTCCCACTACAAGCGGGGGTCTGCTGACGGGGATGGGGCCGCTGATGCCCGGGGAGGGGGCGCCGCTACCGCTACCCCTGGTGTGGGGGCGCCCTCGAGTAACACTCGACGTGCACCAGGTCCTAAAGCACGATATCCACATACACGTCGACCGTCCGCTGAGCGGTCACCGTCGGACGGTTACCCTAGCGACCGCTCGACGTGCAAGTGGATACCGCAGCCACCGTCGAGCGGTCGGGTGCTCCCGTCCGACGGTCCCTCGGCGGTCCCTCGACGTGACCCCCTCCCGTCCATATCTAAAAATTTAGATTTGGACGGGAGGGTCACCGTCCGACGGTACCCCACCAAAAAATTATTTTGTTTTGTTTTGTTTTTTATGGCCATAAAAGGTGTTCTTATGGTCTGAGTACGTATTGAAGTCTGTGAGTTGGTCTTGTCTAGTTTGGTACATTCATTTTTTTTTATCATTTCTAGTGATTTATAATTATTTAGCCTATTTGCATTTTTGGTAATTATTTCAACTATTTCGACTTCAAAAGTCTCCCAATCGTACAGTATGTTAGACCATGTTGTATACAAATAAGTAATAAGTATGCTATAGCATACTTATTTAACTTAATATTTCTTTAATCAAATATGCCGAATATAGGTTTTACTATTACTTCCATACATGTTCTTTGTGTGTAATGTTAAAGTAATATAGCGGATTTGCCTGTTCTTTATTTAAATTTGGGTTAATTCTGTGGAACAATGCCTACTTTATTAATGTTATTTTTATTCATTTATCAAATTTTAGATATTAAATGCAATAATATTTCTCTGACAACAAAGCTCGATTTGATACATGTTTCTACTTTAATAATTAATTAATTTAGATGTTGTTGATGAAATATCACTCAAGTGGCTTCTTCAGGGATAATGAGATATTCGATCATAATGCTACATATATAGGCAAAATGTGTTCATAATGTGTCACCGATGTTCGACCATGTTCTGATTGGTTCAGCACATTTTGTGTTGTAACACATAATGTGTGTGTGTGTGGGGGGGGGGGGGGTCAAGCGGAGGGAATTTCGCTCTGCTGAGGGTGTGGGTGGGGAGAAGGATTGTTGACACAGGAGTATTAATTTTTGAAATTTAATAAATTTTGCCTTGTTTGTTGATAATTAATTTATATTTTATAGTGATATATTTGAGCTATGGAATCGATTATATTATAGGAAAATACCTCAAACGGGCGCAGAAGTGAAAACCAAATATTTGAGTAATAATAGATATATTCAGGTTGGAAGAAAAAACATAACCAGAGCATGGTGGGAGACAGCAGGTATTAGAAGAGTTGGTGATATATTGAAGCCAGATGGAGAAATAATGCTATGTCGAGAAATAAGAAATAAAATGGTATAAGGTGGTCATTTTTAGACAGAGTAGAAAGATTTGCCTCCATTGGAGGCATTTTAAATAAGATCTATAACTGTACCGCCCAGGGTTATTACTCCAGGGTTATTAATGTTGTATTACCTTAATTATGAAGGTATTTAAATGATATAGGTTTTACTCGAATATTTAGACAAGGTATACGAAATTAGAAATTATTTCCAAGTACTGCAGTGTAGGCATTATTGGTGAACTAAGTTTCCTGATAAGGTATAGGAGGGTGAATTGAACTAAAATAATGTAAATTGTATAACAATATTTGTTTTAAACCTTGCTTTTGATAGTATACTGCTTTTATTTTAAATCAGGCATGGTCAAACATGAATTAAGTGGAGGGAGGATTTTTTAGGTGGGGGGGGGGGGGGAATAATTCGACATGAAATGTAGAGCATTCCTTTAGTGTCAACTAAGATCAAGGCTAGATAAATTACAAATACTACAAATAAGTACTTATATATCTTAAGTTTAATATTTTTATTTTTGAGAATATAACTTTACTAATATCTCGAGCTCTGAGTGGATAATTACTAATAAAGTAGCTAAATATTCTCTATAGAATTAGCTCTGAAGTGCATAGATATATTTAATACACGATCTGGACAGTCAGCATATGGTATATTTGGACGTGTAAGTAGATACCGGGGACCGTCCACAGCTACCGTCCGCTGTGGCTACCGCTGGATGGTGGCCGAGGGCCGACGGTCGGCGGTCGACGGTAGTACCAATTGGACGTGTAAGTGGATACGCTATTTAACGTTACTCGTTCGTATCATCTTTTGTTCTCAAGCGTTTGTTCAAGGCCGATTGTTTTATTTCCAGCTTTTGGGTGATGACACATAGTTTACAAGCAGAAACTGGACCTTTCTTCCAAGTGCTGTACATAGATCATTCATAAAGCCAAGGAACATTCATATATAGCCTATATGACATAGAGTAATTAATTGATTTGGATCTTAGAGTAAAATGTTGATTTATCATCATATAAACAACTACCCTAATTACTATATCTTAAGAATAGACACCTGTGATCTAAATGCATCATGAAGTTCATTAAACCATTCAGCATTTCAGTATGTTTTTGTCATAATGTTTAATAGCTATTTTCTAAATGTTAAGGGCCTAAATTGAGAATTGAATGAAATAATGTGTAGGCCTACGTTGCCCTGGCAAGCTCAAATGCGGTTGAATGCGCACGCTTGTCATCCGATATAAAAGCAGAGTAATATTAAAAATATTTTCCATGTGTTTATTTTCCTTCCATGCTCATCTTTCATATCAGGTGGTCGGATGGACACTGATCACGTCCCAGTACATTCCTTCATGTACAGTGAAACAAAAAACAAAAGGACCTTGACAAGTCGAATATTGGGGCATAAACATGATCGAATGTAGGCCTAGTATGTACAAAAAGGTACCAATAACCACCATGTAACTTTGGTATTTACTGGTTCATATTTTTTTAGATGACAACCCGAATTTAACATAATTATTTTTTATGCGAAATAAGGCTTCCCATCAAACCAATAGAAACCCCGACTATATACACACAAGAAAATAATTAAAGAACAAGCAACAGAAATGTCATGATCAGGAATGGGCTACTCAATTAAATTAAAGCCAGTGAAATGCGTGTTCCTCTCCTTTAAAGGGCGAAGTCATTAATAGTACTACGAGTGGGTCATTCTAAACAAAAATAATCTGAGACCTCGACAAGTCTATTGTAAGTTGATGGTTGATTCGGGATCCAATCGTATGTTGTGTATATTTCTGGATGCGCGGCCAGGTCAGACGGTATATGAATACATAATATGGGTACGCGACATGATGCGACTCCTTAAATCCATGTGGGAGGGAAAAGGGTATCATGAGTAGACGTACAAAAAGTTCTCAAAACAAAACTCCCATTCTTGAAACGCCCTGACAATTCGAGCATTATCCAGCAATGAGAGAGATTTAGGCGTAATGATGGAGCATTCAATTATTACTAAAACTGGACCATTATCATCATCATCATTTTGTAGCAACTATTCATGACTTATTTTTATCATTGTAAACAATCTCTGTATTTTTGAAGTGATCTAAAATCTATTAGAATAACATAATTCAAGATAAAACATAATGGGATTTCTGATTCATTAATAATGTATAAATCTATATAAATGTACACAAAAACTGAAGAAAATGTATTAGATATTGTATTATAATGTATTAGTAACAAAAACAAAAAAATAAAAATAAAATAAAATTACAAAAAAGGTAGTGTCACAGGTTACTGAGGAAAATATGGAGAAATCCAGGAGATGTACCTGTATGAAAAGTATAAATAAAAACGTATCCAAACCAAACCAATTCTGTTCTATGGGGAAAGGCTTTAATAAATCTTTAAATTTATAGTGTAATGAATCGAAAATAGACAGGCCACTAACTTTATTTATTTTCATTTCATAAAATTAAAGTTGAAGACACACACATATTCAAGTGCGATGTTTTTTCTAGGTGTATTTTACCCAAGAGGACATATTCTTATTTCTTTTTAACTTCTCCAAAAAGGTCATATTCTCATTTCTTTTAACTTCTCCAAAAAGGCAAGCATAGCCTAGTAGGTGATCGCATCAAAAACTAAATACATGTATACCTTGGCCAAACTCAGTGATGGGATGGGGGCGGAGTTCGCGACTTGGGATAACCTTCACGCACCGTAGTCTAAAAATATTCTTCCTAGAAGGAATGATTTGACTGACTTATGACAAAAAAGAATTAAAGAAATTCTCGATCTTCTCCCGCGTTCCAATATTTTGACGCTATTCCTGAAGTAAATAAACGATTCTTCTTCGTTCTTCCAACCCATTAGACCCATCCGTATTTTCATGCTATTACTAAGTCATCCATCTAACATTACCAGCATGATTTCAGCTTTTCCTCGACTGTGAGGATAAATATTTTCTTAGGGATTCTCATTTACAAAAGCCTACACTGGGATCTAGGATCTCTTGCATTAATTAAAAGAAATACTTCATGTTCACCTACATATTCATCCACCTGCGGTCTATAAATTTATGATTCGAGCTCGAGCAAGGATACATGACTAAAATCTATTTTAGTCCTTTTGGTGGTTCACACTTGGTTGATGTAGGAAAGATGGAATTATAGGAAAGTGCTTGTGGCATTGGTTGAGGGAGGGATGCAAAAGGGAAGGAAGAGGTGGCGGGGGAGGGGGAGGGGGAGGGGGGGGATGCAGGATGGAGTTCCCTTTCAGTTGCCGGAGCTTACAATCATAGAATGCATGTACAAAAAAGTGATAATGTTGTAAACAAAAACTCTTGATGCTGCCCAAGGGGGAAATAGGAGGAGGAGGAGGAGGAGAAGGGGGCGGACAGAAGGAGGAGAGAGATGACGTTAAGATTCAGCCAGACCTGGTAGTGACTCACTCTAGCATATTTCCTAACATCACGAAGACCTGTCAGGATTTAGTAGAAGGTACACTTTGAGCTTGACCACACAACAAGGTATCCTCGTAAACCCACATTTCCATGTACATGGCACGAGCATGGACTCTATATCTCATCACTTATAACATTAGAAGAACCACTGTTTCCCCTGCACAACAAATATTTACACTATATATATTTATTCCTCACATCAACTAGGCACTTCTTAAATACAAGACGATGCATGATACTGACTGAGAAAAAAATTGAGGCAATGTTTGCCCACAGCAACATCAACGTCATCAGTAACAAACAACAAAGCTATAGACCTGTACAGTGTGTACATTTTTATCTTCTTTTCCCAAGGGTCTGAATAATGGACAAATGTCCACCACCTTTTTAAATCTGAGAAATGGACCGAGCCACTAATCTAGTTGAGCAGAAATCTGGACGAAATCAACAAAGTATATAGTATAGTTGGGGAAAAATATGTGTTACTTCATTCCTAACCTTTACAAAGAATCTAGGTATGTCTTTGATATGCTTTGTCCTTGAACAATGCGATGAGAGCATTGACCAAATACTATCACATGGAATTATAGCATTCAGATTCAAGCCACCATGGTCTCAAAATTCACAATGCAAGTTATTTGAAGCAATGCAGAGTTTGGGATAACTGCATGGGAATAATCTGCATCGAAATACAATATCTGCTCTTGAATCTGCATCGTTGTATTTTTGCCTAAATCGAAATCGAAATCGATACAATATCTGCTCTTGTTGCTCTTCTAGATTGTATAAGATCGAAATACAATAAAGAATACTTGAATTGAATTGAATTGAATTGAATATCAAATCTATAAAAGCTATATAAGCTCCATTTACCAGTGACTTGGAGGACAGATCGAATTACAGATTTTCATATCAATTTATAGCTTTTGATATGAACTTCAAGTGTCTTAAGTGTCAGTACATCCATAATCCCAACAAATGAAATGAAATGAAAAACAAATGATTATAGAATTCTGAAATAGCCACTACAAACTCCTAAGATGCAACTCAACAGACCAAAGGAAATATCCACTTATGTACTTGAGAAGACCTCTCCCTGCATTTGTAAATAAATCTACCCCGAGATAAAACCACGGGATACCAACATATCAAACACCCAAGCCTAGATGAGAGAGGATTAAATTTATTTCAAATAAAATAAATAGAAAAGTGATGATGTGTAGAAAGTGGCGCCAGCTTGGTCTGGATACACACACAGTCGATCGCATTTCTATTGCATAGGCTCTCAGTCCTGTTCAGCAGCATATGTATATGAATGGATCCCATGCTGTCATACATCATGTATATAGGGTGATGTATACCAGAGTTATAGAGATATATCATTCTGTAATCAAGCTAATGCAAGAGCGCAATGTGTGTCATGATTTCGATACCAATGAAGTTGAGTGCATCCATCTTAGATTATTCATTGATTGATCCCGTTGCTACTCTACTTTAAAAATAAATCAGTGAAAATAGGAGGTAGGGATTTGCAAAATTCTCACATATTTATTATATATATATGTGATCATGAGTGATCGTTTGCCAGGGTATTACAAGCCAATTAGTACTTAATGACTTATTTGGTTCTTCATAGGATCCATCAAAGATACTATCTTTGGATCCATAGCAAATAAGTCGATCCGTTTATCATCGTTTAGTTGATCCCTGTTCAACTTGATGGAGGGCAAGAAGCAGCTCTTTTCAGTACATCCATGCAGTGATATCCCTGCCCAGACCTATTTTTTCAGAATTCAGTTGAACCACAGTCCCCTATATTCCCATCCAGAATACAAATGACCATTTTTACCAACCATTGCGGCTCCCTCAACCTATATTATATACCACAGCAAGCTCACCGACGCTAAAACACCCGAGACAGAGAAAGAAATGGCCAATATGCCCGTCTAGGTCACAGCAACCACTTGTGGGCCAATTCGGTAGCATTTTTCTTTCTTTTTTTTAAACTCTTTTTTCCAACTTATAACCTGACTTATTCCCTGGCACAGCTACTGCTAAGTGAAATGATTTTTTTGCATTGTGATGTCCCTTGGCAGATCTATTACTTGATCGCAGGGGAATTTAGTGACAACAACCTTTCACTCAAAACCTTATTCTGCAAAAGAAAGAAGGCACTTGCTATAGAGCTTCCCATTAAAAAGTAACCATTAATCTGGGAGAGACTCTCATGAAAATGTCAATCATATCTAAAGGTAGAGTTGGAAACGTGCGATTTCCCATTCAATAAATTAAATTACATTCGCAAAAAAGGACATTTCCAATATAATGCTCCAGTGGAAAATGTTGCTCTTCTGATGGATAGATATGAAAACGTTGGCAGACTAGGCCCAAAGTTGAGAGAGTCCCTTCAAACGAAGGAAAAACCTCTCGCCTCAAACAGCAAAGTGCCATAATAATTCTATTAAGACCGCAAAATTTCACTATATTCACATTAAAACACCCGAGTCCTAGGCGAGAAAACCGATTAGCGAAGTAGGCTGACATACCATAGTTTATCTGATCTGAGGGTTTGGACCAAGAGTGTTGGAGGGAAACAGCTTTAATGGGGTCCTATGTGAGGGATTAGTGTCGCCCAGATTTAGGCGAAAAATACAACGATGCAGATTAATTGATCTCAGAATAAGTAGTCTGTGCTAGTTTCTAATCACTCAATATTAATGTACACAACTGCAATGTCCATTTCTGCAATCCTCAATAAGCAAGAAGATAATGAAATTGACTTACAAAAAAATGAATTCGACCCATCCCCTCCCTCAATTTGTCTACTATAACTTGCTCTTACGATGTAACATCTATTCAACGCTAAATATTATAACAGGAACAATGATCGATAAGCAACAATTTCCCAAGTCGACATTTAGCAAGATGCGATTAAAAAAACCCAACTAATCTAGTCAGAAATCCTGAGCAGGAAAGAGTAAGATATCTCCACCGCACTTATAGTATTTCAACACCTTTAAGACTTTGAATTCAGATTAGATAAGCTTATATTACAACAACTAATGGAAAAGCTTATCACATTGTAAAGCATGTGGGAAAAGTTGGAAATGCACCAAAGCATATATCACTTCTTGGATAGCTCGATTATATATTATATGATTTGCGAATGCCCCTGCGATTCCACTATTGCCCTCAGGTAAAAGTAATTCTTTCTTGTACCCATGCCTTTCCCAGGTCTTGGCACCTAATTGCAAAATAACTTCTCACACTGTCACGTAATTGTTTAAAAAATGTTCAAGCCAGTTCATTATCATTATCCGGGGAAGTGGAGCAAGATGTTCCAACTCTACGAAAATTGCACAATATTAGTTAAAAAATGACAATGACAATTCATAACATAATAGATGGTTGCTTATCCCGAATGAAAGCTCTATATCTCAAGTTCTAGTTCAGGACCTAGCTGCATAAACTAGTAAAAGAAGCACTGAACCAGGGTACAGTTAGTTATAAGTAACACTTTTTACACTGGAGCCACGATTAGACAGGTTTCCTTTCCTTTCTCCACGCAACCATCACCTTACGTGAGCATAGAGTCGCCATTGTTCATCACAGGAATAGTGGAACAGGAGATCTACTGTCTAAATCATTTCTCCTCTATCCTCAGTTGGACTAACCTATAGGCCCTGACTCGTAATATATTTCTCTCTCTAACTCTAACACTACTGCAAAGATTTGATTTTTATAAATGTGACAAGTTTCTTTTGAGATTCCCATGCACATATATATAGCACTAGGTAGACATTTCTAGGTTACATATCCTCTTATTCATTCTCTCAATAAAAGGGGGATCAATCATGTTGTAGAATAAACTGAAATCAGTCAAGGGTGAGTTTATTCGACGGTTCATTTAATTCCTCCGATTAATGATTTTTTTTTTCAGAAAACAACTTACCCTATCCTTATTACTCGAATTGCCAAGTAAGGAAGACTCACCTACAATTAAAGCAAATTATTAGTTCATGTATGATGCATTTTAAATGAAATAACACTTATATATTATATAAAACATGCTGAAGTAATAACAATGAATGCAGTAAACCATGTAAAAACAATTTTAGGATCACACACGTATACATTTTAGTTACACGTTTTCCCATCAAACCATTTTACCATTGGATACCAGATTTACCAACCTTGCACAGTTGGAAAGCACTTCTTATTAAGGACTAAAAGGCAGTAAATTCATCGATATTCATGGGCATTATGTCATAGGTACTTAATTAATACTAAATGTGTGGGAACAGGGGCCAGCCAGGGATGAGTGGTGTGACTCTTGTGTAGTGCAGACGAATACATCATTGCCTATGGAGCCTTTAATGTTGACAAACAACTTCACATGGCCCATCCGCCTCGCATGTCCTACAAGCCCTACTGGGCCTCAAAGCTGGAAGTCAATATCAACCTAGGTGTAAGGTCATGGTTTATATATGGCCTTTCTAGATACTCTTGTTTGTCTCTATGTTTCAAAGTGGCAACACCACAATTATACAACCTACAGTAATGGAGATCCATCACTGAGGTTTAGATTCTAACTTCTTAAAAATTAACCATCAACATTTTCCTTGCATGTATCTTTTTGTATAAGTATAAGAAAATGATATCAAATTATTCGGGGCTTAAGAAAAGCAATAAAACCAACAGATACTGTCTCGATATAAGATATAATCATATCTTTATTGAATTGATAAAGTTAAGTCTCTTTTTAAAGCAGGGATCGGTAGGACAAACCAGAAGCACCATTCCTCCCACAGCTTTTTACAGATGGAGGTAGGTTCATGTTGACACTAATATGACACATGTAGACCTAGTCACCTACTGAGCACAGTATGACAACCCACCAACTTCATTTCTCAATATCTTTTTCTATATTTTTCTCTCTCACAACAATGCCCTGGCAACTTGAAAACATATGTGGTGCATTTGTATCAAGAGAGAATGACTTCTGTTGATGATTACCAGCTTTGAAGTCTATAGTGAGACTTTACTTTCAAACTGATGTTCTACCAAGATGCTCAAGATTAAGTTATTCTTAAAAATCAGGTTCCAAGGCCATGCATATAAAAGTGGGCACACATCAAAATATGGTTTAGATGGGAGTTTGTAAGAGCGCTGGGACGGGAGTGTCAGTGTTATATATGTTTTAACTTTCAGGACTGCAAAGAAGTGTAACTTTCGCTTCGCTTGAGCATTAAAAATGCTTTGAGGGGTCAGATATGTTCCAAAAGTTTTCGAAAAGACTGAGTGGATGGATGTTGGAGGAAATTGGACTGTGCTATACCAACACCGCTTTTGAAAAGCAGTGCATACCTTGTCTCCGACGTTTGACTTAACAAACAGACTTTTTGGCAGGAGACCAAGTAAAGCAAAAGTGACCTATCTACCCACATTTCCATTTATATGTGTGCATAAAAATAGTCATCAGCTATATCATATAAACACTTACTCTACTATATGTTACTAATTATTGGGGTTGGCTGCAAGCCAAAACAAATATAGCTTAAAGCTGCATTCCCAGGATTTAAGATCGAGTGGTTCTTCTGGAATTACATTCATATTAGTTCCCAAACTCAATATTATCCATCTCTGTTTCAATGAAAAGTAAAATTAATGTCTAAATTCTGTGTTTTTACGATCGGGAACACACAGGGTTATGTATAATTGCCATCACCACAGTTCTGTAGATGCACTGAGTGGTCACATGTGGCGCCTCTGTGCCACATCAAGCCACATGTTTCTCTCTGTATGCCAACGAATTTTCCCTGTCAACGACTATTTGTATGGAACAAGGCTAAGGAGGTCACACTGTTGACTAAGGAGGTCATACTGGTGACCACCAGTATGGGAGGACGAGTATATCTTCTCAAATATTAAACTCCAACCTTAAGAAAGAAACCTTAACGATTGGGATAAGGTGGGGCAGTGTACTAGTTAGCTTAACAAGTGAAAACTGAGATTTGTATAGAAATTAGCTGGGAATGCAGCTTTAAAGAAAATCCATATATATAATGTACCTTAACGCTAGGCGATTTAGGCATGAAATGGTGATGATCCGTTTTCCCTACCATAGCCTTAATACAGAATTTCATATGAAGGACATGATCATACTGTAATGTTTACTCGATTTACCTCCCAATTTATGCACGTATTGTAACTCTAAGTGGCTGTCTATAAACAACCACAGGTGCTTTATTTCGTAGGGATTCCTTTCATATGGAAAGGGAACAACATATAGCCAGTACTAAAGTGAAAGAGTAGTTGATATACAGAATGAAGTTAAGGACATATGGCAATAAAAAGAGCAGTGATTCAACTTTCAATGCACGTCATGGTACAGCGCCTTTATGTAAGTCCAATGTTTTCAAAAGCAGTGTTTCTATTTTTAACCCCAACTACATATTTGGTCCATAAGTTAAACTGCCATTGCTATATTGTCTCGTCATTCCATGTGCTTAAAAATTCTACAATACAACCAGAAGAACAAACAATTTTCTACAAAGAATCATATTCAAAGCAAAAATGTGCCTTGAAAGAATGGGATGTGGCAATAGTTGCGAAAAGCCATAACTCACTTTCTACCACATATATAATAGTGTTAGATATTTGATATTATGACCCCGGGGAACGCATGTAAACCGAGCATACTATAGCTTCAACTTCAAGCCTTCTCATGCATGGCAGACAGGCACACTTCTTCTAAAGCGAATAAATCGGCTTTACAAATAATCCGTTTTGATTCACCCCCTCAAAAGTAGCACGCAATCTGACGGTAAATACTGACGGTGTTAAGTAGAGAATTAAAAATTCTCAATTTCCAATTAATTGTCAAAATTTAATACTGTGGTCTGAGCCTTGGAAAGAATAGACCCTAAGGCTATACAACACTACTTCAGCCCCGCAAAAACCCATTCATAGATGAAATATTACTTTCTCCATATTGCTTGGTATTACATCAACCAACAGGTCGTTTGATCTCCTAATTACTTGGCTGGTTTCTCCCAGGAACAAATCTTCAATGCAGGAGTACATATTCAGTAGAGAAGAAAAGTGGCTGAAGTAGAGGAGCAGTGATAAACTTAGCCAAGGTTATCACTTGAACGATCACACCCTTAGTTACCCCTAGAAATAGTGAGAGAATGTTGGGTAGTCTTATCTTAAACACGGTAGCATTAATTTTATCAAGCCTGCAATACTAACATTCAGTGCCCTCACCTACTGAGATTGTCTCAACTTATTTTCAGCTAACTATACCAATCTGTATGTGAATGCCACTCTCCACTGACATGATATTTGTTAATATGTTACATCTGCTAGTGAATATATTATATTTAACTATTGACATGAATGTAATTGCATATCCTTGTGGGTGATAAAAGAGAGAGGGAGAAAGAAAGATGTATATTAGAGAGAGAGAGAGAGGGAGGGAGAGAGAGAGAGAGACAGAGAGAGAGAGAGATGACTAAATTGATGATATATATGTGGGTCTGGATTTGAAATTAGCAGCCAGTTGCTGATGTTGGAATGTTTTATTGGGGCTACATATGATTTGTGCACAGTATCATGTATCCAGGTTATGCAGAGGTCGTCAATTACCCTCTTTCAGCAACTGATGGAAATCCTCATTCATTCCCGAAAAACGAAAACTTAATCCAGCATCAAAAAGATTGGCGTCTGTCTTCCTCCCATTAGATTCTCTTTGAAAACTGATGCCTCTGGAATTATTATCAATAGATCATCTACTAGATGTATTTGATTCATACGTACATTTTTAACTCCAACAATTCTTAGATCATCTGGGACAGCCTCTATATATATCATAGCCATGATATGTGAACATGGGGTCCAGTAAGCTAATCAATTCATAGGGGGTAAGAAGATGTATTTCATTAGTTTTCCCTATGTATATCAACTATAAGCCTTCAGAATACAATTATACCTTTCGAAAGAGCCCTTTTCCAATAAAGGATATCATTACAAATGGACGATGGGAAAGTCCACGACCATATAGAAATATTCGCAGTGGCCCCAAGCTAGGGTCACAAGTTTCATCAAAATAACAAAAGTGTTGGTATACAAACAAAAGCGTGACTGACAAGTTTTGTATAGGGTTTCTCAACTTAGTCATCAAATGTTTCAAACCTATGATTACATTGGAAGGTCATGGCAACTAGGACGAACATAGCCTCAGAGAGGATGAGAGAAAATGTATATATAACGACAATTGTGTCATGTCAGAAACATGGATAATTATATATTTGAGATGCCCTTCATCGGATGGCTAAATATGTACGATAATGTGAATGGCACCATTCACAATTAAGCACCAAAATAATCACACAGAGCTAAGATCTCTTTGTAAAAACAAAGCGTATCGCTACATTTCCATTTCCAATACAGAATAACCATGCTATAAGAGAAAATTGGCACTTGTCCCTATCAAAAGCTATACAGATTTTTATGGCATTTCATCGGCTGCTTGTTTTTTCATCATATGTACTCATTTTTACAACTACCTATATCTGCTGAATAGCCGCGGACTTCGACCCTTATTTTACGACTATGTGTTTAGATGCTACTGTGTACGGTATTTTGGAAACAACAAAACAAACTACGCCATTGAGAAAGAATTATGCATAACGTATATGAAATTCTGGCTTGGATTCTATAATTATTCCGGTCAGGACAATGGTACGATTGGGCAATAACACATCACAAATGGTGTGATGAAATCGTTGTACATACGGGCAATATGATGGGGAATGTAATTTAAAATATATGTATAATTCATTGTGGGGTAGTGTTCAGTGGGGACCCAGGCAAAAAATGCACATTTAAATGCAATTATTTCAGTTTGGCAGTTCCTCTATATAAGGAAGTTTCATGTTTAGGATGCTTTTATAAGCCCTTTATTATAAGCCCTTTATAGCCAACCATCATCTGATATCTACCTTTCCAATGATGTTACTAACCATTATATATTATTAGAAAATAACAATATTGGAGGTTATTTTTATGAAAAATATAATTGAATGCAATTTGCAATGATAGGATAAATTAAACTAAAATTATAGGAAATCAGATATGGTGGAAAATGATTAGCATTATAGTAGTATCAACGTCACCTATAGAACATTATGTTGGGCGAGGACTATAGGTAGAATATGTCCAGGTGGTGGTACATGTAATGCTCTAACTGTTGGCTGCATCTCATAGGAGTCATAGGAGAAAAGCTGTACAATAGGATCTGTAGCCTAGACAGATTCGATGTTACGAGCCTATCTACCAGCCACCCTTCATGTGATGCCAAACATGTTAATTAAACAAATATATGCAATAATTTATGTATCATATACTGCTATTTAATATACAACACTTTGTGCTCTCCTTGGATGTATGTACTTCAAAGTGCCCCGATGGTGGCACATTCCCTATTATATGAGCTACAGAGAAAACAAAATCACATAAGGAAAAGAAAGGTCCAAAACAACGTATAGTGCTCTATTTTAGTCAAACGGCTAACTTCACTGTGAATAAGAACATTCAGCTGCGCATAACTAACTCATAATATCACCTGGAGATTATGACCAACCGTAAATAGTTCACTCTCCAATATAGAGTACAGTCAGTAATCATTACTCATTTGTAACTCTTAAATAATTATATTCAATGCACCCATTTTTATTTGAAGATCAACTTCTAGGGTATTGCAATACAATCACATGAAGATGTACATGATCAGAGACGGGTAGAATGTTCATTGACTTTAGATACTACAATAAAAAATCAACTCAGGCCCCCAGTGAAGAACAGAGCTTACTCACATCCATATAATGCATGTATAATGTGCATTGTGCCTCGAATGTTGAGAGACCTCAGCTCTCTAATGACACCAGAGAGTTGTGGGTGAGGGCTGCATATGTCAAGGGAGACAACTTATTGCGACTCACAAGTTTTGGTCAGGATCATAATTAGTATACTACTGCATAATACATATATATATCAGGTATAGTGAGTATCTAACTATTCATTAATCATATCATGTTTCATCAATCATGTAATGTTTCATCAATCATGTATAGGAAAAATTGCAAACTCGTAGAATAAAGCTGGATTTTCTTTAGGCAAATCAGGACAATTTTGAATGAATATAATTTAGCATTTATTTTAAAAACATATCAATGCCTCAACGAGATATTGGACACATAAATTAGATCCAGAATTCTGAAGTCTAATGGTAGATGACCAACATCTAAATACTTCCTCATTTTTTTTTATTAAACAGTTCATGGACTACATTTCACTCGTGAAAAAGAAGGTATCATCAATCATGATTTATTCAAAAATACATAACCTGGATGTATTTTTAGCAGCTACATATTTTTGTTTCAAAACAAATGCGAACAAAACTTCTGATTCATATCCATTGTCTTGGCCAGGATGATCTAATCCCTGCCCGTCCAAAAACAACAAACATACAAATAAAATATTTTCAGATGAGTGACCATAAATCAAACCATTTATGTTAAAGCAGTTGCCCACAGATGCCCTATAACTATTGTCTTAATGCCTCCAACTAGCGATACTGACACAAAGTCACAATAGTGATAGGAGCATGTGGGCCGGAGAGGATTAACTTGACCCCTCAGTTGACAATAACCTAAGTACACTCTGACCTGTGTCACTGGTCACTCCTGTACGGGCACCCAACGACTCACAGATATGCTATGGTATACGTGATGGCAATATGTAATGGCTATGTTTTTGTGTCGCCTAGTTAGAAGAGGTTGTTACAGTCTATATTGTTATAGAGGAGGTTACCATGCAGGGTAATGTAGTTATTTGTGAGTAGACATGTAAAAAGTGCCAAACATATAAGACACTCAAAAGCCATTGTGTATTCAACTTAAAATTGAAGTCTATCCCTTGATCATCACCATGTACAGTCTCATCTTGCAGCTAAAGAACAATAAACTGAACCGAAGGAGTATTCCATTGTTTCGTAATGTATTTTAAATATTTATCTCCATGATTGTTAACAAATCAAAAAATTAATACGCAGAAATGTGAGTCTTAATGAAATTGACGTATAGGATGGACAAAAATACTGGAATCCTCAACTAAGCTTGTGATAGATAACGTGAAGATTTTGTATATTGACCATATTTTAAAGAATGACAATAGCGTGAATTGTCCTGTGACTGTGATAAAAACAAGGTGAGAAAAGGGAGTCAGATAGAGACGGAGAGAAAGAGAGCAAGCGGAGAGAAGAGTAAATCTACATATCGATGCCATGTGTTATTTTCTCGAGTAGGGGCCTGGAGAAAGTTTTGGAAACAGACTCCCCATACACTTATGCACATCAATCATTTGTCTACAAAACAAGGATCACTGTGTTTTTTCAGCTACAATATCGTTTAACTAAAAAGTAAAGCTTTCTATATCGGTTGACAGAGGCAAGATATCAAAGAGTTGTTTCCTTTATATATATTCTACATTGGACAATTTGGAAGGTACACTTTATGTAATATTTATTAATTACTTATAACGTTCTATGAAAACCAAATCTTGCTCAAGATATCTATTCGTGTTATGAACAAAAAAGTGTAGAGAGTAAGTAACAGTAAAGAGATCATGTTGGACTAGGTTAATATACCATCCACCATATTGAGCCAATTATTGGTAGGGTCAATGGGATACAATACGACGCAATAAAAAAAATAACTGTGCACCACTGACAGTGAATCAATCATGGGTCAACTTGATGTGAGTAAAAGCCTAGTATGTTAAAAGTGACTTATCATTACTATTAATATTCAATAATAATTATCACAATTGATTATCTTTCGCACACATTTTAGGCAATAATCTGGTACTAATTCTGGGCTGGTAAGTGCCAGGTAACCACAGCCAGGTGGTCTGACCATAGAATATACCTGTCTCACCTGTGCACAAGTACCTGCAGAGCTCTACTACTGTACCCAGCTGTTCCCACTGGTTCCCCAGAGGGGGGAGGGGTAGACCCTACCCCACACCTCATACAATAACATCCAGTAAATTATACCTTCACAAATGCCAATATACATACGCCACATCCAGACAGGTTATGCAAAGCTGAAGGTTAGGTTAATATCTACTTGGAGATGCCCACAAAATGGAGAGACACAAATGAATTGGGGTCAATATTAGAATAATCGCGTTCAATGAATATCGGTTTTATAATTAAAAAATATACTGGATGCCTCTCATGAGTATCTGCTGGAGATTGCTTAAACAATCCCCGTCCAATAAGACAAGTGAGGAAAAGGAAAATCACGGGAATCATATTGCCTCAATCATACTATGTAAATAATATGATATTTGCATTTAAATGGAATAGGCATTTTCTTAACGTCACTTAAACTACTTTAGTAACAGGATCGACTAAAAAACCATTCATACTATCTCCTTTCCATGGCTAAACGAAAGGTTTGCACAGACCATAAAAATTAATGGAAACGAAGCCCTGAAAGATAAGAGGAACTCAGCGTTCTTGGCGAATTGTACAAAAACAATTCTTACCCTCGGCTAACAGTCCTGAATTATACACTCTATACGCGACCTGTAGGCAGTAAACATCAAAGCCCTCAAGTGTTAACTCTATGGCAAGCCGCTGCATACAGGACGAGTATATAGAGTGTAGGGGCGTATTCAGAATCCTTAACTAATGACACACAGACGAAATAGAAATCAGTGCCAGAAAGGCAGTTTTTGGCATGCCTCTGCCGTTCCGTTTCCATGCCTCCTCATCATTCCACTTTTTAACATCTCCCCACAAAATTATGTCACGTGGCATGTTGTGTGCATTTCCAACCCAGAGCGCCCTCCAGCGTGAATCTTTATCACAGTAGGCTAAAAGCGTTTTTCGCGTGTCAAAATATTTTGGGGAAAATGTGGGAAAATAAGAGGCAGGAGAGGAGTGGAGGGAAAGCTAGTTTAATCTGTTCAGGGTAAACACAGAGCCCAATTTAGATTTGCCAAATGCCAAACAGCAAAGTTATTTTGCAATGTCCATTACTAGAAGCACAAGTTTTACTTCCCTAAAACAAGCATCTTGCAAAAATATTAGACGATCAACTTTATCTTCTCCTAATGAAAGTACTGACCCAAGAATCCTCTTTTAAGTTTTCGAGCCAAGCTCTTGACCTTCAATATGATAAAATAACCAAAACATTATGCTGTCTGATGTGAACGTATCAACATAGGTGTATACGAAGTCGACGTCTACCCTGTTAATTTCCAATTGGATATATAGTTTTGATCTGGTTCAATCCCCTTTAAGATTAATCGAAGGTTGTATAATCCTACACTAAAACAGCTTCCCCCCAAGGGTGTGTTTAAACATGGCTCCTATTTGAGGAATTCATCGCGCCTCCGCAGTGTTACATTACAGAGATACCTCTAGGTTTTGTTCAAATACAAGACAACACACTACTGCCCAATTGCTATAGTATCTTTCGATACTAGGAGGGTAGCCCAGCTGATTTGCCTAACTGCTATTTTCTTTTGCTTCTAATTTTTAGTATATAGTTCTTTTTTTGTATTTCTTTTTTTCGTATTAATTTGTGGATCATGTGATTGTTGGGTGTTCCATTGGATTGCTCAGTTGAACCTGTGCTCCTACCTCTATCCCATCAATACCCTACAATATGAAAGTATAAGAAGTATGTAACATTTACAGCTAGACTGTAAACTAAATCACAAAACTAAATCACTTTGCTCATCTCATCTCACTAACCCTCATTGCCATGAATATGACTCCACATGGATGTTGTCATGGCAACCATCACTCACTTCCAAACCTGGCCTCCTCCACTCTGGGCCACAATCAGCAGGAGGCATATCACAGTGATGTTACACTTCAGTTACATAACTTATCTGATGATCTCCTCAGATATTTCCTCTCACTGAAATCAGTTGACACAGATGTACAGATGACAGTCTACAGATCCAAAGATAAAGATCTTACAGGATGTAGCTTGTAAGATCACACTTGTAGGCCTGGCCTAGTAGGAATGCCTAGTAGCCAACCCCCTGCCTAGTAGCCAACCCCCTGTCAATCACAGCCAACAGGACAGCCAACAGGCTTCACTCACTCAGTCTGTATACCTCCCTCCTTGTCACTCACAGCACTCACTCAGTCTGTATACCTCCCTGCCTGTCACTCACAGCAAACAGGCCAAGCCAATACACTCCTCCACTTAACAGCACCAGCCAACACAGTCAAAACAAACCCATGTGGCCACTGACAGGCCACCCCTCCAATTTAGACTAAGCCAGGGGTGCGACAGAGCCTTCAGTATAGAGTATACCTTTCCTATAGTGATACTAAAAGGAGGCTGCGCCCATTCAATCGAAATACAACTTAAAACAGAAAAACACTTAGAGGCTACCCTCCTAATAAATTGAACCTTTGCCGCAGGGAATAAGTTAGTGAGTAAACACAAACTTCTCCTTCTAAAGATGCCAGGCATGATATTTGTGACCGCCCTCCTAAACATACATAACATGTGATATCAATTCTACCAATAGCAATACAAGGAGTGCATTTTTATGAAGTGAACACAATGCAAAGACAAACTTGTCTATGGGTTATATGGATCATAATGGTAAAAATGAACCAACACAATGTGTCTTCTTCTCGACAAGTATGAGTCAGAGACGACTGGAATAACTTTGAATTAAAAACTTATGGACCAACCACTTGCCTTAAAATGTAGGCGTATCTAATGTGTCCCCTTTATTATTGTAAAAGTTTCCATACTGTATCAATTGGATTTTGTATCACCCCAGCAAATACATAGATAATAGAATTAAATGTAGAACATTTATCCACTATTTATTACAAGGACCATCACAAAATCGTTGCGAATTGGCATTAAATTGGAAAAATATAACTTTACAATAATGTCAATCTAGTTTCCATTGAACTTCACAGCAGATATTTACTCGCCTACGATCGAGGATGCCACCTGGTAATGTTTTGCAGAACTGAAATGGAGCGTCACGTAGCTTTAACAGTCAATGTTTGGGCGAGACTTTTCTTAAATAGTTTAAAAAGATTGATTTAATCATTCAGAGATTAGGACCGAGCGCAGTCATGTTAGTCTCGGAAGAAATAATTAAAAACACTTCACGAGTTATTTTCGGTTTCCATGTTTTGTACATGCCCTCACCAAGTTCACCCAGTTCACGTGTATAGGAAGAGAAGCCAACTAAGCAAGAACAAATACAACTTGGATAGATACTGGGGAAAGAGTCTATCAATCGAGCTTAATCCAGCTTTATGCTTGACCTTCTGTCGTCCTGCAGGAAAATCTGGAAACAGATGCTCATCCCATGATCCAGGCGCGGTAGAGACAGACCTGGTTATCTTCAATCCTGTAAAGCAATCGTACGATCGAGAGTTGTAAGAATGCTCTAATGGCCTCTATAATCTAGTAATGAGTAACTCCTCCAAGATCTGATTTATCATGAGAGCAGAATTATTGAGCATCTCTGGGTAAAGCAATACACTCTCTTCATTTTGTGGAAATACATTTGCTTCATTCAAACCTTTCAAAACATAATTATTCTGCATTGAGAACATTTTAAAATTTGGTGATCGTCGCCATGATAAAATAATTAGATCCTCTCCACCGAATGCCACTGTGGGATCCAGAGATGCTTTACACAAAAAATACCATTCACTCAGCCATGAGTATGATTAATAGCGGTGATACGGGTAAAATCGCCAGAAAATTTACAATTCGCCTTCACTAATCCTCTCAAATAATCCAACTTTAAGACAAAAGTGTGGTTCAAAATACAGTGCAACACCAAACAGATAGTTTGAATCAAGGCAATATAAAATATACTCAGATATACCTAGTATTGACAATTCTTCAGTCTAATTCAGCAGCATTTACTAAATGTGTAGATCTGACGATTGTACATCTTACATAGGGTGGAACTCATTTATGTCAATTCTCTAGGGCCAGGGCGAAAGTGACTCAACTCATTCAAACTCGGGTCTTCATTGCTTGAGCCCCTCTAGTTCACTATTCTCATCAAAGAGCGATTATCCACTGAACCCTAAAGCCCAGTGAGCCATGGAAAGGTGTATTATCTGTCACTCTAAAACTAATGTAGGTAAAGAAGGTGGAATGTAATAATAGTGGCGAGAGAATGGGGCGTCCCCAAGCAGGGATTAACTGGTACAAAGAGGTGTGGCCAAAGTGTGGATTAAGCATATTAATTAGTGGAAATGGGTGAAGGTTAATCCGATTAAAATTAAACCCTTGACCGTTCTGGCGTCTAGGGATGGAGACGCGTCCCCCAGGCCATGGAGAGGGCGATGATTTAATTATCTGAACACAATTAGTATTACTGGTATGTTCATTTTTTTCATTAAGTACATTTGAAAGAGAATTATGGATTCGAGTAGAGTAGGCGGGCAAATTATTTCCATATACAGTGGAACCTCACATAAAGACCACCTCCTTATAGAGACCACCCCTCTATTAAGACAGTTTTCCCAGTCCCAAATTATTCCCTCTTATTAGATTTAGAGCCCTCTTATGAGACCAAAATTCATTGAGTCCCAAGGGTGGTTCCACTGTATTTCTTTGTGTCATCATGACGAGAGGATTAAGACAGAATGTCACAAACCATGCGTTCACAGAGATAATCCCATTACATCATATTTCCCATGTTGAATATTCAGGATGAAAGTATATAAACGGGACATGCAACAAATCGTAAAGGAGTCAGTCCGGACACGGCCAAAGAAAATAACCGAAACATTGACCTTTTTAAATTTTTCGAATATCACAGAGACAGTCACAAACAATCAACATTCATAAACCATAGATCTCAGAGGGGGGTAAATGCGATACGTAAATTTACGCACATACCATATACACCCAGAGCAAAGAAATCCAACACCCTGGTTCGACGGCAAAGGACATACAATTCCCAGTAGTCAAGGATAAATTGAATAAATGAGGAGCATGACCAGAAAGTCCATCTTCTAAATGGTGACGCTGTAACAATGGGGTTTGGCCACTCAGTGCCCTCATTACTCTACCCTCCCACTGGCCGGGTCACCCGGGGCGTCTGCTCGTACCCACATGGTGCTCTATTGTATCTCAGATTGGCTTATCTTCCATAATCGATCTCCAATTGGGGTTTTATCCGCTGGCTGGAATGTGCACCCATATGGCCGCCCCAACATTGTCCCGGCCTATTTCCTCTTCAGGGGTCACCCCACCCTACTGCGATAACAATTTATAGACCCGCGGGCTAAAAAGGTGTCGAAAAGTCTTTAAAAATAACAATAATTGATTAGTGGATTGTATTTTTCAAGTGGCACCTAGATCTATGAAACACTTTTCGAAGTATAATACATGTAACGTATAATATAATAGAGCTTATCAGAAATATTTAACATGTGAATTGAATTCGCTTATGGTATCATACAAAAATTAACTCAATTTAAGCACACGGATTCATTGTAAGAGATCGCTCTGTAGGTTCATCCACTTGCATCATGGGGGCTGCAAATTCTGCCCTCGCACTAAAAGTTTAAAACTTCCATCGCCGACTTTCTTTCAACTTGGCAATACTTTTAAACCAGGGGATAATTAAATATTCTTTCTTAAATTGTCTTCTTAATTTCACATACATCATCCTTCAGGAACTCATATTCCATCTTCCATATTATGAAGCAGCAGTTTCACACCAGCTTTCTGGTATTTCACAGAGAATTATTCATCGAGACGCCGAGGACCATTTACATTTTGATCCCAAAGGGAATTATCCGTCAAGGTGAAACAATTGATTGAGACAGTATTAGAATTTGCAATCAAAATCCTGTATTATTTATCATAGTAAATAAGGGCTTGCCTTCACAATCTGTTTGCTTGACATGTGAATTCTATCCATAGCCTTTGTGTGAGGAATAGCCCTACTGAATGCCATACTTGATGAACTGATTATTGACCAAGGTGACCGATGAACTTGTCATTTCGCACTTCTATACAAAGAACATTTATCTGAATGACAATCGCTGTCTATCAACAAAATTTCCCATGGGAGGATGAGAGGGCAGAGAGGCTTCGGTGCTTTCATTGCCCCTCCTACTTTTTGTGTTGCTAACAATTGATGTACTAACTAGACCGCTCACTAAAAGCTTTTATTCCAAAGAGAGAGAAAACAATATATAGCTAATTTGTATATGTATGATTAAAGAAGATCTTTCGAGAGTAGGATGTTCGATTGTTGATCAATACATAACATGAAATGCATATATAATACATTATGTATGCAAATCAATATCATACAATTTATAACAGAATATTCTCAAGGACATAATGGAAAGATGGTCGTCCTTAATCGCGATAGTTATGTTCTCTAGAACACACAGGAAACATCCCACGAAGGGCTAAGCTAAATTTACAAACATTGAAGTCCGGCTTTAATTAATCGCTATCATAACATACTCGGTGTTGAACAATCACCACATTAAAGGTATGGGAAATGCACGGTCCATCTACAAAGGTAGCGGTGAATCCCAAAGTCTTTGTCTATGGTATCACAGGTGAACTTGGGAGGAAATCATTTGTTTGGTCCAAGGGATTAAACCAAACACAAAGTATTGAGCTACTTTGTTTTAGTAGCTGGGCATCCAAACAGTAATAGGGTTGCCACGGCTACAGGGCAGGGGCTGTGGAACGTAAATTAGTTTGAGTTTAACCGGGATTTAATTCCGCCGACACAATTGTATCCTTTGTCCACAGGAAATACTAAATCTTACAGTTTGATGAGACTTACCATTCGCAGTAAGTCGAAGATAAAACTGGGATTATGCGATTTAAGAAGAAAATGTCGAATGCTTTAAAATAATCAAATTGCTTTTAGATATACAGAAAAGAGGAAGTATGATAATAATACTCATAGTGCCTTGGGGCCACGACTGAAACTACAACTCAAGTATTAAATACTAAAGTCATTATTCTTATTTATGAAACAGAAAGAGGCATCCCTTTACTGACAATGGCAAAGCTATATAATACTTTGTATTTTAGTCAGTGATGAGCACGCATAGTGATATAACATATATATTATTAAATAAGTGGAGGACAAAATCCGATCCACTTTCTTTATGTTTTCGAAGTAAACCCTGGTTCGAAACAAGGCAGTGTTCATATATTTTATGTCCTCGAATATTGGCGACCTCCAGCTAAATAAACCCTTGATAAAGGATTTGACACCGCAAGGTTAGTGACACTGCTTTACTAGACGTCAGGTATACAGCTTGGGGCCAGGTGGTCGAGAGGGAAAGGTGTAAACAGTGAGCAAATATACCTCTCTATCGCCCTCTTAGCACCAATGGTAAACTATTCACAATAATTAGGCACATTATAACTAGATGAATATGTAAATATAATACATCTGAATTTAATTTTCATTAACTCAATATACCGAATGGGAATTATCCGAATATTGTAGAGATTGTGAGGTACATGCGCGACTTATGCCAATTTATGATTCCAAAATTGTTCCTTTATAAACACCCTTTTTCGCCTCTCAACCTCATGTCAACGCTCGTCCTTTTCAATCCATCACGAGAATGATGTACTCCGGCGAACCTTAGTTGTATCAATGTTAGTGTATTGATGATAAAAGGGAAAAATGATACAATATTTGTAAATAATGTTTGAATGTGCAAGGGACAAGAACCCTCCATCTACAGCATAGTGTATTGATATTGTTATTAAGAAATGTTTATTCGATGTTAGCGTCCTCTGACTGCCCCTTTTTGTGGCATTGTCTTCTCTTATGTTCTGTTCAGGAGGGGCACACCAAAGGAGTACAGGTATTCATAAACAAACCGTGGAGGAGGCCAGATAACCCCCAGTCATGTACATTCTAGCAGCAGGTTGACGTACAGGAAGAGTGCAACGTTATTACATATATATGACTTATGAGTTCACGTTTGAAACTTAGATGCAAACAAAGGGTTTTATCTATTACTTTAAGGAGAAAGATTGTTCTCTCATAAAAACACCACTGGCCAATATTATATAGAATATATATCTGATACATGGATGTATAGCTTGGCTTGTTTGTCTCACAACATCAAACCATTTATATAGGGCATGAGCAACCGTACAGTATAACTATAAGTAATCTGGTCCCAACGGCTGGGGATGCACTGAACATTGAGGACATATCCCTTGACATTTTAAAAGCTATTCTCAAATATAGATGTTATGACTGTATTCAAAATGAACGTTTTCAGAAACGTATGACTGGAATGACCTCACTCTATAACATACTGTATGAACTCTAGAATTCTATTCAGCTTTCTGTTCTAATGCAATGGAATACCCATTAGCATCAAAATGGGAGATTTGTAACTAATCATTCGAAAGACCACGAAGCATTATTTCATATTGTTACTCTCTCTGAATGCTCTCTCGGTGAAAACGTATATGAATGGAAATATAATAGAAACTGATGTATAAATGATACGGATTGAAGCCATGCAGCTTGGCCGTTTGTACGGCCCTTTTAGCGAGGGGCCCTTAGGGGCCATGCTCTTTGTACACACATCGGCCATGTTATGTATCCATGGAAACGAGGTCTACAAAACTGACCACTATACCATGACCTGACCTTGCGACCTGTGCTGACCCCTACCGTTGCCACCTGACATTAACAAGATGCTTTTAAAAGGGCCCGCCAGGGGCAGTGTTGTTCTGCAGACATCACAGGCGCAAATATTTTCCTTCTATGTATACACATTAAGGTAAAGGTCAATAGGATCACACAATGGCGATTATTAACCTACTTGAGTTTTATAGTTGTGTCTTTCTTCATTATAAAGTAATTAATAATTTAGATCAGCTGGGCCAGCAGTAAGCCTTTTTCATCAGACATTTAAGGATTAATGATATAGATGTGACGAATGAAACGATTGATTTAAGAGACAGTTTTAGTTTAACACAAAGCTTCAACACTCCAGCTACGAAAACACAATGGTTCATAAACCATGCCAGGCGCAAAATGTCCTAGAAAAATGCAAAACACATTTTTAGAATAAACAAAATATTTTCCAGAATCAATTTCATCGTTTATATTATATTTTGTTTTAAGTTCACCGTGACTTCAGAGTGTACACCTATAAATCTGCATATAATTAAGATGAATATATAAATAGATTTAATTTAGAGTATTGTCAGATATCCTACAGGTGTTGATTGAGCGAGCTCTATAAATAGAGGGACGCTCGTGGGTTAGCATCCAATTCGTTATGGTTGACAACAAGTTCCACGGTAGCCCAAGGGCAATCTAACCTGACCATGCATCCCCGCAAGCACCCCTTCGGTGGACATAAATTTATATCCATTCTTTTGTGTGCCAAACAATTGGATATGCCCCCTTTGTATACATGGACATGTCAACTGTGTCCAATCCTTCAGAATTGAATAGTATATGCCTCATAGTCTAGGTATGTATGCACACAATCCTTGAAAAACAAGAACCCGAAAATTTGAAATTGATATATGTGAAATATGTAGATCAAGTAATGGGATATATGTAATAAAGTTCAGATCTATATCTCTACGTTTGAATGTGTACAATGTAGTATGGAGGCAGTACATGTGAAGGGATTTTATGTACTAGTGGGTAACACATTTTTACAAAGGAACCCATACAGCCAAGCTCCAGAGGTTCAGGGGTTGGAGTAACCATGTGCTCAAATTGCTGGTGGGCGTGGCATTCATCTACTGCCCTGGTTCATTGGACATGGGTGACTCAAACTAACGGACAGAAGAAAATATATTTGATTTAAACCTCAAGATATAAACCTACCTTATAGAAACCTTGCACTGACACTGTCCTGTGAACTGTCCTCTGTATTTCAATGTATAAATTCGTATATGCAGAGTATAGTTGCAACTGTGTACAGTACTCCCAAACACCAGTAGGAAAGTAATATCCAGTCTTCAGGGTTCACCCGTCTCCCAACACTTAAATAACTGACATCAGCTGATGGCTTTGACTTAAGTCAAAAGTTATAAAAGAAACCTCCTTAGTCTTGTATGGGAGCTGGTATATGTAAGTACTTGATGTGCGCACAAAGAGGTATGGGTTGGGAGGCCCTCGACCAACTAACAATTCAACGCGGATCAAGGACCACAACCTAACTGTATGACAGATGGCTGAGGAGCCCCCCATTGGCTGATGCAAACAGCAATGGGCGGGGCATAATAGGAGGAGGTAAATGGCACGAAGTTAGCCACCTCGCGGATAAGGACAACTTCGATATTAATTTTGATTCAGTATCCCAGCTGCCTATATAAATATGAGAGAAAGTTGTTTTCAATACATCTAAGCCAAAGTTCGACACATCAAAGCTTGCTGAACGGATATCCTGTCCATTTTAACGAGTTTTAACGAGTTTCCTTTCACTTTAACTACTATCCAAATCCAGCAGTCTTACTATGGGACAGTCATTAACTTTTTTCATTTTCCAAGAATACTCGCGAAGTTCGATGAATAATGACCATATAAGATATATATCATGTATTTGAAATACATGGAAGGAAGAGCAAAAAATAACAGGATGCATCCCCCCATACATACAAGCAATTATTCTATTTATCCCCAGTATGTACATTTCCTGGTGCCGACCTCGCCCAGATGCAATTCTTCATCATGTCATGGTAACACTGCCACCATACTTTTAATCCATTTCTCATATTTTCGCTCACAAACCAGGAATAAGTGTTACTATGGAAACCCTCCCAGGACAGTGGTCGAGTGTGGCAGAGCGTGATGGAATCCTCACTTTGTTTTAGTCAACGCCATTGTGGCCAGTATTGCTGCGGCAGAGCAAACCTCTATAGATACAGCCTCATCGGAACGATTTTGTTTTTTCATCCATTAAATGTGACAATTGAAATACAGAGTGGGCTTGCTTGGCAACCGTATGGAAGAAAGCATAACATTCGTTTTGTTTGCATGGCGCTCTTTCAGTGGAAACTAGACTCGTTGAAGGGTGGCAGCGATCTTCCTATTGATATGGAAGAATAGCAAATGTGAGAACAATGGTGCATTTTCCTATTTTTAGACTAAAAAAATGTTTCATATAGATGACTATAGAAACATATATTGATGACTATAGAAACAGGTTTTCCCCCTCACAGGAATTCCAGTCCTGCATAGCAAAACGCCTTCGCCATATATAATTAAAAAATAAATTTCATGTAAAGAAGTTCGAATATAAGTTAGCTGAGTCAATTTTAACGACCAGATTGATACCAGGACCATTGAATAATTAAATGGAAAACTAATATATGTCGCCAGTATGTTCCATTTCTAGTAAAAAGTTTCATCCGACTGCAATCATGCACTTCCCCCGCCCCATCTACCCCAAACGATGGTTTTACAGACACCATGCAGTAAGATGTGATAACAATTGCTTAGAATTATAAAATGTTATAAGACCTGAGCCCCTAAGCCATTCAAGGCCAGATAATCTCCGAAATGATATATCAGGAAACCATTCCGATAATCACACCAGGGGGCAAGGGAAATGTTACCACTTCCGGTCTGTTGCTGTTTGTCAGCCATGATGTATTTTTAGTGCACTTGTGTATCCTACCTCTACACAGGTAAACGTTTCCATGCCAACCAAAGCATCCTATGGAGGTTGTATCTCATCCCAAAAGTTGTCATCGTTTTAGGGTTCAGCGCACCGACAACCCTCAATGATACTATTCGTAAACTTACTACTCTTTTTTTGCATAGTCAGCAAAAGTGTTGCTTTCGTTAAAAAGTTGTCATAAAAGACACCATGGCCCAGCGGACTACAGGACTCGGGAATATCTTCAGATCATATTTTAATGGTATAAATGGATTGATTGCCCCACAATTAGTGTATTTAGCATGCATAAATATTCAAATGAAATATGACGTTGCCCCAAGGCATGAAAGAAAATAAGTTATGAATAACTATGTGTTGACATGACAGCATAACTCATTCAATTTGTTATCCGCTTTTCAAAGTGGCCAACTAGCGTATAGACCGCCCGACATGACAATAGATTGATATATTATAAAGAATAAAGGATAAAGAAATCTCCTTCTGAATGAAAGGAAAAAAGCATTTCTGGCATTACATTTCTAATGGATTGCTCGGTCTAAACATGCACCACATCACAAGGTGACATAATGATGTAATGGTTTTTCACCTGTCCGCCAGGTGTCTACACCATCTTTGATGAAATAATATCGGGCCAATCAAAGGTATGAGGGAAATATCAGATGAATTTATTTATGACAAAATATCACAAACTTGCTCCAGGGTCATACTTAGTGCAATCGGATCGGAGATGGGTAAAGAATAACATCCATTTAAATTCGTTAGAAATGATTGGCACTCACCTAAATATGAACGCTCTGCTATTGATCATTATCTCTTTTCATTAAACTTCAAATTAATCATCAAACTTACTTAAAAGTCAAACCGAAGACCACACAGGAATCTAAAGAGAATATAATAAATTATTGGATTTGATATGACTAAATCTCCTGATAAACCAGTGACAAGTTCAGATACGAAGGTCAATCGTTTTATAATTGGCACCCTCAGCCCACAGGGTGCATAAACCCTTGAGATGATGAGAGCATAGTCGGGAGATGTGCTAATCTAATAGTTTAAACAATATGCCGAGTGGGCAGGGACTTTGGTGAATTGGAGACTCCACAGAGCTCCTCCGTCCTTCAATAATTTGGCATTCCAGAAGGAGATCCCTGCAAGTAGAACCCAAATACAGACCCAGTCCCTTGATCCACAAGAGATGTTGGAACTAGGACGTTGCTATAGCAACGCATGCCTCTCTCAAAAGAGGTGATCAATGGATGGTCAGGATGGGGTACATTCGGACTGCTCAGCCCCCTTATACTTCTATCAGATAGGGAGGGGAGGGACAGAAACAGATTAGATAAGGGATCTATGGGTAAGTTATGGGCTTCCCATCTCATCACGAGGGTAAACTAAAAGTTGTGGACATATTATCTTAACCTAATTGGACGGATCTTTCTAATCAATGCAACCATGTCTCTGCAGAGATAAACGAATCCAAGTTAAATTAGCTAGAAGGGGTCGCATTTAGCATTACAAACAAATGTTTACCATCCCTCTTGATATCAAAGGTATCGAGCAAGTGGACTTTATTCTTGTCACCCCTGTTTTGAGGACTATTCCAATACTATGTAAGATAAAAGCAATAAATAACATGAAAAGGCAACAGGTAGCCAAAATAGGTTATCAAGGGCTTTTTCAGGTTTAAGTGAGACATTGGGTATTTCTATTCCAAATTCGAACAACTTGGGTGATAGATATAGGAAATTCTGACCACTAACCTCCTACACCCACGCCTGCCTAGCCTCCAGTTTACCCGTGCCTGATGCTTATCTCGCTGTGTACAAGTCCACGAGTTACTCAATGCCAAACTAAACCGATGAGGCAGCAGTTTTCATATCCTGATGTTCCCTCACATATGCTTTTTCATCAATACAACAACCTCTACTCTGTACACTTTCAATTCAAATTGAAAGCGGTTAATGCTTCATAATCGATATGTAAGATACGGAACCATATTGATGGCGATTGATTTAAGCTCAAATACACACAACCAAACTATGATATGCCGAAATATTAGGTAAAGGCTGGTGAATCAGCAAGAAGACTCTTCAGTAGTTCTAACTTAGATTCTCCCATTTAGATTCACTGCAACAATAAGACATATCCTTGTTTTATTTGCTGGATATAATGCCTAAAAAACACTTGTCTGTTACAGAGATTGCACAATGTGATAGAACATATTTGATAGGAACAGGACTGTTTAGCTAGCTGTAAGACCATAGATGATATATATGGACAGCAAACACTTATCAAGACATTCTTTTAATGAATAAATGGGGGAATCAACTATGAAATGATAGTGAACACAAGATATTCCCAGGGTCGGCTTGTAGGCCTAAATACCTTACAATCCAGCCTTTAGATGTGGCTTCTAGTGGTTTATAATGGATATAGTGGCTTCTATAGAAGAGAAGGAGATAGCGAAGTGGGAGATACATTCTCACAGTAAACAAAATGTCCACCCTGTGATTGAATACATACTTAGAGCAGCCCAGGGCCTAAAGGATGATGCGACTAATGTTAATCTTATGTCTGCTCATGGACACGCTAACTTGCATGAGTGCATGTTTCTTTCGATTTTGAAGTGTTACTCTGATTTAGGTGGTGGCCATATGACTTGATTGTTCCTGTGTTAGTTCTATTAGGTTTCGTTATCAAAACAATGGGTATACAGCATCCTAGCTTCTGCACGTCGTTTGTAGGACGCTATATCAGTATATATTATCCCGAATAGCTTCATTATGGTTATTATTATAATATGGTTATGTTATACAATTATATTATATGGTCACGTATGCAAATCATTGAGTAGAACATATCAATGTATCCTAATTTACGATTAAATATCATTTAATTTATTTTAAAAATCGATGTACTCACATGACGAATGGATTAAATACAATTATGAGATATTGTCTAGAGCTCTAGCTTTTATGAAATAGTATGTTGAAGGGTTACAGTAGCGGAAGACAGCTTGAATAAATCACCAAAATAAAAATAATACATAAAACGAATGGTATTACATGAATTAAATTGCTATTCTGCATCTCCCCAACCCACAATAGAAGCATGACTAAGAAATTCCACATGGTCATTCATACATTATAGAAGCACCAAATGAACGGTTAACTTTCCAGAGAAACCTAGCCAAAATATACACATACATATTGAGAGAGGTGAGCGTGGGTTGCCATGGTAATATATCCCTTTGGATATTAAAACCACATGGTATCCCACATAAGGCCAGGTATGGTTCAGTCACTCTGGATCCCCACACCGGAAGTCAGTCTATTTCAACCATATTTCACAGGAGAAAAGCACTTAGATTCTTTTAAGAAAAGGCAATACAGCTTAATACTTCGGGAAATAAGACGCAGAACATTTCGTGGGTCCTTACAATTGACTAGGGATTTAGTATGGTAGCTAAAATGGAGGGTTACACTTGAGAAAAACCCGAAGGAATACCATATAGTGACTCAGGTAAAGC
This sequence comes from Sthenelais limicola, assembly GCA_942159475.1. NCBI lineage: Eukaryota > Metazoa > Annelida > Polychaeta > Phyllodocida > Sigalionidae > Sthenelais > Sthenelais limicola. Next base: position 31,342,870 of record OW804100.1, read on the forward strand.
CGAAATTACAGGAATGAAACTTGTAAAACTACTTATGACCAAGCAGGAAAATCTTTCCTGAAATATTAATTTGATCTCTTACAATAAAGATGAATGTAATAAGTATTGAAAGACTTATTTCTAATATATCTCAGGAAAAATAAGTCCCAAAATAAGACTCTTTTCCCACACATATTTTATATATATCCCCCCTTTCAAACTGATTAGAGATAATTTTAGGTGGCAGTTTGATGAAGGCTTCAACACTTTGAATCCACTATCTAATCAGAGCTGCACCCAACATCCAAACCCACCACAGGTCCATCAATCCGGAAATAGAGGAATGTAAGAATGTCAAATTTAATGACCACCAGATGTAGTTGTGAAATATAAACCCCGCCCCAAACCCCCTGCACCCCAAACTCAAACCCCCAACGCTACAGCAGAGCAAGCACAGGTAACAAGCACCAGGTCAATGCTTCCTGCAGAGAGACAGCAAACATCAACAAGAAATAAAACTAAACCCAAAGGGGGAAAGGACACATGCTGTGGCCTATGTTATGACCATGTTGAGAACGCCTGTTAATCTCCCCTGCGTTATGTTATATACAAACTGTCCAGCATAACTTTATGTATATCAGGAGAAACGATTAAAAGAAGAAATAATGCATACGTCAAACAGTAAGATTTTGTTCAACTTCATCTTGCCAAATTTGAGTCCTTTGTGTCAATTGTAATATAGCTACCGGAAAAGATGAGAAGCTCATATTCAGTCTAGGCCCAAAGATGAGAGAGTCCCTTCAAACGGAGGGAATAAAGCCTCGTCTCAAACCGCGAAGTGCCATTATACTTCCATTAATACGGCAAAATGACATTATATTCCCATTAGAACGCCTAGTCCTTGTCCAGGAAACCGATTAGCGAAGTAAGCGGCGTCCAATCACTGACATACCATTCTTCTCTGATCTGAGGATTTGGGCCTAGACTGTATTAAGCTAATTGTCTCACCCGAGTTACCTGTCCCATTGAAATAAAAACGAAAATACCATTGACAGACTCGGGGGATTTACTACAGATGGCATAAACTATCAGCGTTGACATTAAAAGCGGCAAATATTTGCAGCAGACATTTAATCCAAAAGCTGACTTGGGGAGGCGGAGCGAGAACGTACTCCGGGGTTAAGGGCTAAAGACTCCCTGATTGGCTTACAAGCAATGTAGCGTGTAAGGTCAAAGGGTCAAGGCTTGTCAAGTGGTAGGTCCCTCCTGACGCGACGAAACCTGACGAACATCAAGAAAAATTACCTCCAGTGGCTTCTAGAGGTATCAATGAGTCGATCTTTTTTGTCAGAATAATGAACTAGTTTACCTAAAGGTTTTTCAATTAATTCCTGTAAACATTTTATGACTTGAAGAATTATTATTCAATTTATCAAACGCTTTTCGGTGCGTGAATGGGACACATCCCAGACATGCATGTTTGACTCTATGCATGGCTGAAGTTAGAAGTAAACCGATACTGAGAGATGCCGCCTGGTTCCAGGTTGCTTAACTACCATAAAACTAAGATTTTATAAAAAGCATATGTCCAGGCTTCCTCTCAAAGAATGCTATTGGAAACACATGCCCTGTGAATCGGATTGCAGAGATAAGGAAGGGTGTGGAATGAAGGGGGTAAGTCTCAGGTACTATATGGTTTTCCCTGCTCGCCATTCATTGACTGTGCATATGTTTTTCCCTAAAGCACTTCTCTATAGGAATACGGTCTTTGATTGATCCTGAATGAAGTTGTATATTATATGTAGCTTGGGGTTTTATATCAAGTGTCATCAGTTGAAAGCTCTTCCCATGAGATCAAAATGTAGCATTTTGAGCCTTGGACATAATTTGATTTGAATCAAGTTTATAGGAAGGATACTATGAAAATATCCATTAAATCAATGGCAAATCACATCAGGTACGAGTGGTCAATACCTTGTTTGTTGAGTACCAGTACATATAGACCATATTTGATTCGTATATTAGCCAAAATACGTATAAATAGATGTGTGAAGCGCCCGCATATATACATACACAGCAATTTATGCTGGAAATTGAAGTGTCAAGATGTGTAAATCAATCAAACATACACCAAAATTCTAGAACTTCCGAAGAGAAATCTTTACATTTACATTCTTTTGTTTCTAAACCGGTCCCTGCCAAACCCAAACATGCTAAAATAAGTTAGCCAACAATATAAACTATAGCCTTCCTTCGAGGAATCTCACACAACAGTATACTTTAAAATTGACAATTGTTTACCTACTTCTCCGAAAGGTGTTCTTGACAGGCCATGCACATTGGCTGGGTAAATGCCACCACTGATTCTGATGTCCTCTACGGTAAAGAATGGTATAAATTCCCCTCTCTCTCCTTCCCGTTGAGATAAACCCTCTCTCTTGGAGGTGTGTGTATATGTGTATGTGTATATATCCTCCTCCTTGCTCTAGGATGTTGTCCCGCTCTCAACCTCCTACTCCTACTCCTCCTCCCCCAGCACTTTCACCTACGCCTGCTGGTAGGGTACAAGTTGCTGGACTACTGCAGTATCTTGCAGAGAAAGTTGGTGGCCTATGTGAGGGGCTCTTAATTCCTCTAGGACGCTCAGGAGTTGCTCTCCCCGTACTTCTGCCTCTCATCATCTGAAGGTTCAGTCAGCAAGGCAGTCAGTCAGGCTGGGTAGACTTACCAACATACTCCCCAAATACTCTATGTATGTAGTTTTCAAACAATTACAATTCATAGCAATAAAGTTCTAATCTATTTTCTCAAGTGATGGCAGGGTCTGATATTATGCAGGTGAAGTACGAGTTGCTGGGGGAATATGCATTGCTACGGGACCCCAGACAATGGAGGGAGAATCCGTCGGTGGTTTTATGCGCCATTAATTCAAAGCACTGCATAAAGTTGCGACGCAACTGCATGGGGAATTGTGCTCACCGAACCCTTGCAACAGCCACTCTATACTTATAATCATTAGACTTGATTCCCCTTGAAATGTTTGGATACTTGTGAACTTATAGGAACTAATCAATATCAGTGTTATCAACAGCTCGCACCGGAACAATTGTCAAGTGACCAAGATCGCCTAGATATTACATTAAAGGGCAGGGAATAGTGATCCTTCACTATTAAATGATGTTTAATGGGTTTCTCTTTTACAACTTAATGTTGTATATTCAGGGGAAGGGATAAGACAGGGTATGATAAGAACGGGAACCATTTTTAAAAATAATAATTTCCATATCAACCTACACCGATAGGAAAGATTTATTCAAGTGCAGTGTTATAGGACATTGTTTTAGAGAAATGGTGTGTACATATAAAAAGGAACTGATGAACCAATATGACCCCACCTCATTCATCTACCACCCACCAGAAGATAACATTGATATGACTCAGCATGAGACATACCTAATCATTCTGTAAATATATCTGAGTAGTTGGTGGGACTTATAAAACCTCACACATCTTCTCTGGAGCTGAGAGAACCGAGAGAGAAAAGCCTTATCTAGACCCGGGGAAACATTGGAATAATCCCATAGTTGACCCGATAAATGATTTACACTCAATCAAGCCATTGCTCCAAACTGACAAGGTTAAAATAACCCGGTCCTTGAAGGTTGGAGCAAGACAGAAGCTATTGCTACGTTGGCCTTTTCTCTACACTATACTATACGAAGTCCCACATAGAAGACCATAAGATCTGGTTGGTGGGGCGGTATACTTGACTTGCAACAAGGCTTTAGGGCGTCCTTAATGTACTTTGGATACCAATACAAATATGACCCACTTCATTGAATGCCCTACAACAGAGCGGAGGCTGGAGGAGGGTTAAAGACACCTTGGATGGATAGATATAGGTCAGATTTTCAGAAAATGTACAATTCACCTTTGCCAATCCTCTCAAGTAACTCAAATTTCAGACGAAAATAAACTTCAAAATTCAGTTCAACCTAACCAAACAGATTGCTAGAACCAATGCAATGCAAAATATACTCAAATTTACATAGTATTGACCAAATTGCAGGCTAATTTAGCAGAATTTACTAAATATGTAGAGCTGCTAATTGTACATTTTCTGAAAATCTGACCCATATATTGGGGATGATTGCTCACAACAAAATCTAGCATGGGTAGGGAGGAGCCGAAGAATATATTATGTTGAAATAAAACCTAGGCTCCTTATCATTTTTTTTCTAGTTTTCATAGGGTAATACCCATAAACCTGGTCGGGGTATAATGATGACGGAGGAAATTACCATAAGATATAGGCTCATAGTCATATGTTATCTCAGGGGAGGGGTCAGGTTCGCAAGTGAGAACTTGACAGGTATGTTTAAGTAACTGTAAATTGGACTGACATATTACATGGGAGTTGCCACAGGCTGAGACATTTATGACACATTAACCAAATAATTATTACATATTCCCATAAACTCAACCCCATGTGGAACTATGTACACTTGCGTACAGGGATATTCGAATAAAATATTTAATGTTGAGTATAACGAAATTAAGGAGTGGTAATCCATATTACTTCGGAGATTATAATACCAATTATACCACTATTAATTCATAAGGAATGTCATCGAATTGCTTATATTTGGGGGAAAAAATTCATTTCATCATTATCATTATCATATCAACCGCTTCATAATGAGAAGCGAGTTTGATCCACATTTCGTCTTATCATATGTTTAGCGAAATCCTGCCCAGTTCCCTGACACATCCAGAGATCATACATATTATATGGTCTCTGACCCATCCTAGCTGTGTCCGACGATGAGAGAGCAAACTATACTGACTCAGTATAATATATATAGAGAGAGAAAAGTAGTTATCCCTTAGATCAATATTTAAATGTTAGATTCAAAAGCAGGAAAACGAACTGGTAGTTATCATGGACTTGTTATATGAGAGTGAGTAAGAGAATGACCTCATGCCTTCGACACCAAAACAACCTCTCTCGCCAGCAGCTCAGAGCAAACTGCTCCAACTAACTTACTCACAAACCTACCACTATACTTCCTACTTCTGCTCCCCTTGCCCCTGTTACTATATTTGTGTCTGAGTAACCTGACACCTTACCTCCCTCTAACCATCCCTTTAACCATCTTGCGCTCCATGGGGGAACTCTGATCTCTTTCACTCTCCAAATTCTTAGATCCCTTCATTAGCGTTGATGCCATGAAATGAATCTGTTCTACACTTAGTTCGGTAGAGCAATGTTAGGTGTTCGGTTAGGAGGATATCTTTGATTTGACTGATGAATCAAGACAGTATTAGTCATAATCCATATGCAAACCTGTCTCACTAAATCTACATCATGGCTGGCATACAGACGGGAGTAATCACTCAACCAACGTTTGAATATAGTTATGCCAGTCCATGCATTGCAGGAGTGAGTGAAATAAATCTGATGCTGATAGATTTAGTTTGATAAATACATCCAAGTATTAATACACACATAAATGCAACCGCACAGAGGCATGCATATATAACGATGTGTATATATCTCTGTACACACAGACGCACTTCTAAATACAAGTTCGTAGAATGAGAGTGTAATATGTGTATTATGTATCCATAAATCCTTCACAATATCTCTATATTTTTCATACTGAAAAGTATTTTCCGTTTTGATAACGAGAATAACATTATGACAAAACGTTGCCGTACTGGGAAGGTGATAGCAGCGACCCAATTCCCTAAACCCCAGAGCTAACGTCTGTGCAACAAAATTAGGAATTAATTGAATTCCCTGACATTGGAGACATGAACCATTCCCTGTCTATATCTAAAGGCTTCTGCCTCTAATCTTCAAGACGAGCAAAGAGTGATGGCCTCTTAGTGCACCATCCAATACTTGCTTGGCATCAGATACTATAGGAAGGATTCGAGGGTTAACCTAGCAAAAAGGGAATACGCCCTACCAATTGTGGGTTGGCCCCACTGTGAGTAAGGCATATATACACGCAAATCATCTGCAGATACTTTCTCTTAGCGCTTGCTTTACTCAGTCACCCTTGAACAAATTACTTAAATATGTGGGCATTCAAGTCGTATATATATAGTTTATTTGGCACGGGTCCTTTTTGTTAGATTTTTTATATCTTCTGTTTGTTTATAGAGTTTATAAAATCTGTTAAGCTCTGATCATTCAGGGCTCCAGGAAATTATGAGAACTTTATGAATAAATGTTGAATATTTGTAAGATAATCACACGTTTCAGAGCTTTGTCTTGTACAATGAAATTGCTGCCCTTACCCACTTAAACTATGATATTCAGCTGATGGGTGTTTTTGACTTCAAATTCCTTCTATATGGTTTGTAATATGTTAGTCTAGATAGAACTGTTTCCTGTTTACACATAACGAATAATAAGTAATCAGCAAGACAATACTATACTTTTGAAGTATATTAATCAACTTATTTGTAAAGAATCAGATTGCGATGTAAACCGTTGTAATCACATGAAATACCGATACTCTGTGAACAAAGAAACAACAATGCAGCATCGCATGCTACTTCTTATTATATTTACTTCCCAGATGTCAATGACAGAAAAGTGAATCCATGGCAGTGCCTCCTTCAATGTTACCCTCACGCAAAATGAGAGCCAGGGATAACCTCTTCAAGGGTACAAGATCAAAATAATGATGGGTGGAGACAGCCTCAGGGGGATTAAGCATGGCATTCATGGGCCAACATGCACGCATTTCCATGATGCATGACTCGCATTGTGACATGTCTACATGTGGTGAGGTACTTTTTAATAAGCATGAGCATCTCCTCCACAAGCGAGTCAATATTTGTCACAAAGAGTTCAAGAGTACCATACTACTTGTAAGTGCTCGGGGGCTCTGTTGTAGCTTTCCTATGAATCTTTTGATTCAGGAACAGAGTAACTGACCGAAGAATTGGTCAATAAGTACATTATTAGGTATCATGTAGATAAATGTTCATAATATGTATGTGTCTTTTATTTGTCTCAAACTAATAGAATACAATACCATATAATTTAAAGTACAGAAATACATACAACAAGATCTTTACTCCAGTGTGTAAGGACTTTGTTTTCATATAGCAGTTCTCATCCTAAATATTAGCTAACTACAAATGGGAGATCACATTCCAAGCTACGAAAAGACAGAGAGAATATAGTTTTCTAAACCCTTGTTGAACAGGTAATAAACTTGAGTATAATAATGTACCCTAATGCGCGGGCAACCACAAGCATTAATCAGCCTAATGTGAACACGTGGGGGCCAAGTGTTGACCCTTGCAGAACGCCATATGTACTCCATGTCACATGACTCATCTTGGATCATGTGATATGGGTTGGAGCACATGGACGATTGGAGAGATTTTAGGGTACAATGCACCCCCACTGCCCACGGCTATAGATCTGCTCACAGGGAAGTTGCCTCAAACCAGGTATTTGATACAGGAGGAGGTTGTAAAGCTGTTAAACTATCACGCATCCCCTTTACATTTCATGCATTTGACATCATCTATACAAGAAGCGTATAAACCATAATTATGAAGAGTTTTTATGGACCTCCACACATAAATGCTTATCTAAATATTTCCCCAAAATTTTAAGATGCTTTCCACGAATCCTAACTCACAATTTAAAGACCACATTTTAGCGGAGGAATCTGTACTGCTTCCATTCTATCCATAGGTACTTAAACTTACAAATCATACATTAGGGCTGGCAGTGATATATATGCAATAACTTTATAGATTTAAATTTTAGATTTAAATAGCTAGAAGTAACTTTGAGACGATACTCTAGAAAGGAATAATCGGGTGAAACTGCTGGCTGCATAAGGAGTTAATATCCCATCAAGCGGGAAGTGATTTCTCATAGATGAAGGGAAAGAGCCAAGATTTGGTGAAAGGAAGAAGATAGTCATTACTTGGAGAGTTTCTGGAGTAATATTTCTGGGAGGTACAATATTCTTTTGTAGCAGCGGGTGTTGATCATGCGGCACTAATTCGTGTAGTTACAAAAAGTCGTCACTTCGTATTGATCCAACTTGAATTCTTCCGATTTGTCCATCCATGAACTAATCTCTGACGCATCGGCTCCTCACAAGAGAGCGCAATTTTCACAAAGAAGTTGCTAAAGTGAAAAAAATATCCACGCCCAAGCAGTCCCATTTAAAGCAGCCACCACATTTCAAGTGAGAAAAACTTCTTACAATTTCTTTCTGTCGGACTTACTGGCCAATTTTGGAAGTCAGAAAGAATATAGTTAGAAAGTTGCGGTATTCTTATCGTGATTTATTTTATATAATTGTGGAAAAAGTCAATTTCTATTATAGTGTTACTACTACAGTGGGGATCTAGCCAAGTTCATTTTCACTGTCATTTCCAGAACGATTTACTTTTTTAGAATGACAAAAAGTAAAAGGATGAAGTAGTATACCATTCGGAAGCTCCACCGTCTGGAAGGAAATGAGAGCATGACCCAAGGAATGTCCGAGGAATCGATCTTTCCGAATAGATGAGATAATGTGTGTGTGTGGCGTGGTCGCGGGGGGGGGGGGGGGGGGCTAGAACGAGCGAGAAAACAAGGCATACTTCTATAACAATTTCAGAACACAATCTTGTCACTAGTCTATATCCGTCCGATGAAACCTAAAGCATAGATCTATTTTGGGGAAAGACCTTGGTGACACGGTTGCAAGTAGTAGAATGAAATGTTACAGAGTCGCAGGAGCGCAGGTCTCGAAAGGAGTTATAGATCCATATTTCATGGAGCAAAGTTCTTCCATCTTGGTCGATTGAACATCACAAAAACTGAGAAGAAGGGAGGACATCCATGGACACATTTCCACAGCCTTATAGGGGGCCTCCACTAGCGGCAGGTAGCGGCGAATAGAGCAGCAAATAGAGCGGCAAATAGATTGTCAAAAAATGAATGGCGAGTAGTGGCGAATAGAAAATCTATTGGTAACGCAATTGGTAATGAGCTGTTCCACTGTGGCAAGTAGTGGCAACTAGTGGCGAATGAACGGCCAATGGCAATCTATTCACCAAAGAAATCAAAACGTTTTGATTCTTCGGCGAATTACGGCGAGTTGTGGTGAATGACTTGCCACTGATTTGCAATGACTTGCCACTGATTTGCACCACCTCCTCCACTATGGCAAGAATCGTTACCAATAGAGTGGCCAATAATTGGCCGCTCTATTGGTAACGCTATTGGTAACGCTAATTGCCGATAGTGGAGGCCACCTATTAGGGTGGTATGAAATAGACACTAACCTTAGTCTCAACAGAAAAATGTCGCAAGAAGCAGAGTTACTCACCTGAAATTCAGAATGAGAAACAAAGAATTAAGAACAAGTCATTTGCAATTACATCATAACAGCAGAAGGATAAACAATTAATAAATTACATTTTACAATACTCTTTAATCATTTCATGAAGCCTACTCAAAATTATGTAGGTCCAATTCAGTGATACTTAAGGTACAAATGGTAATTAAATTAAATCCTAGCTGTCCATATTTCGACAGACTTTCCTGCAAAAAAACTATGGAGCAATTGATCCTATAGGCGAAATCATTCACATTGACAAGGGACATTACCAATGGCCCGATCAGTAGGATACTGAATGTGATTGAGGAGGGGAGCATCTGTATTTGAATGTTTGTGGAGTCAAGTATGCTCAATCATAAATGAAATTCAAATCACCCATCTCTAAGGTTACTCGACATTAATGAGGAATTGATGAGATCGCACTGAGGGACGAATCAATCAGTCAGCAACTTGATACGACCACTGTCCAATGACCTTTGATAATGACCTTAAAATGACCTCGAACTATTGACCTAGCTTTTGACTTATTGCACATCAGGGAATTCGGGGTCACATGAAGGGGTGAAGATGTGTTCACCCATCGTATAGAGTGTTCTTTCTCACACTTATCCCTAAGGGAATCACAAATGATTTTTGTCACAGAACCTCACTAACAAAATATAAAAATTATTGTAATTACATAAGCTAGGAAGAAAGAAAATCCAGAGAGCACCAGGGTTGGAGGTTTTTAATAAAAAAAAAAGCTGTCCGATCAGTTTGAGGAGAAACTGAAGAAACCGTAAAGTTGTGCTACTGTTAATAAGATTCTATTGATCAAATACTTTTCCTATTTGCCAGATACGAGTGGCACCATATTAGATCATACGCATGAACGTGCAACATCAAGGCAAATTATTACACTGGCAATATGCGATGTAAATTGTGTAAAAGCCTAAACTTTGGATCAGAAGGGAAGCTGCTCATAGAATGACAAGTAAAGGAAATACTATCATTTATTACATGCTATAATCCTTAGGCAATCAGGTAAGAACGCCAGCCACTGGAGACTGCTGCCAAGGGGCATGTCTTGTATTGGATGAAGCTCGTGACATCAGAGATGCGCTGGATGTGCATCGTATACTTTGACATCTGAAGCCACAGGGCATCTTGTATTCTTCTTGACATGGGAACGGGGCTAGGTCGCATGTGCACGCCACTAAAATGTCAACTTACAACAGGCAACTTTGTGCTCCTTTTTCACTCTGCTTTCTTTTGGTTAACCATTTAGTTAACTATTTTAAAGTTAATATGAAATTGGAGTAAAATATCTAAATTAAAAAAATGTATCTAAATAACCACAAGCAAGATTTTCTTCGTACTTAAGAGCAGTTCCTTTCAATCGTGAAATGCACTCTATCTATTGGTGTTCTGCGAATAAGTGCAATCCGAAAAGCTTATGTGATTGATGTTAGAATGTGATATATTCGGCGTCAACTGGTCTCACAAAACTAAAATAATCACCGAAGCAATATTTCCCATGATAAAATCCTAGAGATGTTGGCCATAAGGACGGAGATTCTGACCCTGCACTGAATGGCTAAATGCGTCACCACTCACACCCCGGCAGCACGCTCGGTGACAGAAAGACATCTCTCATTGCTAATGGAGGGGTTTCACCCTTCATCTTAACACCGCCATCTCCAAGATGTGACCTCAGTCACCCTTTGCCCTTACTTTTAACCATCGCATTTATTTTAACACCAGTCTGAAGCCTCGTCTCTAAGACCAATCCTTATTGTTTTGCGAGCATATTTGTTATGTGCTCTTTATATTGACTAAATCGAGGGACCGAATGAGGACTGCCGATGAACAATCCTATTCCAGGTAGAAGGGCCGCTTTTTGACTATAATATCGATGATAATCCCTATAATATCGATAATGAAAGCAGTTAATCAATGTACGTCACCCAATTCCCTGTGTTATATAGTATCAATGATGGCCAACAGCCATTTCACAGACTTCCTGATTACAACTTCGACTAGAACGAATTTGGCCCGCATTGCCAAATGCCCTAGGAGCACCACGGACGCAAAGCCCTGAAGTAGGGTAGTAGTATATGGAATGTAGCCAGGGAGACTGGCATCTCTAGCTGACAATCTAGCGAAAATTGTAAGAAGATACCAGAGTTGTCTCTATTGTACGAGCTATAATCTCTAGAGGCTGATAGAGATGACATTACAAAAATTATGATGTAAAAGTTTTTTGAATGGTCAAATCTGGTTAAATCTGCTTATGATCGACCATCTCTGGAGATAATTAACACCATTATGAGAAAAAAAACTTGCGGAAATCATTTTTTGAAAGAACTAAACAGACAACAGCTGAAGTTGCATGCGGTGTTCTTTTGACAGCAACCCTCACCAATAGGAAGTCTGACCTTTTGACTTGTGTGTGTGCCTCTCTTAGCCGAGCCATAGGAGCCCTGGTGTCACATTGCAGGAAACCAGTATTCACATATCCACCCATACACGCTCTTCACATGGCAGTTCTGCTTGTTCTGGTTTCGCATTTCATGTAGAGCAAAGACCATCCAATTTACCCATGTTTGTTAACTGTCAATTCCCTCACACATCTAGAGATAATTTCCCCTTCTTGTGGAGATAATTCTGCGGTCTTAAATACTCACATTTCGGGTATGTTATATAGGTTGGCAACGGGACTAAAGACTAGCAAAGCGGCAGAATAATCTTCCATTCAAAGCAAATAGAATAGGAATCATATCTACAGATTAAGGGGCACTATATGCCATCCATCTCCAATTTACCATGCTAATACTATTAGTTTGCCATGTTCCATCACCACACGACAGAAACCTGAGCTTCTCTTGACAAGAATGGCGGGAAAATATGAGCAGTTTCCATGGGGTGACAACAGGGTGAGCCAGGGGTCACACATGATCCCAGACAAGCTTTGATGACGAAAGATTTGGTCAAATATTTGAGACCGTATCATATAGCATTTTCGTTTTATGCGTCGATAGAAAAATAGAAATATTAAGCGGTTTCAGTATTGTCATCCTTAACGCATAGGCTTCTTCCACGGACCACAGCAGGAACTGTTTTATAAACCTTAAAGTTAAAAGGCTCATAGTAACTGCGTGTGAATTAAGTCGAAAGCACGTCATTTCTGAATTTTATATAACCGTGGGTATTCTGTTCACTGATTGTTATCAGAGTTAAAATTTATATCATTAATAAAATTAGTAGTAACTACAGTAGGATTGCCTTACCACTCCCTCATTTTGATCAGTTGAGTATCCTACCCTGAAATTGGTGTAGGCTAAATGGTAAAATCAATTCTCTTCGCTGTAAATAAAATTACTATACCCGAGGTAGACTGACAGCAATGGATTTTATTTCAGTTAAAGCGGTTCATTGAGTTCGACAGGAAATTATAATCCGGCTTCAAACGTCCAACAACTACAGTTCCATGAATGGCAGTTCTGGAGAACCGGAACATATATCCTCTAGCAAAGAGTAAGGCACTGTCAAAAAGGGATTAATGAAGTATATATATGTCCCCGTCTAAACTATCTCATCTACCCCTATAGTAACCCCCGCGAAGTAGATATCGAGGATAACTATAATAGACCAATCAACACGGTCAATATACACGTCGGCACTGTGATGCTTACGAGCAAGGTACAAAAGCATGGCCGCCACTTCCCCGTCATAGTACAGTCCGCCCCTGGCAGATGTCTCTGCTGCATGGGTAGTGTCAGGTTCAGAGATCAATGAATCGATAGGAGCGCTATGGAGTTCTTGGTGAAGGCTAGACATAGAGACCCTCAATAGAATGTATTGATTTTGTGTGATGGGGGTGTCCTATGCCATAGGGTGTATTCAAACACGGTCTCGTGTGTAATATATATCCCTTCTTCGCTATTGGCATATAGTCCTTGGGGTAGACACAAATATGGCCATTGTACTCGTGTCGAGGTATGCTTATACTACATGTACTAATTTACCCCTTTGCTTGGTTCATGGGTGTGGTACATGGGGTATATCTGTGGGTCACTCTATATTGCAACACAGTATATATATGCCTTTCTTAGAGGCATTTCGTTTGATTGCTTTTGGGAGTTTAAAAAAATAGTAGGAAAGGGATAATTTGGAGGGGCAGACTTGGACTACAATCGAGGCCCAGTAGGCTTATGAAGTTTTTGGGACAATATATATTATAATATATGAAAGGTATATGATATCATATACCTTTCATATATCATAATGGCATGGTGATAGAAAGAGATATAGATCTATATATCCCTAAACAGGAAGGCCAAATCAATAGGCCAGTGAACTATGTAGGGAGGACCTCGCCACGATGTCATTCCCATAAAGTTATGTATAGATCTACATTTAATCTTACTTAGGACAACGCATGATGTTAGTCTGGAGGAATTGCTTTTGATCGGGAACAATTTTGCCTTCGGATAACTTCGAACACAAAATATACAGCATTGTTTCTCTTATGGAAATTAAACATTTTGAGAGGACATAAATAAAGGACAGACACTTTTAGGAGAAGGAACTATTTTAAAGGCATAGATATTAAATGCGAGTACAAAAAAATGATATCAACTTTCTCCCTCCAAGAAGATAGTGACCAGAATAGTCAGAAAACGAGCTATAATAATTCTACACACTGAGTTATTGTACTGTATACTCTCTTTATATAGAAACATTCCAACATGTTTCTACCAGGAGACAGGCCTGGTGATCTAGGAGAGAAGATATATTCCGCCCCTTTGATCCCTATACAATACATAATCCACCCATCAGCGGCAACCATCAACAACAAGCTTATACAGTAGCTATGGTAACATACAACATGTGCCCATCTATATATTACATAGATCTATATTTATTGCAACGTATACTGACCACCCTTTTACAATAGATCGATTCTGAAGTGGTGCCAGGTTGAATAAAATATTTGATAAGAAATTATTTGATATATATACGTAAGTCAGTCAGTTCAAGCTAGATATACCAATCTAGACTAATAAGAAATCAAACCTACTATGCTCTTTGCTTGTCACCAAATAAACCATCTTTAATCATACAGAGAAAATTTAAATATTAATTAGAACGAACACTGAGATCTCTTATTATTTGCTTTTCTGATTCCTTAAAGTTGACTAATTTTATTGAGGTTTGCTAAAGTGGAAGATTTAAATTGAGAATTGAGCGAGTCCTTAGGGTAATAGATCGCCATTACTCAGGGGAAGTCTAACAGCGTATATCCTGAAATCCCTGGTCTTGAATCAATGATAGCACAGCCAACTGGGTGTAACGTCTAAATATGCAGTAGAGATAAGGGCTGTCGATATCCCTTTACATTGCCTTCCCAGGCTTATCTTGCTGAATATCTAAAGGCACCAATAGGCTATACAAGTGCTGGCACATTTTCGCAAGGAAAGAGACTGTTAAGGAATGTAACATTGTTAGAGGACAATACAATCAGGGTGCGTTGGGGACCAGTATGCCACCACCTCACCTCGGACAAACCCCAGCATCGTCCGCTCTTAAGTTCACTATACTATTATTTCAATTATTTCACTTGTCGTTTAAAAATGATCTGATCGCATGAAGAGGAAATTCGGATATATACAGGGTGTGTAAGGGTACTGGCAATTAACATCGATCTTTCGGGTATAAAAATAATGCCTGCCAAAACCGTTGCTAAGGAACACTTTAATTTTCTCACGGTAAGTGGAAAGCAGCATCGATTCCATCGCAGGGTATATAGGGAAATCGAACGTTTCTCTAAATTCACGAATTGAAGTGAAACCTCATAATTGTGATGTTATATGGCCTGATATATTAGGGCAGAGTTTGGCTGCACAATCCTGACCTGAACTATTATGTGGCACCAGGGGTTTGGCGCATGTCAAAATCCTAAGTGATGAGGTGAATATACTTTAGCATTTTAGTCAAATTTATCACAATGATAATGATCACTTTTGACATGCTGGCTTCTATCTATTCTGCAATTTCCAGAAGTATCCGCATATCCTATTAGTCACAAGTACCTTACAATGAATGTTCGTTGATGGATAACGCAGTGGAGTTATAAACATGCATCATACATAAGGGGCACCAATAAGGACGAGTGCTTATTCACAGGCGGTTCAAACCCACAACAATAGAGAATTCCAGTATACCCAACACGACGTGACAAAAGC
Source organism: Sthenelais limicola (assembly GCA_942159475.1). Taxonomy (NCBI): domain Eukaryota; kingdom Metazoa; phylum Annelida; class Polychaeta; order Phyllodocida; family Sigalionidae; genus Sthenelais; species Sthenelais limicola. The sequence continues at coordinate 31,358,453 of OW804100.1, forward strand.
CTTATTTCCTAAAGGAGTTGTGCCATATAGTACAGCTCTAAATCAGGAGTGGCAATCGGATGTTTTTGGCACGGTCAGTCTAAAAAGCCAGCCAGACTAGGCTCTAGACAGTGATAATATCAGTATATCTGATCAACGTGCTACTCGGATAGTGTCTGCATCGATAGACGATGCTTAAGTTGGTTTATATACTTCCGCAACAGATAGATACAATGCCTTGAATATGTATTCGAAAAAATAATGAATAGAATAGCGGGAGGCTCGTCCAGATTAAACAGTGAGATAAAGTAACTTTCATTTTTGTTTTTTAAGTGAAATGGCGTTTTTATAGTAAGACCCATAGGCACTGGATTGATAAACAAAATCAGATCGAAATTAGGAATTGTCCGAACGGTTAAAAAATGTCATTCATTTAATCGATGCAAAAAGAAGACTCTCACTCAAGTAAGAACTACGTGACCAATAAAAAAAATAATAATAAAATAATTTAAAAAAAAGAACTACGCGACCGGCAAACCCTTAACGAGTGAAAATAAACGATGTCAGAGGACATAGAAGAAAGCGATAAGAAGAACAAAACATTGATAACATTTCCTCCATCACACCATGTAGATCATGATAACAACCGTAGGGGCTGTTTCCCGATTTAAAATCACACTTTGATTCAATTACAAGGAGATAAACGGAAATGAAAGATCAAAGGCAGAAGCTAATATTTTTTACCGCTGCCTTGAAGTTAAAGACCAATCCCTACCCCCGATAAAAAGTTATCATGTTATAATAAAATAATATAACAAAATAACTACCTACGATGCTGTGAGTGTGATAACAACATTTACATTCAGCCTTCAATGTGTATGAATTGCTAAATGGTTACATAGAAAAATAAGACTCGTGCGCAGTTGCATGTGAATGAAGAAAATGGGGAGGGGAAAGAATAAGCAACAAAGCTAGCTACAAACAGAGCTAGATATCACAGCTAGGCCGACGGTGGCAGAAAAAGCTGTAATTATTTTGCTGTGATTAATTGGTGCTTAGGGGATGTTGATTTTAGCCTAGCGTGTGAATCAATTATCTTACAATCCCAACCAACACATTTATATGACAAGATGCAATAACTATTTGTCAGTCTTCCCCCGACCTTTTAGAAAGGCGTCAGAACAAATGAATACAACTTTATGCTACAGAACTTATGCTATTCGTCACCGAAAATACTATTAATATTGTCATGTACAGAGAGTTAAATGAATGCACTGAAATAACCCCTTTACTGAACATAAATTTACAGTTTATTTCTAAACCAACTACAATTTAAATTCCCATACATTCTGGACTTGTCTATTAAAAATAGCAGCAAACTATATTTCTGGAAATACAAATCGAGAACAGTACATCGACTTCGCTGTTATTATTGTATTGTTGATATTGAAGTGGCGAACTAACAGAGTTCATGGTGATTTATTGCATTGAAATTGTAATGTTCCCCTTCAAGTTGTTATAGACGCCGTTAAACATGTCCCTCCACGCCGATTAAATATGAATTTACAACCACAACCAAAATAAAAAATAATTTGGCACATGCAGAATTCCTGCAACGACGCAATTTACATTGAATGCTTTGGAAGAAATAAATTCAGGACTGGACAAAAATGAAAGGGACTCTCGGTCGAAGTTATTAAGCAGTATCCCTCATCTCACCAAGTTCTGACACCATAATTGGAGGCACTCGACAAAGACGTGCATGGACCGGACAATTAGGCCAAATAGGTTACCCCAGTCCATTACAACCAGCCAAGCTCGTCTGTCATCATAGTAAATGTTTTATATTTATATTGTAGCCTTTGCTGTAGCACTGCTCAAACAGACTTATCATCTGCAGGCTCCTTTGATTATGCTATTCTCATTTCGTCGTTTTATTTTTTTTTATCTCACTTACTTGAAAGTACTTTTCAAACTGGTCCAAAAAGTCTACGCTAAAAGTGTTTAAATTGGAAAATATCGGAATAGTGACTATTTTGAGATTTTTAAATTTAATTTAAGCAGTGAATTTCTGTTACTCTGAGCTCAATAAGAGTTTCAATGAAAGGTCTTTGTGAATGCAATATATACTCTCGGTTATTTTTTCTATCAAGAACATCATTATACAAACCATAATACCACAGCTGCAAAAGCTCGGTTCTGGTCAGATCTTTGTATATAACTACAGCCTTCGCTCTATATAATAGAACAAGGTTCGCTCCAGGAATGGCGAAGTTCTCTATTCTTCCGTCCACTTTCGGGATATTATCTATAATGGTCGTTTTTATTCACCAACGAATGCAGTAACACCAACACCAGCCAAAAGACCACACATCATAAAAAAATGATCCACTACTCGAGACCTGATTGCACATGGCAATTTCGTTTAGGGTGGCATATCCGCATACAATAGAGCATCCAGTCTCAAATTCGATGTGGATTTTTGGAATGTGATTTCATAGTCATATAACAATTTCTAAGTATCAGTTCTAAAGGCGATCCTAATATTGTCCTTAAATGTATCACAGTTGAAGCTGGACATCCATAGTACAAGAGACCCAAGGGCAGAATTGGACCCGTTCTACTGTCTGGCACTGGAAGCATCAGAACAATACGCAGAATGCAACTGTGTTGCTACAGGTCGATGTAATACCAGATTTGTGTACACTAGCAATGCTCCGACAAGTTCCATGGACCATATCACATGCACTAAAACTGGAGAAGAATAAGTCAGTCATTAAAATATTTGTTTAAGATATGGAAATGTGACCAAGTAAAAATCCATTTAGGGCTGACTAGGATTTCCGACTAAGAAACATGATATAAACAGCACTGCATTGCACCAAAACGTCGGAAATCTTGGGATGGGAGGGGGTTGTTTTAAATATACAAAACTTGTTAAAAACAGGAAGAGAAAATAATAGTGTATCATTATAGAGGTAATGAAGCTATAATACAACAAGATTCTAAAAAAGAAGAAGAAAGAAAGTCGCTTCCTACAATTTACATGTATATGAGCGCAAAATAGGAAATTGCCCCCGGCTAGGTCCCCTGACAAAACCATTACTATTCTCTATGGTGGTCTAGAATTATGTAATTTTGTGCCCATATACTAAGAGGAGATGGTTAGGAGGACGACACCATAAATGCATTGTTTTTGCCAGTCCCCATCCTCCATTAGCCATAACAACATAGCTATACCCTGTCACCCTCTATCAACAGACTGAGATTTCTTTTTGCGATGTGTATGTCTGATAATAATTATGGTGGGAGATGTGAATATTGTGGCTTATTTTTATAGAAATAATCTCAGCCAAATTTAAGAGAAGAATGTTTTTTTTAAATAACCAGTTAAAAAAATCTTTTTGGACTGATAATACCCCATTACATTCAGTAAGTTCACACACGATTGAGTAGGACGTAATCATACGTTTTGCAATGTAATGTCACCACCTTGTCCATCTCAATGAACAGACTGGAAAGAACTCATTAAATACACTATAAATATGTGGAGATGGGATGGCAATTTGCGCATGGATCCTATGACTCTTATCTAAATACAATACTAATGTTTGTTTCACGAGACAGCTCGGTTGTGTCCACCCTAAGATAGACAGGCCTAATTGCTCGACAAATACAAGTGCATGTTAAAAGAAGACTCGTAATCCGGTTGCCAGACATTGAGTAACTTACTGCAACCCACAATAGAATACATGTATTTATAAGTACCTTTGGCATTTATATCTACATCCGATTAACACATATATATATATATATTGTTGAATCATTGGAAAAACTATAGCAACATTATGTTTTACTAGAAACCTCCAAATGTGATATGTGTACAGAGAATAGCTAGGAGGGCAACTTTAATTAAAGCTGCGTTCCCTAGTATTAATATTGGATGGTTCTTTCAAAATTACATTGAGATTAGTTCCCAAACTCACTATTATTGATCTCTTACTTAATGGAAAGTCCAATAAATATCTAAATTCAGTGATTTAAGAACTGACCAGATCGTGGTCAAGTAAATGCCAAGCTATATTTGGTTTTGGAATTGCCAACAGGTGGCAGGGTGGTGTGGCCTGTAACCTGTAAATGGGTCAACAGGCTAGAGCCTGCTCCTGTATGCTCTGATCTTATTGGTTGAGGCAGGTCACTGTTATGTATGGCTATGACTCTAGAGGGCAGGACAGTGCTTTACAAATGGTGAGAACTTTATCTACATCTTCTGGTGGTCACCAGTACGGAAATAGTCAAATATCTATTTTCAACATTAAGAAAGAGACCCAAACTCTTGGGACAAGGTTGGGTAGGGTATTTGAGATCTAAATAAGTGAAATTTGAGATTTGTATAGGAAATAGCTGGGAGTGCAGCTTTAATACACTTCCATTTTCTCAATTTATACAGAAGATGTTGCACGATAAATTCATGTGGTTCTCAGCGAATACTTTGTAGGATATATGAGTTTTGGAAGGAGGAAGGTGGAAGGAGTTGCCTATATAATCCCCAAGAAAGCCATGAAGTTTCCTGAATCTAAAAGTGGTGTGTAAAACGTGACTTCTCCCTCCTTTAGGGTCACCCTGATTGATAGGAGAAATATTATTTTGGTGGTTGAGTCCTCTATCATTAGACAGGGTTCATTATACCGAGGTCTACACTATACATGACTTCATGGACAGCCCACTTTCCCTGGTCCTTCTCATCCCAGTAGAAGAAAATCGATCGATATTTTACAGGCCATTGAATTCCTGATTCTTCTAGATTGAATGGCGTAAGACCGGTTCCTCTCAGCGAAGGGATTATAAGAAAATCCGATAAGCACAGATTCTCTATGCAATTTTCTGGTTTCCCTTTTCGGAAATATGATGTATAAAATTTGTTTCAGGTAGAGGAACCAACCCAAAATATATATGTTAAAACTGAGACTGTATAATATATTTTTACAATTTCACCAAATTTAATCCTGTTTAAAGCGGAACCAGAAGTAAATCATGAAATAAACATATCATACCTGACAACACAATGGCTTGCTCATCAACAACCAAAATATTTATCATAGAATATGTATGTTATGTCATTCTTACCCATTTGGTTATCCGTAGTTAAACACCGAAATGTATCCCTAAGCCTAGGCCGAAATGTACACAGTGGAAGTTGAGTGACGTCCTCATAACGAATACGCCCGTACCAATCATGTAAGCAGTGGTCATCTAATGTCCAGCAAGATGCTCAGCAATGATGGGAAGTGCTATGTATTGGTCAGTGTTGGCTTATGCAATAACACCATCTTTGACCATGGCCCCACTAGTCATCCCCCCAAAAAAGGTCCAGAGCAGTCAGTCAGAAACGAAACCGATGTTATTGCTTCCCTCTTTATGGAATGAAGGAAGCTAAAAGTCCAGGCAAGGAATTGCCTCTACAGCTACTACCACTACTACTCTTCCTCCTCCTACTCCAATACTCTACTACAGCACTATGTCCCAGTCCCCTTGCTTCACTCACTCCTCTCCTCCTCCTGGGTGGTGGCACCATCACCATAGCAACCACCGCTGGACCGTATCTGTCCCAACAATACTGGGGCTTGCCTTATAGGAGGGGCCAGAGAGAGGATTTGCTGGTGGTGGTGGTGGTGCTGTTGTTGCAGTTGGATCTTTGCTGATCCAAATGCACATGTATACAGGCTGGTGCTACATATCTAGAGCCTTGGGAACTACCCTACATCTCATGGGGCACTAATAAAACTAATATCAATCTAAGTGCTGCTACTCCAGATCATCTCCTATCTATGTAACCTGATTCCAAGACGAGAGGATGATATTCTCAGCTAAAATACGCATTAATGGATGGCTGATAGGAGATATACACAGTCAGAAGTCCACATAGGGAGCTCCATGTTTTGTTTATATCTTAATGAACAACTTTGTTTGTTCTCCAAGCCAGAACAGGCACAATTATAAGGGCTTTATTTATGGAAATACCCGTTAGTATATTAACTGATTAACTATGGCCTTAAAGTTCACTTAAAGTTAGCCACAATTGCTGACAGAATTAAAGCTTCAAAGAAGAATTAAGGTGGTATAAATGACCGCATCCGTGACCTGTTCAGGACAGGCAGTGAGCATGTCTATACTCTGAGGTCTGCAGTACATGTCCTGCATACATACCAATAGAGCAGCTCCACCATCTACACTCTGTTTGAGATCTACTTAGAGTAAACATCAAAGCGACCCAATGGTAACCTTACGGCAAGCCGCTCCAAGTAGATCTCAAATAGAGTGTATAAGGCTTCTGTTATCATTCGCTTCAGCAATCATTCCCACTATCAGACCACTTTAACCAGTATACACAAATACAGATAAGGAGTGCATTGAACAGTAAATATTAATCCATCCATCTCAGCTAGCATGAACATGGAGTGATAATTGCCAGCTTGGTGCAATGTTTGTCAGTTTCAATGGGATTCCATTCATAATCACACTGCACTCAATATTTGTCTATCTACGTCGGCCCCCCAATGGGGGACTATCATGAACATGGTCTGTTATCAGGGATGTACTTATTGATTTCTGCACTTGGGCATTCAATGGGACAACCAGAATGATTGAAGCATGGGTAGCTCGGTGAATCCAGTGATTAAGTTCCATACTATATCGTGCTAGTGACCCTTGCTCTTGGATATACCACAAATTACATTTTAATATGTAAGGACACATGGATATATCTGAGTCAAATAGATGTTTTCACCCGTTGCAACAGAGGGAGAGATAGAACATGTAGGGCAATCTACCATACATAATCTTACATTGTCCTAATCTTCCACTAAGATAAGAGGAATCAAACTTAATATTTCAGTCTAAATCCCCAGGGAAGTTATCACATGAATTATAAATCAGTAAAGTCAAAATCAATTAATGGGGAACAAGACAATCATAATTGCTTGTACATGGAAGGTCATCAAATTTAGGGTAGTTTTATTAACTTTAATGTCTGAACCTAAACCTGCGAATTTAATTAGCTTCTGTTAGTTTTAGGCCCAAGTTATATAGACTATAGAAAGTTATTGGGTGTTCATGATATGATATTATTCCAAACTAGCTCAGGCAACCTATCATACTGAATCTATAACTTCAAGGTCATAGATGTGTATGAAATTATATGTAAAGGCTAGGAATTATATCCATTGTAGAAGATGTGTGCCATTCTCACACAAACATACTTCAGTGTTTAGAGCAGGAGCACAGACAGAATGCCAATTGCAGTTCCTCCAATGCCAAGGTTAGAAAAATGCTGCTGGCATCAACTCATACCAGTACAAAATTTAATGCCAAGTATGCTTTCTCATGGGCAGAAACTCTAGGGAGGAACCTTTAGGATGTAAGAATGCACAAGATGGAATGTGTAGGTGGAAGAACAGAAGGGGAACACCTTAAATTCTCAAGGTTATCATGAATTGCATATAACTATATTCATTCACCATAATAGCAGTTATTGAGCCAGAATTGAACTACTAATTGTTTTGTAGCAATCAGACAGTAAAGAATATTTGAATTGAATTGAATTGAATTGAACCACGCTGCAAGACGACTTTCTTCCTAAGACCAACAATTGATGATCTGCATCAATATTATTAAAATCGGATTGTGTAACACTAGTTGAAGCTATCATTAGGACATTTAAATAACTGGGGGTATTCGGAAACTATATTAGCAACGCTGCAAATTTTGGCAAGGACATTTCATACGTATCAGGATTGGTCATTGGCCTTGCCTACATCACATTGCACAATGCAGTCCAGCGTAACCATGTAAGGACAACCATTGCCATGGGAATTGTACCAAAATTCCTTCCCTGGTGATCATGTTATGAGCATATTTGTTCTCAAGTCTCCAACATACATTCTATGAATATTTAGAACAACCAGTACGATAGAAGTCACAAAATCCCTTTTGCAAGCTACCGGTATAAAGGATGTTACATATATACCTGTACGAGCATACCATACAACAAATAGCACATAACCTGGTATGTGAATCGTAGGATATCGTTTGCTATCCCATCCTATAGATATCTAAGGCGATTGATGACACTTGGGAACTTACTGCATACAATTCATGGACAGGATGAAGTGAGTTAAACACCCCGTTTGGGCTCCCTTTTCTTTAGAGGATAGAGATGCATTAGTCTATGCTGAGTTACCTACGTAATCGATTTGGGCTAGATAAAACCGATGTCAATAAGGCTAACATGCCCGTGATTCTAAAAAGACAACAGCTACTCAAAGGGAAACATGCATACCAACATGTTCAGTTTAGTCAAATAGCCGAGGGGTAAATTACATCTAAAATGTATAGCCTTTGGTATGAATATTGTACATTCTATCAGAATAATCATGAAACATATCGTAACGGAGGCCTACCTGATGGTATTAGAGCCTGATGTATCACTTCTCGCAATAATCACTGCTAAATACCCCGTAAAAACGGAGCAATTAATACAATTAGGACCAGATGTTTCCAGGTATGCCCCAACTGTATGGTAGTCGGCTGAAGGCTGATGCTCATTTATTGGTTGGTATGGTGGTAACGCAGAGACTAAGAGGGAAGGAGAGAGGGAGGGAGAAGGGGCCAAGTTTTTACAGGTCACTGGAGATAGATATGTGAACATGTGTCTGGGTTAGTGTATAGGCTTTCATTAGCATTCTTATATTGAAAATATATTCTTTCATCCTGAATAAATAAATACTTTTTCCCAATCAATGACATTTATGCAATTTAAGAATACATGTATTTTATTGAGATGAACATACATCAGGATCACAGCCTCTAATATAATCTCAAGATCGGATATCATTATATTATATATATATACCAAATATAAAAGAAAAAACTTCCCAAGGAAAGAGAAATGAAACTTTAAGTGAAAGGTAAAGTGAGGTATTAAACTAGAATAGGAAGAATAGGAGAATAGGACAGAAAGGAAAATATCCATGTATCATCTAATATTTTATATCATTGTACATTTGACACACAGGCAGAACGAGACGGAGAGGACTAGCAATAGATCATCCTAGTAATTCATCCAATGAGTGCTCCCTTGGCAGAGGAAAAAAACATGGCACAAATACTAAATGGTCCCCAGAGGTCAGCCACTCTGACCCAAACACTGTTACCATGTGTACCAATGTGATTTATGCCCCCACCAATAGACTAACTGTTCCTCCAAGCTTCAAAACCTGACGTTACGCCCTGTTTCCCTTCAGTGATTTCAAGCAAAACAAAACCCGTCTTAAGATGTTCCCCCTTGAGCCTTCACTATAATGCTTGGCCAAACACGAGTTCTTGATGTTGAATACAAGAAATCATCTGATGGTGCAGATCCCCATTATGGCCAGGATTCTTTTGGTCCTAATTGATGTATCAGGTCTGGTTGTGTGCAAGATGGAAGGGTATAACTGCTGCTTTACGGTATTTGCCATTTAAATTCATTGGCATATATATTCAAAGGGAACGCCAAACAAGAGCAGTCATGTGTATGTCCCTGGGTTTCGTTTTGGTCTGCGACGGGTGTTGGAGCAAGAATATGCTGATTAAGCATAATTGGAGTTTTGGAATAACCCCCATGGGTTAGATGTAAACAATCAACAAAAAAGGTGACAGTTAGTTGGCTAGTTATCACTTAGGAACTAACGGAACCCTGTGGATGGGGAGTGTCAGAAAACGTAACCATTTATAGCTACATGTCAAAACAAACCACTCCAAGTTCACAATATAGACAAAAGAGAAAGCAGAGAAATCCTGTCACCAAAATATAGTCTTACACTAGCACCTGATCCCCACAAGTTCTATCCTATTCCTCACCTTCATGGACCAGTGAACACCCAAATACTATCACTGATGCTTTCGCCTAACCATTGTCCCATATACCCTAATAGGGTACATAACAATACCCTTGGGATAGGGGTACTAACGTGAGAGGTGGGGATTCCCCTTTGTCTGACCAGCGCAGATACATCTTTGAAGTCTTATCAGATTGCTGGAGAGGTACATTACGATGGTATCGTGTCCACTAATGGCTACACCTGTGATCTAGAGACCCCTAACGCCTACACACATACCTCCAGGCTATAGGTTACATACTAAAGGTTCGAGACCTCTACCAATAAATTACTAGCAGATCGGACAACAGGTTTGGTTTATAAAATACTATAGGATCCACATAGTTTAGCAACATTACCAAAATATATTTATTGTATACGGCACCCCTGAAGAAGGTGCAAAGAGCACCGAAACGTTGGGCACAATAAAATCACGAATTCCAAACCCACGAATCCATCGTTTTTCCACGCAACAAGAAATCAACAAATCAAACGGTTTTCAAGTTCAGTTAGTAGTGTAACATCCAACCATTACCAAAATATATTCACCTAATATAAACGATACACATGTATATTATATCACTATTCATACCAAATCCCAGACGGCAATCAAAATAACCATAATGCTATTTTTGTATTTTTATTCTAAATTCAACTGGAGCAAGTACGCTGGTACGGCAGGATCTAGAGTGGAATAAATTGCTAGCAACAATGATTTCCAAGGGAAAAAGTTGAAGGGGGCACAATGATGATACAGGAAAATATCAGCCATTAATACTGACCTTGATGCTGTTTTTCTTGGCGCTGGGCAAACTGAAGCTCCACATGTATATTGTCTGGGAAACGTTCGTCTGTTGAAAAGGAAAATTTGTATTTTGCAGATAGTGGAATACCAGTAATTTTACAGATAAATATTATTATATTGATATAATATATTTAATCTATTTATTTCAAGTCAAATCTCAAAGGTTTCATTTAAGTATAGACGGTAATGCATGAATTAAAGTGTATTATTGGACAATATTTCGGAATTCAACTGCTGAAGACAGAAAAGGCAAAACGTTCAAAATCTTTGTATTTTACGTTTTTTTAATGGGGGTGGTATCGTAGGTATAAACTGTCTGGGGGCTGCCTGGTCTATCTGAACATGGTTTTCTCAGGATCTTAAAAAATTACATTCTTTTATTAATATAATTGTTAATCCATAAGCATTGGATTTATCAAAAGTAAGTCATGTACCTGTACAGGAGTCATCCAAGTCGACTTTGCCGAAGACGAGATTGTAGTCGGAGATAGCGCATGTGTGGAACTGGCACCGGAAGATGACGTCACGTGTAGCAGACCGGAAACGCTTGTGGTAACATTTGATGAGGATGTCGCCACGTAATTGTACTGCAGGCTCCAAAGGCAGCCTTATACGCGTCATCTCTGGGGGAACAGTGCTGTCAAAAACAGGTTTAATATTTTCTAAACATTTGTTCTACTTTGATAACGGTAAAGATACGTATTTATTGTATTATACTTATTAATTATCACACTTTTAGGGGCTTATCATGCAAAATTGCCCCTGAATAATTAAGCTATAAGACAAAGCGAAACGCACCAGGATTGCTAACAGCCAAATAAACATGCCAATAAACATTTACAAGGATTGTTTTTAGTTGAGTTGCCCCCACTTTAGTGATTAATTATATATTTAAAATTTCAAAGAGATTGAGGCGACTCTGAACACAAGTAGGACACAGCTATTAGTATATGAAGGAGGTTTTATTCATTCAGGGGTGATCAACGTTTCGGTATCATTATACCTTCATCAGGATATATATTTAAAAGTCAAATGAATAAATGTATAAATTTACGTCTGGCATAATTACTCCATCGCCACAGAATGCACATAAAGTTTCTATCAAGTAAGTTGCTATAACGTGCCTTAATAATATTATACAAGAACATTTAATATTTAGAAATACAAATATTCACAGGTATTTCCTTGATTTACGAACAACCATTGATGATTAGTAATATATATATATACAGACCTGTATGTTTTGCATTTTAATTCAATTTAATTCTCATGACCCTCTAATAAATGTTCATGAATTTTAAATCATGCTACTTACTAAACACCTGAAGTGAAAATGGGTTGCATATTTTGGTAGACTTTAATGAAAGGTCTGCATCCTCCCCTCCCGTCAAAATTAGGAACACCATGAATGAGGACTTGATGAAGATAGAGAGGCTGGCTGTTAATCTTTATAGCACCGGATAACAGACCAGCAAAATAATGTACATATCTGCAAAGGGAAGACATAATACAAACGTTAATTATCATTGCATTTACTCAAATAGGGCCTAACCAGAGAAGCCATTTAGATAGCAATATTAAAGTTTAGAACATATATGTGAATAATATGATAAAATTATCGGTTTGCGACATAATAGTTCTGCTGCATAGTTCAGATAGATCTCATTTGCCTTCGCACTAGATGCTCAATCACTGTTTGTTCCCCCAAGTAATTATCATTTTTTTTAAGAAAATGGCAAAAGTCTCTTCTTCGAAGCCACTTAGTGCTGAAGCTGTGTCAGCATATGTACGGGAGAATAATGTACTTGACAATTTTTTTTTATAAAGGAATGAATCATCACTCTATACCTGCGTTGTGACGGGTGAGTCACTCCTCCTAATTTATCATCATAAAATCGTTTCATAGCAAAACGGTCCAAGGCTTGGTCAGCGCTGAAAACAGACCAATTCTAAAATAAGTACAATATATTGCTATCTCTGTGAAAAAATCATCATGCGAAAAAATGGCATGATGATTAACGTAAAACAAAACACCATACACGATAGAATTTTAACTTCCCAAGGAAACAAATTTCATTGACCGTATTATCCTAAAATGTCAAAGGATGGAATGTGACCCTTTTCCCACATGTAAATACATAAGTGCAGACCAAAATGATTAGAAAAGGGGTCACTGAACTTTGAAAATTCTTTATTCCCATTAGTAAAAAAAAAATGCTACGTATACATACACCTTAAAAGGCCTTGCAAGCGCCCAAATAGCAAAGAAACGGGCAAGGTTTTCTGATGCAGGATAAATTCAATTATTTCAAGGGTGAAAAACGATTGAATAGAACAAGAAATAACTCCATGCTGGATGTGTCATTTCAGTGTCTCCCCCGCTGAAGGATATTCAGGCAGAGCGTGTGGCTCAGTGCCGCCACCTAGCAACACATCCACCTGGGGCCCTCTAGTGGACGAAAATGGCACTAATAAGCTGCTTTGCATGGTACGTTTGCGTCAAAAGCAAGACTTTCCTTTTCGGCCCAATTGCAAATCATTCATCCGATGTACCATCGAATAATAACGTATATAAACTGATATGAGAAATATTAGTTAGCTCAAGCTAGTAAAATAGGTCTACAGTTAGTAGCTGCATGTAACGAAATGGTATAAATCTAACAAAAGTATAAAAAAAAAAAGAAATTGTTGTAAAGGAGAACAATAAAACTGGATGCAAAAGCGCCGCTTCCCCTCCTTCTGAACCCAGGCAGTGTGGATGTTGGGTTAAGCCATACTTTTTTTTAAAAAATGTTTTATTTTTTTCATTAAGCAGAATTGAGGAGATCAACAACTCCCTTCAGGGAGCAATATGGGCAGCCTTACCTGGCCTGAGTACTAATGCGCCCCCTGGAATTAATGTTGCATATTAATACCTTCTACCTGCAATCGCTTATGGTTGGATATTGGGGCTATAAATGATTGGATGAGTCGCCGCCTTGAATCATGAGTTTCATTAATTCAGGATCGAAAAGATGGAAGTAGAGGGAAACTCGCTGAGAGAAAGGGGAACTGAAGTAAAACCGAAATCTATAGAAAGCAATACATTGATAATTAATTGTTCTAACACAATTCATGTAAACAATCAACACAGTCGAACTTTTGCAAATAAGATGCGTAAAGATGCTTCCTTTATTCATAGTTGCCAGTGCATGATGTACAATAACTATATATTGCACCACTGCTTTAACAATTGGAATGCGAAACAGGATATACAAGTGTTTTGGCAGAGTATATTGCCAGGCTTTAAACAAAAGACGATAAAAAACCGAGTCCTGAGACATGATCCAACCTACCTCGCGCATATATTGCTGTAGTGCATGTAGGAAGCTATCACCACACCGGTACGACCTCTACCGCCTTTGCAGTGAACTACGACTACATGTTGAGGGTCGGCGTTGAGCCAGGAGTCCATGGCTTTACATATACTACATATCCTCTCCAGAGGTGGCGCCAGGTGATCAGGCCAGCCAAAATCTAGTACCTGCAATAGTAGTAATAGATTGGATATCGTCAATAGAGTGAGATGGTAGTACATCACCTTGTCAGCATTGTTAACCAACTAAACCACTCATTTTCTGAAGGTTAAAAACTTAAAACCTGATTGTGCCTTCAACACTAAGCCAGGAGTCTAAAATAATGATTTTCCAATTTAGGTTTGCGAGCTATAGCTTCATCAGGCCTTCGGTGATGAGACATTTTAAAAACGAAGTTTATAGCTGTACTGTGTAACTTACATGTTCATGGATACGGCCCATGTCAAATCGCCTTTCCGAAAGGTTAATCATCTGAAAATAACGAAAAATATTTTAGGAGAAAACCTTCGAGAGGTAGTGAGAGATATCAGACTTTGTCCTTGATCCAATTATTTAGCATTCAATGAACTTGTCTTTATATATGTTCTTTGTAATGATGATCGTATTATTGATAAACTCCTAAAGTATTGAGCAACATAATAACATATTTTTACAACGTAAAAAACGGATGTCCATGAATGTTTTATTTCTGGCATTTGAAAAAATACCAAAATCGAAACAATTGATATTAAATTTCCGCAAATATTACCATATAATTGTCCCCGTGCTTGCTTTTTAACATCCGGGCAACTTCTTTCAAGCTGTTCCGGTAACTGCTTTCATTCCCGTCCTCGCTAAATGACATAGCTATTCAAAACAAGAAGGAAATTAAGTCGAGCCACCACAGAACTAGTTTCCTATAGTTGATCTATCTTGGAAGTAAATCTTTTTCAATAGAAAACACATGTACCGTACAGTTAATCATATTAGATTATTATTTTAGATGTATTATTCTATTTTATAGCAATGGCTTTAATTAAAAAGTCAGAAATTCTTTATTGCTGATCTTGTTAACAAATGATCGACCATATTCATGAACAGAATTTTTCTTTATTCAAACTTTCGAAAACTTACCGATTATCCTCTCTGTGATATATGTCAAATCAAGCTCGGCAGGACCCTCATCCCGTGTCCGGGATCTGAAAGATAACGATTTAGATAGAAATTAAATCTGGAATAATTTTGCGTTTGGAGTATATGATATGGTCCCTATCATACTTTGTGTATACGCCTGGCAAATACATTATTCGATATTTATTGGATATCTGGACACTCTCTCTCCCAAAGAAAATAATGGATGGCTACACCGATAGAGCTGTATAAATTGGGTTTGGGGCCTTGGACACCTGTTAAAATATGAACTCTGACTCTGCACTCTGTGCATGGAGGGTACGCGTCTCATATAACTTACTGACCAGCATTATGTTACATATATCTTACCCAGTTAGGCATATATATTCAGGTTTCTTACATGCTGTCCTTTTGGACCTCCTATACATGCACACTATTTGACAGCATGTCAGGAATACGAAATGACATTCACATCCCGAATACTAACTCAAATAGAGTATAAGAGATTAGGTAAGTATGTAAACAGGAATATATAGAAATAGAATGTCTATTCTCGTTGGTTCATGTGGGTCCATGAACAACCTCAACCCCAAGATACGCCTCAAGATGGCCTGAGATAATGTTTTGCTGATTTGGAAGGCAAACAGAATTTCCCTCATTATCGGCAGACATTTTTATATAACATTCTGAGAAACTGCAGATCAATTTTGTCAGAATTTTACATAATTCTTTCCAGCAAAAGCAAAGCAAAGCATTATCCATGGTGCGTTGTCCCTCATGATGAGATGTTAACGAAGGCTCGTTATCGTTATTGTAAACTAGCTATTACGATTTAAGGTGCTCAAATCATGTCCCGTCCTGACAATCATTTTCAAAATTCAATTCAATGGGGTTCCAGATAACGATCATATTTACAGCAGCAACCCTTTTGCTATTAACGTTATAGCGATACGAGTACGAGTAAAAGTACGAGTAACGATACAATACACATTTCAAAAAAAGGAACGCACCCTTTGCCAGTATTGCTTCCATGTGAATGATAATGTATACCTATCTTGCCTCAAGCATGAATCAATCCATTATAAAACTACAACATAGGTTTAAAAAACAATACATGGCCTCCACAATCAATCATTAGCAAGCCTGGTTTAGAAATAGTTCACGATGGCAGAATAGTCTGCGTTTTCCCGTGGTGTACGTTATGCAGATTCTTAACATTGGAACAAGTCAAATGTATAAGCAGTAATCAAGTATGATGAATGTGGTTTTGATATCGTGCATACAAATCATCACCCACGCTCAGACATACGGGTTAAATTTTCATAAAATGTACAATTGGCAGCTGTACACATTTAGTAAATTCAGCTAAATTAGGCTGCAATTTGGTCAATGCTAGGTACATTGGAGTATATTCGGCACTGCATTTAAGAATCTGTTTGGCTAGGTTGAACTCTATTTTGAACTTTATATTCGTCTGAAATTTGGGTTATTTGAGAGGATTGGTAAAGGTGAATTGTACATGTTCTGGCGACTCCACCCATATAGCAGTTGATTCAGGATTTTTTTACTCATTATATTCTCACTACCCCCAGCTGTGATGAGAGAGTTTACTTCGGGACATACCTTGACGCTATTTGTACAGTTAAGAGTCAGATGGTCATGTTATTTTACAGCGTATTTTGAGGGGTCTGACATGACCCTAGAGAAGTAACTGCCAACTGCGTTCCCACCGTTTGTTGGCACCCTATAATGC
This sequence comes from Sthenelais limicola, assembly GCA_942159475.1. Classification (NCBI taxonomy): domain Eukaryota; kingdom Metazoa; phylum Annelida; class Polychaeta; order Phyllodocida; family Sigalionidae; genus Sthenelais; species Sthenelais limicola. Next base: position 31,375,373 of record OW804100.1, read on the forward strand.
AAGGACCTTTCTGGGGGTTCCAAGGAGGACTTGGTGTGTCACATTCCAAGCCTTTGAAGGAGTTTAAGGACTATGAGAACATAGTTCCAAAGTAAACAAACCTATGTTAGTTCACAGTTATTGCATTATGCAATAATGTACATGTTCATATCGTAGGAGCCATTTTGGCAATACTAAAGACCTAGCAGATTCTAGTAATTTAAATGTCAATACAGAAAATGATACTCTTCTCAGGTCACTAGTTATTTCATTTTAAAACATAGTTTCTTATATTAGTGCTGATATTTTCAGAAGTGTTTTTCTTGCACATGTCTTTAAAATGTCTAGTAAATGCTAATAATTCAGTTACAATGCGTAAAATCCACAATTAACTGCTCTAAAACGTAGCAGGTGAGTGGGTTATGAGAACAGGTATTATAAACAACTACTTCTCTTTTATATTTAATTGGATTTAGTGATTTGTAAGACAGGCCAGAGAGTCGCTGAATTATAGTTATTAACGGCAGGATGCTGCTTGAAGCTGCCTTTCAATATAATATATAGTTTCAAGCATATGACTTTGGTGCACTAAGGCAACGTGGGTGAGTACACTAAAGAGTCTTCCATGGTTGTAACATTTTTCTTGTATTGACTAGACTGTGCTTCAGAACGTGATCTGTTGAACAGGTAGTTTTTGATTCAAAAAGTGGGACTCGACATCTGGGAATCTCTGGATTAAATACTTTATTCAAGGACAAATATGTACCGAGCGAGGAGCAAACACCAAATTGCGTTTAAACAGATCTTTTAGACGTGAAAATCGTATCATTTGAATTCAGGATATGTTGGTGTATGAATGCTCATAATTAAAAGAATTGTAAGGACAACCAATCGTTATCAAATAAATGCATCCCTATAAAAGCTAATATCTTATAACTCACTTTGCATCTAACAAAACGAGATAAGCAGAATAAACAGAAGAACCGAGGTCCTCTAAAACCAAAGTACCAACCAGTGACCTTATCGAAGAAAATAGGACACGATAATAGTACTTTGAACTCCTGTTTCAAATCCCAAGTTGACCTGTAGCTAGAACCATCCAGGTCAGGTCAGCCACACACCCTTCCCCGGTGTTTCCATTGGTGAGAAACGGTGAACCCCGATTTATGATCATTATTCCAATGTGGAAATAAGTATTACAGTGATTTCTGGGTTTATGATGTTTTATTGATAAATAAGGACACCCATCAGTTTTAATACTCCCTGTATGATAGACATATAAGGCAAGAAGTCCCTTATCTTTCCCATGTGAACCTACATTCGATTATATGACATTCAATGGATTCAATGACAAAGGCAAACTCATGGCGACTGGTGTTCTCTTGCTAGGTTTTACCACAATGCATATATTAGGGATACTGAATGATATATACCATATATGATATTATAATATATATATAACAAAACTACTCACGAGGTTGTTCTTTTATAATTGGACATGATGCCTTTTTGTGATGGCGCTGGCTGCTGAAAAATATAAAAAGAAATACAATATAAATATGTGATGACAGTGGTGCTGCATATATGTTTATTGAGCCATTCGGAACCCTAAAACTACTGGATAAATTCACCAATTCCTACATTCTCTGTTAGAATCAATATGAAAATAATACTTTAAGAGCTCTCCCTCTCTCTGTCTCTCTCATACAGGAACTCATTTAATGATTCAGTCAACAATACCAAGCACATAATCATGTCACGAAATATGATGAGTGTAGTTTATGTACACAATTTAAAGATCACATCATCTAAAATGAGCTAAATTTAGCCCATACAGCGCACACTTCTGCATTATACTACAAGACAGCATGAAATCGGTTTTTGTATTAACATTCCTGAGAAGGGTCGACCGACCCCATTCGGGTCGACCATACAGCTGCCCTCATGTCATTTTTATCAGCCTTTTCCTCTGTCCAGTTCATATTCCCCCATATCAATTGGTGTCAGATTTATTAGTTTGACTGTGTGGTACATGATACTAGTCGCATTTAGATCAGATATACTTATAAACAGTTGAACTTTCTGAATTAATTGAAGTTATGCTTTCAACCGTTTTTGGGGCATAAGTAATAGTATTAATCGTTGTGGCGTTATGGAGTTAAAACGGAGGAAAATGATAACTTAAAGCAAGATGTTTTTTTAATGTTGAATCTTTATTTCTAAATGTTAAAATACACTCCTAAGAGTTAAACGTACATGTCAGTCACTTCATCAATGGTATACATGTAAATGAGTTGCACTGAAGAACTTGCTCGTTTAGACTACCTCCCTTAGAGTACATTCAACTACTGTGAGATCTATAGAGTATGATATGATATTTGCTTGATCTATAGAGTACATTCAACTACTGTTAGATATATAGAGTACAACTACTGTGACTTTTGTTTATAATATTACTCCGAACCATTCGTCTGGGGTTAGTCACCTCTGTTTGGTCTACTAGTCTGAGCTAGCCGTAATTTGGAGTGAAGTACTTTCTTGTAAATCCAATTAAGTTTTGATGAGGTCAATCAGCGAGCTTTTCTAATACTGCAGTAGTTTGGACTGGATAACCTGTAACCTTTTTTAAATATTAAAATATTACTATTTACCTACTACCTATTTCGACTTCTGTTCTGTTTGAATTACATGCTTGCATACAGTTTATCTTATGTAAGTATTAAAACTACCTGATGTTTGGCGAAAGTATGTATTTCTAATTTAATCACTGTCAATCATAAAGAACTACACATAACCGTTATTTTGTAGGTTCTTATGTCAGACTGTAAAGTCCTTCGAAGTGTCCTCTGTTTGAATACTTTTTTGTCATGGCGAATACACGGCTCAAAGCACTAGTATTTCTACCGAACTTAATTCATCGTTATTTATCTTCTATTTCTGGCATTACTGGTGAAGCTTCTACTTCTGCGCCATCAGTAATTTTAGTGTTACTGATCTGGGTATTTATAGCCTGTACTGTTTCCTCAAAGTTTTCGGTGTCAGATTTTCCTGTCTCCTGTTCGTTCTGCAAGTTTTGGTCAGTCAGGCCGTTTGCTTCGTTCTCTTTGTCTTCTCCGTCTTGGTTGTTTTCGCCCTCGCCATCGTCTGTCTCATCGTCTGCCATTTCTGTGTCACCTGCAGTACTTGATGTCTCATCGAACACCTCCTCCATATCATAGTTATAGTCATAATCCATTTCACAGTTTTGACTATCTATAGCGGATAGTTCTTCAGCCCCATACTCCATATCTTGTGGATCGAAGTATGTATATGCTTCCTGGTCGTGGGTGTATATTTCCGGTTGTGAATAATCAATGTTGCAGTGGTTTATAATATCGATTTCGTCTATCGAAGTACCCAACAGGGTCACTGTTGCCTTTATTGGCAAATATGGTAAGATGGTTTCAACATTGGAACCTGACTGCAAGCCAAGGGCTGCGCACAACTTGGAATTTGTTATGTGGCCGAAGAGCAGACCTGTGTCCCTCTCCATCACGCAATCGATCTTTGAGCTGTTAAGCGGGGATTCGATGCCCACTATGTGAACTGTCTCTTCCGTTTTCTCCGGGGGTAGAACCTGTGCAGAATGTAAAGTAAAGGTTATTATATGATGGATCTGATGTTTAAATCACAGTTCATCTTATTTCACTTGTGTACTGGTGGTATTGGTAGGTCAAATCTGTGTGTATATAACGTCGACCCAATCAAACTTGACACTTCTACCAATAGTTGTCTAGTTCAGTTCATTTTAATAATATTTTAAACTGTAACATTTTATATTATTTTAGAGTGTAATTTTTATAATGTCGTAAACTGTTATAGAAGTGAGTTGAAAGAATGGGCTTCTTACCACAATCTGGTCAGAAAAGTTGGCAGTTAGCGCCGCTGCATGGTGGTGTGTATTCCACACGACAGAGACGTCGGTGGCTTCTATGGTGTCCCCGATCTGGGGGTCACTGTAAGCCGCCGCAGCGTCCCAGAGCGATAACTTGATTGCGGTCGTCTCCTGCAGTAAAGTGATCTCTTTGACCAGCTTGCGTCGTCCCTCCTTGTCCGTTATCGTGCGAACTAGTTCCGTCTTAAATTGGAAACGACAACAGTTGATACATTATTTACTTATATTTATATTTTGGTGAAGTTAACCAGCTCCATCTGCTACATCTTGTTAATTAGTGAAAGTCGGTGTCAAGTTCTTATTACGTTTGGCTACATCGTTCTGTCACAACATTTACATGGACTAAAGTCAAAGTGACACTATTTAGTGTAAACTTATATTATTTTAGGGGATATAGTTTTGGCCTTATTTGTTCAGTCATCTTACCTGAATAACTCGGGCTCTTAGCGAGGTGTGATGCCCTGGTCCCCTGTTCTTTATTGTGTCGATCGTTGTAAAGGTGTTATTCGGTTGCCAGTAGAGCTCATCTGCCTTCTGTAGCAGATGGTCTGGAATAATGTGCCAGTTGGTGGTGCTGCAGATGAATAAATAAATTGCAGTAAATCTGGTGATGTGAAAAATTGATTACCTTTATACTCTGTTAATCTAGTTAAATTATTTACTTCATTGTTTTTTCTATGGAGGAGCTATATCCTGGTTACCTTTGGTTCTAGCCATTCTCTTTAACTAACCGATTAATGTGAAATAACACTGTTATGTTAATTAAGTTTAATTGTATTAATTCTTTGATTCTCTCTAAGCTAGCTCTCTCAAGGTTAGATCTACTTTCACTCTATTCTCTTCAACTTACCGATAAATCAACGTTTGATCGTGGATCGTCACCAGCCCTTTGTTAAACCTAAAGTTGCTGATCATAATGGTTGAGTTCTCTTGGAATTGGACTGGTTCGCTTCGTTTAACGAAACCCAACATCACGCCCGATTCGTCTCCCACGACAATCTTCCTTCTGTTTTTAATTACGGACGAATTGGGCGGCATGGTCTCCTGCAACATGATCACTCGACACGAGAAACTTTGCGTGATTGGCTGTGGCACCTTTAGAGCTAGTATCTGTACTGCAGATATGTTTTCTTCAGTGTTACCACTCTGTTGGTCTTCCATCGCACCAAACTTTGTAGTTCTGTGTCTGGAAGACTAAAGGAACAACGATACTGAAATTAGTGCATAAATAAACTGTATCTGATGTTACAGAATAACGAATGTCCGCCTGACATACTTGTAGGTGCGACTGACTTTATAATTTTCGTTATTATTTCAACAGTTATAACTAAAGTGAATCTGATTCTACTGTTTACCGACTGTCCACTGGCTAAATTTTCTCCCGTCATTATCTAGACCTAATACTGCAAAGTTTAAGCTATTCATGATAGTTTTGACAGTATTTTTAGTAAGTAGGGACCAACGGCTTGAGTGTTCCCAAGAAAAAAGAATTATTGGTGCAATAGGTCGTATATGGAGCCAGAATTTGATCGGTTAAAAAGTTCTATCCTGTCCTGGCCTTTACAGGATATGACTTTTGGCATTATTGTTCTTGTGAACGAACGATTCAGTTTCAACTCTGCCTGTTTTCAAGGCTTAGGTCAATCTGACCGGTCTGTTCTTAATCGTAAAGGTTCTGAAGTACATGAAGGACATAAGAAAAAACATCTTTCTATTACCAGGTGAAATTTCCCTCTTTTAAACTCCATATCTGACCGAAGTATTAGATTTCTGCCTCTCCTTGTAATAGCAGATTTTATACCTGGTAGCTAATGAAAGTTAGGAAATCTGTTTGTCCGTGTAAATAACAGATTTGACAGTTTAAATATTTATATTAGGTTCTTTGTCTGCAGTCATTGAAATAAATTGAAAGTAAGTACTTACAGCTGATGGCCGCGAATACTGGCTTGTCCGTGGCGGTGTCCATCTGCAGGTGGGGGACTTTAGGCTGGATTTCCCTGGTGTTCCTGTTGCTGCTGAAGGAAGAGGGCTGTACCGTCGTGGCACAGATGGACTATTGGTTGACCCTCCTCTGACGGAACTTGTCCGTCGTCTTTGTGGCGTAGAGAAAGATGTAGCAGGCCTAGGTTGTAAAGGTGACCGGTGGGAAAGGTCGGGGGATATGCTATCAGGCACCTTTCGTTTGGGAATTTTATCAGGTGTCGGCGATGGGGAAGTGGTCCTAGAAGAAGTAGTCTGGCTAGGTGGAAGTGTTGGTGAACGAACTTTTCCCTGAGCTCGACCACCTCGACCACGCGGAATAGGCTGTGATGGAGGAGCATTTGTTTCACCTCGATTACTTGCTCGTCCTCGAGCGCTTGCATTTCCCCGATCATTGGGCCGTCCTCGCTGCCCTCTTTGTCCCCGCTGAAGTGGTTGTCCTCGCTGACCTGCTTGTCCCCGAGGACTTGGTTGTCCTCGTGGACTTGGTTGTCCACGAGGACTTGGTTGTCCCCGAGCACTGGACTGTCCCCGACGACTTGGTCGACCTCGACCTCGACCATTCTGTTGTCCACGGGAGCGAGGGCGGCCTCGACTTGATTCTACTGACATTATCATGCCTTCTGAATCCGAACTCATGGTGAAGCAGTTGTTCAGTTGTTCAGTTGATAAGTTTTGCTGTCTGTTGAAGTGAAATGTAGCCCTTGAAGTGATTGAAGTGATCGAGTAGAGCTGTTTAGCGTTGAACGGGTGAACCAAAGAACTAGAGTTAACTGTTAATCCTGATTATCTCTAGTGAAGTGTTTTCTCTGCCACTGTTCAAGAAGAACTGTCTGATGAGCGTTCTGCTTGTCAAAGACATAGCTGACCCCTCCTCCAGTACTAAACTATTGCTGTGCTGTCATTGGTCAATTCAGCCGGTGACTGGTGAACTGACGTAATCGTTGAATTGGATTGACCAGTTGGAGAGCGAGTTCAACGAGCGCCCACCCTGGCCGTTGAGAGGGCGTGGATTAGAAATAATCGGCCCCCTCCCACGTGTTTCCTGTGGAAGATTCTTACTCCTTTTGACAGTTGAAACATTTAATCCTTTTCTTAATAAACTATTTTTCGTTCTTAGCTTCATAAACCGTTGTAAGATTCAATCTTTTTTTAAAAAGATGGTGTTCAATGTTGCAGTGTTGTGAAAATTGTTGTCAGTAGATAAGAAGTATTTGTAGTAAGAGTAATAATCTTTCCCTCAGGTTTAACGTTTTACTTCTGCAGGTGGTGTTACAAAAGTGCCTTTATTGTTAATTCAATTCAGACAATATGAAAAGTTGTCAGAACTCATTGCTTTAGTGTTTCAACCCGATCATGTCTGAAATGGCCTTACAAAGTTGTACTGTTAGTAAAATTCAAGTCAGCCGATTAGATTAAAGTTATATATACTACTGTTACCTGAATCAGTCAACTGCAGTCAACTCAATGTACTCTAGTTCAGTCTGTTTTCGTACAATGTAATTCAGTTCAGTCTCTTTTCCTTTTAAATTATAATCTTCGGTAAAGTTGCTCACTTTTTAATTTATTCTGATTGGCCTTTACGTTCTTTCAATCAATTGAAATTTAGGTCTTTCCTTCTTAGTCAAGTATTATCAGTAAGTGTTTCTGCATTTGGACTAATGTCTTATATATTTTGTACCTCGAGAGTTAATAATATGTACCATGAGGCCCCAAGCTTATCAATTGCATTAATCCTACCATGTCAGTAATAATCATTTTGCGACTGTAATGTTTTATGTTCAACCCTGTACTGCAATCATCAGTAAAGCTCATGAAAATCTAAGGTAAGTCATTTGTATCAGAATTAACTTTAACCACATAATCGAATTGATATGTAACTCAATTCTGAAGTAACCTTTGGTACCACAGCTAAACGGCTCAGACCTCGTAACACAGCAATTAATTCAAACAGTGGACATGTGTGTCGTTCTGCGGACATGTGAGTTGTTCGGCGCTCAGGCAGGCGGTGTCCTTTGCGCGTTTCACCGACCACATGTTTCAATCGGGTGATAACTGTGGGTTAAAAGTATTACATTCAGTTTCAAATTCAGTTAGAGATTCTCAGTCAGTGAGTGCCGGCTTATGAATGCCAATCTGTCATTACCGCATTCACTTCCTGATTCTTAAATGTTGGTACCGGAAGGCTTACGACCTGTTATTTAACTTGTAAGACGTCGAGGTGGCGTTGCTTGATTCTTCTAAGAAGGTGCCAAAAGGCGGTCGGCTTTATTCACAAATTTATGGTTCAGTTATAAGGAAAGCGTCCGGTCGGTGCCTTGGACTTGTAGATCATTTATCGAGTACCACTTATGTAACACTCTAGTAACTGGTAGTATCCCTTTCAACTCTTGTTTCTAATATCTCTCCGCTGTCTTGAAAGTAATAGCCGTTTCACTGATTTTTCTTTACATGAAAGAAGGTGGCCCCGAAAGATCGTGGCCACGGCTTAAATCTTTTCACAGTTGGTGATTTTATCTGTTGTGCCACTTGTTAGAAAATGTTAAAAAGTTGATGTGTCTTAGTCTGTGTTTAATTTATAAAGTTTCAGTGATAGTCTCGTCTGAAAGTGTAGTTATGTGCGTATCGGCCCGGGTGGAATCTGAATTGGCGCTTAACTGTTTATCACCGGACTTGAAGTCTCTATCTCACTGTCATCGGGCGACTGGCTGAAACACCGGGACAGACCCATGTGGTGCGACCAAGGCAAATAATGACTTCCAATTGGGCCTATTGTACTGCTGAAACAGTAATCAATCAAAGTATTCCACCGTGTTGTTACATTATTTACTAGTTGGTATGACTGAAGACTAGATGAAAGGTTTTGAACGAATGTGACGTTTTCTTGTCGCAGCCCGTTCACATTCAGATCCCCAAATAAACATAATATTAACTTGTCTGCTGTTCGTGCGGCAATTGTCTTAAACATATTTATAATGTCATCTCGCTTTGCCGATGGCTTACAGTAAAACACTCCTATTATACCAGTTATTGGGTGTGCAAGGGAAATTAGTAGGAACTCACAGCTATTATTGCTGAATTTAACTTTCCAACCGATTTCACAGCTATTGTCTACAAGGGCTAATAGACCATTGTTCGTCTGATCAACTTTGTCAAGTCTAAAGACTGTCCTATCTGTTGTTAATGCATCGCTCAAACAATTGTCCCGTTGCAAATGAGTCTCACACAGAAGTATAATATGTGAGTTTTTGGCTTGCAAGTCGTTAATGAGACAGTTTTCATTTCTACTAAAGTACTGTACGTTCTGATAGTAAATATTGACTCCTTGATCTTTTAATACAACTGGAAAACAGAGAATGACCTGCCGATCTTTGTTCAGTCGTTCCATTTCAACTGCCACTTGTAAGTCTCTGACTATTTGGTCGGGAGTGAAATTAATAAGAGATAGACCGTCCAACTTTGTCACTCGGCTAAGAGCCACATAAGCAGCATGCTTAAGTAAACTACCACACCTTTTACCACCTGCTAGTGAAACAGTTATTTTTTCCAGCGTAGACCCTTGGGATTTATGAACGGTCTTTGCTGTAGATTGTTTCACGGGGAACTGGGATCTATACATGGTCACTGAACCTCGACCAACTGTGAATTGCTTGGTCAAAATGAAAATAGGAGTCCAACTCGGGTCAATTTCTGCCGTCATATAATGAGAGTAGAGTTTTCTCTGGACACTTCCTATTCGTTCATCTTGGAAGAATAGCCATAATATAGCTGGTTGAGTATACCCCTCTTTGAACTGTATAAACTTAAGCACACCAGAGCAACCATTTGCTAAACCGTCTGCAACATTGATGTTATATATTATGTCATAAATCAATCCTTCACATAGTTCAACTTCTTTCAGCAAAGCGGTGTTGCATGACTTTTGATCTGCAGCCTTTTCTAAGTGCTTGCGCCTGTCGCTTATAGATAAATTTCCCATTATAACGTCTTTTGCATTCATTATATTTTTGGTTTGCGAATTTTGAGATACAACTGCACTGTTTAGAGCATTCACTTCTTTGTTGAGAAGGAATAAATGAACATTGTCAGGGTCGATTCTGGTAAAATCTAGGTTCTTATTTCTTGTCTGAAGTACCTGAATGTCACTTAAGGTATGTTTACCCTCTCTGACCCTGTTCAAAATCATAGCAAACTCGTAGTCTTCTTTCTGTCGCATTATCTCTGTTAGTTCGTACATTAAAAAATGTTCTCTCCAAATGTTAGTGGCTAATGACTGTACACCGAAGGTGTAGTCATTAAAAATCCAGCCATCACGGACAGGCGGCAACTGATATAAATCGCCCATCGTCACAATGTGAATCCCACCGAAAAGATCGGGGCAGCCCTTTATGTCTTGCAGTCGCATGTTAATAAAGTTAAAGAATTTGTGGCCTATCATGGATATTTCATCCAAAAGAATAACCTTCAAGTGGCGAAGTTCTGACCGAACAGTGTTCATTCTGTCAGCGGACAAACTTTCATAGATATCATATCGGTTCATCATTTTCATATGAAGGCCTGTATGAACCGTTTCTCCGTTGATTAAATAAGCCGCTTTTCCAGTAAAAGCAAGGCATAACACGCTTTGTAAGTGAGGATCCACATGGGGCAACAGATTAAAGTGGCGGGACAGGCCTTGGTAGAGACATTTTAGCAGTTTTGTTTTACCACTGCCACCACAGCCAGAAATGAACAAACGTAATGGTTTTTCTTCTGTAATCACCGATTTCAGAACATGATCAAAGATCAATCTCTGTTTTAGATTCAGTGTATTAACTTCACATTTGAATAGTTGGGCAGGCCACAGCCGTTCCACCGATTCAGCTACTCCCGTACTGCTACAGTTAGACTGACCGGGGTCAACGCCCTGTGTAAAGTAATCTTGTATTTTCACAGGGGTGAAGAAGTTTTCATCGGACAGACTTAATGTACCTAGGGCTTTGTCCTTCTCGTTGCCTTCTTCTGCCCCTGGTGCTACCTCGGTTATATCAATATCATTTATCTGTTCAGTCATCTCCACTATTTTAGTAATGCTCTGCTTGTTGTAGGAATTAGCTCCATCGATCAACAGTTTCTTTTCGTCATCTGAAAGTGCATTATATGCATCTTCATAAGTTGATTGAGGGCCCTTCAGGTTTGCTTCATCCTGCCAAGGGTGAAATAATAAGAGGTGTACTCTGAAATAGTTGTCTCTATCTTCGTTCACAGTTGGACAGAAGTAGGACACCACTTTTTGCTTAGTTCTCCGCCTAAAAGTGTAAGTATCGGTTGAGCACAAAAGATTTTCATTCCATTTTATAGGCTTTTTGCCAGAAGGTTTTTTCCATTCAATCATACTACAGAAATCAATAAAACTCCAAGTATGTAATTGAACTGGCCGATCTGCATATACATCAAATTTATCCGTCTTATATATGTCAGTACATTCACTGTCTAACTCTTTCAGTACTTCCAGCTGTTGGACGATTTTGGTCCGTTTATCTGGTGGTTGGGTACAGATTGATATGACATCTCTGCTCAAGAACGTAATCGGTGTACCTAATAATATATAAACACACTCTTGAACACATACTTCTGAGGATTTGAGGAATACATTACCCAATGCTTTGACTGTTTCTTGGATTTTGCTATCTTTCTTTTTAGTCTCTTTCATGACTTCACTCAATGCCAAACTAAGACCCCGTTGTTGTTTGTTTATGTAGTTTACAATGTATGCAACCACACTATATGCATCTAAACACATTTGGCAGTCTACATTAGCCTTCCAAACATGTAGTAAGTTGACCATGTACATGTTAACCCTGCATTCATTGACTTTTCTTTTCAGAAAAGCCTTGTCACATTTTAGGGATGAACGGACAGCTAGGACATACTCTTCATAACTTAAGCCTAAAGCTGCCAAAAGTTCTGTGAAAGTAAATTTCTCGCCGTAATCGGCATTGTCCAAAAAGTGTTGAATAGCTTTGTAGTTCTTTCTGTCTTGGTCATCAGCTTCTTTATTGGGTCTGAGAATAACTGTTTGGGGAAATGGTGGCAGTGGATAGCCAAAACGGCACACAGGTAGCTTAGAAGCTTTTTGGTTTTTCCTACACGTCATTGAATGCCTGTGTGTTTGGTACTTCACAAAAGGTTTATTTTCTTCTGAAGAGTTTAACGCACAACTTATGTACTGGTCTATATAATTGCACAGACTGGTGTTCTCCCCATCGGGACAGTATTCTGGACAATCAGAACAGAACAGGACCATGTGAACGTGGCTAGAGCCTCTATGCTGATATTCCACACGATAGAAGTGGTCTTCTACTTTGCCTAGTGGATTGCTCTTATGATATACAACGTTTTTCAGAAATGTTTGAAATCTGTTATCAAAGAATCGTGAACAGGTAACTGGGTCTGAGTTTATCAGTCTACATTTGTCCATGTAGTGCATATTATCTATCTGTTCATCTGAATAGTCTACTTTATCAACAAACAGTCCAATTGCTCTGATTAAGCCGTGCCAATGGGTATCGGCTGAACTCAGAGAGACAAAAAAGGTTGGCAAACCTCGCTGTCTTATTGTGGCATATAATTCCAATTTTTTACTTTTTAAATAGTCTGGACTATTTCTCAGTTTTCGAAAGATATAGTAGGCACTGTCTTCGGTGGCCATTTTCTCTCTATTGACGTCATTAACTATTTCTCCAGCTGAAAAGGTCTGACCACCTTTAACCCTTCTAATTGCAAACATGGCATTCCTGTAGACAAATAGAGTCTGGTATTTTTTATATTTGAAGAATATTAGCTCAATATTTTCAGCAACTCTTCGGTCGTCGCTTTTCAATTCCCACTTACACCGTTCAAAAAAAGTCACATATTGGGGAAATATGTCTTTAATGTTTTCACCACAATAAACTGTTGGAAAGCTCATCTCTTCACATTTTTCATCGTACACCACATTTAAAGGACGGTAATTTTCACCGGGGGCAATGTCTAGGTAAGGGATAACACCTTCGTCATCTAATAACGTGTTTAAACAGCCCATTACTTCGGTACGATCTACTTCAGAAAAACCATCATCATCAGAATCGCCACTTTCACTACCAGCGGCTTTTTCAGCCCTTTCATGTTCAGAGGCAAACACATCATCATCGACCTTGTCACTAAATGTATTAGTAGGATTCTCTTCGATATCATTAAAACTGGTTGTGTCAGCAGGGAGTTCTGCATTCACCGGGTCCTGACTGAATGACTCAGTTCGGTTATCATCGGTAGTGACTGAATCAGTGGGGTTCTCATCGATATCAATAAAACTAATTGTGTCACCAGGGAAATCTGCATCCACTGGGTCATCTTGTGTCTCTGTTTCACAGTCTAACAGACGCAAAGTCTCCGTTAACCAATCACCGTTTACACCAACATTTGCGTTCTGATATATAGAACTATTGTCCATTAGATATTTCAAAGCCAAAAGGACTTTATCAGGTCGTATGTTCATACGCCTATATACCCCCCTGTATTGTAGTTTTCTCTTTAGGCGGATACACACTGAACCTTGTGAATTAATGTAACGGGGCAGCAGCACAATACCCCTTTCAATCTTGGTAGGAACGTTAATTATATTACCAAATATTTCTAACTGTCCACCTCGTGGCAGAACACGAATTTGCATGAACGGTAATCTTAGTGCAATCAGTTTTTCTTCATCTGGGTGCAGGTGTAACTGTGGAACAGAGTCTGGGAAGCACATACCGTTTGCGTAACTGCACTTGGGAACGGATCCACGTGATATATTAGTTTTACACGTATGGCAGACAACAAGGTCAGTAGAGTTCATGTAATCAGGACGCAAGTAGTTTTCATACAGCCACCGGCAGTTTTGATTAACTGGAGAGACGTTGCGACGGAATAATATGGTGTAACATACACAGCACACAAATATTGGTCCTTCATCCATCTCTTTTTGAACCATTTCCCAATCAGCTGTGCCACTCCCAATATTATACTCATTGTCTGAATCATTGTCTGAATCGTTGCTCCCATTGTCTGAATCATTGCATTTTTTCGGATAGGAATATTTTTTGGGTTGAGAACTTTTTTTCGAATCTTTTTGGTGATAAGAACTTTTTTCCGAATCTTTTTTATGGTGAGAAGTTTTTGTCTGATCGCCCTCACTAACTTTGTCCACAGTATGATTGTCCTTGCTAAGACTGTCTTTTTTAACTTTGAAATTAGACTGAACGACTTTTGATTCATAATCAACAGGTGCGACCGTAGTGCTTGGTATACTTTCCAAGTAACATTGCACTTGCATATCGGTTGCCCTTAATCGCTTTGTGATAATATCACAAGGCGTTATCTCAAAATATTTGCCAGTAGCGTTGCCAAACAGATCGGTGAAATGTTTTACTAAAGAATGAAATGAGTCAAACTTCAATAAGCATGCTTTCCCATCTGGGCATGGTAATCCTTTGGTGTCCCGACTGTGAGGATCAAAAACACAATAGTTCCCACCGACAAACTTTATACAAACACAACTCATATTGCAGATAAAGAAGGCCTGTCGGTAAGTGCCTAATATATCCACTAGAGAACTGGATAACTGTTCCCAGTCGGGAATGCGACCGTATTTAGGTTCACCCATAGTAATGTGATAGCAAGTCTTTGCGATACGGATTTTTCTTGGCAGTTCTTCTGTACACAGGTACTGGCTTCCAACAAAAGGACTAACTTTGCTATAAATTTTGTTGCCGGCCTCTAACGCATCATCTAGCAAAGGCCTATATACTCGGGCCATGCTTTTATGATCAGCAGTTAAACACAAAAAAGCAGCACAGTTACCTACACACTGTCTTCCTGCTTGTTCCCCAAATTTTACATCTCCTTGGTTAGTAGATGCAACAACAACACCAAGTAATGGACCTCCTCTCTTTCGTTTTGACATTGTAACCCTTTATATAACTAAATAGTATTTCAGTATACTGGTCAAAAGACCTTGCCTGTAACCCTACGAGTATAGAGTAAACCCCCGCGTCAAAAAACAGAGTTATTGATTGGGGCCTGGAGCTAATATAAAGTTGCAAAGTTGTAAGATCGGGGCGTATCCCCAGGAAAAGTACAGACTAAAGTTGTAAGATCGGGGCTGTATCACTAGGATAGTACAGAGTAAACACACGCGTCAAAACACACACAGTTAAAGTTGTAAAAGTTTTTTAGTGAACTCATCCAATTTGAGAGAACAGAATAACACGTTGCACAATAACACGTTGGGTTGGTTGCACAGTAACACGTTGGAATTATTGAGAGAACAGAATAAGACGTTGCACAATAACACGTTGGGTTGGTTGCACAGATAACACGTTGGGTTGGTTGCACAGTAACACGTTGGAATTAAAGCTATGTAAAGCTGCTCAACCCACAGCGACCCGCGCACAGTAACACGTTGGAATTAAAGCTATGTAAAGCTATATCAGAGCTCAGCCCACAGCGACCCGCCCAGAGCAAGTGACCAGAGGCAAATGACCAGTAGGGGGCGGGTGAACGGTAGCGTAGGGGGCAGGTGTACGGTAGCAAGTGACCGGTAGGGGGCAGGTGAGCGGTAGGTGGCGAGTGCGCGCGCACGAGACCGGTAGGGGGCAGGTGAGCGGTAGGTGGCGAGTGCGCGGGCACGCCTGAGTGTAAGGCGATGGTGAGCTCCCAGACCACAGCTCTCGGTAACGTGAACCGATTACGTCACACTGGCCTTGCCGACTCCCAGACCACCAGAACAAAGCTTACCGACCAAGCTGGGTTTGTCAACATTGCCACGTGCAAAGTAATACCGTCCCTTGGGTTGAGAAAAAAAGTGACGTCAGAATTCTGGGATTCCCCTTCCTATCATGTCAACATACCTGACAGAACAACGTGTCTCCCCGAATAATAACAACAAAGAACTGTTAGGCAATCCACCATTTTGAAACAGATAATCATTTTATGGGACCTAATTTAGGATCAAATGCTATCTTAAATGATGGATGCACAGTTTGTATTATCTCTATCGGGCTATGGTGGAGATTAAACACACAATCTTCAAGACTACTCAGTACACTCATATGTGACACAATGTGTGGTCAGTTTAAAGGTCAGGGGTCAGTTATTATTGCCTGAGGGGGTCAGTGAGTACACCATGTTCATTATCATGGTGTCATTCCACCTCCAGCCGTTTGTTTTCATAGAGACAGGCCCAGGGGCAGGAATTGGAAGTGTTTACATTTCTCAGAATTTGAGACTTTCATCTGTCTCATTGTGATTTTTATGGACTTCTGTGTGCACCAGAGACAATGTGTGATTGTTCAAAGGTAAAAATAGAAGTGACCCTCCTGCATGTAGGCCTACTGTCATCATTTATCCTATGTTTATTTAAAACGAATAGCTAAATTAGGCACATGATATTTGCATAAACTAATTACTATATATACTTTATAAGCGCTTCTGGGTCAGATCTTCAGAAAATATACAATTCACTTTCTCTAATTCTCCCAAATAAACCATATTTAAGACACAAATGATCTTCAAAATGCAGTTTAACAGAGCAAAACAGACACTATTTAAATCAACGCGACATCAAATGTTCTCAGATATACCCAGTATTCAGCCTAATTTAGCCGGATTTCCTCAATTTGTAGAGCTGCCAATTGTACATTTTCCGAAAATCTGACCCTTCTAACATATTTGCAATATTATTGGTTATTTGCAACATATTTCAGTACGTGGCAAGTCCCCCACCTCCAGTCCAATACACAAATATATTAAAACATGGCATGTCAACTAAAACACAGAAACATTACATATAAATAAATATGACTGAGATTATTTGTCCGCCGAGTTTAATATGGCGTATACAATTAGTGGAACCAAAATGCCAGCAAAAATAAAGAAGTGTATAAAATACCGTTGGAAAAGACCAGGCCCATATCTTACTTTTTTTGGATTTTTTGACAAAAAAAGCTTATAAACGCAGGAAAACAGGTCTTCCTAAAAGGGAACTGTCAAAAAGCACATTTCCCATGTTTAGGACAACTATTGTTATAAAATAGACATTTTTTTCAGTTCCTGGGAGGTGGTTTCCTAAAAAAAATTAAAAAGAAAAAGGTTACCATCCTACCTAGTTTTCAGCCTGATAAATCGGAAACATACTCATTTTTTTTGGCCCCACATTAGACTACCTATATTGATACCCGCAACTCCCATTAACGATCAATAAAAAGTAGCGCAAGGACCAGTCCCCAAATACTAATTTTAGAAATAAATCATACGTTTCATTCTTCCCAGAGGCCGCGAATGTCTAGATCTTTTAAAGTTTGTCAAGTGCAGAACCACACCCATTGCGTGCGTTAGTAGTATATAGCGCAACGGGTTTGCATCGGGCTACACGGGTAAGGGGCACCGGAGCAGAACCAATACCGAAAGAATGATTGTGTTTACATATGAATGATCCTAGGCGTGGGGAAAAATCGAAAAGGATCGGTAAGACACATTATTTCATAGTGTGATACCAACTGCCAGCTAAAACATTTGATCAAATGCTGTCCTTGATACTGGAGCGTCAAATAATGAGATAGTGTGATTGAAATTGTGTAGGTGTCCTTATGTCGTTGACGTAGAGATTAGCGAACAAGATATATGAATAAGATTAACGTGTCTAAATTATCAAATGATAATTTGTTTGTCATGAATTGATGTGACACAGCGCAGGTGGTGGTACTTCTATGTATTTTAATATTTCTAAAATTAGTTTCGTGAAAATATTTCATTTATATAATGTAAATCATCATGTACTGAGATCAAGTGTAAGCTGTACATAATGTCGTGATGAATAAAGCATTTTTTTTTAAAAAAATACGTCAAGCTCTATTATGACCGAAAGAATGACCATATTTGAATCGATCGTTATAATAGACTTCTCTATAATAACAACACTTTTCTGAATTTAAAAGGTGTTTCACGAGAAAAAAAAATCCTCGAAATCGATGAATTTATGTTGCTATTGTCTCTTCTGCATTTCCTTTGTATCTAAGACTTCCCTAAGTAAACCATTCTGTGAGTTATATTATTATTCAAAGACAGGAAAATAGGTATCCCTTGCGTCTTTGTATGTGATCTCAATAAAAAAAATAAAGATCATATAAGTCCTTGCTATCATAAATAGAAGAGTTGGGTCCTGAATAGTCAGTACTGACCTCTTTTTAGTGCAGTAGAATCAGAACAATTGGATAACGTGGGGTACGTTAACGGTAACGTCACGTAATCCATCACGTTATCCTGCTAATTTAACTGATCTTCAATCTGAACGGTGTGGATTATTGACATGGTGCCAACGTTGAAGGTGTGGGGGAACATTTGGCAGCGTGATGTACCGTGGTGACACATTAATGATCCCGTTTGGTGTACCGTGTATCGACCACATACTTTCCTACACTCTATACGCGTCCTGTTGGCAGTAAACATCAAAGCCCTCTATGGTTAAAGCTATGGCACCCCGCTGCCTACAGGACGAGTATAGAGTGTACCTTGTATTGATCACATACTTCCCTACCAGCTGTCTATTATGGGTCAGATTTCAGAAAATGTACAATTGGCAGCTCTACATATTTAGGACATTCTGCTAAATTAGGCTGGAAAATGATGAATAGCGGGTATATCTGCGTACATTTGGTATTGTGTTGGTTTAAAGTATCAGTTCTGCTATGTTAAACTGCATTTTGAAGCTCATTTTTGTCTTAAATGAGGATTATTTGAGAGGATTGGCGAAGGCGAATTGTACATTTTCTGACGATCTGACCCCTATACATGTATGTCTTTCACGTGCACATAAAACTATTTCAATTTATGCAATATCATGTTCAGAAATGGTCAAATCGTAATGACCATCTAGTCTAGGCAAAGAGCCTATTAGGTGAGATGAGATAGGTATGTCAATGGCTTTCCCGACCCTGGAGTAGGCCCACCACTAACACCCCAATGGAGTTCTAATGGGATTGTGTGGTTAGTTACCCTGGGTTTGAAGGAATCTGATAGGCTCTGAGCCTAGACTATCAGTTACCTATCAGGAGTTGCTCTCACCCGGTTATGTGAGCAGTATTGAGCAGTACTGGGGGCTTCCTAAACATCTGCTAACATGGAACCTTTATTACCACTCTACACTCTGTCCAACCTCTGTAGAACCTAGACTTCAAAGAGTACAGGTATGGGCTAGCATTGGGGTTTCGGCTCTTCAGAGGCTGGACAGAGTGTAGGTACAAACCCTCAGATCAGATAAAAATAGTATGTCAGCCTGCTTTGCTAATCGGTCTCCTCGCCTAGGACTCGGCGTTTTAATGGGAATATAATGGCATTTTGCGGTCTTAATGGAATTTATTATAATGGCACTTTGCGGTTTGAGGTGAGAGGCTTTCCCTTCATTTGAAGGGACTCTCTCAACTTTGGGCCTAGACTGTTACTATTCAATAAGGGCATCGCTAAATGGCACAATTCCCCACTTGCATACTCTTTACACTGGCCAGATTAAGTTGACGATAATGATACGATTCTCTTTTTTTGTGTCTATTGGAACTCAGTCGACAAGAGATCAGCTGATTGATCCACGCCTTCCTCATGAATATTCATTGCAATTAACCTAATTTCCAAAGCTAAAGTTCCCACTTCTCCGCTCCGATTAGGTCAGGACTAAAAAATTAGAATCCACAGTTGAAGGAAATAGAGAATTGAGTTGGCTTAGATGGCCTGATGTACAAGGGTGGGGGAATGGTTCCGCAGCGACACAAAACACCCAGAGGAAGGTCTCATGGACTTTGTGACACACACCACTGATGCCATTGTTCTAAGCAGTTAATAAGAAATGAGTCATGAGAGTATCAATGGCAAAAAGAAACAATCTGGTGAATCCCTGGGTGAGGTTTTGGGCGATGGGCCATATGTTAGCAATAGATAAGTAACACTAATAGTCACAAGCAACACTATCTGAAACCACTGTGATTAGTGATTACGAATACGATGGGAAAAATACTAGAAGAGAAGCCATGGGGGAAGCATAGGTTATAGCATTGGGTATATGTACTGGGGAGTAGGGACACGTAAAAGCCTGGGAGTTGTGTGTTTGCAAGAAGGAAATACATTATGGTGAATGTGCATGTATTGTATGCCTTAGATGAATACATATTTAGCCTTCATTATTTTACCATGAAGTGCAATGTATCACAACATGTGTGTGCATTATCCATCCATATAATATACGGGTAGAGCGATTTCTACGAAAAGAGATAGAAAAGAGGGGTTTCTTTGTGTCACATGTTCTCGGAATCTGGGTTCTCCCCCTGGAGTCTCCCCATCTACTTTGTTGGTCTCTACAGGTCTGTGATCCTGTCTGGAGGTCATTATATGTGGTTTGTGAAGGTATCTGGGGTGAAAATGTGATTTTGAAGCCTTTTTTAAATTGGGATCTCTACACTCTATTTATAGCCTGGGAAGCCTCTGTGAGACACTACGTCATTTCCCACAACCCTTCAAGGGGACCTAACTACATGAAGAGGAGTGGAAGGGTGAAGGGGAGCATGAGGAACAGGGAAGGGAGAGGGGGGGGGACAGAGATGGGTTGGGAGAGAAAAAGTTAAACAGGTATGAAAGACAAGAGAAGAGGGGGAGGAAAACAAGGGAGAGGGGGGAAGTGTGGGGAGAGAGGGTGACCGTCCGGAGGACGGGTACTTTGCTAGTACATACATAAATTCAATCCGACACAGATCTACAACCGATCATACATACGCATACCTGGGATATTGCAAACGTACACATAAGCATACATACATGTATACATACATGCATAATACATACATGTATACATACTGACATACATACATGTATACTTACTGACATACATGTATACATGCATGCATGTATAGTTACATACATACATACACACATACATACATATATATATACACCTACTTACATGGAATGGATGCAGTTGGTGGTTCTGACAAAGGCTTTCATACAATCATTAAGGGAATCTCTGTTCTTGTGATGTATACACAAGTGCATGGTTTATCGCACGAGCTTATCTTGTGTGAGTGGTGATGCAAGTATACTTAACCTAATTCTTAGCCACACATATATATTTTATGTCATAAATATGTTATGTAGGACAATAGAATACAACCCGTAACAGATTAATCATCGACAGTATAACCTATTTTAGTTGACACATTTATGATAACTAGTAATATATAGACATATTGTTATCTCTAGCTTCTTTGGAGTTTTAAAAGTTATTTGTTGTGTTTGGAAGTAGTGCATTGAGTACCTAGCCACCTTGTTAAAGGTACAGGTATGATACAGTAACGATTAACGTGTGTATCTACCTTTGGTTAAGAGTATGGGTATTTCATATAAGATATCCGTTGCATGGTCCATATGCAGTGATGCCAATATTGAGTATAGGAAATTAGAATGTGACTTTCACATACCAAGGCAGGTTTTAAGACACTAGGGCTATGACTCTATGACTTCAGATGTATCAGTAATCTTCGGCTTTATAGCATTTGCAAAACCTAAGACTAATATAAGAGATTCGTACTATTCTATAGCGGGTTTTAATATACCCAATTAACAGACCAAAGTCAAGAGTAGTAATTCATGATAGAGGAAGAAATGAAATATGATAATTGATTAAAGTTATTGATTTTCGAGATTAGGAAACCCATAGTAAAATATTCCCACCACTCATGCATTCCCTTGAGAGCTGGCAACGTGATGACGACGTGTGCAAAAATATATCAAAGTGTTTCATATCAAATGCTAGATTCTCTGAAGGTTTAGCAAAAATGCCTATATTATCTTTGCAATGATATCTCTTAATATGAACCTACTTTCAAACAAACCACAATGAAACGGCGTTTTGTTGGAATGCAGAAACAAAGGAAAGGGTCAAGTACGAAAGGTATGAAAGTATGGGAGAAGGTCGATGATCAGAGCAAGCAGCCATTCAATCTATGATCTTTTCATCACTGAAATCGGCCAATAATCGGATATAGGAACGCTACGTAAGCAAACAAAAATAACCCGAAGTTCGCTATTCTAGTAGTTGCGATGGTTTGAGTACGACTAGACATAAACAACCCGGGTTAAGGTCCCTTCCGTCCTGTATAGATCTATAATTAGGATAAAATGCTTTTGAAATCTAAACTATTGTATAAAACGGTGGAATATGCAGAAATAATACCTCAAGGTACGTCATATGATAATCATGTAATCGTATAACGTTTTACCCATTGGTGTGAAAGAAAAAAGAAAAATTGTCAATTTATACATCAATTGGTCGAAACAATGGAATGTGTTTGATATAGAGCTATACATGTGGAATCCTTTACAGGTTAATAAGTTAGATATTATCATTATTCTCACCTCACTCACATTGTCTTATATATATTGTCATTGTTCTTTATCCTTCCATATACCTTTATATATACCTCCCCTGTGCACGACGGACATTGTTAAATTCCCTTAATAAAAGCCAGTCAGAGAAAGCTTAAGATCCGATTCATATCATCATTACATAATTTAATAATTACATAATATATATAATTTAACACAGCACTTACACATGCTTCACATCATAACCATCATTTATCACCATATTTTGTAGATCTAATGGTATGTGACCACAGATTCGATCAACTTAATGCACATGCATCATCCTAAAGTATTTTTGTTTTCTCAGCTATTTATAGCTGAGAAAACAAATGAGTCACTATGAAATGTGCCAATCACTGATACTGCATCTACATCTTGATAACTTGGTTAACTGTCTGTGAGGTGTTTAAGCTTAGATGTGACATCAGGCGAGGATGCCATATCTAATCCTTTCAATCAGTCATAGATTTCACACCTAGATGTTATTGAAGGCTGATTGACAGCCTTTCTAGGTTTAGCCAAGGGAGTTGATTGGCTGTTAGTTAGATGCTTCTCCAACCATGATAGGTGTGCAGAAGGCCCTCCCACCTCCCACACCATCCCTCTGCCCACCACCCTCCTCACCTGCCTCAGGTGCTTAAATGGACACTGCCAAACACATTTTCTAAATTTTAAAAGTAAGTTACCAACTATTTAGCCTAGCCTAGCTTACTACTTTTTATACGACCCAACTTTTTTTTTACTACCATTTTTTTTTCCGACCAACTTTTTTTAACGACAATTTTTTTCCGACCAACTATTTTTTAACAACAATTTTTTTTCTAGACAACTTTTTACGACAAACTTTTTTCCCGACACTTTTTTTACTGACAATTTTTTTCCGACCAACTATTTTTTAACAACCAATTTTTTTCGACCAACTTTTTTTTAACGACCAACTTTTTTTTAACGACCAACTTTTTTTTTAACGTCAATTTTTCCGACCAACTTTTTTTTAACGACCAACTTTTTTTAACGACAATTTTTTTTCCCGACCAACTATTTTTCAACGATAATTTTTTTTCGACCAGCTATTTTTACAACCAACTTTTTTTTTACAGCCCTGGCTATTGCAGAGTTATTCATTATTGGTTACAGTTACTGAAGTGGAAATAAAAGTCAAGTGTATATAAACCCTAGTCTAGTTGACATTTGTATGTCTTTTGTGCCATATTAGATTTTACCTTCTGGTCTGTGAGGACTAGTGGAAACTCAGGAGGACTAGTGGATCTTATTTCTACGTAGGTATTTCCCTAAGTTTATCATTTTTCTCCCTTTCTCTACATGTTTCAGAGTTCATGATTTCAATGGTCCTCAGTGACTGGTCATAAATTCAATTCAATTCAATTCAAGAATTCTTTTTTGCAATAGATGTTGTTTACAATGAGGTGGTCCAGCATTCTAAATAGACAGGTGTCTAGGTAGGTCTTCTGCCTGACATCGGACATAAGTAATTGAGGCTGAGAAATCGTTTCCATTGGAAACGCCAGGTATATAAATTAAGTTGACACTAATTGTAATATTAAATAGATAAACCAAACTTAACTTGATAATTTCTTAACTTAGTACTTGTTTAACCACAATACTACCAGAATGTCAAGTAATAATAGACAGTCTAGGCCCAAAGTTGAGAGAGTCCCTTCAAACGAAGGGAAAGCCTCTCGCCTCAAACCGCAAAGAGTCATTATACTTCCATTAAGACTGCAAAATGTCATCATATTCCCATTAAAACATCGAGTTCTAGGACAAGAAACCGATTAGCGAGGTAGGCTGACATACGATTCTTATCTGATCTGAGGGTTTGGACCTAGAGTGTAGAACCCTATTCAATTAATTTGGGATCAAGGGATATTGATTTTTAGATCTATTTTTAGCTCTCTTGTACCTTCTTCACACAGTTCCATATTATGGAATGATAAATCTGGATAGCGAATATACACACACATAATTATAGCGACCTTTGGAGAAACCACAGACAAAGAAATCAAAGGGAAAGGAAACTTAAGAAATGTGAGCAGCCGCTCTTTTACATACCCCTCTAGTTATTTGTTGCTTGGTTACCGAGTCATTCCCATGCTGAAAAGAGTGAAAAAATAGAATAACATGAATGACAAACGTACAAATTAAAGTGACTGAAATAATTAAAAGCTTAAGGACATGTTTAACATAATGAAACAATGGCAGTTCATTGACAGGACGTTAGGGAATATTCACATCTATCTATACAGTGTAGGACCTAACGCCAAATTCGGGACCCGGATGGGACCTTTGATAAGCAAGGGTTATCAACATGACCGAGTGGAAGGACCGGCCTAACCACAACTATGTGTGGCATCAGTGAGGCCTCCAACGATGTATAAGTCCAGGCAATCTAAGCCCTCACAGACACACATCAAAATTACAAAAAACCCATGTACAGTTTAGCTTCTAGAGCCCTATTCTCTGAAACTTGAGCAATTTGTGGTGAAGTGAAAATTAATTTATATACATTGGGCCGGTCAGAGCAGCAGGGAGTACGGAGATCGGTATCACTGCTGTGGCGATGAAGCCTGGACTGTATAGCTGAAGGGACAACGCCTTTCTGGTGATATGCTATCATTTCTTCAAAGTCCAACATGTTCCATTTAGGGTGAGATACAGTGGAATGTGCTGTTCCGATTAAGTCTCTAATTCACCATGTCTTTGCCTGTAGAGCCCCTACACAAAAGGCAAAGTTCGCATGGGGAGGTTCTCGTGTTTGGAGATATCCACCAAGAATTGGGTACAATTGTTGACTTGGGCACATTGCCAATGAGGAACCCAGTAGAGGCAGCAAGCTAGTGTTTGAGTGAGCATTTGTATGTAAATGTGTGTGAGGTCTCTGCAAGCATGGAGTATTATTTTAGGGAGGGTGTGACTCTCTTCCCTCTAAAGAATAGCATATTTAATTATCTTTGTGTGCGATGCATTAGAATTGAGTTAAAAAGAGCAATCGGATGATGCCCCAAAACCCCTGACTGACTATACATGTATGATGTGTGATTAGAATAAGGAAGGTGAATTCAATTCCATTTTGATTGATTACAATCATGAAAACTAGATATCCTAGCACGGATATGCATCAACTGCAAATCAGGGACTAAAAAATAGCTGTCATGCATGGCAAGCAAATTATTTACATAAAATTCACTGTCAGAAGACATTGATATCAGAGGGAAGACATACATATTTATAATATAGTGGCCTCCTGCTATGAAGTAGTCTCCATTATAACATAGAATACAATATTCTGCTCAAGAATAATTATGTCTACTAACATCAACCACAGGACAACCCTACCACATCACGATCATATAGTGTGTCCATGTGGACAGCGAGACTCCTTGAATGTAACAGTTTTGTTGGGTAGAAAGAAATCTTCGTCAAAAAGGTGGTATACATTTCATAACATCGAAATGTCTTTGCAATAATATCTAATACTTGACATGGGCTGAAGCCTATATAATTATATGATCCAGGTATTTCGAAGGCAGATTGCAGCTAGAATAAGGATATTGCATTTCTGCATCAAGGCAAATGTTGGGGTAAGTGCATTTGTGTAAGTGACTCATGAATAGCCACTTCATGTATAGCAGATTGAACTGCCTCAGGCAGATTCATTAAAGTAGGTAAAATAAAACATATTCCTTACAACTCACATGTGAACAACTGCCTCGCTGCTATTACTACATTACGTAAGTGTCCACCTTATTGGCAGTCTTCAGAACTGTAGAATAAAGCAACCCAGTTGTTTGCATTCACCCAGGTGCGAAGATCCTGTCAAAATAAACAGTTGATCCCCGATATCATGCTTTCCACTGTAGTGAATCTAAGAGTATTCATGCAGGCTATTCCATTGGAAGAGAAACTTAGGAGTGGATATGTGAGTATGCGTAAGAATTTGACCCATTCTTGAGGAATCTTTAAACAGTACGTGTATGTCCTATTATCCCAGACTCTTTAGTATATATTCAATTGAAGTTAACGACTCTATGCCACGTATACATGATTCGGGAATATAATCACTGAACCAATCACTGCTAAACTCTTGTATATGATGGAACTAAAAGACATCACAAATACGCTCTTGGCATACTATTCATCCAATGGTATTACCACATATAGCGTATAACATGGTTATTGTCATTTTGCCTCCTAATATGACCACCTATGTGAAGATTAAATCACAAATGGAATAGAAGAATACCAAATGTAGTCATGATATCGTACAGTTCGACCCGTTGATGTAGATTATGAAGTATTTCCACAAATTCTTGTAATATAATCTATTAAAAGGACCCAGTAATACAACTAATTGGTATCAAATTTGGTTCTATACAGTATATGATCATGATTACTCATGATATCCTATATACGGTGTTATTGTATAGAATAAGGTATAACTTCAAAAGATAATTTACTAATCTTTTGATATAGGAATAAAACATGGACATAAGGTCCTAGCAGACTATACACTCTAGGTCCAAACCAGCAGATCAGATAAGAATGGTATGTCAGCCTACTTCGCTAATCGGTTTCCTGGCCTAGGACTCGGCGTTTTAATGGGAATATAATGACATTTTGCGATCTTAATGGCATTATAATGGCACGTTTCGATTTGAGGCACGTTTCAACTTTGGGCCTAGACTTTATACTATATCGTTAACGCCTGAACGATAAAATATTCGAATGGTATCATATAGTATGGCAGCAAATCTTGTGGATGCAAATAAAGGCCATGACCCTCCATGAACAACAGATATTATTTCCATGACATCCTGGTGTGACAATATAATAAACACTCTGAGCATAAGTAAATATGCACAAAATCCTCACTGATGAGACTTAGCAGCAAGGCGCCGAAAATAGTACAGCAACAGATATAGATGGTTAATCCATGTGTGATAGAAGAACTTTACCCCCGTTTTCCAAACCAGCTTGGAACTTTCTCCTCGCAGTCCACACTAACTGTGAATTAACTATGTTAGTTGTCCCTCTCACACACATATATATATATCCACTTAAAAAGATCACCACCCCACCACATAAGTTCCATCAATATCACTGCCCTATACCTACGTTGAAAAAAATTGTTTTCCCCGATACTTGAGCATACAATGAACACTGAAGATACTGTGCCCTGTACTGGAACGACTTGGTATTTTTTTATATTTTAGTTGTGGAGTTCTTGTGGATGCCTCAGTCGTGAGGAAATACTTGGTCAGTGACTGTTGTTTCCCAGTAAAGACTTAACAACTTTTTTTCAAAGGAGATGAGGGCTGTCCGATACTAAAAGGGATAAGGGACTTGGGTCAATCCATCAATAGAGACGTCAAAATATTTAGAGCAAAGCAAAGACGTTTAAACACTATATGCTTGTGTAAAACAACGAGAGTTGTGTAAATGAACCTTCTCAGATAGCCCTTTGGGGATGCATTGAGGGGATACTGAACGATGTATGCACCATGATGAATCATTCAACATTTGTGAGGATTAAATGAAATAGCCAATATGTATTACAACCTTTATGGAGTCTTCTAACAACATTATCAATATGATATTCTTGTTAGATTGTTCAACTTCAATGAAGTGTAGTCTCTAAAGCTCACTCCTTGCTTGAGAAACGCTCCAACAACTAAAGAAGAATCACATTTATTTTCATGATAATATTTACAACTGCGATCATCACATAGAAAACTATCCTGCTTAGCTGTCCTCGTCCCATACCCGCTCGGGTGTCAGAAGACGAATATTTTGTCTAATAGAAAACTATAATATTTGGATCGACAATAAGAGAAACACATGCGGCTCCACACTTCAATGATGGTCGGGAAAGGCGATCGTCCAGATTATTTACCACAATATTACACAGTGGGGAGCACATTATAGAGGGAGAATATCTTGTGTATCCTGCTTCGCTTGGAGGCCATGGTAGAATTGTTCTGTCTGCGGTTGACCACACACAACTTGAACATGCCAGGGGACGGGGATAAACTTGTATAGGGACATAGCAATGGTTAGACCAACGAGAATACATATATATTTGTTAGACCAGACAACTCAAATGCATCCGTCTGCCTACCTGACCCCTTTCAGAGGAAAAAAAGACAACAAAAGAATTAAAACTATACCGAGAAATAAAAAGACTGATGATTGAAATAAAAAGGGGGCTTTGGTCATTTATCATTCAGATTCAGTACGAGTAGTGAGCTTTACCGACGAGGGGCGATTATCACAAGATAATGAAGCAAATTGAAATATGAAAAGGGAAAATCTGCACATGAAAGAGACAGATCCAGAGTCATCAATACACATTATTCATCACATAGTTCATAGAGCATGAAATCGGCCATTTAGGTGCGGTTCTGTATTGAGAAAGGTATTCCAATGTATCTCACGATAGGGTACTGTCTAATACAATGCACTGGAGCATGGTATATCTCTGTATAGGATCTTGGTATATATCTCTAAAGATAGCATCATATATAAATATACCATGCAAGCAAATGGCCCGGCATGAAACATCAACTACCATGGTCGGGTTTTCCTTTAACAATGGAGTGTCAACGGTTGAATAGGTACCAGACAGTTATTCTGTCCTCCTTCATTGACTTGTCTCTCTTTTATATTTAGTTTGTTGATAAAGGTTTTTACAGCGGGTGTGAAATAGAATACCAAGCTTCACGGATATCAACACAGGAGGAGAATAAAGGTAAAGTAGTGAGAGGCCGGGGCAATTAAATTGTGTTCTCACTCACACTGTCGACTCAACTATTGGTTTTGGGAGGAGTTGCAAGCAGTTTTATTTATGTCAGTTCAACGAGTATTCACTTTACAATGAAGCTATACTCGTTGGTCCGTTCAACAGGCAGCAATATTCCGAAGCCTCAGATAAGCCTGAGAATACAATAACCCGCTGGCTGAATAGCCCTTTAAGTCACTGTCTTGAACGGGTCTAGGGGCTGCATCCATGTCTAACCACTTTATAAGCAGAAACTAAAAGTGATATGCCTCCACTTTGGGTCTGCTAGTGCAGCAGCACCTCTTAATAATAAGAGTAAATATAGACCTAAACCCTTAATCTTGGAGAAAAGAGAATTATAAACTACCACCTCGCCATTCCAGCTGGGTTCATGTAATGTCATTTTCTAAGTCGATAACATCGATTTGACTTCTAGGGAAAATGTATTATAAATGACAACATTCCATGGCCAGGCATTGCATGCTCATAACCTCCCTTGTTAAACAGTTTGCAAAATAGATTGTGACAACGCGTGATCCACTTTGTTCCGAATGAACCTAGCAACACTGGTGGTTATACTATTACGTACTGAGGAGAAAATCCTATTTTTGTTATCAATAATATAACTTAGATTCAAATGATACAATTAACAACTCCGATGAGGAAGGACGAGTCGGTTATATAGACTTATCAACATCCGTCCCGCATTGCCCTGATTCTATTCTGGGAGTGCAAACATATCTAGAATAGTATTAATGACTAACTTAATTGTGTTTAGCAGGAGTGGGCGTGGCACTTCGCCAACAGCATAATGATTACACTACTCATTAGCATATTGCCCACATGTCTACTCCCTTAGATTAAAAGAAACATATCACTGCAATCTAATCTAGATATCAGTTCTGTCTAAACAGATGTTAGGATGGGAAATCTCCCTATAAAATACTACTCCGATTGTTTTAAATGAAGCATTTTATTTTCTTAACCCTATGCGTTTCGAGCGAAAAGGGTCTTAAATACATGTCATAGAAAATCAATAATATACCAATGTAATCTAGAAGACTGAATATCAATTTAGAGTGTCAATGAAAGGCCCTATTTTGAATTCAAATATAGGAGGAATGTGTATTGAAGGCAGTGTGCAATTGCTTCTGTCAGTCTATTGGCTATATTCAGGTGGGGAAGGGTTGGAAAGTGGAAGTGGTCCATTGATATAGTTATAGTAAGGAGGGTTATATAATATATTTGAAGTTGATCAAGTTAGACCAGTTGTTTATTCTGGTGTAGGTTTTAGTGAGAGGTCTGGGACTTGGCAAACGTCTTTGAGGGGGAGTGAAAGTTTGTTGGGGTGTGACAACTGAAGGTGGGGGGGGGGGGGGGGGGGGGGCGGAGTGGGGGGGGGGGGGTCCGTTAACTGCATTAATGAATAGGCCTACAGCTTTAGCAAGTTCTTCTCAGGCAATCCACTAATCCGAACAACCAAGTTTCATGGTTTGATTTGGACTTTTTATTTTAAATAGCGATTCATTAACTAGATACTTTCATACTGCCATTCATCAGTAGTTTTTAATAGAATAGAGCCCACTGATGACAGCATGTGCAAATCTATAAAATCTTTAATAATAGAAGACTGTAAGGGATGGTACGTTGTATTAAATCTGGATTCAAAAACCGTTTCCTCCATTATATTAATTGGTATCATACCTCTAAAGCAACTGTAAGAATGTCATGGTCCAGGTTTTAAACACAAATATAAGTTGGCAATTCATCTCACTGGCAAAAGCCACACGGTCAAAGGTCATTGGCAAGGAACCTTGATTTTTACCAGTCATGCCATTTCTAGAATATCACACATGCTTTCATGTTTATGAAAAATGTTAAGCTCCTAACCCAGCATACAGGTTTAATGCATCTTTTACAACTGGCACTACTATAAAGAAAATATATCTCATTCCAAATCCACATATCCTACTCATATTTCACACCCGAACCAGACATATCTGTTGAATAAAAATGGGAACAAAAATCATTCCCAAAACATATATTATCGCGAGCCCGAGCAAAGTGGGATTAATCATCAAACAAAAGAGACCGAACAGAGTTCTCAGTTTTGGCAGCGCGTCGTGTCTTGTTTATCTTGCATCCATCATCTGCTATGACCTAAGTAGGACAGAGGTCATAGGTCAATGCTCCACTGTATATTATTTAAGTGAATGCAGAAAAACTGTCCAGTTTATTTCACTTATTATCGTAGACGATGTTTTTCACAGTCTTTAACGATCTAGCGGGTTGAAACTGATCAGTGTTATGACGCTTGGATAGAGCTCACTGCCCTGATATATCCCCCCAAAAGTTCCTCCTTTTTATGTTATGGTTTGATGCGTGGTTGTTTACCTGTGTACTAGCTTAGAGTAAGAGGACCTCTTACTCTAAGGTACTAGTTGGGAAATAAATGAACTTCTGAAATTGTATGACACATTTGCAAGCCATTTGGATATGTATGATATCGATTAATAGCCAGGTAACGTTCAAGGCAGGGACTGAGAGAAACGTGAATAAAAGAGTATCATAATATATTAAAGGTCAATCTTGCAATATCCATCCATTAATAAAAGCATTATAGTGAAATTAACACCTGGGTGGTTAAAAGCTCAATGGGCGCTGAACGGTAGCATCCCTTTACAATTGCGTTGACACATTTACATGTCATATGTCAATCATAAGATAAACAATACATTATCATCTGAGTGATATATGGATTATAACCATGATTAGTTAATCTGTTATGCAAGCCCCCATGGATAGTGTAGCCAGTGAGAGGATAGACGATTAGCATTGGATCAGCAGGGTAAGCCAAACAATGAAGACTGGTGTGGAGGTAAAAGTACAAATATTATGAGTATTTAAGGTCAAAAGGTAATATTCCCAACGGACCTTATGAGGCATAATCTCAGTGGAATAGAAATTACTCGGAGATATGATTTCAAATATCATTCAAACGAAGTTGGAACCGAGTTAGTCATATTAATAATTTATCCTACCTTTTTTCATTGATTATCTCATTATTTATACATGTGTAATAAGGATAAAACTTAATACTTAATGCAATTTGAGAGCTAATTCCCATCGTGAATGTCAATGCAGTAACCTGTTCTCAGAGTAATAGAACTTATATTGAAGCCTGTTAATGAATTAAGAAAAATGTTACCTGCTCACAATACAACCATCCAATGTCAATGCGAGATAACAGTACACACGTCTGTTGTATACCGGTAAAAACTTGACAATAAGAATAAGATAACCAATGTCAAGTAACCAGTGTAGCCCCACAGCCTCTAAGATCAGATAAGAATGTGATATGCCCGTGATTGGACGCCTACGGTTCTAATGGTCCTCCTGGCCCTGGACTAGGCAACCTAATGAGATTCTAATGACATTGTGCGGTTTGGAGTGACAGGTTTCCCTCGGTTTGGAGGGACGTCACTGTCTCAATCAACTCTGAGCCGACACTGTAGCTATGCAATACATGTAGGTTGTAATGTATGCCCATGGATATTTGACCACCAAGGAGCCAACTATAAATGGAATCTTTACTCAGCCAATTGCCAAACGGGCATTACATAAACCCAAAGAGCCCAAACATGAACTCTCCATTCACATTCTATACTTGACATCAATTTGGCCACTCCAGTTTGACTCACTTTCCTCATAAGTCCCATCCATAATGGCTCCCTGACCTGGATTCTGAAGGTCATCCATTGGTCAGTCTGGTGGTCATAGGTCAAATATCAGATGAATGGTGACAAATATCATGAAATTATGTACTGGTATTAAACATATTTACTCACCAATGTACTAATGTTCCATTCTTCAATCCATGTCATATATATATGATAGAAACAAACTAAGGTATAATACATGTGTACTAGTGAACCATTCGGGCGGTCTTTTGTTAGAAATCTTTTATCAGAGTATTACAATTATCTTCTTTCGTGGAACCGTCAAGAGTCATAATGTCAATACAAATACATTATCAACAGTCCTGATGGACAGCTATGTGACACTGATCAAACCCTTCTGTAGAGTGTTATCTTTTAAAAATTGGAACTTTTTTTATCATGACTTCCCAGAAATTGTCACAATATACAGGTTGACAGCGATAGGTGTGAAGCTACAGTGTGTCTGGTACGGGAATGCCCACAGGCAAGTCTGGATTCTACATTTTCCTTTTTCTCTTTTTTTAAGCAGTCAATTTTGCTTCAGTGTTCCCATTTGCATGTACATACGATTTTTAGTACAATCAAAGCACACTAAAATGATGTCATAACATGCATATAATTTAACACCACCAACATTAATTATCAGCTATGACCTCTCTAGCTGTAAAGTCTTATTAAGATTGGTATAGTACAGTTGACATAATTTGCTGTCGTGTCATGTACATACTGCTAATTCATGTCATTCTAATTCATGTGAATATCAGTCACAACAGAAATAAATCATCATTTCATTGTGTGGGGATAGATATTTAATGGCCAATATCCAGGACATCTGGAAGGTGTGACTCTATAATTATAGAGGCCCATCTAATTCCTTGCGTCTTCTAATAAATTTATGAATAGGGATTTAGTATGACATCGAATGTGTGCGGTATCATATACCGGGGATAACACTGTGTAGCTTTATAAATATGAATTTTAATGGATGTGTCCAACTCAAAAAGAGCGTTCCTGAAACATGTCAACTGAACATTATCCCCAATGCAAGTGATTCATGTAATATGCGTATTTCAAATAAGGCCAAACAAATATCAGGTGTGTTTCCGATTTATCTGGCTGACAACTAGGTAGGGGGTGGTAACTTTTTTTGTTAAAAATTAAAAAAAAAAAACTGGCATGGTCAAAAGATTTTTTTAGGTAGGGGAAGGTTTTTCTAGGTAAAGGAGGGGGGTAAATCGGAAACACACCTATTTTTGGGGGCCTAAATAATACGGTAACTACATTACACTTCAAACATACTCCAGCCAAGCCTCGAACTAAGTAGTACTGACAATACCAACAGGTCAAAAATAACACGTTGAAAGGGTTTTGTGACATTAATGTCATTATCCTAAATTATGGGACTTGGTCGTCCAAAGTAGCACACAGAGTTCAAACAGTAATAACTCCTTTGAAAGAATTCACCCTCGTTCCTCACCCTCGTCTCAAGTGTCTCGAGCACGTTTCAAACAACGCCGCATAGAAATATATAATGTTCAAACCAAATATACCTCACACAACCCTCCTCCCCTTGCACGAGGTGACCCTTGCATGGGTGAATCAGGCAGAGAACGGCGAGTAGTAGAGAGAGTGAGAGAGGGGTGATGGGGAAGCACCAAGTTCATTTTACTCTAGGCCCTCCTCAAACTGAGCCGAGTTTGAACAATGCTTAACTTGTCCAGGTAAAAATACCACTACTGACATAGCATTTATCATGCATTGTACTATCCCGTGTTTACATAGCTTTTTTGTGTTGATAATTGCAGTATGCCTCCGGAAATTTTAGGATATTTTAAAGATACTTTATTGTGGGAGTGTTGTCACTTCATAAAAATTTACAGTCATATAAAAACAAAATATTGACATAAGACGTTTAATAACAATGATACGTGAAGGAAGGGGGTAAAGTAGTAGTATTTAAATAATAGTGACTTTTGTTTGAATGAAGGCATAAAAGGTATAGCTTCACACTTCCTTAAAGTTATATTATTAGATTTTGTGAAACATCTCAAACGATAAATCTTAATATAAACCGGATAGAACATGGCCCCTTCAGTCGAAATTAATAACTGCAATCCATTCCCGGTGTTTGATTAGTTTATTGAGCGGTTACACCTGTGAGGATTGATTGATTGATTCAATTGTTTGTTGCCATAAGACAAAGGGAAAGACACTTCTGTTTCCATGTCTTCCACTGCAAGGATAACTCCCACGTTTTCACTTGTAGTCTGTCTACAGAATACCTTTGGTGAACATTACACCTCTAATTATGCATAATATTCAATCACTCGATAGTATCAGGTCATATAATAAAGTTAACGACAATATATGTCCTTTCCAATAAGGTTAACATATATCTAGATACATGTACGTGTTCTCGATTCAATTACCATAACAATTATAAGGGTGTGTTAACCATGGGTGGTTTCTACCCTGGTACAGGTGGGGACTGTCCATTGAAGGAGTAACGATTGCCCCCTCATGGGTGAGGTCTGTGCTTTGGGGCTGCACCAGTTCATCCTCATGACTGAGGGAATGTGATTCAAGAGTCGTCAAAGCTGTAGCAGCTTCAACAAGAGCCATCCCATTCACATGGTGAATATTCAAGCCAGACTTTGTCAATACCGCCTGCGGATGAATCTAGATAGGGAATAGTTTATTTAACGTTATAATAGCAATAAAATGATAACAAAGCATTTGTATTAGACTCGTTGGGAAAGCCTTCGGAGAAATGAAATAAAAACTAAATCAACCGAATATTCTAGTCGGTTTGAGTGATTATTCATTACATCAGAATTAATGCATTTTTAGTTGCATGGTTCTGAATGATATGGTCATCCATTTATTATACTGCACTGGTGCTGGTAATCACGGATTCCCATAACAACAATTGAAATTATTACAATTCAATAACAATAACAGTTATTTTCCCATGGAGATATTAGGGGAATGCAATGAGGAAAAGCCTGGGTTTTCGATTACTAAGATATTCTGTATCGAATCAGCGAATATTACCTTAAATGAAAAGGAGGTTAGTAGGAATTACTACCCTATATGGGTCAGATTTTCAGAAAATGTACAATTGGCAGCTGTACACATGGAGCAAATTCTGCAAGATTAGACTGCAATTTGGCCAATACTAGGTAAATTCGAATATATTCGGCATTGGCAATTGGCTCTAGCAACCTGTTTGGTTAGGTTGAACTGTATTTTGAACTTTAATTTCGTCTGAAATTTGGGATATTTGAGAAGATTTGCGAAATTGAATTTTACATTTTCTGAAAATCTGACCCATATATGATATAATGAAATGGGTTGTAGTTAGTCAGGACCATACGCGATGGTGTTGTCAATGGGAGATCGAATACAAGTCCTAATCCATTACGAAATTAAATCTAAACAACAAACCACCATTTTATTTCAGTCACTCCATTGCTGCATTGTTTTCAAAACGATGCAGGAAGATAATGATAAAACCTCTACTAGCTCCATAATATCGTGGTTATTAAGATCTCAAAAGTAGATATCGGTAAATTAAGCATTGATAATCTCTTTATGAGGGTAAGCATGGCCATGGAAAGCAATTAAGTTCACTTCACCAGGCAGGGAGGAGTCTATTCAACCTTTCTCGTTTATATCATTCAGTATCGGTAAATTAATGTATGAAAATGTGTGTGACCGGAATAAAATATTTTCAAAATCAAAATCAAATTTGAATGTTAAGTGCATATATATTTTAATTACCTCAATGTAATATCAATAACATGCTACCCTGATTACTCCCTCCCCCCATCTCCCAGCGACCATTGCTCCCCACCACATACAGAGGCCACATGCACATAGTAGGAATGAATGCAGGGGGTGGGGTGGTGGGGGCATTATTGGTTGGCTATGAATGAAACACACTAAAGGAAGGATTTGTATAATATTTCAACCAAAATTAACTGGGCTACCACCGTTGAAATATTGACCCATGTATACCAATGCAATAACTTCTTCATCCTGTTATTAGTTCAAAATGTATGCTTTAAGTATAATTAATTCCCACAATACGAACAAAGCACCACATGTGATAATGTCTTCCACTACTACTACCCTAGCATAGACTGGAGCCAAGACCTAGATCCTTGAAGCCCTTGGATCTCCAGAGTTCCCTTTATATGAGTAACATGTTTATATTCCCACCATATGTAAAAGGATGCATACAGGCATGTAACATATACTTTACTTCCCTTCCATGTCCTCATGGAACTCGAACACCCAATGTTCGCCCTATTTGGGCACCTCCCCTTCCTGATTCCATCTTAGAGCTCCATGCTACCGCAACGAAAGCATAGTATGGCACTAAA
Organism: Sthenelais limicola; assembly: GCA_942159475.1. NCBI lineage: Eukaryota > Metazoa > Annelida > Polychaeta > Phyllodocida > Sigalionidae > Sthenelais > Sthenelais limicola. Next base: position 31,412,633 of record OW804100.1, read on the forward strand.
CTGGGTTTAAAACAAGTTTGTGGCAAGCATTTACTATTATATGGTATTGTGGGCAGACTCCTGGACTGGTTTTTAAGATTTATCTGATATGACAAATATTGATATTAATTAAGGCGATATAGGAAAGTCCTATTTGTTCTCATTACACATGTGGTAAATATAGGCTATTACTATTAGACCTTTAATCTCAAGAGCACTCTTGAGCTTTAGTGTGATGGCTTTTGAAGTTTTCTAACGATTTAAATTTGCAGATGCGTCTTATCCCATAGCATTGTTGCCATTCCCACCTGGAGCTAATTACAACAATTTTAACTGGAAAACAATAGTGTACAATTCCACATAAACATTGCTGATAATCCCCACTTAAACTGACCTGTATCATAAATCATAACATTAGGTAAATATCATATTAGTTACCAACTGTACAACTTAACTGAAGATTGCTATAGACAAACCCCAAATTAAAATGTATATGCAATTTCCAGAATGGATAACGTCTGGAATTATTTTAGAGACGCTTGAATGAAGATTGCGATCGATGGTGCTGAACATTGACCCTGTGACTGTGTGAGTGATTATAGTGTGAGTATTCTTACCTCGTACAGATTGTCAAGGCTGTTGATCCAGTCAATTGTATATGACATGAGTATGGTTTAATCAAAAATCAAAGCAGGTAATCCAAAGGTAATAACATTAATGGTAATCCTCGAGGAGATCAATGATTTTGGGGTTTGGATCCAAGGTGGTTATCATCTATATCATGGGTGTTCGGTATAGGTATAATCTCCAACGGTTAACTCCAATGGTGCCGCCTCCAAGCATTCATATGCAGTACATATACATACGCCTGTATATCCCTTAAGGTGCTCGTAAACCATGGATAGTGGACAATGTAAGTGACTGAAGGAGGCACATAAATAAGTACGTGTGTGTGCCAGAGTGTGTGTGTTGTGTGTCCGCGAGTGTGTGAGCGTACAAGTTGTTCAACTCTCAGGACGTCTCTGCTCTTATACTACTTTACACACTGGCGTATAGATATATCCTCTCCGGGATTATTTCACAGCAAATGATTGTGCCAATAGTGCCAATGGCAATGAGTAAAGATTCTAAACGTGCGTCTTCAGAACAACACAGAGATGGTAATAATACACACAGAGTTAGAAACTTGTCAGCTTTGAGTGAGTGCTCTCTTCGTCTACGTGCATTAATTTAAGACTTTAAAGTAATCGGTACATTAAATGTCCTTATGAAATCAAGCAAGAGACCAGTCACCACGCATCTTTCAAATGATGTCACACACCCACTCCATGCGGGAAGTAACTGGACCATCGACAAGCATGCACCTCTTCGCGGATGGGTTCTATAACCAAGGTCCACGGAGAATGTATACACACTGAACGTACTGGAATTTGATAAGGAGAAAAAACTAGGCCCTCCTTCACAGACAGGGGGCTGAAACAATCGACAGTGGGAGTTGAGTATCGGTCTTTTTGGGGGGTTCTCTCGGTGAGGAATGGTAGTCCTTTAGAAGCACGAAATGATGTCAACTCACCACCACTCATCAAGTCGTCATAAATAGCGGTACTCTTCCAGCTGTCTGCTAAACCAGAACCATCCCTGCCAAGAGCAGACGTACTCGGCCGAGCTGTGAAGGGACTCCTCTCCGCTCTGTACGAGTGATAGCGTTATAATCCATGCAATTAAGAGATTAATTAGGAATAATAGAGCGGACTCAATGTGTGTGCAAGTTCCTCCTCCTCCTTCAACATCCCCTTGCTCTGTCTAGTCTTGCCAGTCTGAGAGAGAGAGTGGGTATGTAAATGGGCGAAGGGGCAGACATCTAACTAGATGGTCCACCACAACTATATCACGCTTGCTCTAGAGAAGGCAAGGTGGGGGCACGACTCCATGTGACTCAGTTCAATGGGTGACTTTTCAGGGTTCGGTCATTAGGTATGGGTTATTTACAATGGGGTGAATCAGAATGTTTATATTTGGGAAATACCAACTCTTCCAATACCACTATGTGTACTTAGCATGTACGGGGTTGCACAATTATTTAATTTACCCAATACGTGGTCACGCGAATAATTGTTCGCCAATTATCGGCCAGATTGTTATTCTATGTGAAGGATCAGAAATGTATTAATGACTAATTATCGATTGCCAGATTCACTCCTGCAACCCCTCGAGTTGCCTCGAAAAAATCCTAATTTTAATTCAACTTACTACCTAACGGGTAAGTCTCTCAAAATTTTAAAATTCGACAATATGTCTATACATAATACAGTAAAACTCAAACTTCATTACTCATCACAATAAGTTAAAGTAAAACAAAAAGGATGATGTCCGAAAAGAATGACACAAAAAACCGTATGTAACAGGTCACACCCTGATGAAACTATAGCTAGTGCATCCCATTGCAGTAGTGTAGGTAACTAGTCCCTTAATACCTCTATATCTGTAAACTGTAATTTATGACTCTAGTCTAAACTATAATTTAAAAACTCTAGTCTAAAAGGGACCCTCTGGAAGAGCTGTGGCTGCCACAGAAGAGGGCTGATCCCATTTCCGGTGTAATTATTTTATACATGTATACCTTCTCATGTACTGTTTTCCGGAAATAAACAATATACATACATACAGTACGTGTAGATGCTGAGATTATTTTTGTTTTCCTCATCGCCTATTTTTGGGATTCCAAGTACCTGTCAATGGCAAGTCTGCGTACACTTACAATGTAAATCGTGGCAGCATATAAGAACAATATGCTTCAGATTTGTGTAAGTCCCTTCGTTTTTCCCATCGGGACATCGCCTCCCTTAGGATAAGGACAATGTAAGTGACTGAAGGAGGCACATAAATAAGTACGTGTGTGTGCCAGAGTGTGTGTGTTGTGTGTTGTGATGGACAGATTGTAAACTTATGAGCTGTACGCTCCATGGTTACACACAATGGACACTCCCTCATGTGGCCGTTGCCCATGCAGTTGACTCAAGCTCCTTCTTTCTGGCAGGATGGTTAGGGGTAGGTCCTAATCTCATCCCAGAGTCAGTCTATTATTCCAACCGTAAGTCAAGCATTGTGTATTTATGTACGTATGCCCGTGAATAGCTATTGCAAATTAGGTGCAAACAAACATATCCTTCAGCTATTTGCTTCATTCATTCAATATCAGACTAAAAGGAATTTCTTTCTTTCAATACAGCAGCGTTTAAAAATCCTATATCACTGCCAAATCCCGATGGAATTTTGGGATGAAAGATGACAAATGAGAAACGACATTTAAACTCGCCTTCAGCTATATGTCAACATCATAATGGCCGCCACGGGAAGATTAATAAGAATAAATACAAATGCAAAACATAAATTGGTAGTAAATCACAATGGTAGATTTCCTCTTTTCAAGAAAAAATGACATTTGAGCGATACCTATATATCTAAATGAACGATATTACAGATTTTCGTTTACACTGAGATGAAATCAAATCATTCTGATCGATTGTATGCGTTATGGGTGATGAAGGTACTGGGAGAGGGGGATGGGGGAGGGTTGGGGGGGGGGGCTACAGAATAGAGGGGTGCAACAAGTGGAGGGTGGGTTTACGGACATGGGCAAGCAAGTGACCTGAAACTAGGTCAACCAAGAAATTGGTCGCCTCCCCTGGGTCCTGGACATCACTACAGACGTCCTAATATTCTGGTTCCCTCGTCAGGTAAAACAGTATCTATTCCCAGAATAACTCCACTCATGGAACAATGATTAATGTCACCTCACTATATAGATAAATATACTAGGATCAAAAAGGAATATAAATTCATATTACACAGAATGTCAAACGACATAATAATTCTTCCTATGATTAATCTGTTGTAACTGGGGCAAATGAGAATATTAAGAAAGAAAATCTAAAATAACTGACCTCACTGACCTTAACCCAAGGTCATATATCAACGAGTATAATATAGAATATATATATGAATCACCGGCGAAATCTGCATTCAACCTCTATAAGATTCAACATACCGTAACGGTTTGAACCTCTTTGAATCAGCGATGCGATCTGTATCCCCAAATTTAATATCTGAGTACGAAGTGACTTATATATGAAGTGCTCAGACTGTTTGATTGTTTAATTACGCTGAGGCAGCGTTTAGGTGCATGCAACTACGATGCACGCGTACGTGGGTCAGAGTTGACATCTCAATGACGCCAGCTCACTTTCACACTGAGTCCCCGATTGTTTTATTGTTGGGTTGATTTGGGGAAGGGATTGTGAGGGAGGCAGCGGGAGGGAGGGATGGTCCTCGCCTTCACCTATATGGGTCAGATTTTCAGAAAATGTACAATTGGCAGCTGTACATATTTAGGAATTTCTGCTGAATTAAGCTGCAATTTGGTCAATACTAAGTAAATTCGAGTATACTTGGCATTGCATTGATTTTTAGCAATCTGTTTCGTTAGGGGAATCTGTAATTTGAACTTTATTTTCGTCTGAAATTTGGGTTATTTGAGAAGATTGGCGAAGTTGAATTGTACATTTTCTGAAAATCTGACCCATATGTCAACATCATAATGGCCGCCACGGGAAGATTAATAAAAATAAACACAAATGTATAATATAAATTGGTAGTTAATCACAATGGTAGAATTCCTCTTTTCAAGAAAAAAACAGACAATTAAATGGAGGGTTGGAGAAGGGGAGGGTCGCTCCTACAGCGACGTATGACACATGACACTCATCAAAATCAAGAAGAAGAATTCGCAGGAAAATATGTTCAGGTGCTTTTTATGTCAGGTGTTTACTGGATCTGTCAGGGGTTAGGAATGTTTGACTATGTGAAATAAATAGCTTTATCTAGAAAATGGCAAATATAAAAGAAAATAATGCTTCGGCTGAGGTAGCTGACATTTGATCAATCACCGACCTACTATTACCTTACTTTAGAGGGTGGTCTCCACTGGCTGAGGTAAGCTCTGCGGTAAGCCTTGCGAGGTCCTGCCTACATCGTTCACTGACCATGCAGGCAAGTAACTCATCATTCCTCACCACTAGTCAGGTTCACTGTGTTCATTTTTTAACTTTCGTTGGCATTTTTTGGAGATTAGTAAAACTATACATTTTTGGAAACGTCAGAACGTCCGCAATCCAAAAGTGGATGATGTCATTTCCGCTGAAGCCTATTTTGCAAATTATCAATATTTTTGTAAAAAAAGTGAAAAATATGATTTTAATTAATAACAAAATTTAAATCATTAGGAGATTAGTAAAACTATACATTTTTGGAAACGTCAGAACGTTAGGAATCCAAAAATGGATGATATTTGTTGCGCTGAAGACTATTTTGCGAATTATCAATATTTTTGTAAAAAAAGTGAAAAATATGATTTTTAATTAATAAAAAATTCTAAATCATTAGAAGACTAGTAAAACTATACATTTTTGGAAACGTCAGAACATTAACAATCCAAAAATGGATGATGTCATTTGCGCTGAAGCATATTTTTGCGAATTATCAATATTTTTGTAAAAAAAAGTGAAAAATATGATTTTTAATTAATAAAAAATTCTAAATCATTAGGAGATTAGTAAAACTATATATTTTTGGAAACGTCAGAACGTCAGCAATCTCAAAATGCTAGTGCTATCTGCGCCAAAGCATATTTTTGCAAATTATTGATGTTTTTGTAAAAAAAGTGAAAAATAATATTTTAATGAAAAATAATCATGCAATTCAATTAAAGGTTTCATGTTAAAGAGCTTATTCATGATTGTTTCAAATAATTTCAGATGTTCTGAACAACATATCAAAAGTTGGAAAAAATCGGAGAATGGAAAAGTACAAAAATACGCAAAACCAAAAAGGCTGCCACTCAAATTTGGCGTCATTATGATTGTCTTTCTTTTTTTCACTTCTTTTAATGTCAGAGTTAATATTATGACCAATATTCAGATATATGACCAAAATAGATCAGGAGGTATGTTGCATGATAAGTTTCAATTGAAAAATCTGCAGGTCTCATCAAATTTATCTCTTTAAATTAACAAAAACTATGAAAATCTGCTTAAACTGGGCTAAGTTAATATACTTATAGGTGTCTGTCCCCTGAATAGTCGAGTATTTCCCCTGATACATTGTAGACATGTGGGACTTGAGAATCAATCATCCTGAGACTTGGAGGGAACTTCAGTATCCAAGGGTGACATTCCATTTTTGTCTATTGGTGCAGATCATGCATGTGAACACCTGAACAAGCTAATGAAGGTTCGCTCTGGACTGGTTGGCATTTCTAAGAATGCAAATGCTAGACAGCAATTTTTCATGGCTTCACCAGAAATGTCCTGCCTCTCAAGAGAGTTGGATTTGAAGGAGACAAAGGATCTTTATGGCAGGTTGATGGTCCTTGCAAGATCCAACCAAGAAATCAACCAGAATTATGCCATAGAAAACTATGAGTTCACTTTAACCCCAAGGGCACTATTTTCTCTGGATGGAGCAATGCTGCCATGCACTGACAAATCAAAGTTAATCAATGCACTGTGTAGATAGCCCACATCAAAATTCTGGATTCCTGCTGTACTGTCCTGTAACTACAGACTCAGTTTATGCAATTCCTACAGATGATGGATTTCCAAGTCGCAAGATTACTCTGGTGGATGGTATAGTAGTTGTCCAGAAGTTAACTAAGTTGTGACAGTAAAGGACCTCAGTGAATGCTTTAATGACCAACTGATATCTCTAACAAGAGACTTTGATGAGATAATTCTGGTGTTTGACACCTACAGGGCTGATTCCCTAAGGCTTGCCACAAGAGAGAAGAGAAGACAGGGAAAGGATCCAATCCAGTATCAGGTAAAAGATGATACAAGCATCAAAAACATACCAATGAGTCGATTCCTTTCTCATGACCAAACAAATGCTGACCTTACTGGATATCTTGCTACCAAGATCCTCAAATATAACAAAGACTCAAACTAAGGAGTAATTTTTTCTGCCTCAGGATGTACTAAAAGCAACCATCCATTACATTTTGAAGACAACAACCATGAAGAAGCAGACACATTGTTGATCCACCAGGCAGTGTAGGCATCTCAGAGAAACCCCTTGGATACACCACTGATGTTCTTCTCCCCAGACACAGATGTATTAATATTAGTTATAGCCAATTATGAACTCTTGCTGAGAAATACATTCATTTCATTGGCATCTGGGGTTGTGGAAATAAAGCCTGGATGGACATGTCTTGGTATGGAACGTGCAAAGGCTTTGCCCGTGTTCCATGCATTCACAGGTTGATATATAATAAAATCGAGCAGAAATTGAAGACAAACACTTCATTTATACATGGAAAACTAGTAGTCTTATTGCATGTTTTCTATAATATCTAATATTAATTTTCTTTGACACCATTGCCAATAATTTGCAACTTTACTGTAATCTTTAACAAATACGGTACCTTAGTTTATATGGGTAATCTTTATGTGGTGACCCCATTTGACCTTAATATCTTACAAGATATCAATGTATAATTAAATCCACCATGTCACTGCATTATAAAGTCCAAATGCCATGAAAATATTAGTTTTGTACCCAGATTTAGAATTTTTTATTAATTAAAAATCATTTTTCACTTTTTTTACAAAAACATTGATAATTTGCAAAAATACGCTTCAGTCCAAATGATATAATCCACTTTAAGATTGCTGACATTCTGACGTTTCGAAAAATATATAGTTTTACTAATCTCTTCATGATTTAGAATTTTTTATTATTTAAAAATCATATTTTTCACTTTTTTTACAAAAACATTGATAATTTGCAAAAATACACTTCAGTCCAAATGACATCATCCATTTTAAGATTGCTGACGTTCTGATGTTTCCAAAAATATATAGTTTTACTAATCTCTTAATGATTTAAACGATTTAGAATTTTGCATTAATTAAAAATCATATTTTTCCCTTTTTTTACAAAAACATTGATAATTTGCAAAAATACGCTTCGGTCCAAATGACATCATCCATTTTAAAATTGTTGACGTTCTGACATGTCCAAAAATGTATAGTTTTACTCATCTCTTAATGATTTAGAATTTTTTATTAATTAAAAATCATATTTTTCACTTTTTTAACAAAAATATTGATAATTTGCAAAAATAGGCTTTGGCGCAAATGACATCATCCATTTTCTGATTGCTGACGTTCTGACGTTTCCAAAAATGTATAGTTTTACTAATCTCCAAAAAATGCCAACGAAAATACATAGTGAACCTGACTACACCTACAGAACCAGCACAAACCATCGCAAGGCTTACCGCAGAGCTTACCGCAGCCAGTGGAGACCACCTTTAAGCTACCACGTACACACTGTACGAGAAGGTTTGAAAGTAAACATCAGAGGCAGCCAGTGTTAATCCTATGGGGCGCTGCTCCCAACACATCTCGCACAGAGTGTACGCGAAATACTCACTTGAATGGGCTGTATGTACATATATATAGGGCTGAGGATATTTGATATATTTATCTCTTTTATTCTGACGTTTTATAAAGTACCCTCATGCCGATTAACACATCAGTCATTGGATGTTAATGACCACAGCAGGAAGAGCTAGATGACCCCTATGATAGCCCCGCCCACCCCTCCAGGCACACCCCCTCCCACCCACCCATTAACACCTATAGATCTACACCTCGAAGAATGACTGGAGCAAATGGGAAAAACACCTCAAAAGTTGGCCCTTCGTTCCCCAGGGGTCGAATATGTTGTTACTCTCCCCAACAAGAGTAAATATGCTCTACAAGAAACAACCGTGCCTTCATCTTTCGAGAGATATCGTTCATTTCGGATCATCGGGCAGAAAACGGAGCAGTGAATGCTTTTCTATTCAAAATCTGGTCACACTCTAGGTCCAAACCCTCAGATCAGATAAGAATGGTATGTCAGCCTACATCGTTAATCGGTTTACTGGCCTAGAACCCGGCGTTCTAATGGGAATATAATGATATTTTGCGGTCTGAATATAAATGGTACTTTGCGGTTTGAGGCGAGAGGCTTTCTCTTCATTTGAAGGGACTCTCTCAACTTTGGGCCATGACTGGTCTTTCCTGGTATTTCCTGGTGATATTTCGAGGAGTCCTTCTATGGACATACATATATAGTCCTCCACTTGTACCCCACGCGCTACACTAAACCATAATTAGCGTAATTACGCCTGATTATACGCGATAATCATTGGATGCTCGGTTGAGGCTCTCTATGTCTCGGGGCAGGGCGGTAGAGGGCAATCATGGGTTTAGTGTCAGGGGGGCGGGGCATTGCACTGATCTATGGCACCTCTAAGAAATAAAAAGGCAATATCTGAAAAAAGCTCAGGGTACATTTTGTTCTCAGTGTATAACTAAGACTCGAACCAAAGAGACACATTTGAGTACTTAATATGCGAGGCCATGACGTACCTTATTATAAGTATAGAAAGTGAGAGCATCATTTCTGCCAAGGCGCCACCCCATAATTCATTCCCCCTTAGGTGTTGTAACTGATCAGGTTTGGTGTAATTCAATTGAGTCTCCATTACCGATGTATATAATATTTCAGGGAGCATCATTACATAGCATGAAGCGTATAGGTACGATTTTCAATCTCATAATGCGCACATAAATTTCCAGTTAGAAAGCTTGATAAATGGAGCGAGTATAGCATATATATTGCCCATTGTAACAGGGTGTCTAATTCACAGTGTATCTACCTCCCCGATTGTCATAAAATAACCTTATAGGCCACAACCTTTGTCCCCGAATCTTCAGCTTCGGCTAACTTGTATACGTGGATTGAACGGGTTTCAAAGTAAAAAAAACATAACTCACAGTTAAGGAAAAGGGATTTAAAAAGACTCACGTCGTCCCTGGATTTGCGTAAATCGTAAAATCCAAACCAGAAAAATTCCTATGGGGTGTCTATGGCAACGGCTGGGCAGACGACAAAGGGCAGGGTGTTTAGTTGGTTGAGAATGGTACTAATGAAACATTTTACATGGTCATATAGCACTAGGTGCGATGATACTCGGACTGGCGCCATCGTGACTATGGTAACGCTTTTAATGCGAGGTTTTAAAAATAATTTGTCCATTTAGGTTCTCACTTCGAGTCCTACCATTTGGAGTTTAATATAAAAAATATATTGGCGCGCACCATTACTTGGCTCAAACTCTTGGTGTCGCATTGTTCAGTAAATGTTAATATCATTGACTCATTCCCACTTTCGACTCTAGTAAATGAAAGACATGATTCTATAAGTGAAGTAAATGTAGTGATCAATCAAGATCGACTGGATAGTCTTGTCAGTCAGTCATTTCTAACTTTTCTGGTGGAATCTCTGACATATTGCCTTTGATAAAGTGTTAAGATAGAATCCAAAAGTTCCCATTTTTATTCTCAGAAAGTTTCCCTGTTTTATTTTCGGAACTCTCGTGTCTGAACGCTACCTGTAGAGTGACGAGAACATCACACACATCTTACGTCTCTTTGCAACCGCAAAAAAGTGACTTTACTTCCACACCTTGAATGCTAGCTATCATTTAAGAAAAATAGAAGCCATATCAAATACTAGTATACCAAGATTAGAATGACTTGGTAACATATGTGATACTCCTGTTCTGCCAAGTTCTAAGATTAATTTTTCATCTACCAGAACATACCGAAAATAATCCCTCTAAAAGGGATACTTGAGAACATAACTATTATCATATGTTTATATATATTTATGCCAATAACAATCGGATAAAGTGCACTGATCTTAAAATCACGCATGACAAGTTTTAATCGATGTAGAAAGTATATTTGTATTATGGGGATCAATAGTTCAAATGGGTTTAATCCAAGGATAAACTGCGGATTAACCCAGAGGTTTGGAGTAAAAATAGTTCTACAGTATATTATATGCGCTCCAACAATAACATGATTTCATAACAACATTAATATTCCCCTTGAGCTGCTTTAATGAATTAAATCCTTTGATAACTTGTTTGTGGAGTTGTATTAAAGGTTGATTGGCTATTTTTAAGTCGAATTATTACCGTCTGATACAAAACAGACGACATTTTTTCTGCTCTCTGGTATATTCCTCTTTCCATAGGTTTCTCTCTTTTAATTCTACATTGTATAACAATTGTTGTAAATGTAATATGGAAATAAAAATCTATTATTATTATATAGGAGACATCTCGTATTAAAGCTAACTATATGGACGCCATTGATTCCGTCCGCAAATGGTAGGATGTAAATTTAAATTCTAACCTGATCATTACGCCATATTTCATGGAGCAACATCACTTGAATATGCAAATCTTCATAGGATGAAAAGTGACGCGAAATCGCATCCTGGCAAACAGTGATGGGAAGTTTCTACTGCAGAGGGTAATATTGAATTAAATTTCGGCCTTAGAATCATGTTGAAAGAGGACAGAATGCAGCAGAAAAGAGAGTAATTGTGAATTGCTTCATTAAGTTCAACAATAATCAAAAATAAGGCAGAGAATCTCACTTGTCCTGCTCCTATATATCATCAACAAGCATAGAATTCAATCCATGCGCGTATACACCAGGAGCATCATACTAGACACATAAACATAGCTTGACTGACCTAATGTCAAGTCCTTCCATTGTTAAACACAGATGTACCTTTATGTCACACATTACTGTATTGGCCCCTGCCCCCTGCACAACCAGAGCCTTTCCCCCCTGGTGGGAACCCCCATTATTTGGTATATTCTCTCTCATGTGAGCATTCATCATATGTTTTATGATAACGTTCACCATGAACCAATCCCTCGCTGTGGTGGTTCAAATGGCAAACACATGAAAGTATGGGGGTGGGGGATGAGTGTGTCACTGTGTGTGTGTGTGGGGGGGGGGGGGGGGTGCTGAGCACCGTGTGATGGGAGCACTTGTGGCAAACTATCGGATTAATTTGAGAACATTAATTTACATTTTAGATTTAATTTACATTTTCTCTTTTCGGACTAAGTTCATATGATATATTTTGTCTATATATTCCTGTCTTTTCCCTGCACAATTAATTTGATTTTAAGATGTTTTTTTGGTTAAGCCTTTCAGTGAAAATGATTGGGCTAACGTATGGTGAAACGCCGAAGTTTGCTGTATCTTCAATGCAAACACTCTTCAACCCAATCACTTTCTTGCGGCATATGTCCATATAGTTTTATTTTTTTACCAATCTTGAATTGTTATTTATAATTACATCGTTACATACTGAAATTAAGGTGAATTTTTCAGAGGATATACATGTATACGCTACATATATAAATAGTTCGCATGTCAAAACCTCTTGTCTGCCCCAAACTACCACATTTTTCGGCCAGGTGGCGCCACATATTCTCACTAGTACTTCATTGTTGGAAGCCAATGTTTGGTTACGTTCTTTTGCTTGAATCTGAATGTAGTTGCTGACATTGATGTACAACTTACTCCCGTGTAATCTCTTTTAAAGATTGTATTCTAAATAAGTGAGGCCCAAATTAACGAAAGATCCCCAATTCCGGAAATAGTTTATTCATTACTCAGAATACATTTTGAAGAAAAATTAGTTGTGCAATTTCATGAAACTTTCCCATCCCAAACCTGTCGAATAAGTATAGATGAAGAAGTGGCATTGCGATTTTATTAAATATTTCTGGAATAAATGTAACGAGGAATTTTTTATCGCCGTGTAGGACAGCAAAGATTGTGTTGGGGATGCGAACCCGAATTATATGCCTAGCATGCAAATGGGTGAATGGGTTACAAATGGATATAGAGCCAATCACACTTAAAATGATTTACAGGGCCTATGATGCGGTGGAACCTCATAAAGGCAAACTACGTCAAAATGCAAATAATGACATTGTGTGCTTCAACAGTTAACACTTGTAACGCATTGGACAATGCTTGGGATCTAGACTTCTGCCAATATGCGTTACGCTTAAACACAAATGTACTGTTAGAGCCAAGGGTGGTGTGTCGTTTTTGTTTTGGTGTTGCTTTGTTTTAAAAAAAAGAGGAGTGCTTATAGGAAAGGAGTCAGATGATTAAATAATTCTGTGGGATGATGCACCTTGTGTGAGTCTATTTGCAGCTTTTCTGGTGGAGAATGATGGTGGATGCATTACAACCCAATTAGTCATAATGGTTGGGGCATTTATTATGTAAGAACTGGAATGATATAAAAATTAAATTTGCCTATTGCAATATCGTTGTGTCGTACTTTCTTTCCACTTCTCACAGATTGCACTTTAAATTGCTGTGTAACTGTACAGGTTGATAATGATCATTTGGGAATCAAAATGGTCGTATACATACGCTGAGGAACATTGAAAGGGAAAACCCATGTAAGTCACCCAAAAGCTATGTAGAATTGCATACTATTGGGTTCAGTGTGTCTATACAAGGTGGCACCAGGCCTGTCTATTCACATTCAAATTCTCCCTAGGTAGTAAATAATCTCTTCACAAATATCAAAGTCTGTTCATTCTCAAAATAAATTTCCTCTTCCTTCAGGTGTCCCTACTTGGGTCAGCTTCAGGCTTTGAGTTATGGAATGATCGATGGATTCGATCACAAGGTTTTTTTACTCGAGTAATCAATCAATTTCCTAAAAAGACAATATTTGATTATGTTCGCGACGCCCACCAGCATTCTTAGCCAGTTTCACTCAACTATCCGCGAAAAAATATTTTCGAGTAGAAAACATGCAATCCACACAAGGCTTTCCACCAGTGACCTGGTTTTCCAAGTGGATGTAAGAGTTACAAGTTTGTTCAAATTTAGAGATGGTAGATTTGTCCTGTGAAATCCAGTCAGAATTGATTAGAATACTTTGTTAAGTTTGTATGAAAGTAGAATGTACAGTTGCTAAGAATATCATGATTGCATTGTAATGACTGCAAATGAGTAAATTGTATTCTAACCCCTTCTAACCTGAGTGCATGCATGTAAGTTGTCACTGTTATATTCCTGGAAAAGAATCATCTTTGTTTCACCATCAACTTCACATATCCGGTCAGTAGTAGAAAGCCCTAAAGACTCCCTAAAGGGTGGTCTCCACTGGCTGTGGTAAGCCCTGCGGTAAGCCTTGCGATGGTGCTGTGTTGTTGAGGAGTGGCGAGGTCATGCCTACATCGTTCACTGACCATGTAGGCAAGGACCTCGTCATTCCTCACCACCTACAGAACCAGCATATATAAACCTTCGCAAGGCTTACCGCAGAGCTTACCGCAGCCAGTGGAGACCACCCTTAACTTTTAGCCTTAGTCTTAGCCTTGTGGTTAAGCTTATCGCTGTATGCGGTGAACTGCGATGCCTTTCTGGACTATACTGATACCCTCAGTTATGAGGGACTCTCTCAACATGTCTCAACCCTGAGCCTAGACTGAATAAAAAATAGAATTTCACTTACCAACTCGTAGTTTACAGGTGGCCGGCAGTTGGTCATTACCTGTAAAACAAGAATGAAATATAATTAGTTTTAAGACACTAATATTAAAATGTACCAGAGTATTAATTTGAAGTTGCTTGACCTTTGCAAATATACCTTAGTGCAAACCCTCAGTGTTGTGCTGAAGTGAGAGAGGAAATGAAATGACAACTATACCCAGCACCCATTTCCAGGGCCCTGATATTCTAATGATCATACTTAAATACGGTACACATAATATTCATCCATTCGTGGCACACGCATATATGAACAAAGGTGTGTAGAAATGATCAAAATCGAATAATGAACCAAAATAGGGGAAAATGGAGTCGACAGATGGAGGGAATTTTGAGTTTTTGCGTAGGTCAAAAAACAAGTTTATCAGGATTCAGGGAACTGCTCTGAGCTGGCTTCAAGGCCTTACTCATATAATTAAGGTTCCCACGGCTGTCAATAGTGGGATACCACGTGTGATCAGTCAGGGAAAAATATGCCACTTTAGTAAATTAAAAACAGCCATGCTTCCACCATATTGTCGTATATTTTATTCTACATGGGACCAGCCTTCAAATTCAGTTTCCCCATTTGTTCAAGCTGTGATGAGGGTTTTAGACGACCCGATAAAGTTTGGCAGATTCCAACAGCAGTTCAATAGTTCAAGGGCATTGCAACTACTTGATATTATCCCATTGTCACGGTAAATATATATGCCAAATAAATGTACTTTCCAAGTTGAGACATGGTAAAGGGTTCACACTTAAAGGATGACAGCTCGCCAATATAGCGTGAAAGAGAAAGTGGAGGTTGCACGCGGTGCTCCTTTTCCCTGCAAGAAGGAATGTCATTGCAATAGATTCCGTAATTCCATGCAGCGGGGGCTACTGCCTCAATATAATGGCATAATGAATCTGTGAGGAATCACCCTACGCCACACCAGAGAGCATTATTGTAAGCAATTTGTATTCCATAAATGAAAATGCGACAAAGGCGCCGCAATCATTTTGGCAATGGCGACTGGAGATCACGTCTGGCGGCACAATATGTGACTCTAGAAAGGCCATGTGCATCGCCTTGTATATGGCAGCATATTTTCTCAGAAGCATTTAGATCATGGCCCTGGGTCTCAGATGAAACCAAATTAAGATCCAATCATATACATATGAGTCCCCATGGTCCAACTTGAATAACACAAAGCAGAACTGAACTAAAGCCCCGGTAGAGGACAGCGTATTCTCTGCTGGAATCGTATTGCAATCAATTCCTCTGTGTCACATTCTTTACGACATGCGTTGCAGCTAATGCAAATCCCCCATAGGAAGGGGTGGGGCGAGGGCGGGAGGTGCAGTGTCCCAAATTAGTATATATTCCATTCCAAACATGAGAATCAGAAGACAATATCTGACCAGCATACATACATACATACATACACGTATATTGTATTACAAATATATACCTAATATTCTACGTAATCATATTTAATGTCACATTTAGGAGTGCAGATTGTATGGCTTGTGCGGTCCATAATCAGTACATGTACATGTATGGAGACATTTGTCTTGTCTATATGGTCCATGAATCACCCCGGGTTCCTGCCTGCCATGTCTTCATTGAAAGGATATTCTCGTATCAGTGAGGCAAAGGCAGTATGTAGGTAGTTTTGGGGAGGTATAGGTGCTAATAAAGAAACTAACCTTTATCATACTGTACATTTTACCATAACGTCCTATTGATATATTTGATATATCTCCCACACTCTAAGAAAAAAGGGTTCTTTTGGGTTCTAGATAGAACCCCATGGTTCTACCAAGAACCTTAGGGTTCTTCGACACCTAAAAGGGTTCTTCGGGACCACCGGGGGTTCCATCTAGAACCATAGGGGTTCTTCAGCGATTTAAGGGTTGTGTGTGCACTTGTAGGGTTCTTTAACTCAAAGCGGTTCTACATAGAACCCCCTTTTTCTCCTTAGAAAAGACGAATATTTTTTTTATTTATTTTTTTTAAAATTGTTCAGCTGCGTACATCAGTGCATCATAAAAGCATATAAAAAAAAATTGTACAAAAACAGATGAATATTTATTTTAATTTTTTTTTTTTTCAAATTTTTTTTTTTTTTTACAAAACCGATGAAGCATTAATAATTTTTTTGCCGTAGACTGATATCAGACTGATATCAGTTTCTGATCAAAATGAAAGTATCTGTAGATGCTTTGATTATCCTCTTATGTACCTAATTGAAGCTCTCCTTAAATATATTTCCCAACATTTTTGCTGAAATAGGAATTTTTAAAGATTTTAGAATTTATACCATATCAGATCTGATATCAGGTGGATACCATTCTGATATCAATTTCTGATGAAAATGAGAGTATTTGCGGATGCTTTGATTATCCTCTAATGTACCTAATTCAAGCTCTCCTTAAATATATTTCCCAAATTTCTTTGAATTTTTGATCGGCCCTATATCAGTTCTGACATTGAGCTACCGTATGGTACTTCAATTCAACAATTCAATTAATTCAATTCGGGATTCAGAATTCGGAATTCGCAATTCGGGCCAGAGAAGTTATCTCGAATCCCGAAGTTGCTCCTGAAGTTTGGTGACTGAATTTTGGTATGTACCAAATTCACCTTCCATAGTAAACAGTAGAGGGCGTCACCGGCAGCTCTGTTTAGGCTACATCCGGGTCCCATCAACCATCTTTAAACGGCGGAAGATTCAAAGCTTGATTTGGAAATAATGGACGGAAATCGTCATAAAAACGACTGGAAATTAGCTGCTACTTGCGTGTATAGCTGCAGCAAACAGGTAAGGAAAGTTGGTATTCTAAAATTATAAACAATGCCGTATATGTGAAGAGTTAGAACCATCTTCGAGATGGACAGGTGAAGACACAGCTCGGCTCCCCTAATACCGCCCCCACCTCCCGTCCACCGGAGGTGGTGTAGCCTATAGGTGTGAGGAATGCTTCCACCTTCACCACTCACAATGTATGTGAGAAAACAAATAATTATATCAGGGATTCAGACCAGGGCGAGCAAATTTTTCTGTGGGCGAGTGAAAGTTACCAAGTCACTGGCCCGCCGGGCGAGTAGAAAAAAGCCCCGGTAATTAATGGCGTGACGTCGACAATTGGGCAACCAGCTTCACACAGTTCTACACTAGAGCTATGTATAAACATAAACATTTAAACATAGCTCTGTCTACACTCAGTGTACCATGTTTATGCTATAATTACTGGTTCGTGCAGACAAGTACAAAGAGAGAGGCAGGTTTTCTTTTGTTAGGGGTTTATAAAATCGTATCAAGTTATTAGAGTATGTATCATCTCCAACTTCTCCCAGTGGGAGTGGAGGCTATTACATCTAGTTGTCTGTGCCTGCAATGTCTGCTGACCACCTTTCCTATAGAGTATATTTTTTAGCTACTTTACCAACGATTGGAAATAGAGGTACAAATAACTGCGCAATAATCATATAAAATTAGGAAAGTCGAAAAGATATCTTGGGGTATTTCAAACAATTTGAATTGTGTAAAAATCTTAAGTAGTTTTTGAGTAATGAGCATAAGTATTCGGACACAATTTTAGACATTATTTCGGCGAATAGCTCATCCTATAGAGTATATTTTTTAGCTACTTTACCAACGATTGGAAATAGAGGTACAAATAATTGCGCAATAATCATATAAAATTAGGAAAGTCAAATAGATATGTCGGGGTATTTATTACAATTTGAATTGTGTAAAAAGCTTGAGTACTTTTGGAGTAATGAGCATAAGTATTCGGACATAATTTTAGACATTAGTTGACTGGTCATCGGAGTCCCGGTCATCGGAGCCCCGGTAATTTGTCTAGCCTAATAACACTAACTATAAAATAGGATCAATGCACATTTATGTACACTTTATCAACTGTATTCCAATGATGGGGCTTCACCGAATTTGGGGGTTAGAAATTCAAGGGTTAGAAAATTAACATAAGATTAGATTATGGTGTCAGTCAATTTAGTGGCTCTGTTTTCCCTTGACACTTCACAATTGCTCTGTCTACCTATTATATCACATTTATGATCACATTATTCAATGGCTTTATACATAATCATGATTGAATTTTATATTCTAGGTGACAAGAAGATGTCCTCCCAAACAGACTTGGAGGGAAGAAAGGAATTATCGACTGGAATACTCACTGAAGAATAAAGGAAAATACTATCCACGCCATGAAATGGAATATGTTGAATAATTTGATGAAAAGTGATGTTACTTCAGCAATAAAACAATAATAAAATCAACCCTGGACATTTTCAGATGGAGGGTTCTTCAAATCAAGGGTTCTATGAAGAACCCTACATATTTTAGCTTGAGGGTTCTTCAAATCAGGGGTTCTATGAAGAACCCTACCTATTTTGGCCAGAGGGTTCTTCAAAGGGTTCTTCAAATCGAGGGTTCTATGTAGAACCCTGCCTATTCCCGAAACGAGGGTTCTACTTAGAACCCTCAAAAAAGGGTTCTAAGTAGAACCATTAGGGGTTCTGCCATGTCGACAAGCCGAAGAACCCTTAAGGGTTCTTGTTAGAACCCTTTCTTCTTAGAGTGCAGGTAGGGGTGCTAGTGGTAGAGTATATTGGAGATATAATATCGTCGTTGATCTAGAGTCTAGGCAATGGTAATGCCCAGATATAGTAATAAAAGAGCAGCAATTTAGTCCTGTTTAGACATAACTTTTAATGGCTGAAAACATCAGTATGACACTATGCTTTCACTGGTGGGCTGCGAAGTTCTTGGGTGAGGCCCTGAGACAATTAATGTCTGCACCATGGTTAAATTTATTCCAGGTACATTTTGAATTAGCATTTAAATGAAAAAGAAGTCAGATATTTAGTAAGTGATATGAAGTGATATTAGGATACTGTTTAGCTAGCTCTATAAATACATGATACTAATCCACAATTTGTCAAACATGGATTAGTCAGAACATAAAAAAACCGAGTCCTATATTAGTTCCATTCAAATAGCCCACATTCTTATATTTGTGTTTGAATAACATATCACATTGTTGTACTGAAATTATTTACTGAGTGTGGTTAATGTATACTAGCATTTATTTTTAAATACTGAAACCGAAGCCCTAAATCGAAGTTGGGAAAAGGAAATCTAATAATTTCTGTCAAATGAATGAGGCAAAACTAATTATTGAATGAAACACAATAATTAAAATATATAATGGGATAAAAGAAGGGTTAGTGTTGTTAAAGGTTGGGCTGGAATGTTAAAATTGCCTGTCTGTATCAATATCACTGTCACATCCGCCAAGCTGAATAGGAGTTAGGGCGAGTGCTGGCTTACATGTGTCTAGGAGGTGATTGTATGTGCTCCCGGGGGTGCAATGGTTTGTAAACGAGCCCAGTAAAGCAACAGCGCAATTTCCCCGACGACGATCTCCTGACTGCCTATCACAATGCACTGTGTTCAGGGGCAATTCGGGGATATTTTTTCTTATGTGGGTAGCAGCGAAGGTCTCTTGTCTCGAACAACCCCACATAGTTCAATTTAAAATCTGAATTTAATATAATTAATTTAAAAAAAGGTATAATGGTCTTTTGTAATTTAGATTTGAAGTAGGGCAGACCATTCGAATAATAGATTGTGAAGTGTTTGTCATTGAAAATGAATTCCACAGTTTTTTCCTCATTATTTCGTATTATTGTAGACCATTGGTTCGATGGAGCTGTTTCTCCGTAATGTATAGCGTACCATCATATATAATACAAAGGCACTGTGAATTGCATAAAAGTGGCACCGATCCTGGGTATCAATCGTCGGATAAAAGTTGTGTTCAGTTGGGAATCGAAAATGGATCAGAAGGGCAGTTATATTTACAAGGTAGCTGACGTTTCCCCCGTATTACACATTATCAATACCGGAGAAGTTATTATTGGTAGGCCTTTCTTTCATTAATTGCTCAAATATTGCTTCTAAAAACAACCATGTCATTTGCCCCTACTGTCACAATATTATTCCAAGCTCGTGCGTACGTGAAGTGGGGAGATATAACTCAATCTCACAATCACACAGATTTAAAATTCTTTTTTTTTCTAAGTGAAGATTGTCCTGAAAGTTTCACGTTGTGAGATTGTTCTCATCACCACAATTCCCATAATGACTCCCGCGTGTGCCTTTCAATCCGTTTTTTAGCTTCCGGTTGGGGAAAATTGGGGCCGGATGTGAAATAGTTAAACATTGTAGTATGCAAGGTTCCCAGTTCCCGACTCCCATCAGCCAATGATTTATGGGCTTATATTTGCTGAAAGCTTCCAACAGATTAGAGTCGATACATCTGATTGGATACTATTGTTACGACGGGACTTGAAAGCCTTGCTTGGCATTGAACATTTCTAGTGGCTGCGTACGGCGCTTGCGCTGTGCAGTACGTCAGCAGAATGTGGGCTTTCTCAGTTCCGTGGCATTATTTGCAAAATAATACCTCATATTTATTCGGCTCTGATATCACTTTGCAAGCGTGCTTCTGTTACATTTCCCCAATCCTTAGAGACAGGGGCAAAATGGTCAATTCATTCACGGCTCAAAAACTGGATTGGGAAAAGTTCCCAAATGCCATGTATGAATACATAATAAACCATTTCAAAGACTAGCTCTAATTCGACACGGTAAGGTAATACAAAGTTTCGATTTCAGACGTTAAAATTAATTCCTCTACTTAAAGAGTTTCATGTTCTTTTGTGAAATATTTTCCACCCTAATTGGTTATTTTACAATGATCAAAACACTCACTTTGTGTTCATTTATTATCACCTATGAAATTAAATGGTCCTGATTTCAGCTATGATTTCATAAGACCAATAACTAGCGACTTTTGCGAATTATGGATTATCCCGAAAACATGTTATAACGGGAGTTTTCCTCTGGGACATACATTGATTTCCAATGTTATCAAGGATTTACGAAATATTGAAAGATCCCTAGAAAAGAAAAACAAATATCTAGAGTCAACATCTATGAGTTGAAGCTACAGAAAGATTTCATGTTGAAGTGAAAGGACGTGGTTACCTCTGTAGAATCATCACTGTCACTCCCCCTGCCGGCCACCCGGTATGATCTCGAGTGTCTTGGAGACATGCCTTGTACACATCCACAAATGGAACTCATTACAGAAATAAATAGCACTTGATCCTCCAGGAAAAGGTTTAAACGCTAATCTCAATGCAGTTATCCTCACGGAGGCATGCTGCGATCACCCTTTGTTGAGATAATCCAAAATGATTCAATCCGTTTGTCGGTAAAGCACGTAATCCAAGTTTGTTCTTAAAATGATGTCTTGGGCGTGGTTCCACTAGATACACCCAAACTTTATACAATGTTATCAAAGCTTGTATTTATCCTGCAGTATTGCTATCCTATGTCCAGATTGTCGTGGGCCATTCGGCGGTATGCTGGGGTATTCCAATTAGTAACCTTGTAATGACTCCTCATTGCTCCACGCACAAGAAGGGAAAACACAGAAATAGGGAAAATTGATTTACCAATAAATAGCTTGTACCACTAATCACATTTCTCTCTGACCATTCTTAAAGAACGGTTGCTGACAGCACTTTTCTTATCCATGCCTCTCAGCACACTGTACATAATATTCCAATAATTCTTCTCATGCTGCTCTTATTAATACTGAATCAGGATTTCCCAAGTGAAGCAAACCTTAATAATGTAGTTTTCATCCTCAAACGAATGGCTTAATTCCTCAAGCTGTGTTTTAGAACGTTTTATATTATTCATCACCGTTCCTTTATCCATGGGGAATGACCTCGTCGATTTAGAGGATAGCGCTTGGAATAGTTCATTGGTTTGCTCCTATGTGTTGATAAGACTAAGGGATGGAGAAGGCTATGACAAAAATAGTTGAAAATCAGGGGTGGGAAAGGTCTGGTACTGTGTAAAGTTACCACCCCTGAGGATAATCCATCACGTCCAGGTGTATATTGGATTATCATGATGATCTGCTGTATAAAAACTCATATAACGTTAGTTTTTCTACGACACACACACACTGGAGAGAGTATTTAGGAGAATTCATTTTGTTTGTCTCTAGAGTCAGTTTCTTCTGGAATAAACAGGACCAGGGCCATATGTTTATCATGATGTATATGTTGATTTGGAAAACAACATTTACTCATGAAAAACACCAATACATTGATATGTAGATTGTTTCCTTCCTTAAAAATTATTCTGGACCGATTTCGTAATGAACAAATTTACATTTCTACATCATTTGTATGAGTGGAAATTGGTTTGGTAAAATATCAAGCAATACGTCTCCGCCGATCTCTATAGTGATAAAAGAAAACCCTGGTGGATATCAATTTCGGAAGTATGTATACACATAGCAATGCATCACAAATATATATATGTATACGTCTACGTAAATGTAATCAAATTCCTCCAATATGTATATTAATTAAGATTACATAAAAACAATTTGTGGTAAGATATCAGCACATTTATGTATACTGTTAAGCCAATCGTTATTCCCACATACTTTGAAAGTACTATAGTCTATTCGAGAAGAGAATCACCTGTTCGACACAGGGTCTTTTCTACCACCATCAACTTTGCTGATACAAGATTTAATTACACACTGCCTATCACTATACTAGCCTATTCTGTTCCTATATATAGGTTCCTATGACTTTAATAGATGGTCACCCGGTCACCCATCCCATATGCATATTATTTCATTATTATGATTTAACATCTTCCCCGATTCCCCGATTATACCCACATAGTATTGTGCAATGTGTTGTGATGGCTGATTATCAATGTAGATATTATTATTATGCATATAGTGGTACATGTATAGGCTACACCGATACGTGGCCGGACCACGGTGCTAAGTACAAACCTTATTGAATTATTGACTCACTAGACATGTATAGCTCTTTACAGTTTCTGTGATCGTTCCAGTGTGAAATAAGAATGACCTATGTGAGATTTCGTGTTGTATGTATGGTTGTCTAACAGCTATGTCAGAATAATAGCACTTGTTTCAAACAACAACGATACGGATGCTATTCTATAATGAAGGTATTACCAAATGGTCACGGTACTCAAGTAGTCTTGTTTGAGTCATAATCAATACTTGTGTTATTCAATATGATTTGAAAATAATTATGCCTAAAAACCGATCCATTTTTCAGAAAGTAATATAGTCCCAATGACAGCAACATATTCTATATATATTTTAAATGGAATTGCTCCGTATTGCTCGTTTGACCTGGGGCCGGTAATTTGGTATGACAAGTGTTACCATTGCCATTGTAGATAGGAAAGTTTCACTTATTATTATTCTTTTTATTTCCTTACACGACTAACGAAATGGACAGTCCTAAATAAGCAGAGAGCTGCACTGGGCAGGTCTTCCTGCTGGTGCCTCAAACGGGGCAGAAAGTACAACTGCAGACATTGATAAAAGTATAGTTGGTTAGGTGGCGAGAGGCTAGTGACTGTATCGAGGCAATCTTATCAGGGCTGCTCTCAATACAATGTTAATGGAGGAGTGTTGGGCTCTCTCCTGTGATGTTACATTCCTGCTGACAGTTCTTGTTAGCTGAATATGTTCACTGTTGAGTGATAACACCTCTATTGGTATATTCATGTTCATATCGATGTTAGTTCTACTCAGAGTTTTGAAATACAAAGGCAACGTGGATTAATGCCACAATTTCTGATTTCTAACGTTCGACATGCTATTTATTTATCATCTACATATCAATCATAGAGAGAACAGCATCTGTGGCGAAACGAGGACATTCCTGCATTCGTTATTTTAATTGAAATGAAACGTACTACTATTGCAGGTCGAATACCACCGTCCTTTCTGCTTTGGAGGCAGTCTTCAAAAGGCTTTGCATTTGGACATGGGCAACCTGAACCACATGACATCACTCACGTTGCTATGGCAAACATGACATGACTTCTGGAACGACTTTTTCCAGTTGGGTTTCATGCAGCCGCATCTTAACCCTTGAATGAAACAACCTATAAATAGGGCGTTTGTTGTAGCTACAAGTTATAGGTGTGGACCTAAGCATTTGAAGCATATTTTTGTTAGAAACCATGTTTTGTAGATACAGGTTACTAAATCTTATTTAAGGACAATCATACATACATGTATGCATTTGCTACCATTTGACATTCAGTGGCTGGAAAATATCCTCATGTGTATTGTTGGGTGGACAGGTTTAGATAATAGAATCTACAAGGAATTTAAGTTGATTGCTTCAGCAAATGTTTTATACACATACATTTGTAATGGGGGGTAAACGTATACATGTATACTCGGTTAAACAGATTAATTTATCCATCAATATCAGAGAATACCTTCTTCGATCTTTCATTTCAGACAATATTCTAGCCTGATAGGTATTCGACATTTATATTTCCCTGTTATAGCCAAGTTGAACACCAATTTCCGATAATACACATATGTAGGCCTATTTGTTAGATATCTATTATAAGCTCTAGTGCTAATCAGTTGCTATAGAAATGGTCGAAAAATATTCCTTTGCTTTTCCAATGTTAATTTACTGGTCTGAAAAACTGTGTTCTCTAATCAGGGCAGCATGTTGAAATCTATGTCCCACATAGTAAAGTTTGGATAGGACTTGGCTTCATCACGACCAACATCAAACCCATGGCTTGTTTGCAGACATTTTTATACCCACCGTTCGTGTTGGATTGCAGTCCCAGCAACTATTGGAAGCAAATGTGGATATAATGATTGTTGAGGCAAACTTACACCAACAGAATGCATTTTAGCACGTAGCTTTATATCTGATTCTACCTGAAGCTTTCAGATTACCTTCGCGTCCTTTGCCCTCGATTAGAATCATTTTTGTTCAAGTTAACAATGTATGATTCCCTGACTGACTTCATAATTGGAATGTCTTCACATATGAAGTAAAACAAAAATAACTGAAAGATTTAATCATTGGTCTTCACATTATACTAACTTCTTCTTAACTTTTTATATACTCCTTTAAATGGTTACCAGATGAATTTGCGTGAGGGAACCCTTTCAAAGCCAAAGCTTTATTGCTGAGTTTCCTGAGGAAACACCCATACATACCAAAGGTCCATTTTATTTAATATATTAATAGCTAGCCCACCCAGTTGCCTACCACTTGACCACCCCCTACTCTGTTTAGCCCTAATGACCACTAGCATGTTCAGTATTTCAGGCTATGGACCGCTTCCTCCAGGGTGCCTTACTGGCAGGGGTGGGTTGGTCAGCCTGGTATGTTGCGTTGAGGAATGTCAAGATTTCAATGTACTCCTGCCTCTTCGAATTTCTACTTGGCCATTCAAGCACGTAAAGGATTCTGCCTATTCTTAATCTAGTTCTGGAAGCCTAGACGATTTAGCAAATTACCTGAGAACAGGGATACTGTTAAGAACATTAATCTGGTTTATTCTCAAATGCCAGGTGCACATATTAGCAATCTTGTGTTTTATAATAGTGAATTTTCTTTGTTTAACTTTGGGTTACTTTTCATGGTGGAAATACTTTTTTAATGTCATTTACATTCATTTATCGACCCCTACAACGTCATAATATTATTTTATCACATACATTCAATAGTAATTATGATTTTTAAGGGTATACTTATTTTTGTTTGAGGACTAAAGCAGATAATCTGCGATTGATTAGCAGCATTCTGAGGAGGAAGAGCTAGGAAGGAAATCATTTGTATTCAATCCAACATTGCTATCGACATTCTTGCATGTCTGTGCCTGACCGTGACCGAGCAGAGAATGATGTGGTACAGTTCAAAGACTACAAGCTCGTGTGCAAGGTGCGGAAGCATGCCCAGCTTTTCAACAGGGGATGTGATCTCTTTTACTCTGAGACGTGATTGAACTGGTGGGCAGGAAATCCTCATTCCATGGTGTGATAACCCTTTACACATTATACCCACTTTCCTGATCTATAATAGTCTGTTTTTATACATGGTACATATTCGGAAGTGTAAATTGATTACTTCAAGTTCGCTTTCTAAACTGATAAGACACCTT
Source organism: Sthenelais limicola (assembly GCA_942159475.1). NCBI lineage: Eukaryota > Metazoa > Annelida > Polychaeta > Phyllodocida > Sigalionidae > Sthenelais > Sthenelais limicola. The sequence continues at coordinate 31,439,187 of OW804100.1, forward strand.
TACACCCAAAGTTCATGCTCCGTGATGCCCCAGAATATCTGCTCCGGGAGGGGTGATATACCCTGTACATGGAGGTGATAAGACCTCCTCCTCCAGTACCTCCTCCAGTGCCCTAGATCTACAACCTCCAGATGGTTGGTTGTCAGGGCAGGGGGTTCGCCCTGAGGGATTATACAGAAGCGTCTCCACAATACGTCAATCTCTTTAACGAGATAAATCAAATGTTTAGTATAGTCTGTCCGAAAAGTAGTTGACACGGGATTCCTTGTTCCTTTAAGAAGAGAGAAAAGTGGAGGATTTTGTACTTCTTTTTTAAAATTTTAGGAAAAGGGGCTGGCAACCCTTTGCCCAGCGAGCCGCTCTTTGCAATCAACCATGGGGAAACAGGGCCAGTATAACCAGCTCTTCCTTCCATCTAAGCAAAACAACAGCTGCTGCACATGAAAGAGAGACAGCGCAATACAACTTGGCCATGGTCGGTCGCAAAAGGCAACTCAGGAGGCAAAGGTTTCGAGTCAAATGCCCCCCTTTTCTCTCTTCTTAAAGGAACGAAGGAATCCCGTGTCAACTATTTTTCGGACAGACTATAGATAAAACATAGTGCATATTTGTATGTGTCAAGTGTCACAATCTCTATAGGGGCAGAATCCATGAGTAGTATATGTTATGGCATATCTTCATGATGGTCCTAGATGAAGTCAAATCCATATTTTTGTTATTTTACATGTAAGGAAACCTCAGTCGCCATTTGAAACAAATAAAACGCATCAGTTGTTCTACTAGTTATTAAAACGGCACTGGCCATCATACGTTTATATTTGCTTATACCAGAATGGAAACATTCAGTTTTTTAAATTGAAATAGAAAATTGTTGTTCTAAACTAATTTAATGCTTGATTCCCTCCCACCAGGAATTGACCATTCGAACTCATCATGAATGACCTTGATTGACCTCAAAATAGGGTATCTTTGTCAACAATACAATCCCTGCCTTCGCATAGATTTGTCGAGTATTGAGATCCCATTCCATAACTTTCTTCTTATTATTATTAATTGCCATCCTATTTTGTGTCTGCCGTGAATATGACTCAACTTGGATGTCGTCATGGTATTAAGCAACCATCAGTCACTCAGTCCTATTTTGTGGCATATTTATATAAGATTCCCGAAGCTGTGACATGGTCTCAACACCAGGATTCCGTAAACAAACTATATTGGCATTGGGACTCATTAAATCTAATCCCCCTACACCAATGTTCAACGGCATTACGCATCATAAGCTAATATTATCCATAGATGTAACATATGGCACATAAACACAGGGATACTATTAGCTTTCTTAATTCTGGATTGAAGGACCCGCATTTACTGGGAAATAATATGGGATTAGGATTATGTAAGTAGTGGTTTGTACATACCTAGACCTCAATCACTTTACATAACATTAGGCCCTACTACCTAGTATGTGGTGGCTTCCCTGCCTATACGGGTACCATCATTTGATTTAATGAGTACGCGCATGAAGATGAAATTACTATCTTGTACTTAAAGGATTTTCACCCCCGAAGAGTACATACAGTGTTTCTGAGGCTGAGCTATCTCTGGCAATACCATAGAAATAAAGGTAATTTTCTTTTAGGGATATTAATAGTAACATACCTTATCAATTTCTGACAGGCAATACATGTACATGCTTCATAGTTATTAGAGTGGAGAAGCCTCCTCTGTGAGTTAAGTCAGATACAAAACTCAACACTTCATGAACCTTAGCAGACATCATGATAATGGCATGCAATTTCTGCTTTTAGAATGAATCTAGCAGCTTCAATTTACGCATAAAAACGTGCATGTAATTTCTGGCCTTAGAATAGTCACTTGCAATTTACTCACTAATACTACCATAAGACTTGGTTTCTGCTTTCAACGTGACATAGCAGAGGCTTTCTAGATTTTGTTGTATGAAAGTTCAAGTCGCTGACTGAATTGAATAAGGAATATCTTCCAAGGGATACATTCTTGTTGTCTAGTTCTAGCTCTTGGAACGTATGTGTACCCATTTCCTTAGAGTTATACAGTAGTTCAGTAACCTTACTAAGATACTTAACCTTATATCACTGCCTTGTTAGATATGAGGCCTACAGTTTCCCCACCAATCTAGTGTCCTTTCCCACGGTCAATATGCTCGGTCTCCCTCATTGATCTAGCATCTAGATGCCCTGGATATTCCCCAGTTACCTGCAGCATGGACAAAAATCTTTGCGCCTACCAGCACGCTTGCCGTCTGTTGTGAGAAAAAGATACGTTAACTCCTATACCGCCTTTGTTCCTTTAATATTGCCTCAGAGAAAAGATTATCAATTCGGATTTAGTGTAAACATGTGTCAATCATTTAACCTCTTATCTGCCCTCTACTCCACAGTAAATCTATCTTCTCACATCATTCTTAATCTTAGCAATTCGTAACGATTCTTCACATCTTTTTTGTTATATTTGAATATTTCTCTCGTTCACAGACCTTTCTCCTTTTTCTTTGGAAACTCGATAATGTAAGACATTCTCTGTAGAATCCCCAGCAGACAGTTTCGACTCTGTCCATCTTAACTACCTTGCACTTTCTTTCAACTCAACCATCTATCTTCCTTTACATTGCATGGACTATTGATCTATTTATCTGTCACCCAAATGATGCTGAATACTCAGGTATAAATAATCCCTGACCGTTGGTCGAAGATTACATAATATCACACTCAATGACCTCTCTCTTCTTGTTCCATCAGGTTTTACCTCCCCTTGCTGTTAATCCAAGTTAATCCATTTTTCTGCCCTGGCAATTGCCTGCGGCTAGGCCTGCCTCAGTTGTGTATTTGTGTAAATTTCCTTTTGCCGCTATTGTATCCATTGACCTTAGGTTATAATATAATGGGTTACTAATCTTTTTGGATATAGATTCATGGAATATTTTGCTCTCTTAATACTTTTCGAATTTACCTTTATATGATGAGAATTTTGATTATTTTTACAATGTGGGAACTGACATGCACTTTCCCCACAAAAGGCTTCAATTCATACGAATGAATTAAGTGGCCAATGCAAATGCCAATGCATCAATATTCTCGGAGAGAAATTATAACACTTCCAGGTAGTCTACACCGAATGATCCAGAGACTGCCATGCTTCTTCAGGCATTGGCATTTGTTATCGATGTTTGGGAGGTTTAGATGCATGCGTTGAAATTAAATTCTGGGTTACATGATATCCCACTGCTATGAATGATACACCTTTCTAGTTCCGAGCAGTTGTGTGTGTAAAGATACTCCAAAGGCAAAGAGAAAAAGGTAGGTATTCCATTCAAAAGATCCATTCACTCCATTCACATGTTGTCATATCCTACTGGATGGATATGCATATATATGGAGGAATGGAATTTTGTACTCTCCCTGTGATATCCATGGAGATATACAGGCCATAATATCCAAACCATTGTCAACCCATACACACCCGAGACTTGTGTTGTTTACATAGTTCATGTTCCTGGCATTGGTCATGGGGTCAGTGTTCTGACACCTTCACATGAAATCAATTAATCACGGTGAAATAAACACTGCTAACAACAAACTAGTTCATCATTCTCCTCCATTTCACTATCATCACGGACAAAGCATTGTTATATTTGGTCACTGAAATGATCACTTAAAGCTCCTCTAATTTACATAGTCCTGAGTTGATGATAAGATATCCTTGATTGATGATAATAGGTATCAATGAATATATATAGTTGTGCGCCCAGAGTAATACAACGTGTCCCCATGCACCTGAGAAGTGTTTATCTATCACTGGTGCTTTCAAACTTTATGGGTTTTCGAGCTGTTGTTGTAGCCGCAGTAGTTTTTGTTGGGCGTTCGACCAACAATGTGGGTTGCGTGTGAGTATTGACCAGTCCTATTCCCATTTTCATCCTCTCAATGGTCAGTGTTCTAGTGGCTGGTCAGTTGGTGGTCAGTATGGCCAGTCCATCAGCCTTTATGTTGGGTTCTCTCTCCCCAGTTGGCCACAGCTAGGCAGCTATGCTGGCAGGAGGGAGGGATAGTGACTGGACGCTGGATTTGGAGGAGCAGGAGGAGGAGGAGGAGACTCCTCTATCTGGCTACACTCATCTTCCCACTTGTCTTATGAACTGCTCACATCTACTAAACAAGGCTCAGAACCGAGTCACTCGCCATGGTCCAGGCAAATGGGCCCTCACTGTAGACGTGCTCTCGGCAGTTCTGTTAAACTTTGAATGTTTGATATAATCTTAACATTGTACGTCATCAAAGGTGGTCCTCGTACTACCTTAATTAATCAGGCAGTATCCATTGGTACTATCTCATTACATCATGTATATAATTAGAAAGCATGATTAAAATGAGACTAATAAGATTTTCCTTTGTCACTTGATAACTCTCTTAGTCTGAGATTCATTGGATTGAATGAATGACATCATGAGAGTTATTTTCACTCATCTGCTAGCTGGATACCACATAATCAGAGAATGCAGCTTTGGACTCCATTGTTACTACTACAGCAGGCTAAATGAGATTGTAATCAATCAACTTTTATTAAATGCACACTTTGTTAGAAATTGTATTATATATTAAAAAACGCCACTAAGGGTGGGCGTTCGTTCTAGCCCCAGTGTTGCAGCATTTGTTCAGGTAAATTCCCACGACTGGGGGAACTCTACAGTAGTTATCATAAAGAATATTCTCTATAAGAAAATATAAAATAAATTCATGATAACACGAGTGTTTATATATTCACATGAAGCACACGATAAATGATATGCTTGGTGGTGAGGATCTCCGACAGTTCTACCCTCGTGCATGATGCATTCTTGCCTGCAGGAGGGAGAAAAGACGCCTCCTGCCTCCAATGTTGCCAGGGGGTATAGCATGTAGAACCCCACCGCGCCAGGGTCTTGCACTTTACCTGGGATGGGTCAGGGGCCAAAGGGGCAAACATCACAACCTTTCCCCATTTACCCCCCAAACCCTGGCCTCAGCCCCAGCGCCTGTAAACCCAAGAATCCGATAAAGGAAGCTCCTTAAAGAACGAGGGACATCTGGGACCTAACGCCAATAGCATGGCCTTTTTAAAAGCTTTGCCATGTTGTTTCTTTTCGGAAAGATTTCAGGGATAATTATAGTGGGTGTGGTGGACTCTAGTTTTGTCAATTGTAATGTTTTAGAAGCGTTAGATTCATCCATATAACGTGTGTATCCACAGCTGCATTCAAGGCAACGTTGCATGTATAATATTGTAAAGTTGTTGTTTTTTGTTTTTTTTGTAAAGTTGTTTTTAAATATTTTTGCACGGATGAAGCAACGAGTATATGGGTTAGATTTTCAAAAACTGTACAATTCGCCTTCACCAATTTTCTCAATTAACCTACATTTAAGACAAAAATGAGCTTCAAAATGCAGTTTAACATAAGAGAACTGATACTTTGAATCAATGCGATATCAAATATACTCAGATATATCCGCTATTTTTCATTTTTCAGCCTAATTTAGGAGAATTTCCTAAATGTGTAGGACTGCCAATTGTACATTTTCTGAAAATCTGACCCATGAAGTGAAGTTTCATTTCACACTCGTCGGTTAGATGTTTTCTCACCTTTCATTTTCTTTCTGCTAGAGGTTTCTGTGTAGTTTTATTTTAATCTGGATTTCCTACCCGATTCTCCCAACTTTAGAGTTTGGTCAAGTCTCACGTTTCTTGCAGTGGCCTTTGATAAAAGAACCTGTCCTACAAGACATCCTCTCAACTTTTAATTCAAGTTGCCTGCACGTTATAAAGATGTTTGACATTGAGACATACATTGGATTCGAAACATCTGCATGTGAGATTCTAGCATGTCAGCAAAGGCTTTACCAACCACCTTAGTACACTCTGTTTGAGACCTACTTAGAGTAAAAATCGAAACGACCCAATGGTAACCCTACGGCAAGCCGCTCCAAGTAGATCTCGAATAGAGTGTAGTATGTGCAAGGATTGCCAGGTGGTGTGAATTAGCGGTAGGACTTGTCATTGCTATATGACTTATGTCCTGCTTCATGTTTACTCATATTTTAGATTCAATGGCAAGCTTGTTTATTTTGATATTCTGGAAATAATTATTTAGCTTGTCTCACCAGAACATATGATATCCATGACACGTTGTCATAATACAGAATTTATGATTGCGGGCATTTAAGAAAATGTTATTTTAGCACTGTGACTGTGTATATTTTACATTCCAATTTCATGTTTTTTCTTCCATTTATTCGATGTAGCAATACATTTTGCGTTATGCCATATCATTCATGTGTAAAATGACCTGGGACTGGTGATGAAGAAGGGGAAGCAACCAATATTCTTTCTTTCGTGAAATATAGTAATTAAATATCCCTTTGTAACTAAATTCCGATTGGAATCTTAAATATTCTTCACCTTCTAAATGTATGGAATCAGAGGTACGAACAATTTATAAAAAGCAATAAGAATACAGTCATTTAGTTTGAATATTTCGACAACTGTAAGGTGTTCTTATGGGTTCGTTTTTTCCGCGCCCCATCTCCTTTCACGTTATCAAATTGTGCGGTCCTAAATCGAGGGTAATAACCAATCTGCATCGATCACTCGCTGATTATGGCTCCCTGAACACGGCAGGCAGCAGCGTGAAGGCGGCTGGGTTGTGCAAACACATCATTGGTGTGTGCAGGGACAGGAATTCATTCTCAATGTAACATGAATCTGGATACATCATCTACCCTGGATGCTTCTGACGATTGGGAACTTTTGAATAATATCTTATTCTTAATTTTGCAATTTCTCATCTCGTTACTGAGTCTCCCAGCGCCTGAATCTCATTTCTCCGTGCATGTCCGATGTCAACTGATTCTTGGGATGTATACCTTTTTAATATATATATAGATTTGGCAGCTATAGAATGTTTCAATATTCGATATCCAATATTTCGCCTTACCTGCGAGGTAATACAGCTGTATATTGCATTGTCAAATTCCTATTTCTCCCCTTTCCAATATCAACACAGCATAAATTTATGATGAAAAACATTAATGATATGGAGTGTAAATCTTTTTTAAATCAAGATAAATTCCCAGTAGGCTTTTGCTTGACAGGCTATCATTTCTATGACTGATGACCGACCCTGAAATGAACCACCCATAAATATCAAACAAGTGAAATGGCAAGTAAAGAGATGAGGTACCAGGAAAATGCCATCATAAACCATTGGAATCCACACTAGGCTACCTACACATTATATATGTACTAACGCTACAACCAGTTGGTCAGAAGTTATGCAATATGTAGAGAAAGGGTGAGAGGGGCTATGGTCTTGTACATCCAAGCTCTGAATTATTGAACATATGTATGTGGTCTCTATATTCTTGGGGCCCGGCGAAATGTAGCTTGGGCGTGTGTGGCAGTGTCTTATTTATTAGTTACCGCAACAACAGTGGATAGTATCATTGTACACTCGTTTTGGGAAATAGTAAATCTTGTGTATGCACACAGTAATGTTCAGTCTAGGCTCATGGCCTCTCAGACGAGATAAGAATGGTATGTCAGTGATTGGACGCCTATTGCGCTATTGGCTTTCTCGGCCCCTGAGTAGAGATCCCAATGGCATTTTGTGGTTTGAGCCAGAGCCTTTCCCTCAGTTTGGAGGGACTCAACTCTGAGCCTAGACTGTGTTGCTTGATTCGATATCTTGATATTGAAAAAAAGAACTTCGATATCTTTAGTGTTTTAGCGCTTTGGTAGTGAATGCATATATCTACAAAGCAAAGGCCATCGATCTTTGGAACAATGCCTCACAGATAACGCTAATCATCATGCGATTGGTTTCATACAATAACTCCAAGTTCATCACTAGGCAATCTATTTGCCATTGAACGTATTGCAACACAATATTTCCTTTGCGCTTATTCTCAACTGTTAATGAAAGATGAATCGAGTAATATAAAATATCAGATTCCTTCTGCATATCGATACCTTGCACACATTTGAATTATCCGATCTAACTTTGTACGGGACATCCCATTCACTAATTAAAGTGGAATGAATACAAATATCACGGGAATCAATAGGAATAGCATGGTAGATAATGTTTCTTTGAGACTAATAAAGGAAAGGGGAACAAGGGGGTCTCTACTACAGCTTCTCTTCGTCTCAATTACATTTAAGTTAATTGGAATTCATTTGGCCTGGGTTACCCTATTTCCATATGGAATAATATTAAGTTGGCTTGAGATAAAGGCTAAATGGTCTGATGAAAATATTCCATATTAGACTTTCCCTGACATCAATTTCTGCTTCATATCTCTCATTGATGGACGTATGGTCTGTCTTAGATCACTTATACGGACAATAAAGTCGGTGTGCGTTTGAGAATACGTCCCCTAGCCATAGGGATATATTGGATTAGGACTATTTAACAATGATTATGGTGTTCTTTATTTGTCAAAATACTCAGATGAACAGATAGGAGATGTACATCCGAGCACAGAGCACTGGTTCTCCAGTACATACATCTAGTTAAACCTTTATACAGACCTGTCCAGAAAGCCACATTCGTCGAGCGTTGCAGTTCACCGCATACAGCGATAAGCTAAACCACAAGACTAAGGCTAAAAGTGTTAATGGGAATCACCTGACCCCTAAAAGTTAGGGGGTCATTAGGGCTTTCTACTACTGACTCTATAAGGAAGTCAAAGCTCAGAGAAACATTTATATTAGGCCATAGCTTAAACTTAAAGTGGATTCCTTTTACTCTAGGATGACAGTTACCCACAGCCTAATTAAACTAGTTAAATCACGATTACACAGGCTCACCTACCTCGGTGCCTTAATGATATGGCTATTGTTTTGTGATTAGTTTTAACAAGAAATGATTAAATTGCTGTTGCCAGATTGAACGATGGTCGATAGACCGGGAGAGTAAGGCAACCTGCTATATAGCTCCTGAGGTGTTTGATTATGGAATATTATGAGGAATCATTTGTCTTCCATACAGTCTAGGCCCAAATTTGAGAGAGTCCCTTCAAACGAAGGGAAAGCCTCTCGCCTCAAACCGCAAAGTGCCATTATAATTCCATAAGAACGAAAAATGTCATTATATTCCCATTAAAATGCCATTAAAAGGCTAGGAAACCGATTAGCCAAGTAGGCTGACATACCATTCTTATGTGATCTGAGTGTTTAGGCCTAGAGTGTATACTATTTAGTCTGTCATATTGTTTAATATGCATGGGGTAGCTTTTACTCAGTGAAATAGGTAGGGTAGTGGGGGAAAAGGAATGAACCCATGCAATAAATGACTTTTATCTTCATGTTCAATGGAAGGATTCCCCTACCGTCTCAGCTAATTAACAAGACAATTGCAATGTCAGGAGTACAACATAGCAAGTCGACACACAAGCCATCTGCAAACTCCCCAAGACACGGGTAACATGTATTGGATGGTCTAGCATTCTACTACATCAAAGCTGAGATAGGACAATCGATGTACACTATACTCAGTAATCAGTGCTTACTATACCCCTCCCCATTTGTCTATAGATAATTCAAGATTTTCCCTCTCGCTTCAGTGGATTGATAGCATAGGTTTTTGATGCCTAAGATGGTTTATACAGCATTTATAAGACACGGCTTTAGTTCATTACAATACTGATGTTGTACGAAAGTCTGGGAGGCAACGTATATCAGTGACGGATTGAAGCCATGATACTGTGTGACTGGTTAACACAGTTGTTGGGTATAACACTTTCTTCCTAGTTACATGGGTTTAACGAGTTGTAAATTTGATGGGCCCGAATAATTCCTTAGGTAGACATAATTTCATGGTTGGATGGGTGGGAGGAGTTCCTAGTGAAATTCGGTTGTGGCAAGATGATGACGGATATTCGATTTATATCCACGGATACCCTTTCTATAACATGTTCCTAAATGTATGTGAAATCGCCAGAAAATGTACAATTCGTCTTCAGCAATCCTCTCAAATAACCCAAATTCTGGACGAAAATAAAGTTTAAAATATAGTTCAATACAACCAAACAGATTGTGTGAATCAATGCAATGCCTAATATACTCGAAATTACTGAGTATTTGCAGCCTAATTTAGCAGACTTTACTAAATGTGTAGAGTTGCCAATTGTGCATTTTTATGAAAATCCGACGTACTCTTCCATACCCGTATTCAGTATTCGCTTACAAAATGTACAGCGTGTCTTACTAGTAACAATAGACAGTTGGTTTGGCAAAATCATCCCCTTTACGACTGTCTAAATACTAAAAATCCTACCCCTCCTTCATCTGAACCAGATATAAGTCCCCACCAAGCCTAAATGGCTCCCAATATGGCTGGCTAGGGTCTCTCGAGTCTTTTTCCTAAAGTGGGGTCTGATCCATGAGATATCCGGAAGGTATTGAGTGGCCGGAGCGCTGAGTGGACTTAAGTTGTGTGGTAAGTAGAGAAATAGACTAGATGTCTATTAGGAAATCATTGAAACCTGTTCAAAATAAGTTCCAGGGAGCTAATATCTTATCATACTATATAAACTATTAAAGCTGATTTCTTTTCTTCCCAGTGGCTGCTGTGACATCCACAAGGTCATGCAACACAAATACTATAGGGCTTCATCCTTTGGATAGCTTATTCAAATCCTCAAGCTTTTATTTCCTTAGGTCCCCTTCTCCTATGTAGATATAGATATTCCTAATGTATGCACTATATGTAATGTAAGATCCCTTTCAGAATGGGTCAAAGAAGAGAGCTTGGTTATTCTCTCTTGTATATCAGGAATGATCAGCTAGGGCAGCGATACTTTTGTAGAAGGTCGGTCTTAAAATTAACCATTCTAAATCATTTATGGAGATTACACAGAAGCCCCAGAGGAATGAACACGATGCTTTTGAAGGCAGAAAAAACATCAAAGGAGCATTGTTTGCTAAATACGCCCAGACATAATTGGCCATTGTGGATGGTAGGGAAAAACATTCAGGCAGTAAACAGACAATTTAACAATGTCACTACACGGCATTAGGAAGAGCTCTTGATCAGAGAAGCTCTAGTGATATAATGAATATTTCTCGAATGATTTGACAATCGACTGGCCAAGAGGAATTTATGGCCGAACTAATGAATAGAAGTGGTGTGCCCATTTATTTTCATCAAGGTTTGTACACACAGATAAGTGTATATCTCCTATATTAAAGGATGTATGGGTTTGTGACAGCTAATAATAGAGGTAACGTTAAGGGATACTGGTATGGTCAATTAGAACCAATCTATGTAACTGTTATTACTCATATTGTTTTGTAGGTGTTGTAGAGGATGGTTGCCAAAAGAATTCTCATTCAAATTCCTAATGTAATGCTTCAAAATGAATTGGATGTAGGTAGTGTGCTTGGTAAATACTAAATACTTACTAAATATGGTTCATGGGATCTGAATGTCATTCATCATACTGTCAGGAGAGTAAGATGTATGAGAGGGTGGTATATTGATGATAGTCAAAGAATGGATCAAACTCTGGGTCATGTAAAATGACAGCCAGCTTTCATGGCGAATAATAAATGTAGGTCTCATTATTCATAATTTTTGTTGCTCAACAGTGGAATATTCACTTGAAAAGTCATTTACCATGCATTAATCTGTAATAATGCAAATACAATGATTTTAGGAATGATGTATTGATGTACTTAGTATAAAAAAATAAATTCATATTACTAAACATATGGGAATACGTGGGGATAATGAATAATCACCTAGTCAACATATTCACTGCCCTCGGAATAATAAGTAATCGGGAGGCGAAACCTTGTCGCAAAAGAGGCGTCATTTGTCTTTTAAATTCTACATAAGAATACTATCTGAGAGGTTGGATGTCCCTCAGGAATATCAAGATGAAGGGCGATAGCATAACTGATACTTCTTACAACAGGTTTCAGTAGAAGGTATGATGCAACTGGAACTTCCACTTTCCTCTGTAGAAATAAGTGGCTCATAAACAGAAGCTCCATGTGAAGCCATCAAACCTTTGTGAGTCATTCATGCTTCACACTGGAGCCCCTCCTTGTAGCTCCTCCCGTCCTTCAAGACACCTACTATAATAGATCATACCCCTAAAATGTGACCAGAAAACCGAAATTTTAAAAACGTAAATATTCCGTCCTTTCTATTTTATATCCTTTGCACACCTGGTATATCAGTTCTTTTTATCACCTAGTTAAAACCCATTAAAACCCATTAAACCATTAAAGAGACACGTCCCCGGAATGTAGTATATTATATGGATCTGGAGAAATTACAATCATGATTTAACATACTGGCCCTAGTTTTAATAGAAATGTTACACTCTTCAGAAGTTGTAATGATAATGGTTTCTTTCTATGTTAACACGATGTAGCTTTTTTGTCACTACGCTGGACAGTTTCTTCCAGAAATAAATGATTCTGGAGGAGATATTGTATATATATTTCTCCTTTGAGTACAATACTATTGGACGAATAGCAATTCTAGGGTAATTACATTTCAGGGGTAGTTAGTTACCTTGCTTTTAAGTAGCAGACCTGTAGACAGCCTTTATGTACCTGTATACCTGCCCCCAATACTCTCACCCCATGCTCCCATTGGCTGCTCCAATAGCTTCTCTTCTCACATAAACCAATTTTCCGAGTCAATGGTAAAGGTGGCTTGAAGCTAAATGGCTCAACTGACACCATATTGCCACTAGTGATAGGCACTATCTCATCTCGTGCATTGGCTGCTGCTTGGCATTCTCTGCTGTATACTTTTCTGATACCCTGACTCAGAAATAATAACCAACCAAACAGTTATAGACAGGTAGCTTGTAGAGGTAGCAATGTTTCAAACATTGCATCAATGGCAAGTATGTAGGTTTGTCTTCTGATCTTAAAAACACTGCTGTCTGCGAGAAATGGAACGCTTTTCATTCTCCCGTCTTGGGTCTATGTATCTATCAAACCCCTTTTAAGGGTTATTTACCTATTTATTTGACGAAAAAGCTAATTGACATCTAACCCATACGATATGCATTTAAGGAGGGCTTTCAAAGAGTAAACAAATGGATTGATCTACCAGAAAATCGCTGGGTATGACGTGAAATACAAGGAGTGAAGTTAATATTACCAAATCAAACACGAGGACTGATCCAAACATCAATTAGTGTAAATAGATTCAATGAAGTGAGAGGGCTAAGAATCCAGTGAGATAATGCTCGGTTCATTGATGTGTTGCAACTAAAAGCCCAGTAAATCCAATGTTCCCCAACTTACGCTACTAAGACTAATCCACACTTAAATCCTCGGGGCAAGCAGATAATCCCGGGGTACTTAAATCCAGTTTTCCCTGTGCTTGGAACATTCAGCAGGTAGTGCAGGATCCTTGTATACATACATATATTCACAGAAGACACTCATTGACAATCTCAATTTTTGTATCCTTCGCACACATCTGCTGCTAAATCCTAGCAAGGAAAATTGTCTTGCACCACTACTACTATGACGACCGCCACCTCCTCCACCAGCATAACCTCTCCCTGCCACCATCACCACCACCAAAGGCCACCACAACAGTATTCCTGTGTATGAGGGACATTGGTGAGGTAAATACAAGAGGAACTACTCCTGGGGATGGCCTAGAGTTGTGGCTGTAGCCAGCCCCGGGATGGCGGCGCGGGGTGTGGAAGTGACGTACTGCTGAACCATGGCTGGTCTCCTGCAGGTTTGTAAGAGCGCTGCCAGAACAGTATTGCAAGGCGATTGGTTGGAACGGTATAGATGTTCACTCGCTCTCACAATGTTATCATTCTGATAGGCAGTTTAAATCTTGCCCTTCACCCCGAGAGAATTCAATGGGATAAACGCTATTTATAAGTTACATTGAACTCTTATTTAAAGGTGCTGCACCACTGACTGACTCACTAGATGCGCTGGTTATGGGGTGTTATATTTAGCCTGTTTTTTGCCGATCTGTGTCCTTTATGATGGTTACCCCTGACGATGTTATAAAATCCCAAATGTGCATTTTAAAACCTTGAAGAAGGTTATGATAATTATACGTCAGACTAAGTAAAGTAATACATTATCATTCACCAGAAGCAATTGAATTTGAAAAATGAAGTGACACATTTCTAATGATATTTGTCCGTTTAGAACCGAGTTGTAGTGTTATGGAATGAACTTGTGAGGAGAGGAAAGGCAAAGGATATAAACAGATTAATCTTGTGCATTTACACTAAATGCGATCTGACTAAATCAGATTATTCTAGCCAATATGCAGCGAAGAGCAATCTTGAAATTCAAATACATCAAATATAATTTTGTGAATTAGTTTCAGCGACTTTCTGTTCCAAGCAAAAAGTACATATTTGAATCTGAGGGAATGGAACAGTAATATTGGTTAATATTCCTCCATATTGATACTTGGTTGTGGACTAGAGGAAAACTGCTTCTGGCTCTCCTCTTCTGGTCTTGACATAATGGTCGTGTCAATTACAATTATGGATGGTAGCTGGTCCGCACCAACACATTTCACTCACAATATCTTATCCCCTAATATACAAGATGGATAATGTCACACGAGTCGATATCAGACGCATGGTCATGGTAAATGTTGATCGTAATGAAACAAAATGTTTTTTTGATGTGCAAAATGCTCTTTCTCTTAGCCATTCATTTATTTCATTTACCATTTTCATGTTCTTAAATATAATCCCGTTATGTATACATACTTGCTTACACCATTTATGTTAGTGGATTTGTTTTACCTCCAATGAGTTGTTTTCCCAACTATCCCTGTTTGGAAAGCAACAAGTATTAATCCAAGATGGCATGTTGATCTATATAATATCTATTTTGTCACTGATTTATGGAAGAAAAACTTCACCGCATCCCCCATCAAATCCCCAATCCCCGAAAGATATTGGTTGCCGAGACCAAGTGTTTATTGTATCATATAACAGGACCTAGAAGACAGGTCGCTGAAAACCACGGTGTCTAATAACTGGAACGTGGCTACATTTTTGTAACATTTCCTTCTTATAGTCATTCCCACATCGCCTGGTCTAGAACATACTTCTTATGAAGTGGGAGAGAAGGAGTATCCCCTTCTGACACCAAGCTTGAATCCCTCACAATGCCACCAGAGAAACGGATCAATAAATCTAGCACAGATTATCCCATGATCCTAGCCGCCTCTTACACAGGAGGGAAGGCAGGGGGGAGGGTAAGTCAAAGGGTTTAGCTAGGCGCCAAGGGAAAGCTTTGGGATGGGTCGATTGGCGCTAGTTTGTGCATGGGGGAGCATTTGTAGTAGATTGTATTGGGTTTCTCTATTGATAACCCTGTGTGATTTGTATTAATCATTAGAGAAGCCACTCTAAAATTAATCAAATAATCCTATTAGGTAAGGGCTAGATGTCACCCCTTTTTTTAAAACGTTCTTTGTTCAGGTTTCCGTACAAACGATTCCATCAGAAAGATAATTGTGGAAAGGTCATCCTGAGAAGGTCGTCACCTATCCAATGAGATGTAGGATAGATTGACCTAATTGAAAGTAATTTATAGGTCTACTCGTCAGCATAATCTTATTTCCTCCACTACGTTTATCTACATGAACTTACAGCGATCGATCGTTTGATTGTAGTAATTACATACATTCGATTGTATTGATATTTCAACAATACAATTAATGTCATATGATTCATATTATTTGAAAAGCTGTGCGAGTTCAAACTTCCCAATGTTGTCTGCCGTAGTCAACCGTTTCTTCTACTATAGAAAGCTTTTAACCATAATATTTCCCCCATGCTGCTCTTTCCAAATGAACTGTAAAGGCCTTACATCGGCTTCTGAAATTGTGTGATAATGACAAGGTTTTCTGAGAACTAAAAGACCCCTGTGTTGATTATTCGCCGATCGGTTTATAAACCAATGAATGGAATAATAGCTCTGCCTCTGCCCTAGTACCCGCTACTGCCACAAGGGCTGCCTAGCAGAAAGAAATCACAAAATTCTGCAGACCGAGTTTTTGTAGTCACTAGGCGAATGACGGTTTTGAATCAGAAAATTCACTCTTTTATTATCATTGACATACTGTACTCCTCTCCTTCCGCCCCTTACAATGTAATACCGTTCGTCATTTAATCCATAGAGAGAATGACAAGAGGAAGTGGAAAACTGTGTCTGTCAGTGCTCCTGGACACATGCCACACACATACATATAGGGATTGCAGAGAGCTTTATGATAGAACTTATACTAATGAAAAACGCCACCACTGGAGTATAGCTTCTACTGTTACTCAAGTCAGTCACCTTCTTAAAAGATTATGTTCTCAGGATTGTAACATTTCTAAGTAACAATTAATTGATTTTGTGTAATTGATTAGCCAATTAGAAGTTGATAATGTTTGACATTATCCCAATCCCTCATTAGCAGGGAATGTTGATCTTCGTACCTGTAACTTTATTCAATATACATATACCTCTTCAGCATGCCATCTATATTTGTTAGCGTTTTCACTCACCTGCAAAATACAAGGTAGAACATTATCAATCTTTGATCCATATTTGTGCCAATTGTTTAATTAAACAATTGAAATACATTAAACTAAACAAATGTTATTAAAACTCACAATGTGCTAAGCAGTGCTATATTAAATTAATTAATAGAAACATTTACTTAACTCTTACAACAATGAATATACATGCACACAATACTCAAAACTGTCGCACATTCAAACCACACACACTCAGTTGAAATTTCTTATAGATGTGCACAAGTGCGGATTGTAAAAAAATATAATAGAAAAAACATTGACCAGTACCAAATGGTATTATATTTTACAAATGTACTTCATTTCAACTCTTGATTCTTTCAAAACCTTATACATATTTGCTATGATTTGAGTATACTTTTAGTCCAGGTATAGAAGGTTTATTACGGAATTCGTCCTTCACAATCTAGCTTGCTTCCCTCTCGTTTCTTTTTAACTTTAGCTGACTAGATTCTGTCTACCACAGCCAGACACAGTGGCTCCAGAGTGCCAGACCTAGCTAGCCAAGCACACCTGGTGGAGATTATCTACAAGGAGGTGCTGACAGGTTATAAACACCTGCCTCTTCCCTTGTATTTCTCGGCCTAGTCCCCATCTGTACCCCCGTATACATGTATTCAAGCATATGTTCCAACCATAGCTTTTAACACAGATAAAGTTCAACCCTTGTATAGTTGGTTTATATTAATGATAAATTGTTATATTATAGTATTTAGAGTTCATGAATCGTTTAGAACATTAATAATAATGTGGTTATTAAAAGTTAAAAATAAAAAAAATAATGATAATGTGGTTAATCATTGTTACGTCATGATTGCGTAATATGAGATTACAAGATCATTAAAAGTAATTAAATATTCTGCCTTAATTTTCTGTCATTTTTGGTATTTTTGTATCTCCCTTCCCACACCTATCTCCCTGTCCCCTGTCCTCTCCTCTATATTTTATCTCACTGTTGTACATCTCAATCTTTGACCTCTTTGTGTTGGTCTCGGGCATGTGAACATGACATCTCCTCCCTTCTCTCCTGCTAGTGAGCTTCAACATTTTTCCTGCACTTGTGTATAGCACGACGTGAGAGCAGTATTTCAATACAGCCAGCTGCACCACGACGTATTTATGTAGTGTCGCATGATTTATCTCACACAAAACAACGTGGGAACATGTCAATATTGCGTCTCATCGTTTAGATTTTAGAAATAGAGGAGCCATAGCTGATAATGATTTGGAGGATTGACAGGTGCTCATTCAAGCAGGAGAGACTTTCCCACTTTGAGCTTAAAATATCTTTGACTAAAGGAGGCGCGTATTGTTCTATTGTCACAGGGTATAAGGAATAAAAGGTCAACGTTACCATTCAGAAGCAGCACTGACAAGAACTACAGTTGGAGGCTAAATCTATGGGGTGATATTTCCCGACATTATTGATAAAATTGACCCATATATATTTCTCATCATCTCATTATGCGCTTGTGTATCATGAGAATATTGGCATTATCCCGAAATTGAACACAAATAAAATCTTTTTTAAAAAAAACATCCAGCAAAAATTAGCATTGTAACGCATCACCCGTTATTTTTTACATTTATTAAGAGTGTAACTTTAACAGTCAATGGAAATGCTGAAGTCTCGAAAGGGACCTTCATACCAACAGTTACAAGACATACTAATGAAAAGAAACCGTTTTCTCTATATTTCTCTGTCCCCTCGCACAATTGCCCTCAGACTGCGCCTAACTTCATGCAGTGAAATTCGTCTTGCGCGCTCTTGCCCGCTCACAGTGATAGCGATGGACAGAGTGAGTGAGTGAGATTGGTTACTTTACGCCCTTATCAACACATTTAATATTGTTATATCAAGGGCGGGAGAGCTGAGAGGGAGGCAGTTTATGATCATATCCAGGAAATAGAGATAGAGAAGTAGGGAGAGAGAGACAAGCGATGGACGGATATTCAAAATAAACATTAAGATCTAGGATCTGGGAACAGTTATCGGTGTATTCCCTCATAGAAGTTTCGTTGGTTATAAGTAATACGAAGGGACATTTTTACCGATCAAATGCTTGTGACACATCTATATAGCGGAAAAGTTCTCTCTTGTAACCCAGTATCCTTAAACAAGCAAACAGCGATTGCCTTCCTACAACATAACACATTTTTATGTACTACTATGTACACATGTCCGATCATTCTATGCATGGTTCCTATCTGTTTTATATATTCATCCAGTATGGCAGCTAAACCACAGTCACGTATATCGAATTTATATTGAAACTTAGAAAAGAAATTTATCTACCGAAACGTGGTATTGAGATGTATATTTTTCTGGCTTGACACATATAAGGTATTAAATAAAGCTGTTGTGATTTTACTGCGAAGTGAATATGACAAAATTAAATACAACTTAAGGCTGCGTATTGGATTTATTTGAACCTGGGAATTTAAGATTAACTTTGTATGTATATTTATATAGCCTTGTACATTTTACCAACTGAGCCTCTTTGGTCACCGTGTCTTTATTTGTAAAAACACATTTCTGTTCATGTCAATAATTCAAGATATGGTTACTGATGGACATTGTATTTTATTCTCCTATTTGAATTCTACATGAAGGTGAAGCTTGGTTGCTTTTTATACAGCGGAATAAAGATTTTATTTAATCTCTTACCTACTCTGTTTTATTTATATGCAAAGCTTGCTTTCATATTGCCTAAAGTTCACAGTCGATTTTATAATAATAATAATAATAATAATAATAAGATTCTTTTATTTCATGACTAGGTTACAGAAAAATACAGGTAGTACATGTCAGGTCTGGACCTGGTCTTCCCATGCATGCCATATTTAATGAGACTTTACAATTAAACCATCTTGAGCTCTGGTTTGGGAAGCCTATTTTAGAATTAGGTGTTTTTTATAGGTTCTATCACCTGTTGAATATAACCTGGTTTAGTCAGTGTCACAACCCATAGAAAACCACCGCTAATGAGCTATAATACCAATTTATGTAGCTAAGGGTGTCCATATTATATAGTGCAAGTTTGTTGTGAAACATTTCTGGCAATTTATATATTTTGTTTTCAGTACAGACAATATGGCTCCCTCTTGGGCAAGGAACCATTACCAATATGCCACATACCTGTTTTGTTTGTTGTGTTTTTGCCTAGCAAAACCTTCAGAAGTTTGCTCTACTGTGGAGACACAACATGTTATGAATTAGACGATAAGAATAGACAAGGAATAGTTTCAAGTTACCTCCTCTTTCCTGGTCTTGGTAGTCCAGGTTTGTGTTGTAACGATAACAGCCATTTTGTTCTTAATTCATTAGAAACCTTGGAAATATAAATTCGCGAGCAGCAAATTCGGTAGACGGTAAGTGGATTCTTAATATCAAATATCGTATCCAAGCCACCAGGTTCCTCAGAAAATCAGAAACAATACGATATATATATGTAAATCACTTGCCTAATCAAGGAATCAATATATTCCAGTCAGTTTATCCGAATCTTTCAATATATTTGTATGGTTCCAAGTGCCCTCTAGAAAATATGATTTCAGACTATGTAGAGATGAAACTTTCTCACAATATGTAACTGCTGAATTTCATCACATCAGTAGCTCTCTCCAGAAAGTCCTCTTCCTTTCTATAGACACTATATGCATTCGGTAAAATTATTCCTTGCATTGGTATGAAAGTAGTTCATGTGTGCCTTGATATAAACAATATAATATTGCTCCAATGATCTGCTGGTCCAAGATAAAGGCCTAGAAAATTTGTCCGAGTTGTTTGTAAAACCATGCAAATATTGGTGCCAAAATGAGTAGTAGAATCCAACTATGCCAGAGTGCTGGGAAGGTTAGAAGGGGAGTCAGCTGCTGTGCGAAATTTAAGTTCTGGTATTACTGGAGCACGTAAGTGCTTTGGAGAGAGCAACTCCACTGTGAGCATATATTCACTCATACAGGTGACTGGCATCTATACCAATAACCCAGACGTAGGTCTCTATGCTGCTGGGTGACAGACATTCCCCTCAGCGCTGTTGTGTTATGAACACAAAAACCTCCTCTAGGAACCTTCCACTTTTTGGCCTCCAACTGGAAACTATGAAAAGAGTCCATGTTTCACATATAAAACATCATAATTGGATGGCATTATTTCCTGAAACTGGTTCTAGAGCGTAGGTGATGGATAGTTTTGATTCTAATTACTGTCCTCGAAACAGGATAAAAACACAATCCGTTAAGCAATATTTTGGCTGACTAACATCCAAGAAGCTAGGCAATTGACATGCGTCTGTAAATTGGTTTAATTACTGCCCAGATGCTTCTGTTGGAGAATTAAAACCTCGAGCACAACTCTTTACTCTGTTTCAACTTGAAGCTCAGAGCTCACAGAGAAATGCCTTTTATTACTCACGGTTGTTTCTCTCGTTTTCTCACGATAAATTCCTGTGTAATAGGAGGTATGTTATGTCATGTCTTCTAATAATCCTGTTATCAAAACGAAACTACTATTCCTTCCTTAAAACGAAAACGAATTCCCTAGACCATTAAAGAGTGTTGCCACCAATGCAATTGACAAATGACTCTTCAGGACGCATGAATTCATTTCCGAATAAACGTAACTATTCTGGTGGCAATGTGTCGTCCGAAACAAGAAGGAAAGTGGGAGGAAGAGATTAGGATGAAGTAGGAAAGCCTTTGGTACAGAGACACAGTGTGAAATATCCCTCCCAGTAGCCTACATACGGCGTAGATGTAAAATTTCAAGGGAAGATAGACTGGTATTGGTACCTACGGGCAATGTAGAATTTCGGTAAATGGATGAATCGCCTTTTAAATCAATCTATGTGGAGATTTAACAAAAATGGACCATTCATAAATACGCCCCGATTGGAAAAGTTGTTATTTTTGGGTTTAAAATACATGTATGTATACATATACTTTTTTTCAATTAGCTGTTCCGAGGAATTTTGATGTTGACAACTCGGTGAAAGATCTTTACACATATGAATATTGATTAAACATACATCCCAAGATCCATAACAAATATGATTTATTAAAACAACTAATTGCTCAGATAGTCCTAACTATTCCATTAGTCTTCGCCAAATACATTTCCATCTAAATATTAATGAATGTGTTTTAGTTATGGTTTTCATCACCGCTACTCAATCGTATAAAAACATATTTGTATATTATCACAGTTATTCCCTGCTGTTATAGAAGGCCAGACAGAAACATGTCTACCAGAAGATCCCACATTAGGTGAGGCAATGTAAAACAATATAAAGAAAATCAAAGCTACAGGGTATACCACTCCAGGCGAGAGGGGGAAGATGCCGGGTCCGCTATCTATTCCAAGCCAATGTAGCAGGGAGGAAGAAAAACATTACTCTGGATTGTAAGTTCTCTCCATAGGTGTCTCAAGGCACTATCTGCGCAATTCAAGAAATCATTAGACTCATAATATATTCGTTACTAAGTTCATATTGATGTGCGGATAATATCGCAATCATTCATGATGACATTGATAATTATATTCCGATTTCCTGTGCAACGTAGTATACCCAAGTCGCTGAATAGAATAATATCAAAGCGCAAAATGCCATGGTTGGATGGATGATCCAATTTGCAATCAGGCCAAAACGATGTTATATCAATCACTTATAATTAACAATGACTGATAATATGCATGTCATATATGTCATTCAACAGAATACTCCCTTGATTGACAGGTGGGTATTGGCACTGATAGTTGTCATTTCCCAAACCGAAGATGAAAGTGTACTCCCAATGTTTTATGGCTAGACAATATTGCTTACCAAGAAAGAAAGCAAGAAGCTCTAGCTGTTGATGTACTAGAGTAAACTGCCCTATCCTTGCACCAACCACATGCTTCTTACATTCTGCACCAGGGAGAGTACTTACAAATGAGAATACAGCACAATATTTCAAGTGAACACATAGATTCATGACATGCATTCTTTCATACCCTAAGGATAGCTTCTGTGACAGGAGTTAGTAGTGGACTTTATGTTTGTAAACATAGACTTTTATTCGACTGTCAATGACTGTAACATTCACACACCATTGTTCAGTTCAGAATTGTGAGACAACAATGAAAACCGTTCACCAAAATAAACAATCATATTATACATGGGTAGAGGTATTGGTCAAGAGCGTGAACTTCATATATTATCTACGAATATGTACATCTCGGAAAGGATAAGGGAACCAGTTCTAAACCAGTAAGAGGCAATGTAGTGATTGGAAGATGCAGGGTAAAGAAATATACTGAATTATATGCAAAGGTAGGCTTGTTGTTAAAGGATTTTAATATGATGTTCAAGCTGTGATTGAGGTTCATTCTAGCATCGCATTTTGAAGGGATCGAGGTTTCATCATGAGATATGACGTTTACTGGTGAGAGAATTATCTGCAATTATCTTAAGATAAAGTGATACTTATTAGAGCTTAATTTATCTTGCACCTTCTACGGTTCATCAATCAGATATAAATGTGGAACCGTATAGCTTCCAGCATGTAAGGCCGTATACAAAATGTTGGTGTTCAATTCAAAGCTCTTTCAAGAACAAACCAATGGGATAATGGTTCCCTTTTAAAGATGATATTTTGACACAGGGTCGAGTCTTATCATGTCATGTGTCTTATGAATTCTGAAAATAGAGAAACCCAACCTATGAATCTAATTTTACTGGCATGAAGACTTAATATCTAAAAGACTACTACTATCTCTCACATGGGAATACTGGCAATGGTGGCAATGTAACAAACAGGGGTATCACGAAGGAGTCGAGATTTAGTTATAATTTCGAAAACATGTGAACCATCCGGCTATTTTTGTTTTCATTCTTGATCTCAGCGTGCTTTGGATAACTCTATCAGTTACTACCACCCCGGCGACTTGGTGCATACGCCAGTGGCCTGCCAAGAAAGCAAAACCGTACTACACAAGCAGTGGGAGATCTGGGAGAGTAGGTAAACAAATACACCCAAGGTCATGGGTTCAAATCTTATCCATTCCTGGCCAAACAACTCAATATACCACCACCCATCGATGGATTGAGGAAGGTAATAGTGTACAAGACCTGCCATACTGATCCTAGAAAAAACCCACGATAATCGTGAGTGGCATGTTTACTATTCGACAGCCACGTTTGGTGGAGTTACTTTCTACGAATGAGGACATATAATCTCTAAGCATGTATTGTCCACGTTGTTAGAATATTTTTAATATAAATATAAGTTGTCTTGTCATTAGTGTTACATTGTACTTTCATTTTCATTGTACTTCCACGTTCAGAGAAATGGACTCTATGGTGAATTATTCACACGAGAGAACAATTAGAATCATACGATTTGAAAAGCACTAATCGCATGGTGATATATATATATATATATAATATATATTATAAAGGATTGGCGTAGATGATGAAGTTCAATTGGAATATTTATCCGAATAATCCCTTTGCACTGACGCATTAAATGTTCATACTTATAATCCTCTCATCATAGCTTTCAGGTTGTTATTGATTCAAATCATCCAGGTGAACAGAATTTAATGTCGGTGCAGGAACGTATAATGACTGTGTCTTACAGTGTAAGAGAATGTTCTCTCCTATAGAACTGTTTAAAATACGACATAAATAGGCAAACACTGTCCACTACCAACATTTAAAATGAAATTGTAGTTATTGAGACAGGTGACATCATTTGATTCATAACTCCTTCCTTTTTTATCTACTTTTTTCATTTTTCATTGTTCTAGATAGTTGATTTATAAATGGAATATTACATTTCAAGTAGATTAATTCTGTTTAATGCACCACTGCATAACATATAACATGTGAGGGGTTCAGGACATGACGAAAATCACTCGAAAGAGTGAGATTGTGAACATTTTTTACCCGAATGAGAATATTTGTACAAAAAAACTGTCACTCCAACAATAGTGCATATTCCACCCACACAGAAGTGTTTCCAGTTATAATTATCAGTGTCCTGAAAAATGCAACATATATGGTGGGTAACCTGACTCAAAATCATATATATTTCATTTTCAGAAAATGTACCATTCGCCTTCACCAATCCTCTCAAATAACCCACATTTAAGACAAAAATGAGCTTCAAAATGCAGTTTAGCATAACAGAACTGATACTTTAAATCAATGCGATACCAAATATACTCAGATATACCAAGTATTCTTCATTTTTCAGCCCAATTTAGGAGAATTTCCTAAATGTGTAAATTCATGTGTAGATCTGCCAATTGTACATTTTCTGAAAATCTGACCCATATATATCATCGATATACACTAAAGTAAAGAGTTTACTTTTTACATCCCAGAGGGATTTCCCACAATCTTTAAAGTCTTGCGTGATTCTATTCCTCCCTAGAGTTAGCTGCTAGAACTGCAAGTCCTAAAAACTATTCATTTCCTACCTGTTTTCTCTTAGGAGAAGCTCTTTTCTTATGAGCAGTTCTAGAGGAGGGTCTGACAAGTGACCGCTGGGGTATATTGCCATCTACCTCCTCCTGTGACCCCTCCTGGTGGTCCCCAGGATCAATTATCCAACTGTGTATCATCCCTACTGGTTATTTATCTAATCAATGTTCGTCTGTCAGTATACTATCATAATGGGATATGATAGGCTAGGATCCTTCTGTTCCTCCAATTTTATATTCTGTTGAGCGTAATCCTGGATCATTTAAACAGCCACAATTTGTTACTTGTTACAAGTCGTTCCAGCACCGAGCAGAGTCAAATAACAGACTAAGTCTGATATTTAGGCAGTGCCTTTCTCCCCCAAATAAGTTTGTAAATGGAATTCCCATTCGATGGATAATCAATGAGTTTGCGCTTTCCAACAAATACAAACAATTAGCTCCTAAAAGCCCATGTAAAGACCTTACTCCTGTCCGCAAAAAAAAGAATTTACAGGCCGAAGTTCCGACGAAATAAACCCAGCCTATCGCTCGGTCTGTGCAAATGTGACAGGTTAAGAGGTGTGTGCAAAGATAGATACTCATGCTACGATGGTATCTTCCTGGGGAAGGTCCGAATTACCCACAGGCAGTGGATAAGTAAGTAGAGGAACCTGTAGAGGGGTAGGGATACATACGGATACAACAGGACCTTTATTTGCCTCTCTGACAGGTCACTAGATTAAGCTTAAGATTCAATGCATAGTCGCACATTTGTTTCTTGCCCAAGGCACAACCAAATTCCCAAGGATATCATTGCCTTTGAAAGACAACATTTTTAGAGGTCAATTGGTTTTACCATTTAGGTTCAGTTCAATTGGGCCTATGGAGAATGACACATTATGGCCTTCTGTCTGGGCAATAATGTGCTTCTCTATAAACTGTTATACGAATTTTCGTTTCAGCTTTTTGCAGGTTTCCTATAAAGAGGACGGTATACTGCGGTTGTGAGCATTTGGCGATAATCTGGAGGTGGTTAGAGGCGGTTTCAGCAGTGTCTGGGATAAAGAAAGTGACTATGTTTCTTTTCCCTTCGTCTCTTCATCAGCTATATAGTGATGAGTGGTTATGGACAAGGTTTCCAACATGTGGTTTTAGGTATATAACAGCTACTTCAACTTGCTTGCTTGCAGTGCATAACCTATATTTCTTTAATTTGAATTAACGTTAGTAAATTCTGGGTTATTATAAATCTGATACAACATGACTAGGTCTTAAAACTAGGTCTATGTTACATGGATAATAAATGGCAGTTTGTTTGCATTAACCTTTACTCCTATTGCATAGGGTTAGCACATAAATAAATTAAATGTACTCCTATATCATAAGCATAAGTATTATAAGCATTAGAAATACTATCGGTAGCATAGATATATAGCTAGACACAGCAGTGGGCAGAAAACCATGGCGATCTGAATTAAGCCTATGTTACAATTATGTTTGCCTGTATTGTTTGACTTGCTGTATACACATCCTAAAAAACGGGAACTAGAGTGACATGCTCTTTCCAACCCCGAAGCTACTATTCCAGCAACAAAATAATAAAATATATTCCTCAAACTGAATGTAAATGTACAATAAAATGTTCATCTTAATCCAGGCCTGTTCAGGGCAAACATTTTATTTGTCAGATCAAAGTCTCATGATTAACTCGGAGAAGCAGCTCAAGTAAGAAGAAAGGTATCCAATGACCTGATTAATTATCACTGATTGGCAAAAAACGGACTTGTTTGAGGGAGCAAGTCTGCCAAGCCTGTCAATGCAATGAGAGTTACTCTGGTCCCCACATGTGGTCCCTATTACAGGTTTCTTCAGTTTTCTGCATACGCACCACTTCAATATTATAAGCTTTAGAATACCTACCGAGGCAAAGTATTTTGGTTACGTGTGGGCTTTTTCAGAAAGGGTAAACAAGCAGTTGCTAAACGGACGCTAGGAATTAAAAATAATTAAATTTCAGTACAGCATTCAATATAGAATTTTACACAGAAATATATGTAGCAATAGCCTCTAAAAAAATATTCGTATTAAAACCTACGATGAATGTGATTATTGCGGTTTGCATGATAGCATAATCCATGTTTTCTCCAAATGTGAAAAAATAGAAGAATTCTGGTTAGATATAAAAGATTGGATTACCAATTGGGTAGGGTTTAGCACTATAATAAAGCACCCTTTCACGCCGAAAGAAATAATATTTGGCTATAATAATATAATGGCTGTAAAATCAGACAAATCAATTTCGTTATTCTAGTAGGCAAATCTTATATTCACAGGCACAGGCTTTTCGGAGATAATGATATTTTGTATGACAGTTTTATACCTGAGATTAAAAAAGGCTATCTGACCTAAAAGTTGCATCAGAATACAATGTGACTGCTATGAAGCTCTTTAAACCATGGAGGAACATTTTTAGTAACCTGTAAACCCGAATTTCGACAGAAATTAGGGATAAGAGCAATCCATCCATGCGTATGTCGGTAGAAGAAAAAAGAACAAATGAAAATAAGGTCTCTTTACCACTAAGATAGTCCTAAATTGGAAGTATTGTCCTCCCTTTTTAAGATATTGTATCGTACCAATGATTTTTTCGATGTTCCACAATTTTGACTTGATTTATAAAATGTCTTTTGAATAAAGATCCGATGTTGGACGAAACAAAAAAAATCAGCACACTTTGAGAGCATTTCAACAAGGTGTTATTTGCTGCGGCCAGGAAATCCAATCAAAGGAGCGTTTTTCCCTGCATGGCCTTTTCCATTTTTATTTCCTGAGTCTCCGAGATTTTGATCGAATTATCAAAAGAGGGTTTTTGTATGGTTCGTATTTGCGGCCGATGGATAGGACATATTTGATTGGGTTAAATTGTTATCTGACTGATAAACTTTTATCATTTCATTAATACCGTGATTTACGCAGATCTATGTTCTATGGGGAAGGAATTAGGATCTGGGATGCGCTTTCTCGAGGTCAAGGAAACGCTGCAAGTAAGAGTTCCGTTCCCGTTACTTCCTTCATGCCGTCACCATGGTTACGGCATCCTACACCCCACCCCGGTGTATCCCTTAATAAAATACAGAAGACAATGAAATGCAGGACAGGAAAAGAAATAAGAAGGGGTGGGGAAAGGCGAATCCCACACTTCAACCCGTTTACTACCACCCTGAAATCGTATACATATTATATACGCCCTCTGAACACAATGTGATATTATCAAACATTTTTCTTTTTCATTATTGCTGTTTATTTATGATCAAGTATGGATGTGATTAACATGGATGATCATTATTATATCATTGTATAAGAATTATGGTAAAATGCTGTTTCTGAAGAAACGCTTGGGTGTGTCCATGCATGATGTGAAACATGAGATACATAGTACCTACTCCCCAAAATAAATAATTTACAATTAACAATGTCTTGTCAAATAAAATGTTAAGAAGAGTACCATGCATTACCAAGGTGCTGTTAAATACATTTGGGAAATTTTATTAAAGTTTATTTCATATGTACTTCTTTTCATAACTCGTTATTATGATGGGACTTCGACGATGGACTAACTGCAGTGGCTATCTATATATGAACACAGTCATCACACAGACATCAATACGTAAAAGTAAACTTGCTAAATCTTCAATTGTTTACGATGTCTACAGTTCAGTTTTATTGAAGATATATACTATATAGAATTTGCCTGAAGTTTTCATTCGGCACTGTGCTGGTGTTTGGCTGATTCCGTCTCATGAGTACTCTGAGATTCCATGTACCACCACATGGCCATATGGGTCAGATTTTCAGAAAATATACAATTGGCAGCTCTACACATTTAGTAAATTGTGATAAATTAAGCTGCAATTTGGTCAATACTAGGTAAATTCGAGTATATTCGGCATTGCATTGATTCTAGCAATCTTTTTGGTTAGGTTGAACTGTATTTTGAAATTTATTTTCATCTCAAATTTGGGTTATTTGAGTAGATTGGCGAAGTTGAATTGTACATTTTCTGAAAATCTGACCCATTTATTGGACTCGTAGCTCAGAGCTCACAGTCTGGGCACATGGAGGGATTACGATACACTCTGGTGGCCATTTGGTAAACTACCTCTCCTCCCCACAAGATGAAGATCCCCAAGCGAAGTAATCTTACCTCTCTTTCATTATTCAGGGACCAAAAGTTACTGTCCCATGAAGAAATAGATCTCCAAATCAGTATCCGCCATCAGAACGGTATATAGCTTTTATATATTAAGTGACTCTAATGTAGGGATATCCATACCATAGTATATAGTGACAAAGGCAATCATTTATTTCGCATTGCAAAATCATAGCAAGTTGATGTCAGCTGCTTTCGTAAACGTTTGCTGAGGACAGAAGAACTGTGTAATAATGTGTTAATTGCATATTTCTAAATGTTTGCAGTAAACTTGTCTCCTATGCATGAAAATAAAATAATGCTCTAGTTTCCAATGAATAAAGACACAGACATGTTCAAGGCTATAGTGAACACTACCGCTGATGTGTAACACCTTATGGGTGAAGTCACCCGAAAATGTACAACTTGCCTTCAGCAATCGTCTCAAATAACCCAAATTCCAGACAAAAATAAAGTTCAAAATACAGATCAACCTAACCAAACAGATTGCTAGAATCCATGCAATGCCAAATATACTCGATTTTACCTAGTATTGACCATTTTCCAGTCTAATTTGGCAGAATTTACTAAATGTGTACAGATGCCAATTGTACATTTTCTGAAACTCGGATCCTTATACTCTTAGAAGACACACTCTGTATTGATGTATTGATTGTATGAATAATACTATTACAGTCTGCCGTGTTGCTGTATTGCACTGTTTTACGATCACAGCAGGTGTGTGCGTGTGGATGGGAAGGGTCACTCATAACATTTTTATCTTATCTTATCTTATCTTATCAATCATTCAACACAACGCTATCACGAGAATTTTTGTTGGTATCTATTACTGGTTAACATGTAACCAAAGTCCTTTGATCTTCTAGCCGTTATCTAGATAGGCAATCATTTGTTCAAAATATCATAGCCATTAGTTCTATATTCACTTAATCTCCCATTAGCAAATCCTTTGGGTGAGCTTTCAGTGAAAGGTTCATGTTATCAGGAACAAATAAAATTAAATCGCTGGTTTATCGGATGTTGTGAGACGATCGCCTACGTCATGCTGTTTATGAAATACGAGAATCTATACCTGTACAGACAGTGGAAGGTATATCTATCTGGCTAAATGCAGTTGTGTTAAAGATTTGTAAAACCATATACACTCTAGGTCCAAACCCTCAGATCAGATCAGAATGGTATGTCAGCCTACTTCGCTAATCGGTCTCATGGCCTAGGACCCGGCGTCTTAATGGGAATATAATGACATTTTGCGGTCTTAATGGAATTATAATGGCACTTTGTGGTTTGAGGCGAGAGGCTGTCCCTTCGTTTGAAGGGACTCTCCCATCTTTGGACCTAGACTGTATACTAGAAGTGTAACACGGAGCATTTAGCGGATTGAATATAATGTCCAGCTTGCCAGGATTTGGCCAGTTTAATCTTGTGATAAATCGAGGATTCATTCCGTCAAAACTCGTGGTCAACGCCTAAATTCAAAACATAGATGTGTATAGAAATCATACACTGCCGAAAATCCACCTACCTGTTTACTTGAATTTCTGTGGCAACACATATTAAAATAATCCATAGTGCAGATGCCTTAGAACAAAACTCTCCGGGCAATGTGTCTCATATCATTGTTCTAGACAATGAAATCAAATTCTTCCCCCAAACCTTATCCGACGAATAGTCCATCGGGGAATGTGTGAGAAAATAAGTTCTTGATCCAATACCGATTGGTGTTTTAACAGTGATATTAGGGTCTGTTTTGTAACTTCTCCAGGGATGGAGTGTTTCCACCACGTGCATACACCAGAACCATAAGCGCAGACAAAGTTATTTTTTTTCTTTTTTCCCCTCTGTAAAAGGTCAAGACAGGTAAAGCTTGCAGGAAGACGTCTAAGGACAACAGGTCATTTTTAATCCAGGTCCGGGAATCTGATTATATAGTAAGTAAATATTTATACCCCCCTTCATGCAGTCTCCGGTGGGGATTCATATAGTAATTCCAACATCGTAATATGATAGATGAATGGAAAATGCAGATATTACAATCAGATCTCTCTCTCTCTGTGCATGTGAACAACACTATACAACATCATAATAGCATCACTAACATAACCAGTCTAGGATACCTGAGGGATTCATTCTGTAGGTGTATTCCCCTCTTATCATTCTCGGCTTATCATTTTGATTAGTGTTGCCTTTGTGAGGTCTCCTTGCGTAACGGTCCAACATAATTGCTAAATTACGTGAGTAGAGAGAAGCACATGCTTTGGTAATTTTTCCATGTCTTGATGTTCAAAAATGATGTTCCCTTACCTAATTCCTGGTTGTGGAATGTTTATATTTAGGTAGAAATTGTGAAATAGGTGCCGAATTCAAGTATCATCTATGAATTGTTTAATCTGTATATAATATGCTTCCTGGTGAGACAGAACACAGCCCAGCACAATGATATCTTCTGCTCAAATATTCTCTGCGGCCAAAAGGCAACACCCGAGGCAATGGTATGAGTCTCTTGTTTTCATATCAATGATAATTCAGAGTTTTACCTGACAGAGTCCTGACATCAATGCTGGAATTCATACCTCGATGGACACTAATTAACCCGATTCAGGCAGAGCCTATTTTCTTTTTCACCAAAATGCCAAATCCCTACTGAGGATTCTGCATTCCTGTTTCTCCATGGAAGATTCCACAACCGATTTTTACTATGTTAAATTGGTATCCCATAACAGGTAAGCATATATAAGCTTCTCTAGCTCCATTCATGGATCGTCAGGTATTTGATAATTCCCAATTAAGATGAGGGAAAGCTCTCAATGGGATACCTCCTGTCCATAGAGACGTCAGTGAGACTGTGGTAGACATGCAGACCCTTACTGGAGGGGCATAGGGACATACCTCCTCTAGTAATAGTAGCAATACCACTCACTTTTCAAATAAACAGGAGCTTCATGTGGTAGCCTCTACCAAGCTTCAGATAGAGATAATCCTCGTTAATCCTGTGTAAACTGATAAGGGTCGGATCTAATACTCGATGACATCACATCGGTGAAGAGGTTATGTGGCCAACGGTGGGTTTGGCTGCCCAGGTGTGGGAAGCAAAGCTAAGCAAGGTTATCTCTATGACACGGGAGTTAGACGCAAGGGGATATGGTTTATCATGCAGGGATTAACAGTCTAGGCCCACAGTTGAGAGAGACCCTTCAAACGAAGGGAAAGCCTCTCGCTTCAAACCACAAAGTGCCATTATAATTCCATTAAGACTGCAAAATGTCATTATATCTCAATAAAAATGGTAACTCTTACTCTTAGGCAAGGAAACCGATTAGTGAAGTAGGCTGACATACCATTCTTATCTGATCTGAGGGTTTGGACCTAGAGTGTTAAGGTACCCGTGAATCTATTATATAAAACTCTAGAGGGGTTTTTGTCACACATGTTCTGGGAATCTGTGGTCTCCCCACCAGTTTTTTGGTCTCTACAGGTCCGTCGACCCTGTCTGTAGGACATTATATGTGGTTTGTGAAGGTATCTGGGGTGAAAATGTGATTTTGAAGCCTTTTTTAAATTGGGATCTCCACACTCTATAGCCTGGGAAAGCCCTGTGAGATACAACGTCATTTGCCACTACATGCAGAGGAGTGGGAGAGTGACGAAGAGGGGTTGGGGTATTGGAGAGGGGGAGGGGAGGGAGAGGTTGTAGGAGGGCAGAGTGAGGAAAAGGGAGAAGGTGGGGAAATAGGAGAGGGGGAGGGGGAGGGAAAGAAGAGGGAGAGGGAAAAGAGGGGTGGGAGAGGATGTAGGGGAAGGGAGAGAGGGGAGGGAGAGAAAGCGAGGAGGGGGAGCATGAGGAAGAGGGGAGGGAGAGGGGGGGGGTAATCGGAGATGGGGTTGGGAGAGAGAAACAGCTATGAAAGACAGAGAAGAGGCAGAGGGAAAAGAGGCAGAGGGGAAAATGATGGGAGAGAGGGGGACCGTCCGGAGGACGGGTACTTTGCTAGTATTCGAATAAATGTGGAAGAACATACTTCTAAATACAATTATAGTCTGGTACGGGGTTTCTGTCTGGTCCCGGAGGATAATTCATAATTTGGCTTCCGATTAAAAGCCCAAATAGAATATGAAATCCACGCAAAACGAAAAAAATATATACCATTATAAAATCCCACCCGCCTTTATTGTACAGAGAAAGCAATTAATGTTGGATCTGGTCTGGGGTAGAATTTGTGACTTCTAAAGAACTGGAGATGCCCCACATACATTAGAGTTAAACTCATCTGACTCAGTCCAAGTGAGCCATCGCACGTAACTTTAATTGTGTTTATATATGTTATAACACTTATTCCCTAGTGACTCCCCCACATTTCAAGACTGATAGACTTCGCCTCAACATGTTACTTAACCAACCGAACTTAAAAGATTGCATCTACTTCAATTAGAACAGGGGATGATATATATTAGGCAGAGCTCCATGATTAAAAGTATGCCTTTGCCTTTTTGCCATTGAAGAATCCCAGGTGGTCATTGCTACTAAACCAGCAAAAAGAATCTAAACAACAGCATTTTTGTGCAATAGGCATAATTCAGTTTAGGCTCAGAGCCTATCATATGAGATAAGATCGGTATGGCAATGGTTTTCCCGGCCCTAGATCCACCACTAGCGTACTAATGGGATTCTAATGGTATTATCTTGTTAGTTTCCCTGAGTTTAAAGGGATCTGATAGGATCTGAGCCCAGACTGTGATTGACCTCGGCCGGTAAACACCAATTTCCTCAAATCTACATTAAAGTTATTTTATAATTTGGCTTTCAGGCAGACATTTCTTATAGCCAGGGACCTGTCCTTTTTTCTCTCCGAAAGCCAACTAAATGGTTGCTCTCCTTGCACGGAGGTAGGCAGTACTTCCTGTTCTTCAAAACCGAGCTCGTCTGGAGACAGGAAGCTTATTACCCTTGACTTCCGTTTTGTTTGAAAGAAAGTGCCTTTCTGTCTCTGTTTCTCTCTCTCTCTTCTCTCTATCTCTATTTCCTAGGTAAGATCATAAACTGCCTCCCTCTCAGCTCTCCCGCCCTTTATACAACCTTCATTGTTGATAAGGGCGTAAGGCAACCAATCTCACTCACCTCTAGTTTTTTTCAAATCTTGTTTTATATATTGTAAACACCTTTATACAGTACAGTGTAGTAGTATAGTTCTTATTTGATTGTAATTATAGCTTCGGACTTACATTACTATAAACAATATCTATTGAATGAGGGCCAGTTATACACAAGTGGCAATTCGATTTCAGGGAATATTAAATAGTAATTTTGATATATATATGTACAATCACTGAACCATTGATTGCAACACCATGAGATTCCAAGCGATTGTTTGCAATTATTTCTATGCGGCCATATGAGACTACTAGTCACTTGAAGCCTTTTGACGGATTACAAATCATGTAAGATTCACCATACCATTGCCTTGATGAAAGATCTCAATGAATTGCTGGGTTTCTCCAACCTAGTGAAGGACTGCTATATTTTGTCGCAAGTCCCCAGCGACTTATTGCGATCATACATCCAGGTTAGTTCTTCAGACTCAGTGAAGGAGCCCACACGTACGGGCCCACCACTAGCTCGCATGCAAGGCCTAGCATTTGATATTTCGGCAACCGTATCGCTACTCGCAAGCAGTCGCTTGTTCCTTGCGACACAGTGGACCACTTCCAGTATAAGGAACATGTATCAACATGTTTGGGTGGACACTCTATTTACTACATTGCTTTTGGTGCAATTAAAGCAAACTTTCCCAGCAGTCTACGGTCAGTATATTTAGGAAATAAAAGGGATAGACTTATCAGATAGAGGATATCACAGTGAGGGGGCTTATGCTTAGACCGTGTGGCTTGCGTTTTTGGTGCGACTGCCAACCGACCAAATGTTTCATCCCTCAACTCTATAGACGTCCATTAGGTTAATTGTAAAATGGCGGATGGTCACACACTGACACCGCCAGAATAAGATGCCCAGTGCCATATACTACTTGTAAGATGTATGTCCTTCCATACACATGTGTGTTTATAGTGCTTGGATTTACTGGTGCAATCATTGGAACAACAAATTGTTGAATGAAGAACAAGTAATTTATCCTGCCATTGACAACGAGCTTCTATTTCAAACTCAGTTTATTTCAAAGCTATAATATATATATGAAATCATTATAATTATAAAGCTATCCGGAAATCTGGGTTTGCACCCAGACAGTTGAAATGGAAAATTATGCTCTTTTTGTGCAACCCATTATCCCACATATAATTAGATAGCTACAATATAGTTGAAGACGTTTCACCAATAAAGATTTTAGGACCTTCCTTAGGACTGTTTTCCTTCAGGAGGTCTGGGAGGGAATAATTTAATTGGACCTAGAATATCAACCACATTAATGTTTCTTCCATTTATTACTGTACTTATTATATATATCTTGTGTAAAAGTGACACTTGTCACTACAATTCTCACCTTCAGGCACATAAAGGCAAAGCCATGATTTTTATCATGTTAAACTTGCAACAGTGATGTCAAACTGATCAGTGTAAATCCAAGTGTTGAATATCGCAGGAAACTGAATAAAGTCCTTTTGCAAAAAACAATATTGCCAATACCCTCTTACTGATTTTGTATTTTCACGTTCTTTCCCGGCCCACCTGGAAAATTTGCTCAGCAGAAGGTGCTAGCCATGTTTCTGTGAAATGTTTCTAGAAATAAAAACGACTATCTATTATATAAACCATATCAATAGTTCCTATCAGTCATCGTATAGCTATAATACAAAACGTTTGGTTTGGAAGCAAATCTTGTCACCCGATTGTTCGAAATAATATAAACCATATGGGTCAGATTTTCAGAAAGTGCACAATCTACAGTTCTACACATCTATCAAATTCTGCTGAATTAGAGTGAAAAGTGATAAATACTGAGTATATCTGAGTGTATTCTGCATTGTATTCATTCAATAACGCTGTCTGGCTATGTTAAACTGTATTTTAAACCTGATTTTCGTCTTAAATTTGGGTTATTTGAGAGAATTGGTGAAGGCCAATTGTGCATTTTCAGGCGATTTGACCAATAAACGCTGAATAGTGACCTGAAAGCCTGCTGTGCCTGACACTAGTGACAGTGGGTGTTCACAAGTAGAGAACTTAGATACAGTGGGCGTCTTAGCGATTCGACAGGAGGAAACATGTGGTTGTGAGGTTGTGTGTAGGCGGACAGAGTATAATTAGCTGTGTGGAGGACAAAGTGCTAATAACTTCATTAGCCACAAGTGTTGTTTGATCACCTTCGCCACCACTTGCATTTAGTAGGCCAAGAAAATGAGTTTGGGATCGATAGTTGTCTTTGTTTGTTTCTTCAGGTTTTCGCTTAAGTAGACATTCCTAGTACATGTATACATATTGATTTATTATTGCGTTATGAAGTTGCAAACGTTCGTAAGATGTACATTATGCTAGTCTTGCATAAACACGTATGTTTCTATTATATTTCAGCGTACACCTGTATTAAACTTAAGGTAAAACCTATAATATATTGGTTTGGTAATGATCAAACAATGATACTGTGAAAACCCTGACCGTCCAATACTTATCTTATAGCTCAGAACGTGCTGGAGTGTTATTGTAATTACGAATTGAATCATTTTTATTAATGAAACGATTATGAATGAAATGTCGCCAAACAATGTTGGTGGGAGCAATTGCAGTCTATTGATTCGAACGATGAACAGGAACCACACTACAGTAATTCAAGCTTTATTGCAAGTGGCAAAAAAGGAAATGAAGCCTTAAATGTGGATTTGGTTTCAAATAACCAAATTTGAAAACGCAATTAAGGAATATTAGCTTGCTTTGGAGTGCCTGCCCGAGTGGAAATTGATAGAACACGAAAAAGGCAATGTGTATACGTGTGGGGTATCCTTGAGCGAAAAAGATTCCGGGAAAACATAAAATAAGATGGGACGAATTAAAATGAAATGGGTGAACTGGATTCTTTGGCAATTGGAAATCAATCAAGTGCTAAAGTGGTATGTGCATGTATTTTTCATTCTATTGCTTTATAGCATTCCACATAATAATGTAATACTAATAGTCCATGATTAATCATTCCTCCATAACCTCCACTTTTATCTTTCCTAGATGCCTATTCTGTTTCATCCCCTTCCTCCTTAATTGTGTACTCTCCCCCTCTCCCTTCTTTCCCGATTATTCTGAACAGTTTTATTCTGTCAAAGTCAAATATAATATGATATAAATGGATTTAGGGTGAATTATCTGTTTCAGGCGTCAGAAAAAGGTAAAACAAAAATGATTGCGATATACACAGGGGACCGAACGTCACCTACCATGCACTGACGAGGCTGTTTATGAAATGGGTCAGATTTCAGAGAATGTACAATCGGCAGATCAACTCATTTAGTAAGTTCTGCTAAATTAGACTAAAAAACTGTCAATGCTAGGTAAATCTGAGTATATTCGGCATTGCATTGATTCTAGCAATCTATTTGGTTAGGTTGAATTGTATTTTGAACTTTATTTTCGCCTAAAATTTGGGTTATTTGAGAAGATTGGCGAAGTTGAATTGTACATTTTCTGAAAGTCTGACCCAATTATATGAAATCCACTGATCTGAAGCATGAAAGGGTGGGAGAAGGAGAACCAAAGGTTAAAGGTCGATTCACTCGTTCTCATACATTAGGGAAAGTGCTTTAATTTTAGCTCAACTTCCAAAATCAGACCTATAAACCTATCTGTCAACGTGCACCCTATATAATCGTTGGCCCGATTTAAGTCAGTCATTACTGGTAGATCATAAGAGATAGGAGGAGTTCCCTTCACACTGCTTTGATTCTAAATCTGGAATTGCAGGGATTTATGAATGTAATGGACCACGCAAAATTGCACTGAAAAAAATGGATGAAATCCGTCAGCAGTGTCCTGACATATGCGTATTTAGAAAATAAAACTATAATCTTCAACCATACATAATAGCCCCGTTGTGATGTCAGTTAATTAATTCAGCCATCCCACCTTTTCAGAGCAATGCTATACCCTACTATATACATATTTGTTTAAAGTTTGTATTCAACATATCCTGCTTTCGAGGCCTTAACTATCGGCAAGTAGCGGCAAGTTTGTGTTGCCAATAGAGTGGCCAATTATTGGCCGCTCTATTGGCCTTGCTACTTGCCATAGTGGAGGAGGTGGTGCAAATGAGTGGCAAGTCATTGCTAATGTGTGGCAAGTCCTTGGCCGCAACTTGCCGTCCTTGGCCGAAGAATCAAAACGTTTTGATTTCTTCTAGATGGCCTACACTATCGGCAAGTAGCGGCTAATGGTGTTGCCAATGAAGTTGCCAATAGATTTTCGACTGATGACCGGCAAGTAGAGACTAATAGAAAATCTATTTGTAACGCAATTGGTAATGAGCGGTTTCACTGTGGCAAATAGCGGCCAATAGTGGCCAATGAGCAGCCCATGACAATCTATTGGCCGAAGAAATCAAAACGTTTTGATCAGTCATTGGGCGATAATCTATTGGTCACTCTATTGGCAACCCCATTGGCCACCACTTACCTGTAGTGGAGGCCCCTATATTATAGGCACAATGATTGCCCCCCCCCTTGTAGTTTGTATTGGTTTTAGTATTGTTTTTTGTTTTTATTTCTTAATTTCTATATATTACTTAATATTTATTTATCTATTCTAACGATAGAGACAAAGGCCGAAAGGAGATGTTATTCTGGGAAAAAGTCCAGGTCTGCCAGAACATACATAGGAACAACTGCACGACCTGGTGATGTAAAATTGGTTAAATCGCTCTATTGTCATATTGCATGTCCTTATAACCAATACAAAGATGGAATAAAAAAAAGTAATGATTAAGTCGCACCTAAATTATTAGTTATAACAGCTGGCAAAAGCAAAGATCTCTGTACTGAGTCTTTAGTAATTGGTATTTAATGTCCTTAGCGACAGAGGTCTCTGTACCGAGTCTTCTAAAATTCCTCAGGGACTCCCTCTTTTCCAGACGGCGCGGGACTGAGTATAAAAAATTCAACAACTTAAGACTGCTTCCAACTTTTTTCACCTTTGATGTATACAGTGGGTCATGCATCGACACCTCCCATTCCTAGGGTCAAGTCTTCAGAAAATGGACAATTGGCCTTCAACAATCCCCTCAAATAACACAAATTTAAGACAAAAATCAGGTTCAAAATTGAGTTCAACATAACCAGACAGATCTATTGAATGAATACAATACAGAATACACTCAGATATACTCAGTATTTATCATTTTTCAATCTAATTTAGCAGAACTTGAGTGACGTGTATAAGTTTAGATTGTGCATTTTCTCAAAATCTGACCCACTACATCCCTGTTTCAATGGGGCATGATGAGAATGTAAGTGTCTTTTTACTCTTTATCTCTCTCTGGAATCTGCAGCAGCATATAAATCAGACTTCATAGATAGTCAGTTCATGTATAAATGGGATTGTGTAGTTCCCTTTTCTAAAGATTCCCAGGTTTCATCATCCTTGGGACGGAGGTCATACTGACTGCTGCTGTCATCGTTAAATCATTATTGCCAACATCACCTGTAGGCCCAGGTAAGAGACAGACAAGGCATGTTCTTATACCAAAGAGCACGGCACGGTCTTTTTAATCGATCAAGATCCATTACTGGAGGGGACGAGCGCCTTGGAAGAGTCAAGTCCACTATTTATTACATATTTATGAATTAATCTGCATTTTTTAAGGTTTTATTTCAACTTTCAACTCATCCTCCAACCGCAGGGTTGGCTTTCCTTTCGTAAGTTCCATCAGATTTGAGAATCTCGCCCTGGTTTGGGAGGATGGGTATATTGTGTGCCATGGTGTTTTTGTTTTCTTAAATGGCTATTTAGCAAACCAAATAATAAATGGAAATACGGTACAGTTCTTGTTATAATGGATGAATTTTCAAAATAATGCTTTGTTATTATATTCCTCCAATTATTTCATTCCGTAAATTTATCCGTAATGATTCATGACATTTCTTAAGCCTAATCAATGAGAGTACGTAATATTTTTTTTGTATTCGAACCTTAGTTTCCATACTGTAGAATTCCATAGTCTAGGACGCAGATAATACTAAAGATGAAGCAAAAGGGCCACTGGCAAGTCCACTCAGCATGGTATCCACCCGCTGGGATTTATAGGTTCGGTAGGAGGCATAATGCACACATATATCAATTCTAAACTGTGGGACTGAAGGTCCGGAACATCATTCTACTTTATATATAAATGTACCATGACTCATGTATACACGTCGCAAGGTAAAGTGATTTCCACATTGTGTACCTTTATAAAGTACTACTGTGGTTTCCCGAAGTTTACTTGAGGAAATCCTCGAGGTCTCCTTTCAAATTCTCTGCCTGATATAAACTGGTAGTGTATTCAGATACATCGTGTGTACACACTTGGATCATTCATAATGTAGTTATGGGTCTGTTAGTATATGAGTTTTATATTCCATATGGACAAAAATAACAATTCGATTTTTTCCCCTATCCAAATAGTGCTAGATTAAGGGTAAACCTAAGAAGAATTATCAAGAAGTGTGGATATTGTACACCCCATTAGATATAGTCATTAATGAAGTTTACTCATGCCTGATTTGAGAAAATAATCTACAGCAGCCTACCTTTAGGGGTTTCTTTGGTCCACGGACATGCATATACCGAGGCATGGTTGTAATAATTGCCTTTGGTGAGAATATTCTCCGACCCTGTATAATTAATTAAGTTCACCGTTGTCGTTCTAGACGAAAAGGACACAGATAGGTATCATCATGTCCATTAGAATAATTCCCCAAACCCGTTCCTGCACTCTGTTAGTACTTCTTCTCCTTATGACAGGGAGAAGAAGTGTGAGTGAATCTTTGTTGGTTGAGTTGGTTCCACAGGTGGTTGGAATAGTGAGGAGGAGGAGGCGGTTAGAGGGGAAGGAAGAAAATGCCACGAGACAGTGGGCACGCATGTGTATGGGTCAGATTTTCAGAAAATGCACAATCTACAGTTATACACATCTATCAAATTCTGCTAAATTAGAGTGAAAAATGAGAAATACTCGGTGTATCTGAGAATATTCTGTATTGTATTCATTTAATAAATCTGTAGTTATGCTGAACTGCATTTTGAACCTAAGTTTCTTCTTAAATTTGGTTTATTTGAGAGGATTGGTCAATGCCAATTGTGCATTTTCGGAAAATCTGACCCGTATATCTTGTTCTGATAGGACAATTTAGATCCGTCAGCAGTCCCATTAATCTTCGAGATATTTGATGATTAATGCAATAGAGGCATGGCAATTATTTAGGTATAGTTATTATAAAGTTTTATTTATTCAAGACATGAATAATATTATGTATCATTTGGCAAAACAGTTCCTTTGATACTTTGCTCTTCGATAAGCAATCATGTTTCCTAGCAGGTCACTGTGCAGAAAGGCCAATTAATTAATGAATTAATAGTGTTTCTTTGTATCTCATGGTAATAATTTGTACTTTTTGATAGTTTGAAAATAGTCTAAAAATACTAATCTGATACATGCTATACGTCCTTCAAAGCTGATGTGATTTGACAACGTCTAGAATCTATTAACATCATTTCCCTCAAGGAATGGGAATGAGCGGCCGCAGAGATGAAAGAAGGCTATGGTCTAAAATGAAATAAAAGCAAATTGTAATATTCCAGACCCCTGCTGCCTCGGACCTGAAGGCATCGCAGCCCACCTTATACCCAGCCATAGACAGCCTCACGGTGTACAAACAGTCATAAAGTTACCTCAACACATGTAAAGCATGCCAACATACACTCCTAGAACACAAGGTTTATTGACGAGAACCTCATGGAGGTTCCTTTGCTTTTTGTTAACTGTAAATTCTGTACAGTGTGTATTGTATATTGTTTATTTCCAGACAGCTACATGGTAAAACAAGTTAACGGATATTAAGTGATTATAATATACTCTGGAAATGGGTGGCTCACACGGTTTTAATTTTAAACTATGGCATAGCTCTTCAAGAGGGTCTCTAGAACCTCAGGTGAAGTCCGAATAATGACCTGATGGGAACCTTTATTTCTTAGAGTGTAGACACTAGCCCAGGGATATTGAAGTCTGTATCATGTACCACAGAAACCATAGAAAACAAATACTCGCATCATTCATTTGTTACAATGATTCTTTCTTATGCTCACATCTAAGGAACATCATGTAAAGGAGAGGGGAAACCATGGGAACACTAAAATGCCAGTGTGGTTTCCATTTCATGCATGCATTGAATGTTTCAGAAAGCATTTCTATCAAATGTACCATTTCAGCTGTTGAGATCTGAGGTATTTTCGTTCGGACTGAGACTGAGTGTTGTTTGTCAAGAATAATAAACATCAGATTGAAACAAAAAGGACCAATAGATCACCAAAACAGCAACTGTAACAAACGAAATAATTATGTTAGCAAGCTAAAGAGTTGAGAGTTTTATCAAGGAGGTAAGAGTGCGTACATCCGCAGTTTTGTATTGAGGAACAGATGAGCGGAGAAAAACTAGGAATGGTTGAGAGAGCTAGAGTTGTAAAACAGGGCGGATGCGGCAGGAATACTTTGAAATTCTGAAATCGTTCTCCAGCTGAACTTTGACAAATATTACCGCGGACAAATGTGCATTACGTGAATGCTAAATAGTTCCAGGTTTGTGTTCAATCCCTTACCCTTGCATCACTGCGAGCAGACATTGAGAATCGGCGAAGCTTCAACCACCGCCATTTTAAATACTGAGTGTAAAGAGTTTTGATTTTGATTTCTAAAAATGTTTATTCACATAGAATGTATTGCAAATGATGAATCTGTTAAATAAGAAGTATTACCATCTCCTGTGCCTATATTATACAAGGAGGTTTAGCAGTAGGTGTTGAAGTCAAGTTTGAAAATTAAAATTAAAACGCGTTCTATCTATTCATCAGAAGAGCTGATCATCGTTTAGTTAGATCCATGCAATGGCTTGAATATTAAACTGATAATGTGAAGATGATAGTGCGGTTTTCCAACAAAAATGATGAAACAAATTCATCAGACGGTGTCATAATTGTAATATTAAATTAACCCCATTTCAATGTAGGGAAAGAAATTCCGAATGATCAGTGTATCCGTATTGGAGGAAATATATTAAACAAAAATGCAGTGCTACATGCAGAGGTAACTCACTGTACGTATACGTACAGTACTCGAAGGTCCTATCATGGAATCCAATGTGTTAAACCTTGAACGAAGGTATACACAATAATTAAAAACTCCAAGATAGGAAATTGTTTCCTCTTTAAATCGATATAAATTAATTTTATACCCATCG
This sequence comes from Sthenelais limicola, assembly GCA_942159475.1. Taxonomy (NCBI): domain Eukaryota; kingdom Metazoa; phylum Annelida; class Polychaeta; order Phyllodocida; family Sigalionidae; genus Sthenelais; species Sthenelais limicola. The sequence continues at coordinate 31,482,892 of OW804100.1, forward strand.
GAATCGACCATTTCAGTTCAGTCAAAATCTAATATTCATCCCAGAGAGGATATTAAGGTTTTCGCAACGAATGATTTCTCGGGCTCGTTTTCACGAGAGGATAACAGGGGGGATAATGTTGTGTGGCATCGACCCCACCTGGCCTGTACTTGACATAACCCTAGGTATAATTCGGGAGAGAAAACCAGGGGTTTTAACATGTGGAACCTGAGAAGGTAAGACAGGTTCCAGAGTCGAGGTATATTTGATCAGACCTTCTACACTTGACCTTCCGAGAGCTTTGTTTAATGTATTTCTCCCTCGCAGGACCTTTAGGATGTTGGAATGGGTTTTGATGGTACCCTGAGATTTTAATGTCGCAGGAGGATGTATGGTATAGCCCTACCCTAAGAATATGACATGATTTTTAAGCAGTCCCAAAGGAAATGTTTACATATTATATATATACGTAAGTGCCACTGTGTACAATGGACTTAAAACCCCAGCGACGTCGCCATAACGGTGTATGATGACGTTTTAAGTGACATTTTATTCTTTTTTAGGGTGAGTTCTTTCGCTACATGCGAGGTAGTCAATCAGAGAGTGGGAACTGCCCACCTAGAGATAAAAATGTGTTGCACTGTTCTTAAAGAGTTGTGTTTCATTTGTATAATACTCAGCTCAAATATTGAATGGTAATTTAAAACTTCAGGCTTCTGCTAATATTGTGTTCAGCAATAGTGTAGAATCCCTACCTTTCTCCTCCTACTTGACGATGGCTTAGTGCTGACAAACTTTAGCATGTTGAATGATAAAACTTTATAATCCGAAAATGAATCACATCCGATTACTAATCTTCAATTTTATTCCAAATAAGGAAATATTAAATATTCCTTGTGTTAATATCAGATACTGGTCACACATCCATAGTGTTTGCGTGTTGCAATCTATTCAACAGTTATCTTTGCAATTACCCCCTTACCTCGTACTTCATAGAAACAAGTAAGGTGTTGATAATATATTACATATATGATATATGAAATGTGTTCCATGTTCTCCATGTTTAGTCTCCGAACAGAGTTTGAATATTGTTTATCATTATTGTAACGTGAATAGATTTACAGCAAGGCAACACTCAATGTTCCACCTACTGTTTGTACAGCCTGTTTTCGAGATTCAGAACTCGCACCGGGGTACAAGATGGCTAATTGATACATTCCCAATATTACTGTCCATGGTGTAGCTGAATTGTCGCAACCTAACAATATTTGATTGATATCAATTATTGTATCTTTTAATTTGACACAAAGGGTTATACACATCTGACAATAGTTAATCATTCCCAAACCGTACAACTATTCTCACTTTAGCCTATTCATTATTTAAATAAGAAGAGCTAGCAGTAAGGGTGATTGAGAAATCCACCGAAGAATCCAGGCAATCCACCATTCCATATATCACAGATGTGCTATGCACACGTTTATAGTTGTGGTGTCAATCAAATGCCTCATCCTACATACAGTGTTGATGTACATGTTTTTATCCTGGCAGAACTAAAAAACAGAAGGGCTTTTCTGAAGGTCCTGCAATACTCCACGCTGTGCCTTGTACTATAGAGAATATCCAAATGTTGCTGAGTATTTAAGCTTGTCGAGCACAATTCCTGTTCCGTAAAATATGACAGCTGTTATCCAAGTGCCACTGGGTGAGATCAAGATATATATCATCTGATAGGACAAGCAAAAACAACTATATATTTAGCTATCACACAAGTCCTTGTTTTTTCCCTCTGAGTCTAGCAAGATCTTGGCCCGCGATAGCTGTGATAATATAGGGCTAGGGAGCACTCTTATATTGTAACATGATATCACAGTGTATGCATTAACCACAGCCTTGCTCTTGATAAGCTGAACAGGGACCGGGTAATATGTAACCATCTTCTTTGTCCCTTACTCAGTTTTCTGTGTATCAGCGGAACAATCCTGTATGCATGGATAACATGCATTACCTTCGTGTTAGGCCTCCTTGTTGTTCATCACTCTTCTGATGTTGAAAATCCAGTGTAGATACTGTCGATTGAAGTTAATCAAATGTGGCCTAAACACCTGAGTTTCATGTGGCTCGTCTTCAATCCTTGACCACGCTTTGACACACAAGGTGGACATGATTATCATTTAAATATATTTGCAATCATGTGACTGGGAAAACCTGCAATGGCTGATTGACAATCAAGACGCTATTCGCATTTTACATTGAAGGTTTGAACATCAATCAAACATGATCAATCAAACATGATCAATGTAATTTCCTGTTGGGATTATAATTGACAGGTGCCAGAGCCTCTGCATGAATGATAAAATACAAACAGAGGATAAGAGGCATATTATACCACCTCATTCACTCTTCGTCTGGATCTGTCCAACAACACACACACACAGCATCCTTGTATATAGTCCTCCATAGAATATATAAGAATATCATCATACTCCCTTGAATGAATGATCAGCCAAACTGCCGGAGGTCTGAAACTGCATGGGCTAGATTGACTTCCGCCCTAGGCAATTGAAATCTCAGCCAATGCTTCAGATGTTGAATCCTCTGAAGCAAAAAAGAAAACATCTCTCCCAGATTCCTTCCGGTGTGACATCTATGGAGGCGGGTAACTACTGAGTAGTAGTAACCTTGGCAACATGCGGGATTCACTATATGGGTGAAGTCGTCAGAAAATGTACAATTCACCTTCACCAATCCTCTCAAATAACCCACATTTAAGACAAAAATGAGCTTCAAAATGTAGTTCAACATAACAAAACTGATACTTAAAAATCAATGTGATACTAAATGTACTCAGATATACCCGGTATTCTTCATTTTTCAGCTTAATTTAGCGAAATTTCCTAAATATGTATGCTGCCAATTGTACATTTTCTGAAATTCGGACCCATATACTACAGTCCTATGTGTGCCTGTAGTAACATGTGTACATGTACCTGCTCCTTGCGTTATATCCCCTCCACCTCTATGATTGTTTGAATAGCTTCTTTTTAACTTAGCCCAATATAAATAATGCAATGTTTTAGATAAGCCATACTGACTTAATAATATCGGTTGACGTAGTGTTGAGAGAAATAAATGGAGTGAGTGATAAGGGATAGCTTAGAGGGGAGCTTTGGGAGCAAATCCAAGTCATGAAAGAATAAGAAATACCTGGTTTCTATGGTAACTGAGTTTGTAAGTTTGGTTAGATGTTGGGTCTTATGCAACAGAGGCTGTGAGTGGTGGGTTAGGATGATTTGTATATGGTGTTCAGAAGCAAGGGGCTGATAGGTCTCTCATGGGAGGTCAAAGGTCGGTTGGTTAGGGAGTGAGAGAGGCTGGATTCCACACATTTACCTTGTCTTTTATGATCAGGCTTTCACCCAGAATGTTTGTATTAACAAAGACATACTTCAAACATCTACTCCATGTATAGGGCAATGGGGCATACTCAGGGTGGAAATACATATCTTTATTTATCAATTATTAGCTGACGTTCCCTTGAACTGCGGGGACGAAACAAAACACCAGTATTTTGACGAATAATTTCATCCACGAGTAAAAAGTGAGTCGTATTTTAGAGTAAAACAAGGTACCCTAAGGTCGTATAATGCATGTTAACATTTCTTTCCCGGTATAACCCCACATATGCAATTCTGATGCATTTAAGAAGGGGAAGAATCGCATAATGTGTAATATTACTGATAGTTGCATTGACAAATTGCAACAAATTTCTAATGGGGTTGCTCAAAATTGCTTGTTTCCCATGGAGATAAAACTTCAGACATGATATCCCCAGCTTTGAACATGAGGCTTGTAGGACTAAATAGGCATTCAGAAATACATTAACTCTACCCCCAACGTTAGCCTGTTAATAAATATGTCCAAGTTAAAAGATTCTCCGCCACGTAAATCAAGCACATGAAAGGTTAGCGAATGCAAGGGCCGGACAGTTAATTTGCTAGGTGAGTAATTGTACAGTGGCGTCGCGCATCTTTCTATACTTACTTCCCTGAGTATATGTAACAACAGCATGATTTATAAATATCAGCAGACAATGTTAAACATATAGTTAAGTAACTCGTGTATATCTGCTATAGTTTAGTAACTTTTCAGCTATTATTCCTGCGCGGGGAAAGTATTCTGCATGTTTCTAGGAGATCTCTCTAATAACATATCCAGCTTGCTGGATCCAACGAGAGTTCCACTCTCGTTGCTGAATCCACTAGTGAAGGTTCCCCGCAACATAGCGCCCTCTCCAATGTAAATCATGCATTATAGCGCCAAACCGTCATTTCTAACTCCACTCATACAGGGACAAATTGAGAGATCCAAACCCCAAATGAGCCTCAAAAGTTTAAAGTTCATACTTCAGATGCTTCAACGCATTTCACCACTACACAAATGAGATGTGTTACTGAAAATGAGTAATTAAGTCACTGAATTGATATCTTTCAAAACTTCTGTGTCGCATTCTTTCTATATTGCGTCTACATCGCTCGATCCAAGATATCTAAATTTTAAAAGAAGATATTACCGTTTCAACCGTTACAAGATGACTGATTGTTAGTTCTTTCCCTACTAAACGATATTATGACGTAACAATATCGCTTCCGCATATCGCTTCATCGAACATATACCATACTATATACTAATACTATGTTTGGATCCTATGACATGCACCATGAATGTGAAGCGATTCAGAAGCGATATAGAAGCGATTTATATCGTGTTGGTATGTATATACGCACCATAACGTACATTATACTAAACTATTATAGTAGGCCACTAACAATTTCAATACTTTCCTAATTTGCCTGGCTCACAAACAGGTTACTGACATTTCCATGCATGAGTTTGCATGTATGTTGGGAAAACTACTCGTGAAGATCCCTCAAATACAATGTGAAACTTGACACAATGAATTGCGTGTACTGGAGGTTAGAGTGAGTTCGGAACCCACTACTCACGCTATACTCTACCCGCTGTTTAACCAGATAATCAGTAAACTTGGGGGATCCAAGATTATTGAGGACTTGGGGGGAGATAGGTAGGAGGTCGGTGGGGGGGGGGGGGGGGGTCTACAGTCCAAAGATGTAAGACCCTGGGGATGTTTTTAATATAATATTCCACTCAGGATTAGGCCTATATCAGTCTGGTTAAATTATGTGAGAAACATTTGTAGGATATACCAAGGTATTTTTTATTACATCATGTTGCTGTGGTGCCCCCTCCCCTCCCCCCAGCCTTCCCCAGTGCCCCACTTTACCAGGGTGTCATAATTCCAATCCACCACCTTCCATGACTAACTATAGTATACAGTACAGATCATGCTATGTCATGTTATTATGTCATTATCTATGCTAGGACACTGAACATGGCTGTTTCTCATTACAGGTGTAAAAAATAACACCGCTCAAAGTTCAACCCTACATTCAATAAAATAAAACTCGAGGTAAAAGGTTGGTTTCCCAAGAGACTGTTAGCAATAGGTATCGGTCTCAAAGATCAGCACTTGATCAGAAAGTTTATGTGACTGGCTTCAGTGCTTCATCACAGCCTTAAATAGTGTGCTGCCACCTCGCGCCTATAGCAACAGTTGAGTTTCGAGGGTCCACTTCTAGAAACACGTATGACACTTTGTCGTTTAATAGCAATGTATTTTGTATCGTCAAGTTAGTTAATTGCTCCCGTGGGCTCAATATTATTTTAACTATATGATTTGCAATAATACCAGCAGGGAAATGCCCCATCGGCCACTAGTAACGTAAGCATTCAGCGTTATGATAAACTTTCAAGGACCGTTTCCCTATTAGGAATGGGGTATATAATGAAGTATAAAGTGGACTATTTCAGTCGAATAATCGCTAGTGTAGGATTATTATTATAAAATTTGGATAGCAATGGAACCGACCTGGACGTAAACAAATATTTTGTCATCGTATTCTGTGCCATACAAGATACAGCAAATACCTGGAATGCAGACAGATGCAGCAATTGTTACACCTTATTGCGTCAATCAGACAGGGAGGCTCACCTGACGGCAGACCTCCCCCATAATATAAGGGTCTCTCTGACCCCTCAGTATTCACTTACCACCATATACATGTACTACACCTAAGGTATACTACACCTGTACCAAGCTGTACCAGGAATAAAACCACATTCATATTCTACGATATTTCTTCCTTTGTGTTACAACACTTGTAACACGATATTTCTTCTGCCTAGTCATAATATCATATGAAAAAAGAAATATATCTAACAAGCTATTTTATTTAAAGCAATAACTGAGCCTCTGATATATGCCATGTAGTTGCATGGCTTGCCGTCTGATAATAACGTGTAACGGTCATCGATTAGAATACACAATACACAGACTTATATATGAATTCCATATGATATAACAGTGCAAATAAAAAATGCAAATTGTAAATTGTGAGCTCAATTAATAAGAAGATTGATTCGATCATTGTGAATGCACATTTTTTGTATGCCTCCGGGGCAATCGAATTGGAGCGCTTGTCAGTTGTATCTATCTAGTTGTATATGATTAACATTCTTCAAAAACTTTTTTCCGTTATATACACTGGCAAACTTAGAATTGAAGGTCGGCATTTGTCAATACTTCAATATATATCATAAGTACCAAACTTCAATGTACTCATAGGTTTTTGATAGAGTCTCGAACTTAACTTATTTCAATTGCTTACAATTTGTCTATTTTCACCTGCAATATCTTGAAATTGTTATCATCAAGAAAGAGGCAGAGTAAAACGGAAAATGATCAGATGATAATAAGTCGGCGGAATTCGCGAATATACCTCTTAAAGGGCCTGCATAGTGAATGCTGAAAACTAAGAATTAATAAAGTTCTCATAACAAAAGCTGGGCACGTGGACAGTGTCTAGAAATGAAAGAAAGCTGTTCTAGCTGGCCGCCCTATGTAAGTCAATGAGGAGAGATGCCATATGTCATTGATTCAATTATTAAGATGGAGTATTTTACGCCCCAGGCGTCATTTTAACCTATGAACTTTGTTGTGTAAATACACTATATTTTTGCGCCTCAATTATTCAACTAACTTCTGGATATCGTCTATTCTAACTTTTGCAGTATCTATATGCACCATTGATTGGCAAGAAAAAAATCAAATGATAGAAAAAATACGAACCATGTAATCAAATGTTTAATACCTCGGTGGTAAAAATTGATAAGCGATTCCATTTTCCCAAACCTGATATTTTTCGTCGGAGAGCTTCTAATGATTGATATGAAAATCAGATAGCTGATATATATTATATATTGATCAATCATGCTTTTCAGATTCCATTTTTAATGATATTCTTTTTAAACAATCAGTAAAATTGGAAGCGTATAATTAAATAACAGATGCACGTAGATAAGTAGTAAGGTCAGTGATTAAATACATGCATTTAGTAATAACAATTACGAACATGATGCATCTTTACTCGTCTTGTTTGATTAGAATTGTCAAACAAGACAGATATATATTTGAAAGAAAGTCTTCCAACATACAAAATAGAAACCCTTATAGTTCTATATATCACCAATGATTTGAAACCGCCCTATTATTAATATTGTATTATCACTTGATTTTATGAACACTTCCTGGTGAAAAGTACCTTTTAAATTCAGAAATTCTTTCCAGGGGAAATGTATGAATCTTATACACAAGAACACACATGCAGAGAGTCAGCAGATTTTTGCAATTAGCAATTATTAAAGCATACCATATCTTTCTATGTAAATATACTCTAAATGGCAGAAAGAAGCCAAACATCCTCCTTTCTCCGGCTATATCACACAAACCAGCAGTAGCCAAACAAGGGTCAGGCCTATGTCAATAGGGTCAGGAGGTCAAGACAGAGTTCAAATAACCGCTGATATGAGTGGGAAGTGACCTCGCGATATATACATGTAAATATAGAGACTGTATTCTACATAATTCTTTCAATATTATCATACTATTTATATACCGTATAATTATAGTCCTCATCCCATCCCATTTCATCCGTCGAGAACTATTGAATAAGCCTAAATTGTTGACGGTCCAAGGTGAAACCAGGCTAGCTAGGTTGCTTGATCCCCGTACTGAGAACTGGCAAAGGCTATTCGCATGCATTAGCCTGGATGAATGAAAACAAATGTAGACTATTGTTAATTAAATAAAATTTACACAAGTACATATCGGCATTTGACGTAACACTGCTCACTATTCTGGCCTTCATTCAGGAGTAACGGAATTTTTACTCAATTTTCTGGTACCTGGTTCTTCTTAACCTTCCTAACTGATCCCTGGTGACATCAGAACTTTGTTATCCAAAGTATATGAGATATTTGGTAAAAAAGGAGTAAATTCATTTCGGATGGGCAGCCAAAATCTAAAGTGCCAGTTGGGTTAACATCTGGAGTTATGTAACCCCAGGTCGGATCCCCATGTCACTGGGGGTGTGGTCACTGATACAGGGTGGTGATTGGTCAATACAATGGGAATTAGTTTCTTTCCTGTCCACTTGGGGCATGGCGGCAGCACCTTATGGTGGCTAGACCATTTCCTCTGGGATTTGAAATGAGTTGAGGCTTCTGACCCATTCATTGCACGTATTCAATAAGCATTGAATGAAAACACAATGTTGGTACTCAATACTTCAGATACTGCTATACCTATATATATATATCATATATGATTACACAGAAAAAGTTTCACGAGATTTGATGACTACTCATTTTAACTATCTTAGCCACTTGAATTATTCCAGGGGGTTTGAAGTGGAGCTGGTATATCTAAAGGCCCGCATCCATTGCCACGGCCAGTTGACCAACTATATGCTGTGCGGTGCAGGTACACCAAGAGTACTTCAGGCGGCATAATGGATCCCCGGCTTGATTTACTGAAGTGCCCTCCCACCAGCCGCCATATGGATTCATCATAGCCCCGCCCCCTACCCGTAGGCAATCTGCCATAGGCGATGGGCATTAGCTGGGATGGAGAATAGGGTATATGGGTCAAATTTTCAGAAAATGTACAATTCACCTTCACTAATTCTCTCAAATAACCCATATTTGAAAAAAAAATCAGGTTTAAAATACAGTTCAACATAACCGAACAGACTGTTTGAATCAAGGCAATACCAAATACACTCATATATACCTAGTGTTGATGATTTTTCAGTCCAGGTTAGCAGAATTTACAAAATATATTGATCTGCCAATTGAACATTTTCTGAAAATCTCACCCATATAAGGGAAACTTCCCCCATCCCCCCCCCCCCACCGCAGCCTCTCGGCCCCATCAACCCACTGCTCCTCCCTTCTCTCATTAAATCTCGGTTCAAGCTATGCAGGTGCGCCTTTCCCAATTAAAAATTTCGACGAGGAGAGAAGCACAATGGTGACGCAGGTAAGACAATATGCAAATGTGTTCGGGATTCCGTATGCCAAGTCTAGTATAATAGTTACCGAAGAATGATTCATAGGGATAAAAAATATCCCTTCCCATAAATTTTATATTTCAATTCATTTGATTCGACGATATGGTATATATGTTTTAGTTTACAGAGAAATCAACAAAACCTATTAAGCCGTCAAGGGCTGGCATGAAGCACATTTCTTGATTGAAGGATTTTTTAAAAAAAAGTGAGATAATTGGTTGTTTTCAGTCGTAGTAAATATGTACTCTCTTGGGAGAGAACCAAATTAAGACATATGCCAGAAAATCGTGTGTGGTCAGGAGTTCAAAGGGTGGGTGTTTCATTACTCTAGTGGACCACATAAGTAAAGGTTCAGGGGCTCTCTTTCAGCACTCCCCATCCATCCGGAAAAATAGCTATCATTTTCTCAACAACAGGGGGTCGGTAGGAAAGTGAGTTTGTCGACTTCATATAAGCCTCCCTGTCCTATCATCTTTCAATCAAGATTCGTCAATGACAATTTCACCCCTATTTCGAAGGAGGTGTCTCAGCGAAAGAGATACCAGTACCTGGAAGGAGTAGGAAGATAAATTGGAGTCTGGGTCTAAACAAAGGAAAACCAACAGTTTACTGGTGCATTAACTGTAGGTCTCACCTATATTCTCGTTGTTAAAAAGACTACACACCTTGTAAATGGGAATCTAATGGGGTTTCCCAGTTGATAGGACTCACTCTAAGGCGTGTATAACTCTCTTTTCAAATACATAGAGGACACTTACTCGCCTATTATTGCGACCACCCCGAGTCCAAATAAAGACGGTAGAAATGATAACAATAGACGAAATCCCTCTACTATGCGCCAAAGGGGAACAATGCCCCTTTGAGCTATTGGTCAGTCACTGTACGTAGGTGTAATGCATGTGGAAGCTCTATAGTCATCGCTACTAAGAAGTAACTTTATACGAACCAACCTGAGTGATCAAAGTACTTCATCTTCATTGAGTAGAAATTCACTGGTGGTTTATATGAGTTCTCTAGTAAAATCCACTGGTGTTTGACATGCATAATTTAAGGAAATCAATTAATATATCCATATACCTAATCAATTTCACTAAGTTTAGTGTTCAGAACCTATGGCCTAGTATATTTTTAACAACTGTGTTTGTCTCTTTCCAGATTCAATATAAGGAAGATTTGTCCACTGGGTTACATAATTGTTTATCAACAATAACCATCTAAAATGGTGACCTTTAATCGCGGACTTAAAGAACACATAGTAGTATATTTTAAGAAGCGATGGAGCCTCTTATATATGCTGAGTCTCTAAGTATATTATGACCTACAATCACCTCTCGTAAATGCCAATCAATCAAGAGACTGTCATGTGTCAATCATTGGGATCAAATTGGTAGGAAAATAGAGGAAAACCCTAGTATCGAAGCAGTGCAAAATCTATTTTTGGACGGTGTTATGTATGACGATTTGCATTGTCACCATTCTGTGCAATCAATTCTTCACGATAACACCGCCCTTCAAAGGCATTTGCCGGAATCCTTCCCATTTGTCTGGGATACACACAGTAGATATGAATGAACTTATAAGTAATGCAAATCATGCTGAGTATTTTAGCAAAGAATTTTGAGAATGCAACTGCTTAGAAGAATGTTATAATAAATGTTGCTGTATATATATGTCAGGAGTGATCAAAGGAATGAATTCTGTACCATAGTCAGTTGTCAATACAATATTTAGATATTAGTTCGGGTTCAGCGATTGATCACCGTTCCATATATGTATGCCTATATACATAATCTATTGATAAATGCAACTATTCATTGTGACATCAATACCATAAATAACTGGGTGATTATAAACTCAAAAACCTCCCATTCAACATCAGATTTATGAGGATATAAACACAATTATGTCTTGATATAATGGAGGTAGGACCCCTCCGAAGGAACGATTGACTTCAGGGGATACTTGTGAAAAGTCCTGTTTGATTATCGGAGCTGCATAATGAAATGTAGATTTATGATTCTCTCTCATACAGGAGTTGCGATTTTAAGTCTTCACAAAACTCTTTTCAAGTCTTTTTTGATTATGACGCTCCCAACTGCGTTCAAATCCATATTTAGAGTATGTAATATTATTTTATTACCTTGTTGATAAAAAATAATGACTTGGTGATGTATAATTTGTATGATAAAAGCACATATATTATACATATATGTTATAACTGCATGAATAAGGTATATATATAATATATATAATTGGCGCCACCGATATATGTAATATATCTGTGAAATATGGTTTTCTCGAAGTATTACAACTAGAATAGCACATACCAGGTTCCCCTTGGGGTCTAGAAAGTATCCGCGCGAGAATTTGTGTTGTGTAGGTGTATGGTAACTGCTTGGCTGGTTAGTTTAGTAGAATATTTTCCGGCCGCTGTATTTGTTATATCGTTGGTAATAATGAAAGCTTTTAAAATTATGGTTTCGGCGACTGCAGAGCCGGGGGACCCGGCTAAACTTGGCCACTGGGAACGAGTTGACTCGGTGTTTTGCTTGGTCTGCAGGCGTCTTTATGGCAATGCCATAAAACCCCTGCAGATTTTAGACTTCAGGAGAAGAATCGATATTTCGTTACCTTTTTAATGGAATAATCGCGGAGTTTCTACATGGAATATGACAGCAATACATGCACGTGATAATCCTAGGCTAGTTGTTTGTTGTTAGTTGCAAAGACGGAAGTGTCTGACCGGAAGGAGCGTGCTCAATACACTATGAGAAGCCTTACGTATCATTTCCCATACATTTCAGTCATGTGGCCCAACTTTCACGGTCAGTCGATCGGCCGATATGCAGTCCCCATTCACGCTAGTGTTAACGTAAGTTTACACCAAGATTGTAATTTATCTGTGCGCATTTCGGTTAAATCGACTTTACTAATAGCTAGGTGTATTAATATGCTGGCGATTCATTGTAGTGGATGCCTAAGTTTGTAGGAAAATAAGTGCGAGAAACCTTTTGCAGACCCAGGGGCCCATCTCTTATAATCGTTGTACAGTTATGGCGTGGCGTTCGCAATGTTTAGGTGAATAGCATTTGCTTATTGAAATAAGCGTTTTGCCACCGTTCGTCCAGTCTGAGCGTGATCTAACGTAAACCAAGCACTAGGCCCAGTGCCAGTGTAATTGACAGCGCGATTGCTTGCTTTACATAATCTTTATTGAGAAAGGTTTTCTCACGTCATGTATAATGTTTACCTTGCCTAATGCTACAAAGAAACGCACTTCTCCCGCCTGTACATCAGGAAATCGGGGATACCAACCACACAGGTCTACATTCGGTTGCTCATTCTTGATGAAAGCTTCAAGATAAATAGGTCTATTTTCAATTTTTCCTGAGACCTGCTTTAAATATTGCCATAAATTAGACACGATTGTGTTTATGCTAATTGCTTAAACATTTCGCAACCTTACATTGAAGCATGCAGGTATGCATAATACCATAATATTAAATAAGGTAGAGGTTCCTACAAATGAAAACCGGTACGTCTGTTTGGATTTTCTATTTTATTTTCCAACTAGTTTCGGCATAGTTATAGCCTTCTTCAGGGGGGTGAAGTGGTACCATAATATGCAATTCGTTGAAGGATTTGTACAGTTGCGACCATTTTTGTTTAACATTAACATTATCCTCAGGTTATTTATTTTTTACCTGGTCAGCCAAAGATAAGGAAACGACGACTTACCTGTGACTCGCACTTCTTGTGGCAGGCATACTTGCACACTGGAATAGAAAAGAAAAAGTAGCCCTGAATAAATAAGATAGATTAAAGTGGATGGGCAACCGGAGCTTGAAAAGACACCCAAGTACTGAACTCGTCCCACTGGTTTTACTTATGCGGCAAAAATATGATGAATGTATCAAGAAGCATTTTCACGAACAGTATTTGATGAATAGTACGATATTTGTTAAAGTGACACTTCTCACTGTTCTGGCCTTCATTCACGAGTAACGGAATTTGTACTCAATTTTCTGGTATCTGGTACTTCTTAACCTTTCTAACTAATCCCTGGTGATATTAAAACTATGTTGGCCAGTTGGCTTGACATCTGGAGTTATGAAACCCCCAGGTTGGAGCTGGTCAATACAATAGACATTAGTTTCTTTCCTGTCCACTTGGAGCAATGAGGGCAGTACCTTCTGGTGTCTAGATCATTTCCTCTAGGATTTGAAATAGGTTTGGGTTCTGATCCATTCATTACACATATTCGGTAATCATTGAATGAAAACACAATGTAGATACTCAATACTTCAGATACTGCTATACCGATCATATATGATTACACTGAAAAAGTTTCACAAGTTTTCATGACTACTCATTTTAACTATCTTAGCCACTTTAAAGTCGTTCTTATCACAATGTAAATAGTTTGCTGTTTAGCTGTATCATCTGTTTAAACCATATAGAAAACGATATAGCCAGCCAGAGATTGCTCCGGTGTACAAATCGCAGCACAGGGTACCAGCGTACGCGTGGGATAAGCCGGGTACCAGAGTTTTTTTCATCGGTTGGACTTCGGGTGTTTCCGTCTCGCTACCCCCGAGCACCATAGGCCAAGTAGATGCTCTCAGCTACACAGGCACACACACACTCGCACGCAGGTCTCGGGACGGGTGAGGGTTGCGGTAGGTGACGTCACGCATATGTTCAAGTCCCGAGTGGATGCATACACTCCTACCAGCGAGGGGCACTGAGTGAGTGTTGGGTCCATCCTGGGTCCACCTCCCTGCTATACCACGGTGACGGGAGACGGGTGTAGTGAGAACACTGCACTCACAGAAAGCAGGGGCGGATCCAGAGTGGCAATATGCTAGCGCTGGTCTGAACGGGGGGTCCGGGGGCATGCTCCCCCAGGAAATTTTGAAATTTAAGGTGCCCCCCTCTCTCTCTGTGATTTCTTTATCTCCCCCCTCCCCTCTCTCAAGTGGCGAAGCCACTTGTCGACAATAAAATCAACTAGAAAATAGTCACACCATCACAAACGGTTAACCACGGAGTGTCATGTGGGGGTGTCTGATAGATTGAGGGCTGATCGTATTTAATCGGGTCAAAAGAAATGGCATTCTGACACATTTAATCAAATAATAATAGTAATGCAAGGAGTATACCTAAATACAAATGTTCTGTAAATGACATGAAGATTGGAGACTCTGCATGACCCAGGAAAAATATCTTTCTGTCTTTTATGTCAAGGAGGCCCAACGTTTCATATTAAACACATACTCAACAATACATCATGGATTATGCAAATAGTATATTCGGTGTTTCATTGCTGATATAGATGTAGAACCAAGGATAAACTGGATGTTGCATAAAGAGAAGGAACAATAAACTGTGCTGAAACGATCTTATCTCACATCTCCGATTTTAATTTAAAGTAAGAAATGTAAAAGATATTGCCCCTTATTATCTCAAGTATTCTCGAGTTTTTTTTAAAATCTTTGCAAACATGCTTGAGAAGTCTCATGATAAGGTCGTAGTTTCTTTTCTACCTCTCCGATTTTAAAGTAAAAATGTAAAAGATGTTTTGCACCTTATTATCTCAAATCTTCTTGAGGTTTTTATATCTTTGAATGCATCCGGTTGTTAGCTTGAGAGCTTGAGAAGGTTTCTTTGATAGAAGTAAGTTTGCTACCGTATATTACTTATTGCCAGTAGGATATTCTATAGCAGTTGCCATGAACCGTCTGAGTTAATACAATCATGAAGTACGATGAATGAATTAACTTGTATTTTCAATGCCTAATGCACTTGTTGACAGTGTATATGAGTAACTGTCAGTTGGGTAATCTTTTTAATCATTCCATCCCATGAAAGCGTTTTTGCTGTGGGGACATCTATGCTAAATTACAATACTTTCATATATGCGTGACGACATGAGACTTCATTTGTAGGATGTCATAATGTGTGCCAACCAAGCCAATAAACCATGGAACCATGCTTTCCCATACACATGGCAATTGCAAGACTGCTACAACAAATAGCGAAATTATTTGCCAATAATCACGATCCGCTGACCTGTTGTAGTAAAACATTTCTCAGATTGAGACACACATATTGTTCTAATATATATTCTCATTAAATGTTCAAATATATCTTTCTCATTTCTAATATATCTCTCTCATTTAATCTTGAGGTCAAATTATAAAAGTTCACAGCGGAAAATTATATAGTTTCCGAGAAGAATTATTATCATAACGTCTCCTGTGTGAATCTAAAGTTCAAGGCTCAAATTATGATTCCATGGTTTTCTGACCCATTTTTAAAATATATATATGAAGGATACCATGAGAAAGTGTTGTTATATTTTTTATTATGTCTTTTTATCTCAGTAACTATACCATGTGATTATTCCTATAGGTCGCATTAAGTACCGTAAACATGGGCACATCATGGTCCTTCAACATGCAAAGGTTAAGAAGGTTGTATTTGGAGGATAGGTCATTATTTCGAGACAAGGGGATGTGACATAACTGAAGTAAACTTGCTTAAGAATATGTTCTGTTTATCTAGTCTCCTGGTTCCAGATTTGAAGCAAGATATTATATATATTCGTAAAGGGACCTGAATTCAAAGAATGAAGCATGAAATAGCATGTAATATATTACATGCTTCATCAATTTCAGTTTATATTAGGTTTATTAACCATTAAGCAGTCTAGGCTTAGAGTTGAGAGAGTTCCTCCAAACTGAGGGAAAGCCTCTCGCTCCAAAGATGCTGGCCATTAGAATCCCATACGTGCGCCTACTCTAGGGCCAGGAAAGCAATTTTAGCGCAGTAGGCGTCCAATCACCGACATGCATATTTATCTGATCTCAGAGGCTCCGAGCCTAGACTGCGTCAACGCGTGGCAAACATTAAAGAGCCGTCTTAGCACCAATATTAATTATGTTATATTATAATATATAATATATAATATACCACATGTCTCGTATTCAAACAGTAATTGACTACAGTCATTTGGCAAAACCGCCAAAGTTAAATAAGGTTTTGTAGTAGTTATTTTTAAATAAACACCAATTAGGAACTCTTTTGGATTTCTAGCCCCTGAAAAAGACATAATATATGCCCCCACCCGGGCTCAATGAATAAATATCTTTAAAAAAACATACGAAACGACGTCGCTAACATGATCTAGTTATATAGCGGGACACCCCATGTATAAAAGTCCTTTACGATAACACATTCATAGATCTAGCGACACGATAACGTAACAGTCTCACCTCAGCTGTGTTTTCTCGCATAATTCCACTCAACTTTTGGATCTCTGCTCAGATGCATGTGCTTATTGCAGCGGGGGATATTGATTAATCACATATTAACATCAGATCACAATTCTTTCATGACCTGACTAAGAGATTTAATGTAGATTATGGGATAATCCATAGAGCAACTCCGTACTTCCAGCCAGACCAGGGGACAGGCTTCTACAACTGTTCTTTAAAGGCAAATATTTGAATTAAGTCACCGTTCTGGTTACGAGAATGGTTTATGCAGTTTTATTATTGGAGTAAAGTGACCAATTCAAAGCCTGATTTTTTTGGGGGTTCATTGGAGACCGATCACTGCGATACCGAAATACAAATGCATAGATCTGTGTTTGATTGTTTGGAACAGGTCCTTCCCCAAAACATCTATTTGTATTATTTTTCAATACATCTAATAAATGTGGTAACTGCTTTTCTTTGTTCTGATATGCTAGTAAATGGGAATGAAGTTGTTTGGCAGATTACGTGACATTCTCACATATTATATAACCAATCGATCCCTCGATGAATATATTCGTCATCGGGAGTTCTCAGAGACCATTGTGACGTCACATATGCGCGCATCTGCCACGCCCACCTTCTTGGTGACCACTACGTTCCAGACACACTTTGGTCTCAACGGTCACACTGAGTGGTCACCTCATTATCACTGTGAAATTTTTTTCATGATATGGGTAATAAGAAGAGATATTGTACAAAGTGCAAGGTTACACATAGTTCTCCAACTGGCTTGAAGTGTGCGAGAGTAGTTCCTGATATTTCTCCTGTATTTTCTGAAGAAACCAAGATTATGGAGGGAAGGTTGGACAAATTGGAGTCATTAGTGAAGTCAATGGTCTCAACAATTCAATCACAAGAGGTTGGGCCGACTGCAGCTAATTCTTTTGACAGTACTGATACCATAGGATTTCGAGGGAGATCACCTAGCCCTGCAGACTCAATTTATCATGCACCTGGACATAGGAGGTCAGTGAGACGTCCGAGGACGAGGTCTAGATCGAGGTCTCTTCCATTTGACCCAACTAAGGACTTAGAGAAAGGTGAATCCATTGACAGTATTGAAAAATTACTATTAATTAATCTGAAGCTTGTTGCTAAACTGGTAACAGACAATCGTCCATCAGAAGAAGTCTTAGGAGTGGTTAATCATTGTATTACAATATCTGACAAAGCTGCGTCAAATGTTTATGCTTTGAAAGCCAGTGTTAACTATGATTTAGCCGTCAGAGCTCGTGCAAATAGGTCTGGTTTGTCAGCTTTTGCCGAGATCCGTCAAGAGGAGGTATTACGCCATTTCTCATTTGAGAATTCAAGAAAGGTTATCGCTACGGAATCGTCCAAGTCGCCTACAGAGAAGTGCTGTTTCAAGTTTAACAACCCGGGTGGCTGCCCCAAGTCGTCGTGTGATTACGCACACAAGTGTTCCTCGTGTGGAGGGGACCACAGTGTCCGTTCATGTACAAATGCAGAGGCTACTGAATAGGATCAGGTTGGTCGGGAGACATTGATGCAACACGGTTTTAATGTTAAATCGGGTAGGGACGATGTAATTTTACCTTTGTACGATGTTTCTGTTGATATTTGTGAACGTTCCATTGGTAACCAAGTTGGCGACTATGGTTGTGTTGTTCAACCGGATATACGTCATGAAAGTTATCCGGAAGCTGGCTGTACAGAAACTGTCATGGCACCCATGTGTGACAAATATCAACTTGACGATGTTTCGACAGTCAAATTATTACCTGTTTCTCTCCCGACCACTCATCTAGATGCAAGCAACGTGGATAATGGTAGTTACTCTGATTTTTGCAGTATTTTATCAATTGTTGATGATCGTGAATGTAGTTTAACCAATGTATTTCACTGTTTTGCTTGTCTGCCGTCTGCACACGGTTCTGTCAGTGATGTTTATATTAGTTGTTATGTCCGAGGTTTGTGTCGATGTGTACACGTCTTGGAAAATAATCCATTATATTTAGAACTGTGCAGATTTGCTTGTCGTTTATTCTGCTTGTGTGATATAGATATTGTATTTCATGGTGTAACCAGTGGTTTCGAAATGATCGATAGTGAGGTTAGTCCATACTTTTGTAAAAATGTTGACTCTATCTGTGATATGATAGTAGACTTACCCATTGGCTGTGTCATGGACATAGGAGTTATAACGTTGGCCCAGCCTATTGATAAAGTGATAAATCATTGTGATTTTATTGGTATTTACCTGAACATTGATGACTCTTCACCATTGCCATTGGACACTGAGTTCGCCTACAGGAGATCATTGGAGATCATCTATTCTGGACAGTTATTGTTGTGCCTCAAAGGACATGGATGTGTATGTATAGACTGTCGTGTAAGCATTGGAATGACCATGAATGGTTCTTCTTCTCTGTTTGGCTGTTTGGGAATAAAAAATCCAAGATCCCTTGGATTTATTTGGCCAATCAGTTTCAGTATCCATTCATTCCCCACGACCGTCACCCAACGATATATAACCAATCGATCCCTCGATGAATATATTCGTCATCGGGAGTTCTCAGAGACCATTGTGACGTCACATATGCGCGCATCTGCCACGCCCACCTTCTTGGTGACCACTACGTTCCAGACACACTTTGGTCTCAACGGTCACACTGAGTGGTCACCTCATTATCACTGTGAAATTTTTTTCTTTACTCCTATATTTGTGTATTTACTCCTATTTCATGTTTTTCTGCATTATTCATGTCTGTTTATTTGGGAATAAAAAATCCAAGATCCCTTGGATTTATTTGGCCAATCAGTTTCAGTATCCATTCATTCCCCACGACCGTCACCCAACGATATATACTGCTGGTGTTAAGGCAATTCTTCGTTGCTTCATTCATCTGTCAGCATATACACCTACGTCCAATGCATCGATGTGCATCTCTTTTCTTCGGGCACATTTTCAAATAACTCAGCGCATGAAGTGGATCCACATGTATATTATCTAACTATCTAAGGTATATCGAAGGATCTTAGAATGTATCCTATACAATGAAGTGGCTCCATTCATGTATTTCGCTGTATTATCGCTGCAATTGCATTCGTTATAAACTAATTCTGAGGATTTTAAGATATTTTACTGCATGTCCGACTCTTTCTTATTATGATATCCCCAATAATTACCAATATATCAAGGGATAAGTCCGGACTAAGAGAATGCAGGCACAATATTGGCTCATTCAATCAGACTTACTCAAACATTTAGTCCCAGGGGTATGACATATCCTGCAAGACTATACGTAACAGTAAGCCTACTTTAAATGAGTTATTCAATGTTGTGATTACCATTTAAATGCATTCATATGTGGCCTCCATCAAAGCCATAAACTAATTGCTCTTCCAGACTAAGATAACAGTGGGATTAGTGGCAACGTATACTTAAGGAATCAAAATCTTCCGTGGGCAATTAGTACTGGGTATGCCCCATTCCTTCCCCTGATATGGAGTATCGTACAATTAATTAAGGTATCCTATACCCATGCAACCCATGTATGCATGTGGGGTATTCAATGGTAGGTTTTTATGATGTGTTTTATATGATATAAAACCAATCAATACATATACGGTACCTTTATTGTTGCACACGTTAATATTATGATTCGCTCAAGTTACAATTGTGTTTTGGAAGGCTAAGGAACTGTGCCGACCTCAGATGATATTTCTTGTGTTCAAAATCTTTATTCAATCTTTCAAATCAAATCGTTATAAGATAAGATAAGAAGCTTTTTATTTGTCATCTTCAAGAGTACAAAATGAGTACAGTTGAGTATTGGGTAAGAAAAAAGATGCCACTCAACATAAATATACCAATGGTGATCAATTGTGTATGGAGATACAATTGTGATCAGTATATCAAATCCGCTCAGCAATCTACTTGAAACTACTTCTTCTATGAATCTGAATGAATTGTTAACCATTTTATAGGCCTCCTGACATTGAAGCAATTTTGAGACTAACACTCATAGGTAAGTGCAGAAAAACTTGGAGTCAATATGTATACCGAAATCAAACCCCACACTGGATCATGAGGCAATATGTCTGACACATTCAGTCTATGCTCAGAGTAGCTGCGCAGTAGGCGTCCAATCACGGATATATACCATTCGTATCGGATCTGGGAGGCTGTTAGCCTAAACTGTATTGGAAATATCTTAAAAGTCAAGTTACCCTCACCTTAGAGTAATGCCCACAAAATACCTAAATATTTACTTCGATTGTGTCCAGGATAATGCTTACGGAGGTGGGGACATTTTATTTCTGCATGCATTCACAGTAGTAATACTGTCGAGGTCAGGTCCCCAATCGTGGCCTTTCTCTCTGGCGTACTTATGAAAACTCATAAACACCTCCGCACACGAAATCCTATACTGTACCTGAGCACATGCTGCATGATTTATTGGAATGAATGGGAAGGTTTTTTTTCTTTTGTTGTTTGTTACATTGATAGGATCACGAATTCCTAGCGTGCACTATTTACACATTGAAGTTTGAATAAATGAGGAGCTTGACATTTGTATACCTATACCTGGCCCCAACATGACCACCTCAACGGTGTCAGAGCCATTGTTATAAACAATAGTTCGATTGTAGGAACCACTTAGCCTGTCTTTTATGGAATTTAATCAAGTCCTCTACAGACGTCAGGGTGTTCATTCCATTCAATTTTCACACAAAGAGTGTTAACACTGCAGTGAATCAAATGTAGCTGGGATTCAAGTGAATCAGTGTAAAAAGATAACGTGTATGATGTATATTATGCATGTTACTTCACATGGATGCATCTATCCTAGACTTTGACAATCTTGCTGGGCTTATGCCATCGTACTACAGAGTTCCAACATTCGTGCTAACCATTATCAAGTATAGTGTCCATACACATCCCCTATTCATACCATATCCATATATTGCTTCTTTTTTTCGTTATCCAGTTCCCTTATTAATTCATATACATTTTCAAATTAAAAAAAATTATATTATTGCCTTTAACGTCTCCAATGTTATTCTATGTCAGGTCGAGTGTGGAACTCAATACATGGGTGTGAGTGTTACTTCCCCTCTGCCATTTCTTTCCTTTATTCAAATAATGACTGGTGGGTGGAAAGCAGGTGGTAGGATAACACTGTCATCCTCTGCATCTTATAGCCTAATTCAGCTCAGCATGTCAAGCCACTGTACATGTGTAAATAACTGCTCTCTCTGCCTGAGAGATCACACATATCTGATGATGTATGCGTCTTCTTTATAAGAACAATTACAAGGCTATCGATAAAAACTAAAATCATACAATGAATAGTAAAAATATATATCACGGAAATGGTTTTCATAGCTTTGTTGCATACTTTTTCTTATCAACAATAATGATAATATCTATTTTATAAAACGAGTATTGCATATGAGAAGGAGTCTCTAGAATCTACTTACAAGAAAGTAATCCAATATTGTAATGATTGTGTTATTCCAATTGTGTTATTTGGGAGAAATTCCTGACAGATATGTAATATCCAAACACGACTCTCAAGAGGGTGACTTATTTTTTAAGTATAGCAATACATGCGGGGAAAAGGACCATATGTTATATGACCAACTTCAGATGAAAGATAGCCTCGTATCAACGAATATTCCTTCCGCATGTAAATATTGCGCAAAATTCAAATTTCAATCAACAACTTAGTTTATTCCATTGATATCTTTCAAGGTAGGTAGCATTCACATTTGTCTCAAAATATCAATCAGTGACTTTTTCAAGATGGTCTCGTTATCTGTGTCTCCAAAGACCAGTTGTGTTGAAGTCTCCTGCTTTATATTTTACTGAAATCGAACAATCACTTTTTTCCAGTGGACACTTTGATACATGTAATCATTTTCTCTCACTTAAGATATCCAATAACCAGGAGGAGTAATGCCCTATCAAGTGTATATCCTTGATTAATTGCAGTCGATTCGATGAAGTCTTAATATTTTAACACTTGTGCAAGATGGAGATTTTGTGTGTGTACACTTCCATGTAAGATGAACATCAACGGCGCATACAGCTAAAACATGTCTGACAATAGTTGTTGAATATGGCTATGTATATTCAGATGTCCATGAAGTCTTCCCCTGTCAGGACACTACACATAATATAATATATATGTGTATTCATTCACTGTCGTCTCACAAAACCTTTACTAACTGGTAGCAGGTTGTGTTGAAGTGTGTTGAAGCCGGTGGAGGGACCACTACCAACAACTCCCAGTTGACTTAGGTCTTGCCTGGGTATACACATGGGTGGGTTTGTGTGACTGGGAGAGTGTGTAAGAATGTGTGTGCGCTTTCAGTAATCGCCAACTGGCACAAGATGTTATATATATATAGAAAGCTATAGGTCTTTGCAGGGAGGTATGATCTAATAACGAAATTAGGCTACATTGAAATAAGCTAGACAAGGGGGTACACCTAGTTATTAGAAGAGAAAAATTAATTTAAAATTTACATTCTATATGTGAAAAACGTATCCGTCTGAAATGGTGCATTATTTCTTTTAATAGCATAGCTGTATCGTTATTCTATTTTATTGACAAATCATTGATTGATTTGTATGCACCTTGAATGGCTATTTCTATACGACTTACTTAAATATTTTTAAAAAGTATTATTTAAAAGAAAATATTTCGAAATAATATGTTGACCAATAATACTGTACCGATTGTGGCAACCAAATTGTTTAACAATATATTCAAAACTATTGTACCGCTCTATGAACATGTTCTCGATAATAATTATGATTACAATCATACCATTGGCTCATTGCATTGTCAGTGGGCACCTTTGGCTCTTTCCATCGCACATATACATGTACAAGTGTTTCTGAATACCTCCTTAACGTCGAAGTGATACCCACCTGAGTGATACAATTATAAAGACACATCAATCAATCACAAGATTAGAGCTCCTCGAACAAGAACTTGATCATTTCTAATTTAATCTGCTTCATTATGGAAATCCAATAAGTTAGATCATATTCACCGTGCTTAAACATTTCCAACAGACAGTACCCAAACACGAACTAAAAAGAAGTAGGACCTTTTCCAAAATAGATCAGGTTTTGTGCTGTCCATCTATAACTGCACACACACAAACAGGTACCGAGTGTGAGGGCATGTGATATAATGGTCAAGCAGTTTGTCGATATAATTTATAAATATGATTCACAATTGGATGGCTGTGCTATTGTTTGGATGTGAATTGCACGATGATGCAAAATCGATCGTAATGGGCGACATATTGCCCTATTAGTATTGTTCAGAAGCTTACCTTAACTGGTTAAACGACCACATTATATACGGTATATGTATAGAACAGTGGCCAAAATGGTGTTATGGCAGTGGAAATGAGCCCCATTTGTGTGGTATAATGACTAATATATGAGCTAATAATCCTTCTCCCTATTTAATATATCAAGGTCCAATTGCTCAATATTAGCTTAACATAACCATTGGGAGAAAAGGTTGTAAACATGCCCAATGGCAACAATGTAAATCTGGATTTAGTAATTATTATAATGAATTCCAGTCCATCGTGTTTTGAGGGCGACGAATGGCATAAGTTTGATGCTTAACCTATAATATCATTACATAATGATAACTATACAATGCCACAAATGACTTAAGTTCAATGATCGGTAAAAATCAGCCATTTTTCAACATGAATGGAATATATGCAGGGATCAAGAATGTGAAAGATTCGCAATCGCAATGGCTCAGGGATCTAGGCGTTCACTCGGTTGATTAACAAGGATCGCCTCCTCTGTTTAGGCTATCCATGTTCTCTCCTTTGGTTGCCCATTTTCCAGCTCTCCTCTTCCTCCTACAACTCCTTATCCATTCTCCTCCCGATCACCTAGTCCTGTATAAGCAGCTTATCTATGTCGCTGCACAATGAAGATCAGAATCTTTCAAGGATTTAAAGGACTCAGGCCAGGGTACTTTACCAATAGAAGAGATTGGTAATTGGTAATGCAATAGTATTTATAAGCAACAGTTCCCCATATCTTTCTATTCATAGCTCTCTCCTTTTTCAGAGGTCGTTTCCATTTGTAAGTATGCGAGGTGTAGGTTGTAAAGGTAAAGACTGGTGTATATATGTGCGGATCAAGTATTTACCGTCGGTATTATTAAAGCTGGACCATCCACAAAACAATCTGAACTTTACTAGTCAATGCTTACTATTCCTCATTTTTCTTTGGACTAATATTGCATATATTCCAACGTCTTTTAATAATCGGTTCGACCGATGTGTATGTATTGGAAGAATATATATATATATATATATATAGGACTTGCAGGTGGCAGTCAATCGCCATTATGATATATCTCCATAGTGGCACCTGCTTTAATCACGACGCGTTTCTCGTCATACTATTTGTTCAGATGGACTGTGAATAGGGCACATGTCAGACTTACTAGATGGAATAAAACATTAACTGATATATTGCTTAAATTGTGTGCTATCAAAAGGATAACTTGCGAGAAGGTACGTGAGAATCACGCCCCTTAATCACAGCTCTCTTCCTATCATCGCTATAGTCCAGCTATACCCGGTTGCAGGTAAAATACTATAGCGGGGCACCCCCATGGTGCTTACATTATCAGAATACAACAGTGGACAGGTGTAAGCATCGTAGACCCTCCTAATTACCTCTCACCTTCCCAGCAAGGCGCCTAACTGAGAACGGAAAATATATCTATGATGCATTCACAGAGAGGGATCCCATTACTTCTGAAGTCCTCCCAGTCCCCGGTCCTGGAACATAATATTCAATGGAAAATGTTGACAACTTCGTCCTGTTGAGATTCTTTATTGTTATAATTTAAATTTCATTTCATTTTCAGCAAAGTGCTTAATAACCCGTGAAAGGCGTTATTGGAATGGCGTGTTTGCATTGTATACGAGACGAGCCAGTCACCTGGTTGGAAATAGCAAGAGACTGCTTGCGTGATACCTGTCACCTGGGTTCTGACTTAGAGGTTCTGATGAGAAAGGGTGGTCAGCTATAGTGTTGAGCCAACTGAGGGTGGCTTGATGTTTTCGAGCTGATGCAATATAATATCTATTTCCATCTTTTAAGTAATATCAAATTAGGCCTTTTCTTAACCGTATTGCTGATTTAGATCTTTAGATATGTAATATCTTTGAGAAATTATCACAGGCCTCCACCCCAAGATAATTATGTCAACTATGATAGACATTATTACAGGGGAAATGAGGCAATGGGGAGAGGCTGAGAGGAGTTTGTCACACTCTTAGACACTGGATAAGGAAAATTACTTGGGGTGCAAATGCCGAACATTTGAAAAAATGAAATTGATAAAACATATCTATTATGATAAAGTACCTAACCATTTCCTTATAATAACTCTCAATCGTTCATAAAGTACTAGCAAGTCCATATGAAAAGTCTGTATGATATTTCCTTCTTTTCCATTTAGCAATACGTGCACTTTTTTATGTTCGTTCCATTTCACAATCTCTGACAATCTCTAACTTTGCATCGATCAATTCGACCGTCTATTCGCCTTGATTCCATCCATCCATCTGTCCAATCCATTTACCTGTCCTCTATGGTTGGTTGGCTGGATAAATGAATACCTATAGACCAACCCCGCCACATCCATCTTAAACTTTAATGCTTCTAGTTTACCGATATTCTTCTATATCAAGGCAAAGCGAAAATATTCAGGGGTAAAAATGAATGACAGGATGACTTTGCCTCTGGAGCTAATTGATCATTTTCCAGACTAAAAATTTAGATGTGCGAAAAATACTTGACAGTGCATGGAATATCCACTTCAAATAAAGAACTAAATGTCCATCTGGTGTTAATTGAAGCCACTAAAACCAAACGCAGGACCACTTTATATTGCCCAGAGTGGGAAATAAGCAGAAAGTAATGAAATAACTTTGTTATGATCTTGGTAGTGCTTGCAAGCTATTACATGTGGTACTTAATGTCCAAAAAATTAATTTAAACAAATACAAGTTTCTATATAAACGTCGGCACTAATACGTATGTGAACCTATAACCGAATGTCGAATACATTGGTATCGTTGCAAAAGAACTGGACTTTTTGCTGATAAATTATACACATTGGGATTTTCTTGTTCTTAGACATTTTGGAGGTGCCGCAAGCAAACCTATCTCACTACGTAACCGTATCCGTATTTTTTGGTGAATTACGTCGCAATTTTATGTATGAAAAATAAATTGTGAGATGAAACAATTTGCTTGATACGTTACGTTACGTTTTCCCGCCATGTCTTGCTGAACCTCTTTCTTCATTTCAATGCATTATATGTTTCTATATATCAGAGATACGGATACGTTTACGTTTACGTTTACTATAGGTTAGACTTGCTGAATCTCCCTAATTAATACAAAACCTACCTCTGCAAGCTGTGCCTTGGTTCCAGATGAGTTGTCTGCAGAACGAGCATTGTTTCGGCCGCTTGAATACCTTAGTTCGAAATGTGTGGCACTGAGAGTCCAAATCCTGTGGCTGGAATATTAAAAGAAATTTATTAGAGCGAGTGTCTCTTGTATATTTATAAGTGAATTTAAATATCAATGTATCGTGATTGCGAACATGTTGGCACAATAATATCCTGAAGACACATCGTGGTCGTGTCGCAGAGAACTTGTGGCGACTGCCATCATAAATGGATTACACTTGATCGCCTTTACAAAAAGAAACGTGCAAATTCAATTCAACTCAAGAATTCTTTATAGGTATAGAATATTCTCAATTATTCTCTATATAAATATGTATGACAAAATCTACACTATTACAAATAGGTCTTTTTTTACGATAAGGTGGTCCAACATTCTAAATAGACAAGTGTCTAAATAGCTCTTCTGCTGAGTGCCTGAGCATAAATATAACATATATATGCCAGATAAACAAAATACATCTCCACCGGTCAATAGTATTGAATTTATAGGATTGCATTTGATAGAGGGGTAGGGTGGGGAACTGGCTGCTTCCACCTTAATTCACACACGTATATTTGGGTATATTAGATAAATTATGAGATATATGATATTTTTACAAGTTAAAAAATATCATTTAATGACAACACGGAAAAAGAAGAGTGCATTGCAGTTGATTTCTCGCAGGGGATCTTAATTTAGCCAGAGTTGTAGAGTTCAGATCGTCCAAGGTCGAAGGCGGCGTGTTGTGAGTAGAATGTCACGTCAAACAGGCAGTGACATAATATGACAGAAGTGTAACAGCTGGACAGGAGGGATATCTTACCTTCACCTCACTGTACATGGTGCAGCGGTCCCCCATAGGTCATGAGGTACAAAATGTAGGGTCATGTGTACATACATGTATGTTTTTTGTGTAAATTTATATGCATACCGGTGTATATATACACATATACACACACTTATGTATTGTAGACTAACCCAGTACATACCCCCAGTACACCTTTTAGTTAAACAGGATTTCTATTTCTCTGAAATACGCATTTGTCCAAAATCCTAGAAAGAACTCCAACTCCACCATCAAAGAAATTCCAACTGAGATCCATAAAGAGTTGATGATAAATGTATTTGAAACATACACAATATATGTGCACATGCCTCAAATTATATACTTGTGTAACATAATGTCGGTAGGCATGACCAGAATAAGTCGTCGTGAATTTCAGTTTAGATTGCATTTTACTTTTTAGAGAGCAATTGCCTTGTGATTGAAGAAATTGTGACAGAAAAGTTCGAATATGACATCACATATATTCAAGCAATTGGTTCCATAATTTTAATGTTGTATTGCAGAGGACACCCTAATAGCATACACTACACCAACCAATCTAAAGAGTATCATTAGCAACCATTATATAGTTAGATTGTTCGCTTAAAAAAGAATGCATTTGGATGAAGTGTCATATGGATTTGAATCTTATTTGTTAGACTGCTTTGTAACTTAATAGGTATGAATCAACTGATTTACAACTGATTTATAATAGAATTTAATTATTACGATTAGAAACATATTATTAAATACTATCATTTATGGGAAGGGGAAAAGGAATTTCACTCGAGGCTAACATAGCTAGAACTAGAACTAGAACTAGAAGCGGCAGAATATTGTAGTAATAGTGTTTTCAGTTCGCGGACGATGGCGCCACGATCACTCAGCAAGAAGCTTGAGGGCTACTGTTTCTGTTAGACGTGGAAACTTTACTTCTTCCCCCATAACACTTTTAGCCACATATAATATTACATTGTTATATAATATATTCTAATATATTATATTATACTATATCATATTATAATTAAATAGGTTTCATGACCTCTGGATCCAGCCAGTGGGAATAGAATACACGTTGATCCAACCTTACCCCGGGCCTAACCCCACGGGCATTGCAGACCGGAAGATGGAATGAGAAAAGTTCCGAGCGACATAAAAAGAGGCAAGCGGTAACAGGAGGAAATGTAATGAAGAGAAAAGATGTGCTTTACTCCTCTTTACCCGAGCAAAAACTACGTGAGCATTATAAATGATCTGTTGAGCATAAAGACCTAATGGAATATCATTATTGAAGTCTGGGGAAATAAATTAACTTGAAATAGGTACGTACACACCCTCGTTAAGAACCTGTGCCTTCTGACCTAATACAATCACAGTGTATCCCATACCTCATCACTTACACACGATATCCTAGACTGTAAGCAAACAGAGTTATGTGAGAGACAATTGGTTGGGGCGCCAAGACTGCTGTCGTAACCATTGCAATCCCCATCAAATCGTCAGTGGCGGGGAAGGTATATGTCACCGGTCAGTTGGATGTAAATGATTCATATCCAGAATCCATAAATCACACACTATTGGTTCTAAAGTAAATGAAGCGTTTGTTTAAAGATGTCAAAATAAATAGCAGATGGTATTTTAATGGATCCAATAGAAGCTGCATGATGATCCGAGATAGGGTTTGCGTAATATCAGTAAATAATATTCACTGACACAAATATAATACTCTTCATTAATTGCCTTCTTTTGAATTTTATGCATTTAATAAAACATTAACAACTCCAACAATATTGTGGATACCTGAACGTCCTTTAAGCACAGAGATAGGAAGAACTGGGCAAAAAGAACCGAAGGCCCTATAGCCAGGTGGTTTGTATTATGGCATACAGTTAATCACCCCAATCCCAAGGTTTGTTACAGGAAAAACAGCCCAAGACAGAATGATTTATTGTGTGCAATGTAATCTAAAGGGTGGTCGGCGTTCCCATTGTATCTAGGGAAATCCTACAAAGCCCAAGTTGCCCTTCCATGTAGGTTTGTTCCTCCTCACATGCAGTCGACAGCTGCATTGTTTGTTTCATTTAATTTGTTTTATCACTCATTCCATAATCATTCCCCTGGAGAATCCACGACATCAGTTTCTAAAAGTAATGACCCATACGAAATGCATTGACCTGAGATCTGAATAGTATTTAGTGTATATAAAAGGATGCATGTATTCTCAGCTATCATGATCAGCCGTTACTTTTTTGTATTTGAAGGGGAGCTCTGTAGTTAAATGTAGCAACTGGCAAGGAATATTCTTACACAGGATATTTCTTTGCCCTAACCATATTGCTAGGGGAAACTACTATTTATTCCCATATATCGTCGTACATCAATGCACATTTCTATCAACCCCTTTAAAACTTCTGCTTGAATTCTCTTCTGACTGCATCGTCAGTCAAATGTGAATGAGTTATAATGTGATTTTAATAAAAACATTTAAAGAAGATAGGTCTATGACGGTATGTATTTAGATATTGGGCTGCGAAATATTCTCTAGAGATTTACAAGGAGAATTAATAAGGTAGGGAGCAATAATTTATTCTCAGTATTGGTGGATCAAATATGAGCTTGGATATTAAGAATTTGATATGCGTCACTGCATCGTATTCGATTGAAGGAGCCAGGAATGAATAAGCTTTTCACTTGGTATAATTTTGTCCAGCTGTGGAAAAGGAGTACGATTCAGTAATACATCATAAATACATTTGTGGGAAAACATTTATTTTCACGACTGAATTGTCCACATGACAGGCAATTTCACAGTGTTTATTGGATTTGGGTTGGAAGTCAGGAGACCAAGCAGCATATATGCATTGACCATTGACAGGGTTGAGTTATGGACGGTCTGATGTGGCCTTGCAAGTCCCTATATACCCTCCTTGCTCACCGAGTGGCCGTTGATATGAATGTGTGTAGAGGATTTAGGTATTGTTGCTCAAATGGACGTCAGTACACACATTTGGGGATGGAAAGCAATTGGAAAGCAATTGTCGCTAGAGTTTCAAGCAGCCTTCCTTTATTCAGTAGACAGAGTCAATCCCGAACCCAGATTTAAGAGCTAAACTACATAAGAAGTGCTGAAATAGTGCAGGTTGCTGCATCGTCCACTGCCACGCAGGCATTCACGAAAGCAATCCTTGCATGGATAGTCCAAGTTTTCCATCGTGTACATGTGGAGAGGGATGGTATCAATATCTAGGTTTGAGCTATTTTAGCTATAGAACCCTAGACTGATGAGATACATTCATTCTTTACATACGATATCGCTCGACTGAATATTGCAAATGCGAGCACTGCAAGAAGTTGGTGCCAGACATCAAGGCAACTTGCGATAACGCAGGGTTAAAAATTAATATAGAAATGCTGGGAACTATCCTCTGCATCCGGCATATACATATAAGAACATGCGCTGCACATGACCTTTCTAGGCATCTGAAACCTGAGAGAATATATTCTCCTACCACTTTCCTTCCCACCACAAAATAACAAATAATCAGACTAGTCTATATATTGGGTCAGATTTTCCAAAAATGTATAATTGGCAGCTGTATACATTTAGTAAATTCTGCTAAATTACGCTGCAATTAGGTCAATACTAGGTAAATTCGAGTATATTTGGCATTGCATTGATTCTAGCAATCTCTTTGGTTAGGTTGTATTATATTTCGAACTTTATTTTCATCTGAAATTTAGGTTATTTGAGAAGATTGGCGAAGTTGAATTGTACATTTCTGAAAATATGAACCATAATTATTATTATGCTAATATATGATATCTATAATGTCAATTCATTGACAAACCAATCCAAGCTCTCATCGTGGAAATGTGAGGAAGAACCTGTTCAGCCAAAATCATCACCCAAAGTGGGATACCGAATCTTTTCAAATTTTTGTGAAGTGTTTGTTGTTTTTCAAGCATAAACAGTCCATTAACGCTTCGTACATAGCACCTATGTAACCACAAACAGGTGAGGTGGGGATATTTTTGTCCCAGTACAAATCAACTTCGTACATTCTTTGGAGTAGCTACGTAAATCAACGCATTATATATCAAATCGTCAACGAGCGAAGTGTACCAGCTGCTTATGGCTTGTCAACATTATTTTAATTAATCTTTATCGTAAAGAAAGGGGGACTAATTTTCGACATGTAGCAATCTTCTTTAATCAAAATACGTACATTTATTACAATACTACTTTGTGCGATAGTAAAGAATGAAACATGGTTCAATGTCTGTACCTGTCTATCAATAGAGTATTATCTTTGTTTGTCTTTTTGTTTGTTTGTTTTGTTCTTTTATTTCGACAAGATACATTTCATAACATCGATACTTTCAGCTCAGAAGTTAGAGAAGAAATAAAGTTACAGATACCACAATAACAGTGGTATAAGATCATTAGTAAAATTAAATAATCCTGTATAGTGATGTGAGGAATAACAAAATATTCATGAGCTATATGTATTTCATAAAAATGCAATGCTAAGAACCTGGAAACCCTAATAGCTAAGGGGAGAGCATTATACTCTATGGAAATATGGTGACGCACACATTGCAAGACAAGATGATCATCAGAGAGATGTACTGCTCGGCACGAGCAATCAGAGCTGGTTTGTGTTATGTTTAACGTATCCGTGTAACATATGTTCAGAGGTTGCTTTCTCAGTTCTGCATTATTAAAATCTCTATGATTTCTAGTCAAACAAACTCACCTAACCACAGCTGTACTTTAAAAGCATATACACATACCAGCTAAATATACATTGTAATAAGTAAGAGAAATTGTCCTTTTTTTTCTAAAGTTGTCTGACAAAACGATCTTCCATAAAAGAAAATATAAGAGAATATGTAAGATACATGAAACCCTTTTTAACTTCATAAGCAAAAGGCAAAATGTAAGTAAGCTAGTTTGGGTCGATTACAATTAGATCGAAATTGATATTGGTTGTAACAAAATAACTTGTACTGGCTCAAGGTATTATCCAAGCCATATCACTAGAACGTCTTTAAACTCCGGGAATCCAGGAGACGATGTATGTATGTTGTGCTTTAGATTGGGTCAATATAGTAGGCCCTATACTGGGGGATCTGTGTACGACCATCAAACGGCGCATGCGCAATAATTCATCCTCGCGAAGTTTGTACACACAAATCTACAAATATTGGAGGAGGCAGAAAATATACCCTCGGTGTCCTCTATACCTTATTTCTCTCTACGGTACACTTCAGTACAGTGTAAGATCTCTTTCTTTGCAATGCAATATCCACCACCGATTTATTTTGCATAGCATATAATAATGTATACAGCGAAAATAATGTTGATTCAGTTGTTTTAATTTTCATTTTACACTAATAGGTGACAATATGCATGGGTTCAGTCAAAGTTTTAGAAGTTACTTCACCCTGAATTCTCCCATCTTTCATTACTCACTCTAGGTCCAAACCCTCAGATCAGATAAGAATGGTATGTCAGCCTACTTCGCTAATCGGTTTTCTGGACTCAGACTCGGCGTTTTAATGGGAATTTGCGGTCTTAATGGAATTATAATGGCACTTTGCGGTTTGAGGCGAGAGGCTTTCCCTTCGTTTGAAGGGACTCTCTAAACTTTGGGCCTAGACTGTACTGCAATTAATGACAAGCATAGATCTATAGGTAAGAACGAACCCCAGTGATTCTAACAAGCCAGGATAGCCCCAGCTACAGGACCCTCTTATGTTGCCATAGTATTCAGGTATACTAAGTCTCAATCCTACAGGGTGGCTTCTTTACTGGCTTCTTCAGTGTCCCCTATGGGCGGCAATAGAGCACAAGCTCTTCACCGTTTACTGAGAAGCAGTATAGAGAAAATGACTGATTGGTGTTCAGCGGGAGATATTCACGGTGGGCGTGGCCAAGGTGACAGGGGGATGAGGATGAGCGAGATGTTACGTACACTAACACATAAATACGGAGATCAGTAATTCACCGCCGACACTAGGATGCTAGCAGTGAATAACCTAGAGATATGGATGGCCCATGAGAGAAACTTTCATGGCCATGAAACCAGCACCATACGGTGTTGTGAACCAATTAACAGGACATTTTTTGAAAAATAATGTCTTCTATTAGCCACAAAGGTTCAGGTGTATTTATCTAGGCGTTTAAAAAGTTAAGTATTCACGTACAAGTTAAATATTACGCACGATCTCTGGACATAGTTGACATAATTTACTGGTATGTATTATCAGTTCTGCGATAAGTATTGAGTAGTTAAAAATTTAGTAGGAGTACTTATATATAGTGTGCAAAGCGCTTTTCTCTTTGTTGTTGTTGTGCTGGTTCTGTAGGTGGAGATGGGTGGCGAGTTCCTTTTTGCAAGTTAAACCTGTATCTCTAGCTAATTATTCGAAAACTCCCCTTCTTAATTCTCTCATTACTTGATCCATAGCACTGCAGATTTATATGGAAAACAACAACAAATGCTGATTTTGTTTTTACGTATTTCAGTTTGCTTCATATCATAACTTAACTTGTTACCACGTCGGCAACACCCAGATACTTTAAGCATGCAGTGCATTTTGTTTAGAGAAAAAACACGTGTTTTCTGCCAAGACATGTGCTTCAAAAGTGAAGGTGCTTGGTAGTCTCAAAGATCCATGTCAACAATGTCAATTCCGGGGAACTACAGAACCAGAGAAGGTGATTGTATGATTTAAACGTGGTAGTTGTGATACAGATATGGAACACGTAGTAAAAGCTCGTTTGTTTAGGCTTATCAGTTGCACGAAAAATGCGCATCATCAATAGTGCTATACTGCATATATACATGCTTCACCACTCAATGTTGAGACGTACATTACCTTGTGCAACTGATAACCGCGCTCACAAACAAATCTCTCATTGCATTCCATCTCATTATGAACGAGAACGAAGACAAGATTTTAGTTAAGTTGTTTTATTATCATTTGGGGTTTAGATGTTATGTCTTGAAATTCAGAGTCAGTCCTTGAAAAATATATAGTCCTGCGAGAATGGACGTTGAGAGTTCTTGAGATGACGTGGAGCAAGACGGAAGTTACGTCATAGACGTCGTGATGCTCATAGATGTCCCTGTTCCCGCCACAATGACCCGATATTATTAATTAATTCTAACAATATCAGACAAATTATCCAAATTTTCATGATTTTCGTATCTTACTGGACCATATGTGTAATTTTGAAGCGGGAAAATGTCTGTGACATTCATGATATTCTTGCATGTCTATCTAATAATTATTAGGGATTGCCCCAACATTCCAATTCTCTTGTCATTCCCATGAGTATGCATGGAAGCAGAGGGTAAAGTCATGGGGAGATTATATTTGAATTTTGACGTGTGCAGAAATGAAAAATCTTGACCTTTGTCGGGTCATATTGGAAAGAACTCGGCAAATGCTTTAGAACCTTCGTCAGATAACTCTCAAGCAGCTAATGGGAACGAATGTGGTAAAAAGTGGAACATTTTATTTTCTGAGAGAAATTTGCAGTTGCAGTTTGATTTTGTGATGCCAACTCCCAGACAAAAACAACACAGTGAACAAAGACTAGAATAATTCTTTCAAACAGCTTTCTGTCATATCTTTCGGTCTTAATGGGTTAATTAGCATACATCATTGTGGGTACTCCTTTAATTGTTACTATGCAGTATTTACTCCATCAGATCCCACGAATAGCGTTTCTCTTCCAAATTAAGAGATGATATAATTATTGATATACAAAATTATTGTGAATGACTGTATGAAGGTGACTGGGATGTAGACCGAAGGTCAAAACCATTGTAGCCCAAATGTGCTTGGGATTTCAATATATTGACTTGTATTAGGAAACACTAATAATGGTATATGTGTGAGAGCATGGCGCTAGTGGATGGGTATTTTAAAACATATCAGTACTGTGTGTGTATCTTTAATATATGCCAACATATGTTATGTGTTATACTTTTAGTATTGTGTTCTGTATTCAAATTATCCGTCTCTTACCTGAGAATTATGTAAAATGTATATGATAAAATCAGGCTATACTGAGAATATTTGCGCTATATGTAGGAAAATGTATTAGACCCAGAATAAAATACTTTCAAAATCAAAAATCAAATCAAACTATAATCTAAGGTTAATATCAACACTTTTCTTCAGCTTTCGTTCACATCATTTCAGTTCTCCAAGGATACACGTCAAACAGAGAGAAATCTGTGATAAGATGTTTTATGAGTCACTGTAGATGATGGATACGACAGGAGGTTCCCTATAGGAGCAAGGATGTGAGAGTCGGAGCAGGAGTGCCCAGATGTTAATAAAACTGATCACCGCTAGATTCAGCCACATTATTGATAAATAGAAATAATTTATTGTGGGTACTGGTCACCTCTTGATACGTAAACATCGAGTACTTAATTTGACTTCCTACTTAGGCAATATCTGTAATCTGTATCTATAATCTGTATCTATAAAACATAATTCCTCTCTCTTTAAATCTCTTATCATTTTATTGTTTCATATCTATTCTATCCAACTAGCAAAGATGAGCAGAGAAATATCACTAACACTCCACGAAAGCCTGAGTGGGACAGTGAATATTGAAATACAAGATTATCAATTTTTAATTTTCATCATTGATCTCTTTTAATTCCTCGATGGAAACCTAAATTATCTTTTTTAATGAATTTATTAATATATAAACCCTTCTGTACATATATGCATTTAGGAAGCAAAAAGGAAAATTATTGTACCAAATCTGCACATTATCTTGGCCCGACAGAACTAACCCCAAAAAGGGGAGTCGGTAAACCAAGTATAAATAAAATCTTTAAAAAATAAATAAATTTAGTAGTCCTCATGCTGTAAATATGCTTAAAATATTTTGACCGTCAATTATGTATTCAACAGGCATTGGTTGGAAGAGTAAAGTACTTTCTGATGCCAACATATTAATTTTTCGGACATACAACTCTAGGAGGAAGACAATGTTACTTATGTGTGGATCTGGCAGGTCGCATGATCCAACAAAAATCGAAAATTAATCTAATATGTAATGGTTGGCTTTTGAATTTACATTTTCACAACCCCTGCCAAACTTGGTGTCATGTACTATGTCATACCAGGCATGGAGACAGGTAGTCACAATTGTTATGGCCCTTTTTTATATGAATCGCCCTGGTTAAAATATGACGATATGACAGCTGCAGTGTAGGGTGAAAGACGGATCATAAAGGTACCATGCTAAATATGCAAGTTGGAGTCAGCCTCCTGGACCCCAGCCAAATGTTTATTCAGAGGAAATATTTGAGAATAAATTTCATAGTAATCCACACTATATCACTGGCCTATCCCGCTTTAAGGAAAATTTATATGAAATGAAACCTTAAATAAATATCCTGCAATCCTCCCAAAAAAGGGGAGAAAATGTTTCTACATAGTAGTTGAGGGTTCATTGGGAACTCACCGTCAGGTCCAGACAGCCACATTCCTCGATTCCACATCCAGCGATAAGCTTAACCACAAGGCTAAGACTAAGGCTAAAAGTGTTAATGACCCCTAAAACTTAGTGGTCCAAAACTGCCTTCTGAACCTGACTGAACAGGGGGAAGGGTCAAGGAAGGATACATGCACACACAACCCTTGCTTACCTTAAAGAACTGGAAATCGTCCTGTTCAACGAATCCTGTGCTCATACGTTTAAGCATGTTAGCTGGGTTGCCTATCCGCTTTAGGATTTCCGCCAAAGTTCCGATGGAATTCCTCTTCACGGCTTCTATCATTGTATCATTTACTCCAAACACCAGTGATTAATTTCTGCAGTCCACCAATGTTTTTATCTCATTAACCCCCTTCGCCAGCAGGTCCAACAATCTTGATTCCTCGTTTGTCTCCACAGTTAATGCATACACAAAACAAGGATCGAAATGGAAAAGAAGTCGTCCCCGGCGTTATCAATCGCTAAGCGATCGCATTAAGATCTTGTTTTTGTTTAGATCTGATCGCACGGACGACAAAAGGATTGAAAGTGATGTTGAGAAACAATCATACAGCGTCTCTGTTCAAGGACTGCTTGAGTGCTCCTTAAACTAATTGTGATCAATCAATGTTATGTGTATTTAGTGTACCACACACACACGGTACGACTATATCAACTGTTGTAATATGATTGTTCATCCACACGCGTGTAGAAAGGGATGAATCTTGGCGTTCTTTCCTTTTCGATCCCTTGCTAATCAGAAAGTTTTGAACAAATCGGTTTTATTCTTTGCATGTCTGGATCCAGTGCATCAACTGGCCAATTACAACGACAGCCCAGCTTTAAATTCCAAGTGCAATGGCTTTATGATCCGCCGAGGCTCGTCAGCTATCTTTTTGACATTTCCCTTTGTTAATCCAGCCGAACGCAAAGAGACACAATCACGAGATCCCTGAAGAGAGTTGTTGATTTTCCGAAAGCAGGTTTTTTGTGACACCCTGTTTTCTCCGAACGTGAGTCAATATTCCTCTCCCTGTTGATGCCAAAATGAAATGATTCAATACGCTCTCCTTGTTGTTGCTGATCTCACTTAAAGATTGATCCTTTTCAGGTCATAATGTCACGAGGAATTGACCATAACAGCACAGTGTCCGTTGTTTCCATAGCAACCTAGGATGACACTCCGAGCCTGTGGTAAAATAATTTTTCCATCACACCCAAAGCATATTACTGATATAATCGCGAATTTTAGAGTGACTTGAAAAATTGTTTTCCAATACCCAATGCCCGACACCGTTTTCCCAAGCCACAGCCAAGATATGCCTGCAAAGCCTGATGCAAATGGAATCAAAATTTGTTTTTAAGGTCCATATTTGATGGTTTCAAAATAACATGAATATAACATTATGATAGATGTTTTAGATTCTTTGGCTGTACAAGAAATGCAAAACAATTAAGACAATTGATGTTATAATGTTAAATAAAATATATTTGGCATTGCAGGAAACAACCTAGCTTTAGATATGCTGAAATATAAGATAACGTTATACACATATATATTGTATAACAATCAAATACATGTGTGTATATTATAAATATCTGTGTGTATCTATGTATATGATTATGTGTGATGAATGGCATTTCGTGGAGGTTATATACACACTCTCATACTGACTAGGGACCTGAGTGTGCGCCAAGTAAAATACGCCTATATATGACAGTCATTCAATCGCTTGTTCTCGTTTGATTCAAGGATTATATATATTCAATGATTCAATGTATACTGCAGGTTGCATATTTCCTTATGTTCTTACACTTGGGCATCAGTTTTAGAGTCCTAAAGTTTTCTATGTCCTATTTTCTAACAAAGAATGCGTGGAGATCCCATGTGGTCACCATGCACCCAATTTTTAACCAAATCTATAGATATGAAACCTTTGCTACTAAAAACTAGATGTTTTCATAATACCCTTGTCCTCAGTGTATTACTTTTCCTTGTTTATCTTTATCATCTGAATCTCCTACACCCCGTCCCTGACCCTCCTCTATCCATCCCGTCCTCACTGACCCACCGATTTCCATCTAAACATTGGCCAACCTCAGCTGGACGCAGTGTGGGGGCTTTTTTTTCTGGTTTAACACGTGCTCCAAGCGGAGGCTATGTATACATGGACGTATATTTTCTTGAGTAGCCACTATTAATAATACTACCCAGCTATCTAACAGTCTGACTGTAACCAATCCTGTATGCTTATGATACCTGCAAATTGATATATTAGATAGCATCGTCCAGAAATATGCTTCACATGTGAAATTAATTTATTCACATCAGCAGGTGCTCGTGGTCGTATCAACCACATGCAATCACACTGGCTGATTTTACATTATTGAAATCTAAACTTTCATATGTTAACATATCAACAAAACCGCTCTAGAGCCATGGGGTGCAAACAGGAATGTAATTTGTTGGATTGCTCCATCTTTATGCACTATTACTTGCACACGAAAGGCCTAAACCTCCCTCGGCATTCAAAACTGTGAGTCTCGTCTCATGAAAGTAAAATTGAGGCATGTTTTAGGGAAGGGAAATAAGCCAGACAGGTTTAGGATTAGTTATATCTATAATCTTGGAGTTGCTCCCATTCCCAATGGGGGCTCTTTCCCTATCATATCATATGGCTTTTGTGGGGCGCAACCCAGATTGACATTGGAATTAATCGCGATGCCCTGAGATATTCAACTTTCTAAGACAGCACTAATCATAGAATAAGCTTAGAGTAATATGAGAGGAATACGCTACACAAATTTGGATTTTATAAAGGGCTCACACGGTCTATACTTTGGTAGATTATTCCAATATTGGTGCCTGATGACATTTAAGTTATTTAGGTTATTCATATTACC
The DNA here is from genome assembly GCA_942159475.1 of Sthenelais limicola. Taxonomy (NCBI): domain Eukaryota; kingdom Metazoa; phylum Annelida; class Polychaeta; order Phyllodocida; family Sigalionidae; genus Sthenelais; species Sthenelais limicola. The sequence goes on from OW804100.1 coordinate 31,523,426, forward strand.
ATATTATTTGGGTGCACCTTCTGAAAAAGTTACTTCTCTACATATGTATACATGTTATATTATATATTTCCCATGTCGGTGGTGCTACCACAACGGTTGATAGAAATATGTTCATGGATTAATATGATTATGAATTATGAACAGCATTAAAGCAAATTCGGGAAACTATAAGATATGATAGAACAAAGTCATGCGACACGTATACTAATGTTATGAAACCGGTTTGAAGCTATAGCAAATATCCCTTCATAGACATAAGCTCTCCGATCTCTAATCGTACATGGTCCCTTTCAGTACATCCAATTCGAAACATCAGCATAATATATAGAATCCAATAGAGTCACAGTCATGTTAAAAACATTAATCCATTGTTTACCAATTTGCGTAAGGTCCAGTGGTATTATTCATTGAGTGTGGCCCTTGTGTTTACGTGTCTTAGAGCTGGTCCATGATTACCTTGCTTGGGACAGGTGTTATGGATACAGTATTCTCTCTCCTCCTCCTCCTTCTATGTGTCTGCCTCGCCCTCTGCCCAACACATAAAGGTACACACTTACTCTGTATGTTATGACTGGATTAGTGTTATAATCTTTGAGTCGCTCCTGCGAGAGTGATAACTGAGTCACTCAAACACCATCTCTCTCTAGCCTGGAGAGCTTGGGAGGATGATTACTCGCATAGACTTGATTAAGACTCCCTCCCACGTTGTAACTTACTCATTGCATTTATATTATTCATTCCACATTTCTAACTCTACTAGCACCAGAGGTTAATATTCCGTTATGAATGTTTGAGCATTCGTTTGGTAATAAGTATAGTTCATTTGTATGTTTGTATTGTAGATATTTCATCAATGATAATTGGTGCTATTCCTATATCATATATTCATCTGTAGTTTTATAGGGCATCACAATGGAAGTATAGTTGGAATTGGTCGATATTTACGTGAATAAAACATAAGAACCATGGATCAGGCAGAAAAGCTTTACTTGAAGGATTCTGGCATACCCTAATTAAACTCTCCAAGTGTTAAAATATTATGATTCCCATTTGAATTTTAATCAAGAAATAAAATCGCTACCTGAAGCAGAGTAATGTCAGTAATGTTGACAGTTTGCTAACTGCATATATAATGGTGGCGTTGACCAGGGTGACTAAACAGAACTCGAAATATTAATTATTGCGAAGACGTCAAGGCAAGCAAAGAGTCCAATTTGGAGTATTTGTTAGCAAGTGGCCGCTATCAGGTGGAGAGTAGGCCAATGGGAGTTGGGGCTGTACACTACTAGGCTTCCTAAGGCCCATAAAGTGGCCACAAGTAAAGTTATCAAGATAATAAAGTGCCAGAGGACATGCTTTCATGCCTGGCTCATTAGCAATACCCCCTAACACTTACAGACGGACTAAAAACAACGAAACAGCAATTCATTATAAAAAGTTTGTTTACTTCAGAGAATGGCTTTATGGGTGGTAGAAATAACTGGATGATAATCCACGACAGCCACTTGGACACGGACAGCATTCGGATTTATTATTTGTTTTAACGTTATTTTCTTATTGGTACCGTACCTTTCTTCTAAGTCATTCTCTTTCCCTATCAATATTTCTGGCAAATCTCACAAGATTGGAATTCGATCAGGTTTTTAATTCTGGTATTGGTGATTTATTTATGTCAGTAAAACCTCAGATTGAAGTGTGTCACTATGCTTTCCGACAAATGGTATAACGATATCGTAAGTATTAAATGACTAAACCAGAAATGCTTCCCAGCATCCGCACTTCCTATGAGTCCTTAGTGGCTACTATGTCACAATGTACCGAGGGGATGTGTATATATTCATGCAGTGCCAGGCTGAGTCACTCCCAGATAAGACTTTCCCTCTCCGGCAGATGTTCGGGCGAGGCTCCCTATCTTCATAGCATTTGTACAATAGAATTCAATAGGGATATCAGGGAGAATGTGATTGTGACCCATACTGACACTTAACTTCGTTATAACCGGGAGCAATACCTAAATAATTCTACATAGATTTGGCGAAGATGTATGTAAGCAATAATGCGACAATCTAAGTTGCGGGTCGTATTTTGTTACAGTGCATTGCAGCTGCCTCATAGTGAACTGCCAAGAAGAGACATATTTTATGTGAATCTGTCAATCAATATATTCAGTAAAGAAATCTACAACTTTGGATTTCGAATTTATCTTGGCACTGAATAGCGCGAGTGATTGGTGTACTTGGTCACTTAATAGTCCATGGCTTAGTCGAGAGAAGGCATCAAACCAATCCCGCAGATACTCGCGTATACGTATCTAGAACATTTTACGCTTATATATGACTCTGTCTCTAGTAATTTTCCTACAAATAAATATAACCCCCAGACATGGGGTACATTTGTAAGGTGGGCTAAGCTATTCAAATCTTGCCAATAAAAAAGGGAATGGGCATAACAAAAAAGAGTTGAGATAACTGGGAATTATTTGCTTACGTTGGTAACTGTTTTAAGGTCATGATAATAACTTTGCGCGCCCTCTTTACTCGATGAAGGGTAAATGACTCACCATGCAATCTACAACGCTTTTAGGCTCTCTAGAAGAGAAACGATCACTAGATCACTAGAGATATACCGGTCCTACGGAAGTCATACAGTGTTTCCATAATATAGTAACGCCACAAAACAGATTGGGAATATTGAAATGAGAAAAATATCGTGTCGTGATACAGAATCAGTTCGTTTTAAATAGGTACGTTTCTAGATATATATATATATAATCTAGTTGTGTACATTTCTAGATATAATCTAGTTGTCAAATGACTGCTAGATCCATTAAATCTTCAAAATGAACAGACATAGATGGAGGTTGAGTTGAGTTGCCGCTACGAAGGATGAGAAATACTTTCAAAAATAGATCTATTTAGGACAGTAATAAGTTCTAGGAAATACAGATCAAAAATAGAAAACTATATAAAATTACGAGTTTTCAAAAAGCCAGCAATATCTAGGTGCTAATCGTGGCGATTATATTTTGGTCATTATTACAAATGTCATGACTAGACAGTTAGATATAGATGAATTTAGATAGTATATTTTGGAAACCTCTGTATGGAAAGATAAGAACTTTGTAATGTAGAACTTAGGAAAGCTTTGTTATGAAGAACAGAAATCTTTGAAATGTAGAAACCAATACAACTGTATAATGTAGAAAACTTTGTAATGTAAAAGATAGAATAAGTAGAAATTTGTAACAAACCCATGATTATAATGGTGTCTAGGTTATCAGAAAGTGTCATATGAGGTACTAAGAAAAGAGCTTAGCTTACACACTATATGACAAGTATATCATAGACTTATATACCTCATAAAGATTGTAGAAAAATGATAAATGAGTGTCATATATCGTTAATCTAAATCTATAAAGAGGGTAGGTAAGGGCTTACTTGATCGTAGACAAGTATGGCATTGTCTATCTTAAGTAATATAAATATTGTAATAAGGTTATTAAAATGGTTTGAAAACCATTCAAGATGGAGAAAATACTCCTTAACTTACACACTATTTAAGTTCTACTCAGAGCGGCTCTCCGTAGGTTTAACATTGGGCCGCTTTGATGTTTACTCTGAGTAGGTCTCAAACAGAGTGTAATTGCAAATTGATTGATAAAATAGCAATCAAACGAATTAAACCATAATATTTCTGCAACATAAAGACTATTTTCATAATGACATGGGCATTTATAGCAACGACATTATTTCTCCATGTTCAACAAGTATTGGTAAGGGAATCTGTTAACTACTATCACTGCAATGTGGTCGAGTGCAGTGCAGAGCAAAACTCACTATGACAGACGGACAGATCTGGAGTAAGTAACATTACCTCATGCAATCCCTCTGCATAAACACTGTTTTAACTAGAGACCAAGGACTACAAGGTCTCTGGGTCTGTGATGAGATACATCTTTGATATGCCGCCCATCTTTTTTAAACACACAGACATCACCTGCTGATGATTATGAGAATAAGCTGTTGCTGACATTGCCCACTTGCGGGCGGTAAAAATTCGGAATTGATGATTTGCCCGGAGACAGCCAATGAGCTGTTCTTCAGAAAAGAGGATCATAGTTGCATTACTTACACACTGGCGTGTGAATACTATATCTGACATTTGGAGACGCGCTACTTTTTTCCCCTTCTTGTACTCCAATGTTGAGGCTACCCTACGTATCAAAATATAAATACGGTGCACAGATTTCTCCTTAATTAATCGGCCATTCTTTCCTTAGAGATTTAAGACTTTAGATAGGGTGATTCCCCATGAAATGGATTCCATATATATTTATATCTTAATTCCTGTTATTTTGTTGCTGTGGTAGGCTAATATATAATGAGGTAAAATAGAAAGCAGGCAACATTATGTCTGATCCTCGTCAAGCTGAGATGACAAAGGCCACTTATTGTCTTTTCCTCATAAATTTCAATTTATTGTTCCATTGATTTCCTCATTGAGGCTTATGTGTCGGAAGTTTCATATCTGGGTCAAGTTGCATTGATGAAAATGAGCTTAAGGACTTAGTGGGGATTACTAACTCTATAATAAAACTAACTTATAACATTATTGATGCACTTGCCATTCCAGCAAGTAAGACTTCTCTTATCGCTCCATAATTTAAGCTCTATAATTTGAACCGGAGAGGTTAAAAAGTTAATAGATATTCTGTGTGGTATGGCTCCATTTATTGTTGCATTAGTAAGGTTAATTGCTTGATTTGTGACTTAGAAACCATCTTTATATCATTGTCTCTTATGCCAGGGGGGATTCTCTTCATCAGCTAAGCATGGCTATACACATCATACATGAAATATATTAAAATCAATAGCTTCATCTCCAAGGAAACCGTTGCACGTGCGCAGGTCAACCGTCCCAAGTACCTAATACTATGGTAACGGCATTCCATTCGGTTCTAAACGTTTATGTTTGAACCATGGGACTGAATTTATCCATATTTTGCTGCTGTTATATGTTCATACAGGAATTTGAAGTCAAATAGACCGAGAGAAAATGAGAGATAATAAGTGAAGCCACTGCGGCGAAATAATTTTGGTGGGCCACCGAAATATGACCGTGAACTTTAATTCATGAAGTTTGCATCAAATACAACTAAGAAAAGCTGGCCCAATCCTTTTAATTTGTTCAATCTTGACAGAAAATATCTGGTAATGTAGCTTTAAATATGTATCACATTCCTCTACATTCACCATGGCCATAAACCTACATAAGTTTGTATCTAATATTTATTATATGCGAATTCCACTTGAGAGGTGCGATAAGTGTGGTGCAATAAAAGTATTGTTATCATATGTGTACAATAAAAATTCGAACTGGGGTTTCTTTTAGCTGTTAGATACTTTATGACGATTCAAAACCAAAAAGAAAGGTTAATATCAATATTTGTCTATGCTAGGGGCATGTAAATAAATAGTGAATGGAACTAGGAACTATTAATTCTAAGCAATCTCGTCCTATAAGTATTCAATTACTAGCACCTCGTTCCATTCACTCTATTTATGTCATCCATGCGTGGTTCTAGGATACTTCTGAACTGTCCAGGCTGATTCGTGAACATGATGGCATATAAAGTTCAAAAATAGGAACTATGTGTGCCTCTGAAGGTCAGGAAATGGAGACGCTCTGTTTACCTTTGGAGACAAGGCAGCGCTCTCAGGTGAACAGGGTTCAATTAATGGGACTCTTGTCCTTACTGAGAACATGAAGGTAAATGTACCTGGATTCATAAGGCAGCAGGTTAAAAGGTGGAACATTATATCCTCTGTTTTCGCCACAGTCTGAAACGAGGCATGGGCTGTTCTCATTTTCAAATAGGGGCAGAACATTGGTATATGGTAATATATTATATTGCAATTGGTATTGTTGCTGCATTGCAATGTTCTATTGATAAAAGGCGATCAAGTTCACATTATTTTCTAAATCCATAAAGGCCCCCTGAGGTGAGCATGCATTCATGTATTGTATGGATATATTCTCAATAACCCCCGGGTGGTTGGAATATTGGACTCGTCCAATATGTGTATTTCTGTGCAAGAGAAATTTGTACAATTCAGCCAAGGGCAGTCCCTTGGAAAGGCAATTGTCCCTGGGAGGCAAACAGTACGATGACAGTCGGAGGAGGAGTGGAACTCAATACTAATATAATTCGTATCAGGATTACTAGGCCACCAAATAAAACATGGCCTTAAAAAAGCAAATAATGCCATTAAATAGTTTACTCTGCTATGCATCCCTCCTAGCTTATCTAAGCTAGGTGAGCTGCATTGCGGTATATCAGATTGGAGTTAGTACAAGCATTTCTTTGGGTTTGTTTTTATATCATCGTGGAGTATTTATAGGACGATTCATTGCTATCACTAAAGGTAAACATTAATCAAATTTCTGCCTCAGCTTCTCTGATCTCCACGGGGTAAATCTAACTATCAACTACCCTTTTTCTGTTTTAGTAAATTATTCTTTTCGTTCTGAATGAAGTAAGAATGATTATTTACATTATTTGGACACATGTATGAATGCATAATGATCATATGTCAAATATATAATATAAGATACGATTTTTTTAATGTTCCAGATATTCCTGTTCTAATTATACATTCGCAGAAAAACATTCGCAGAATCAGAAATCTCATTATCCAACATATGATGTTATCCCTGCTCGTAGATTCATATTATTATATTCGTATTACTAGTCTCACCCACACATTGCCAATTGGTGTATAATTATGTATGCAGACGGAATACATACCATGCTACCTATAGTATATATGTGTGCGTTATATAACATATGGGTCTAGTATATACATGTAATGTTCACGTATGAACGCCAAGTGTGATCATTGACAAGAACTAGTGCAGTCCCACAGTCAAAAGGAAATTCCACACATTTGCTATCTTCTCGGAGGCAGCAATGCTTCAAAGTTCAAAGGTGGCAGGGTCCCATGGGTGCTGATTGTTATATATACATATAGCGCACACACAAATATATTGTATAAGACATTAAATTAATTAGTCATTTTCAGAAAGTATTTTGCGGCCACGAGTGAAAAACATCTATTTCGTCCACCGAGTGTGCATAGAAACGTTCCAACGTATCAATGACGTGTTTGTTTTTTGTTTTTCCCAAGTCCACCATTTTGATTATGTATCAATCCCCAAAATTTGATTGATCATTCTCGCAACTCTCCGATTCGGCAAAACAATGTTGCGTCCTGAAATGAGCGTCATTGATTTGCGCAACTTGATTTATGCGACGAATCAAAACAAGTCCCTTCGGTATTGGGCGTATTGGGCGTATCGCACATGTGTTGGTACGTCTACACATATCAATAGGCAGATGTCACTCATTTCTATATGATAACACCCAAACTTGTGATATAGTAGTATAGGCCTATAGTAGTATAGGCCTTAAAAGTGTAGATAACTCTGTCCTCAATCTTCGGGCAGGTAAAATGGAGTTTGACAACTTTACTAACTACTCTATATCTACAATGATTCATTTTCTATAAGTGACTATGCCCACAGTCAGCCCTGCAGCTAACTGGAATCCATACCCACTGACCTCCTCCAGGGCATTCTGGCTCCATCAAGTGGTATACAGGTGGGCAATGAGTAACAAGAGGGGATTACCTCCAGGTTCATCCCCTCATAGTACTACGCCACTGATGGAGGTCGAGGTCGAGGTCGAGGTAGGTAGGTCGGTCAACAGGATTCTGTGCACTCTTTTTAGAAAACAGGGAAAATCAAATGAACGCATGCAGTTGGCACCAATAACCCAAGCGATTACTCATGCCTCTCCACTACTTGTGCATCTCAACAAGTTAGTCTACTCACATAGTTGTCCTTAAATACGCATTTGTCCCTATGGTATTTAAACCTTTACCCCAGGCAAAGTTATCAGCTAAGTTCTGAATGGGTACGCTATGTAGTTCACCTGTCCATGCGCCAAATAAAAACTTTTGCAGATAGTAACATTTTGAAATAATCATTTAAACGTTTGGTACATAACAAAATAGTATATTAGGTGAGGATGAACTGAATAACCCAAAAGGGTTACTTTATGTATGAATAGGAAACTCCTGATATAATTTATGATTCAGTTTCGTGCTATTTCATGCACAAATTTAATGAACTGTTACCAAGCCTGTGAATATCTGTTAAATTTTTAACATTTTAACTTGACTTGTCATCTACCATTTGGTGGTATGCAGTTGCCTGGCTTTGGTGAATTTACAACCCTAACAAAGCGCTATCCTTTACTGATGGGAACTCACAAATTCAAACCAATATATTAGTGGTGGGTGCCCGGTATATGAAGGTGTGTGGTGTGGGTTAAGCCAACAGAGGGATCCCATTCTTGCTTCAGAGCCAGATGAGCAAGATGAAAGCATACTAGGTTCAGGGTAGTTACTCGTTCAACCCTCAGGTGCCACTATTTCCCAATGTCCATGTACCAGCAGGGGTGGGCTACGTCCCTTGTTTTATCCTCCCATCTCATGTATAATGGGTCAGATTTTCAGATAATGTACAATTTGCCTTCACCGATTCTCTCAAATAACCCCCATTTAAGACAGAAATGAGGTTCAAAATGCAGTTTAACACAACAAAGCAGATACTTTGAACCAATGCGATACGAAGCATACTCAGATATACCCAGTATTCATCATTTTTAAGCCACATTTAACACAATTTACTGAATGTGTAAATGTGTCAATTGTACATTTTCTGAAAATCTGACCCACATATCTACTTGTCCTTTGCTTTCCCTACAGGGACTGCCAGTGTGTATGTTCCGGGGAAAGAGATGTAATCTCCTATCTAACTGAATTATCTTAAGGAATTCGATAGTTTATGCTGTTGATATCTTTAATTTCATCCATTTTATGCACGTTGTAAACAGAATAGAGAGAGTACACTGCTTAGTAACAAGCTCTTCTAATTTTATCATGATCAAGATATAACTAGATTATAACACGTAGACATGTCAATATAATTATCTTTGCTTTTTATTTACTGATCTTGTGTTTTAATTGGTAATAATATATCATATGTTGTATATATCTGTAAAGTACAAATCTACAGATATTTTAAATATATCAAATTAGAAAGCGGTCGATCATATATATATATGTGTCTGATTTAACTGGTTATTCAATTAGTCATTTCGTATAATGGGCATCAACACAAGCAGTTACTCATGCCTCTCCACTAGTCTTGTGCATCTCAACAAGTCAGTCTACCCACATATATAATATATATATATAGTTGTCCTTAAACACCTATTTGTCCCTATGGTATTTAAACCTTTAACCTGTGGCGAGTGATTCTTTTAGTTATTGGATGAATCTTGATTCCAAATGAAACTACTCTGAATTGTTTGACGCTCTACTATTAATTTGTAGAAGTCGGGGAGAAAGGGATGAACTTAAGTCATGCGAAGGTAAGAAGAGTGACCGTTTATCCACTAATGATAATGGTCCAGAGAGTTTTTTTTACATATCAGCTACTCCAAAATGTTCAGGCCACTTACGAAGGGCAATATGGATTCATAAGGGAAAATAATTGTGTGAGAACGAAGTTGGAAAAGATAGATAATTGTACATAGGAGCACGTGTATAGAAATCCCCATCTGTGCAAATAATGAACGACCCTTGGGTTTCTGGGTACAGCATATTTGTTACTTGTTCTCTGCTGACCCGAGCAAGCAAGGACAGGAATAGGCAATTTGGAAAAGTTGTAGGAACTCTATATAGAAATAGATGCTTCAAACCTACCCCTAAACCGTGAGCCACATACTTTACATAATACATTTGTATTAGCCCCCACCCCCTCGTCCTAACATTGGGTTTCACAGAGTTCTAATTTGGAACTCAATGTTAAATTTAACTTAGTGTTAATTCTGTCTTCATTTCAGCTAAACTCTGTCTCCCTTAGCGTGGAAGCTAGACTGTATGGCCCAGTACATGAACATCAAAGAAAACCACTCTCTTGGCCACGGAGACCCACTTTAGATTCCTTCTTTTCGTCCGAAATTGACATAAATGGATCAATTTATATAATGATCGCTCTCCAACATGACACCCGAAAATGACCAATATACCATATGGATAAAAGATAGAATCTATATATGTTAGATCCCACTCAAAGAATTGGTTTATTCTAAGTCTAAAAATAATATAAAATGTACTGGGCTTCCATGCTCTTTTTCTTTTTTATCTATACCCTAAGGTGATTAAAATTTTATATAAAATAGCCTGAATGTAGCCGTTATATAGATTGAATTGAACAAGGATATATTTTGAATTTTGTCCTAATTGGATTCACTTTACTAGATATGATTTTAAAAGTTTTGGATCAATGTATCTTTTGCAATTTAGAAATGAAATTTACTACATCAACGTCCCAAGGGCCAAGAGCAAATTAAACGAGAACAAGCTAATATACTGAAAAGAAAAGGAGTTGATGAGTCTGTTCAACACAGATGGGGTTTTTTTCTGAGATGTAATGAGCATAATATTTTTAAGAATTGATAAAAAGTGGTGATATGGATAAAAACATTAGCGGGAATCGTCAGATGCCGTGCATACACATTGGAGGCAGAGCCATAGCTTGAGCCTGGCTCACTTACTCTGGCTGGGTTAGTATAGATGGTCGATGAAAGACTGGTAAACTCAGCAATCAGTATTCTTATAAAAATAAAAGACTCAGCATTACAAAATTCCAGGTATGAGGATCACCTGCTGGCTCAGATTCTCTACATAAAACATTGGAATACCTAGTTATACCAAGTCTGAAATACGCCCCCAGATCACTAAAAAGACAATTTTATAGAGCCTTTGTTGGTATTACTCAATATTATTTTTATTTTTTCGGGGATCAAAGGATCAAATGGAATAGATAGTTTTCCGTGTACTGGGTCATTCAAAATGGCTATGCAATATGATACCTACTTATGTTATTTCAGATGTTCCGACTTCTGCAAATGAATTTGTACAAATATTATTCAGTCTTGGTGAATCTCCATTGGAATCAAGCCACATGGATCCCACCCCTATCCCCATATATAAGAACACCAATTATGTTACAGCTGTGGAGATTGGTCAATTTTTGTCATAGGGGTCGATCAGTTTCCCACGAGATTGTATTTTGTTGTACCAGCGCCAATAGGAACGAAGGGGACAAATCCCCTGTGTTGTATGAAATTTATAATGAAATAAAGGTACGTATAAATCATTACATCAGCGATAGCATGAGTGAATTATTCTTCTGCCGGTGTTAATAACTGCAGTATTGATGGACCACTGGGGTGCTTCGTTATATGCAGTGGAATTGTAAGCATCTTTGTATTGGTGTATTGGATGCATTATTCTGTTACTTTATTACTTTTGAAGCCATGACTTAGGGCCCTATAGACAGGAGCGAGCAATACACGAAGATTTACTTATGATTTGGTAGAGCAGGAACCATTTAATCATGAAATATACTGCATATAACCCCCAATTCTTCCATAGATTATTTTTTTTATTATTAGCAATGTCTAGGAGCATACTGGAAAACCTGGAATTTATTTCGGAATCATGGTCCCTTTTGTACCATGTACTAAGTTACAATTTAAATAACATGTTGAAATGAAATGACAAAAGAGTTATGTAAGAACCTAATGTCTTCCACCAATACTATGTATTAATCAAGAGCTATATGTAAAACAATATAAATTATGTTAGTATTGATAAAGAATCCGAATCCAAGATATCTCAAAGGATGGTTGCTATAATATACTTTCGGTAATGGGTATATTACATAAACTTATACATATGTACATACAATGTCATATAATTATATGACATGTATGCATACATTCATGTATGTAAACATATGTGTACTTTTTGTATTAACTGCTCTAGCGCTAATTAATTTAATTTTGTGAACTGGTTATCATTTTGTGTTTAACAAGGCTGGTGAAATAATAAAGATTCTCTATAGATCTGGGGATATTAGGATTTCGGGAAATGAGTGGTCTTACAAATGAGTGTTTTTACAATCAATAGATAAACACAGATACACATATACACACATATTCCCTGAAATTTACAAAGGAAAACGGTATTTGGAGTTTTTATATTCTCCTCCCCTATATGTGTACTTTACCTGCATGGTAAGGACCTTTGGTTCTCAGGTTTTACCTGCTTGTGTTTTCAATTATTCCAAGGCGTTCCAAATATATTCCTGGAGCCTCTGAGGTCAAAGGTAAGTAAGCCACGGGGGCTTCTCCATTTCGTTTAAGTGTATGGTCCCCAAGGTACAATCTGACTGATACCACCTGTGGAACATTGATGAAGCATTTCAATTATCACTCATTATTGGAGCGATGCATTCCTGTTTTGGAGAGAGAATACACACTGTTATCTCTTTTTGATGCAAGGAGCGATGTACTCCAAAGATAACTATGATCCAAATGATCCAAATGATAGAACCCCTTGTGATTTGCTCCTATTTCTTTCTCCTATCTAAAATCAATCCAGGAATTTGTTTTTACTAATAACTTTCTTGATGAATTCCTCCGGTTTCATCGATTTCATTATCTAAAATGACAACCTATGTCATAACTATACTGCCTTGGTTCAATGAAATTTTCAAGCATAATAATTGGTAAGAGTGATATCGTTGAACATATTAATCCGTCGTCATTAATCCTATTGGTGATTCCAAGCCTGATTTTGGTCCAGTAATATAGATATCCGACAGAGATATCCGTGTATCAATAAGATACAAAAGGTAAATAAGCACAGGATTTCCCGAGTCTCAGCTGCCACACTGGGTGCGCCCAGTTCCTCCTACTGAGTTGATGGGATGAGCTCTTCCCACCCTATTATACCCTCAATTTCAACCCTCTCATGCTTTTCGGGGAACTCAGAACCTACCGTGTATCCATCTGGTGTAGGCCGACTGAACTATCGCAACACAACGCTGGGGTGGACAGTGCATTTGCACAGAAACTCAACTCTATACGGTCATACATATAATTATTGGAATTGGAAGATTGCATTGACCAAATTATTCTTAGAGAACGTTTACACCTTTCATTCACAATGTTTAAGTTGATGTTAACTATTCATTGGTTTTTACGTATATATGTTTATATCAGAGAATGAATTATGAGTATGTTGACCAAACTTGAAGAATGTGATAACATCAGGTTTTATTGGAAGAAGCAAAGAGTTATCTGGGGGCTTCTTGAATTATGCAATATACATAAATTGTAAAGTGAAAAGATCCAAATTCAATTCTTTACTCAATTCCAAGTACGTTACTCAGATATAAAGGATAAGCAATATCTTCCTCAAGGTAATTCCATTTTGAAGCTTGTAATATATGGTCTTCAATGTAATGAAACAGTATTGTTTAGGAAAAGTACGTATACCCAGAATTTATCGTAGATTCAATTGGAATAAAAAGAATTGCTGTTCTGCACAAAAGGATGGTATTTGTAACAACGAATTATATCAGTATGACTGCGTTCATAAATATGGTATACTTAAATTTGTATCTCACGCCCTGAAAACATACTTTAATACAGGGTTATATTTTTTATCATGTAATATTGCTGAAGAATATGATTAAAATGAGAATAAGGCTGAAAAACCGTATGTATGTATAAATATGTGTAAATAATATTATTCAGAAAAGTAAAATATGTTTAACTTTTTCAAGCATCTCCTTCTATTTTCTGTATTTGTTTTAACCATTTTACAACAATCTAAAAGCCTGTAGTGGTCCATTTTGATTTGGGACATACATGACAGGACCAGCCTGTGCTGCTAACTCACTTTCACAACTCTGGTGCTGCCAGCCCTGCCCCTGCTGGCAGTACCTGGCGAGGCCGGATACCTGCATAACCTTATCACTAGAAGGCATCCCAAAATTAGTACTCGTGTAAGGGTGAGACACAGTTGTGTGGTCAACCTTCCCATTGTGTGCCTACCGACACCCAACCTGGGTAGGGGCCAATCGTGAATCCCTAGTAAAGTTATATTGAATACTTGCAACTGTTGAAGTGAGCGCAGAAATTATATCAAACCAACTGGACATAGACTCACCTGCAAAATGAAGAAAGATGGCATGATCAGACATTGTTCTATTATTAGTACATGTTCTATTATTAGCACCATTGTTCTATTATAAGCAGACAAACTGAGTCTGTGTAATAAATGTTATGGATAGATTAATGGGATAATCTCACGCTAGATATTACACAATACCATATTTCTGAAAAGGAGGCAAAATATTTAAAATCCTCATAATAATTAAAGTTCCCAACTCGAAAACCAAATTAATTGTCAGTTAATGAGGCGATTGTGGAGGGTTTAAAGCAGGTTCAGTTGGTTGATGGAGCAAAAGGGCTTTTAGCTGGTAAGTGACATGCAACGGGATTTAGGATGGTACTAAAATGGAGAAAGCCAACAAGTTTGAAACCATCTAAACCCTCGCTAGTTACATACAGATTCAATATTATTAACTGGAAACTAAATAAAAAAGCTGGATACAGAAAATACAACAATGTCTCACCATGGAGAGGATGCACCATCCAAAATCTGTCAATGACAAAACCTTGAGACGAAGCAGGTGGTAAACCACAACAATAGGCCTAGATACAATGACCCCTTGCTCCCACTAGTGAACCAACGTGAAGAGGGAAAGAGGTTCTACTGCATCAAAGAACAAGCTGCAATGTCCGAACAGAGCTAGGTATCCCAGAATTACTACCAAGAGCCAATGAAGCAACTTCCAACTATGCCAGAAGGATCAATCAAAGCCCATGGTTCAAGCCCTAGAGCAACTGCATAGAAACTAGGGGTGGAGAAATGGAGAAAATCCCCTAAAAGACAAAAAGATGTTGACCAACACAAACCCAACCAGTGGTTCAGAAGCAGGGGACTCAAAGCAGAGACTATCATTAAGACCGGAGCCACCAGATCCTACCACCACTGCATCAGGAAAGATGGCACAGAACCCAAATAGGAGGGCACAACGATTTAGCTAGCTACATACATGCAATGAAAGATCTTCATGCAATATGGGATGAAGATGGCTGAGAAAAGACTGAATGAAACACCTCAGTCAAGGGGAGCAAGAAAACGTCCAAATATACAAAGGTCTGGGAATTGACATGGAGGGTGTGAATAGTCAAACAGTGTCAGTTGCCATTGTAACTTGTAAAGTGGAGCTTGAATCCCTGGAAACATCATGCTATGGAGCCAGAACTACCACATGAATCACAAAACACTAAAGAAAATGAAATATAAATATAGTGGGATATGAAAAGTCTAACTGTGCCAATAGCCATAAGAGCACTAGGACTTGTAAAGAAATCCTGGTCAGTTATACCAACAGAATCCCTGCACACATCAACATATTTGAAGTCAAGAAGATCCTCCTCCTGGTGCCATCTCATTACTCTAAGGAGGCACCATCACTAAGCTGGACCATGGTATGGTATGGATGGTATGTGATGGTTCCCCTGTGAGTATTCTCCTTGATGCCATATTGTTCCTACTGACATTCTCCCTGCCACATTCTCTCATCTAGGCAATCTCCCCACTACTAAGAAGTAATGTAATAGCACAAAAGAATAGTTGTAATAATAATACACAAACTGTGTGGCTATGAAATTGAGAAGAGAGATGTTTTGTTATTGTTTATACATGTTGATCATAATACCTATAGGAACATTGACAGCAATAATTATCAAGTTTAAGGTTCTGGAATAAAGCATACAAGTTTGCATTTGTTTCATGGAAAGACACGCCACTTCTGGTCTCAGCAAGCAAAGGTGGACAGGACCAAATATGTCTAAATCGATTTGACATTGTTAACATAACCATTATGCCAACAAATATGGATTATATGATTTTATGAATATGAATTTATTGGACCTGTGAAGCAGCACTTTCCATATTTAGCATCTCACTGTTATCAGGTATTTTAATATAATGTACACCAGCAGAGTTTGTATTCTTTCATCTATAACAAAACCATCTTAACATTTTAAGATTTAAGGAACTGTAGTTCTCACCGTGCTGATACAACGAAAAGGTACCCAACTACAATGAGTGCTTAGGTATTAATAAACATGCTAAATACATGACAAAGTTCATGACCGACGGAAAAAAGTTAATGTGGTTTGAAGTACAAACACAGGGTTATTGCTCATTCGTAAGACGTGGTATTTACCTTGGCTTTCGTCTTAACAAACTGGTATATATCTTCCTCCGTTTCATCAATGGTGTCTAGGTTGGGGGCAGACACAGCATTCGTTAGTTTCCTGGTCCCCAGTAGGGGTGGTAATGTTAGACTGGTGGCCTCCCCTTCCAACACCAATGTCTCCAGAGTGGCAGGCGGTGGGGTTTGATGAAACTGGCCCAGGTCAGGCTCGCTTAACCAATGATACTTGGACATTATGTGGATATTGCTGGCGTCTCCAACCATAATAACAGGTGATGGTTTTTCTACATTAATGATAAATCACCCATGATTTCTGGCAGAAGATCATAAGGGACTTTTTAAACAAATCTTGCCATGGAGAGTACTTTGGTTCCCTTGTTATTGAAGCAATCTATTTTTTTGTCACTGAAGTGTGCTTAAAACTCCATTCCTATTAGCCTTAGGAAGGCTGTAGGGCATTGATTAATATCATCAAGGGCAAAGTTTAGTCCAATAGAACCGCTGTAGTGATAGTGTTCCGTGCTTTGGGGGAAGATTTTGTTCCAAATGGTCTCAATGGGAAAACTTGTTCTCCTCAATACTATGCAGGAATAAGGTATGATCTCAGTATCTCGACAATAAGATGGATGTGATTGACGGTTATACACAATAATTTATATGAAAAAGATATAATTTATTGGCATACTTCAAACTCCATTTATATTGGTGTCATTTATGAATAATTGTGACATACTTCTTATCTTATAATAGAAATTAAAGCCAAGGTGCATCTGATAGAACACGTTTGAAATAATACATTTCATTGAACAAATCTAAAAGATCTAGTTTGTTTGGCTGCCATAGCTATAACATTCCTCTTGCACTTTTGTGAAAGACATTTGTAAGTTCACAGGGAAGAATATTTTAAGGATCCATATAGCAATTAAATAGCGAGTCCCTGTATGGATCTGAGGAATTGTAGGGACTCGTTTTCATGATGGCTGTCGCCTTACTTCTGAACACAAATACCACACTACACACAATAATTTCCCATGGAGAATTCCAATTTAAATCCAGCAAAGAATGTCTTGGGATTTAGTCATGACGACAGTCAGGTGAAAATGAACAAAAAGAAACATATATCATCGGACCCCCCTATGCAATCTGATCACAGATTCCATTGCTGGGTCAAGGAAGGTCTTAAGCTAGAGCTCAGAGGTCCTGGGTATAGAGGATTGAAACAGTAAAGGATAAATAACAACAGGTGATGATATTTGTGAGGTAATTAGGTAGGAATGACAGTCAGTTTTCTCAGCTAATGTT
Source organism: Sthenelais limicola (assembly GCA_942159475.1). Taxonomy (NCBI): domain Eukaryota; kingdom Metazoa; phylum Annelida; class Polychaeta; order Phyllodocida; family Sigalionidae; genus Sthenelais; species Sthenelais limicola. The sequence continues at coordinate 31,541,009 of OW804100.1, forward strand.
GCACTATCATTGCAGGTATCGAAATGACAAACAGATACCAGACAAGCCAATATTTCATGTGGTGGTAAGAAGGTTTGTAGTTACTCTTGATTTTGTGGTACATGTTTCTGCCACTTTGAAAAGTACACGCAGTTGTTGCAAGTTAAGGTATTTATGTAGATTTCATACGGTTGTCTATCAACTGGTCGTGGAAGAAGAAAGGAAATTTATGAGGAAATATTGCACAAATCTATTTTGATTTTAATGAAATATGCACAATACTTCCCTCAATTCTATTGTTAAAAATATTATTGGGAAACTGCGGTTTCAAACCTACATTTCCCCGCAAGTATATAATCCGGACATGTAAATCTCGATGTATTATCCGCACAGTGTTTCTATGTCTAAAAGTGGTAAATAAATGAGTTCATGAATTTGGAAATACCCTCACAGATAACATAACGTATCCCTAGTATTGACCTCCGATCTGGTCGGGGAAATCATTATACTTATGCGGTTCTCTCAGAGGACTGAATTAACGTATACATGTACTAACCGAATAAACGATCAATATCCTTATTCATAGGAAACTTTTCTTCCTATACCTTTAATTGTATCACACGCAATATTGTCAGTAATGTTCTCTTGTTCCTAATATCACAATCATTGTTTTAAGAAAATCCAATTATGGCGCAATGCCAGGGGTCTATGATCAAGCATGACAGGTATTAATGCTGGCCCACTTGCACTTGCTAGAATAAAAACACAGGAAAGAAATCTCGCCCATTAAAAACTAAAAAGACATCTGGTTCTCATTTGATGACCGACTGGATTAACAGAAAGGATATTAGGAAAACATTCGAGATCACATCATTATTGTGAAGCAAGTTGGTTGTTTTTAAGGGGTCCTTAATTATGATTATGTGTGTAGCGTTGCTTGTGTCAAAGGGTGGATTTACACGCGTTTACAGGTGCCTGGGAAAATCGACACTGTTTGGATGTGATTCTTTCTCATCGTACACTTAAGAAAAAATCATACACATTGAGTGGTTTGAATTATGCCTATATTTTATACTCTCTGAGCACTAATGCATGGGGATATTCATGCATGCGAACCTCCATATATCCTCCTTCATACGCTGTGAAGTTCCTTGATTTTATACAACTCAAGGAATTTCGAAGTGTCCAGCCTGTGTTTGTGTGCATGCCGATTATCAAGCTTACTATCCATATATATATTTGGCTTTGCTAATTCATATTTCCATTAATGAACACTTCTATTGATGTTTTCAGAATTTCACATTGAGAAGGATCGGGCATGGGGAAACCTGTACATAAAGAAAACTATATTCTCCTGGAGTCCTGTAGGTAACAATACTATCTGGAAGGGGAATGATGTCAATGCCCCAGACAATACTAAGGGTTACTAGCGCTCCAGTATGTACTTCCTCCAGTGTAAATTGTTTATATATGACCCAATCTTATCCCTGGATTATCTCTGCCCCGTTTTTCAACCTCCAGAAGTGTTGTCGCGATGAGCAACAATACAATTTGTGCTCATACAAAAGAGTCCCTCGCGTCCTATTGTTAAACCTGGATTTTCTCCCATATGGCATATACAGTCCATAATCAATTTACTATATCCCGTGTGTGAATAATCAAGTTATGTCCACCAGTTTGCCCGTGGGTTCAAAAAGACCGATGCTCAGGCTATCTTTTGGAATCGTTATCCCGAGTATAATTATTGAAACTTGTATGTATCGCGATGTGAGTATAGTAAATCCCTTCATATCAGAGAACAGGTGAATGTAACGTGCACTTCCTTACAACGACCTGTTCTCATCATTTCACCTGCAGAACAACCATGCTTCTCCGTGGCATGGAACAGAAATGTCAATTAAATATATGAGTCCTTTCACTGTGTATATATGTCCCTCCTGAATGGGAGAATGATTCAAAGCTGAGGAGAACTCTTAAGGTTGAAGAGTCAGATACTGGTTTAATGCATAATAATAGAAGTATATGCATGGTCAAGAGGTCTGCTTCCAGAGTTGTAAATTCTTCCAGGATAGTTCTGGTGTATACATATATACATGTAGTACATTGGGAGGCCATGCACCGGACCCCCTCCGTTTTCTATTTTCCCTCTTCTTTCTGCCTCCTCCTCTTTCTCAAGAGATCCTCCAGGACCAGTACTATATACTCTACAGTACATACATGCGCTCCTTACCAACTGCTGTTTTACATAATCTGTCCTGTGTTACTTCACTGCATGTTCAAAGTGGACGCTGCATGGTGACTTGGTGAGATACAGTGTGGGAAACTGTGGTACTGTGTCATTCAGATGTTTGCACTCAATTCATAGACGACTGAGAGAAAAAAAATAAACAGACCTAAGTGATTATAGGTTTATTTCGCGAAGAAACATTTCTTTGGGAAAGAAGCGACCAGAAAAGTAGTCTCTGTGTCACATTTACATAAGAAATACGTCATGGCAAAGTAGAAGGAATTTCACCCTAAATTGGAGCGTTTCTTTTTACATGCAACTGTTTCAGCGATCAGTATCCCATTTGAAGAATGACATTAACGAGGGTTTATGGGACCAAGACAAGAGGGTAAATAGCAGGCCATGAAGCTTTATAACTTTAAAAATGTGAGAAATCTTAGGTATGTACACTTGCATCATAATTATTATATCTATATATTGTCTCGGCTTGAGAAATATGCATGTTTAAATTTGGAGGGGTTGTAAATGGCATAGTTCAAACCTGCACATGCTTATTGTATTAGGACAGCAATGCTGTTTGTTAACACAAAAACATGATCCACATTTTACATTATTTTTGTGGTTTTCAAACGAGCCATGTTTGCTTCTGAGAGATATATCGTTCGAGCTCCTGTACATTTTACCGGTACTTTCTATTTGCTGTTTCCGTTTAATTGTTGTCTTTTCAGAGCCACAATTTGCATTTCTTGTACGAATATCTATTACTGATCAAATCACAGACACGTACAGCAGTAATTTTATTCTAAGGAATGAATTAAATCAATAATAGATACACAACTTCCACTAAATGAATCGCGTAACATGATATAACTCGATAAATTAACATGTAAATGCATGACCGTATTACTTTACAGCACAGTAAGAAGGTTGTGAGTCAAGAGATTGCAGACAGTGTATTACATCGAGGCGGTTGTAAATCGTGTAATACCCCTGTAATATAGAATTGCATTCAACATTCAGGTAACATCGTCTTGTTTTCCTACCCTCGCACACCACGCATGCTAAATCCCGAATATCCTCTTATACCAACAACAGGTGGCAGTATGGCAAAGTAATAACTCGAAATTATGGGCATGGAAGTCAGAAATAATTGTAAATTAAAAGGTTTTGAACTGGCAATTTCGAGGTGGGACTGTATATATATTATATGCGGACTCAATTTTAAGCTACTTAAATATCGAACAGTCAATGATGCGGTCATATTGCAGAGTAAAAGGCGATTAAAAACTCGCTGGTCCTTGAATGAATGGAGCACATATGTGCACTGTGCCATGTTTATTTTGTAGACCTCGTTAATACTAGATTTACTTAGTAATATGTGACTTGACCTGGGCTTCTATACACATAATATGTTTTTATATCAGAACCCCATTACCTAAGTGACTGTCAGAGCTAAAAGGTGAGGGCCTTTCCTTTCATCTGTGGATGGGACTATATACCGGATTCGTTATTTCGAATTAAACAGTTTGGTATCATGCGGGAGTTAGTGTTGAAGTCGATATCTTATTTTTGCTACTACTTTTTTTACCCTCTCTGTTTTTGCTGGGAATACACATGGAGTTCAGCATTTCTTATAATTCGTTGTTGAGGTTGAAACCACAGGACTCTCATAAGTTGATAGAAATAAAAAGGAAATGACATATCACCCATCGATGCGCATTCACTGACATGGACACAAAAAGAAAGCCTTTGGAGGCGCATCAATCATGAAGTATTATATAGCAAGTATTTCCTCTGTATAGCAAAGAACCTGGTCGCCTTTTTGTGGGGCCATTTTGCCTACGAACAATCTATCATGCACACATTCATTTAGAGCGAAAGTATTTTGCAAATTGATTTAATTTTATCTAGCTAAGAGAGATCGATACCTATACTCCGATAACACTATGTCAACATGATTCTGTATTTCTTTCACGAAATTCCTTTATGAAAGACCTAATTAAATCATGGTGGGGGTCGGGTCGGGGCTAAAAATAACTAGAAGCTAGACTAAATAGTGTATGGTAAGGAAATATACCCCTTTATTATACCTTAATCCATGTTTGGATGATAGCATTTGACATTTCCTACCAACACAAGCATCATACATATTGGTGTGCAGCCGTTCCACCAGAGGGCTACGTCTGAATTGGAAGCAAGTCATTCCACAAACGATTCAAGTTCTATTTTAGACGACTAGACATACAAGTTCTAGAGCGACCTACAGGTATATGATATTGCATATAATGAGCGTGCAGACTTGTGTATAAAGGTTGTGTGCGGTACGTTATAATGATGAAAATATGTAGACATAACAGACATCAATTAAGGGATTTTATATTACGCGGAAGACTGCATCTGCATCATAAAGTGTAGGCTGTATGATGTATTGTGCATTTATAATTACTATCATTATATTCTTATTTCTAACATACACAGTGGAAATGTATTGCAAATAAACAAGGTGTCATGTTGGATATGATATAACATGATCAAACTTACGGACAGCAATTAAAAGTTTAAATATAACTTTTTTTAGGGAGTGGGATTTCAATATGACATAATACCACCTACTACAAGAACACATAAATGCACAAATACATGTTCAAGCGCCCCAAACGATTAAGTGTTTTTTGCCTTAGATAGATTACAATCGAGCGTATATATAAAACACATCGCCAACCAGGCTTGGATTAGAAGGAATTAATGTCCTCAAGGTGTGAATGGTTAGTTTATCTCTGTACTTAAAGGATAATGCAACGCCTATGTATATAGTGCACGTAACATACAACACGTATTTTGCCTAATCACTGTATGTTGCGATCCGTTAAAGTATACGGTAATGGCGAGAGCGCCCTTTAAAGGTGTTCTATGAAAAAGAAGGAATCATGGACATTTTTTAAACTTTAATTTGAGAAAGAACATCTTGGGCTGGAACCAAAAAACCAATGAAAACTATATGTCTCAGGATTTGGAGAAGCGTTTCTTTGAAGTGTTTCGCTGAATAAATTGAAACATGAATAATTTGAGAACAACACGTAAGTCCTAGATCATCTAAAGTAAGAAGAAGATTAAAGGAAAACGAAGTCAGGTAGACAAAGAATAAAAATTATAGACGGATTACATTCTTGGTTAGCAACAGAAAAGGCAATAACCACAATCTAGAGGCTACTTTTATATCATGAAAGTCGTCTATTTTACTTCAAGGGCAGAGAGAGAGAGGTGTTTCCGTTCATTCTCTTAATTATTTGTTTTCCAATCAGCAACGATATTACAATTTATTTACTATGCTCAACTGAAAAAAATGACGTGAAAAAAAATTGTATACATCACATATAGGGACGAGTTCTTGTGATCAGTCCGAGGAAGCACTTCCCCCTCCCCCCCCCCCCCCCCCCACCCTCACACACCCGCACGTATAATCTTCCCCAATAATCGACCACTGAAGAAGAGAAACTTAAAAGAAAAGAAAAGTTAAAGATAAAAGAACTTAAAACATAGCCTACCTCCATAACTAGGTAAATGTGGCCGACGCAGCCTGCGTCAGCGCACAGGGCGCACGTCGATGACGTCCTTCTCCGCGTCACCTGGTTCCATGTTCCGTCTGTACGTCTTCCGGCAGGGACCCGGGTAATACGGACACAGCAATAAAACATAATAATGGTAATCCTTGACCCTCAAGCTCGATCATTTCCTCCCGTTCCTTCACTGAAGATCTTGTATTATTAGGTATTGTATCGCATGGCAAGGAAGATATACGTGTCACACGATGGTTTGCAAGTACACACTTGCATTTGTTCATTTATCAAACCTAAGACATCTGCTAGCATTTATTCCAAAGCTTATTTGAAAATGTGTAGATCCATAATCAACTGTTATGCCTACATCCGATTAATTGTGTGTGTTGCAATTCTAAAATTGCATATCAGTCGGAGACAATTCCACCTGTGCAACAAATTGGTATATGGTGATTGCCTTTATTATACTTTACGGTGAATTATATTTCACCATTTCTTGAGAACCACACGGTAATCCACTTGGGGCAATCCTTGAACGTAAATATTGTGGACAGGTTTTGTACCCATATTTCAAGGCAATCCCTGAATTTCACTGATTGCAAAACTCTCTTGGAATGATGAGTGTAAAAATCTTTATAGTTATGATATTGATGAATAATATACTCATCACTACATCCCTATATAGGCCTACTAAATCCAATTCTTATCCATGGTGACCTATGTTGGCCTATAGACATCATGCAGGTAAATGTCTCAGAGACAATTCCATGTCGAATTTCCATGTAATTTCTTGCCCTCCTGAGAATGAAAACAAAAGTGATATTCATAAATCTAAACTAATTTCGCCCATTGGCATTCTATTATAGAAATGAGGCACGCATTCCTCCAGTAACTTTACCTTTCGCCAGGCGAGTGGAAACGAGTAGATCGTTAGTATCTGTGATAATTACGTTGCCAGAAATCAACAATAAAGCAATGGTTACGTAACACTTGCGTTGATTGTTTCCCTTATCATGCCAATGATAAATGTGTTTCGGGATTAGTTGTATCTCTATAATGACGGCTTATCATGTAACTTCGTGAAGGCAAGGTCCTCATATCTCGTCTCGAACATGAGCCATGTAATTAATAAAGTTGATTTTGGAATAGGGCCAATTCAACATGAACCTAACTCTATTGACACGAGTCTTGTATAAATCAACTTTGGCACTTTCTATAACTTTGTTATTCAAAGAATTGATAACATGACCTCTAAATGAATTTACTGGCGATTTCCTGGGATTCCCCAAGTCAGAGAAAATAGCGTTCTGGGTTTGAATCGTTTGCTAAATGCTATGGGGTATCAGCATGTTATGGAGATGAGCACAGAATGTAAGACCCTCTCCTCTGGTTCTTAAAACTTTAAAGAAGTAACTCTAGAAATGGTCACGTCCGTTTGTTGTGAGCGAAATACATCGCCGATTTTGAATAAGGTTGCTATATTGAAGCCTATTGCCATGCTACTATTCCCCAGCCGTCTGAAAAACACAAAGAAAATGAACACTAAACTCTAATTGCTGGGTGACATATAGGGGTTTGGGTAAATATATCAGCGCTTGGTTTATGATCAATCATCAGGGGCGGATCTAGGGTCTAAAATGAGGGGGGTCCAAGATAAAAAGGGCACATCAGTCCATTCCCCAAAAATGAGCCAGAGGGGCATAAAGGCATACAAGGGAGAGATCGTCAGAAAATGTTACTTTGATATATCAATTCTTCATATTTGTCTAATTTAGCAGATGTTACCAAAATTTTGGACCTGCCTAATGTGCATTTTCTGAAAATCTGACTGACTAGGGGGGTCCGGGGGCATGCTCCCCCGGGAAATTTTGAAATTTAAAGTGCCATTTGGAGGCATTTGGTGCTTTTTGAAGCACAAAATACAGTATTTATTCACACATGATTTTATTTCTATTATTTATTTTGACTTTTAAAAACTAGGGATGCAGTTTGCAAGGACCTAAGAACACAAAACATACAACACACACTGGCAGTTGACCATGTATACAAATTGTAAGATGTGGAATTATCTTTAAAAATCAGTTGTGGCTACTGTTGCAAGTGATGTAGGGGTGAAGTAGGGTCTGGGGGCATGTTGCCCCCCAAAATTGTAAAACCTGAGGAGTGAAATGGTGTATTCTGGGAGCATTTTTTTATCATAATTAGCCAGTTTTGTTTGTATTTAAAGATACAAAACAAATAATTAGAGGAGGATAATCTCAAAGGCAAATTTAATTAATTGACATTGAATCAAAATCTCCCTCAAAAGATGAAATCACATGTATCCAATGTCACATTGGTTTACCAGATCAATGGAGTATGGCTGTACTTCCTGCAGGCAGGCCTGCCAACAATAGGACAAATGTAAGGCAGCATACTTTAATTTTCTCACAACTGCCCCCAAGTGATTGTCCACATGATGTATAAATGTAAAGCAAACATAAGAGGGGGAACTAATGTCAGAACAAACATGTGTGGGGCCCATACACCCAAATTAGGGAGTCGTGGAAACAGCATTTATAAGTTCTTTTAACAGCCTTTTACAGAGGTTACCACAAGACACTTTTGGTTGTAAAAGAAATTAAGGCACCTTTGGTTCTTAAAAAAGGTTTTTGGCTCTTCAAAAAGGGCACTTTTGGTTGTAAAAAAGACACTGTTTGGTTGTTACACTTACAACAGAAAAAGGGCACTTTGGGTTGTAAAAAAAGGCACTTTGGGCTATTCAAAAGGGCACTTATGAAAATTTGAGGGGGGGTCAGGACGTCGCCGACCCCCCCCCCCCCCCTTGGATCCGCCCATGATCATCATCGTTTAAAATCAAAGATGAAATACATCATGTGTGTATATGTGATATGTTCATCCCCTCCAGTAGTAAAGACCAGTTGAGTGACAGTATTCAGCATTCTACCCCCACTCCAGTCATTGTGCTAGTAGTGTAGTATGGCCCACAGCCACAGAAGGGCCCTAATTTTCAGGCAGAGGGGTGTTCCATCGAAATGTGATACACGAGATCGTACTCCGCCGTTTGGGAAGCAAATGCCGAAGGCTATTATTTGTGTAGGACGTGGTTTGTAAACCACAAATTAAGGCAAGCAAGTTAAAGACAAACATCTCTATTATCGCCACATGAAGATTGATGGTAAAAATTCTTTAAAAAATTAAATCCCCTTGTCACAATCACCTTGCATTCATATTGACAGCTGCGTGCACAAGTATATTGGACTTGCACAACGCAGAGAGAATCAAATATGAGGTCATTCAGATCGAAAGAAAGGGTAAAGCTGTAGAGTGGTATCATATATAGAAGTCAAGGGGTGACAACCATTAATAGGGTAAACATGTGCCTTCTATGACATTCTTATTTTTCTTCCTGTGTTTGCATAATTTGAAATGGATCTACTCATGTTTATCTACGCCCTGAATGGCAAAAGGAAATATGGGTCAAAATGGCAAAAGGCCGGTTTTGTCAAAAAGGCAGTAAGGCTGAATAGAAAGAGTTAATCTTTCCCTCGCATCAGTGCGATGGCAAGGAGGTCAGTGCATGGATACATACACTTCAACTCATTGCCTGTCAGGACCTTCAGTACTACATGTTCGACCACCACGTGTTGAATTTATAGTATGTAAAAACATAATATGTCAAACAGCATGGATCATTTTCAGTGTGCCTCAGACCAAGGTTCGAATGCCAATGCTTAATGAATGGCATCACCCTTTACTTAATTTTCGTTATTGAAAATTTTAATTAAATTAATTTTGAGCAGGTTTACTTTCAGGAAACTATTGACCGAATAATAACGACAACTAAAGCTAGCAGAAGATGTGGATGAACTTTAAGCTGGTTTTCTATGCAAGAGTATACATTTCAACGCCCCAGGTTTGCGACGAAGAATATAGATCACCTGGTTTGTAGCGAATCAAAGTATACCGCCATCAATGGCCTGTGGATCTGTGAGATGGGAAGACAGGAGAGAATGTTTAGGACCCATGTGAAACCCTCCTGACCTGCGAATACTTACAAACATACCAGCAACACATAATAAGGTCTTACAGTTACACATCTAGTACGATTATGCATGAATCTCCAGCCAACTCATATGTATGTATACAACGGGTTTCTTCGTAGTTGTGAATGGATTAGAAGTCATGAAACTCCCAAACATATGTAAAAAAGATCAAGAATGAATTCCATTTTTTGCAATGTCGAAAATGGAAGCGCAACAATCATAAGATTCTAAGGGAACAGGCATATTCAACAGATGTCCATTGGCAGTCTCGGTATTTATCATATCAAATTAAAGGAGAAGATTAATTCTGTTGCTATTGGATAATTAAGAATGTGTGTAATGTGAGAATGAAAGAGGGACCAAAGGGTACAAATGCCTTAGTGTATAGATTACCTATAGTCCATTTCCAGTTCACTTGGTTACTCTTACAAATGAGTATTGAATTGTTCTAATTCTCTAGTCGTTACTCCTTCCCAAATTCAATTTTAATCCCATTGATGGCGCAATGAGTCTTTCCATCAATCACAGATCCACGGTAATGGAGTTCTGACAGAGGCTGGGTGTCCCATTTCTACCATTAATTCCCTATCACGATTATGTCGCAGGATCCACAAATATCAATATAAAGTGATAATTTGAGTATCAATCACAACAATCACCAGTCGGTGTTGATTCCAAAGCTGCTTCCAAATCACGAATTGAAATTTAATTGTTTGGTTTGTATGGAAGGTCACGATATGACAATATTTGTCATTAATTAGAGCCAACCCATCGTTGGTGGTCCGCTAGTTTGTACTTCTAATAGGTTTGGCGTTCTGCCATAAAGGCACATGGCAATCGGTAGGACCTGCTACGACACCGTACTTCACACTTCACATTGCCATTCATATCCACTTTGGCTAGCCACACAATGGTGAAAGTCGCCAAATTGCTTACCCATAAGCTCCACAATGCATCCCTTTAACCTTATTAAGACATGGGCCATACTGAAGAACCAATCGAGTGCCTTTCCAATTCTCCATTCAAAAAAATCCTTTCATTTGATTTTCCTCATTTGTTTTTAATTGCGATATATAACCGCTGTGCCTATACGTACCTGTGGGGTCTGGAGCAAAATTGCACTGTGGCAAGTTTGAGCTTTTTGCTTATGTTCCTCGCAATGCGTTTTCTATCGAGAATCTGTATTTCTTCTAATAAACTCCATGAGAGATGCACATCAGTGAACGACTTCTTTGCGCTAAGATATGTTGAATATGTTGCCTATGGCTCTTGTACATCCAAAAAGTATCCCCTGATGAAACCCATTTTCAATACATTCATGTACGGTGGGAGAAGTGGGTATATATAACCCGATGCACGCACATGGGACGCATAATCTTCTGCTTTAATTCCATGTCTAGACAAACAGATCACAAATGAGGGTTTAAAAGACAATTAATTTACACAAGTGTTAGCCATCCCTGCGAGGGGCTGATTACCGAAATCTGTGCAACAAACTGTATAAGATCAGGAATTCGACGTAGCATGTAAAAGGCTATACAGTTTTCAGATGCATTTCCAAAATATTTTCCTTGCAAATTTATCCTTGGAAGGGCTTTTCTTGAAGGTTTGAAATTGTTCGACTCTTAATAGTGAACCCGAATATCGTGCCAAAGTATAGATTGAACATCATGAATTGATCCTTTGGTTGCGGTCAATGCTTGATCACATGGAGTGCGTACTACTCCTACACACCAAGTATATTTATAAACTCCGGCTCATTATGGAGCGAGCTTGACCTCAGCGACCCTAATCAAAGGTGAGGTGTGCTCGGCGAGATTTCCTATGTATACAAACTGACCACCAACCTCGCTTTGTAGTCACAGTGTGTGTATTTTTAATAAGGTTTAATGCGTAAACACAGATTTGATGTAAATGGATTCCTCCTCGTGGGATCACATCTGTATGGACTGGCTGCATGGATGAATGGCGTAAACGGACAGTCCAGTATAGCAGCTAGTAGCCTGATGGTTTTCTGGTTAAATGATTGATCCTATAAAGCTTTACTTTGTAAATTTCTCCTGCCTTATAATGTATGGTTGCATGAAGTACATTTGTAAGCATGTTATATTTTCCCCCTCTCATGTTATCGTTTCTCATCCTATCCAATCTTGTTCTGTGCAATCACTTACTCCAGTCTAAGGTGCAATTCGACTGTGTTGAAGATCGAGTATCATCTCTTGGGGAGCTTTGATCCAAATCGCCCGGTCTGTATCGGTCATCCATGTGGTAGGGCTCGTAATATTCGATCGTTTTACATTGAGTCGACCTCACGCATCACAGCTTATTGAAGACAACTCTCCTTTTCTTATCAAATGTTTTGTTTACTATTGCCATTCAGTGACAATAATCCTCGTGACTGCATGAATATGTGACTTTCTCGAGTATACATATATAGATGTAAATGAAATCCAGGCGAGCATGTAAGGAAATAGAACAGAGATCAACTTCTAGATTGACTGGAAATGTGAAGCCTGAAAAGGGAAATAAGTATTGATCTCCTTGGGAAGGAAGATTGTTGTTACTCTCAGAGGTCAGAGTTGAAATGTTGTGGTCTCCCTCTCCTCACCGGTCATTGCCTACCAATGGTAATCATGACTGATCAACTGACCATGAGTAGTGGTCAGTTTAACATATACAATATAGCCTGTGTGTATATTCATGGCCGGCACGTGTTTATACACATACAGCACCTCGGGGTGAGATTCCTCATACATGTTCCCTGCCAATCTTCGTTTTCTTCCCCTCTGCTTCATACACCAATCAATATTCAAAACTAGCGGTTCGTTTTTCGGAACAGTGACTCCCCTCGAGTATTGTCTTGTTGTCTGTCAGTTGAGTAAAGTGTGGAGGATCGAACTCCACTAAGTCTATTTGTATCTTTAACAAGAATACTTGTTAAATACTGTACATTCCCTCAATCCCTCCATCACGTATAGCTATATACAGTATCTATAGCAGCCCTTTTCCCTCCACATATTTGCATGCCCCCTGTCTCTCTATGTTATGACTCTCTAGTCTAAGTTAGACGGTCGTTGTAAAAGTACGAATTCACAAGCCTACAATTATAGGGGATAACTTTATTCCGGATGCCTTCAGCACATTTCATCGGCCCCCTGTATGCTTCCTAGTGGGACTTGTTCGCAAACGCATATAACACACCGTTTTTTCTGTCAGTATTCCTTGATAACCCGCCATATATATCTGTCGATCAATTACTCTTCCTAATACAGACTGAGTTAATAAATGGATGGCCAATATTCATTAAAACCATTGCCACTTATCTCAATAGCAATTTGTATGGATTTAGAATTTCCTGGAGGAATATCAGGTAATCGGGTTGATATATACCATATATATAATGTATAATGTACAATATAATGTTGTTTATACAAGCACTTTTACCCTTCCTCCTTTTCTTCTCGGAGACCTATTTGTACAGCGATGCACACTACACCAGCAGTCCTAGATTTTCTCTCATTGTTCACTTAAGTACAGTTAGTGCATATATACTGAGGTGCATCAAAGCAAGGACAGATCGATTCAAGAAAATTCCCAACACACTAACAGTGACACATGCTAGCACAGATGCACAGGTTCGAGTTTATCATCTCCAACATCTCAAAAGTGAGTGAAAGGTGTCACCCAATAATGTCATTCTGATCCTGGGTGATACCAGCACCTCACCTCAACTGAAGATCCTTTCAAATAGAGTAATCCATGGATTTATCTCATTGATCATTTGTAAACAACACGCCCAGAAACTCATAAGCCGATAATCCCTTTCCATGCAATACATGTTTGATGAGTGATTTTACGCATGTTCAATCTATCACAATAACCACAACTGTACGCATGTATTGTAAATCCACGTTTTTGTAAACCCAATGTAACCAGATTGAAGCTGGGAGGAAGAAGATCTAAGTCCTATAACCACACGTATAGCAGGCGACTGCTACCTTAAATGCCAAGGTAGCCAGCAGGTGTGAATAAAAGGGGCTTGTAGTAAACTCAATGGCCCATGGACACCTGAAGAGGTAAGTCTTAAGATGGATCAGTCATGGGTTAAGCTTTGCAAGGACTGAATGTATATTTCTGTGTAGGTATAGACATGGACAACGGCCCTTTCCTCCTCACCATTCCGTCACTGACATTGACCCTCACAAGGCCAATCGCGTGTCTAATTGCTCTGTTCACTTGTATATATTTTGTGCTCTATTCTGGAGGTGTGTTTCCTACATTGCTGAGCTAGAAAGCTGAGTTGTAAGTAACAAAGGGGTCTTACAGTTGCTGAATGAACAAGACCCATTATTTCCTCACTTTGCTGCATCTGCAATCATGTGCTGGCTCTTGTTATTTGTGGGCAGGTCTCTCTACTTCGTCTCTTACGTTACATTGAACCTGTTGTATAAGATATCGTAACGCAACGTACGAGCGCTGAACGGCCATCGTACGTAGATTGACGCAAGGTGCTATTAAGATGATGATACGCTTCATTTATTTGGTTTGTGCGAAGATAATCGATTCAGTCTATTTTCGTTTACAGTTATATTTAATCTTTCTAACTAAAAGCATCGAGGTCTCTCTTCGAGCTACAGGTGGTTTAATTTCCTCTGGTTATTTAGCCTTCGGTTCCTAGCACACTCAGTGCGCGCGTGAATATTGGAGCTGGATGTATATATTCATAACATCGTGTATTCACGTATTGGTAGAAATACAACATAGTTCTGTTTTTAGTTTTAGTGGACACTACATGCACATTAAAGATGCCACAAAATCCCCATAGTTACAGGAGGCAACGGGCGATTTTGGCAAATTTAACAATCATAACGTGCACGTGGCAATTGAAAGATTGAAATGATTCTGATTCAATGCATCTACAAACTTGACTCCATTTCATCCAGGCCCTTAATTACCTTTCCCGAATTCATTAATACATATATCCCATTGGAATAGATTTGATTTGTCTTATTGATAGGTGACACAAAAAGAAAATATTTTTCATAATCAGGACATGTAGTGTGGGTTCATTGTTTGTTATGATAAAGAGCGGTACACTCCTCCTTCCTCCTCACTCCCTCACCTTGCTCACCTACACAATACTTGGACCCCCATGATCTGCCCATCAAGTCTCGGGTCAATTCTCACCCGAAACAACCATTTCCACACCTACTGTGCGAGGGGGGCCCAGGATTGAGAGAAAGTACCCTATGGAGGGAGGGAGAGGAAGGGCGGGGGGGGGGGGGGGGATTTGAAAGTTTGGCCATGAATTAGATGAGTGTGATCCATTATATTTTTGGAAGTTGTCATACTTAATTTAGGACGGTTAGATATATACTGCGTCTAAATGGGTATAACTACCATGCAGGCTTTTGGAGGTTTTAACATTGTTTATTTTTTCTTGAAAAAGGTGGTGCACCCCACCAGTCCCACTTCCCAGGTTTGGCAGTTGTGTTGGTTGGCACCGCCCCTGGCGACAAACCTTGAAGTAAAGTGCCCGCTCCTTATGGTCGTCAGGGGAAAGTAGGGGTAATTAATATCCTGGCGAACAATTGGCCGCCTAGTGGTCCCTCCGCGTACCCTTTAATTTATATCAACCCTTGAGAGTGGCTTATATTGGACGTGCATTGTTAGAGTCACTATTCATGATTTAGATTGAATGCATTTAAATGTCTCTTAATTGAAAATCGTTTAAAGCATTCAACGAGTGACTTTCATTTATCCACTTATCTACTGCCTTTTATTTATAATCGTGATTCGCTTGGGGAGATTTCATCGGCGGCGTGGTGACAATATGCGCATTGACAAAATCGCCTTCAGTGTGTTAGAGTGTAACAGAAGTCGTAAGACAATTAAGAAATTTCAAATATTAAAATATTGACCACATATCTTCACGGTCCATTACTGTGTTCTTATATGTACGCAGGAATGAAGGTTTGAAGAACATGAACAATGTAGGAATAGATGTTGTCTTGAGATATATAGGCAACGTACACTAGTATCAAAAAGCAAGTTAGATACCTTGAGAGATATGGGCAAAGTACACAAGTGTAAAAAAAAGTTAGATACCTTAAAAAGTTAGATACCTTGAGATATATGTAGACAAAATACACAAGTACAATGAAACCTCTCTATTGAGACCACCCTTGGGACTGAACGATGTGTCGTCTCATAGCTAGGTGGTCTCATTAGAGGGGCTAATATGATAAGAGGAAATCAATTCGGGACTGAGAGAAACTGGTCTTGATAGAGGGGTGGTCTCTATAGAGAGGTGGTCTTTACGCGAGGTTCCACGGTACAGAAGATTGCATTTCCAAGGGAAACAAAGATTGATGTCAGTCCGTTAAATGTAAAGTTCGAGAGGGAGGGATAGGAGGGAGAGGAAGGGGAGACAGAAAACATGAAATCCCTATCCCATATATGACTGGTCACTCCATGTAATTCTGTTGGTCCCTTTAACACCTTTGCATATGAGGAATCTTACTTCTCAATTTGCCACTTTAATTCACACATGGTCTACCCTTTAATTCACACTTAAACGCCATCCCCTCCCCCTCCCAGCCATTACCAGCATGATTCTGATCCTATCTGCTGATATCAGAATCAACAGATTCTTCACACTGATATCCAGGATGGGAGGAGCCAAGATGCTACCAATGATTGACAGACATCACCCAAATCTACTTAAATTTATGTTATCTCATCGATCTAAAAAGGGCAAGTCAGATACCTTGAGATATGCACATTGGTACATGTCAGATACTGCATGTTAAAGTCAGATACATGTTCTTCAGCACTCGACCAAAGCTGACTTGATTGGAATGAGATTACTCCTACCAACTTGTTTATGCCCGTTGCCCCTACTGTGAAATTGTCATATACAATATGTTAGTATTCATCAAGGATCTTACAGCCATGATATCCCATCGACCTTATAAGGTCGATGGACATGTTTCTATAGAACAAAGGTACGTTCCCCTCGCACATCTAACAACTCCATGCACTAACGATTTGTATTCATACTTTTGTTTTATATTCACAACGAATTCGAAGTGACTGAGAGAAGTGTCTTTGCATGCGTATACCCTATGATGCGAGTGCAATGCAATATCAGTGCGTGTATACATTGGAAACAGGTTATCCTAAAAACATACATGAAATACATACATGCATGCCTAAAGACTTAATCCACGCATTTCAAGTGACGAGAAATATTTTAGAACTGAACACAATTTCAATTCAGCACGGGTAAGAACATAAACTATGTCACGAATCCCATCTTCCGTAATACCCGTTACATACTTTGATGCAAAGTTGTGTCAAGGCAAATCTCCTATTAGGAAATGTTGTCTTAGGGTTTCAAGCATGTTTTGTCGGGAGGTTCAGAGGACACACTCTAACTAGCAGAACTAACAGAAAATACTGGTACAAATTAAATAACACTGCGGGATAAGTATTTCCACTCATTCAGGTGTATAGTACTACAGACGTCTGTATAGAGCTAACAATAGGTTCCCGCGGAATTTAAACTCAAATCGCAAAACTAAATGTTATGTACTAGATATTCGGGTACACCGGCGTTGTGTAAATTTTAGATGAAGGTATGACCATGATCGGAACGCATTTCAATTTCAAATTTCAATTCAAGCTTTAATTAGTTTACTCCATATTTAAAGAAAAAGAAAAAAGGGACAGATATTATCAAATGGATAGTCATTATTCAGAATCAGAGATAAAGCAAGTTAATAAATTGTAGCTAAATGTTTGCTCTCTGACCGTACCAGAGTGTGAAGAGGTTGTCGTATAAAGTATGATGGCTGCCGTGGTGAGTGCTGAGCAATATCACTGCTCGCGCTCAAGATATATGGTTGAAGTATTATGGTGCTATTGGTCTAATGAGCTGTCATTGCCTTGTTCTGTTTCATATACTACCATCAATGAGGTCTAGACGATGCATCAAAATGGATATCTAAACTGGATAAAGTCTTATGATTATATTTGTCTTGTTCTATACGAAGCCATTTTCAACTTACTGCTGTGAAATTTCGACTACGAATTATATCAATAGTCGTTCTATAACAATTGTTAAATTTAGCTGGGAAACGACTTTGACCATTCTAAGAAATACCTGAAGGTCAATAAGATGTTTTCCCTTCAGGTTACCATCGGCTCCAGCACAGATTTTCAGGTTAACACCGACATAGACGTACGTGTACCGCAATAAATTGACCAATGTTAATTGGAGAAGAGAGACACATGTGCACCTTTCTGAATGATGAACATACACGTATGTTGTGATTACCTTATAGTTATAACCTCTACATTCCTTTCTTCTTATTTAATTTAATTCTGTTAGAGTTATAGGGGTTTTTTTTATACCAGAGGCCAACTTTGCCTTCAGCTTGTGTTTAGTTGGGGACACACTGCGTATTGATTCACCCGAACGAATTGTTACCGGATGAATTATAAGGCCCTAGTCCACTAAGCCGATTCTCATGTACTCTCAAAGTCGCATGAGAATCAGCTTAGTGGACTAGGGCCTTTATTCTGAATTCACACCGCTATGGGAGGCAGATCTCGTATGAAATAAAACGATTTCAATATAAGGAGACTGATTTCGCGTGAATTTTAGTCTGTTTCTTGTCCAAGAACTAATGCTTTGTGAAGTATAGGCTGCATGAAGTGTATTTATGCATTTATTTAACTGCCATCACTATTGTGTTATTGTTTCATCAGAATTTGTGAAGAAAATCATTACTATTGAAATATCTGCCTAGATAAAAATACTTCGACGTATGGGCTAAAGTTCAAAGTATGGTTTGCTCTGGAAATAATATAAGGAATTATAGAACAAGATAAGAGAAATAATGCTGGTAACTATTAGTCTAATACTTTGTTTAACAAAATATTTATTAACCAAAGCACTCTCGTTCAGAAAGTGGGTTTCCTTCAACCCCGAAATAATGTTGAGGGGGTTTAAAGAACATTTAAGGTAAATCATATTGGGAAAATGCAGTAATATATCAATGTGAATAATTGTTAGAGCCATTGAAATATATATATGTAATTTGATACCATGTATCTTGCAAGAGATGTCTAACAAGTGATAGATGGTGTTAACATGTATGCAATCACTGCATCATGCTTCATAACTAGTGGGTGTACCCTATAGCGTATGGTTGACGTACAAATTGCACACATCCCAAACAACCTGTTTGCTTTCCCATATAAAGGAAAAGCGAATCTGTAGAGTGACACAATACTTTTCTAAACAAATACCCACTACGCCTTGATTTCCTTCTAATGTTCAATACTCATGCCTCAAATGGCTTATTACATTAACGAAGATGCGCGTATTTAGCGAAGTTTATAGCAGGTGCTATACACGCAGTGCGATTTGCAAAATGTTCGTCAGGTGTGGTTTATTGAATGATTGATGCCGGGTGATTATAACCGTTGCTGCTAGGCTTCATAGCTAGTATATCATCCGGTATTGGGGGCGCACAAAGTGTGGCGTATGATAAAATCTACTGAGTATTTAACGAATGACTCTTATTATATGTAGGTAGTGGAATCTATTCGCTTGGTATTGTGCAACCTGGAAACTCTGTAAAACATCTTGAGAATTAAATGTATGCTAGATGCAACTAAAATGTGTTATTTAAAGACATATGGCGAAAAGGAAAAATGGATGTTACATCTTAAATTGGTGTCTTGTTGATTTGCGAAAATTTGCGAAATATCCTCGAAGCTGCAGATTAATTCCTTACATAAAATAAAACAGAATGAAGAACAAGAGGAAAAATGTTGATCTTACTTAATCCAGCTGTCAATGTATTCAAAGGACGGAGATCCATCTTAACTACCTTCGTTTTGGCCCCACTTCAATGTAAATGGCTTACTTACCTAAAAAGAAAAAAAGAAACATCGTTATCCCGGCCTCAACATATAAATGTCTCACCACCAAGTCCATATACATGTATAATACATCAAGGAAAAGTCGCACAATGAAAACATAAAGAGATAAAAGAAAAATACAAACACATCCACCATGCAGATGCAGATCGATGCAGATGCAGATGCAGCGTGCTCATACATGTCATACATGCTCACAAATTGATACATTTGAGAATTTATTATGATATAGTTATTTTGTAGACCTAAATATCAATAAGATCCACGCCAGTCCGAGTCTCAGTTCCCACGCCACCAAGGTTACATCATAGGGTAGTGGAGGTCACAGTATGAGGGGGGTTATTACCCATATTGAGTAGCGGGACGTTTCCTACCCAATATTGTAAGAGACATTAAAAAAAGTACAAGTGCTTCTTTATAAAATGTATATGATACCAATATATATGACACATTTACCAAAGCACTTAATGACTATAGAGTCATAGTAAACAGCCCGGGTTGCTCAGTTCAGTCTAGGCCCAGAACCTCTCAGGTCAGATACGAATGGTATGGGAATATGTCAGTGATTGGACGCCTACTGGGCTAAAGGCGTTCGTGGCATACTAGTATTTTCTCCAACAATTCAATAGAACTTTAAAATGTTGTTTTGTATGGACTTCTGATCACAATGGTTCCCATATAAGTTATTGAATCATCTGTAAAACTTCCTATATCCTTAGTCATGTGGTTAAGTGTCGGGAGCTAAGCACTACATCTGTCATTACTGGACAAAGGACTCGACAAGCCAGTTGGGGATTGTAAATTGATAATTTTATTTGATAAACTCGATTTTTGAATCTCTCATTGAAATGATATTTTTAAAAGCGAAATGCGGGACGACGTCCAAGGCGTCAGTGTTCTATAAATGTCAAGTGATATCTTGAGTACATCCAAGATGATCAATATAATATTACACCTGGGTAAATTGATTAATGACAAAAGATATGTGTCGTTGGCTTATAGTTTTATATCAAAATAAAATAAAACGAGGCGAACGAACAACAAAACATGTCTTGTTTCCTAATCAGTTTTAAGTTAGTTAATTCTGTTTATTCTACACGCATTGCTCAGTGAACACAACGTACCTAGAGTGAGTTACGCATAGTGCGTATTTCACTAGTGATTTACGTTGTCATGGCAACCAATGTGTTTTTTTCACTAAGATTACTCGTTGGTTTCAGCTCAGAGTAGAAGGATATTACTCTAAGGTTTCAGTCGCTTAGATTTCACGCTCCTTCAAACAACTCGTTAGTTAACCTGTATTCATGGGTTGCTTACTAGAATTGAGAAAAGTTATGCAGGCTACTTATAATGATTATCATAATAATATTATACAAGGATGATGACAAACAGATGATGATAACAGAAATAATACCTCAGAGCGGAAGAGCCTCCTTGGGAGATAGCCGTGTCTTTGAAGAATCCTATATGTGTATGCGTGCACTGCCATTGTAAAATTATAAACGTATCCAAGAAGACAAAGTGTTTTAATTATTACACCCCATCTTTATGACACTTCAGTGGCGAAGCTTATAGATTCTATCCGTCATTCCCTTGGTTATGCGTATGTACACTTGTGCTACAAGTATATATGACCGAATCGTGGAGGCAGATTACTGATTAAAGCAATAAATTGGGCCGAAATGTTACGCATATGGTTCCATCCCGAACCACATCTGCTATCCTATAGCCACCAGCAGAAGGCAATCACGGTTCAGTGAGTGGAATACAAGATATTACAGCGGTCACGCCACAGTAGTTGACAGAGCTATGTCAGGACATATGATCCTCCAGTACCTGTATATATTGTACACCCTGCCAACCCCACACCCCTACCCAGATGGTGTCAGCCCAGATCAACTCATGCTACTGTCAGGTTAAGCTTTTAGTGATTATATGAGATTATGACGCATGATATAATAGTTATTAATTATGATTCATTACATATATTTATTAATTATTCGGTGATGTAATACATCATTAGGTAATATTATCCTTATCAGCATAATAACACATAACAACACTATCTATTTACATGTTCTATTCTTATATCTCATTTGCATTGTTTAACTATTATATATCATCCCTGTATATTCAGTGAGGGAGAATAAACCTTACCAACAGGATCTCTGACTCTCTCATCATTTCCCACATTATTCATTAATATATCAATACCTCACACTGGTGGAGAATAAGCCCGGTCCACACATTTTTTAGATTCTCGGTAATATCTACAAATCAAATCATCCAGAAATGCAACAATTATAAAGGTTATCTAACTCGTTGGTTTCGGTCGATAAGAATATCGCACGAGTAGCGCAAGCAACTCGTGCGATATGCTAAGTGTCTTCCCCCGCACCACCCGCATAATATCTCTATCTATATAATCATTCCCCATATCTACGCTTGGGCTAAAAAGTTATTATCTGTAGTGGATTGAAAACCTAGTATATGTAAAGGAGATAAATTGACTGAGACTACGTATACCACTGTGAGTAATTACTGTATCTGATTATTGGACAAATAAAAGATTTTCTTATCTTATCTTTAATTAATGTCATTTATGATGAGTTTTACTTTGCTTGAAACTGAGATCCAAATAGTTTGTTTAAACCAGCAATATCATTGTTTATGCGAAATTTATACTTTATATCATCAAATACTTGATACCATCAAAATGGATGATTAACATGCATTGAGGAAATCTGAAATACTTTGTAAGATGTTTAATTATTTTGTTTGATTGGCGATAGACTATTACAGGCGACACGTGGAAATGACTGGTGATTGTCAGGGACGCGTATTTTTGTAAATCTTTAATGTGAATTTTTAATGAAGTTCATATAAATGTTGTTTAAAGGAGGAGCCTGATTAAAACATATTTCAAAGCAATATTTCAATGGAAGTCCATTACCAGAATGTTGAGGAGCGTTGACTCCATCTTGCGTCACAAAAGAGAACTAGACCATGCAGTCATTCCCTGTTAGCTTCTCTCGGAGAGCCACACTCATAATAAGAAATGAAATGTTTGCAGGAGCAAAGGTAGATACCACTATACGACAACAATATTTTCTGGTAACAGTTTAATGTGTGTGGTTTTTTTTACCGACTTCATGATTTCCCAAACACAAAGTCCTATCTCAATGGACGCACCAGGCTGGGGGAGGCAATAGTGATCTCTAATATGCAGCATGATAGACTTTGGTTAATATTTTGTTTTAAATACTAAAATCAAAGACTTTCACAAGTCTAGATTTCTCTCTCTCTCTCTTATTTTTCTTCTTCTTCTTCTTTCCCCCTCTATGTCTTTCTTTCTCTTTCTCTCTCTCACTTTCTCTTGCTATAGATTTGAGATTGGGAGAGAATGGATTCCACTTGCCAATGTTCATATGAAAGTTGTAATTACGACCCCCGTATATATGAATTATATACGTTGAAATGTTTGCCCTGAGTTATGCACATAAGCAGCACTAAGATATACATACAGTAATTGTGTACCGAAGTCCAATATGATTAGAGACTCTTCACGAAACTAGTCTATATACATTCCCTTGGGAGCATATAATACGACCGACCAATATTACATACTTCTTCCATCTGGTCAATGGAAGCTACATTACCAAAATCCCCCATTACGCATCCAAGGCCGAGCAACTTTGGAGGCCGAGGTTCATGGGGACAAGATTATATTTCTGACCAAACCAATTGCAACCAGGCAAAGGGGCAAAATTAAATGAAAGTCAAACCAAAGGCTCTCATAGCAGGAGTGAATGGACTGACCACGTTGACTCCGATCTCTTGTATTTAAATGGATTTTTTACTGCCAAATGGGTGAACCTGCATTGAACTGGGCATGAATATAATTTAAGACTTGTCATTTGATGTAGATACATATGATATATGTTGGTCCTTAGATTTAATATTATAAGATATTAGGGCTACACATTTTAAAATATCTAGATTGCTTTCGTGCTTTCTATTTTCTTAAAATCAAGGGTTACAGGCTACTGTGTACCCGCAGTGAAATAAAAGGTTTATGAGTCATGAAGGGTTTATAATACTAATAGTTTATAGCCGATTATTTGATTGATACCGTTACACTTCCTTATGCTTTCAGATTCAAACACTCACTAAAAATAATCGGATTAAGTCTTATTGATATCAAATGATATATAATGTATGACATAGATAATTTATGATTGACCATCTTTGGAAGAACATTTTCCATTCATAGGAAAGGAGGCCAAAATTATAAATTGGATTGTGTTAACAACAAAAGCCTTCATTCACCGACAAAAGTTGTTCCACGAATGTGGGGTGGAATGGTTATTTTTCTGTTATGAAATAAGATACAAAATATCCGTCATATTGTATCAAAATAAATTTAACGGAATAAGCAAAGAAGAAAACACTCTATGGAGAAGGCTGTTCGCCGACATATCAGATTTATTAGATAGCAACGGCTAGAAGAAGAGTTTGTCTACTACAACGTAGACTCCTTATGATGTTCCATTTGGTAATGTTCAACCCATAGTGTATTTGATTGCTATGTCTTATGTCCAACAGGAATAGGAACATATGTATATCTAGATGTCGATATGCTTAGGCAAGAGGAAAGCTTTGTTGATAAATTGAATAAAGATGATGTAAAAACAAAAAAAAAACATTTTCCATTGCAACTGTCGGTACTTTAAGCCATGCCAATACTGCTTTAGAGGATGTTGAATTTCCAGGTTTGGTACAAATTTCGTCACAGAATATTTTACGGATTACGCATTACTAGCATGTATTCCTGTAAAATATGTGACAGGATTAACCACATGATTTAAAGAGCTGTTATAGTGGTTTGCAGCTATAGTAGTCTGCTACTGGTTCACCCTATATATATCGCCTTGCGTTTCCCAAAGGAAACGGGACAGAGCCTACGGTCTTTGTCGTCGGTAATTTCCCAATGTATTTGAATCACATGCATGCTTTATGGTGGATGAATCAAAACTCTATTAATATCTAACCGGATTTTAAGCCAGTCAATTATCTTTCCATTAAAAATAATGTGAAGAGGGAGTGGAAGTAGTACAAGGGCTGGGAGATGGATGTATCTATTATTTACATGATATGTAATTAACTGAACT
The DNA here is from genome assembly GCA_942159475.1 of Sthenelais limicola. Lineage (NCBI taxonomy): Eukaryota > Metazoa > Annelida > Polychaeta > Phyllodocida > Sigalionidae > Sthenelais > Sthenelais limicola. Next base: position 31,565,943 of record OW804100.1, read on the forward strand.
GCTGTGGATTGATGCTTGATATTTCTTTTCATCATATAGATGTATCATATTGATATGAGACTAAGGGGGGTCTCCACTGGCTGCGATAAGCTCTGTGGTATAAGCCTTGCGATGTTGTTGCGATGGTGGAGAGGTGTGGCGAGGTGGCCAGTGAACCACATAGGAAGTACCAGTAACCTCGTCACTCCACCGTCACCATCACAACACCATCGCAAGGCTTACTGCAGAGCTTACCGCAGCCAGTGGAGACCCCACTTAAATTCGACAGTTCACTTCCGTGGTTCGATTGTCACGGACGGACCCAGACGGTACAGGCCAAACAGCAACATCGAGGAGTGACAAATATAAACACTTTGATTTAATTTGATTTGACATATTCTTTTGTTTGTCAATTTGTCCAATTTATTGATGTTATTGTTTCCCACCAGATTCCGTGGAAATAATTATACCAGAAACGTCCCATAATTGCAATAGGCAGTGTCTGCGCACTGTCCAAAACCAGCCAATTTATCAATTTATATTCGCTAAATAAGATCATATTGAAGCAAGTTGTTTTCAATTGAGTTGCCTTCAATTACTATTAATAATTTATATTTACATATTTTACAATTGTGTATATATAGTGAGACAGGGAGGTGGGGGAGAGGCATTGGTTACTTGAAAATTGGGTACAATTTAATTACAATAATTGATTCTAATTATCGTAATTGCTCCTAGGCGCCAATTTAAGTCCTCATCAGCGTCTTATTCCGTGTAACACTTGATATCAGTCCAAAAAGTTCACATATCGTTTTCTTTATATTCCTCGATTCTTTTAGATTTGTTATCAGTGGAATAAGATCGAGGGAATGGTTACATGGTATGATATAAGTACCATTAGCAAAATTACCTAAATAACCTTTGGTAAATGGCCTGTTGCCCATAACTTAATGTCCCATAACGATTTTTTTGTACCGTTATCGTATATGGTTGCTAGTATGTTGAATAGGGTTTGTGTTCAAAAACAGTGTATTTGTACAAAACATCACACTCTAAATGGAGAAAGAACTATAGTAAATATTCAGGCACTCTTTGGAAGACCTGGTTGTCAGGGAAACCGTTTTCTGTAACCAGACATCGAGCCACCTCTGTAATCAAGACCTACAAATAAAGAATCTTTGAATTGAAATAGCAATGTTGATTGATCTAAATGTAACTTATGATTGATTATCAGGTATAACTAAAAATAACTTGGTGAACTTGATGTAATGGCATTGACTGAATAAATATATCTAAACTAAAGTAAACTAACCCCCATTGCATCCAATAATTTGGTGGATCGCATTATAGATAATCCTAACAATTTTCAGGTCCCAACAAATTAGAGAAGATTATACACACCTAATTTATTTAAAAACACAACATAACTCAGTTTTATCAACAACAAAATTCATAAATGATATCAATTTCCAAAGTTGCATCAAGACGTTGAGTCCTCATTTTCACCACGCATAAAATAATTGAAGATTTCTTTCAGTGTATCTGGTGTTTCGTCATGCGATGCAAAATAGAATGTTTCCCTATAATATCCACTCCATGGGTAAAAGCCCACCACATTGTGGCATCCGCTTGCAATGTGTGGAAATACTAGACCAAAGTATATGTCCTCAACTGGGAAAAAGGGGACATTGACAGAACCTTTTAAGATTTCTTTTGTTAAACTCATAGACGTCATAAAGGTCGTGCCCATAGCATAAGGTGGGAAATGCTCATATGGATATTCGTTTACTGTCAAATGGTTCTTGAACCATGGAAATCTTGGTGAAGGTAGACCAGCATGGCAGTAGCCTATTTGAAAATCAAGGAAACTTGGTTGGTTTCCATAAGCAGCGATAAGTCCATTGATATTAGGAATGTGCACAAATGTATCATCAGCAGCTCGAATAATGTATTTAGCTCTGATACACTTTTCAGTTACCCATTTATATGCAACGAATACCTTATAAGTTAAATTATAATAGTGATCTTTGTAGTCAGCTTGAAAGATGTCTCCATAAACGTTATTTTCCTTGATAAGATCTTGATTTTCTTTTGCGCTCCAACCATTTCCAAATATGAATACTATTCTTGTTGTTGAGTTTTCCGCGGTAGCCCATTGGCCCCATGTATCACGAATGGCAGTCCTTTCTCGAATGTTTTTGGGAATGGTTGTAATCAAGATGATTAAATCAATATTCTCCTTGCTGCACATTATCTTTGGTTCTATCATATATGTGAAATTATGTGGGTAGCACCCATTGCATAGCAGTGGCCGTTGCTTTAAAGGGAACGGCCTCTCCGTGAGTAGCTTCAGATGGCGGATAAATTCGTCAAGTGGGTACTTTAGTAAACTATCATGAGGCAATATTATAGTGTGCCAATACTGTAAAAATGCCTGAATGTGCTTGGGATATATATTCCCTTTCTTCATGAGATTAAAGATACTTTCATTTACTAATAACTTAGGTAAGGTGCTCCTGATAGTCCTAACCTCAGATAGAAATTTCACAGCCGAAAGATGGTCCATCTTTGAGTCTACTGTAGAAATTTCTGGTTTGGGTATGAGTATTACCGGTACTGGCCTGTCGCGTGGCTTCGGTCGGTAATCGTAAAACACGAAAGTTTTCCTGGGAGGAGCGATCCTCTTATAATCGGGAACTTTGTGCTGTGGTTTTAATTTTACTTTTGGCATTAGCATAATCCCATTAGAAACCACGTCGTTATTTTTCCCAGTGGATTTAGGGAGGTTCATATTGTGGTCTTCAAAATGTAATTTCCCAATTATAAGTAAAGATGTCACCATCGCTGCCAAAGGAAGATATTTCACAATCGCCGCCAATGGAAGATATTTGACATGGCGTCCAATAGTTATCATCTTGGCAGGTTTCTATACGTCCAGATACAGGTGGGTTCGATATACATTAGCACCAGTTGGTAACCTGAAGAAGATATTGAAATTTAATATAACTTCACATAGTATAAACATAGCGTTTTCCTTGGCAATTCTATACTTTTTTTGTAGAAAGTTAACCTGGAAGCAGAATTACATAAAAGATACAATTTGATATACTCATTGTTGAGGACATATCCACATAATAACGTACAAAAAGCAAATTTCGTGCATATTGGAATTGATACTGATATATGCGATAATCTGTTGTAGCTACTAACATAAAGCATAGTTCTGTTAAATGCCAGAGAGGGAAAGAATAAAATGATGAGAACAATATTGAAGTTTTATTACAATTACCTGTGGCATTGGTGTAGGGAATTTAACTGATTTGACAATAAAACTATTTTTTTGGAGAAAAAAATACCATTTCAATAATATATAAATCTTAAAAAAAATATTTTGATTTGAAATTGTTAAAGAATACGAAATCTTGATTGAATCTAGACCTTGACGTGATTAGTATGACTAAAAAAAGACGCACAGCACCGCAAAACCGCACAGTTTCCGCAGAGAACCTCGCCATAGCAACCAACAAGCAGCCTTTTATTTCTCCCTCTTCATCAAATGGGCTCAATGTGTTTAGCATTGCTTTATGCCATGCTAGGGCATTGTTGCAGCCAATCACCACTAACCTACCATTACCCCACCTACATACCACCGCCGTACTAACCATTCACGACCCTCTCCCCACTCACTTCACTTCCTCTCTATCGGCAACATTTAACCCACCTTCCCTCACCTATTTCTATCATAATTTCATTCCTCGTAACTAATTATTTATCATTATCAAATCAATTTTTTTTATCAACATATTTATTCATAATTCATCAACTTTTACTAATTCTATCAATCAAAACTCTCATTTATACAAAATTATTTTATTATAAAGATCCTTTTATATGAACTTATTAAAATGAATAAACGTTCAATTTCCCCGGCCATGCAAAATGTACCTGGAATGTTTTCGAACACAACATTCATAGTTAGCACAAATAGTTCACGATTTGTAAATACCGTTTTAATTACCGTCGTCCATTTATTTTTATTATTGTTGAAGCAATAGAACCGTATACAGTACTTTGTGTCCTCTAGTGCTGAGCATTTTGCCTCCCCCAGTAGAGCGGGAGAAGGCAGTTTCTCTCCCACGAGAAGGAGACGTATTGCATCAATATTATTATTGTTGTTATTTGTGTTTATAATGTATATTGTCATTGCTCAAATCAATGATATTCTTAAATTTGAAGTGGCTGGGACATTTATTTAATGAATTTTAAGTGATTTAATTACGGTAGATGAATAATTTATATATCACGGGAAGTGTTTGCAGCTTCGACAGTTATTTACAGTCAAACTATTCTAGCTATAAACCCCATATGAGGCTTTTAAGATCAACCTATATCGATTCGTGTCCTTAAATCTCATGGTTATAGATTGATTACTTCGTTGTTGACATGCGTCTTTTGTATCTCTTGTTAAATGTTTGGCCTGGAATTTAATAATGAAAAACAAGTTCAAATGAATATAATCATACCACATAATAGGTCACCTCAATAATGATACCTGCTCAGAAATGTAGTTGTAAGGTATAACTATGTTTGCATGTATGTGTATGTGTCCAAAGAAGCAAGGTTTATAGAAATAGGCTTTACAGTTTCTAATAAGCAATCAAGTTGTTGGTCACAGTTAGAAACAAACAAACAGACACATCAGTTGGGTTTATGCTTCACTGAGCAATGAATTACCAGTAGGGACTGAACTAGACACTAGGTGCCTGTTGTATTTATTATAAGCTGGTATGAATAGCCTATGTACAATCAATGATGGGTAGGAATTTGTATTCCAACCCAAAGTGTAGTCCTGAATTCCTAAAAATAATTCCTTCCTTAGCTTATACAACAGGCCTATAATAGCTGCAATGCCTTATCATGTTATTGCCTATGTGGTAATGACGAAACAAAAACCAAAACGAAAAACCAAAACGGCCCCTGCTGCAATGCCTTATTGCCTATGACAGGGTAATGACAAAACGAAAACGAAGCGAAAACGATATGAAAATTCACGACTCAAATACTTTTCAAGTTTACCTCTAACTTGAAAAGTAAAAACAGCGAAGAGGTTCGACATATATCAATTATGTAGTGACAAGCACACTGGGTGCTGTGCAGGAACTGTAAGGAAGCCGTGTGGTTTCGCGGTGCTGTGCGCTTTTACTAAAGTTTTAGTCAAGCATATATGATTCCGTGGGCTGGTCCTTCTTGGATAGGGCACTCCCACAATATAAGTGAAACAAACAGGCCAAGTTGGAAAAAAACAAACCAAACAGGCCTTCGATCAGGACACTTCTTGAAGGTCCTATATATAGGGCCACATTTTGTATTAAACAACGGACATATTTCTGAGTGGTTTAATATTAGAAGAAACATGAAGCAGGGCGACCTCATCTCTTCGATTTTCTTCAGTAGGCCTATAGTAGTCGAGAAATTAGCTAAATACATCCGAAATCATGAGGAAATACAGGGAATAAATCTAGCAGGAATTATATCGAAGATAGTGCAATTTGCTGACGATCTTACGATCACGGTGAACGACGAGCCCTCTCTCGTCAAAACCAATCAAGCCATAGAAAATATCTTCAAAGCCACGGGTTTAAAACTTCCAAGGGGTTTAACATAATGCCAAATCGCATTATCTAATGCAAAAGCCCTTCAGCTAAGTTGACAAAGTCAAATAAGAGTGCTATAGGGGGTCACCCTCCTGTCACCCAGGAACGAAAATTAGTTAACTTTTATTAATGTGAGCCAGTTACTAGAAAGAATGAAAAAGTAATCAATGAATGGAAGCGTAGGTCCCTGACCCTCAAGGGAAGGATTCTCCATTCCAAAGAGTGTCTTAAACAATTTTTACAAATACCTGTTTGCAGTTTGGAACAGATATACTACGATACATAGTATTCACATGACATCACCCCAGTCAGCGGCTATCCTCACTGGCAGCCATAATGTGTGGCAGCATAGATAGCGGGAGACACTAGATCGACAGGATTTCCTGTTTCAAATGTTTGCTAATGGCAATTATACTTATTATTCCATCATGACACACTAACAAATGACCATATAACCTATCAGCATACTTTATATAACATTCTCTAAAACTTTCGGAGGTGAAAACTCCATTTTTGAGGCTTGGAGCACTCATGTCCAGCTAAAGTTGACCCACATTATGGCAAGCCGTGGCGAGCGCCGTGACGTCAGTGAATACTATGTATAGTAAGTAACCAAACTCGGTGGAAGAAATACTCAAAGAAAGAATGTTAAGAGGGTCAATTTTGAGGTGAAGAAGATACTGAAGGTTCTCCCATATGTCGGATGCAGCATGGCCCTATTATTATTGTATAAGACCTTTGCTTTGCCATTGCTCGAGAACTGTATAATAATCACTTATTTGGGCCCACAGAGTGTGCACAATAGGTTGCAAAAAGCACCTGTAAATATTTTGAACTGAACGGTTCTCTAAAAAATCTATACCCATTTATATGTGTTTGATATATGGGTCAGATGTTCAGAAAATGTACAATTCAACTTCGCCAATCTTCTCAAATAACTCAAATTCCAGAGGATAATAATGTTCAAAATACATTTCAACACAACCAAAAAGATTGCTAGAATCAATGTAATGCCGGATATTCTCGAATTTGCCTAGTATTGATCAAATTGCAGCAGAATTTAGCAGAATTTACTAAATGTGTACAGTTGCCAATTGTACATTTTCTGAATATCTGACCCATATAATGTATATATATATATATATATATATATATATATATATATTCTTTGTCCCAACACCTGATTTGTTGTTTACGTGTGACCAAGGGTTCCCGCGTCCAGGCACTCTCATACCTGGCTTCACACACTTCGGACGGAAGATTTTTTCTTACTATATAGGATAAAATGCGACTGAACAAATAAATAAATAGATAAATAAATGAATAAATAAATGAATAAATAAATAAATGAATGAATGAATGAATGAATGAATGAATGAATAAATAAATAAATGAATGAATGAATAAATAAATAAATAAATAAATACAGAATATAGCACAACAGACTCATCAAAATAAAGGGGCCACAGTCCATTGGGAAACACAGGTATATAACATTAGATTAAACATAGATAAAGACACGTTCCTATATTTGCATATGAAATCCCATTTCTCCAAATGTACCATGGTTTCGTGAATAAAACCTTTTTCCAGACGCGATGTGATCCATGTTTGTATTCAATGAGAAACCCAGGTAACCCAGTTTGCCGTATAGCAGTGTGGACTTAGTGGGCCAGATTTTCAGAAAATGTACAATTCAACTTGGCCAATCATCTCGAATAACCCAAATTTCAGTCAAAAATAAAGTTCAAAACACAGTTCAACCTAACCAAACAGCTTGCTAGAATCAATACAATGCCAAATATACTCGAATTTAACTAGTATTGACCAAATTGCTGCCTAATCTAGATGTGTACAGCTGCCAATTGTACATTTTCTGAAAATCTGACCCTAATATGCATCGATAATGTATTTCCCTGCACAATGGAAGATATGGGTAGGTCCCATTCTATTCAAACCCGAAAGAGTACAAGTCAACTTCTGGGTTTTATAGCTAGAAGGGGAATGAAAGAGCAATGGGAAGCATTGGAGCTGAACCGAAGAACTAGAATTTTTCATATTTTAAACTTTCCTTAGCAGTACCAGCACACTATTCAAACAATGTATTATGTCTGGCTATCTGTGTATGAACATTCAGTCAAAATAGTTAAATGGCTCAAAGAAAATTACATAAGGAAAAGAAGAAAATTAGCACAAAATGTCCTTTTTAGAATCGAATGATTGATCTGTATGTAAACAGAACAAAGTATATTTAAATTTCTCTATATCAGGATGGGAATACAGTCACAGCAATTTATTTGAAATTTATCGCATCAAAAGCACGGAAACTACGTTATCGAGAAACGGGTTGTAGACCTATTGCATTTCAACCACCTACCTCCTGATAAAATACCCCACCTAAGTTGTATTCCATAGTATACAATTCTGTAAGAAGTTTAAAAGTGGTTTCTCCCTGGATGTGGATTAATTTCCTTATGGAATAACCTACGAATATAGAATGAAGCCCTATGCTCGTCGGAATAACCAAGCCTATATATTACACTGGTTACAGTGGTAGATGACCAGGGCAACAGGTTGTGAGCTGTTTTAATGACATTCAAAAGGTATATTATGTGCCCTTCATTCGACCGCTGACTTCATTTATATGTTCATTCTATGCCATGAAGAGTGGCTTGTGGGTGCTGTCGACTCCAGAATTAATATTTGCTCTTTTTGTCTCCACAGTCACACTAGGCAAACATTAATTATGCAATTGCAAAGTCTTATGGTTGAAAGCAACACTATTTAGCCTGGAAAGTTTGATTTTCACTCAGACCACATGGACCACATCCAACGCTAACATGTAGGGGAGACCGCCATAGAATATCAATTGGGCCAAGTATTTGCGACATCGGTTTTGTAAAAACTATAGCAGAATTGAGTATATGTACCGGTATGTGTGTCTGTATGTTGACTAGGAAAACATGAGATAAGTCCTTTTAACAGGATGTTAATTACATATAGAGCGAAACTCCCTGGTACCTTAAAACGTATACGGCTTTCAACTATTTTTGTTTTACAAGGATAACAATTACCTTAACTCATGGACACATTTATGCATAAATACATATATACGTATATTACATTATATTATATCTTGTTATAATATAGGTGGGAGTGGATGAAATTTAAAATCAAATAGTCATACTTCTCTCCTTATCCATTGGAGTGATCGAATCAATACCCAAATGTGATTCCAGTATCCAATAAACCTACTTGTCCTCATTGCTCTCAGCCCTATTATATGAAACCATATAAAGGTGTATTGATGTAATTAATATTCTATATAATAATGTTATACCGTAATTTATACGTATTGGATCTGACGTATTTGCCATGTTTACCACCAAGATTCAATAAATTTAACCTGTAAAAATATCAAGGTTGAATTGATTTGAGATATATCGACTTACTTATCGCCTAGGAAACATAATCGGGTATTATATGTCAGTGTGAGTAAGTGTCGCGGATAACATAATACGATCAATAAACAATCAAGTATTTACCTCTCGTTGGCCAAAATATTACCCAATATTACCCAATAATTATAACAGGCTCACGCACTTGATAGTAATAATAATGATGTGGCAATTCTCTATAACAGTCGGACGTTATCTCGTGTATTCTGAATGTTCAGTGAGTGTTCCTCTTCTATTCAGGGGTTAGAATGGAACTACACACATATTATATTAAACACATATTAAACAATGTTTAACAGAGTACCATCGGTCAATAAAAATATTTAAAAAGATAAATAATAACCTCATGACCTGAGAACATTTAGTATAGCTTATTGAGATATACAGATCACATAATTTATTTTAATTTTTTGTTCTATTTTTTAAATATATATTTCTTTGATACCTTTACATATTAATATGTGGAGGGTTTAGCGATGCACGACAGTTCGTGTTATTTATACAATGAATGTTAATTTGGCTCAACATCCATATAATGTGAGAGAGGGAGAGTGGTGATGCGTGTATGTTTTTTTCACGTCTTCAGTTCTAGTGGATAATATATAAGGAAAATGAACCACCATTAGACTTAGAGATATGGCACCAGCCTTACATAACATTTTATGTTTGCAATACATGTATACAAATGAAAAAGAACAGATGTACACTTCCTCCCTCGGTTTAATGTTAGATATGGCTGAGGCATGTAATGTGTAATACGTTATTTGATATACAATTATTCAAGAGAAAATCATACCTGGGAAACGTTCTCTACAAACGTCGAACTTGCCAGAGATCATCACTAATATCCACAAGAAATAAGGCGTAGGCCTTCTTATTGATAATCGATTATGCTATGTACAGCGGTTTGCTCTAAACCAAACTGTTTGGTGTGTAGTTAGTATAGACGAAGGTCTTATATATAGTTACCTTGCCTAGTTTGTTAGCTCAGGTAAGCGCAAGCCTCGACAAGGCCGATTCCGATGGGGCCAGGCTCACAGATCGAATATTACAACGTTTGAATGTGACATGAAAAATCCTGTAGTTGTACATGGAATTCCATGACTCGACACAGCGACAGTTTTCTCTATATACAGGGAGCCGCCGCCCCAACCTCATATGTCATGACATCAACAGATTCACTGTCATGCACTGTTTATTCGTATATCCCTCGCTCGTTTTATCCCACGTGTCTATACATTGTTCGAAGTGCGGCCCTTATACACCCCGTAAATACCCTCTTAATATCAAAACAATTTCATTTTAACTCTGACTCGTGTAATTGCAGGGACCGATCAATGGTCAGGTATATATTATACATGTACACGAGATAAACTTTCCCTAGCTTCGTTAATACACTCACCTATTGACGAGATCAGAGGATTGACCAGCTTGCTTCTTTTCCACCTTGCTGTTCGCCAGTATGTGGCTGAGCGAGCAGGTGAAATGGGTCACAAACGCTAAATGCCAAGTAAGTCTGCGGCCAAATACATGCCCATGTTTATACCAGAGGGTCGTCCGGCTCTAATGACTTATTACCATACAGTCTGGGGTTCCTTGAGGGAGGTTGCTGAGACGATGTACCTCTCTTGTAAAAGAAATACCTGGGTGAAGAGAGGGTGACGGGTCCTAGCGCATAGATCTTATGAACTTTCTGTGGGCGGGGTCTTAGCTACACTTTTATATACATAGTGTTCACATGACGTCACCCCAGTCAGTGGCTAACGCCACTGGCAGCCATATTGTGTGTCTTCACAGAGAGCGGGATGCACTATAACGACAGGCTTTCCCGTTTCAAGGGTTAAAAGCGGATGATTATACTTATTTCCCCATCATGACACACTGAAGACTGACTATCTAACCTATCAGCATACTTTATATTACATTCGCTAAAACGTGTGGAGGTAAAAACGGCCGGAAAACAGCATTTTTGAGTCTTGGAGCACATTTGTCCTGCTATGTTCACAAGGGTTACACAGAATATGGCGAGCTATGTATAGTTGGGCGCTCCTTTTCTTTATAGGGAATGGGGAAGGTGGAAGGGGTGAAAGGCCAGGTCATAATAATTATGACCTGACTAAGAGGGGAGAGGATTAAATCTAAGACAGGAGGATGAACTTCCCCAAAAAATTGGATTGAGGGAGGCGAACCGAGGCCATAGCCCAGCTGGTTTTTTTGAGTGAACTGATTAACATATACATGCAGGGACTAATGGAATTCCTTCTTCCCCACATCGACATCAGAGAGAAATCACCGCATTATAATTATTCTGCCATAAACTATTTTTTCTATAGTCACAGTGGGATAGCTTTCAATTGGGTGTGCCTATAAATACCAGTTCGTCATAGTCAACGAAGGGCAACCACCAGATCATATATGCCTCCGTATCTAAACCCGACATTCTGCTCGGGGTAACGGCAATTAATGTCCATTTATAAACTTTTCATAATAAGCCATTTTTTGTGATGCTCTGTGTAATACAGACCAAGGGAGCGCGATCACCAACTGCGCAACGATTGGTCGCGCCCCTTCAACGAAAAGCATGATTTTTATTCGGGATTTTTCGCACAGCTGTTGTTGAGAACACTTTTATTTGATCTAACTGTACCAATATTGCCATAACAGACTCTTATTATGAGTCTTATGTAAATATAGGGCTTTCAGTATCTTCCATTGCTATGTATAGTTTCATCAATACAATTACAGTTTGCTTGTAAATGACAAGAATTATGTGAATAGGGAGAAATCAACGTTTTTTTCGATCTGATTGAAGCATAGAAAGTGCACACTTCATCTATATCAAACTGAAGAAATGCGTTGGTAAATCTGGGTTTGCCCTTATATTCCTTCTAAGGTTTGCATATCCCGTTAGGGTATATATGTACCTTGGTAAATATCCCATGCAAACAACGAAGCAACCAGGGCACGTTAACCTCCGCTATCACAACAAGCTATTGGTCCACCCAAATTCACTAGCAAGCAGGTACAAGTTATGTTCTTAGTGCATGCATGATTCATTGGGGTCGGTCCATAATATATGCTGTAATGATTTCTTTATAGTTTGTAAATTTGTTATTTCGTTTTAACTAATTCTTGCTTGAAATTGGTGTGAATTGATTTGAAATATCAAACTATAAATGTATGCTATGTAATCTTTTCCTTGAACAATTGTAGGAGTCTTGATCAAGTCAACTTTATGAAATTACAAAAGCAAATTTTTGCTAATGATTATGCAATGTGTAATAGCAGTTTACATAGATAAGGTATGGGATCCAAAGAAATATTTATTTTAGACTGTAAAGTCTGATTTTGACATGGTCGTTGGAATGAAATCTTGATGTAGATGAATTATAATGTAGCTCATAGTAACGGAAAATCCGTAGAGATGTACATGCAAGGAAATTATTGTAGTAGTATTTTTTTCTATTATTAGTGTTCTAGTTGAGTTTTGCTTCTTTTAATTTACTTATATTATTTGCATGTTGTTGATATCGTGAGACTGCAAGGTATTGGATATTATATTAATGAAATAATAAAAAGAAATTGTTGCTAATGATTATGCAATGGGTTCAGTACAAATGTATAATATTTTTTTTCTGAGCTTCTCGAAAGAAGTTTAGGATCACAGCCTTTCAGCTGTAGCTATGTAAAACAGTTTTTCTTTTGAAAAAACCTTGAATAGTTTCTGAAATAAACGCTAGAATATGTAGAGCAATTATTTCCGCGAAATAATGCCTGGCACTGACAGGGGTTGAATATTTGTGTTTAGACACAATGTTTGGACGGAGACGCAATATTTGTGTGTGGACGCAATATTTGAGTGTGGACGCAATATTTTTGAGGGGACGCAATATTTGAGTGTGGACGCAATATTTAGTGGAGACGCAATATTCAAAATTAGTACACAAAACATTTTACAAATACTCAACCCAATAGAAAAATATTTTGACCCGATTTTGGAGACGCAATATTGCGTGAACTTGATTATGTAACCCACCCCAGGTCAGATAAGAATGGTACGTCAGTGATTAGACACCTACTGGGCTAATGGCTTTCCAGGCCCTAGAGTAGTTGTCTTAATGGGATTATAAGCGCATTTGCGGTCTGTAGCGAGAGGCTTTCTCTCAGTTTGGAGGAACCCTCTCAAATGTTAGCCTAGGCTGAACGTCAATGTAGAGGTTACGGAGTAGAATGTTGAACAATGTTTTGTCCATAGTATTTCTTGTTATTCCAACTGGAAAGATTAGCTTTGACATCTGTTTACCAAGCATGTGAAGTCATTGTAATAGACTAGTTAGTGGGAGCCTCACTGAAATCAAAATCAACCCACAACTGTTCGTCTCCATTATTTTTTTCTTCCTGTGAACCTTATAAATCGTGCTGTAGATTGAGAGCTTGGAATACTGAACATGAATAAAGAATGATATCTCCTCTGTACTTCGAAGATTCGTAGCCTTTTCTCTGAATTTGTTTTGTTCAACAACCGACCACTATGGGGGAGGGGCGGGGGAGGAGCTGGGGAGGGACGGGGGAGGAGCTGGGGAGGGGCGGGGGAGGGGCGGGGCGGGGCGACACCCTGTGAACACACCCTACTCTGGCGTTGTGGAATGCCTGCGTTTGTCCATTGAATTCATGATTTCACTTAATATGAATGAGATCGGAAATAAAATCCATGATGTACATCTGGTATTGCAAGTCATTAATACACCTAACACCAGGGACCACATACCACACCAAATCAAATAACTCATTTTAATGGATTTACAGAATTGCCTGTGCCAAGGTTGATGTTTGAACCGCCGAGGGAGTGCAAACTTTCATTTAGTCTATGGATGGCCATGTGTACACCCCATTCATCAGCTATAATAATGCTAATAAAGTCTTCCAGGTGGCAGCCTATGTCTCGTTTATGGCAATTGTGTGCATGTATACATATACTTCTACTCATATGGTAATCACTGCTGAGGTAATAGGCATATCAGGAAGATATTGGTTTTGTTATATATAACTATAATATCATATAGAGATAATGGAACGAGTCGGCAATAATTGAAAATTTATTGGACGAGATTCGTCCGCATTTAAGCACGATGCCGTAGCAGGCGAGTTCCATTCTATATTTATTATATTGGCATAAAACATGATTTGTAATCACAAATGTATCATGTACAAATCTAAAAAAAAGTAGCCGACTTGTTGACGAAGTAGTTCATATAGTATGTGTACTATATAAATATTTGTATTGCACCCCACTTATAGCACCTCTCAAGAGGGATGCACGTATAATAAACCACTTTATGTTTTATTTATTATAACTTCACATACATATACGGTGATAACGAAACCCTCTTTTGGGAAATGCAGTTCCCCTGAATGGGATTCAATAGCTATAACTGCATTCACCATATTTTTATTTTTCATTATGCGGCCCATGGTTCCATCCAATTGAAAAAGCATCGTCATGGGGAACCTCGAATACCAAGCCAGCTAGGTTACTCCCACACATTCTAGATCGAGAAAATCCTTGCGTATTTCCTTATTCTACCATTCTTAATGCTCAGGCTAATTCATTCATCCATCTTGTCATGTTATCTAATTATCTATAAACCTGCCTCATGGTGTACTTTGCCATTTATTCATTATTTTGATATTAGATGTCCGAATGAAAGATGCTCATGAATAAAATATATCGGTAAAACTATTTCAGATCAAGAATCGTCTGGCACACATTTGATAAATACAGCAGCAGCAGGGAGCCAGGGATGGTTGCAAGACTACGGAAGCGGAACTGGCCGTTAAAGCTGCACTCCCAGCTATTTCCTATACAAATCTCAAATTTCACTTATTTAGATCTCAAATACCCTACCCAACCTTGTCCCAAGAGTTTGGGTCTCTTTCTTAATGTTGAAAATAGATATTTGACTATTTCCGTACTGGTGACCACCAGAAGATGTAGATAAAGTTCTCACCATTTGTAAAGCACTGTCCTGCCCTCTAGAGTCATAGCCATACATAACAGTGACCTGCCTCAACCAATAAGATCAGAGCATACAGGAGCAGGCTCTAACCTGTTGACCCATTTACAGGTTACAGGCCACACCACCCTGCCACCTGTTGGCAATTCCAAAACCAAATATAGCTTGGCATTTACTTGACCACGATCTGGTCAGTTCTTAAATCACTGAATTTAGATATTTATTGGACTTTCCATTAAGTAAGAGATCAATAATAGTAAGTTTGGGAACTAATCTCAATGTAATTTTGAAAGAACCATCCAATATTAATACTAGGGAACGCAGCTTTAAGAGAGCCAAGTCCCGTGATGGCAAAGACATTAAAGTCACGGTGGGGAGAAATTACTTCCAATCACATGCCATTAAAACAGAGCAGCAGCAACATTAATAATCACCCAGTGGAAAGGCTCATTGGAATAATGTTGAAGTCAGTATTTATTCTTGAATTAATAATGATAATAAGTAGCCTATGAATTCGGATGGCAATGGTATACATATCGAACCCAATAATCTATCATTGAACATTAAATCCTTCAAGGGTAAGGGGCAGATGGGAAGTATTGGGGATTATTGGGCGAGTATCTAGTGGAAATGGAAATAAAAGTAATTTTTTCTGAAACTTAAAGTGACACTTGCCACTGGGCTCCTGATTTTTTTGACATATGCTTGAATTTCAACAATGTTCTGGATCATTATGCCATTAACCAATACCTGAGAGCATTAATGTATGAAATACAAATATTTGGAATATATAAGAGTTTAAAACTTCAAATTTCGTGGGGTGCCTCCAGCACACTATAGTCTCTCAGACATGGCAGTTGGAAGAGGTCTCGCCGCCTGTATCCATCTTATCTTAATTAGTTGAGTACTACCACCTGGCTGGGACAGGGTATATATGGGTCAGATTTTCAGAAAATGTACAATTGGCAGCTGTACACATTTAGTAAATCATGCTTAATTAGGCTGCAATTTGGTCAATACCAGGTAAATTCAAGTATATTTGGTATTGCATTGACTCTAGCAATCTGGTTGGTTAGGTTGAACTGTATTTTGAACTTTATTTTCGTCTGAAATTTGGGTTATTTGTAAAGATTGGCGGAGTTGAATTGTACATTTTCTGAAAATCTGACCCATATACTATATGTGACCATTTACCTCCTGACTCGCTCCTACTTCACACCCCTCCACCATGCTCCAATGGCAGCACTCTATTGTCAAGTTACTTGCTTCTCTATCTAAGGAATATAGAACTCTGGTATTCCACACAAATGTCCCTAGTTATGCAAGTTATCGAATACTACAAACATATTTCTAAATGAAAGATAGTCAAAATAGTGATCTTAGCCACTTTAAGTATAATGGTTTTTAAAGTGTTTCTGGTCATAGAAATTAAAAAGAATCGAATGGTCGATATGGCACGTCGAAGTGGAATATATCAAAGAGAACCCAAAAAATAAGCAGTTTCTATTGAAGTATTCATAATTATTTGTGGTAGGAAAATCTTTAAAAACCCTTCATCCCTTTAGGAGGGAGATTAGTTTTAATTATTATTTTGAACCTAATGACACATTTCATTAATCTGGTCTGACAAACCAAGACCAAATTAGAAAGGCTTCCAATTCAATTTCCCCATGTAAAATCATGAAAACTTGTAAGATATCAATAATTTGAAATGATGACACCCAGCGCTCCCCATTGTATAAACATAGCTCAAAAGTAGGTAAAATACAGTCCAATTTCCAATGTTGGACACGAATTTCGGTTTTTCAAAATTTCCATGGAAAGTAATCCCCCAGTAAATTCAATCTTCCCCCATAGTTCATGAACTCGCCACTAGGATCGCATTGTGGACACGGGTGTTTGCCTTTAAAGTTAAAAGATATAAATATCTAGTAACAACCTCAATGCAATAAAGAGAACGCGGTAACCTCACAAGTTACCCGCTAAACTTCATGTGGCGCAAGTCACATGACGTGAGCCGACCACTGTGAACCTCTGTTTTATTTTGTGCGTGCTATCTGGATGTAAATTATCGCCTGATTGGTTTGCCTGGCATTAAGAGGTGTCCCATGAGAGCTCATCGGTCAACTGCATGAAGCCCCGAAAGGCATTCAAAGATGCGCCTTTTCCCTTGAGAGCGTTTACTGATGGTAACTGCGGTTAAACGTATTTATGAATGTTCATCCCCGGGTCTGGGTATTGGCTGTGCTTCGTCCTCTGCTCAGCGAACAGGAGTAGGCCAACATCCTCCTGATCTACCCTGACCCTCGATAAAACATAAAGTCACTTCTGGGCTATGTATAGTGGAAATCAGGGCCACAATTGGCTACAGACAAACAACTGTAGAACTGATAATCTTCATAAAGTTACTCTTTAAATAACCATAAGACTAAATAGCGAGGGAATAGCTAGATTGGTGTATTAGAAGGAATGATAACCATAGCTAATATGAAAATGTTCCAATTGTCCAAAATTGTACAAAGATATTTTTGTTTAAACAGTTACACTATAACAACTTGATAACACAATTATAATATTATAAGGTTTAAAGTCATTTATGGAATAAATAAACCTTTGCAAATTGAATCAAAGATCCAATAAAAAGAATTGAGCATTTACAGTGGCAGATCCCCAAACAAAAAGACAAGGGGGCTCCAGCCATGCCTTTTTTTAAATAATTTGTATTCAGGTTAATGAGCAATTACATCAGTTTTAACAAGTATGCGTTAGATCATGGCTGCCCATTTCACCGTTTAGGTGGTCTACCACTGGGCCCTGAGCTGGGCCTATACTACCCTGCCATCCCCTCTAGCATGCTGTGCACGATGCCAGTTCTATTTCGATATATACGTTACTTTACTATTCAATATACAGTAGCTTTAGACCTGTCTTTATCTGTCGACGCATTTTTCTATATGTTGTCTTTGGCGATGGCAACGGCATGTTTTGCTGAGTTTAGGCTATAAGCGTGCCCCTGGTGAAAATGGGCAGCCAGATCTTTTAAGTGGGATGGAATGAATATGGATCAACTTCGATCTGTCTAACTTTAATTGAAGAGCGACCATAGTTGAAAACATACTTTAGCAGTCGTCATTACAGATCCAGTTATCCAGCGCGAATTTTTATGACAGTGAAAGATCCCTCCTGAGCAACTTCAGGATTTTTTCCCCATTAAATTCCATTTTTATTTTTCGCAGAGGGGGGGGGGGGGGGTCAGAAGCGAACGGAATATAACGTTGGCATCGTTAAATGTACTTGTATAATCGGGAGTGTTTGTTTTTGTTTCGACAGCTACCCATTATAAGCCTATTTACCGAACGCCATGATTCAAATAATATTTGGTGAATTACTTCCTCTTATTACGTGTAACTGAAATTATGTTTGCCTCCATGGATCAGATTTTCAGAAAATGCACATTCGGCAGCTCTACAAATGTGGTAACTTCTGTTAAATTAGACTAAAAGAATATGAATAATGGGTATATGAGAGTATCTTTGGCATTGTGTTGATAAGAAATGTCTCTTTCATTGTGTTAAACTGTATTTTGAAGGTCAAAAGGTCATTTAAGAGGATTGGTGAAGGTGAATTGCACATTTTCTGACGATCCTACCCCCATACTGGAGTTGCGTGTAAATGTTATGTCCGACATTGAGCCCAAACAGAATCTTTTAATGCCTCTGATAAGTCGGCAAGGTCGATGACGTAAGATTCAGTTTCTGTATGGGTGAGAATTCCAATTGTTGTGGCACGCATACATACAAGCCGACATGAACTGCATAAACCAGACAGCTTTGAATATTCATGAACGCAACTACCACGTACAGCAAAACTCATATCAGACCGGTCCGAGGAAAGCTGACGTTCAAATAGAGACAAGAGGACTTCGCTTGTTCTGACTGATTAAAAGTATACTTGATCATCGATGGGATGTATACTGGTGAATGAAAATCTCACAACAGCATCTTTTTTTTTTGTTTCGGAGGATGAGAAAATTTGGAACAGACACAACTGTCTTGTGAATAGTCAGACAAGTTTATAGTACAATCATAAACTTCTAGTCAAATATCAACTTTAGAAGGGAAATCTCATTTAACTTTTAAATTTTCATGTAGTTAGACAATTTTCATGTATCCATATGTTCAGCTAAAACTAAATGTACATTCCTTCTTTTCCATGAACTAATATAATGTCTTGTATATCTGTTCAACACCCTAAATGTATGATTTAATTCTCTAAATAAATTATAATTATGGAGCAGTGATTCCTATAATATTTTATGAATACAAGGTATTAATTGGGGTCATTTCGATATAATTATCTAAGTATGTCTATGAATTTACTTTCTTAAACATAAACCCTGCAATATTTGTGACTTCAAAACCAAGTTATTGTTTTTCCTTAAATCTAAAAATCAAATTTACATGTTTGATTTCCAAGCCTGGTCTATTTTAACCATGGTAAGCATGATATCAACTGATATCATCAGATTGACATCCAACGTTCAAATATACAATATATAATGAAAGAAAAAGCTAAGAGAAAACTTTAAACCCACACATTTTTTAGATGAATCCAGAAATCCAGAGAACCATTAAATTAAAAAAGGATGAGTTAGAGAATGTGCTAATTGGTGTTATTATAATGCACTCACTCCCATTGTTAGACTGAAATGCATCTGTATGATTTGGCCTGATATAATTCTTTCTGCGACACACCAGTCGCTTCTACCTCTCGAGAGAAGTTATTGAATCGTTGATAGAATAATTTGTCTGTGTTGATATCGAATAAAGTGGAGCGCAGTCTATTGCATTCGACATTTGTCCCCTCCCACGCATGTCATTCACTGACTCATGGAGTATTGAGGCCCTCAGATGGAGTCAAGTTATACGCACACTCCCTCCGTGCTTCATGATCTCTCATAAAAGTGAGCAGGGCCATATCCAGTTCTTGATTTGTATGACCTTAGTGTCAAGCTTGCCGACGCATTCATGATCGAAATAAATGTATTTTTATATGGACTCTGCTGGGTACCCTAGCTTGAGTCAATTACAACCAATCCGGCTGTAAAGACATTCCTGTTCCTAGCTTATGAATATTCCTGTACAATTATGGTGACTGCTATGCACACATATAGTATGTTTATTATATAATTATATTAAATGTATATAGTATAATGTATAACGTATAGATTTCGTATGCCCATAAAACGGACTCTTAAGTCATTTTTACGGAAATCCTGCCTAGAATAAGTGCAATTTATCAAAAAATGCATCTAAACCTACCCCATTTCCCCCAGATAAATTTCTTCAAATAAAACGCTATTCTGAAAATAGTTCATGTTTATGTTGAACAGAGAAAATTCCATTTTGATATCAAATTGTTCTAGAAAAATTGGCAACAAAAAAATGTTTATTTGTACAATATTTATTAAGGGAAAATTGTAAATAAAAATTGAAAAATGTAATTCTATTTATTGTTACTTTTGCAAAAAAACATCATTTACACAGTTTTCAATGGTTGATAAAATAAAAGTGTATCATAGTTATAGAAAATGGGTGCGTTTTAGATCGTTTCTATGGTAACCAAAATACCTGATTATTTTAATGGCCGTTCTGTGTAAATGGTAATCATGGCAACTTGCATCTCGTACAGAAAACTTAGTTTCATATACAATTTATTCTGTACAAACAGGATTTCTAACAGTGAAATGGTGGCACAACAAAAGATATTTCTTTTTTTTTTAATTCATTGCGAAAATATTTTCAGACGGACCTGATAATCTCATGTTACACAAGTTCAAATTCCTTACATACTAAGACCCATATGGGGTCAGACATTTAAAGATTTAATCCTTTAGGTTATTATAGTACGAGAGAATGTATTAGATGTTGGACATTCAACCGGAAAATAAGCCGGAAATATTTGAGGCTGTACATATAAACATAGACAAGGATATCATACACATCAAACTTACTACTAATATATTTTTGAATTTTTGGAATTCTTTTCGAGCATACAGATTTGTATGTAAAAGTACACGGTAACATTAAAAACAAGTTGGACAACAGATTATATTTCAGGCTCATAATATAGAAGAGACTTTTTCCCTGCATTTACAGGTGGTACCTTCTCAGGAAGTTTAAGTTATCACATGTCCATACATTTTCATTTCATATCACATATATGAGATGTAGAAATAGCAGATAGGAAAATTTGTTGGATAGTAGCAACTGTATTTTGTATGAGAAAGTTGAACTAATATATTGTCGAAAAAGCATGATTATTTCAATATGATTTATTGACAATATAATTATGTCATTATTGTGTAAGTTAGTACTAGAAAACTTTCCTGATTATTGTTTGAATAGGCAACGCATGAGAACATTGTTGGTGTCAAGATGCGTTTTTTGTAATGATGTTAAATGATAGTTGGCCTATAATGAAAAAAAGAAAGAAGATAGATCCCCAATATTTTGCCCTACATTAAATTGTCATTGCAGATGCTGTATTTCCATTCAAAAACTCTATTGGGGTTAAGCTGTTTGTCACAAAATTTGATTAAAGGAAACATTTAGAGGCAATAACTTCACTAGTCTTTGGAGTATCGAAAAGATTTGTTCACTTTCAGAATGCGTCAAACAAACTCTAAGAGGGCAAATTATAAAAGAACATTCTTCTTAGACCCTGCCACCCTTAATTAAGAGGATTAAGATTTAAAACACTGAAACATAGTATCTAAATGATTTTAGGTTCGATCTTGTTGTATTACATTATATAGTGGTGTGATATTTAAATGAAAAAGTCCCTGATTAAAAACCAGAGCAATATTTTTTGAATTTAAGATCGAGTATAACTACACCAGTGGTCTAAGAGACCAATAGTTGCATTAAACGATGTGTTGGTTCGACTATTCTCAATTATTCTTAATAAAACACAAAAGTGGACATATCAGGCCTGGGATCAGTAACGGTCTTAGAAGATGCAGTATATAGGTAGCGGGGCAACCAAGCTCTGCCACTGGCACTTTGACTGCTGCTCTTAATCTACCCCTTTACTAGCTAAATATCATTGATGTTAAATTTAAGGCCAATAAAAATATTTAAAAAGAAGAAGAATCTAAAACCGACTCATGAAGTCAGATACATTGAAAGCAAAAACAAACGATTGAAGCCATATATCTAACAATCGGATAGGTACCCTTGGATGAAGCCACATATATCATTTATTCAGATCTCAAATCAAAAGCTCATCTTGAAACCATATCTAAAATCAAATATCCATAGGCTACATGTCTGAATTCCATTACTTCAAATCCCAGATACACTTGATGAAGCCAAATATCCCAACTCAAAACCTATCTAGAAGCCACATGTCTAAAATGAAATACCCGGGCTGAATCCAAATATCCTAAAACCCAGAGACACTCAAATGAAATGCACCCATGAAGCCATATACTCAAGTCCCTTCTTGAAGCCACCTATATCAAATCAATCGCTATACCTGAACCTAAATATATGATTTGATTTGAAATCATTTTTATTCGGGAACAAAGGCATTACATCGCTGATGCTATTCTCAGAATTGCCAGATATTACAATAAATTTTTATGTTGTTAGGTTTGTTAATGTATCCTTCGCTGAATGACATTACAGAAGGAGCAAGTTATATAATAGAGTCAAAGAGGGTAAGAAAATAAAGGAAAACATTAATTAATGACAACATTTAACATAGGACATTCAAATAACAGTCAGTTTGAGACAACTAACTTTGAGATATCCTAAATCGCAAACCCACCGTCAAGCCACAGGCCTAATTTGAAAACCCATCTTTAAGCCACATATGTAAAATCAAATATCATACATGAAGCCAAATATCTTAAAACGAAAACACACATTTGAAAAAAAAATGCAAATCAAAACCAAGGCAGACGCCACCCACGCAACCTTCTTCAGCTTTGGCTGAAAATATCGTATTTCACTTTTTTTCTGTATACAACTCTGCATAGATAATGGTCAATAGTCAATGGAGACCGGGCACAACCACCAACCGCACACATCTGGAAACAAATAGCCACTCTCAAGGCCACACATACCAAATTCAATGTATCCAACAGAACCACATTTTTTAGAGTGAAAACTCCTTTAAAAATGTATATCCAGACAATAGTCTATCACCCATGCTTCCTATATCCGATGTCTCAGCCAAAGCTGTGTTGATAGCCTAATATCAGAGAAAATGCACTTTTGTTTCAGCAGATATCTGAGGGTTGTAGTAAAATGACTCAATCTCATGAAGACATTGCAAATACCTATAAGTGACGTTTTCTGGACTGGAACCTCGTAGTTAGACATAAAAGACAATGAATGGAATCTAACTTGGCGCCATTAGACTTTCCTTCTTAATACACAACAACTACTGAATGACCATAAGGAAGCCTACGGCTAGGCCAGGGCTTACCAGGGGGTTAGCCATGGACGGTGGTATGCCCTAAATACGGCCTTCCTTAACCCTTCATAATGGTAATAAACCAATCTTGGGCAAATTAATTTCACCCTGTGTTACATTTTCATTAACGCAATTGCAAAGCATACAGCAGTGCTACTCCAGAATATTATACACATCTCTAACTGTGAATGCAATCCACTGAGAGAATAGTCGAGACGAATTGATTTGGAGTTAATAAACCCTTTATTACCAGCGGTAGTCAAAGTTTTAATTGCATTAGAGGAACACAAGAAATGACCCATCTGATTTAGAACTAGGTTCTGCTATGAGAGCCTTGTAGGTTTGGATCTAATTTAAAGGCTTTGGCCTAAAAGAGTAGGCGTTATAGAGATTAGGCTACATCCAGATAACTGTGTTTAGTGGGCAATACAGCGTAGATCTGGATGTTGGCTTTTTTATGTGACTAGGTAACACTTTATTTATGTAATTAACTAATGTATTGAAGATGTATCGGTTCGTGAACACCGGTATTTCTATTATGATAACATCGAGAAAACATAAGCAGCTGTACAAGTTTGCCGTGGCTGTAATTGGTTCAGTTTTATAGTGTTATTTCCTTGTGGTTAGTGGAAATCTGCTCTTTTAATAGTCATATATCCTGGAATGTTGCTATACATGGGCTAGGAAACCAATCATCTTGGTGTCTCCTCCAGAGATTTAATTTGAATTTGTTTTTGAAAGGGGTATACTCAGAGTACTCTTCTTAATTAAATTTTATTCGACTGTGTATTGGGTTCTGAAATTTACCTTGTCTGCATAAGGTGATACTGGGTCCAAATCACTAGATATACTATTTAGTTTTTATATTTTAATCATAGAATGGTGACCAGTATTCGCGGAAATTTGCCTTTTTTATGAAGAATGTGTTACAACCTACTCTCTAATAACTATATACAGTGACAAAACATATACTTAGTTCGGTGTGTCGTAGCTCTGCACTGCATTGGCAGATTTCGAGTAATGAATGCTCATTGGCCTACCGAAACATATTCCACCTTTATATCGCTATAACAGGAGAGGACGAGTTCATGGGCAGGATAGGGGCTTAAGAGTAAGAACCAGATAAATCTGCTGAAGCACTTATAACAAAGAAATTAAATATTATCTTCCCAATAATAGCACTGGCATTGGCTGCACGCATTTAAGCGTCGGTTTATTTACTTGTTTCACATGTAGGATGACACTGACCCATAATTGAAAGGATACATAATTAATTGGCATGCAATAGGCACACAAGGCAATCACACAAATGCACCCAGAACCCATTAAGAGTTTGATTACTTTATCCTACAGATATTAGCCACCATGCTACGAGAGGATTGAGGGGCAAAAGAGGCAGGGCATGGCCATGAATTAATTGCACCATTATTTTGACAGCATGAGTAAGCTGTGAATATCAGATTCTGTGATTTCCAATGCAGGACAATTGTTTCCTTTTTCTGAATGGTGGTTTTACCTTGACATTTAGATCTATGATGTGTGATCAATAGAACATTCTAGTGGCTACCATGTAATGCAGTTTTATGCCATTACCGATTATAAGATAGCATGCTTTATAGTCGAATAGACACCAATGCTTATAATGTTCAGAAGCTAAGTATTCATCATATTTCTTCCTGGCCAAGCCTTCTGGATATTATATTTGCAATCTACAGTCTTCTCAAAGACTGCCTTCAGCTAAAGATAGAGTATTTGGGGAAGACTACATATTTTGAAGAACATTTGAATCGGCTGGCAGGCTCAGTAAACACTGTTCCATCCACTTGGGCATAGAGAAGCTTAGTTAGGTAAGGCCATGGCAAATACTCATTGACTTGGTATCGGTCCTTCCCGACCCGCCCCTTCGCCACCCACAAATATGGGTGAGAAGCCTCCCGCATAAGCAAGCATTCTCTCTCTTCTTCTCCATCACTTTTATATCACTTGCAGAATATCTGCCTTGAGAGAAGGCAATCGTTGTTGGTCTATCGCCAGATTAATAGTGGCGTGTTACCGATAATAATATAACTGGCTTAATAATGCCAAGGAGTCATAGCCATCATTACAAGATTGCATGGAATGCGCAGATTAATTATATTAAAGGGAAGGAAGGATGGGTTCTTATGCAAGCTACCTATCATTGCTTGCACCTATTCCGTGTCATTGCTGTGAGAAACAATTATTGCATTGTACTGTTAATATGGCAGCTATTACCATACTCTGCCCGAAGTTACCTGTCGAGAAATAAAACTAGATAGACAAATCTGATTTGAATATTTAAGACTTTTTCTTGATTTGGACAAGAGCCAAGGCCCGTCCACATTTTCCAACAACTCTCTCCAAGCGATAAGAGATCTTGGGGAGGGTTAGAACCATGGTCTCTATAATACAGCCATCCCTCCGGGCCTGGCACCTGGATAGGGATCTTTATTACTTGATCTGACAAGGGAATACTGTCTATCCGGAGGCTGAGGAGTGAGAAAGATATGTGATTCATTGCTTAATCTAGTTGCCACACATACAAATAAATAGTTCCTACGTAGCCTATAGCTAGGCTTGTCTCTCCCATAAGTGTTTTATTAGTGGAGAAGTAATCCACAGACCACTCAAGCTTCCCAGTGTATTTAATACCATCTCCAGAGAATGAAATAATACCAGGATTACCCATAGATATTTATCTTCTTGTGCTGTCTAATATCTCCTTTTTTCTTGCCTGTAGAGTCATTTATTACATCGCCTTTCTGTACGTTAGATAAGAAGTGTCGCATTATCTAGAGTGGTACCACCCCCGGTATTGCAAGGTAAATAATATAGAAATTATTGCTTTCCTATATAAAGGAGCTGGCAAGTGGAAGAAAGGCCTTTGTTGATAAAAGACATATATATGAATAAATGACCCACTTACTGCATGCATGTGTGTCGATAATCTTTCCTCCTACTTCAAACTTTCCTCCTCCTCTCTTCCCTTCACATATTCCCCTTTTCCTCCATCCCTCTTACTACTCTTTCTCTCTCTTTCTCGCCCCCTCTATTCCTTTGTGTATCTCTTTCTCTCCCCCTCTCTCCCTCTCTGTCAATAGTTTATGGCAGGATAATTGTAGAACGGCGATTTTTCGTTGATATCGATGTGTGGAAGAAGGAATGCCATTAATTGCTATTAATCTCTCACCTCCTACTAATGAAAATAACAGTTGGTTTATGACTTGTGGCAAGTTGTGCTCGGTGGAGAGACTCATTTGCAGGACATGTCGCGCTGTATAAGTACAATACAATATGAATGTTTTCTTGATGAAGTCAGATTCAACTATAGACTTGACATCCACGAATTCACCGTTATATAATATGGGTCAGATTTTCAGAAAATGCACATTCGGCAGCAGTACAAATTTGGTAACTTCTGCTAAATTAGACCGAAAGAATATGAATAACAGGGTATATCAGAGTATCTTTGGCATTGTGTTGATAAAGAATGTCTCTTTCATTGTGTTAAACTATATTTCGAAGGTCACTCTTCTCTTAAATTAAAGTCATTTGAGAGGATTGGTGAAGGTGAATTGTACATTTTCTGACGATCTCACCTATAAATTGAAGAGACTGAAAAACCTCTTCTGGCAAGATCTGTACATATACATCAAATAAAAGTGTTATCAATATTATATCTAGCTGTGAAATAGACATTTCTCCAAGCGGGTTAGCAGAGAGACCCACTCACTGTCTGCTCATTAGAAACCACAGTGGAATCCATAGTGTGGGCCACATCACAGTGAACAGGGGCTGATAGGCTACCACAGACACCATTATGTCTCCATATAGCATTGCCCAAGCCGAGGCGTGGCTTCTGACACCTTCATGGTCTTTAGTCTGGAGTTTCTGGGAAAGAGTCAACAGTCATCTGACATTTCTCATAAATTCTGACATGAGTGGAGAGGTTTGAAAATACATCGCTATATTATATATCTGCGATAGTGAGTCTGAGTTTTGGAACTTACATTTATATGTCCATCTAATATTTAAAGGATTCCCCTTTAGAATGATTTGGTGAATAATAGAGAAACCTGCTTGAGCATAACTTGCTAAATATATTTCTAATATATTACGTGTTATCTTAATTGTTATACATCAATGTCTTTTATATATTACTTTTAAGTATCAGTTGGGAATAGCAAAGATATTGTAATATTTATCCAAAATAAAGTAAATGTAATTATATAATTTGACTGAAGTGATTCCCCAGTATTATTCCCCAGTTCTCGGGGGAAGAGCCAAGCAAGGCAAAGTTAGATTGTCAGGATTGATGAGCCACAGATGAACCAATCCCATATACAACTATACCTGACAGGGTCGACTGACGCAACTAGTCATGTTGCAGGCTAAAAGTATCAAAGGAATATATTATACCTTATCCAATTGTCAGTGGAATAAGTATCCTTTCAGCCTATCATCGTTTGTATTATCCCACGTACTCAATCTGTAATGAACCTTTTTAACAACTCCTTCCCATAGTTTTGAAGTTATTATAACTGGTTTCAATAAACCGTTTTGTTTTGCTTGGTGCTTAAAAAGCCTGGGGAAACCATAAATTAACAGTCTAGAATAAGTAATTGCTCCAAGTTCCTTATATCCGTTCCACTGCAGCGTTGTTAAAGTAGGAGCACAAAAAGCATTAGGACACTGAGCCTGGTATCAGGCAGGGATTTACAGTTTTAGACTGTAGGAATAGCGGGCTGTTATTTGCCACCTGCTCAAATTCAAACTGAATCACATCATGTTGAATCCGGTCTTTCTGTGTTTGATGAACACTCTAATGCAGCGCACCACCTTCTGTAGCTTCTTCCTTTTGTTTGCCTCCAACAATGAAGACTTCGTGACTATCATTAAAACAGGAAAGGTTAACAGCCTTGAGAGCTTCTCTCTTCTGAAAAGGACTGGTTCCCAGGTACTGCGAGTCTTAATTAAAAATGTAAAATAAATTCAGTTGAGACTTTTATGTCCCAAACCCTGAACTTGGTTTGTATTGGTTCGACTACGGTAAGGGATCGGAAGGAAGACCACCAATAGGTGAACCGATGAGCCACACTGTTAAATTTAATTTGATTGATCCTGATGTAGTGCTCTAACCTGAATAAAAACGAATTAAAAATAAGAAATAGTTCCCTCTTTTTTTATATTGGCGAAGTCTTCCAGTATAGTTGGGCCACTGGAGACCCTGTTGGTGAATAGGATGAAGGAGTACAATTAACTCATATTCCAAAATAGTTAAAAAGAAATGAGGTTGCAAGTGCTGTCCCACATACAACAATAGCCACCGTCGAATAGAATTAACAAAAACTGGGCTCTGTCTGACGGAGATGTTTTATCCCACCACATGACAAGACTAAAGGCGGATCTTATCCCTTCAGTGTCGTCGTGGCCGTCGACCAGATAAGCAACACCAGGGTCTCAAAGACACCAGATGTATCTGGCTCCATAGGGCTTTCCTTTGGAATATAAACTGTACATTTATTCACAGATCATTGGAGCTTTTTAGGTCTAAACGACGACAAAATACTTTTTAATGTGTGGAACAATACAGCTTGTACCAGAATTTGTATGACTATACTAACTTTATTTTGATAAGTATTGTGATTACAATATCCCTGGAATTCCTCGGGATGGGAGTGAATATTCGTCTTTCGAAACAGTATTCAATGTATTTATCTGGGAACCAGATTAATTTAGGATAAGTTCCGGTGATTCTAAGGGTAGCAGTTGATTGTGAAATAATTGAAGTAGATATAAAATAGATATTATGAGTACAATGTGAAAAAAAGTTTGAATCAATAATGAATCGTATGTATAAGAACAAGATTGATTTTACGTGGCAACGCATGGAAACAATTCTATGAAGGAATATGCGTACTATTTGAATATTAAATGAAATATAGACAACATCTTTTTAACTGCTTGTGTCCCACATATAAACACATTTCAATATTTTTTCATTGCAGGTGAAGAGAGAACTCAGTAGTGGCTATGGGGCTGGATACGGACTACTCATGTGATTGTCAGCCTCCCAAGCCAGGGCAGATTCTACTAAACGTATGACTGAGAAAACGCAAGGAATAAAGCTCTGCTGTTGGAGTATGGTGATTGGATGAATCTAACAAACAAATTACTGCCAAGGCGTATATAAAGCTACCAAGCGCACGACTCCCTACAATGTCCAAGAGTTAAATAAGATATCATGCCTTGTCTTAGAAGAGTCTGTGAAAGCCACTTTACTTCATGGCTTCGCCTCTCCATACGCACCATTTTCATGTACTACTTGTGCTCTATTTCCTTCATGCTACCATCTGCAGATAGGCGTAAACACACATTTCTGACCTAGGACTGACATTGAGATACTTTATGCGCTAAATCAATTACATTGCCATCTAATATTGTGCTATAGAACCAAGGGTAGCTTATATATTGGAAATTGAAACTCTATAAATGTATTTTTACACATGGACACACACGACTGTATACCGGAGGTATGACAGTATAGCTGACAACATCAATTCCAGACCATGATCAATCATCTTCAAATGACATGCCCAACCACAATATTTCCCGGGTACTACCACTTACTATATATACGTAAATATT
The DNA here is from genome assembly GCA_942159475.1 of Sthenelais limicola. Lineage (NCBI taxonomy): Eukaryota > Metazoa > Annelida > Polychaeta > Phyllodocida > Sigalionidae > Sthenelais > Sthenelais limicola. The sequence continues at coordinate 31,596,198 of OW804100.1, forward strand.
ACACTAAAATTAACACTTGTAAGTTTAGTTGACCTTATATCCACATAGGCCAAATACTGCCTGACTTATTTTATTAGAAACAAATCCTGTGTTGTCTTCATCAAATATCAGATGCAGTTCACTAAAATGTGTAGTCTACCTATAGGAACTATTGCTAGGACATCGTTAAAAACGTCAAGGCACACAATTTGTGTGCAAGACAGATCACACTTACCTGAAACCCTCCAGGTGCTGGCCCAAGTTTCCTGCAGCAAATGAAAGGTGTTAAGAGGTATCTAATAGTCTCCTTGGCACAACTACACAAGGGTTCACGACGCAAACACGAGGCCATCTCCGTATGTCTCCTTACTGCTTCCTGCGACTAATACTTGGCCCATTTACATACGCACATTATCCTTTATGACTGTTTTTAAAGAGAGAACACCACATCCATGATTGGCAATACTTATTTAATATGGCACCATATAATTAGATCCGCGGCATTTAAGGATCCCTTCTCGAGTTAAATTGTAGTTTTTAATTTGTTTACGTACCATGAGGTTTTTAACACAAAAGTAAAGTGTCATCCGTGGTTGAGACTTTAGTGTATGGATGCTTCGATGAACCTGAAAAACGATCTTTGCCTGCAGATTTAATCAAGCTAAGCATCCAGCAGACTATTAAAGAACGGGCCCAAAGATCAATGATACATATGAATGTATTGACATGAGTACAGCCTTCTCCTGTCCTGGTTATGGTACAACATAGTGTGGAACAAGATTTTTCTGAGGGACAGATTTGCTTCCCGGCATGTTTGTAATACTCGTGACTGTGCTTGTACGATTACGCCAATAGTGCCCTCCTGTGTTTGTCTGACATTTAAAGCTATGATTCCAGTAAATAACACAGGATGCTTGGTGTCTGATTAATGTGTTTAGCTGTGTTATCCATAAGATGATAATGCTGATGGGATTTCACATGAATTACTATAATAATAACTTTGTGCGAAGGTATATCTCTAATATACGCATAACCCTATACATCTTCCTGAAGGGACACTCGAATAGAATACTCTGACTTCCTGAGTTGAGGAGGTTGTGCCAATCTCATAATTAAAATCGAGCGGAGATTATACCCAGATATTCGTTCTGAATCAATTGCCTTTCTCAATCCTATCCAGCAAAGCAATTCGCATGGTCGGGACTAGATGCATATCAATAGAAAACATCGAGGTTATCTCCATTCTTGTACTCTTTGCCTACATCTTCCTCTTCATCATCAGAGGCGGGGGAACCCAGCCTCGAGCTAGCTGCTGAAAAATCCATGTTTCTCGAGATCACAAATGATCAGCGGTCGGGTAAACTGGAATCCCATCGTCAGTCAAACAGGCCGCAAAATGCCAGAGTGAGACGAATCCCAACTAGAACCACTGACCTCCTACTATCGCTTCTCTGGGAGGCGAAGAGGGGGGAGACAGTGAGAATCTTGGCGAACTGCGAGAGGATGCTGCAGAGTCAATGGAACTCTAGAACAAACTGGGGAATCTGGTAGCAGATCCAGTGTGCTATGTTGTGATGCTGTTGGGAGTGGTTAGAAAGAGCAGAAGGGCAATTCAATGTTATTATGGCTGCTAGGGATGGGCTGCTGTTATTGTAAATCCAAAGCCCGCCTAGTTGGTCCCTGTTCAGCTTGGATTGCCCACAGCTGGCCTTGTTTCTCAGTCACTGATTGGACTTGTATTGGGCGCACTATGAACTGATCTAAGCCTTTCCTCCTCCCTCACTACCACTCTATACGGTCCCTGTCCCGATGGCGGGACAGTCCTAGTGGTGCCTCTCCTAGTGGTGGTGGTGGTGGTTGTCCTTCTAGTGGTGGTGCCTAGGCAGTAGTAGCCAGTGGTGGTTCTGGATGTGCTGCAGAGTGGTAGCAACACTAAGAAACAGAGACTGCTATCCTTTCCACTCGATACCTTCTATTGTAAAGCCAAAAGGTCGTTCTACACTCATATCTAAATATTGATATGGCAGTTGGATCTTAGCTTTCTTCTCTATTGTCCTTCTCTTTGAGGCAGTTGTTTGGTTTGGCAACATGAATGGCATCTCAACCAAGGCAATTGCATATATATAATTTCCTGTACAACTATGAAAATTTACAATAGCCAGAGCCACGAATCCATGGACTAGATCACAGAAATTGCAACATCGATAGAAGCTAATATTTTCTCGTGCTGTGAAAAAAGTATGATGGTATACATGCAATTGCTCCTGCAAAGACGTAGACAGGTTCCTGTCTTCCACAGCACATCGTATATTGTTGATATTATGACTGTTTGCCTTAAGCCAAAGGAAAGCGGCAATACAGACTTCATATTACATAAAACCAGGAAAAGAATCGTCTAGACTGCAGATAAAAAAGAATTTAACACTCAGCGACACCAGCCAGGGTGTGCCACAACAGATTTAGAAGCTGGGTATAGAGAGAAAGTGGTATATATGATTCCAATGAGAGTACAACGTAGCCGTATTCCACAATCATTGTCATCTAAACAAGTACATGGTATCAAGATTGATACCAGTGGCAGGAATTCATTAAGGGAATGTTATTTCAATTGTATATTGTATTAGTTTGTGACAATTGCTTCAATCTTTCGACTCTGTATACTGAAAATTATATTTTGAAGTGCTAACGTAAATGATGTAAATGTCAATCGGAAATTGCGCATGTAATTGTAACCTGTCCCAATCCCCTATATGGTGTAGGCAAAAGTTAATAATTGCAAAGCATCAATTGTTTACAATTAGATAATAAATGTCAGTGATGTCGGAACCAGTTGATATTTCGTGGAGCACAAAACGACCAAATATTTTGTTGCCAAAGAATTAGCTAATACTGTGTGCCAATGCAATACTGTGCCGTCCTATCCATCGAGAAACACCGTGTGACAATAGGCTTCTGTTTGTGTAGGATACAACGCTCTTGTTTTGCTGAGCCTTTTTTTTCGGCTGTGAGAACAGAAGCCATGACACAGACTGAACATTTCAACTTGTGTGGCTTCCGAGCGCATCCCGAGAAAATTGCCCTTAATTTCCGCCGCACCATTGTGTACTTGTGAGATTTTTACCATCAATCACAAACATGATTAACCAGAGCATTACATTTAGCCACTGTGTTTTCTGCATTCATAATATTGACATTGATATTCTAGTGTGAGTCGACTCCAATGACACTCTAAATGGCCTGTTGATAACAGAGGATAATTGATTTGTCAAAGGAACCAACAAGGGCATACAATCTGTGCCAGTCGTACATTCGACAGTATTATAGCAACACCCAAAGGGATTCCTAACCAATTGATTTACAGTATTCCACGAAGGCACCCACATATGTTATCGCAATTTCTGCTCATAACGTACAAGTCGGTTACTGACCGCAAATACATGGTAAAAGTATACTACTAATGAATTTCGTTAAGATAGTGTTTGGTTACGAAAAAGTATATCCTGCCATTAAATATGTTGTATAAAATAGATAGATTTAATGGGGAATGCCATATATAATGATTGGAGTAAAATTATAATTGGTGTGTTGCAACATAGCAGATCATTATTCACTTGACTAATGTTGTTCATAACCAACAAAGCCATCAATGCCATCAAGCAATCGTTTAGATATTTTGTGAGGCTATGAACTGAGACTTTCCTATCTGTGATCCTATTATAATTGCAATCATGCAACATATTATTGAAAATCTCTGTTAAAACATGTTGTATAACCTTTCAAACAGTTACTACATCGTCTCATACAAAAGATTTCTTGGGGACCTGTGTTTTGATCAAGTATAGGTAAATGTTTAATGCTCAGGGTGGTGCTGATGATGCAATCAATGCCAGCACTCGGTTCAGCAATCAATTTAGGCAATACTCCAGCTTTGTTTATGTTCAGAATTGTTCAGAATTGTTCAGAATTGAAAACATTCATGCATTTAATTCCCTTATAAGCATTGTTTTAATACAATAGCGCATTGATTCCACAGTGCTTAACCTTCAAATACTTACTCACATACATGGTTAAACAACCAGAAGTTTCCACTCTCACAAAATAATACATGAAGGTCTAAAGTACAGTTTTGTGAAGCAATACTACTGGGAATTAGATTGAGACAAGGATGCCTTCTCAACGTAAACACCAGGAGGTTTCACTGTCATAGTAAATATCTACAACTGCGTTGATTTAATCAATGTAAAAGTGATATGTCGCTAATATAAACTTCTAACTTCTAACACAAATTGTGTATACAGTGGAACCCCGCTATTAAGACCACCTTTGGGACTGAAGATTGTTGGTCGCATTAGAAGGGTGGTCACATTAGAGGGGTTCTAGGGTTGGTGGGGGTGGGGGGTCACCAGGAGTGGGTAATGTAGGATTATTTAAAGTGGTCGTAGTGGAACTTTTCTAAATTGATGATGATAGAAACATGATGTTCTTGACAATATTATTTAGTAGACAAATTGTGATGTGTTTCAGGGAAATGAGTCACTTTTCAAATTCATTTAATCACAATTAAGATCTCTTTAATGGAATGTTTTCATTTTGGGGGTATCTAGTCATTGATGTTGTATGAATACATGTACCAACTTTCAAGACAGTTTATTAAATATATCCTTGCGTTTCCAAGCTCATCCTATGGAGTATATTTAGTTACTTTTCTAGTAATTTTCCACCAATATATTGCAACCTTTTTATTTCAAAAATAAAAATATCATATTGAAAATATAGAAATACTTTTTAGCTGTCCTTATATTTACCACCATTAGAATCGGCTTGCTCTCATCTTTTTAATTATGATGGTATCTCAAAATCTATTGTTTATGAAAGACAAAAGCAGTGCAAACTTGCAAGCCTAATACAGAGGCATGTGTCTGTGGAGAAGTGGTCGCATGGCTTCTGACACCTTCACACTCACTGAGTGTGAACCCTCACTCACTGACAGCCTAGCTTCTCTGTCGATGTGGGTCCATTGGTGTCACCTCAGGATGGGTGGGACAAAACTGGCCTTAATTCGGGGAGTATTTGGCTGTTTGGGACTGGGAAATGGTGGTCACAACGTGAGGTGGTCTTTATAAAGAGGTGGTCTCTATAGCGGGCGTTTCTTAAACATCTAATAGAGGGGGAAAAATCGGGACTGACAAAAACTGGTCTTAATAGAGGGTTGGTCTTTGTAGAGGGGTAGTCTTTATGTAAGGTTCCACTGTACATTGCACTATCATGCCATCTGAATCTTGGGGAAATGGTGAGCTTTGACCCCTACTGGATGCAGTCCCCAAATCCTTGTCTTTCCGTTATGTTGTACTTTATGTTGCATGCACTGGAAACTTCTCCCTTGTGATGTAATGGTGTGTGTGATGATTATTTATGGAAGTCCTCCCTCCAATATTAGCAGGCAGAGGGGAGGAAAGAACTAAATTATCGTGTATATGAATCAAACTTTTCTCGGAATTGATAAGCTTATAGAGAGAAATACTTCACAATTCCTTTTTATTTTTCCTTATGTGATGAGCACCCCATCCTGCAAACGCAGCGATGTCTTTCCTTTCACTTCCTCCATCAGACATTTGAGATCTCGCCCAACCTTACAGCCCCAACCTCTTAAATGTTTCAGGGAAATGAGTAATAAATTGATGTATACTTTTATATAGTGTAGCGGACTACCCACTGTGATTTTGATTTTAAATTGGCGAAAAAAATGTAGGAAAATGAATGTGAGGAGTGTATGTACTTAATTAATCTGGTGATAATTTAAAGGTGTCAGTAATTTCAACGATCAACTTCTGTTAATGTAATGCCATAGTGTCAGGCAAGTAAAGTTAAAGTGTAAAATTATATTGTACTTCTCAACTTTCGTCGAATGAGAAATATCACACTGTGAAACTTTGACTAGTAATTGTCCACCCAAAAATATTGCAAACTTGCAACAGAAAATGAAAATATCAAACTTAAAATATAGAAATACTTATTAAATATCCTGTTGTTTTCTATCATTGTAATTGGCTTGATCCCATCTTTTCAAATATGATGATATCTCAAATCTAATTTGTGCGACTTGTGACTCATTTGTCTGTAACACACCACATATAGTTACGTCGATACCATCGACAGGTAATGAAAGCAGTACAACAATCGACAGGTAATGAAAGCAGTACAAAAATCAATATTGTGTTTGCACACAAAACAGGAATATGTAAATAAATATAACAAGTAAATAATTATAACCGTCAATACATATAGAAGAATGCATGTTACATAAGCGGGCTGAACTCAAATGGTTCTGACATATATGAATATAATAAATAATAAATAGTTGTCCGAATAGTTCGAAGATGTCAGGAGTTCCATGGTATATATATGCATTTCACTGGTTCACAACAGTACATCAATTACCTACAAAATAGGTTACAAATAATATATATAATCCACAAAGAAATCCCTATAGACTCCAGAATTCCATAAAAAAAAATCATCCTCAGACTGCATGATTACTGCTCTTTCCGATGTCCACGTTCAAAGCATATCGTCAATGATAAATAGAGGTATAAGATGTTTTACTCTCACATTATTTTATTTCATTTAGAATATATTGTTTGAAAAAGAGTCATATCTCCTGGGTCCTGGTATTATGCAACAACGAAGCATTCATGTATTCATCGCCAATCTGTAGAAACTGATCGGTTTCCTGGGGATAGATATTTTTTAAATATTTCTTAAAATCCTTCCTGGTTTTAATTTATCTTGACTTCTGTGGTAAATCATTCCACAATATGGACATCTCATAAATATATGATTTTTAAAAGTTTCACTTCTCAGTTGAGGTACCTTCAATTTTTTCCAGAAGCTAGACCTCTAAGAGGGATTGCTCTGGTATCAACATTATCCATTTTGAGTGACCTTTTAAAGGCTAACTCGAGGATGTGACTCTGTCTTCTAGTGATCAATGATGCGTATAAGTATTTTTATGTATTTCTATAGTACTCGTATATTTAGGGAGCTTCAGCGAAATTTTTATTCTTGCGTTTTGCAGCGACTGTAATCGGTCCAGATAGTTTTGCGGAGCTGCCTGATAAGATATATCTCCATAATCAATATGTTGTAATATAGTAGTTTTAAATATTAATGTTTTACCTCTTGTCCCTTCTTTTTGGTTTAAAAACCATCATTTGCCAATATGTTTTACATGGGCAGAAATTGACGAAAAGATAAAGAACCTTCTGGATATAATCCATTTCTTCCAGCGGTTACGTAAAAGACGATAAATGATACATGTTTTCTGCCAATAAACGGCAGCGTGAAGGCTCTATATATGAAACGAAAGACAAGTTATATAACAGGGCTCCACAAGACCGCATGCTTATAGCAGCCAATAATGTGGTTTGATAGTTATTGCCATAGCCTATATCAATTATTATAAGGAACATATAGGTATATTTGTTATTATGTTCGCATTGAGAATGTACTATACAAAATGAAACCGGGGGAAAGTCAGTGGACTCAAGCCTGCTGCCTCTTCCTGTGGTTTTGAGGGAGTGCCCTATGGCCACTGGATTGATGCGCACCAAGCCCAGGGGGTGACAGATCTATTGGTTCGCAAAAACGTGCCTGGATTACGACCTAATTATATCGTTAATAATAATCTCAAGAGTTATCTTTAAAAACGTCTAGTGATGGGAGGTCATCCAAATTGCCCAGTGCGTGACTGTGGTCCTACTTTCAGCCACTCTTATCCGCCCAACCAATATGACAGCCAGACCTCCTTTCCACTCCAGTTCACTAGTAGGCCATGTAAAATCATTTATATATAGTAAATTTGTATTTCAAGTCATCATACATATGTTGCAGAATAATGATACAAGAAATAAAGGCTGCTCCTTTTGCATAGCAGGTCTTCATAGGAGGCCTCAAATAAAATGAACAACAAATAAATAAAAATATCTTTTTTAAAAAATAATCTTGGCGTTTTAAGAGTCGTTCGTGCAGTTGCTTAATAGTTTGGTTTTATAAAGATCAGAGGGAGATATTTTAGAATAGTCTAATGTTTTATATTCATTTTTCGACATTACCAAGCATTGTTAGGGGACACTAATACAAGGCATGAGATGCAAGTAATCGGAAATTTATGGAACGAATCAAGTTCCAGGCATGTATAATGTACACTTATGGGGAAAAAATCTGATCAAATCTTATGAGGTTGTAAATTTGGGTAGTATTGAGTAGTAATAGTATTCCTCAATTGTCATTGGTACTTCAACACACTTTTGTGCAGTGATAAATGGTCAGTCAGTCAATACATTGTTCTTCCTGGATTTTCTCTCTCTTTCTCTTTCTCTTTCTCTTTCTCTTTCTCTCTCTTGAGATAAATTAGACCACTTTTCAGTTGTGTATGTGTAACAATGATACGATATTTGAATCCTACATTTTAAACACCGAATGACTGTACAAAAAAGGCAATGGTACATAATTAACTGCATGCCATGAAGCAATCATGCTGGCTTCTGGGAACGATTTTTTATCAAATGTAAATAAAATTCTATTATTTCAATCCGATCACCGCGGTGTCCTCCTCATGTCATACTGATGGATGCCAGCCCTACCCCTCGACCCATTTCACCATCAAAAATCGATGCTCCAAGATTGAGGATCGATCTCCATCATAACATAATATTCGCTCAGCAGGTTCCTCTTTCCATTACATGAATCCAATATAAATCTTGGTATACAATTGCGAGCTTCTTAACTCAAGACGGCCCAAAGTGGTGCTTATATGAGAAAATGAGATAGCAGGTTCCACAGTATATGTAATGGTAAGATTTTTGTAAAAATTGCATTATACCATATGTATTCTATTGCCTATATTCTCAACTATTCTGTTTGACAAGCAATAAAACAGTCGCAGATGAGCAAAAACGGGTATTTCTTGACACAACCTTTGATTTGACGTGCGGCCTCTCCAATTATTGTATAAAATATAATTGTCCAGGGATCTCCATAATATTATAGCATATAAGTACCATAATAACATTATCATGTTCAATATACATGAATTGTGAAAATATAACATAATCTTTATATCATTTTCATGCATCAGTTCGATGGAATTTCTGGTTTACTATCTGTTTGATTAGGCAAATGAACAAAACACTTGCATGCATGCATGCATGGGTTAATGTCATAATGTGATTCCTTTATAATCATTAGTCGGAGAAACACTTCAGCAGTTATATCACCACAGAACTCGAAGCGTAGCAGACGAGGTGGGGCGCTCTTGTGCGGACAGCCAAATGTTAACTTTAGTAGGCCTATACACAGATGGCGCCACTTACTTTTATTCAGCCTCAGAGTAAATTCAGTAATAGAATAATCTTTAACTCTGAGCTTGTTTTCATGACATTTGATTTTTAAAATCTTATATTAACCCGCCCCCACAGTTTTAACTCCGTTATACATCTAGAGGCATGCAATGTGCCCGATCGGGCATGCAATGTACCTGATACATAATATTAGCCTTTATTGAATTGAAAAATACTTTATTTGCCAAAGTGTTCAGACGTAGGAGCCTGACAAAAAGGTAGACAGGCTTCTGGGTTCTTCCAGCCGTTACCATGAAAGAAAGATTAGAGCGCTAAGCTAGTAGAATACTGACTATACAAGGTATTTTATATATAGGCCTAAAATAAAAAATAAAAGTATATGATATTAGCCTTTATCATATTTCACATATACATTGTAGGCCTATTGATGAAATGTATTTGTATGTGTGTGTTAATGCGTGTGTGTTGCCGAAAAGAAATTAAACCATGGTAAAATCAAGCACTACAATAATGATGATCGTATGAATGTATACACCTCTTCTTTTTTTCCTTTTTTTCCTTTTTTTTCGAAAAAAAAAAATATACCAACAAACCTACTTTTTATTGGATCCTCTTTCGAGCAGGAATTTGTGATTCCATAGACCTATATCATAGACTATAATAGACCTAAAACCAATTTTCAATTTAAAGATTGGACTCTTAAATTGAAATGACTTAATTGAATAGAGAATTGGGGTAAGTTCATTGTTGGCTTATTGTGAGTCAATAATTCCTTTTTGATTATTATGATCCGAATCAAAATAAGAATTAAGTCGATAATTGTTTGGTAAAATTATAGTTCCCTTTTTACTCATCCCTGTCTAGATTAGGAAATATGATATCAACATAAAGAGATTTTTTTCATTTTGACATTTGATGTTATCAATCCAAGCTCTTGGCAAGTGTTGACGCTCAAAGAAAATTTCCCTCGGATTGAGGTTGGTGACAGCTTTGAGTAAAACAGACATGTTTTACTCTAAGCACGTCTTTTGCATTATATTATCTTTACATGCGTCTTATATATCAGGAATTCCCATCTTGTGTAAGGGTCCCATGTAGGCCTATCAACAATTGATAGATTACCATAGCCTAAATGTTATGATAGAGATTCTCCACTCACTAAAATAGAAGGTTATTCACCCGAGTATAGAGACAGAACTCTTTCACTTTGGGGTTGGGTGGGTGGGTGGGGTGGGGGGGATGGGGTGGGGGATGCATGCATATGTTGCAATGTGTCGCGGGGGGGGGGGGGGGATCGAGGGGGGGGGGGGTAGGCCTACTAATCTCCGAGATAGGTCTATGCTCTATTACTCTAAGGTCTAGGCCCCCGTATGTCACATCATAGAACGAGTAAGGCCTATAGGCCTATGCCTAGTTTAACTGTAATTATTTTGTAAGCCTATACAGGGCCTAATTGGTGCAAAAAATTGTTTTCAATGTGATTAGGCCTAGTTGTCATCATGTAGCCTAGGCTAGGCCTACGTTAGTTTACGTTTTCGGGCACTCAAATATTTGACACCCTGTGTAGCCTACCGTAGACTAGGTCTAGCTAGGTTTGTGCGCAGATCCGCGCAGAGATCTAAGAGAGCAAGAGGGTCGACTCAGCACAGAAAGGAGGTCGGGCGCGCCTCACGCATCTCCACCTCCCGGTCCCTATGGTCAGTGAGTGGGAGTCAGGGAGGGGCTGAGAACCTGGTGGGACCGCGCTCAGCTCCATCCGCCTGCCGCCTCCTCATTAACATAGCCGGCTGACCCTTCCCGTCGCGCCGGCCTCCCTCCACACTCATCCATCAGCCCGCGCAGGCAAGAGCTGCCTAGATCTGCTCTTTTCTTCACAGGGTGTTGTATGGTGAAAAGGGTGAGGGGTGACGCGGGAAATGTGATTCGACTGGAAACCTTCAAATGCCCCCGGCAAATGCCGCACGTCGATCTCATAGCTAGGCTAGGCCTATCTCAGCAGCTATAGACCTAGGCCTAGCCAAATATATTTACCTAGCCTAGATGCTTTTATTGTTCCCGTCTTTTAATCATAAATTGGTGAGCATAGGGATAGGCCTAGGCTACCGTAGGCTTTATAGGCCTATAGCCTACATCACATTATTTTAAGTAGGCCTATTAGGCCTAGCCTACATTGCACTGCACTGAAAATGCGCCCCCCCCCCCCTCACCCCCCACCCCCACCCTGTGAGTCTATTAGGACTATAGGTTACCCATTGTCAATGTTATCTAAAGGGACCTAGGGCCTAAATTAAAGCTTTTATAAAGGCTTAACAATAGAACGATCAAAATGCCCACCCCCATGCACCCCCACCCACGCACTCAGGGGTCAAGTGTGTAGGCCTACACATGATCGTTCCAGCATTTGAAAATTAGGCCTACCCCCTTTCTGGACGGGTCCAAATGCATCCATGCAGAATAAAATGAAAATAACAGCATAAAATCTCATATCAGTTAGACCTACACGTAGATTATGTAACGTGGATAATAAATCATGTGTCCCACTTATCAAAAAAAGTGTCGACCCCACTTTACTAAATTAGGCTAAAGTGGGACAGCAACTCAAAAAGTTGAAAGGATACGGTAGGCTATAGGCCTAGGCCTAGGCCTATTTTCACATAGGCTAAGGCCAAAAACTTTAATGATAGGCCTACATATGTGCATTTTAGGGACTTATTAGATAGGCCTACTACATCTAGCCTATGCCATATGATCAATAACTCTTCAACTTATATATATATATATGGCTGCAAAAAATTGTAATAGCCTACTGTAGCCTAGGGCCTACCGGTAGGACTAGGCCTACTTAAAAAAAATAGAACGACAACGACAAAAGAATTTTCTCGATGACAAACGACAATTGCTGTTTCTTGGTAGGCCTACTAGCCTAAGCCTAGGCCTACAGGTAGGCGTAGGCCTAGTGACAAGAGAATAAGAACCCCCCCCCCCACACACACACACCCAGAGCCCTAGCTAGCCCTATCATGTCAGAAATGTAGGCCTAATCGTAGGCCTAGCCTTAGAGTAGGCCTAACATTGATGTTACTCTAAGGCCTAGCCTACCACACTAAAAGGCTAAGTACCGTAGGCCAGGCCTATATATGCCTCTAACAAACCTAACTAACACCAATTTACAAAGACCCGCAAGTCTAATAACAAACTGCTTTATGATTACAATCCCCATGTCTTGTAGATAGGTGTAGTTATAGACACCTAGGCCTAGTCCTATGATGTAGACACAGCAGCACTTGGGTGGAAGACCATGCATGGTTTTTGTTTTCTCAGCTATTTATAGCTGAGAAAACATATGAGTCACTATGAAATGTGCCAATCACTGATACTGGATCTACATCTGATAATATTCTTTAGCTGTCTGTGAGGTGTTTAAGGATGCCTTATCTAATCCTTTCGATCAGGTCCTATATTTCACACTTCACTGATTCAATCAGTCATAGATTTCACACCTAGACGTTATTGAAGGCTGATTGACAGCCTTTCTAGGTTTAGCCAAGGGAGTTGATTGGCTGTTAGTTAGATGCTTCTCCAACCATGATAGGTCTGCAGAAGGCCCTCCCACCTCCCACACCATCCCTCTGCCCACCACCCCCCTCACCTGCCTCAGGTGCTCAAATGGACACTGCTGCCCAACACATTTTCTAAATTTTAAAAGTAATTTACCAACTATTTAGCCTAGCCTAGCTTACTACTTTTTTATACAACCAACTTTTTTTTTACGACAACTTTTTTTTACGACCAACTTTTTTTTACAACCAACCTTTTTTAACGACCAACTTTTTTTAACAATTTTTTTAACGACCAATATTTTTTAACGACAATTTTTTTCCCGACCAACTATCTTTTAACGACAATTTTTTTTCAACCAACTTTTTTTCAACCAACTTTTTACGACCAACTTTTATTTTACGACCAACTTTTTTGAACGACTGACTATTTTTTTTCAACGACAACTTCTTTTTAACAACAATTTTTTTTCCCGACCAACTATTTTTTAACAACAATTTTTTTTCAACCAACTTTTTTTACAGCCCTGGCTATTGCGTTGCACACTGTTTTCCTCTTCAAGAATCAAACTACTGTATAACTATAAGTTGACATCAGGCACAAATGATTGTGGCTGAGAAAATCGTTTCCAGTGGAAACGCCAAGTATATGAATTAAGTTGACACTGATTACAAAGTTAAATATGTTAATAGTTGATCAAATCGGTGCATAACTTGATAATTAGTTAACTTAGTAGGCCTACTTGTTCTTCATTGAATTGCTGCCCGTGAGCCCATAGGCTAATGAAGCTCTTTGTTTATTAGACTATAGCCAGTGGACTTTGTACCAGTCTACCAACCGTCATTTGCAAGGATGTTTGATGTTTAAAAATGCTAAATAAAAAAAATTAACGTTTCAATTGTTCGGATAAATATTATGTAGCCTAATTGGCCATAGGCCTACAATAAAATAATAATAAAAAAGAAGATAGGTCTGTACATCGTTGTGAAATATTAAATCAGCTTTCCAGTGTGTGTGTGTGTGTGGGGGGGGGGGGATCATTTAATCTCTCCCATTCATTTAAAAGTGCGAAATGCTTTAAGTGGTCACGTACGCACTTCGCAAGAAACAGAAGAAGCAGCATCCTATTGGAAATGTGTCTTTCCTTTCCCAATCCCCGCCAAATTAGGAACGCCTTTGTTGGATCATTAGGTCGCGGTATTTTATAAGAGACCAACAACAAAAAACTGAATCTACAGTTATCTCTATCATTTTCCTAGTTTTCTCAGCAGATGTGTGCTCTGGCTAGCTTTAATGTCCGTCTGCGGGTGTAATTGTAGGTTTCGAGGGTGTTAAGGTACGGAGAGCCCATCTGTAGGTCTCAATTGAAGTAATAATTTCGCAGTCATAAAACAAGCCGTGTCTGGGTGGGGTTGAGTTTGGTGCAAGCCCGCCATGACGGCCGCCTGTCAATCATATGAGGTGCCCGCCTAGACTAAAATATAGTTCCTCATGTACCGATCGCAATCTATGTGATCTTTTGTAAGGTTATTGTGCCCAGACGACTTCCAAGTAACGCGTATGATCTTTATTGTAAAAATACTAAAACAATCGTGACATATTTCTGATCTTGCTTGACATTGGGCGGGTCGAATTTTGCTTTGTGAAGCGGAAGTCCAGCGTAGTAATACAGGTTGAGGCAGATGGGTGTTGCGCGGCGCATGTGGGCAGCTGTTGTTGTTGAGGATACGAATTGACTGTCGTTTTATGGTAAAATTGAGAAATTTATTGCGAACAATCAGTCTAGATGACGACGGTTTCCAGTCGTAAGAACAGTCAAGAATATGTCGTTCCTGCTAGCACCTCGCAGGTGAGTTTGTTGGTAGATTTTGTTGGTATTTTTGCGAACACGCCGTGTGTTAGGAGGGAGGCGCCCGGCCCCTAACCCCGCCTTTACCAGCTTTAGAGCGGACAGAATGAAGTTTGGGAGGCGCCTTCCAAATGGATCCCCCCACATCTGTGGGGCTGAAAACTGACCAAATCTGACACCCATCAGCGTAGGTGGGGAATCTCAGTGCTTCATCACTCATTTCAAAGTTGTGATTTATATGGGAAGTTAGACAAACTAGGCGTAATAATCGACTAGCAGAGTGGGCTTCCTGGTCGGGCTATGTTCTTTGTTAGAGGAGTAATGGCTGCCGTGGTGGTGTTCTTGTTTGTAGTGGTGGCGGAGAAGGCAGTGAGGGAGCATGGCGTAGTGGTAGGGGCTGGCTCTCCCAGTGTTGTTGTCTACTCGGCCCGACCAGGCATTCACTTCCCTCTCACTACCGTAGCCGTGGCTGTGTTACTGGGGTTTGGACTGATAGGAGGAGGGGGCGTGAGGTTACGCCCATTTCTAGCCGACTCGATCGTCGTCTAGACTATACACTCTATACTACCACGGGAGAGGGTGGGTAGTCTAAAATCTAAATTCCATGTGCTCGTATTATTGATTCCTAGATTTAAACTTTCTGGGGAGTTTGGTGGAGGACGAACCTGGCCGTGTCCCTATTTGCGGTCACCATGCATGATGATGTTGGCCTGCCGGTAGACAGACCTACCTCTCACTTAAAATCGATTACAACACAATTTATTCTTATAGTAGTAGCCTATTTATTCACCTAGCTGTTAAATTCCCAGTAGAAGAATGATTATTTATCATGTCTTTATAGTTATAATATTTGGTAAAACATGTCGAAACTATTGGGTCTATATGATTACGCGTGATGGGATCGAGAAATCTCATTATATATTGCGGTAGACTACTCGCCTGTTCAAACCAATACACATAATTTCATTTATGACGTAATGGTTACTGCATTGAAGACCATCCATTTTACAATACACATACCATTGTGTTTATGCTTCATTCATGACGTAATGGTCAGTGGAAGACCACCCATTAATATTGCAATGCATTGTATATATCTGACATTGTGACTTGTGTATGGTTCTGCGTATGTACTGTATTCATTGTGACTATGGAATCAACGATTGGAAGAAAACTTTTAATCTGAAATTGAACTCAATATTATTAGTTATTTTCTCATTCCCGGTAGGCCCTACGTACCGTATGATAATCACACATCCTTAAAAGAAGTCAAACTGAAACATATCCACCTCTTCCCTTCCCCTCCCACCGTTTCCTTCAACACCTCCAATGATCAGTGCATTGATGAACACATCTTAGAATCTAATAAAATTAAAAGTTATTCTTGATCATGGTCCTTCGCTTAATTATTTCCCCAAGACCTTAAACAATAGACTTTCTAATACCGTACGTCCTTATCGCTTGCTGGGGCTACCACTGACTGAGTCAAACGCTCTAGCGTGACGTCAAGTTCTCTGACGTAACTGAGTAACTCAATCTTATTAGTTAATGAGTAAGTGTGAGTTACTAAAAAAAACAGTGTAACTTAGTTAAATTGATAATAAAAAAACACACTAGACTTTAGTATGTTTAATCAGACGTGAAGCTGAACTTTGTACATACTCTTAATTATTTTAGTCCAGTTGCTGTTAGTCGCAAATACCCCACCCCCACACACCTTTTATAGGAGTATCCGGGTCCGGGATCTACTTCCTAGCTTATACTATAGATCAGTTGTTCAATTCCAGGATGCCCAGCCGTCTCCATTAGCTCTGCTGGCTGCGACATGTAGTAAGATCGGTGCTCCCTCTGAACAGGATCCCAACAACGCCAACCAACCCACCGCAGCAGGTCAACAAGCAGTGCGGGTTTTAGCCCCTGGACAGGTTCTTATATTTCTATTACATTGCCATCAGCCAGCCACTCCCCTTTTTTCCCGGAAATATAGTTTCCATCTAATGAACCATATATCTATAATAAATTCCATGCATTATTGTATTTGTAAGGCGTTTTTCTTCTGCTGTCCTCCAAACAACTTGTGTTTTTGTTTCTGAACCATTGTAAATTCAAAAATTGACTTTATATAATTATGTTTTGCATCTCTGCATGGAAACTACTGAAATCTATTTCTTTGTTCGTCCCCCTTTACTGCAACAATAATTGCAGTTGTTGATACCACCCTGATCATTTCCTCCCATGATTTACTGCGTAACTAGCTGCTTATAAAAATGGTAATAATTTTGGCTGCGAATATGAAGAAGTAAAGATAAGAAATATTATGACCTTAATCTCATGCAGGTCCGTTCATTTGATCAGACCCATCGTCTTTTTAATAATAACAATCCCTTATGAAGGACAAAAGTCCCAAAGAGCATACTGTTATCAATAAAACTAAAAACAGTACAAGAACGACTCGTCATTTCAACCAATTTCAAATAAACCTTAGAGTAATTTCAACCAGTTTCTAGTCATTCATCCCAATCATTTGTACTCACAAAGTGCTCAACACACATTCTTGTGAGTATTATTATCGAGATTTTTGTAGTTTGTAGGACAGAAATTTTTATTCAGATTGTTCAGTACCTGTGTAAGCTGTACCGCCTATATATTGCACTAACACGATTGTTCACAGGTTTGAATGAGTGCATATGGTGTATATGTATGTCATTGAAAGTAAGTTTTCAATGTGTGTATTATGTACATGCGTTGATGGTAAAAGTCGAGGTAAAATTCTTGTGTAATTTACACACTTAGTGAGTTTTGATAAGACGTGGTCTATATATTATCAGGTGTAACTTGTTTAAAAATAATAGCTTCAGTGATACATCACCGTTCTTTAATTTTATTTATATTTTTATTAAGATGCGCTTATTTTTCTTCAGGTTCTCGCTGCAGGAGGTGATGCTCAAGTTGCTCCGACCTGGGTCCAGTTACCTGGGGGAGGATTTGCAATGGTTGACAACTCCAATCGTGCCAGTCTTGGTGTGCCCCAACCTCAGGGTGCTATCCAAGTGACTCAGCTAGCCAATGGTCAGCTTATTCCCACTAGTAGTATGCCTCCGGTTATGGCTGTCCAGGCCTCCATAGGACCAGGAGGAGCCCTGACCTACACTCCTGTCCCCCAGCCCCAACCCCAAGTACAAAATGTAGTGGTAGCGCAGAATCCAGATGGGACGTTTTGCATTATCCAAAACCAACCCCAAGTCATCCAGAACCCCTTGCAGACAGCGATCATCACCCCAAGTGGACAAATTATACGCCAACAATCTGTAACACAGCCTACACAACAACAACAGCAGCAGCAACAACAACAACAGCAGCAGCAACAACAACAGCAACAGCAGCAAACAGCCCAGAGCCAAACTAACCAGGGTATCACTAGCATTCCTGTGGTCTCAGGTCTCGGCCAGGGTAATGTTATCAATATGAACAATGTCCAGGTTCGGTCAGCTGATGCTGGCACCCCAACTGCCAGTGGTCAAGGATTGATACAGACATTGCCTTTCTCCCCACAAATTTTGGACCAAAAACCGGTACTACAAGCCACGCCACAGACTGTGTCAGTTCAGGTGCCAGTGTCTACAGCCAACGGACAGACAGTGCTCCAGACAATCCAGGTGCCAATTCAAAGTCTCCAAGCTGCTGGGTTACATGTGCCAGTCATCCAGCAGGCGCCCCAGGGAATCGATGCTTCTGGGCTGATTAACATTCTCCAGGCCCAGCAGGGACTCGCTGTTGCAGGGCAGCCCTTGCAGATTGCCCAAGTGCAGCAACAGCAGCAAGGGCAGTCCCAACAAAATGGATCTGAGGTAAGCACGACAGCTGCAGCAAACGGTACAACCCAACAGCTCCTGCAGCAGATACAACAACAGCAGCTACAACAACAACAACAGCAGCAACAACAACAGCAGCAGCAGCAGCAACCAATTATTGTATCAGTTCCTGTGTCCACGCCTAGCAAAGCTCAACAGGGACAGAATCAAGCACAGCAAACTCAACAGATCCAACAGACGGCTGTAACAACTCAGCAACAACAGGTGCAACAAGTGCAGCAACAAATCCAACAACAGCAACAACAAATCCAGCAACAGCAACAACAGTTGCAACAGCAACAGCAGGCTGCTCAGCAGCAACAGCAGCAACAAACCACCCAACAGCAACAGGCTGCTCAACAACAGCAGCAGCAGCAACAACAACAACAAGCTCAAGTCATCAAAATTGAACCATCTGCATCATCCTCTCAGCCTATGTTGGTGCAACTACCAAATGGTGTAATTGTCTCTGTGAACAGCAGCATGCTCACCCCGTTAACTCCTCAGCCAGATCAGTACACAGTCCCGACATCGTCTACTGCCGCAACCACCACAGTCCAGTCCTTGCCACAGACTATCGTGACATCAAGTCCTTCGTCAGCTGCAACCCCATCAACCAGTGCCCAGTCTATACAGGTCTCAGCCCCCTCCACTGCCCAGGCATTTACCAATATTGTTTTGCCAAATGGCCAGATTGTTCAAGCCATCAATGCCGGGGCAAGTCCTGCTGGAGCGAGCGCCTCCCAAGGGCAGATCATCCAGTTGATGGGTGGCCAGGGCCAGTTAGTGCAGGCTCCAGTGAATACAGGAGCAGTGAGCCTGACGTCGCCAGTGAGGACTCAGACCTTGTCAGTGCCTGGCATGCAGGGTGTTCAAGCCTTCCAGAACATCCAGGGCACAGTGCAGGCAGTCACAGGCCAGGGCCAGGTGATCAACAGCGCCATGGTGCAGAACCTGGGAGCACTGGCGCATGTGGCTTCCATGGGCTCACCGTTGACTATTCCTATCCCTCCCGCCAGTCCGCAGGTGAACCAGCCAACCCTTGTGCAGGTGGCCACATCCACGGGTACCCCGACTTCTCAAGGGTCACTACTAGGTAGGTTTATGTCTTGTTATTTAAAGAAAAAATCATTCTTATGCAGGTTTGAGCTAACGTACATCGTATTCATAATTTCCGTTTAACATCAAGCAGATCATTGGAATGGCGATCTTCCTCTGTACTGGGCCCTGAGCCGGAGAGAGAGACGTTATATCTGTACACATTTTAGATTTATTTGTATGAATTAAGTTATTACAACAGATTATAATTTGTTGTGATGAAATACACTTTTTAAATCGCTAAAATTAAACTATTTGTATGCTAATATCAGGGTTCACGAAACATGGTCATCATCCATTCACCCACAGGACTAGTAGATTTAAAAAAACACTAGTCCTTATAGAAATTTGGCAGTCCTTAAAATATCCTCGGCATTTTTGAGCATCTTTTGTTGCAAGGTAGAGGCAGGGACAGGAGGCTGACTAATGTATCGAATAACATTTAAAATACCTCATAATTGATAGAAACCAAAGAATAAAGAATCTATTTATTCATGTCAAATATTATAGACAAACATATGTTTCCTTTACCTCTTCAAAAATTGAAAGATAAGTAAAATGAATAATGCATGAAGATAATATTTATTTCAACTGAAATGAGATCTTTTCCCCAATGAGTACTGTGTGGGAAACTACCCATTTAATAGTCAGAGTGACTCTAAATCCATTTCATCATCAGAATCGCTGGTGTCTTGACTCACTTTGTATAGGGCCTATACTAATATAGGCTCTATCACTGGCCATGGCAAGGATTTTTCCACGCAAAAATGCATGACCAGAGCATTATTTCAAACCTTATAAATGCAATATTTCGGCAGGCCTTTAGAGTAGGTAAAAAGGGTCTAAATTGCCCCAAAATTTCTACTCGCCCACAGGACGAGTGGCCAGGTAGGATCTACTAGTCCTTACCAAATTCTGGTCGCCTGGGGCGAGCGGGCGACCGTGTTTCGTGAACCCTGAATATAATAGGGTCTCCCTTCCACGAATTGAGTATTTTGGTGCTTTTTTTAAAAAAAAATCCTTTGTGTTGCCAAGAAAACACGCTTCCTCAAACCCAAGCATGAATGAGAAATGACCTGGCCAAACAAGATTTATTCATATCAATTAACGTTTAAATCGCGAAAATTGTACATTATTTTCTGATTGTGATATACTGTAGACCCAATTTTTAAATCGCGAAAATAAAAAATGTGTTCAATAGTGATACTTTCCCTTACTTAATCGCGATTATTTGGAATATGGGAGTTAATTGTGGTTCTATTTTGTAAATATTGGTATATCATCCTTTCAAACTACAGTGCCAAGTTTAGTCAAAACCACTGAAAGCAAGTACAATATAATAGAGTTTGGGAGCTCTTCCTGATTCACAGGGTTCCGAATTGACCCCGCTCCTACCAGGTCTATTTGGTGGTCTTTTCGCATTAGACTGAATTGTTTCCATGCATGCATGAAAGTGATCGGTTCATGTGGAGAATAGAGTGATTGCTCGACCACTCGGCAATGTAACAACAGAAATGAGGACCAAAACACACTATGTGGAAATGCTGCCATAGTCCTCAGGTCATCTTAATTATATAGGCTGTCATGTTTACTGGATTTCAACTAAATAGTGACCTCTCAATTACTTATTTACTATGCTCTATAATCCTATTATGGTGTTATAGCTGGTCCAAGGCATTGTTCTGTTATTCGATCCAACTAAAGTGCACTATAATTTAGACATTAACTGTCTGTCCTAAGCAATGGAAATTTAAATTTACTCTCATATTTCATTTTATATCCACACAACTATGATACACACATCGCCATGTTACATATATCCATATTCGGCCCTGTCTCTAGTCTAGTCGATGATGAAGTCATTATCCGGCATCAAAATCAACACCAGATAAAATTCCCGACACCTCAGCGTAAAAGAAACTCTGAGCTGACAATAAAGACGTCCAGCTTTTCACCACTCGATATATCTGGACGCTGGTCCATGTCCCCCATCTCCTCTTACTCCTCCAACAACCTCTTGATGTCATTCGGTCACTTGACCACTTCTTGTCACTCGCCCCACCCACCCACCCGCCGCCAGTCCGGCCTGTTCTATGATTGATTGTCGATGGTCACTCCCCCTTCCCCCAGGCTATTTTGGGTGGGCGTGGTCGTGCCGGGTCACATGCTCTTCCTATTTCTATTAGCACTTGGCCGTTGTGTTTGTACTGAGGCACTTGCTTATGTAGATTTAGTGTAGTCTCAAGATGAAGACATTACCTGAAAAATTGTTCGGTGGTAGCCACGATTTATATGTGATATTTCCTTTTGGTTGATGTAAACCATAAAGACCCTTTATTGACCACTTTCCTATAATGAGCTTTTCTCTGTTATTATGATTTAAAAGTAACTTCTTAAGATGTCACATCTCTTGTTACATATTAAATGCCCCATTCCAATAACAATTTAGGCCTTTTGGTAGGTCCTGGATGGTTGAAGTAAACAAACACTAAAAGAGTGGCATACAAACTCTTATCTCTTCAATGACTTGGCCTGTAAATGGAATAATAATAATAATTAAAAAAAATAATTTCAGAATATCATAGTTGCCGCTGCCATTTTAATATTGAATGCAATTTAACATAACTTTGGGCGCTGAGCTGTGAGGTGTTGGGTAGATTAAGAGGTGTTGAGGAGACATAGCGCCAAGTCCAATCTGATCGGGGTTGGGTTTTACTGGGCAGGTCATTGGGCCTAGGGCCCTGTGGTATCAAGTCCCTCCCGCCCCTTATGTCCTCGTGATGACCAGATCCTATCAGATAACCATCGAATAATGACCGCTTCTTTGCACGGCTGGTGTTGTCTTGTTCGTGTACTGTCACGCACAAATAGGGGGCCTTTAATTCCCTATGTTGCCTTTCCCCATTACCCGAGGCTTAGTTTGGGTTGAAACCTCCATAAACTGAGCTTTGACCCTGAACCTTAGTACATTTCTATTTGAATCTCTGATATAGATTTTTTTCAAATTCGAAACGTTAACGATGAGGTCCCTGTAGCGTAAATGCCCACTGTGCATATGTCAACATTGTTTTCTTGTAGGGACACTTCGATTTTCTTATTTACTAAGAAATGTGTATTGGAAATGTATGTGTCTTTCTCTTGGAACTGAAAAAAAGGAATATTTTTTCATGCATAAGACTAAGTACGGCACAATGAAATAGTTAATGCCCTAAGGGGTAGGCTGTTGCTATGTTCAAACCATTGACCTCTGCTGAAAGGTAAAGGTGTGCCCCAACGACATGATATACAGGCGCTATAAAAGTCAGCAAATGTCTTGTGGAAACAATGGTTTGAGAGACAATCGCTTAATTATGAGTTTGAAGCTGAGCCAATGGCCCAAATGGAGCGCAAGGTTCTGTAGATAATAGTGAATCTAGATTATTAGCTTTAGGTTGCAGGTGCTACAATTCTTCTAGATAGGTCAACCATTGCCCATATCTTTCTCTAAGGCATTGCTCAAATAACAGTAATTTCTTTTACTCTTAGTTCAAATTGATTGACAAAGAGTTAGCGATGCAGGCCAAATTACAGGTTATATATATTTTTCACGCTGAGTGTTTCTATAATACAGACGACTAACTCTACCAGCTTGGAGTTTGTGATATTTAAAAAAAGAATAGGATGTGGAATGTTAATGCTAAAAATTATAATTTCCCATATAATAGAAGATTTCATGGCCAATATTAGCCAATGTCGGCCACTCATCCTCCTCACAACGTGGGCAGAATAGACAGTATATCTCTGGACATACATGTACGTATGTCACCATGAGGAAGGAGTAAAACACAGGGCTCGAAAAAATCTACCAACTTTACTTGCCCATTGGGTAAGTGGTAGCCAAGATTTACTTACCCAACATCATTTTTCACTTGCCCAAATTTATTTGCAGAATTATATACTTGTTTCATTATAAGTAGACATCACAACAGGGGTTTGAAATCGGCGACGTAGAGATTTTCACTTGCCCAATCGAGCAACTAACATTAAATTTTACTTGCCCAGAGACACATTTTACTTGCCCCGGGCAAATAAACATAGGTTTTTTCGAGCCCTGACTTAAGTTAACATATTAAAAAATAATTTCTTGTCATTCACTTTTGAGGTGTTCCCTCATTATGTGAGTTCTGTGCAGCACACAGTTACCGTAGTAGTTGTAGTTAGCATATGAAGAGTTACACTGCGCCTGCCCATCAGAAGCTATGTGTGGGCTGAGGTTGGTGGGCTTTTCTCGCCCGCTCACCCCCGTCACTCTCACTTCCTTCCTCTTTCAAGGCCGTAAATCCTCCTTAACGTCCAGAACAACGGCAAATTGCGACATTAGAGTGACATGGGATCAACTAGACAAAGGATAACATAGGGGAAGGATTAAAATTTATCACCGTGATATGCCGCCGCCATCACGTTGTTTCCATTGCGGGTCAAGTTTTGGTGAATACAAATTATTCACATGTTCAATTAAAAGGTCATGACTGTCCTACTCGGGTTTTCTTTACAATTTTTCATCTGATCTATACCACCCGATGGAGAAGAAATACTAGTATTATAGTCGGTGACGCCGCCGAAAAAAATGCGTCGCCTTGGATTGGAATCCATGGCGGTTGCCTAAAATTCGCAATTGATCTTTTTTGTCTAACTGGGTATTACAAATGAAATGTAGTATGAATGGCTGGGATTTTTTGTTATGCTAAATTATGATTTTGTTATAACAGGTGGCAAAGTTGCTTTGAAATACAGAAATTAAAAGTAATATCTCTGGTGATTTAAGAGAAAATGTCAACCATCAACTAGTCAGGCTTTTCCCTGCATGTTATTTACCATATTATTAGGTTGACAACAATTCCATCATTTTTTCTAAAGAGCGCACTAGTCCTGAAAAGCTTTAGCATTATACCTGAAGCCTGTCACTGATGGCATGAATGCTTTCCGCCCATCCTTCACGTCCTTTCCCCCTCCCCTACCCCCCTCCCCTGCCGCCCCACCCCCACCCCATCTCCTGCCGCCTCACTCCATGCACTACTTTTTGCAGTGTGAGGCTCCCAGGCCGGTGGGCGGGGTCAGAGCCCCGGTGGTCGGTAGCATCCCGTACCCATCAATTACACCCTCCCCCCTCCTCCTCGTCACCAGCCCGCAAATGTACATCTTCGTTGTCATGGGTACGCCTACCCAAGCCATCCTGACAGGTGCGAGGCGGGAAAAGTGGGTGTGAGGGAAACTGGTGTGGTTGGGAAGTGCCTACCACAGTTAAAGACTGAATATTACAGGTCTTAACTAACATTGGTGTCCTTTGTTGTTAGACGGCTGTGAAATATATATATATGCTCTTTGGAATGTTTTATCACAACTACAATCTAGGCCTCTTTTGTCTAGTTTTCTATCGGTTGACAAAAAGAACCGCTGTAACATTCAAGTTGTGTGAGTCAATTTCAGCATTGTATTGTTTTTAACTTTGATCAGTTGTTGTCATCTTCATTGTAATTGCCTTTTTGTAGTCTATAGTACTGAAAAGTTGAATTTTATTGCCATTCACTCAAATATTCGTTTAAATATCGTATCCACACATAATATTGTGTCAAAATGATATATTAACAAAAATCGGTTCGTTTCTGGCTTCATAAAAGGGCGTTCGTTATGTGGTCAGAACTTCCTTGGTGTAAAGTCGATTGAACGTCTGAAAGGTTCATAACATTGTTTCATTATAAATAGTACATGATTATCCATCTATGTCATCAAATCTTCCGGTCCTGGGTAAGACCTTAAAGTGCCTGGTCTTGGGTGGGACTTTAAAGTGCCTTTCTGTCTCTTTTCTCTGTCTCTCTCTCCCTTCTTCTCTATCTCTGTTTCCTGGGTATGATCATAAGCTGCCTCCCTCTCAGCTCTCCCGCCCTTGATATAACACTTCAATGTGTTGATAAGGGCGTAAAGCAACCAATCTATCTCACTCACTCACTCACTCACTCACTCACTCACTCACTCACTCATCAAATCTTCCTTGTGTTTCTCAACTTTAAACTTCTTGATATGGATAAAGAATCCGAGTCACTTATTTGAAACACAAGGCGTATTCTCTTCCTTATATTAGTATATTAATCTGACTTCAGTATACGGTTTTTTGTACACAATCTGACTTCATCAATCTAAATCTGTAAATGATTTCTCTTTATCATAGTGGCGACCACCAATACGGAAGGCAACGGGGAACCCAAGTGGCAGGTCATCCCCAACGTCATGTCGCCCGCCACGCCATCCACGCCTATGTCGCCCATGTCGCCAGAGGAGGGACAGACGCCGGGAAAGCGACTTCGCCGCGTCGCCTGCACGTGTCCTAACTGCCGGGATAGCGACGGAAAGTAAGTATTGTTTTACATCAAATCGGTCATGTCATTTTGAAAGTGAATAGCTCCAGATAGGTACTGTTAATTTATCACATCCTGGGTAGTGTCGATAGGAATGATATTTATATATTAAA
Source organism: Sthenelais limicola (assembly GCA_942159475.1). Lineage (NCBI taxonomy): Eukaryota > Metazoa > Annelida > Polychaeta > Phyllodocida > Sigalionidae > Sthenelais > Sthenelais limicola. The sequence continues at coordinate 31,622,397 of OW804100.1, forward strand.
ACTTTAATTTTCCATTTGGTTCTTGTACATATGGTTTACGTGGAAAAATGCGTCACAAGTTTCTGTCGTTGACAGTTCTTCCGACAGGACCCTCTACTCTACCTATAACTATATTAACATAAGTGTTCATATAATAGATACAGGAGAATTAAATTAAATTAAAAATAAAATAGAGCATACCGTACATAGTTTGTTACCGTATTTTCACTCGTATTGTGGGGGCTACATGGCCTTGTAGTATATAGTGAAGTAACATGCGAATATGCGAATCATATTTTGCCCCCGGAGTCAACCAAAGTAGGCAAGTGCCTCTGTAGCATATAACTTGTAAGCATTGGCTATAGTGTACCGGAGTAACTTCAGTCCTAGATCATTTATGGCCTTGAAGAGCATCAGATATCGGCTTGGAAAAGCCTTAAATCTACTGCTACCAAATCCAGAGAGACCCTGAACTTACTGTTAAACGAGGCGGAGAGCCTTAGAGTACATTGTTTACTACATTGTTTACTCTAAGATTGGACCGATTGGACGTTCTCGTTTAGGCAGACGCCCTCATTGAGGTTCCAATAGATGTGTATTGGACAAATGACTGATTCTCAGGTTGTTTCAATGGTTGCACTTGCCACATCTTCAGATCTTTCTCTATTTGTATCCCCCTACATCCTGTGTTATAGTTATGTCTGGGTTTTGTTTTTATTCAACTTGGAATGGAAGTCGTTGTCAGACCCATCGTCAGGGTTCCAGTAATCATAGCCTGCTTTTCATTTCGTCTCCTGGAAACAAGTTGCATTTCTTGAGCGTAACATTTAGTTCTTAGGCTTGAATGGGAAGGAATTGCAGGAATATATCTCCAATTACAAATTGGTCATATAGATTGGAAGGTGATTTCTAGTGTCAGAATGTACGCGTGTGCGCTGTATCCATGTACAAGGACACGCCCCCTTTAAGCCTGGAACAGTGCTGCCACGTAGTGTGTACCGCGGGTATTACCGGTCGCTAATTTTAGTACCGGTGAAATCCGCGCGGTGTGCTATCAGCCAAACCCATCTTTTGGGTTGGATCGTGGAATCTCGATAAGACTGGTGAGGAGATGGGAGATATGCAGCTTCCCACCTCTTACATAAATATTCACAAAACCTCCCGATACGTCATCGACTGGAAGAAAAAGAAACAAAGGAGCAGAAATTTAGTTAGTGGGGTGTACCCATATGTGACACCTCTTTACTGTGCCGTGCCAGTATGACTGGAGGGCGGCCTGGACAGTCGGCAGGTATGCCTTAAACTAATGAGTAAGGAAAATAACGAGTCCCGGTGACTAGGGACTCCCGCACAAGTTGTGGAAGAATTTCTGAAGGGGCTCAGGTCCGCCCGCAGGTGACCCGCCTACTTTCGCGGGATGCCTCGGTTGAATGGATCTGCCCGATCCCCTGCATACAATCTAAAATCACTACCCCTGCCCACCATCCTCCCTCACCCCTCTTATTGGGCAAACCCCAAACCTTAGTATTATTGCCTATCTCTAATACAGCCTATTTCTAACGTTTGATTCGCCTTTAAAGGGTATCAAGCAAGTTTAGGGCAACTTTCCACTTTATATTAGTTGCTATTAATGTGATTAACCTCCTCTCACAACTTAAAAGTTTATTTGATAATTTAATATAAAGATAGCCAGTTAAAGTGGTGAGGTAGAAAAATCACAGCAGGGTGCCACTGGAGCTATATCCAGCCAAAACATAGAGGTTTGTGACGTCACCAGCGGTACTGGCACATCTGGTCATGCATGGGTCCTGTACCATAGATATACTGAAAGGCCCCTTAGGATAGAAAACCCTTCATTTCCCAAGGAAAGCCTTCATGTTTTAATCTCCAATACCTACAGTATTATAAGCACAAGTGTAGCTTCCTACAGTGAATTGTAGACATGATTTCTAGGGCAAAGAAAAAGTTATTTACATGTGCATTAACAAATTTCAAGCCACTCCTCAACATATGGAATTCTATCTTAATTGGGACTAACCACAATTATGTGACAGCTCTGCATGGTGCCACATCACCCAGTATCACCAAACTGCCTAATCTCAATGTCCAGTTGGGTCTTCAAAGCATGTCCCAGGAGCTGATCTCATTGGGGGGTGAAACCATCAAATTAGTGACTTGAAGGGGTGATGTTGGCTCTTGACTTTGATAAGCTTCCTATATGTTATTAATTAGTCAGGTCACTGTCTCTGAGTAAAATGTTGTTATACCTCTCATGACATCACAGATTTGGAGAGGTGAGAGTGAGGGGGCGTTGGCTTTCTGCTCATATCTGCCCATATAAATTGTGTTTATTTAGCGTTGTATTAGGATCAACCTCAAATTGAGACTGGGAGACACATACGGAAATATGAGTAGATGAAGAAATTAAAATAAAAATGATGTGTAATAATCTTGCTTGATACCCTTTAAAGTGACACATATCACTGAGCTCCAAGATTTTTCCACCATAGTGAGTTTGCAGCAACGAGCTGCTTCCTTCTGATTTGAATAGACCCAGCAACTCAACTCCACTCAAACTATATTTGCAAATATCAAATTATCTAATGAATACATAACTTTGAGAAGCCACCCAAATGATCATACCTATGCAAGTTATGGAAATCCGCAATTATATTTAAAATTGACATAAAGTAACTTTATTTTTCGCTAAAAAATATTAGTCTGTTTATGATAGTCTATTCGACGTACGTTCAACAACTATATATGGGTATGATTATAATATTTCAACGCACCTCAATTAACAAATTTCCCCCAATGAGCGGTACCTCATTTTGATATTTTTATTTTCTAGAAACAAGGACAACAAGAAGAAACAGCATATTTGTCACATAGAGGGCTGTCATAAAGTCTATGGCAAAACATCACACCTACGTGCCCATTTACGGTATGTATCACCACAGCAAACCTAAACCCATTAGATTAATACATCAAATGTCATTATTTGGTTCCCTTGAATTTGTGAGACACTACCGTATTTGAAATTATATAATATAGGAATTCTAGTAGATAAGTTCACAAACTCCAATTTACTGCCATTTATTCCAAAATAACTAAAGTGTCATTACCAATATGTTGTTTTATGCATCTCTTATAGATGGCACACTGGTGAACGGCCGTTCATATGTAACTGGCTTTTCTGTGGGAAGAGATTTACTCGTTCCGATGAGTTACAACGACACAAACGCACTCACACAGGTAAGGGCACCTTCTTCGTCTCCGCTATGTGGTACAAGACAATCGTTAAGAAGGTTATGGGTTGGCTTCCCACAGGTATAGGGCAAACCTGTCCCCTCTACCCAGTGTCACTGTAATGATAGTTTCTATCGAGTGACTTAGATTTGTTATAAATCCTGGATCCAGGATTGCCATTACTGAGCACGGCGCTCACTTAGTGGCGGAGCAAACACTATACTTGTGACTATAAAAAAAACAATGATAATAGTAAATAACCAAATATTAGAAACAATCCGAATCCAAAATAAATTTGAATTTCCTGCGTTTCTGGAATATGATTCTTGAAGGTATTTCTGGTAGTAGAGGGTGGGTGCCCGCGTTCCCTCTAAATCCCCTATGGTAAACATGATTATCCCAGGCATGTAAATTAACACCCTTGTTATCTAAACAAATTTGCATACGCCTTAATTGTCCATACCTTATTCTTATAATGTTATTTGAACGGGACAAGACACAACCCTCCCTCACGAAAGCTTAAAAAAGATATTCTTACAATGTGATGCACCCTTTCTCTGTTCAACTTCTACCATGTAAAGTGAATTAGAACGTTCGTATAAACAATGTTTAATATGTGTTAGATTAACATTAATATTGATATAAAAAAAACTACTATTTGCTCCATCTCATTCATTAGGAGAGAAACGCTTTGAGTGCGCAGAATGTAACAAGAGATTCATGAGAAGTGATCACCTCTCCAAACATTTCAAGACACACAATAACAGCGGCAAAAGACTCAGCACGACTCAAGACGAATCTCAACAAGGTAATATATAATAACAAGCTCCATATCTGATATTAGTTATAATATTGTTAAGTCGTTGTAACATGAATAATAAGTAAAGATGGTATCGTGGAATCCTTGAAATATATTAAAACCTATATTCGGTATATTTAATTAAAGTAATATTAAGTTAAATAAGTATGCTACAACGTGGTGTAACAGTATGGCTGAGGGAATGTTCAGCTTTCCAAGTCTTGGTTTCAGTCGTGTTTAGAATACGCCTACTTTATCAGGGCTCACTTAGCCCACTATCTCTTATTGGAGAAATCATTCATTTGCTCGATAAAAAAAGATTTATTAATTCATATAGGAAAATCTGCTGCTACATAAATTGTATAATTACACTGTCGACTGACGTTATCTTAAAATATGTTGAATAGATATTAGATAAATACTTCCGTTAGCTGACAAAGAATTTTCTTTTATTGTGATTTTCATTTTGCGTTGCAGGTGTGAGTGATGTGGAATCTGGTAACGAGAGTGGGGGTGAAGAGAACAGCATGGTGCTGGAGGTAGAGACAGGAGCAGACATGGCAGTCGTCGAGGCTGCAGACAGATCTATGGACGATGACCAAGCGTAGTGCTACTAGTAGTAGTCCAACTTGTATAGTCGCCCAGCTTAACAATCACATGGGGTCGGGTGGGGGCAACAGTTATATATTTATGTTAAGGGAATTTTTCGACTAAACATGTGTATTTCTATGTATCTTCACACACACACAGAGGTGACAGAGCCAAGGTGCAGTGAGGCGGGGTCTTTATATAATATGAACCTGTCGGACTCTTGCATTCCGCCAGCCAGTCAGGCGGGCTTGGTGGACGTTAACCTCCAACTCTTGTTATCTACTTATGGGATATGAGTCTCTTCTGGTACTCGGATGACGGGCTGAAAGTTATATATACACGTGGATCTATGTGTCTGTTAGTAATTTTGGTTGGGATATGCCGTCAATTCACGATGAAGGCGTTTCTTTTGTGAAACGTTCTTATTCCAGATCCCTCATGATCGAACCTTTACGACCATATTCTGGAATTGGGGATGATATTCACTTGTAATCATGCCCCCTCAACCCCCTTGTCATTGACATAAATAAGGCTTAATCATTCCCGATGGATGAGGGCAATATTGAATTATAGAAATTATATGGCTGCTGGCCGCAGTCGACTGTGTTCAGTAATAATCGGGGGAAAGACTTTATATGAACCCGTTTCTTCTGGGAAGGAAATGAATGATCCACTACTCCAATGTGCATTTCTAGTGGTGTTATAATAATCAATAAACATTAATCGATAAACATGAAATATTTATAAGTTTCATGTGAACGTCCCAAATTTGTTAAAAACACATTTCAGGAAAGTAAAAACGCCTTAATGTCCCATGGGTGCAGAACTTGCTCAATGTTGCTTTTTCTTACCAAGAAAAATATCTCAGAAATGATTACCCAGTCTGAGGAGGCAGCTCCTTAGCTAATTCTATGAGGTATTATGATAACCCCTCTGAAATTGAAAGCTTGGGGGAAATTACGAGAGAAAAAAAAGAAGAAAAAATATGTCATGCTGACAACAAATATATTAAACGTTATATGTGAAAATTTTAAAAGGTATTCTTCGAGAGAGGCTCTTTAACGTAGATAGATTTAATATGAATATCTATTATTGCTGTCAAAGAAGTGAGATACATGTACTTTGAGAAGGTCTTTTTTAAATGACGAAGGCACAACAGGGTCAGTAAGTGTAGAAGAGCATAATAAGTTGCTCACATTGTCAAGAGAATCGAATTGTGTTTTGTAATACAAACCGAGATGCATGTGTTGCAGTGACTATCAATTGTGATGTTGTGAAGACATGATGTGGGTGCCTTTTCTTGTTTGGTTAATACTATACACACACTTCTCTATATAAGTTCCCATGACTGAATCAAAATACTTTGAAGCACTGTAGATCCGTTGTATGCTGTTAGGAGAAGATATGTACATGTAGTAGGTCGTGTTATGAATGTTAATGTTAGTGCAGGGTGCAAGATGTTTATATCGAAAGATAGTTCCAGTTTACAGTCATCTGAAAATTATTAAGAAAATCATGTAAATGTGAAATTATTTGAGAAACTGTAGTGGAAATTATACTGTAAATGTGAAATTATTGGAGAATTTGTTGTCCACTCTTATGGGGATAAATTCATTCCTTTTTATGTAAAATCATAACAGATTGATTGATATATATCCATGTTACAAGATGGGAAAATGAATATATTAAGGAAAAACACTTTGGCACGAGTAAACTCCGATGTGAAAAGAAGTTACTACTTAAGGAAATGTTAATAGCGAGCGCATTTAGAAAGGGTTAAATATGTTTAAGCTCGCTTACCTTAACTTTTGATATTTGAGAGACCCCGGCCGAAATCATTTGGTTTTTATGTGATATATATCGGTCACCTTAGTTGTTCCATCGCATAGCATAAACCCACTTATTTTCTGTAAAAAGTACAAAAAAAGATAAGGGGATATCTCCGTGCTGGGTACACATACTGACTGATATCGTTGATAACCACCAGAACCTCTAGGATTAATTAGTTCAATAGTTGGCTTGAATGAACGAGTTTGACTCTTTAGCATATCATTTGGCCAAGCCTGGAAATCTTGTCCGAGTAAATATGACCCATTCCCCAAAAGGGGCCGACCAGTTAAATGTAACTAGGGCGTGCTTTTTGTTATAGGACTTGGTCAAGGTTTAATTACTTTATTATTTTATGTTCGATTTCTAATCATTTGAATACATGCGCAACTTTGTTAACTATTATTTATTTTACACGAAGTCACCTGAATTTTAGGTAATGCATTTTATAAGTAGCAAGTGCTATTGTGTGCTTAATTTCTTAATACTATATCATCTATCGTGTGTTATGAAGGCTATTCTTAGGCCGGTGTTTATTCACACAGTTCAAAGACATCAGTTCAGTCTCCTGATGTGAGATTAATGGCGCATTTTAAGTAGACTAGTTGAAATCTTATGTTTGTTTCATTATTGATCGACTACAGCTATATGTTGTATCAATGTTGGTCGGTTATTTGATATTGAAGGGCGTTGAACACAGTATAGTTCTATACTGCACTGTTGAGTTCGAGTTGGAAGGTTTAGAAATTCTTCAGTTCCATGTGCTATTTTTTCCCTGTTTCTATGATAATTTTATTATGTCTGACTCAATTAATTAACCTTCATTCATGGGGATGTCTTGAGAGATTGTTACTCGCGGCGTTAACGTGTCAACGTACATGTTACGGCTGGCATTTATGCATTTATTTATTCATATTCCAAACCGAGAGGACTGAATTCTTCTTCACATGCAATCGAATTCTAATTCTAAATGCATTTTCTTAAAATTGTCTTTGGGGAGCGGGATCGCCCAGTGGTGATCTAAGGCGCCGGGTCGGCTCAGTGACATGAGAATGTTGTTGGTTCGAATCCTGACGCATCTGCAATTTCACCCCGTCCCCCAGGCACTTGTCGAACGCTACACTCTGTTTGAGACCTACCTAGAGTAAACATCAAAGCGACCCAATAGTAACCCTACGGCGAACCGCTCCAAGTAGATCTCAAATAGAGTGTATACAAGCTCAACTAGTCCTGGTATAATAAATCCATTATAATCTACGGTCAGGGTATTCTCAAACTGCAACAAGTGTTAAAGTATGAGGATTACGAAATGGCTTCTCCTACACTACTGTTATACAATTGATGCGCAATATGGAGATTATCAAAATGGGATAAGGGGCTACATAGTACAAATCTGCAGGTGTATAAGAAATTGATCCTAAATTCTTCATGCTGCTTGATGTACGATCTCCTTACACACGACAATCACGTTATACTCGAGTATAAACCCCTGAACCTATATTTCATGCAAAGAGTGGACCACTGGTGTCCACACCACATATATGCACGAGCTCCGTTATGTCATCCATATTATTTCTTAGTATTATTTTCTGTAAGGTCCGCCTGTGAATGCGCATTGCAAATGTGTTGTGTTTCGTTGTTGTAAGTGCCATATCGATAAAGAGCATAGAAAAGACAGATTTAGCAAAGATTGCTTTGATGTTGGTTCAGTCAGTTGTGATAGAATATGAAATCCATTACAACCCTCAAGGCGCTTTTTCATTAATGACATTTGTAATAAAAATGTGTTGATAACAATCCTGTTGTTCTGCGTTTGTGAAAGGGAACGCGACCCAATATCACCTCGTTTAGACGCTAAAAACCTTGTTTTCAAAAAAGTTATACCCCGTTACCATGGAAACTCATATTTTCAATACAAAGGGTGATCTCGCTTGTTAGGCCATCAGCTGTACCTCAAAAGAGTGATTTTCATTCCGGATTTTTGGCACTACTTTTTATTAGCAGATTCCTATTGCTAATACCTTATTATTCGGGGAGACACGTTGTTCTGTCAGGTATGTTGACATGATAGGAAGGGGAATCCCAGAATTCTGACGTCACTTTTTTTACTCAACCCAAGGGACGGTATTACTTTGCACGTGGCAATGTTGACAAGTCTGGGAGTCGGCACCTCTTTTGTGACGTAAGACAGTGTAGTCTGGGAGTCGGCACCTCTTTTGTGACGTAAGACAGTGTGACGTAAGCCAGTTGACAGCTCTCCGCTCGGCCGGTTGAAAGTAAAAGTAATGGCAAATGGAATCTGAATGAAGGAAATGGAACGGAATTTTTTTGGGTGTTTCTGCATCTTATAGAAATGGTTGAAAGTAAAAGTAATGGCAAATGGAATCTGAATGAAGGAAACGGAACGGAACTTTTTTGGGTGTTTCTGCATCTTATAGAACTGGTTGAAAGTAAAAGTAATGGCAAATGGAATCTGAATGAAGGAAACGGAACGGAACTTTTTTGGGTGTTTCTGCATCTTATAGAAATGGTTGAAAGTAAAAGTAATGGCAAATGGAATCTGAATGAAGGAAACGGAACGGAACTTTTTTGGGTGTTTCTGCATCTTATAGAAATGGTTGAAAGTAAAAGTAATGTGATAAATCATGTTTTAAATATTTAGATGTTTATTAGCAAATATAAATGATTCGATTTAGGGAATTTTATGATTATTAAAGTTGTTTAAGAACAAGCTGGATTAAACCATGAGGCTTTCATTTTTTTTACGAACGACTGACTTTTACGACCAACTTTTTTTTCGACCAACTTTCAACTCTTTTTTTCCGACCAACTTTCAACTTTTTTTTCAAAAAAACTTTCAACTTTCAACTTTTTTTCCGACCAACTTTCAACTTTTTTTTCAAAAAAACTTTCAACTTTCAACTTTTTTTCCAACCAACTTTCAACTTTTTTTCCGACAAACTTTCAACTTTTTTTTGACAAACTTTCAACTTTTTTTACGACCAACTTTCAACTTTTTTTCGACCAACTTTCAACTTTTTTTACGACTACCCTCCCCCTTCTTCATCCTTCCCCCTACTCCTCTTCTCCCCTTCCCTCTTCTCACCTCTTGCTTTAAGTTATCATTTTCCTCCGTTTTAACTCCATAACGCCACAACGATTGAATACTATTACTTATGCCCCAAAAACGATTGAAAGCCCATACTTCAATTAATTCAGAAAGTTCAACTGTTTATAAGTAGATCTGATCTATCTGTCTGATAGATATCATATTAAAAAATGCGACTAGTATCATGTACCACACAGTCAAACTAATAAATCTGACACCAATTGATATGGGGGAATATGAACTGGACAGAGGAAAAGGCTGATAAAAATGACATGAGGGCAGCTGTATGGTCGACCCGAATGGGGTCGGTAGACCCTTCTCAGGAATGTTAATACAAAAACCGATTTCATGCTGTCTTGTATTATAATATCCCAAAAGTTCTCCATGCAATTCCTGCCAGATTTTGAGTAATTGGGCATTGTTTCTGACAGTGCAAAGCCTATGGAGCCAATGGCCTGGCTTCATTTTAATGGTCATTTTAATAGACAATCATTTATTTGATGAATGTTGAATCTTTGGTCATACCAATGATTTTTTTATTGCATCCAAATCTGCGGAATCTTCTGATTCTGAATCTGCCATTTTTAACTTTCTAACTTTTGAGGAATTTTAGTTCTCCATGTTTTGAAAATAAAATGTAAAAAATTAAATAAATAAATAATAAAAAATATGATCTTCTATATTTAGAATGAAGTGACTGATATCAATCAATAGAGAATACTGTGCCCTAAAATTGTTTTCTTTTGACCTAAGATGTCAGTGCATTATTCTCAGAGTTATTAGCAAAATGCCTCATAAAGGTCAAGGTCAAAGGTCATTAATTGTGAGGTATTTTGCTAATAACTCTGAAAATAACGAACTGACATATTAGGTCAAAAAAAGATCGTTTTAGGGGACATCATTTCCTATCAATTCATACCAGTCACTTGATTCTAAACCCATTAGATAATTTATTCATTGATTAATTATTTAATTTTTTAACTTTTTTTAAAAAAACGTCAATAATTAAAATTCCTCAAAAGTTACAAAGTGGAAATTGGCAGATTCGAAATCAAGAGATTCTGGAGATTTTGAATCAATCATAAAAATTTGGTAGGACCGAGAATTCAACGTTAACCAAATAAAAGATGGACTATTAAAATTACCATTAAAAATGAAGCCAGACCATAAGCTCCATAGGCTTTGCACTGTCTGATTGATTGCTTATTTTCTCAAAAACTGGCACGAATATCATGGAGAACTTTTGGGATATTATAATATATAGTATTAGCAATTGGAAACTGGTGTCAAAAAGTAGTGCCCAAAATCCGGAACGAAAATCATTTTCTAGCCATATTCTGAGGCTCAGCTGATGGCCTATGTGTTTTGGTATAAAAATCTATGACCCTCAGGTACACCTCTGCCAAAGGGGACATGGGTAGCATGTATTGAAGTCACATATTAAGTCCACCCACTAAGTAGCCTTATCTTAACTGTAATGTGTATTGGGGCAGATAACCCTTTATTCCCAAATCCTTCATCCGATGATAATACGTTATATTGGTCTTTCCCAACCCTTATTTGATTTTTCGCGTGAGTATCCAGAAATATATGTATTATTGTGTCAGCAGGTTACTCATGCCCCCAGCCCTCTGAGCCAAAAGGAACTGTACTCATGTACGAGTTATAAATAAATACCGAGTAGTCTTAAACTAGAAGAACGTCTTTACATGTAACGTTTGTAAATAGCTTCATTGGGACGTCTTGCGAAATGGGTTTGGTTCACGTTCCAACCCACGGAAAACTAATGCCCCCAGAAATCGAGCCGCACACAGTAAAGGGCATTTAGAGTGAACAGATTGTACGAATAAACAAATTAAATAAACACTGCTTGTCAATTCTAGGAATGCATTTAATCAGGCGATTTATACAAACAAGACTCGAGACGAGTTTACATGCAACGTTCCCCAAAATGAACCCCCCAGCTTCAGATATTACAATAGGACTATAAGTTTCATGTTTCCAAATGTTTCATTGTAACATTGCATGGAAAACACGGGTTAGGTAAACCTCTGCTACCTTACAGGTAATACAATCAGGTATATAATCCTTGAAAACCGATTGCTTGGAGGAACTGAAGCCTTTAATCATGCATCGAAATCCCTGTATTTCCTCAATGTTAGTATAACTTAGATATCATTTATTCCAGTTGTAATATTTCCAAATTTCTAAATGAAATGCCAAATTCTCTGTATATAGAGTATTAGATGTACGCAGTTTGTTGAATTTCAAACAATTTTTAATAAAACTTACATTGAGATAATACTTCGGGGCTTCAATAAGAAGCTGACTAATATAGCCCACCTGTTAACTGGCTTTTTTTTATCATTGGTTTGCAGGAAAAGAAACAAATAACTTCAATTTCCAAATTCTTCAAGGGAATTTGTCAATGCAAACTTTCGTCTTAGATCTTCACCCAGAGCGCTTTAGGATAATACATTACCTCCATTTTGCAATCAATATTACAAGTTAATCAAGTTTCTGCCCCCCAGAGTCTAACTATACACGCTGTACAGGTCGCTGTTTCACATATATACATGAGTCGGACACCTTAGATGTCCTTTGAGTGGAGAATAGTTTGTTAATTTAATCTGACGCACATAGTTTTTTCCGCAGTCTTGCAAAGACTTTGCGACTGTATTGATTTATTCACTCTAGCTCAACATACCCTCTTAGATATAATAATCTAGTTTCCCTTTCTAACATAGGACATAAGCGCGTAACTATTTTTAAAAATAATAATATAAAGATATGCTGATAACATAACTCCCATTTTCCATCCAAAAATATAGTGATTGATTTACAGGGATATACTATTTACGTTCCCTCTAGTAACACCAACTTTTCAATACTTATCACAACTTAGGGGAAAATTCACATAAATCATCGAACACAAGTTATCTGAAAAAAGTCATTTACTAATAGAGCTAACATGTAATGTTAAAAAAAAAAAAAAAATAGAGCTAACATGTTCAAATATGCTCATGCCAAATCCTATCATTCTTTCAACATTTCACGATGCCAGAAGTAAAGGCAAATTTGAGTCAATTATCCACCCACATAAATTACATTTCTTCACAGTGGTGGCCTTCTATACAAATACCATCAATATTTACTTACAATTGAATGTGAAAATGTGCCTGGTTAACCACAGAGGTTGGTAGTAAATGTTACTTGAAATTAAGTTACGTTTTCAAAGTTGCTGAAACACTATTTAGTTTAACCCAGATCAATGTTCAGAATGGTAACCAGACCCCATTATGAGTACAGTATACTTGTTCACCTCAGAGTTAGATGAGAAAACAATATTAAACATGGTTATTCAATACTTTAAAGTAAAATAGCAAAGTGGGTCGCCTTGAATCTGTTCGGCGCCACTTCAATCCAATTAAGTTATTGTCAAACGATTAGTAAAGTTGTGCATTCATCAACCTTTCATTCAGACTTGATTTATTTCATCATCGACCAATATTAAAATATTACAAATCTGGTCACTTTGATTGGTACATAATCCGGCGAATTTCCATTACAATGAGAAGAACAAATTTCTATCAGAAATGTCAATAATTGAAATAATATACACATGTTTTAACAGTAGATGGTGTTTGAAGTGCCTTCCCAACAGAATGATCTAAAACTATCGATCCGGTTAATAAATTGTTAATAATAGAACCTAGGATGATACTGTCGTCGTCTCAGATTGTGTTGTTGTGGAAACTACTGGAGAAGGTGTACTTGTTGCTGGCGCCGAGGGAGAGGAAACGAGGTTGATGGGAGCAGGAGGAGAGAGGGGTGTGGGAGCCGGCAGAGAGCTTGATAAGGGAAGGTTGGTTGAGAGAGGCATAGGAGGGAGATTAGGTAGGGTTGGCATAGGAGGCAGTGGTGGGAGTCCTGAAAATGCAATCAGAGTGATCATATTAGCAACAAGAAGTAATTCAAAAAGTTATACAAACTAAAACAAAATGCCACATCTGAAACCGAGCTATTAATTTATCGAGGAGAATCAAAAGAAGGCATAAAACTAGCACCAAAACCATCTCCTGAAGTAAGGGACTCCTAAACGCATTACATCCAAGGAGCCTACGCAATTTACAAGTTAATTTTTCAGTTTTAACCAATGGCCAAGGGCGCGAGGTAAATGTAGAATAACATATAATATATGAATGTAATGAAAATCATAAGAGTTTAAACATCACCGGGATGGAAATTTTACCACTGACTACATTACACCAAAACCACTAACTATCAATACACCTTTGTACAATGGGTGGCGAAAATATGAACGCTTTAAATTTTATATCAGGACTTTTGAAGTGAAATCATGCGAACAATATTTTATTTATTTCTATTTCAATAAAATATGCTGCTTCCGATTAAAAAGTACTCTTCGTATTTAATCATACATATCTAAGAAATGTCAGAAATACATCTGAAAGCTGCTTTTAAAATTCTTTATTTGCTCGTTCTTGATCTATCTATCTGAATTGAAAGTCGACTGGATTGAATATTTAACGATTTCCTCCAGTTCTTAATCTATATTTCCCAATCTTGCGTTATCTCTCTGACTTACACATGCCCCATTTCTGATTCTTAAATCTTATGAAATTTACTTTAATACTCCAAATTTTAAGATAAGTTGGACATGTGAGATAATTCAAGTATCTTACGAGCAGCATCAGTATACGTTAATATCACAATTGCCTGTCTGGCACAGAAAAATACAATAAGCAACCAATTTAAGGGAATGACAAGGAAATATTTGCCCCCCAAATTAGTATTAGATATCCTTGTCCTCAGTGATTTTGCTCAATAAATCAAAGAATTATGAAAGGAATTCCTAATCGATTGACCTTTGGAATGCAGCTCCCACATAAACATAGAAACTTCCCCGGATTTCACTTCGCAACCCAACTTAGAAAAATGCTTAAGTAACAATTGGCAGAGTGCATATGTTCGCCACTTAGTTATTTGGGAGGTTCCGCAAGCAAACCTATCTCAATTAGGCTACGTAACCGTATCTTTTTTTGTGAATTAAATCGCACTTTTAAGGGAAAATATGAATTATGAGATGAAACATTATGCCTGATATGTTATGTTACGTTTTTCCCGCCATGTTTTGCTGAACCTCTTTCTTTCTTTCTTTTAATGTATGGTTGTATATCAGAGATACGGATACGTTTACGTTTAGGTTAGAGTTGCTGAACCTCCGTATTGTCTACGCACCTGCAGTGGGGAGGCCTGGAATATTTGTGAGGGGAGGTATGGAGACGGGAGGCATGCCCGGTAATGAGATACTAGAGATTGGAGGAAGCTGACCCAAGCCTAATTCCGGCAACGTGCTCGGAGGAGCAACTGTAACAAAGGCAAAATTTCAGCATCAACACAACAAAATCTATACCAGCCCAGAAAAAAAAATGTTGCTTCACAGTCACCAAGCATATTTTTCGAATAATCGAACAAACGCGATTTTTTTAATATCATAACAAAAGTGAAATATATTTTCTTTATGAAATATTAGAGAAAGAATCGAAAGGCAAAATCTTAGGAACCTTTTTGAAACCTAAGATTTACTAATTAAAATTAGAGAAGATAAATCGAGGGCCATGTTTATCTTCTAAAAGAAAAGCCTGCTTGAAAGCAATAACCTCATACATCATTTCGAGAGGATATTCACGACTCTTGCTCATCGGCTTCATCATCAGTATCATCATCATCAATAGTACTATCATCTATAGAAATATTGTAATTAAATTCCAAATACTTCTACTCGTGAGTGTACTGAGTGTTTAAATGTGTGCTAATGTCATAGAGGATGGGGTGAATGAATCCTGTGATTAGATTACACAGATTATTCCATCAATGATAGGGAAGAGATAACATATTTTCGGTGATTAGTGCTGCATCTATTCGCTATTACAACGAACAAATAGGTTGCATTTTCAGTGATCAGTACCGGTATATTCAATATTGAATTGGTCGCGATTTAATATTCCAGAGAAATTTCATATGTAACGAAATTTCTATCAGCAGTCAGAGAAAAAGGTGTTTTACATAGCATAGTTTCCAGGAATATCAACTTTTAAGAAAGAAAAAAAAGTTGAGAACACTAGAGGCAGACCAAGTGGCAGAACTCCACAGACTGACACCTGTGGTGAGTTTATATGCCGGAAAGATAACGTACTTGGGTGTAATAAAGGTAAGAATGAGAGAAGTAAACCTACCAGATCCTGGAACAGGAGATTGTGAAGCACTAACAGGAGTACCAGTACCGGGAGTACCGGGAGAGGCCTGCGTGGCAGGAGAAGGTACAACCGGGATTGTAGGGACTCCTGCAGTAAACATAGAAACACTCCGTTAGTTGAATGATCAGAATAAACGCACCAGTAACAGCGCTATCAGGGATGGGAGGAGGATAGCCATAATATGTTTGTTTGTTTTAAAGTGACACTTCTCACTGTTGAGGGCTAGATTATCGAGTAACGGAATTTCTACTTCATTTTCTAGTATTTGGTTCACCTTACCCTCCTAAATAACTCCTGTGGATATCAAAACTCTAACATTCATATTATATCAGATATGTGGTAAAATAGAGAGCAAAATCGTTTTGGCTTTCCAATCCAATATTCAAACTGTCAGTTGGGATGACATCTGGAATTATGTAACCCCCAGGTTGGCACTGATGAGTACAAAGGGCATTAGTTCCATTACTGTCACCAGGGCTAAATCTGGCAGTACCTCCTGGTCTCCAAGCCATTTCCTCATGGATTTGACATGGGTTTAGGTTCATTACACATATTCACTAATCATTGAATGAAAACGCAATGCTGATACTCAATACTTCAGATATTGCTATACCTATCATATATGATTACACTGACAAAGTTTCACACGATTCCATGACTACTCATTTTAACTATCTTAGCCACTTTAATTTTTATTGTAAGCTCTCATACATGTATGATATTTTCAGCCTATGTGTATGTTTACAAAAAGGTTACCTTGATATACACGTTAATTACAACATCAATTAGAAGCACATCAAACAAAATTAAGAGTCTATATGTCCTATATGTCTCTATATGGTAATCCTCTCTCCTATTTAACCTGGGTTTCACCCACTAATTAACCAGTTACCTGCCCAATAACACCAAGGTTATACCACCACATTACATACCTGTACCAGTAATAAATACATCTTTGTTGTTACACGGTATCTAAATATACTGTTGGTAGTAGTGCTCCGACATCAAACATATAAAAATGCACGAGCGATAATCTTATTTGAGATTGCAGTACATTTACCTGTGGTCAGGGCTGGGTTCAAAGAAAGGTTGTCCATCCCTTGCACTAGGGGGGAAGCTGATGCAACAGGTTCTACCGGTGAAGCAGCAGTCGAGCTCAAGGACACCTGGATAGAGGAATAATTATATTGAGGCAGGAACATAACATATGGGGTGGATACTAGCTCACCCTTACCCCGGCAGGGTGGTGTACTCACATCATATGCAAGGTAATAACATTTGTACATCTACATCTCATGACCATTCATATTTGTATTTATTTATTCATAAATGGAACGGTTTATGTATCTGTATGTATATCGATATAACGTAGATTTATCTGTAATGTTCTATAGAACACATACAGTGTCCTCGCAAATTACATTGAAAAAAGTCAGGTACGGAAGTTATTCCCCGTGGCAATGAAACTGTACCATAATCAAGGCTCTCTACAATTTTTGTTTATCTTTTTTTAAAAATTTTAATGTTTAATGCTCAACATACACTCAATTGACAAATATAAGTAAGCACTTCTTTATATAGAGATGTGAGTATAAGTGTAAACGGTGTAATTACCTCAGAGAAGCCATCGCCACTACTGGTGGCGGCTTTTACCGGGGATGGAGGATGCGCTTTGGCCGCATCTGGTGTAGGGGAGCCGGAGCCAGTAGCAGTAGGAATACGGTGTAGGTAGCCATAGCCTATACCACAGCCAAGGCTGACAACATACAAAACACATTCATTATCAGAAATGCACTCTTGAGAGGAATTTATCCAAATGTTAACTAGTTTTGACCTAATCCTTTTTTTATTTTTTATTCGAATACATCCACTCAGCATATACCGGTAGCTACTTATATTTAGGAAAAAGGCAACTTTGGCTTTTTCCTTCCGCTCATCATTTTATGCGGTAAGGTAGAATATGTCCATCCACTTCGTACATTTTCAGATTTTGGGATTATTTTCTTTATCAGAAAGAATAAGTAAAATCTAGATTTATACATGTTTAGCGAGTGCAAAGTTTGGATATTTTGCGGGTTGTCAGTAAATAATACCGCGTGTACAAGATACTAGATTTAGAGGAGACACAAAACATGTGAAATCTTACCTTCCTTCTCCACCCCAAGCACCATTGGGTGTTATAGTAACTTCCCGGCACGTATCGTTATCTGTGTTATAGACGTACAGTTTCAGGGGCTTGCCTTCGTGCCCTTCGATCAACGTGAACAGATCTTCAGACTGAAAATGTACGGAGCAACAATAAATAACAGAAAATTGTAATCAAAGATTTATCATTAGCAGTTATAATTAATTAAATTATTCCCCCCAGAGACCCTAACAACAGTAAACACATCGTTAGGGGTAAGTGAAAATAATTTCGCGAAATTTCGAGAACCCGTTTGCGAACTCCATTGCAGTAAATCAAGGCTAATCTCGACCTCTTTGTTAACCTCTTATGTAACTTGGACAAATAAAAGAATATTCTATTCTATTCTATTCTATTCTATTCTATTCTATTCTATTCTATTCTATTCTATTCTATTCTATTCTATTCTATTCTATTCTTTTCTTTTATAACGCAGCACCTGGAGGTCGCTTGCAGAACTGGTTCCCCAAATTAGTTGACCCCTGAGATCATCAATAAATCAGAACTTGCAATTCTGATAATGTCTTATGTAGTTTTAATGAGTATGATCTAAGAACTCTTCATTATAATAAGCAATTGGAAGAAATCGTAACGGCAAAGGAATCAGATACATGATAAGGGAAACGATGGTAAAGGTCCTCACCTCGTGCAGTACTGAGTCTGCCCCTATGATGTAGTCAGTATCTGAGATAAGGCCGGCTTGTTTAGCCGGGGAGTTGGGCTGGACGTCCAAGACATGCCACACGTTCTCGTTGGCTCCCTCAAATGAACAGAATCTGTAAGATAACCCAAACAATCAGTAGTTGCATATATCTATTACATGTGCATTCCACTTGAGAGGTGCGATAAAGGGCGTGCAATAAAAATATTTTTATCGTATGTGTGCGATAAACTTTTACGTTCAGCTTCAAGTCAATTTTAGATAGTTTATGGCGATTCAAACGCCCAAAAAAGGTTTATAGGTCAATATTCTTCGATGCCAGGGGCATAGTGACTAAATAGTGAATGGAACTCGGTATTGTAATTGAATATTTATTGGACGCGATTACTGGGCAATCTCATCCAATAAATAGTCTATTACTAGCACCTCGTTCCATTTTCTCTATATATCCGTTTTGTATTGCTGCGTGCAAAGTCAAGAGAACGGGTCGTGTTTACCGATCCATTGATACAAATGCCATCTCAGAATGTAGATTTACTTCCTTAAACATGTGCGTTGTGCTCTTGAGTATAAGGAAGTGAATAGTATTTAGTATAATTTGTTGATTGTATGGTACTGAACCAAGCTGTTTAGTTCAGCTCCATAGCTGATCTTCCTCTACCTCCTGGAGTAGTATACTGCAATTTATTCTTGAGGGGAAACACGGTAATTAATGCTATACTCCACTCTTTTCGAACATTATCAATGGATCTTTAACGTGCATAGTGCCACAGACAGCCCGACACACGACCAGTCTCTGACCATGACCCAGTGGGCAAGCACTAGGATGGAGGAGAAATAGTGCCCATGGCGGGGTTTGAACCCACAACACCCTCATGCCTCTGGCGCCTTAGCCGGGTGCCCCACCCCTCCCCGCCAACCACTTGCACGTACCGGAAAATATCAATACAAGTACAGCATCCAAAACATGTTCAGACAATTTTGGGATCAGTGATATATATAGGAAAAAGAAATTTGTTTATGAAAGTCAATTGTATTGGCCTTTAATGAAATATAAAAAAATCATCCCAATTTATGGATCTTTCCTAATACACATTATCCATTAGAATCAGCATATTACCAGAGGGCTATTTCCCATAAAATGTTTCATTCATTCATTTATGACCTATGATTAACTTATCATAGACACGAATTGCCTCTAACGATAATTAAATAGATTCGAGACAGGCATTTTACACAATAAGCTCATTCATCGGTGGTATAAGCATCACTTTATATAACTGAACACTTAAAGAAACCCGAGCAAGATAAGGTAGGCTAATCAATCTGGAAGATATCAGTAAGTTAAATTGTTGCCAACTTATGACGAAGTTCTTTTAAATAAATATTAAATGTTGATCCGCTGTTTGCATTGAGGACAGTAAGATGTAGTGCTAAAGTGCCTACTCATTCGAAAATGTATCCCTTGAGGCAATGCTTGTACATGTTGATATTGTGAGGCAGTGTATAATCGTTAAAATCAAGACCAACGCTCTATCTGAACCCTCTTGGGAGTCTTGGAGAATGAACTTTTTGTAAAAGCAATTCATGCGTTAGCATACTAGTAATTAACATCTATGGACTGATAAATATTTGTTTAAATTTTAAACAAATATTTATCAATCCATACTTCTTTATTCATTAATTGAAAAAAGTTGGTGGAAGTGATTTGATTTGAATAAATCACCATCCGAAGGGAATCAATTGAGACTACCTTGAATTATACATGAACTATTTCACCTTTTTCATGCTAGCCAGAGAATAAAGAAGACTAACCTTATACTGACGCCCAGTAATCCCTGGCCACCCCAGTGATGTGATGGGATAAGTTCCACTTCTCGAACCTGCTGTGTTTTACTGCTGTATACCGTCATTGAGATGGGTTTCTCTACGTTGGCCTTCAGAAGGTCTTTCAAAGTCTCATTGTCTTGATTCTGAACAGAAGTAATACACAAATGGATAAATTACTCTTTTTATAGAAGATTGTTTAAATGTCTGCCATAGCCTACTGTCAGATATGGATATCAAATTATTATGTAAAATATAACGAGAGGAGTTGGTCGTCGTTGTATAGCGGTTAATCTCTTCTTAGTTGTATGTATAGTTGAGGAATAATCCCAAAGTGTTGTTTTTTGTGGGTTATTTTATTTATATTAGCTTTCGAGCTATCTTGCTCTTCATCAGGTCATTATTATGTAACATTGCTAATGATTATCAATAATGAATCATGTACGTGTATACATATTAATTATTCATATCAAGCATTAAGAGAGTAAGGTAACACAACACCCGATGTTAAAGTGGCTAAGATCACTATTTTGACGTCGTTTCATTTAAAAATAAGCTTGTAGTATTCGATAACTTGCATAAGTAGGGACATTTTTGCGGAATACCAGAGTTCTATATTCCTTACATTATTTGATATTTGTTGATGTATGTGGCAGGGATTCCACATACATTGAGCCGACGGGATGGTAGGTATTTGGATTCTTAAACTCTTATATACTCCAAATACATGTTTTTCATACATTAATTATCCCGAGTATGGATTACTAACATAATGATCTAGCACATGGTTGAAATTTAAACAATTTTCGCCAAATTCAGGAACTTAGTGGCAGGTGGCTCTTTAAAATCTATCTATATTTAGACAGGACCCACAAGTACTTCTACTTGTATCATTCACCTACAGCTACTATGTACAGCACCGGTTCCCCCAAGCCTTCTCAGTGAGGGATAATAAACCATTCAAGTAGAACCTATGTCTCTCTCTCTTACATTACTTAGTCATAGACTTATCCATACCTGTGACTGCCACTGGTAGAGAATAGGCCCGTTTAGAATGAACGAGGAATATGATCAAAAACATTTATGGGGCTGTCGTAGCGTATTATCAGAGTAATAATTATAGCTCTGCTTTATTGTATTGATACGTTACACAATCAATTACTTTCTAGAATATTGTTTCAAATAATGTATTATTTACCGTATATCAAAGGCTACAATACGGTAACCGTATTCATGATGAAATACACCAGCAGATAAGATAACAGTATGGGACTTACAAGCCTTGTGTTGCCAATAGAAACGATGAAATCGAAAAATGCTTCAAGACCGGCCTTGTGTCCAGGGGATCCCTCCTGCACCTGTACAGGAGACAATATGCTATTATTAGATGTGTATTGAAGCAAAATTGGTTTCCCTCGGCAACTAGAACATTGTTGATTAGTAAATGATAACTAGAACGATTTTTTTTAAATTATAAGTTGCGGTAGGTCGAGGTTTCTATGAATATAAGACTGTCACCGGGGTCTACCCTACGCTAAAAGTAAAACCAGGTACCCGGTACACATAAAGTATAATAATGAAAGTCATGACGTCGACGATCAGCTTGCCTTCCACTTATTCTTAGATTCATTGGATCGATCCGATATTTATGATGTATTCAAGTCTATTTAATGAATTAATATCGACATGTGTGAGAATCTTTGGACAGGTTTACCACAGAAACTATATCATGTAACGTCGATGTTCACCTGTAGTTCATTGTACACGGAATTTCAGACTCAAGTGGTCTCAGGTTCATATCATGACAGTACACGTTTGCTTCGTACAAATATTACAATTGAATTTACATATTCTTGTAAACAGTTCTCTAAGCTATTAGTTAAAAATCGAATACTGACAGAGGGTATTTTTAGAAACCCAGAGAATTAGTTGTATCACCTTTCAGTGGTGTAATTTAAAGAATGTAGGGCGTACATTACATTACTTTACTGTCTGCTAACAAGCAAGATGAAACATCTCAAACACAAACCGGCTTAGGATTCAGCAAAAATGACAGACACAAAATACACATTATCACTCACCCTCAATACATGATAACCTTCCGTACCTCCACCGGGCACAGGTGAACTTTGAGAACCACCCATGATTTATTTTTTAAGTTTGCAGTGAATAACCTACTGTCACTGCCAGCCTATTCACTAGGTTATGATCCAAGATGGCAGAGTACGTGGCAGAGCACGGCCTTATGGGATACGCCGCCGGAAGTGACCTTGTTTACCTTCTTCCAGACACCAATTTTCGCTCAATACACGAGGGTTGATATGTGTATCTGGGTTACCCGTTGCTTTGAGCTAAGACTAGTAAGAGTAAAGGCTACTCTAAGGTTTGAGCGGGTGATATAAAGCTTACAGAAAAAGTTACTCTAAGGTTTGAGTGGGTGACATCAAATATTTGGGTGGATCAAATCAAATGGTGTGCGTTCGTGTACTAGGCCTATGAATTTTGCTTTGATGAATAATGGCCTGTTGATTATTTTTTAATAATACGATATAAAATATCAATTAACTGGAGAAATTTGCTTTGGATTGAAATGTTATCTTTTAGTGTCATTAAACTGCACGATCTCTTGGGAAATATCTTCTTTACTGAACACGAACGCACCATACAGAAACATAGGCGTATGTCGTAGTCGTCGTAGAGCCTGGTTTCAGAACCCACTCACAGCTTCCGGTATAAATTTCCCGCGAAACTTCCATGCTTCTCGTGCAACCCTTTAAACATACACCTGACCATTTAACCATTTGAAAACCATGTCGAGCTACGAAGACCGCCGAGCACAAAATGTTGCTGACAATCTGCGTGTGCTGAAAGAATTGGGCATCTTCCAAAGCGTAAGTTTTTCATCTATTAACTATTACTAGGGCGTACTTTTCCCTCGGCTAAGCCTAAACTAAGCGGGAGGCACGAAAAGACAGACGCACCCGTATGCACCCGTATGCACCTCCATACACTTACACACGCAATTATATACATCTCTAATACTTCAAATATTCTTTATCTTCTTCTTAAATACATATAAATCACTCTCACATACTAAATGAAGCCAATATTATTGTCTAATTAACTTCTTTTTCCCATACACTGTCATCGCTACTCACCCTACTTTTCAAAACACCAAACAGTGTCGCCACCTACTTTTGGCCCCCAACGTCAACGACAATCACTAATAGTCGACTCTGACTGGCTACTTTACTAATCTCTTTATTTAATCTCTCCCTACCTCCAACCACCTCCAACGATGGCCATATATATTGTCAACAAATACAAATCTATTTTCTTTTTAATATTAATATTAACCTAATTCCATCTCATTTATACATTAGGTAGAAAAGAAGTTTCTATTGTAGTGAGTACGGGTGAGTACGGGTGCATCTGCCTTTTAGTTACTGCCAACTAAGCTAGCCTAAAAGTAACCCTCAGTGCCCTCGCATTCTTTTCAGCCTCAGCCTCAGCCTCAGCCTATATTTTATTCCGCACCATGTACCATACCCTGCCTTTAAGACTTGTAACTCAACGCATGAGGCAATTTTTCATTAACAAATATCAATTAACCTAAGGCTAAGGAATATATAGCGTTGGTTTTCCACACAAATGTTCTTACTTGTGCAGGTGAGGTCATCGGAAACTACAATAAACATATTTCTAAATGATCAAAATAGTATCTTAGTCACTTTAAAAGCTGCATAATAAACTCTTTCAAACATCCTATCCTTTCAGCTTTCCAATAAAAAGGTAGTTCAAAACAAGAGGCGTGCCGTCAAGAGAAAGGTAGAAAAATTAGTGGAAAAGTCCCCTGTAATTGTAAAGTCGGATGAGATTTCAGCGGTACCACTGCCAGATGATTCGGGAGACTACAGCTCAAAGAGGCGCCGATCCTCTCGAATTCGAAATGTGGTAAGTTCATTATTTCAGTTTCCAACCTATCAAAATTAAATTACAAAATGTCAAATTATGAAATCAAAGTGACCCGCGTACATGTATTACTGATACAGGTATGTAAAAGTCTTGTCCCAAATACAAGCCTGCATGGGGTCGGTGGGGTGGGGGCATGAAAAAAATCCTCTAAAATTTAATTCTCAATTATAAGCCTATTCACGCCGGGACTAAAAAAAGGGACGAAAGAAATACACGCCCGGGCTTTAAACGGGCCACTTCCATGCATTGTTATTTCTTATACATTGCATATATGGTGTTGGAGTCAATCATGGATATTATTCGATAATAATTCAAATTATAATGGGTAATGATGTCATATAATAGATATCGGTAATGCACTTAACTTAATGTATTACTTACATGTAGAGAAACGTCGAGAATTGAATGAATTTACTAAAACAAACTATTTTATTAACTGACTATCTCAGTCTATCTGTGCATGACCGGATTAGAAGTAGCAAAACTGTATATGATATTTTCAACCTTTTGCAGTGAGGTCATTTGGAAAACCCAGTTGTATCTGTTGAAGTATCTCTGGTTGTACTGAAACAGCAGAGCACGGCGCTGTTGTATTGATAATTGTTGACGTTCCTTCTCTTTTATCCAGCCTGTAAATGCAGTGTCGTTGCCCGATGACGAGGATGAAGAAAGGAAAACGCCCAAACCCAAAGGCGCCCCTAGGCCTAACTCTTACGGGCCCATAGAAGGTATTATTATAGATATGTGTATAGATTTTTAAAGTGACACATGCCACTGAGCTCTCGATTTTTAGGGAGGTTTGCTTGAATTTCAAATATGTGTTAGATGATTATGTCAGTTATCAATACCCTGAAGGATTAATGCTAGGAAAAAGTGAATTTGGACCATTTAAGGATTTAAAACTCAGATTCTCAGTGAGCCGCCGGTCTGTATATCTCTCAAAAATAGCAGACAGTTGCTGACCTAGTTGTGCACTATAGTTTCTTGTGTCACACCACCTGGGCTATGTGTGACTATCTGGCCCCTGACTCTACTGGTACCAAACCCTCCACCATAGTCAGTTGGCAGCTACGAGCTGCTTGCCTTCCACCAGATTTGAATAGACCCAGTGAATAAACTCCACTCAAAATATATTGGCAAATATCAAATAATCTAATGAATACATTACTTTGATAATCCACCAAAATGATCGTACCTATTCATGTAAGTCATGGAAATCTGCAATTACATTTAAAATTGACCACCAGTCAATATAGTGATATAGCCACTTTAATATACAAAAAAGAGTACATTTCTTCATAAATTATTTATTAACAAATCTTCCAGGACGCCCGGCCTAATTGAATCAACTCGTCATTGTTATACTCCAATGATATAATAATTTTTTCTTAAAATCAGTCATTCTGCATCTTTCCCATTCATAAGACGGATGTTTCATTACTGGGTATCCCTTGTCTCATATCTGAGTTTCCTTATCAAGGTCTACAGAGAGTTCTATATCAGATTACTTACTATTTTAGGTGTGGAAGTGGGACGGACTTGGAATTTCCGGATGGAATGTTCACATGACGGAATCCATCGGTAAGGAAACGAAAATACCAACAATGTTTGTTTGTTTGAAGGTGGGGTTTGGTGATCCACCGTGCCAGAAAGATGTTTCTCCTGCACCCCTGTTTGGAAGTTCCCATGTCCACGAGGCTGACTGACTCTTCTGTCTCAGGCTAGAAATTTGTTTCTGTTAGATTAGAAAATGCTTAACTAATACTATTAACATACAATCGTCAATGGAAAGTGCACTTCTGTGTTTCCGAGGTCTTCCATCCCAGTTATCTTGAAGATTTTTTTATTTATTATACACAGGCACACATTGTGGTATCACCCCATGCCTAATTCCAATTTCAAGCTTTACCCTAAGTGTAATCTATGCATTTACCATTCATTTGTTATGAGTCATATTATAATGTCATTTATGGTCTGAGTACATTGTTTCAATTGGTCGGTAAACGGACAATATTGAGCTTTATGCATGTCTAATAAACAACAGCACGGACCGTCTGGGGTCATACATCTCGGTGCAATTGGGTGTCCCAGGGTCACTGCAGCTATTTTTAGACATTTGTTATTTGAGTATCAAATCCATGGACAACTCATTGAAGAGCTAATGGTGTTCACGTATTTCCACTACAAATTGTATGTTATTATGGAAATAAAAATACCTATAGCTATGAACAACTATCTTTTAAGGCCGCCGGTTTCTGGTATCCACGGAGGACCTGATGGGGCCTACTCCTTGGCCATGTCTGGGGGGTACGAGGATGACATTGACCTCGGTGTCTCCTTTACCTTCACTGGAGAAGGTAAGAATTACAGAATTTTCGCTTTTTCCCCTAAGAGTTGTGTAATAGACCAGTGGTACTGTATTGTCTTGGAATTGAAAACTTTTTTTATTTGTATCTAGGATGTTATATAATATAGTTCGAAACCGTCCAGAAACACTGAAGCAGATTTTGTTATTCAAAATCTTGTGAAATTCCTGGAATACTCCACACTGTATGCCTAGTCACCACATCTTTTTGAGAAAATAATGTAAATTGTGTAATTATATTTAAAGATTAATTGCGCTCTTGTTCAGCAGACATCCTCTTCCTCGCCAATTGTGTAACATACAGACATCGCGAAAACTTTAGAACTTTCACCGGACAGGCGAAAACTTTAGAACTTTCACCGGTCCTCCAAAGTTTCATATAAATTTTACACCAGACAGGAGGACCGTTGAAACTTCCGTTTCACCAGTCCCTCATGTCTTTCAACAGTCAAGGACCACAGTCCGACAGGTTTTGCCATGTCTGAACATATCCATTAAATAAGATAATAATTATTCTACCCTGCTTCATGCACAGGTGGTCGAGACCTGAAAGGTACCAGCTCCAACCCCAAGGTAGGTTACTACAAATATTGGAATGGGGGGCGGGGGGGTGGGGATGGCAATCGGTGGCTTTACGCTTTTCAGATTTTGTTTTCAACCCCTGGCAAAGGACACTTCCTGAAAAGCATAAGAGTTTCATTAGTAATTAAACATTTGAAAATTTAAATATTTAACCATCTTTGTAGAAACAACATTGGTTATGGTTGTCTTGTGTGATAGCGACTACTCAGATTCTTCAAAATAGTCGGCTATTCCTCTTTTTAGAATCTCAGGACGGCGCCACAATCCAAGAACCAATCCCTGGTGCGTGGCAACCTTGCCCTGAGTCGTAATATTGAGACTGGTAATCCTGTACGTGTGATCCGCGGCTTCAAACTCAATAGTCCCTTTGCACCAGAAGATTGCTATCGCTATGACGGTTAGTATAATAAACCATTATTTCATTCGAATTGGTTTTCATTGAATTTGAAAGGCAATGCCAATTCGCTGTTTAATTATATGTGTGTTTTCTTGTATTGTGTAAAGAATAATTAATCCTTAGAGAGAATGGAACAAGGTATTGGTGATAGAGCAATTATTGAACAAGGTCCCATAGGAATAATGGTTTGCCAAGTTCCATTCACTATTTAATATATATATGCCCTCCATAGAGAATGATTGAAACATAAAATCTTCATTTTTGATTATGAATCGACATAGAATATCTTAAAGTTACAAAATTCGAACAAACAATTCCAACTAGGTGGTACATGCCCATTAATATGCATATCTCGTACAGCATGGGCAAACAATTTATGATAAAGATTGCTGATTTGTATTATCACAGAAATATTATCTTGACTTATTTCAGATATAATACAACGATCACATGTTGTAAACAATGTATACATGTCTCCTTGGCCTTTATATGCTTACACACAAAATTTAATGTGAAAATATTGTCCAATATTCAGGCCTGTACGAAGTACAAAAAACGTGGTACACACCAGGGCTCTCCGGTTATATGGTGTACAAATTTGCGCTCAAACGTATTGAGGACCAGGCGCCACCACCGTGGGAAATAGAGGTTGGTTTGTCTCTTGTTTCGTTTTGTTTGAAAGTTACAGCTAATAGTTAAAGTTGCACTCCCTGCTGTGTATGATACTAATCTCAAAGTTGACTTCTATCCTATTTCTATAGATCACTAATATCCAACTAATGTCCAACCTTATCCCACAAGTTTGATTTGATTTCATTATGTTTTGAAGACATTAAGACCAGATCAAATAGTTGTATTTTAATTTGTGGACACGGTTTCAAACTTCAAAATTTACAAAACACCACACTGGGCTGCCACCTGCCGCCATATATGAAAAGTAAAGCACCAAAACTAGTTCAAAATTGACAAGTGCGGAACTGAAAAAAATCATTGAATTAACAACTAGCAAATTTGTCTTTATGTGAGAGACCCCTGATTGTGTGTTTTGGTAACTAATTTGAAGGTAATTACTAGAAAAACGTGCTAAGTTAACAATCAGGTCACTAGAGAAGGCAGCTTTAAGTAACAGGCGTGTAAGGGATGTAATCAAGTATTCCCTGCGGTATATCAAGGATCCTTAACCAGCATTTGAAACACGCATACTGCTTGCAAATGATGATTATATCAATATCAGGAAAATATAAACCTGGAAAATTAGTTTCATTTATCCAAGTCAGGATTTGGGAAATGCATCAGGTGGAATCAGGGAAATTATTTTTCATGGAATGCTAGGAACTCTTTTCTGGGTTTGTTTTGGTGTACCCGTAGCATGGTAAGGCATTGGCAAAACGTTGGCCTTTGCAAGTGCTCCTCCATTTGTTCTCAGTATTTTTTGTTTCTAGACAGACTGCAGCTAAGCCTCTGGTTGTGAAGGTCCCGCATTAACAATAGATTAGAATTCTTTATTCGTCTTATTCTTGATGATACATCAACAAAAAAGCTGCGGCCCTCTCAAATAGAGGTCTACCAGACCATGCCTACTTTAGTTCCATGTCTTTGTTACACAACTACTAAATTATAGCCATTATACAACACAGCACACACAATTTTCTTTTTATCTAATAATAGGTTCGAGAATTTTAGACTTTCATTGACCTTTTATTTCCCTCCCTATGTTCGTTGAGTCATCATCTCCCTATTTACAGTGTGTCCATCCATGTTTGTTATATTGTTTCCCTTTGACTTCCAGGAGAGGAATATTGCTGCCGCTAAACCTGACACAACTGATGCCAACAATAATGAAGACGAAAAGGAAAATCTTGAGGCTTAACGTGGGAACGATGGAGGAAGCTGACTGCCAGGCGGCTGGCAATATGCATGCCGTATTACAAAATCAATGATTAGATACATATTGTAAAGTTTATATGAGATATTCATAGATAGGTGCTCACCGGTTTGTGGAGTTTGTTCCAGAAGGGAGGTCTCATATCCTCCAGGTTTTTATAATGGTCTCTAGTGGAGGCTTGTATATTTGCTTGTTTACCCGCATTAGATTTTATTTCATTGCCTGCTTTTTTTTAATTGAATCAATTTGTTTTTTTAGTCAATACTAGATTGCTATAAGGGGGAGATTCTCCTCCATCTTTGAAATCGATTGTTTTAAAAAAATGGTTTTCAAATGCTTTCGTTACTTCGTTATGGTACAGAATCCCTTGAAGAAATACACATTAGCTTTACGTCATTTGGGCCGAATTATTACTCCGACTATTTGGCCCTAGTTTTTCGATCTTGATCTGGTTCGTTTTTATTTTGACATTTACTAGGGCGTTATTCACTGTTGAATGACACATCTGACATTAACTTTGGCAGATACCCATCGATGAGAATCTTGTCCCGGTCCCGATTACGGGACAAGTGAATATGTTACTTTGTTAGATGCAAGTCTTATACTGACAGTCGGCTGATGCCAGCAAAAAAATATTAATTACTGCATGCTGTTCAAACTGAAATATGTGGTTTCTTGGGAGATTGTGAAGGACGTTTCTTTCATCTGGAAAAAATCGTCCACGATTTCCTGGATGTTAATTACATCCGGATTCATAATTGTCAATATATCCTTGCCATTAGTCTTGTACATGTATCCTTATGCTCATATTTTTCGAGCAGGACTTTTTACATACCAACTTGCATTTATTTGTATATGAAAAGACATTGTCGAACCTTTTAGTTAGACTTATTATTATACATACTTTGTAGGTCATGCTGTACTTGGAAGTGGTGTTCAATATTGTTTAAACTTACAGAAGTTTTATGTGATTATAATTTGACGCGTCCCTCACTTTGTTTTGTCTTTATAAATGGGTTTACGTTACACTGTCACAAATAAGTGAAGCACCAGCTGCTCTGGAATAAAATTCTATTTTATATGTATAATTGTTTTAATATTTTGTTGATAAAATTGAATTTTGAATTGATTTAAGAGTTTTGATAAAAGGTTTTTATACAGGGTCTCCGCGGGGCCTTTAAAGTGGCTAAGATAGTTAAAATGAGTAGTCATGGAATCGTGTGAAACTTTGTCAGTGTAATCATATATGATAGGTATAGCAATATCTGAAGTATTGAGTATCAGCATTGCGTTTTCATTCAATGATTAGTGAATATGTGTAATGAACCTAAACCCATGTCAAATCCATGAGGAAATGGCTTGGAGACCAGGAGGTACTGCCAGATTTAGCCCTGGGTGGCAGTAATGGAACTAATGCCCTTTGTACTCATCAGTGCCAACCTGGGGGTTACATAATTCCAGATGTCATCCCAACTGACAGTTTGAATATTGGATTGGAAAGCCAAAACGATTTTGCTCTCTATTTTACCACATATCTGATATAATATGAATGTTAGAGTTTTCATATCCACAGGAGTTATTTAGGAGGGTAAGGTGAACCAAATACTAGAAAATGAAGTAGAAATTCCGTTACTCGATAATCTAGCCCTCAACAGTGAGAAGTGTCACTTTAAAGGCCTGGATAATGGGCTTTTGGTCGAAGGGCCTTGACCACTTTAACCGGCTATTTCTATATTAAAGCTGCATTCCCAGGATTTAAGATCGAGTGGTTCTTCATGAATTACATTCATATTAGTTCCCAAACTCAATATTATCTATCTCTGTTTCAATGAAAAGTAAAATTAATGTCTAAATTCTGTGTTTTTACAATCGGGAACACACAGGGATATGTATAGAAGCCATCATCACAGTTCTGTAGATGCACTGAATGGTCACATGTGGCGCCTCTGTGCCACATCAAGCCCCATGTTTCTCTCTGTCTGCCAACGAATTTTCCCCGTCAACGACTATCTGTATGGAACAAGGCTAAGGAGGTCACACTGTTGACTAAGGAGGTCACACTGGTGACCACCAGTACGGGAGGACGAGTATATCTTCTCAAATATTAAACTCCAACCTTAAGAAAGAAACCTTAACGATTGGGATAAGGTGGGGCAGTGTACTAGTTAGCTTAACAAGTGAAAACTGAGATTTGTATAGAAATTAGCTGGGAATGGAGCTTTAAAATATCAAATACACTTTTAAGTTGTGAGAGAAAGTTAATCACATTAATAGGAACTAATAGAAAGTGTAAGGTTGCCCTCATCGTGAGAGATACCCTTTGAAGTTTTAAAAAAACGGATTTACAACTACAACCCCATGGTCCCGTCATTAAGGGTCTAGAAAATCCTGGAATTTCTCCTTACCAAAAGCGCGAAGACCCAGCAGATGTTTCTTGGCAATATCCGGTCTGGTCCAGCACTGGCCATCCTCCCTAGGCAGGCCCTCTATTCCGCAATGAGTTACTCCATACTAGTACATAGAAACTGGTTGCGGAGTATAGGGCCTACCTAGGGAGGATGGCACTGGCAGGAGACCAGCGATCGTTATGAAGCAGTCCCAGCTTCTGACTCCAGGGGGCAGCTGCCTCGTCCAAATACGAGTAGTTCCATTATGACTGGTATTTATGGATCCTGGGAAGAGCACCATCACAGGCACTTTGACAATATATTGCTAAGTAGAAATTCTCATAGGTTTTAAATCTTGTAACCATCAAGCAATATCTGTTGCCGTCTCTCTTGGATTGTCTCTTCGCGGGGTGCGGGGGGGGGGGGGGAGTACTCGGCCTGAATATTTGTGTGGTAACGTCTTGTGTTTGTTTGGTTGCCTTAAAGCCTTTAGACACTAAATTATAAGGGATGATGTCTAAGGAAATCGATCCCAAACGACCCGAGGACGTTTTACCGTTGCCGAAATACGTGATTTCAGCGGGGCCTGGAAAAGCCTTGAATTTGGACAAATTAATTCAAAGTCTGGTAAATGGCATTTTTATCGAAGGGCCTGGAAAAACATGTTATGGGCCTTGAGTTCGGTTGGAATCCATTAAATGGCCTTGAAGTTTTCGAAGATGCTGTTTCTTACTGTACACTTTCCCCTGATTCGCCCCTCTCACACTTTCCACAGCGTGACTCAACATAAAAGTTGAAAAGCTATGATTGATATACAATATGAACATAAAACTTATTAAATATATCACTGGCCTTTGAAAAAACAATAACTACAGCCCCCAGGTCACGTCATCTAGGTTATGAAAAAATCGCTGATATCGGCCTAGGAATTCCTTGCATTTAAAGTCCAAAGGCGCGGAGAGTCCGAAACCTGTTATATATAACCCCGACACCGGAGGGTCATATATTATATACGATCTGTTTTGGGCTATTATGTTTTGGTCAGTTACAAGTTTACAGATTTTTAGCATTTTTTTTACAGCTAAATATCAACCGATACACTCTCACTCGAAATGATTGTTTTTCGTTGTGCGCCCTGTTACAGACTAAGTTAACTACAATAATTAAATTGTACGCATTGGTGATATTCCTGGCTTTTATATAACATCAGTAGGTTAATTTATCCTAATTGGGTATGATTTGATGAATGTTGATAAATAAGATGAGATGGTTTGGTTATCATTGAAGGCACCGCATTTATTAAAGCTAGTTGTTGGATAGGTACAGAGCAAGAGACAAAGGGGGCAGATAGAGACTAAGTCAGTTAAATATTCTAGCAAATGCGATCATCCCCGCCAGGAGAACCTTAGCTGCTATTGTTGGAGCTGCGTAGCGTAAGTAGGTCAGATAAGTATGATGTCTGCCGTGGTTGGTGCAAGCGCTGCGCTATAACAAATGAAGAGAAGACAGGCTGTTTTTTGTTCTTTGTGTACACCTTTTTCGTATGAATAAAAAATGCTTTGAATTGAAATGAAGACTATCATACTTTCTATGTGACAGTATTCGAAAGTCTTCATAGAGAGGAATATGTCAGTTAGTACAGTACATTAAATTAAAAGTGTGGGGTCAAAAGTCAGTTTAACAGATACTTTTGCGTATGAAGAATATGTGTTTGCCAAGTTAACCTCGGAGAAAGATAATTTACCAAAAGTGATTCAATACCAATCAATCCCCCGGCTGCAATTTTATTTTTAAATCTAAAATAAAAATCAGCATAACTCAACCAAAAATTAATAAGACAAATCATGATAATTCGGTCAGTGGAATGTGTTCCCGTCACAGGGGGATATGGTTTGGTTTGGGTAATACTTAATTTTGCTAACATTTCATTGGGTCTCACGAGAATATAAATGTACATCTGAATAAAATTCTTTTTGAAAAAAAAAGAATCCGTAAAATCACTATCCTTCCTCGTTGAAATGGTACCCAATTTGATGAAAAAAAAGGATTTCATATATCCAACTAAAAGGAAGCCTCTAAATGAGACTTATAGAAGTGCTGCTGCAAGTATATATAGTACTCGAAGGGTTTGTTTTCCATGACCATTGGACCTCAATTGTATACAGCTTGGTTTGTGTAGTGGATGATTAGCGTACGAAGTGAGTTGATGCCAAACTTGGCCACTGGGGTCACTAGTGTATTACTGAACCGCACTCTAACAACCTACAGGGTGTATCCAATGTTTATCTTCCCTATTATTACACCATTTTACTTTTCGCACAATCTGAGACTGACTGACTCTCATAAGCCACATCATAGCTTACCGGTATATTTGAACTTTTTTAAAAGAAATTAGATTTCAACCACTTTTCATTGATAAAATGGAATGGTAAATGCTCTCAAATGTAAAGCTCTTGTATTTATAGACTCTTTTGTTAGCGTTGCTCAGACATTTTGCAATGGTTGGGACGTGGATGCGTTTAACCAGCGTGGGTTACACCCTTTGCCTACAATTTATTCCTGATTGTTTCCTCCTGTGCCTTTGTCGAACAGAAGCTCCGAAACACTTACGCTGTTACGGTACCAAAGAAATTGAACAAGATGCTATCGCCCTGTACTATACTGTGAAAATGCATCTGGCCTAAATAGGACTTCAAGAGAGTGGGACTACATTTCTAAGTGTTTTTGGACATTCAATGAAGTTTAGCGATTAGTATACAAACATTTCAGTATGCTTCGACATATAGTAGTTAGCCTTTTCCGGTAGACTCCACCAACTTAATTCGTGTAGAAACCTATACTTCAGCAATAAAAACCCAAGGGTATACTTAATTCTTTTTTAAAAATACCATTCAAGGCCAATACAATATCTAAACAGTTAGAGAAATATGCATATGTTTCAGGGGTGTTTTCGTGCGGTGAAGCGGTACTTCAAGCAGTAACAGTTTCAATTGAATTTACTTCATTTAAGTCAACGAATGGCCTTCGGAAGCCCTTTAAGTATACACCATAATAATCTATTAGTTAGACTATTTGACGTAAAAGCTATAATTAATTAGCTTGGTTACGTCAGTGTGAATTTCTATCAACCCAGAATTGATTATTAAATAAACTTTGTTTTGAATATAGTCGTGTGTAGTTCACGGACCTATCGTAAATGTGAGACGAATACATGGAATTGAAAACAATACTGGTAGTTGTTACTATTTTTAGCTTGCTGGTGGCCATTGCTTCCGTCTGATTAGCCACCTCTTTATCTACACACCACCGTACAACGTTATACCGCACAATGTCATTAACATTAATATTTAGTGTAATTAATAATAGATAACCATGGTAACAGACAGCCACCGTTGCCTCTATGTCTACTCCATAATTAAGCGACGACCAAGAATGAGTTCATTGACGTGAGCTGCCCACTTGAATCAGAATTCACTCGGACATCAGCCGCAGACTATACTATTCACGAAATTCGAGGTAAGTAAATGCTTGGAATTTATAATATATACAGGGGATCAAATACTTGCAATCCTTCCGGCTGTCTGACATTGATATACGGTGAAGATTTGATTGCAATATTTATAGTAATACTTGCAGGGCATATTTCCATGGGTGGAGAGCTAGCGAACAGTTATTGGACTAGATAATATAAAGGACTGTGTTTTTCACCCATAGGTCTGGCTGTGTAGAAGGGCCACTTGGGGATGAAAGGTAACAAGTGATAAATCAAATGATTTTAATACGATGGGAGTCTGCATCCATGTATTATCTAATAGATGTTTGGGAATGGCCATATTTTTTTATTATTATTATTTGTTATTTAGAATGTTTATACAGCCAATCTTCGGTAAAATAACAGTTGAACATAAACGGGCATGCACAGTGTACAAATAATGTTATGAACAAGTGATGTCATGTACGCACTATGTCTTATATCATGCTATATATCATTACCATTTCCCGATTCTTTATTTGACTGTTTGGTAGTGGGATGCATTGGTTTCTTCGATACCTTCTGTATTGTGTTTGTACATTTTTTGCCGTCTTGTGCATGTTGGAAAATCTTATGCATTCATACAGTTTAATTAGAGTTGAGAAACAATTCAGATTCTGTGCTTGGTCGACTATACAGGTATTTTTAACATGTAATTGTATCTCTGTCTGGCCGTGAAAACTTTTCCATTTGCAGTGCGCTGTATGCCGGTGCGCTACAGGCATGTTACCCATGTTTTTATGTTTGGGGAAGGACTTAAGCTGAGTGCTTTAATATTGTTATAACTAGGTTTGTTGGTTGTGTATGTCTGGGGCTGTGCCCTCAGCCACCCATGTCCCCCGATGGCCCGTGGTGTTTTTCCCGCAGATCGTCTTACATTTGATATTAGTGACACCTTTTGTGCAGGGCTCCTGATTAGACTAGAGTGTCTGAGCGGGGACATGGCGCGGCCCGTACGGCAGACTACACTCTGTTGGCAGTAAACATCAGAGCTCGCTATGTATGGTTAACCCTATGCGGCGCTGCTGCCAACAGGACGAATATAGAGTGTAGCTGCCCATTTTGTGCACTCTATGCAAGATTTCTATCCAGGGGCACACTCCTAAGGATTTTATTTATCATGGCACATTTCAAAATATTTGTTGTATTCAATATGGTATATTTTAGATTTACAATATGAGTTATTAAAATTCTATAATTTACAAGATGAATATAAACATCATTTCTGTCGGGGTTTTTTCTCTCGAATGATCGAGTGGACATCTATATATAGATTTGACCGGCTGGCATAAATCAGTATCCTCAACATATAATCTTTTCAATCGGCAAAATAGATAAGTAAAATTCTATATTATTGAACATAGAAAATGGAGTTTGGATATGGCAATCTAGGCTCAGAGTTAGCAGGGGAAGAATCTGTCATGAAGATTATAAAACGTGCACTTTGTGATACCTTTATGAAATTTGACATGCTGTTAGACCAGTCCATGAGTCCATCTTTCACATACAACTTCCTCCCATCGCCAATATCTCATTATTTAACCAAGTCAATTACATTATTCATATTTCACAATCCAAGCATTGTGGACAAATATTATGCAGGACCTGGGAAAGTAACAAAAAATGCTCTGTACATGTGTGGGGAACTATTGAAAGATCTCTTTTTCCTGTCACTTTCTCTCCCTCACACTCTCACATTTTTTCTTGCTCTTTAAATGCAGTGTGGATTGTCTGAGACCTTGGAACAGGGCGGACCCCCCACCCAGGGGCGGTACCAGAAGGCAGGTCTAGGGGGGGCACACTTGAGGTCAAAATTTTCTGAATTTGCCTGTTTGGAATGATATTCCAATGCATAACAGTTAATCTGCCTAATGACAATGAAATAAAGCCCCCACAACTCTAATTTGTCTAGCAAAAATGACAACCCAATTTTCTTGCTTCACAAAAAAAACTTATTGAGAAAATAAAATTAACGAAATTAATTATCTCTATTGAGACCCTCTTGAGTCCTCACATTTGAGGCATATATATAGGTTTATTTTGTCCAGAATTTAGATTTCACTGGACCCTGTCATGTTTCCTTTGGGAAACGGAAATAACTGAAAACCCTGAATTGTACAAATTATGAACAAATCATAACTGTAAACTGTTCACCCTCACTGATTCTTGTTTGAATACCAATTTTGAGACTGTCTGAAATTTAAAACCCTGTTGAGACATTCTGAATCTAAAAATGCTTTTTGAATAGAGGCCCTGAAACTAAATTATGTAATAGAAAGTAAATAAAATATAGTTTAATAGTAGGTAGACGCGTGGCAGTATTCACCTAAACCTGTAAAAAAAGATTTTCTCCCCAAATGGGTAAAACCAGGAAGGTTGAAATATTTTGAAACCTAAAATATAGTTTAATGTTAAGAAAATTATTAAGCTAAAATGAAATATTATGGGGTTATTGGGAGTGTTGTACATGTAGAGTCACCGGTTTGAAGGAAAGTGCAAATTCTGGCAGTGCTTTAGGGGCCCTTTAGGGGCCCTCTGCCCCTCTGGGTTAGGGGGGGCACAGGGACCATTTTAAGGGGTGTAGGGGGGGCCGGTGCCCCCCAGGCCCCCCCCTGGTACCGCCACTGCCACCCCCACCCCACTCCCTTCCTAAATTAATCCAACTACCGCCACACCCCAACACACACACATGCCTCAAACATATAGACCTTTCTCTCAAACTTGCAAAGTTAAATATATACTTAACATTATTACTTCAACATAATGTATAGCAACCCATACAGGCAGAACAGCAATAATTATGATAATGTTAACACATGTATATTGTACATGCAGCAGACACCTCATATATACACGTGGAACCGGTCTGCTGCAAGTTTATGACAAGACGAGGGACATTTAGTCATGTTTAAATACTTATTCCATCACACTCAGGAGGAGTCTATATTTAGATCCGTTATCCCATCCAGACTTTTATCTGAACAAAACATGACCATTCCCGCGACATTTCCGCGAGTGACTCTTCCTCCTTGTATGGTCCGCATGGTGAGTTGGTACTCGCAGCAACGAGACTGAACTGGTACTCGTTCCTCTCCGTAGCCTATATCTACCACTAGGGTGCATTCTGGGAAAGCGTGACGGAGATAGTTGCTTATATGAGGACCGAGTGATCCCTGTGAGGATCACACACATGCACATAACCCATGCTGATAGCAAGACACGGGCAAATCGCACATCAGGAATTCAGGAGACGCGGCATGGCGTCAAATATAACTAAAATTGTGTAACGAAGCGTTTCGCACGATACAGCTATATATAGGCACGGCTCCCAAAACTCATTTTCAACTAACATTTAGGAGGAAAGGTAAGTTTTGTTGAAGGTAAATCTCAAGTGAGCAGTCAGTGTATAGACCTACTTTCTCTTTCTGTACATTATTGTACTACTACGTACTCTGAGAGTAGAGGATATCTCTCCTCCCTCAGAGCACAAACGCACCATTTCCTAATGCAAGAATTGGGATATTTTCGAAAATAATTTTGGTATCCACTTGTTTGGTATTGGCAAAGTAACCTTAAATGGGGTAAAAGGAATGTTCATAAGAATCGAAGCTGATATTACTAATTATAATGAAACAGAATATTTTCGGAAATGTGATTGGGCCATTATTTGTTCCTTTTTTTCCTTTTTTTTTGTTGCTTTTTTAATTTGTTGTATTTTTATTCACCGTACTTTCCCTCAATAAGGTTAGACAATCTTTTACTGTCTAATTTAGTATAAGATTTTCACCGGGGGAAATAGAAACATAACATGTCAATCATTTCTCCCGGTGCAAATTTATTTATTTCCTTTGAACTGTTGTTTTATAAAAAATGATTTAACACAATTGGAAGGGTCCAAGAAACGATTCAGTGAACAATGGTCATACTTTGTGAAAGCTTGGGGGTGGTGTATAATATTGCGATAGCCTAGTTGTAAGCTTGCAGGTTTGTAAGCTTACAAGTTTGCAACTACATGTGTGTAGATTTTAATTAACTTGTAATTACAAAGAATAGGAGGGTCATTATTTGGTTGAAATATCGTTGAAAGGGTTAGGAAGTGCCACCCATACATAAGCGATGTCTGAAAATAGCAATATAAGCTCACACCGACCCTCCTATTCTTTGTTTAAAATTTAAGAGTTATAGTTAAAAAATATGTAAAAATTCGTAAATTTGTATTTAAGATTATACACCACCCCCATTGTCTAAATCATAGGCCTCCTCTTGACCTCCGCCCCCGGGGAAAAGCGTCATTGGGTGAACAAATAATTTATACACAATCATAATGTCGATCAGACCCGAGTATAGGAGTAAAGGGAGAATATATACCGGGTGAAATTCATTTATATCGAATTGCCAAGAGAGCCAAATGTGTATTTACATGTATTAAGGTGTTGCATCTGAGCTTTCCGACTACAAACTTTACTCATAGCTACTCATGGCAGAGATTCCAGATGACAGGTCAAGTATGTGGCTAGAAAAAAAATGAAAGACTGAAATACATCATCACCACTATCACCACGCCACTTTTAGTTAAACAATGACGAATTCTGGTGATATAAAACGCAAAATTGAACAGAATGAATACTATTCATTTCCAAGTGTCCCTTTCCTGTTAATTCTTCACAAAAGGGTTCAAATCTACATCCCATCCTAGGAACTAACCGAGTGGAAAACTTTAGAATAGATTAGATGGACACGAACCAAAATGTACCTGACACTCCGATTACTCCGATTACTATAAAACAAATGCTAGTACCGACTAAATTTAACAAGTCGATGACGATGCATGTGATTGATGCATACATATATAATGGTGTTGACCACGACCTGGTCAGGACACGCACCTTCTCTTCTCACACGCCCACCCTATGATACCCCTTCCAAAACTGTGACGGTGACCCAGGATGACCCAGGGCCAGCCCTTGAAACCCTCAAATACAACCGAATCCCAACTGCATGGACAAGTGTGGTGTTTACTGTTTGAGGGGTGTGTGGTTTATAGTGTCCCGGGGATGATTGGGACATCCAAAGAAAGGAATTCAAATATTATTATATGTTTAACGAGCTCATGGAAATAAAAATATTCTCCCTTAATCTAAATAGGCCTACGCAACGAAATTACCACACCCACCCACATAATTATGATCTCCACGTGAGCTTTGTATAATACAGGAAAAGGTTACCTAGGTAGGAAGTAAAATGCATGGGAGCATAAATTTAAGATCATAACTGAAACAAGAGGAAGTTTTGGAGGTGACATTTCTAATTCACGGGCATTAACAATTCTTATTGTCCGAATTATATCAAACTTCTTATCTCATAATGTTCTGGTTCTCACTAGGTTAGGCCATTGCTAGTTAAATTATGTAGCAAAGCGATAATTTGAACATTCTAAATCTAAGATACTTGGCGCGTGGGCCCTACACATGTATACGTCAGAGACGCGCAGTCATTAGCCCTGATTATTAGATTACCCGGCGTTGTTTTCCCATTCTTTGATTGGAGGGTCTCACAGCCAACAGTGACTTCTTTCGCTATACAGTACAAATTGCATTTCTAGTGGGAAACGCGAAAATTTGTTATAAGTGATTGATATAGAATGTAGGGATCGAGTATTTTTTTTAAAAAATACATTTTATTGGTCAAAGTTTTACATCATATGCAATAATTCTCATTTGCCAATATATGTGTAATATGATATGACCATGATCATGAACCGCATAGATATTGTATTTAAAGATGACCAGCCATATAAGAGCGAGAAGGTTTAATATGTAGAAGAGTGTAGAGATAACAATCTATTTTGTTTTGGTATAGCTTTCGTTTGATTTGTATAGTTGTTAGTGATAGGAAATTCTTTTTTCTTTTTGAAAGGCAACACTAGAAAGTATTCACATTGTGGACAAGTGTTTTTTATATTCAATCATTATAAATGTCTTGGCCTGAAATCGCAATAAAAAATATCTGGGCTGCAATTAACACTCGAATGGGAATTAGGAACTTTTAAAGTGTACCGCATTAATTATCGATAAGGAAATACTTGAACTTTTAGCGAAGTGTGCAGCTACTTGTGTTTCAGTAACGAATCTGTGCTTGGGTATCTTTCGGAAGAATTAGGTATGAAATATCAGACACAAACCTGGTTTGGATCACGGGATCCAAAGGGTTTTGATGGTTCAAAGGAATGGGCGTACAGGATGGGCGGGGTATGATATTAAAGGGATGTTCGAACCTCCACTGAACTCCAGTCTCTTGGGTCATATGTCCAACATGGGTATTGTCTTGGAACGGCCCCCTTTCCCCATCACTCCCCCCTGTCCACTTGAAACGAAGGAGGTGTCCGAAGATTATCCATCAAGCCAAAGTTCATTGTAAATCAGTATTTTCGATCCATCAATAAAAGAAGAAAATT
The DNA here is from genome assembly GCA_942159475.1 of Sthenelais limicola. Taxonomy (NCBI): domain Eukaryota; kingdom Metazoa; phylum Annelida; class Polychaeta; order Phyllodocida; family Sigalionidae; genus Sthenelais; species Sthenelais limicola. The sequence goes on from OW804100.1 coordinate 31,664,482, forward strand.
ATTTCCAATCGATTACAGCTAGATTATACCAGAGGAACATAATTATATAATGTCCTTTGAAACAGGCGATTGATTTTTGTATTACTTATTACTTATCACGATGTCGATTCTGATGGGAGAAAGATATTATCTAAACGGTGTTATTTATACAATTTGACAAAATTATATGGTTGTACTTGTAAAGACAGTTTAAACAGTTACCGGTAGTTTATGCATTTCGCGCGTTTAAATATCAGATAGCTTCTTCAGTCGACCGATGGGATATGGCAGTTCATTAAAAGTTTCCTATATGGCATGTACGAAGCAATACTTTCAAATGAACTGTTTCCAGGAAATCATTCAAAGCTTTTGAATAAAATGTTGACAGAGTGAGAAAGGAGAAAAGCGTGGGTGTATTTAGCTGGAAGAGCAGAACTTTAATCAGCCCCGAAGTCAATATATATTTGGCACCACCCTCTTCTTCCGGCAGATCTTGATACTCATTTGTAACGTTTTTAAACTTAGAGGGAATCTCTGAATATCGTGTTCCGGGTCTCTATGAGACAACATGGAGCTGTTTTTCTCCAGTGACGCATGTTTTAGTTAGAAATCCACGGTAATTATTGATGCGGCTCGCGCCATGTGCATCGATGACTAAGTGATGCTGCTTGGAGATAGTCGAACATGCGTCCATCTATAACAAAATCATGCAGACTCTATACAAACCTGATGGAACCGAGAGTATGTGGGTTTGCAGCGAGGGAACAACACTTGGACACTGCATAATATATATGTTTATCTACCCAACAATCGGCTGTATAGTTTCATACGGTATGTACATATATGATCAATTAGTATTACATGTAATTTATTATACATACGGATTATCAGTAGCAACATCAGGCAGGTAAATAAGAGGGAGTGGTATCAACCCATTCGCTCTATGTTATGATGTCGGCCTCGCTATATAAATAGGAAGGTGGGTGGACCAGCCGAAATTGTGATAGATAGGTAGATAAATAGATAGATTTAAACGTTTATTGGAACAAATCATAGGGTACACCTCTGTTTTACTGATTTTCGTCTACAGGTACAGTCTAGGCCCAAAGTTGAGAGAGTCCCTTCAAACCAAGGGAATGCATGCCTCTCGCCTCAAACCGCATAGTGTCATTATAATTCCATTAAGACCGCAAAATGTCATTATATACCCATTAAAACGCCGATTCCTGGGCCAAGAAACCGATTAGCAAAGTAGGCTGACCATCCTTATCTGATCTGAGGGTTTGCAGTATCTGAGGGTTTGCAATATCTGAGGGTTTGCAATATCTGAGGGATTGCAATATTTGCAATTCATAGTTTGTGTAGCCCTTCGTGTCATTATCATGCAATATACATGCAAATATACAATGGAAATTTAACACTTAGATACAGGCTTTGAATCAGACAGATGTTTTTTTCTGACCACATGAATTATTTTAAAATAAATCATCCGTGAATGAAAGTACTTTATTACTGCCCAGAGAATGTATATTATACCAATACGGACGGATAAATCTAAAGCATTTCCTTTACATTGAATAGCTTTGTAACATTAAGTTCTTCGGAACACTGCCTTTCTCATGTCCAAGATCACAGAAACGCCTTGTTACAACCTGCTTTGCTTTAACTCACATCCAGGGGCGCGACATTTTACTTTTCTTTTAGAAATATGCCCTGTGCTCTTGAGCTCTGGCCATTTTCAGGCACTTTTAGTTTAATCGTTTGAAAAAATAAATGGACAATAAAAACCTCTGATAAAAAAAGATCAGTCAGTCAGAGAAAAAGAAAACCACAATCTCATCATTGAGTGGTTGACACTGTTTTAAATAAGAAAGATTTATAGTGCAACAAACTAAAATGTATTCAACCCTACAAATAATAAAAAGTGTTCATGCATGCGCATATTATTACACATACAGCTATACTGTATACTGGCCATGATTGCAGGACGAAGGTCTATAGCTGCATTTAGGGAAGGAAGAGGAAGTGACGTCAGATACTTTATAGTGCCAATGAAAGGTGCTGATAGGATATGTTAAACATGAAGATTGTCCAACAAAGTGTGTTTTCCGATTCCAACAACAACAACAACAAGGAGTCAATTAACTCATAATCTAACACTCGACTCCTGAATTTGGTGTTAAATTCATGCATAATATATAGATATAAATTGTGTAATATTGATAGTATTATTAATTATAGTGTGATCTTGGGGGAAAGGTATTTGCAATTCCCATGGAGACCTCCGACTTGCATGCCTCTTACAATTTCACGATTTAATTCAACCACATGTTGATATCTTACTATCTTTATTCAAAATATAACAAATATTTATATTATTTTAGCCTATTCTCCCACTATTATTGGGAAACAAATAAATGCAATTCTCCCGATCGGATATCTGGTGAGCCTCCGTTGGCATGGGGGAGAGTTTGATTGCAGCATTTATAATAGCATTATGCCCCCCCCCCCCCCCCCCTGGCCAATATATTAATGCTGGATCATGGGTTGTATTGTGAGTTACATACTCGTACGCAATAAGATGTTACTTGAAACCAGTGTATTGTACAACTGTATTTTGGATATACAATGCACCGTATCAACCCTAGCTAGTGCCCAAGTGCAAAAACGAGCTAAACTGCAAGAACACCTTACTAAATTTGGCTGACACTCATGTTTATAAGGAATGCACCTGTATTAATAACACTTGGAGTTATATAATTGTAACTTTTTACATTTACTTACTGTTTGGGGCGATCGGGCATTTGAGGGGCTATTTTACGCCATCTACCCTACCGTAAATCGGTGATAACTACTACACATGCCGAAAGGTATAGTAATCTCATGTCTACAGAGATATATGGTGTGATGAAATGTGCTTTGTCGAGGAGAAACGTGAGAGAAAAGGTTCCAGGCTCAGACAAAGGGCGTATTGGACAGATAACCTTTCCTCGTCAAATTAAATTTCTTTCTGTCACATGTCACCGAGTCTCTAATAACTCATGTCGGAAGTAACTGAAATGTGTGGACTTTCCCGAGTTTAGAGCTCCCACTGTGTCTGAAGAAAGCATACCACACTTGCCAGTATGTGATGAACGCAAACAAGGAATGCTCAATTACAAGTAAAGAATGGCAGAGATTTCATATTTCTTACGCCTCCATTGCATTCTATTCTCAATATATATCCACCGAGCATTCCCATCCAATTCAATCGACCTGTAAATGAAATAATGTTATTTTTTATTCCAGCCCGAGCGTTTAATAACGTTGATAAAGTGAATACTTCAAATCATGCAGACAAGAAAAGGAACGAGATTCGAGGAGAATGGAAAGAAGACTGATGGGGAAGTTATCAATATGCGGGAAGGGTTCGATTCCTTCATCTCAGAGGATATTCCAAGCAAAGAATATGAAATGGAAGAGGAAAATCTGCCCATAGATCAAGTCCATTGTGGATTAGGCAGCTGCGCTTCTGACAACCTACAACAATGTGCCTCAGTGGGCCCTTTCACGGCCAACACCTCAGCCTTGTTCCTGGTGAACATCGCTTTTTTCACATATTACCTGGGAATTATCAGAACCATTGAGAAACGCTTCGACCTCAGTAGCACCAGAAGTAGCTTTACAATTTCAATGATGGACATTATGTTCTCGCTCCTTTCTCTGTTCGTTGGTTACGCTGGACGACTGACACACAAACCTCGCCTGATGGTAATATGCCAAGGGTTAACTTCAATAGGAATATTCATCTTAGTTTTACCCTTTGCGATCTATGGTCCTAAACAAGTAAATAATTATATGGATCCACGATGGACTTCTCATAAATCGCTAGGATTGTGTGACGGGCGAGGCAATAGCCTTTCAAGCAATTGTTTCAGTAACGATACAAGCATTTCTAATCCCTCAATGGAAACTAGCGGGGCCTATGCCCTCCTCCTATCCGGTTCCATTCTTATCGGTTTCGGTGGCGTTGCTGTGAGTAATCTAGGTATTCCTTACATTGACGAGAACGCCCCTTCAGACAGATCAGCCTTCTATGTGGGTAGGTAATATGACCGGTTCATTGATTAATCACATGAGATCAGACGACATTTTAAAAAAAATGTATCAATTCAATTGCATGGTGTCCTGAATGTATGACCAATGCATATAATAATCCATTTGCATATATGCAAATACGTCATGGACAGGATTGTCTACGTTGTGCAAAAGTTCATCTCAAATTAAACTTTTATTCTGTTTAGTGCCTAATCGCAACGAATATATTCTGCTTTTGAAAAGCTTAGATAAATCGTCACTATTGATTATTAAGATATTAAACTATTGGAAAACGCAGTGAACATTACTTTCATGGAGATTCTGGTGTCCTTTTTTGTTGATGGCAGGTTTAGCTACAAGTACCTATTCCTGGGCTCCTATCGTGGGTCTTCTTCTGGCCGCCATGTGCACTAGGATTCCTGAAGATTTAAATGGTGAGTTATTTAAGGCAATTTGAGCCCTCAAATGCTATCACCAAAGACGCCTGGTTATCGTGAAAAGTCATAGTGGAGTGCTTTACCTATTCATAAGTTAAATATATTTATGTATGGAATTATATTTCTATGAGAATTAAGTTATTCAAATTCTTTTGTTTAGGTTGGAGTAATATGTGTGTGTATTTCTCCTTCTCCTGTTATATGAACACATTTCTTTTATGAAAGTTAAACATTTTCAAATCTCACAATCTTTTTTCCCCAACACCGGATCTTTATTCATGAGGTTAAATAGGCTTTCATGTCAGGAGCGGTTTACAAAAAGAAAAATATCACAATCTTGATATTAAATGTGTTAATTCTTTGCAACAGGTTCTGGATTGGAGCCGAGTCACCCCCAATGGGTCGGGGCCTGGTGGCTTGGCATGGCTATCCTGGGTCTGGCCAGTTTGGTCATTGCCTTCCCGATGGCGTTCTTCCCTAAACATCTCTACTTCTACTACCGTAACAAACAGATGAAAAGCCATGAGCCACTTCAAGATGGTGCACTGGAGACAAGGAAAAGTCACCTCCGTCAAAATGGAACAACTCCAGGGGATCAATTCAGAACAGACACGCCTATACACGCAACACAAAGCCCAGCCAAGGAAAACAAAAGAAGTCACAGTGTCAGAGACAGGAATAACTTCAAAAGTGCCATGAAAGGTTCTAAAATTCTCTACTTTCTAGGTTTGAAGTAAATTTACTGTGTTTATGCCGACTTCATATATATATAGGATTATAACTCGCTAAAGAAATGAAAATGCAATTTATTTCAAACTGACAGAAAAAAAATACGAAAGAAAATCTATATAAAACTAATGCTATAGTTGAAGAATATTCAAGAAGTTGTTCATCTGTTTCATCACGGAATGTGACTGGCATATTTATGTAAAGTGTATAGATATATTTTATCTGTGCACTGGCCATTGCGACCGAGCAAATTGACAGTTTTGGGATGACTTTTGCAGATATCCCTCGTTTGATGGTCAGGTTCTTCACAAACACCGCCTATGTGACATTACTCATTAGCAAGATCCTCAGTTTGTATGGGGTAACTGGAGTCATCCTGCAACTACCTCGCTACATGGAGATACACTACAGGCAACCAGCCTACATAGCTAGTATAATCGCAGGTAAATATAAGCTGATCTATGTAATTTATGGAATAAATCATTCATAATACTACAAATAAAAAGAACGTCCTATATACTTTATTCAAGATCTGTCTTTTAATTCAAAATTATACTTCTTCCATACGATCTCCGAAACTAACTTTCAATTATGTTGTAAACACACTTGCATTATAGAAAGCCACGTATTTTAAATATTTACTTTTTCAATGCTGTGTACCAACATTGACTGGTAAATTGATTAAAAATTGATGAGCAATTGCACTTTTTAAAAGCATTGTCTGGAGGGATAGTTGGAGCCGTAGGAACTGTCCTAGGTGGATACGTAATCAGACGCATGAAGTTGAGTACATTTGGAATTGCAAAAATATTTGTGATGGCAACAGTATTTGGTACTCTGGGCACCGCAGTCTGTATGGCGTATGGATGTCCACAATTGAACATGGCAGGACATTATATGCAGTCTGAAAATAGGTATGTCAGAAAATTAGGATAAAAAAAAGTTAGAATCTAAAGTGGAATTGAAATGCAACAACCATCTATTTAGAGTTCTGCTCCAAGAAGATGTTTGCATTGTCATAATATGTTGGAATCATAAAGTTTATTTGATGTTTAACCAGTAAAGTTCGTTTTTGCAACTATTGCAGGATAAACGTAGAGAATAGTTGTACAAGTGAATGCGATTGCAACTTGGAGGTGTTTCAGCCAGTCTGTGCAGATAACTTCAAAACCTTCTTTTCGCCTTGCCATGCTGGATGCAGCGAAGCCTCTCCTCTAAACAAGGTTGGAATGATTATACATGTATAGTGGCCTTATATTTATATTCATTCTTATTTTTCTTGATTGTATTTCAATAAAGGACAATAATAAATTTAATACAGCTCAATTGAAAGACGCTATATCCGCCTTGGATTCTTTTGAAGCGTTGCCTCTGTCACATAAAAATAATCAATTTCACTACTCAATACAAAAGTCTACCATTCGTCTCTACAGCGCCTCGTACATTTTTTACAAGTATTAGATTATTCATGATGTATCAACTCTATCGTGATAGAAGTTCAGGCTCAGGCCATAGGAATTCACCAGAAATGTTGGATTTTATCATTATTATCCTTACCTTAAATAGATCCTCTTTAATGTACCAACCTCACGTCAAGAAGTTGGGGTGCGTATGTGGCGGGAGGGGAATAATTATAGTGGTTTATTGGATTGTAATACTGAATATAAAATGTGTAGTGACGATCACCATTCATACAACGACGGAGAGTCATCCATGATGGCTATAAATCATGGACAATGATAAATTGTATTATAAAAAGTATAAGCAACTGACTGCTATTGTACCAAGTGTCCATCCAATTCAATATGTATCAAAAATTGGCTATCAGGTCTTCCAATGTGTGCTTAGACTGAAGGATCATTATGGCATTTCCATTATGATAACGTTGTTTACCCTATGTATTACATTTCTACAATTTGTTTTGTTCAACAGACGTTCTATAATTGCAAATGTGCAGAAGCTGGTCTGATCCTGACTGAAGGATATTGCCCCCAAGATAGATGTAACACATTGGTTCCATACATCATAACATTCCTTGTTGTCTCCTTCCTTGTTTCATTTGGGAGAGTTCCAGCCACGATTCTCATGTTCAGGTAATAATATTTCATCTTTCTACGATTGACCACAATCAACCAGGCGACATGTCATTTGCTGTACGTGGCCATGCCTCTCCATTGCTCATTTCTAAACTGTGTGTATAATTATTTTATTAATCATTTCAGACTGGTTGGAGATAGAGATAAAGCGCCTGCAATGGGCCTCACATCATTTTTCACAAATGTCCTCTGTAGGTATACCCTTAAATCATTGTAATCATCGTTTTCTAGCCTTTACGGACAATATTCTCATTTGACTGGAATCAGGACTTTAATGGATTCAGCAACCCTAATCAGCAATCCAACCGACTCAAATCTATATCTTGACAATTGCAAAAGTGGCTAAGATAGTTAAAGCGAGTTGTCACAGAATCACATGAAACTTATTCAGTGTAATCATATAGGATATGTATGACAATATATAAATTATAGAGCACCAACATTGTGTCCTCATTCAATAACCATTAAATAAGTCTTAGTGTAATGAATAGACCAGATTTCAAATCACAGAGAAGATGGCTCCAGTGCCGTCAAGTGCTGCCATCACTTTTTAAATGATCAGAAATATAACTAACTTTAACCTATGAGTCTATAAAGGACATTTGGTCGAGCCTGGCATTATGTAACTCCAGATGTCAACCCAACTGCCACTTTGAAATTTGTGTATGGCGTGCAAAAACGATTTTGCTCACTATTTTACCAAATATCTGATATAATATGAGTGTTAGAGTTTTGATATCCACAGGAGTTAGTTAAAAAAGGAAGTAGAAATTCCGGTACTCGATAATCTAGCTAACAACAGTGAGAAGTGTCATTTTAACAACATAAACTTCATAGATGATTAGGTATGAAATATATGCGGTCTATGCCTAAGCGATGATTCATGTCTGATTATACGTTCCAGCAAAAGAAAAAAACTTTGGTCCCTGGATGTAGATATTATGAATAACATGCATAGAATATTGTGTAAATATAAAATGGTGCCCTCCCATTTTCATTACAGAACATTATTATGTTTGCCATCGGGAAAAACGTGAAACTGTTTTGTTAGAACCACGCAATATTGGTTGCTATCTATTTCGTAATATATTCCAAAAATAAGCAAATCATATTTGATAATGTGATCTCATAATTCTCTTGCAGGTTTTGTCCCGGCACCAATTCTATTTGGCTACCTGTTTGATTCGGCATGTCTTATTTGGAAGACGTCGTGTAACAAAACAGGCGCCTGTTTGGTTTATGACACGGCAAAATTCCGACTATTGATGCATGGTGTGACACTGGCCTTCCAGATTCCCGCATGCATATTCGCCTTCATAACACTTTATATTGTCTCTCGAAATCTGAGGGGAAAAAATAGGACGCCACATATTCAGGGAGGCCACCCAAAGTCGAACGGTACAGATTTCCAGCAAAACGGTGCAGAGGAAGATGTGGCAGTCTCTTCTATTATTATATAAAGCATTCCTATTGGATATATTATCACATAGCTGTATTTAAATACATTTATATAATATTCATGAACATATTTACTCAGAGATGTATTTACATAATATCAAGGATATAGTGATAAGCCGATGAAAATGAACTGAATGAAAATGAAACGAGAAAACCGAAAATAAATTATATTAATAATATGTCCAACTAGTCACCGATATTCTTGCATTATTCGGCTGAAGTACCAGAGCCAAATTGTATATAATTTTATTTGATATTCCTAAATTAAGTTGGAGATCCATATATAATCTATGAGAAGAAGCCGACTTTACAAAATAGTGCTGCCCCGCAAATATAGTGGAGTGTTTAGTATGTAAGAAGAGTCAGCTAGGGATTACCAAATATATATATATTTATGCTCCTATATTTAGAGAAACAGTAATTGAACACATAGGTCAGATTTAGGCTAACCCCCCTTTGTGCGCTCTTCAAACTACAGAGAGAGCCAGCGAGTTCAACGGGATATATAAGTTCTGATTGCGAGGGAAGTGGTTGTTTCTTGCATGAAAATCCAGAGGGCATGGTAGAGCATTTTAGACACTTAAATGCTAGCATCCCACTTTAGATCTAGCATCCCCCGTGGTATGAAAGTATTATATTCTTCTTTTGAAGCGTCCTTGGGAAGCCCATATACTCTGTTATTGCAGTCCCAATACTAAATACATTATATTAGTATGAGTCCGACAAAGTTCATTCTCGAATGCCAAAACTGCACAAAGTATGGTCATATGGACAAGGCAAATTGCGATAATGAACGACGTGACCTGTAAGCCTGTTAGCCTTGCTAGCCTGGAACCTTCTTCAGGAGTATTCTGGTTTTTGAATTGTGTCCCTAGGACAGGCTATATATACTGACGAGAATATGGATTGTTTCCAAAGCATGTACCAGAATTGTGACTAGATAAATGTTTTCAAATAGTCATAACACATCAGAAAATCAAACCTAAGTTATGAATAAAAAGGTGTGTTCTGTCAGATAATGATGTATGTATATATGTATGTATATATTTTTATTTCCGGAAGCGTACACTTTTCAATAACATATCAAATTTTGACGCCGAAAAAGGGGGTGGGTCTCCTCTATGAAACCATAGATCTTCCTGAGGGCCCCCAAATGATGGAGCATTTTCAAGTCCCATTGTGCGCCGATTCTAGTATATATTCTAGAAGTTCGGGCCAGTTAGGGATGCCTTAATGGTCTCATTGGTCGTGGTGTCACCGGGTAGCAAAATCGCCCTGGTGGCTAATAATAACTAAGTTCATCATAGTAGTGGTTTTGGGGTATATAATGAACACATATAGCCTTTTCGTGGTATATAATGTTAACGCATAGCCTTTTCGGGGTATATACTCAAACAACCAAGTTTATCTGACCACTCCTTTAAAGCTGACTAATTCAAAAAAGTCCCTACAAGGTGACTAATATTCCACTCTATCCATTCGATATCCATCCTAGAGTGTGTATGTAGATCCCATATCACACCCATACATCTAGACGTATTTATATGAATATCGCCCTCAAAACCGTTACAAAAATTATTCATGATTGGCTATTTTCAAATATGTACAATAAAATGATGGGGTAATAATAGTATACAATGACATTCATTGGTTTAACTAATCCATTTAAACTTTAAATTTAAACAAAAAACAATTAACAATTAAGCGATATTTGATATTCTTTATTAACTGTATAACAATACAATGTATGACGGAAATTCATGCACATGTGCAACAACCCATTTTATCATCACATGGTGATACAAAGATAATGCGTTAAACCTTAAAACGCCTCAGGGTAATAATGTAAAGTTAATGCACTTAGTTAAACCTCTAAATAGGTCTAACTTTTCTTCACTTGTCATCGACATCGTGTTCGGTATTTGTACATCGTTAGAAAACATCGACATATTCAGTAAAGAAGGAAAAGCAGAAGGATGCTCAGCACCAATCTCCAAGTTTGCGTCATTATCATTATTAATATTATTATTATTTATACTCTTCTTTGTCGTTTTATATACTCGATTAAATACATTATTAATCAACATAAAAGCAATCGCTATAAGCATTATACGCAACAATAAAACCATATCTGTTAATTATTCACTCATGTAAATATGAGCATGTGTACCATCGGAAATAGAAATGCTGTCGTTGTGTGTATACATATTAATAATGTAGTACAACTGTATTGTATAATAACTCTCAGATCAATCTCAGATCAAGTATGTGTGTGTATCTTTCAACTATAAAATCCCAACTGGGGTCATAAGCTCATATAGTTCATCATTATTAATTTAAAATCTATACCTAAAATACTATCATTATATCCCATACTCCCTCCCTTCCTGCCAGATCTTAGTCCAAAGTCTTATTTTAATATATATTATATACCCCTGTTGATTCATCAACCGAAAACAGGGTATCACACTTTATATATACCATCTCCCAATGGATAGTAAAGGAAATAAAACTCCATTATTAATAAGGCTATGCATTAATATTATATACCCCGAAAGGGCTATGAGTTCATTATATACCCCAACACAATTACTCTAGCAGCACTAATACCACTAATCATCCTACATGTTCTACCTATATGTTAAATGTCGTGCGATGAAATTAAATCGTGTGACATCGATTAAATACTTCATGTGGTACTGTAGTGAGATTATAAATATGGAAATATGAATTTTATTTTTTGTAAAGATTTTATTTATACTGGGATAACATTTTCAAATGAACCAAGTGTGACTCACTTGATAGTGTTTCCTTTATTTCAAATAATCTTTTTAATCAAGGATGGTGAAGGTGTAGATCTCAACAGAACAAATCCTGTGAATCGTTTTAGGTTTTTATTATAGAATTAATCAAAATAATATAGTATTGTAGGGTACCGTAACCATTTAATAAAGAAATGTTTTTCTGTAACATAAAGACATAGGACAAAATGTGTACAATTGGTTATAATTTAACTTGTTATGATATTGATATGAAAAAATAATATGGGAGAAATGAAAGATAGCAGGTTTTGATAGTATAATTGAAGAGTTTTTCATAGGCTAATCGTTAATAATTATGTTTTGAAAACATTGGTAATCAAACTGGGGAATTTAAAGATTTTTTCTGAAAATTTAACCATCATTATCTTGCTATAATTATAACTTGCCCAGGTGGGCAAGCTTGTGGCCTAAACAGCTTGCCCGACACGAATTTTACTTGCCAAATGGCCCGGGCAATCTTTTATTTCGAACGCTGTCTTGCAATTGTATGCTGTACATATGACGGGTCCTGTGACTATAATTCGGGACAACCAGAGCCAATCACTAATTTCTGGCGATATCTTTATCCAGCTACAGTGTCCAGCCCTTCTTGAGAGTCAAGACATTTTCTCTCTTCAAAAATCAGCATTGACTATCAGACTTTATTAGCATTAGGCTACCACACCTCCGTTCCTGTGTTTGACGGTCGCGCTACTCATGTCACTCTTGTGCAAATTTTTATGTTCATTTCAACTCACTCAAATTGATAGTTAAAATCGGTTCATAAAAAGAAGATTGACATGGTTTTCAAGCTCCTTTTCTCAGCTTGCTCAAGATGTAAATGGTATTTCAGTATTTCGTATTATTGTTTATAAACACAAGCAAGACCAAATCCTAAAGTCCGCCCGTCGACGCCCGCGCACACAGTGCATAACAAGCCTAGCAACAGCTTTGTATTCACCGCCGCGGGAGTTGCTGCTGTCGCGACCGCAGCGCCACCTGCAAAGTACCCGGATTCCCGTCTCAAAGAATGGATTGCATATTTTCTAATTGCATCTTACAGTCACTTTCAATTCATGAGCGTTGATAAGTCATCTTAACTTCTCACTACGACAGATAGAATCAGGTTTAAATAGTCTGTACTACCCACATTTCATCTACCATTATTACTATTCTTTCATTTATTTCACGACCTCATTATCTCATTATGGTGTGATAAAGATGCTATAAATTAAGAATTGTACATTAAAAAGATTTCTCACCAAGGAAACAAATTGTATATAAGCCGGGAATATTATGATTCCCTATCGTAATAATGTATTAAAGTGACACTTCTCACTGTTGTTGGTTAGATTATCGAGTAACGGAATTTCTACTTCATTTTCTAGTATTTGGTTCACCTTACCCTACCTAACTAACTCCTGTGGATATCACAACTCTAACATTCATATTATATCAGATATTTGGTAAGATAGTGAGCAAAATCGTTTTTGCACTCCATACAGAGATTCAAAGTGTCAGTTGGCTTAGCATCTGGAATTATGTAACCCCAAGGTTGGCGCTGGTCAATACAATGTACATTTGTTTCTTTCCTGTCCACTTGGGCCAATTCTGGCAGTACCTGCTGGTCTCCAAGGCCCTTTCCTCATGGATTAGAAATGGGTTTAGGTTCTGACCCATTCATTTCACATATTCACTAATCATTGAATGAAAACGCAATGCTGGTACTCAATACTTCAGATATTGCTATACCTATCATATAGGATTACACTGACAAAATTTCACAAGATTTCATGACTACTCATTTTAACTATCTTAGCCACTTTAAATAGACTACAGGGCTCCGATGAAAATCAATGTAAATTGATACGAGTTCTTTAATAAAAAGAAATTTGACCCAAAAGAATTTAATTGTGGCCAATAAATATGTTTTAAAAAATAGGATTAGTCAAGTGTTGAAGTTCATGTAGGTGCATCATTACTGAATAGGTTTATGGAATCGTGGTGAGTCAAGGGTAGTAAGGGACTCGGGAGGAAGGTGTACAGATATATGGGATGTTTTTGTCTGGGTGCTCCAACTGCTATTATCACCCTAGGACTCTATTAATCTAAATACAGACACATGCCTTTCTTACTCACTGTCTACTCTCATGGTTCCCATCTTATTCCCACAACCTCATTGTTCTTAGAATCGGATGAGCTCGCAATAGTGTTAAATAAATATTTGGACTATCTGGTTTCGGACGGTCCCTATTTAAGACACACTTGAGCAACAGCCATTTAGTCTTATATCTGCACTGTAGACCCAGAGCCATATATACATATATAATACATATATACCTATTGGTATTATGTATAATGTATACGTGTATATATTATTATATGCATATAATGATAGTAGGTGTATTTATATACCATATTAGGCTATATAGAAGGATTGGAATGGAAGAGTGATATACATGTATACAATGACAAATCGAAGGTCATAAATAGTATATATACCGTGAGGCATGGAGTGTAAAAATCTTAGAATGTGGGTGCAGATGATGCTATATTTCTTTGCCTTACTGACACGACACCTGTTGGGAGATTTATGAACCGCCATTGTAATGTCCATCTCCCCTTGCACATTCGCTTCTCCTCCTCGCCTATTACGTGTCTCTGGGGCGAAATAACGCGAGATTCTGACGTAGTCCTCCTCTCACAGGGTAATATCCGCCACTATGGACCTGTGGCTTCATACAGGAACCGGAATTAACTAGGCGCATGCGTAGAACGCTTCTCGGAGTGGATGTGATTGATATGTCCCTAACTATCGCACTTTCAGTGCTAACTTGTTTTTTATGGTTTCTGGTGCCAGTCAAATGGAATTGTCTTCGCACTGAATGTGTTTGTATGAAAGGTATATTTGGATTCTCCTAAGTGTGATTCCTTAGAATCAAATACAAAATGTGCCACTATTTAGAAATTGACAAGAATGTATTCCCAAGTCAAATGTTAAACTTTTATCCACGAGATACACTCGCTTTATAAAATGAGAAAAGGATTAGCTAATGAACTTGCCGTTCAATAACAAATGTGCCGACACCTACCGCATATGGCCTATAAATGTTTGCTATCTCGATGTATTCACCTATGATTAAGATGTCATGACAGAAAAATAAAGGTGTATCGAGGTAGGTGATTATCGTTTTTATATCGAGAATCCCGGTAGTCTTAGTGGTTAGGTGATGATAGGTAGGAATAAAACCCTAATATAAGTTTGTTTTGTTTATTCACTAGCTTTCGGGCTAAATTGTGTGCCCTTCATGAGGTGATTGGGGTCGGTTTTACATGAGCTTAAGTACAATTTGATGTATTCTGAGGTTGATGTTATACCGGTACAAGGTTTTGCCCGCATAGAATGGGTGGGAGATAGTTGTGGCCGCAGCAAAAGATAAACATTTTCATGACATGAATATGAAAGCTATTCTCACTTCAATGTTTGTACATACATATTATACAAGCTTGCCGTTCAATAAAAAATGTGCCGACACCTACCGCATTGCTTATAAATGTTTGTTATCTCGATGTATTCACCTTCATGTCATGACAGAGAAATAAAGGATTTTGCAAAAATATTATATTCTCACTTCAATGTCTGTACATACATATTATACAAGCTCATATTCCTCTCATTTCGATATATTATATAGCATTCTTTATTTATCAAAATAAGTTTGACAAACAGGTGATAGACATCGAAGCAGGGTTCGATTCTTCCACTGTATACCTTAGTGTACATTAAGTTATATATTATATTAAATATTGATCATTTTCATTTTAATTACTCTTTTGTGTAAATAAAATATAAATGCTCAGTAGATGAGATCTGATGTGTCACCACCGGGAAACATTCTGAGATTTAAATGTCCGAAAAGGAGTCTGGTTGTCTGCCAGTGTTAAGGTGTGACTAAGTTATAAGGATGAATAAGGATGCATAATGGAAGGAACTCAGAAACACGTTTGTTCTTCAAGAGAAGCGTAAACCAACTGATTAAATGATCAAGTAAAGGTACAGAATGTCCACCAGGAATAAGGGGGCATCGCCCTGTTGTGTCATATCCCGAACATAGCCTGACTAAATAGACTTGTACTGGGTAGTTAAGCATAATTAGCGATTTTAGTAAATATATGATTATATAATAAATGGATGATAATGAATAATTGATATAAATATAATGAGGTTACACAATGTTACGTAATGTCTCATAGCAAAATGTAATCAGACAGTATATCCTTAATAGTTGGCACTCATGCATCGCCTTCTCTCTCTCTCTCTCTCTCTCTCTCTCTCTACACCAGATTCTCTTGTTTTTGTTTAAATTTCCCATCACCCACTGTGCCTCCACCAGTAACACCCTTCTAACCACGTAATGACAAAATGGCTTGCTGAAATAAAATATTTCAACAAAACAACCAGATTTCTCTACAATTGGATGAGATCTAAAACAAATTATCGTATGAGATATATGATAATTCTGATCCAAGCACCAAGGACTTGTTGCTACACCGTCCTTTATATAAAGGTTCTTACGAATATAGGTTTAAGAATAGGCATTTTTTCTTTTTAAAAAAAGAAAAGAACTAAGCATTATTTAACATAATGTCACAAAAATAAGTTTGCGAACATTAGTATAGATGAATGGTTATTTGTTTGGGTCCATTTCTACGAATGGCGGGTGGTGAACAGAAAATTTCTGAAATAAATAATATTTTATAGAGAAATCAAGAGTTTTGTTTCTATGTTAGACTGCAATTGCGTTTTCTCCCCATTTATTTTTACCGTAATTGGATGTGTATCAACTCATTTCTATGAAACGAAGCTGTCATGATACGGCTTGATATTTTATCTTTGATTTACATTCATAATAGGAGGGGCATTCCACCAAGTTTTAAACGGGGGAGAACAAAAACGCAGCGTAAAAAAAAAATCTTGAATCCAATGTTGTTCTCTCAGACCATCTTGCTTGGAGAAGTTCTAAGGAAGGACACTGAATCTCGGGGGCCCTGTCTTCATGTATGTAAAGAGACGATTGGTCGCATATTCAGACCTATGGGACACATAATTTAGGGGTGCGTACCTTATCTCTGTCCCAACCAGAACTCATACATGTCCAAAAGGAACTCTTATCGTTTAATTTCAGCTATTGGCTTTTGGAAATCGTTGGACAAAAGCTGTTATAATTTGCTGATTCATGTAAATAGATAGATTCCATAGCACCTAACGGGGAAATCATTCATGTATACCCCTAGGTACCATTCTGTAAACTTTTCTCAGACTAAAAATTCAATATACAAACTACAATCGCCAACCCTGGTAATTTGAAGAGTCAATCTCAAATTTGTATACAAATTTGGGATTGACTCTTCAAATTACCAGGGTTGGCGATACTCTGCTCTAAAACTACCCATATTTCCCAATAAATTACCCATATAAGTGGTTCAATGACATTATGTGCACACTGAAGTGCGATTTTTATTTCGCAATCGCAGGATTAGTAAATTCAAGCAGTATGTACCCGGTTACAACTTCCTTGTAAGCCTGTATGGCGACCCCCTACACTTCTTAACTACCAAGTTCTTGGCTTAAGCCGGGCCCACATATTCAAGAACTCAGTGGAATCGGGCTTTAAGACAATTCGTACGAATTCAAAATGTGAATTCCTAAGTGACACCAAGACACATCTTTTATGTGTGGGCCTCTTACCGAATTGGCGTAGAGCACCCTGAATTCGTCTACGACAATTCTTAAGGCCCTTAAAACGATCGAATATATCTGAATGTCTTAAGAGGTTCTGCGATTTGTCCTAATATGTTAGTAATTCTGATAGGGAGGTAAATTTGAAAGACTAAAACCTCACTAATCTTTGGAGTATCAACATAATTATTTCACTTTTATAATCCTCATTTCTCCTTCTGTACATCCATCGATATTTTTTTTAATATTTGTTTTTACAAGTGATGTGTTACAGGAAAATAAGTCACAAGTCGCAAAAGATGGATTTAAATAATATAGCAGCATTTTGAGTTAAACACGATCTCATAATAGTAAATTGGTGTATTCTATAGTACATTCGATAATTAGGATTGAAATACTCCTAAAGATTGTTTGGACGCCTACTGCGTTAATGGCTTTCCTGGCCCTGAGTTAGGCTTCCTAATGAGATTATAATGACATTTTGCGGGTTGGAGCAAGAGGCTTTCTCTCAGTTTAGAGGGACTCTCTCAACTCTGAGTTTAGTCTGTAAGGCAATTACAATATACATGGATATAAGTTGTACATTTTCTGAAGACTTGATCCACAAACTCCATCCCTCCCCAACCCCAATCCCCACCACGAAATTGTAATTCCTTAAGAAAAGTGCTAAGACAATTTGTTAGGCAATTCCTGAATGTGTAGGCCATGTGACACGAAAAACTAACACAAATTCTTACAATCGACCGTGAGTCACCAATTCGTATGAATTGTGAGTTCTTGAATGTGTGGGCCCGGCTTAAAACATACAAATTTGGTAATCGTATCATGTGACCACATTTTTTAACTTTCTTCTCCAACTGCTAGGTCCCGAATGGCCGTCTTGGCTTGCGCACATCGTCACGTGACCACTACTCGGGTAGCCCTCTGCTGACCACTCCCCACTGTGAGAATTACTGCTATCCTTTAACACTAGGTGGCCTCCCGTCTCCAAAATTAACCGCAATCACTATTACGCATAATGGCTTTCCTGGCCCTGAGTTAGGCTTCCTAATGAGATTATAATGACATTTTGCTGGTTGGAGCAAGAGGCTTTCTCTCAGTTTAGAGGGACTCTCTCAACTCTGAGTTTAGTCTGTAAGGCAATTACAATATACATGGATATAAGTTGTACATTTTCTGAAGACTTGATCCACAAACTCCATCCCTCCCCAACCCCAATCCCCACCACGAAATTGTAATTCCTTAAGAAAAGTGCTAAGACAATTTGTTAGGCAATTCCTGAATGTGTAGGCCATGTGACACGAAAAACTAACACAAATTCTTACAATCGACCGTGAGTCCCCAATTCGTACGAATTGTGAGTTCTTGAATGTGTGGGCCCGGCTTAAAACATACAAATTTGGTAATCGTATCATGTGACCACATTTTTGGTTACAAGTGAATTAAAGTGACACATATCACTGAGCTCCCGATTTGGGGAAAGTTTGCCTGAATTTCAACTATGTTCTAGATTAGTATATTTGTAATGTATACCCGGGAGCATTAATGTAGGAATTACATATATTGCATGTATTTAAGAGTTTAAAACTCCAATTTCGTAGGGTGCCTCCTCCAGCACCCTACACAACTGCCAGACTGTTAGGGAAGGTCCCCGACGCCTCTTATCTTAATGAGTTAAGTGATACCAGCTGGATGGGACAGGGTAGATATGTCACTATGTAACTCCTGCCTCGCTCCTACTTCACCATGCACTGAGGGCAGCACCTTATGGTCAAGTTACTTCTCTCTCAGATTTGAATTCCTCAATGGAATCTCTGCCACATTCTTCGTTAACAAATATCAATTAATCTAAGGAATATATAGAGTTGGTATTCCACACAAATGCTCTTAC
The DNA here is from genome assembly GCA_942159475.1 of Sthenelais limicola. NCBI lineage: Eukaryota > Metazoa > Annelida > Polychaeta > Phyllodocida > Sigalionidae > Sthenelais > Sthenelais limicola. The sequence continues at coordinate 31,683,690 of OW804100.1, forward strand.
TTGTGCAGGTAATCGAAAACTACAAACATATTTCTAAATGATAGATAGTCAAATAGTGATCTTAGCCACTTTAACAAGTGCTTACAAGTTTACGAATCTTACGATTTTGTATTTTTGATACTATACACCACCCCCATATTGTCAGATCCTTTGCAATACTTCCCCCCCCGTCTCCAGAAATTATTTTATCTGTTCATGGTAGCACACAAAACTGAGAAAATCAGAATTAAATCAACCGGAACAGTTTGTTTTATAATAGATGGTCGTCATCTCGATCAGAGCCTATCGATTTTTAAAGCTTCACTATAGTAGATATAAGGATATAAGGAAACTACAGCGGAGAATATAGGCTTAGATATACGTCTAGTTTGACAAAAAAAACTTTTCTAACGCCAATTGCATGTTTTGATATGCAGTACCCTACCTCCAGCCTTCATTCGTATGTAATAGATCCCACCAGTGTATGTAACTAGTAATTCCATCGTTCTTGCCTCTTCATGGAATACTGGGAATACACCTGAAAGAGATCTGCTTTTAACTCCGGGCGTCTCTTGAAATTCAGTGGAGGCATGGGAAGCCGTGAAGGTCATATTGACCTAGAGGCAAGTAATCCTTTCCACCATCTTTATCACAAACCATGTGACCTCCACTTAAAGGCTCAGTAGCAGCGCCCTCCATAGGTGGTGTTTGAGGGTAAACGCCGCGATGATTAGCGGGAAGCGAACACACAGGCGGAAGTAGCCCCCGTGGGACGAGAGCGCATGCCTCCCCTTGATGATGTTTCCGGTAGAGATGCTGAGGAATTGTCCCGGGACAGCCTTTCTCAAAGGTCTTAAGGCGAACAAACATCAGGGTCCATGGCGGAAGTTCGCAGTTATTCAGAAAGGCCAGGTGATTTCTCATAGGGTGAAAGCTATTATCGTATATATAGCGGAGACGATATTTTATTTATCTTTAATACCGTTGGTGATGAATTCCAATTCCAAACGGCGACATCAAAGTAAAGGGTACAAATTATGTGATGGATTAGTTAAAGAAAAAAAAAGATTTATTAAAACTAAAAACTGAAAAAGGCGTTATTTCGTTAACAACTCTGCATGTAATATGATCATGCATGATTACCAATCACAATGTATGATGATTGATACATTTGTGTTTAGATACCTATTCTTGCAAAATAATGGTATCACTTGGAGCTTTTACATCTTTCCCAGTTCAAAAATGCCATCGAACATCTTACCAAACAAACCATCCTAGTGGGAGAAGTTATTAAAATTCAATGAAAAATACTGACATGTATATAGAAATATATAGAAAATTTCATCTGCCTCAAGTTGAAAGGTGAAAAACAAAATTTACACACAGATATAAAATGGGGTGTGGCTTCCCGATAACGCGGTTCAAGAGAGTTTTGATAGTACTTCCTTTGTCAATCAAACCCCTTCTTTACTCTTCTGTAAATGGTCGGAGTTAACAGGTATTAATTAAAAGCGTGTCCGTTCGATGGAAATAGTGATGTAGGAATCTATCGTGACTACTGGAAGGAACGTGGTGTGCAACTTTTAGCCCTTTTTCTTTCTTCTTTTACTTCTAATTGCGTCAATATGATGCTTACTGATGGCGAAATTGCAGCGAAGAAATCTTCTGAAACTTTTGCCACTGCGCATTTGGTAATAAAAATTGTGAAATATTGGAAGTACATGTAATATAATCCCACAAGAGATAGTTGAATCACACCTGTCATTAAGGCTGGAGTGCCCGGATACTGTAGCTTGTAGAAATCTCAGAAAATGTTTGCATTGTGCAAGATTGCATTGTTACCAGAGTGGTATGACACTTCTGTACTAACTAATGGTCTTAATGAGGCATTCTGATTGTCCTTGTTGGAAGTATTTCCGGTTTAATTACATTAAGTGATGAGATAACATCAATCTCAATAGATTGGGGTGATGTCTGTCAATCATTGATAGCATCTTGGCTCCTCCCATCCTGGATATCAGTATGAAGAATCTGTTGATTCTGATATCAGCAGATGGGATCAGAATCATGCTGGTCATCAATGGCTGGGAGGGAGAGGGGATGGCGTTTAGGTGTGAATTAAACGGTGTGTGAATTAAAGTGGCAAGTTGCGAAGTAAGATGCCTCATATACAAAAGTGTTAAAGTGGCTATGGACACTATTTGACTATATATCATTTAGAAATATGTTTGTAGTTTTCGATTACCTGCACAAGTAAGAACATTTGTGTGGAATACCAACTCTATATATTCCTTAGATTAATTGATATTTGTTAATGAAGAATGTGGCAGAGATTCCATTGAGGAATTCAAATCTGAGAGAGAAGTAACTTGACCATAAGGTGCTGCCCTCAGTGCATGGTGAAGTAGGAGCGAGGCAGGAGTTACATAGTGACATATCTACCCTGTCCCATCCAGCTGGTATCACTTAACTCTCATTAAGATAAGAGGCGTCTGGGACCTTCCCTAACTGTCTGGCAGTTGGGTAGGGTGACTCCAGCACCCTACGAAATTGGAGTTTTAAACTCTTAAATACACACAATATATGTAATTTCTACATTAATGCTCCCGAGTATACATTACAAATATACTAATCTAGAACATAGTTGAAATTCAGGCAAACTTTCCCCAAATCGGGAGCTCAGTGGCATGTGTCACTTTAAAGGGACCAACAGAATTACATGGAGTGACCAGTCATATAATGGGATAGGGATTTCATGTTTTCTGTCTCCTCTTCCTCTCCCTCCTACTATCCCTGCCTCTCAAACTTTACATTTAACTGACATCAATCTTCGTTTCCCTTGGAAACGCAATCTTCTACATGAACCGGAAATAGATAAATAAATAAATGTAAACTCAATGTAAACTAATTCTTGTTTCCAATCACAATTATTATTATCGTTATTATAATTTTATACTTCAATTGATGTGACCGTAGCCGGACTATAATTCCGCCCATTACTACTAGGAATATCGAACAATTAAAGTAACTAAACATAGTTAGTTGTAAAGGATGGGGCATTTTGTTTGTGTAACTCGTGTCCCTTGCGATGTTTACAAGGTGATAGAGAGTAATAATACACAGTAACTACACAGTAACTTTAGTAAAAGCAAGTAGTGTGGGAATCTGTATTCTAGGATAATAAGGAGAGTCTAATATAGAGAGAACGATTGGTTTGGTACAATAACTCCTAGTGAAGGGAATCTAAAATCACTAATATATTTACATATAAAAGTGTGCCACTTCTTCTGCAAAGTGAGAACTGAAAAGATGAAGAAGCACAACAAATATACTATAAATATGATCAACCTGCAAATTGACAATGCAAATATGAAACCAGATGCTGCCTGCGATCACGTTCCAGGACGTGACTGTTTGCGAGATTTGAGAGAAGGTTGGTTACCCCCAGTTGTGGGGAACATAAGAGGTAGCAATTCAGATCTCCATCACCGTATGGCCTCCTCCTGACAGAACATGATTCTGCATCCGATTGCCGTTTCTGCTGAGAGGGTGGAGAGGGACAAAGGCTCAGGTAGATGTTCCAGCAAAGATGGAGGTCATTAGTGGCACTCTGCGGTTATAAGATTGCTGGGGTTTAATATAAGGAGAGATGGACTAGGTATATCTTTGGGGAACAAGATCAAAATAAGTGTCCAGTTTTATCAACTCATCAAAGTGAATGGTGGACCAAGAGGATTTAGAGGCGTGGTGATTCTATTAAATTGTCAAGTCTCATGATATATATTATATATATTGGTAGATAATTTTGAGCAATGACATTTTTCTTACATCTCGTTGTTCATATTCACGATAAACAGGTCCAAGTGAATTAATTGGATATAGCAAGGTTGCTTTAATCAAACGCTTATAAGTATTTGCTTTAATCTGGAGTGTTCTATCCTGTGAGTTTGACTAGTTTGGTCCTCAAGGAAACGTCAAGTTCCTATCCCTTTAAGAATGACACTCGTCGCCCTTTCGGTTCCTCATCTAATGTTGGTTGGTTGTGTGAAAAAACTCTGGTTAAATCCAGCATCACAAGCAACTTTAGTGGGACAAAGAGAGGAAAGAGACTACCCTGGGGAAGCCCCGGAGGTACATGATGCTCCTTGGTGGTGATCTATGGAACTAAGTAACCTTGACCTTGAGGTTGAAGTTTGTAGCTGCTGTTGATGGGTGATTGTTGGTGTGAATTAAAGCGTGCCCCAGGGTACACTGATTTCAGTAGAAACAAACTGTTGAAAGGTAATGAAACGTATATTTTCCCTGTCTAAGAATCTGGGAGTGTGTTACCAACTTTATCCCCGTACGTTATTTCACACTGTCCTCGTCAAATGAAGAAGAAATTTCTATAGTTTCAAGTGACCAAGACCTGTGAACTGTTGCTATGAATGCTGTCGAATGAGAAGGAGTGGTAATTGATTTGAATATAATGATCATTCTCCATTCGTGCAATTGATTGATCCAGTGCATGTTCAGAAAATGCCTATCTATGGCTATACTGGTGAAAAGATGGATGGATGTACTCTTTGGGAAGCAATAAACCGACGAATTACATAAGTTTCTCGTATTTGACTGGTCTTGGGGCAACACCTTATTCCTAATTGGAATTCATGAATAATAGGCAATGACGATGATATTAATAAACGTGATTCATTAGCCTTTCCGTCGTGACATATTAGTAACATGTTTCGTCAAATGTCTGAATACCTCTCACCTCGCACTGCGATTGAAGGATGATAATGATATAACTCTGCATTTGATGACTCTAGATGTATAGTGTTTTTCTGTTTTCGGCGATACGGAATACAGACAAACTGGGACGCGCATAGACATAACCTTGCCTCTAAGCACCATCCTCGTGGGCTCATCAACCCCTGGCCACCAATACTATGGGCTAGAACCGTAACCTGCCTCTTCTCCTTACAGCCTATACCATAACACTTCATTTGGTATCTTTGGTATTTGTATCCCTTATACAGAAAAGCATTGCGACTGGGTGTGTGTGCATAGGCTCGACATTCCTCATGTGTGCCAAATGGTTGGCACGGTGAAGAGTGCTGAAGAGCATTCAGAGAGGGATAGAATCCATCAAAGATCTATTTTCGGCCATCTTTTATGCCGTATTGAGGCCCCAGTAGTTGTGGGCAATACTAAATATCCATACCAGTTATAGTTCAGACTCATATTACCGCCAAATGCGCAATCGATATCAATATTGGCTTTCATGAATCGAAGGGTACTCCTCACTGAACCTTTACGATTATAAATTTATAAGCTTCGTTTTTTGTATGGTGTATTTCCTTTTTGAAATAGTTCTATTTCGAATATTCGGGTTCCATTGTTTGTGTCTATGCCTTTACTCCAGTCCAAGTGGTGAACGAATACTTTCAAAGGGTATGCGAATATACCTTCATCATACCCACACATTTGATTTAGACTGATTAAGATGCACTATGATAAGCATAACACCTCTTCATCAACAGTACACTTTATGTCCTAAGCTATTAAAACCATCCTGGAATTCCGAAGTTTAGTCCAGATATCGACCTCCAATATCTAAAATAAATTGGACCGCCTGTTATGAAAACTGGCAAGTTCGCCCTAGAACGATGTCTTGGTTACTTTCTGCGATAATACGACACTGATGTATGAGGGAAAGAAGGTTTGTGAACCACCTCTCAGTCACTTATCTATTCTAGAGGAAATTAAATGATAGCTTCTGTAACAACTTTGCACTGCCTTTAATAGATAAATCGAGGGGATGTTTGAATTTGTTACTTATGTTGAACCTGATGAAGGGCACCAAAATAGTCCGAAAGCTAATGAATAAACATACCAAACCTAACATAAAGGGTTTAATTTCCTACCTAACATAATTAACCAACTAAGACTACCGGGGACTTCGATGTACAAGCGATAACCACTCACCTCGATACATCTTTGTAATATGTTGTAATACTTTAACAGGAAAATGGGACATATGATTTACCACTACCCCTGCCTCCTCCCATTAGGATGATTATTACATACGTACATGATTTCAACGACGTGATACAGGGGTGCCATTAGAAATCTCGTATCACATACGTATGTGATTCGGACCATACTACTTTCATTAAAATTAACTTTCATTAAAATAACGTTAACTGTTATTAAAATCGTCTTCTCTTGTTGATTTAGTATGAAATAAATATCTAATAGCCCTCTCGACGTCGGGTCAAATCGCACTCCACTCCTACGGGGTGTCGTGCGATTTTATCCCCCGTCTCGACCGATTTGAAACCTCTATCGGGCTATTAGATATAAGAATTAAGCCAGGAAAGCTCTAAAGCAATGATAGGGATAATGGTATACCAAAACATTGTCTAGAATAACCTTTTCCATAGATTCGATTTTTTTGGTATTGCTGAAATCCTTTGAAAAAGTGTTTGACTTGGAACGTCTTTTAATATTGTTCATGGATTTCTATACTGGATATGCCCTTATTGTGGTTGTCATGGAAACCTGTTTTTCATACATTGAAAAGATCACATTTCTAGTATTTTCCGCATCTCAATATCAGCAGTGTGAAAAAAAGATTTCTGGAACAAAGTCGGGCCTCTTTTTAACATTATAAAACACTTTATCCTGGGGCTTAATGACATCTGAACATTAAAAAGAAAAGATATCTACCTAAACAGCAATCGTGAACCTGCCAGGCCATGTATATATATAAGACAATCAAAACACTATCAACATTCTGTAGAATCAGTAGAAGTGGAAAGGAAGTTGACAACTTCAAAAGCATATAGAAAACTCAATTGGGCTACCGAGAAACGCCACCACTTAGTACATGTGACAGAATCGTTGTTCAAAGCAGACCTTGGAAACCAAAGCCATAGAATTGGAGTCTTGTACAACACCTGGCAGGAGAGGAAATTGTATCACCGCATCCTCGGCCACGGCGTATAAGGGAACCTGTTGCACTGGAAATGAAATTTTAAAATTCAAAGCTATGGATGTGTTATGTTGTCCACATATTAACCAAATTATTCAGTCACGACTTGCCTCACTGTCATTCCGGATACCGTATTTCCCCGTTTATAAGCCGCGGGTAAACACATTCTTAAGGTTCATATCCATTACCACGACCAGCCGGCCGATACTTACCGACTGTAATACTTTAACGTTGTGCTTTTTGCCGTGCGGCGGCCGTACACCAATCGGCCGTTGTAATGTGAATGGGCATTAAGCCTGGTCTATCACTATTTGAAACGGGGAAATGTTACATCATGCTACGTAATAATGGCGAAACAATGGGTAACTACTTTCATGCACCCAAAGTCGTGCTGGGATGTTGAAAGGTAAAACTAAAAAAATAATCATCTGTTTACAGACTTACTCCAGCAAGTCCGAGCCTCATACCTCATGCAGATCTCGAAACAAGAAAACCCAGAAACCAAGCCAAGCCCAACCATAGAAGTATACAAATACAAATACGAAGTCTACTATATTAAAATATTAAACCTAGGGTGTAAATTCATTCCATAAACCTAGGACGTAAATTCAAGGGATAACAGAGGCCTGTGTTTGTCAAAATGCAACCCCAATAATAATCATCAATAAATAGGAAATAATTCTCAGTAGAAAATCTCCAGTGACTTTACAGATTTATATCACCTTGAGAGGCAGAACATTCCAATATACATATTGGGAAGTGGTGTGGGAATCCTGTGGTATACGTATGAGTCTTTTCCAAAGATAAATCGGGCGACAGATTAAGCAAACACAGCTTAGAACTAGAAAGCTTAAATGTAAAAGTTTCGAGCCTCTGTGACAATCAAGATGGGATGCAACTTGGAGAATATTTTCGGAATTGTGCATAACTGGCAAGTGTTAGGAGAATTCCAATTGATAACTTGTCATACTGTCGATAACCGTCGTTGCAGTCGACCATAAAGACAATTTGGATGAAGCTCTATTTACTTTGGCCAGGATTTGATCAAGAGCCGTTCTCAGAGGCATTGTATAGTATAGCTCAAGTTTGCTTGAAATTTAGTGCTGTGAATGAGAAATTCAGGTTGGCATCTGAAGAAAATTAAAAAAAATTGAATAGGGATCCTGGTGGTGACAAAGACGCATACGTGTATATGGGTCAGATTTTCAGAAAATGTACAATTCGCCTTCACCAATCCTCTCAAATAATCCAAATTTAAGACAAAAATCAGCTTCAAAATGCAATTTAACATAACAGAACTGATACTTTAAATCAATGTGATACTAAATATACTCAGATATACCTGGTATTCATCATTTTTCAGCCTAATTTAGCAGAATTTCCTAAATGTATAGAGCCTCCATTTGCACATTTTCTGAAAATCTGACCCTTTATATGTATATATATATGTGTGTGTATTTTGCGATTTTGCGTAGATTCACTGGTAGCCCCAATGGCAGGTCAAAATATGGAAGTTAATATATGGAAGTTTTTATTTTGTTCGCCAAAAGGCCTTTGAGCCAATGCAACTTACTGGGTTGTAGGATCGACATAATATTGAATAGTTATTTATTCTGGGGATATTACAGGAGATTGAGCTCATTTAAAGGAAAAGAAACAGTTTTCACATTTTCACATTGTTGTCTCACAGATACAACTTGATTCATAATTGTGAATAACAAATAAACTAGCAAGCTAAACAGATTTGAAGTTTTTTAATTCGAAGACTTTTTATTCAATTGAAAATTGCATAAAGGGGACAGGGGTTCTCCAGCAGGAGGGAGGATTTCAAGCCCTCTTATAGTGTTGTTACAGTTACTTGTTAAGTGGATGACAATACTCGCTTAGATTCGATTAATACTTAGCCCATTCGTGTTTAAATCCTGCGTGAGTTGAACGATAATGAAGAGACTTAAATCGCATAATTGGTTCATTTAAGGCTTTAGTTTTGGAAGTGCTCCACGCCCATCACAAGCCAATTTTTAAAGTCTTAGTTTACATAGGTATATGAGATTTGATATGCCCTCACATGCGATTCATTATGTATGAGAGGTAAGATATTTTGTTCATACAAACACGTTAAATTTACATGGAACTAACTTCCTAACGGTTTCAGCTTGAATATGCATTCACACATACTTCAACCCTGCCCACACACAGCCGATTTGCCTCCTGATTGCCCCCCGATTTGGGTCTTCCGATGAATCCTAGGATTTCATTTCCAATCCTGGTTCATGTTATCTCAAAAACATAAACCAGGATTTGAAATGAGATCATAGGATTCATCAGGAGACCCAAATCTGGGGCAATCGGGAGGCAAATCGGCTGTGTGTGGGCAGGGTCGATTGTTTTCAGGACTACATTACAAGCACTTGATTATTCTATTCTTGGTTTAGAACACAATAATTCAATAATTATTGTGTTGATGAAGGTACTAATAATATCAAAGGCGTATCAAAGGCGTATTTTGTCAATGTTGTATAACTTTGTTGTATATCTTCCTCAATTAGATTTAACTACAGGATTAGTACTTGTAGCAATACATGTACTCCAAAATCTGCATTATATAGAAATTTTTTCCTCTACAAAGCCAAAATAGCCTTCAAAGCCAAAATAGCCTGGAACGCACTGCCAACGGAAGCACACGAATTGCAAACAAGAAAAGAGCTTAGGAAGTATTTGGAAAGTATGTGAAATATATAATGTTTAAAGAATTACATAAGTTTAGACCCTGCCCACACACAGCCGATTAGCCTCCCGATTGCCCTCAAAATATTGAATGTTAAGATTCACTGACGGTGCTTTGTATGGCGTAAGATGATATTAGTAAGTTTTGTAATATTTGTTTCAAAACAAGCAGAGTCCATCAAGTGAAACTTTCGGTAGCTCTCTTGAGGTGGATTTGTAGGGGCGGGTGAGAAACCCCGAAAAGGGGATGCCTGTTTTACCTAGTTGAAATAAAATCTTTTAAAAAAAAGCGGTCGGACGGTACACACTAGTACTAGTACTTGTATTACTAGGTCCTTTTCTCCCATGTTCTTCCATGTACATCATTAATGTCAGGATATTTCACCTTGTTCAATAATATAATATCAACATATTGCACATCGATATTACCACGTTCATGGATAGTCAGGCTGATTTTTATTATTTGTCTATAATAACAAAATGATTAATTCTAGATGGCACTATAGAGTCATCGAATCTGTATTGAACAATGTCTATTTTTCCCATGTCTTAGCATTGTATGAGCCAAGAAGGCAGAATATAGGTAATAAACGGATTTGTAAAAACAAAAACAAAATTATCAGTCGCTAGGGTAAAATGCATAATATTGCAGAATGTAGAAATGATGCTAATTCAGCATACCTTATCGGGATTTAGCCTAATTTCAATATCCAATCTCATGGGAAATTGTTTTGCTTAATAAGTTACAGGATATAAACCTAGGCCTAGAGCCCGAGGGATTAGAAAAGTGCGGACGGATGATGCGCGATTTGTCAGTTGATACAACCTAGGTGTTGGATCGGACGCAAACACCTTCACATTGTGTGATATGGCCGAAAGCTTTGTGACGTGCTTATGACGTCAAAACTAAGGCCACTCCCCTCTGTCCATTTTACCTGCCTCAGCGAAATATCCTAGACGTGTAAAGTAAAGTTACTCCACTAGGGGGAAAACACCCCACACCCCTCCCCACACTCTCCTCAACCAGCCTACACCAGCCCCTCCTTTTTGCCCACGCTCCAAACACCAGCCCCCTGCAATGGAATAGAACTCAGTTGTATGTACCTTTAATACTCCCACTTCTCCTCTCAACATCTCTCCCAAAGTCGTTTACATGTATGAACAATGAACACATATTGACGACACAGCCGGTTCCATCTCTTCAACTCCATCTCCCCAAGCCCTCGTCACAAACATACCTGCTCACTTGAACCCATAGGTCTTAATTCTAGCATGCACTCGCAAAGCTGGCATACATTCTGATAGAAAGCGCTTTGTTGAAAGATCCAGCTTTCTAAGTACTTGTATTGATGGTGCTTTTGACTTTTAGGTTTTAAGGTAAAATACATAAAGGGCAAGATGTTTTACGTGGAATTAAATAAATTGTGTCACCACATCTCTCCTATCCAATCAAGAAAGATAGCTTAAATACATTTGACGGTGTAAAATGTATCGTTGATAATCGAAAGGAATTATTTGCCTCGTCATACAGGATAATTAAAAGTTAATGTATACCAAAAGAGGAACTTTTCACTGTCAACGTGGAGTGCATGCATTATACCAGACGTCTGTAGAGAGCACCTCTGACTCCTCCCACTCCCCCAGCCCCATCCAACCAGAGAGCGCCGTTCTCAGAGCCTCGCTGTGACGCCCATACAATGAGCCCCTCCTTTTTGCCCACGCTCCAACCCCGCCCTTTCCTCCCAAACACCCGATGACGTATAGGGACCCCCATATAAGTTTGCTGCCACCAATGGTCGACCACTAGTACCTCGACAGGAACGGGACGCCACAAAACACCTCCGAACTAACTGCCTGTACTCTACGAAAACTGCGGAAGACAACTTACAAGAGGGGGAACACAGCAACTGCTTTTCACTACTTCTCCCCTGTGGACTTGGCGCATTCCGGCCTTGGCAACATCTCCTAAGGTAAGACATACAAATAGTTCATGGTGAGTGTTGTGGGAACATTGGTATCCTTTCCTCGTCCGAAAACTGATTTTCCATGCCAATCTTTACTTCATTCGGATCGGTAGCTGTGTATGTCCTATCACATGGTTCCTTTTCCTACGGAATATCACTTGAATGAAAGACCAGGTGTGCATCACTTGCATCTGCTAAGGGCTTTTCCTTCCTTGTATACTTTGGCATGTTGTTACTGCCCCAAACCAGAGAAATATATGGAATTAATATTTTGTAACAACTAACATGGAGACCCGCATGGAGATATTTGCCTTTAAGCTTTGCACATTTGAAACGAAACTCTCATCTGTTCGCATTCAACGTACTTCCTGAAAACGTTGAAGTAGTAGAAATCATACCCAGTACCCAGTATCCGCAAACAAATCGGCAGTCAGGTCCACCTGAGTATATTATACAAAGAAACAGAGTGGATTACGGTGTCCGCTGCCCCCCCCCCCCCCCCCGCAAACATTCTCTCCACTGCATTCTCCCATCTAGGCGGTCTCCCCGCTGCATTCTTCCATCTAGGCGGTCTCCCCGCTGCATTCTCCCATCTAGGCGGTCTCCCCGCTGCATTTTCCCATCTATAGGCCGTCTCCCCGCTGCATTCTTCCATCTAGGCGGTCTCCCCACGACCAATTTGCCATCCAGTATGCCATCCAGTAATACACACATCAGCCATAAAACCATAGTTCGGTGATTTGACAATGATGCATTGTGTGAGGTGTTATATATAAGGTGGGCAGAACTGCAACTCAACTCAACTCAACCATGCCCGCCATAAGGTGTGGATGTGGTGTGTGTGTGTGAGGTGTTATATGGTAAATGCCAGCCTAGCTTTATATGTGCTAAAGCATGTTTCGGCCAGCCCCTGTAACCACCATAACTTAGCTCGTATATTAAATCTATACTTCTATAATTATTTCGTGAGTAATTATTTTATTTTTCCTAGGTCGTATTGTAATAACCCATTACCTATATATTAAAGGAAGGTAGTGTTGTATCAGTCTTCGAGATATTATATTGAATATTATAGAAACTATTATTTAGAAAACGATTCTTCACAATCATTCACATGAAATACTCAGGCCATAAGAATTTAAGATGAGAACGATACCATATTGGTCTCGAAACCCTGTAAATATTGGATTAATATCATAAATTTGCGGGAATTTGCGAGAGCTTATTTCTAAAGATTATTAATTTGACATGGCTCCACATATATGCATCAATAATCATAACTCCCTGCATTAATATTCTTGAACAGTGGTAAAATATATTTGTTTTAAAAGTGGTTTGCTACATGATGGATCTTCAGTATTGGTTGACTGGACCTTGTGTTGCCTGAACAGAAGTTTTGAAACATTCTGAGTTCTTTAACTCTTAACCTATTAGAAATAGGAGTGATGAGACAGAGCAGTGGGCGGAATGATTGGCCGTGAGCCCGTATCTTGATGTGCTGATGGCCTCTATTGAATATCAATCGCAATGTATTCAGTGCATGCCTTTTAATAATTCCATTGAACTGTCATCTGAAGATTACTGTATAAAAATACTAAATGAATATAAAATAAACTCTTAGATCCTCACGTTTAAATTGGCTACAATAATTATTTACTGATATATTTGAGAATGATCGGCGAGGAGAATGATGGATGGCAAATTGGCATCGGGGACATTGCGGGATGGGAGAATGTGTAGTGGGGAGATTGCCTAGAAAGACGGGTGGGAGAATCTCAGTGGGGAGGTTGTACGTGGGGAATAACCTAGAGCCATGTATCACGGTCCTAGGCAAAAGATCGCCTAAAAAATGCTTTTAAAACAACCCTTCCATTAGGGCCATTTATATATACTACTACCGTACTCGAGATTGGCACGGACGAACGCAGATTCCTCACAATTGAAAAGTTTTAGTTTATCTTAGTTAAGTTTACAGCGCGGGGGGGGGGGGGGCGATAAGCAGTTACTTCTATCGTTGGTATTTGAGTAGGCCATATTTCGACAGTCACATTAGAGTTAAGACCTACAAAAATGTCCCCCCAATTAATTGATAGTGGAGATAAGTTGATACGGGCGTGGTTCCTTAGAGACTTTCCCGGAGAAGCGAATAATCTATCAGGTGACGCAGTGAAGTAAAATACGGACGCAACGCCTTTACTAAAAATGTATAGAAATATTTAGGTTCATGTTACTTTAGAATCTTATGACTTGGCAACTCCATGCCTTCTTTGAGGAAGACTTGCTGATATGTTCCACCATATCTAAACATACATGTATAAGTACAACATACAATAGCTCTGATTCCACTAAACTTCTCTCCCTTCTCACATTGTTTGCTTTTTCTCTCTCTCTTTGTGTGCCTTCAGTGTATCATACGTATCTTATCGTGCACTTGCACTAACGGAAGCTAGCTAGTTCTTTCTACAGTGGAACCTCTCTATTAAGACCACCCTTGGGACTGACTGACTTTTGGTCTCATAGCGAGGTGGTCTCTTTAGAGGTCTCTAAATCTAATAAGAGGGAATAATTCGGGACTGGGAAAACTGGTCTTAATAGAGGGGTGGTCTATTTAATGGGATGGTCTTTATTTGAGGTTCCACTGTATATATAGCTTATGATCTGAAGAAACATCTCTCGAAATTTTCTTATTTCGCCCCGTCGCTTGAACCCAATACTTGGATACTGCATACTTGTACATAATAACATTGATTGGCCAAGTTTGAAATAAGTGATGCGTGGTCTGCAGAAATCCCTTTCTATAATTTGGACAAAGTGTTCTTCAGGACTCTTCGCGAATCCCTTGATCCCGGTAAAAATGTGGCAAAGCTCTTTTTATCATGGCATTGCACCTCCATATACTGTCGCACGAGAGAGGGTGCGTGAGGAAGAAAGACAACTGCGGGCCTGGGAAATCAGCAATGGTGTCGCGCAATGTCTCGCGTACAATGGGGCACCGTGAGACTTTGACCACCGCAAGGCGGGGGAGAAAGTTACCATGTTCTCTTGCAGAAATGTATATACTTACTGTTACTTTGGAATTCCTTTATCCAAAGAGCTATAGCTCCATAGCCTACATAGTGATTATTTCCTTGGAAAGTTTAATTCAAGATCGAAGAATAGACTATCAGATATGAACAGTCCTCTCTGTGTACCTTATGAATTCCTATTTGCATTACGTCGATACTATTGCTATTGCAGATTTCAGATAGTACTGATCTGTATCTTCTGGTAGATGTATCTCGCCCTTAACGGTTTCGAGGCGCCCATACCATTGTGTATGGGAGGTCTTAGCAGGACACTATATAGGCCCTAGTAGTAGACATTTGGAAATTATTGCTTAATTTGAAAGAAGAAACATGTAGCACTATATCCCTGTAGAGAACGTGTTAATAGGGGTGAACATTCTTAGAAATCAGACCAGTCCAGCAGTGGTCTGTTATCAGTTACTGTTATCTAATCAAATTTGTGGAGTAAATGGGTGGTCAATGGTCACTGCACATCCCTAAGTGAGTGGCATGGTCAGTGTCACAACTTAGGCGGATAGATCAGGGACACCGTGCAACGAAAAAAGAACCCCCACTTATCTACCAAAGCTTTCTATACACAGTGGCTGGGCCTTTATACAGCCCCGGAATGCAATACTGTGCGTCCTATATCTTCCCTCCAATTGCTGTCCTTTCCTTTATTCCTATGAGATGAATATGTTGACATTGCTACAAGTCCTTACGGGTGATCCAGTGCCTTACAAGTGTGATTAATTAAGTTTTACATACAGGAAATCCGCCGCCTTTGATATTATATCTCATGATAATTACATGATGGAGAGCGTTCTGATATTTGGCACCTTTCAAACGGTATAGGAGAAGAATAGTTCTAAGCCGACCCTTGTCGACAGAAATCGTGGTCAATTAAAAATATAACTAAAACCCCAAATCACAAAGCAATTTGAGGAGCGTTTTTGGATTGCCACGATGCAGATGTATATATATATACAGTCACTTTATCCCAAACGATATTACAATTTGGAGAGAATGGAGACCTTTTTTAGAATGATCTCCCTTTTTAGTGTGTTGGGACTGCAATTTCCACACAATATATATAGTATACTCGTAGTTACTAGCGTTACCGCCAATCCTATAGAGCAACTTCCAGGCATAGGCCTATGTGAAATAGGTTATAGCGGTGACTTCTGCAAAATGCAGTTCTTACAGTCATAATCCTACTATGAAGAACTACTTTGCATACATTAATTGCCCTAAAGAAAGCCCAAATAGGTCGGGGTATATTTGCAGATAGTCAATAATACCGGAGAGGATCTGGATTTATTTTTTCACGGTCAACATTATCTTGTAAATTAAAACAGATTTGATGGGTTAGATAACGACCAAGAGTGCGATGACGTTGACACTCCTTAATTGATATGCAAAGTTGTTATAAACAAAATCTAATCAAAACTTCAGTCCTAGAAATGAGCATTTGTTTACTCCAAGATACAATCCATTTACTAATATTACACCAGATGGATAAAGTCCCAGGCTACGGAGGAGATCTCAGCTATTAATTATGTCGCTCTGTTAGAAATCAATAATATCATATACAAATATGATATTGATATGAGTACGTACCATATGTATTTAGATTCTGTTACCCTTATGCAATGTAAAGGATGAATATATATATGCATTCGATAAATAAATTTGATGAAGGCATTCAGGTACTTGCTTATATCCCAAATCAGATTGTTGACAAAATAAAAGTCACATTTGTAATAGACTTCGGTAGAACATTTGGATTTGGACAGCAACTATTATTATTGTTATTATTTATTTTTTTGTTTAATACTATCTCTTATTTCTCTTTATATATTTTTTATAACGTAACGACAGAAGTCACTTGTGGCAATCTTGCTTTTGTTGTTTATCTATATATGTATTTATTACCTTCTCTGGTGTTTTAGTGGATTAGTTTTCGTATACAGTAAATCAGGATTTCTCAAAATAGCATCATTTATCATAATTCCTGAATAAAAAACTCTAAACTCTAAACTATAATTGTCCCCACGTGGCCACGTCAACATCCCGCTCCCACAAGTGAGCAATTGCTAAAACGTAGGGAAAAGAACTTTTAGTGGTAAAATAGACCATTATGTAAAAACAAAACTAATTTGTGGGTTATAGCTTCTATCTCACTGCCCGAATAGCTTTGTTAGTAGTATATAGAAAGAACGAACGTGCGCAGGCTGACGCGTTCAACCGAAGGTTTGTTAGTAGTACATAAAAATATAGAATCTGCGCAGGTTGCCGCGCTCAACCGAATACGTTTGTTAGTAGTACCTATATGAGATTATATGAATATAAAGAATGTGAGCAGGGTGACATTGGGGAAGCTGAGTACGCATTAGAACCTTTCAGTGGTATGGGCAGAACATTCCCAATAATAAATATGAAAAGTACGCTCATATAGCTAGATGATGAAGCAATTAGTCATGAAGTCAGCTGATTATTCAAGATATCATTTATTCGTACTTTAAGGTACGTGGTGGCGTACAAATAGGAGCCATACTTCTGTAATAAATTCCATGTGTTCCAGTATGTTCCTTAGCTACAGAGATTGGGAGAAAATTCAAATTTAATTTTGATTTAGAGAGGCCGAGAAAATCTATTGGAGACTTGTTCTACTAAAGATCTAGTGCTAAGTGGGGTTACATAGGAGAAATAGTTCACGATAAATAAACATTTTTTTCTCAACTAACTAACATATAACAAGGTCTAGCTAATACATTTCAAGACATTTGTATATATAAGTGTATTCATTATATATATAAGTGTACCCTAAGTCAATCAAGTGTCATGCCCTTCGTGTCGGTGATTATTATTAATGCCCCCGTTGCATGACAATCTGCGAACTCAGTATTAACACTGAAAAAGCTACTGTGTTATTTCACGGTCTCTCACGGCCCTTTACCCTCCGAATTGTGCTTGTTGCCTTCTCTTGATACCCAAGATGGTAACCCATTCATTTCAGTCTTTGTCTGCCGCCTTGACCTCTTTTTACCTCAATCTTTCCTGTTATTACAAAGTTTTCCACGAACTCTCTTCACATTACACGTTAAAAAAATCATGTTTGCCGTTTCTTTAAGTTTCTTTGTGTCTTTCTATGATTCTTTTCGTTGGAGATTTTATCGAAATAAAAAATATGCAACATTCTTTGTAGGAACAATATTTCTGCGGCATTGATTCTGTTTTCCATTTTTGCCTATGGTGGTCAATGATTCACAGCTATACAGTAGTCCCCCGCTATACCTATACTGTTCTTTTCCTCTCTTCTACTGCGGTGACCCTGTGCCATACAGAGCTAGACTGTTTGTCCCCTTACAGGAACACAGCCCATGACCATGAGCACAATAGGTAAGAAACAGTATAAATGCAAAGTATTGTATACCACCATGCACAATGTATATCATGTACATACATAACATATAACTAGACGACAGAGGCACCAGTGCTTTATGAGAAGTATGCGCAGTGCATTATAATTGCACAAACCTATTCCATTTATAACTTCTACCCCACTGAGATGTATCTCCTGAGTCTGGTGAGTAGGTTAAAATGAAACATTTTAACAAGGTGAAGCTATACGAATATTCACTATTCCTGACACGTCCACCGGACGTATAAATAACTTCATCAATGATCCAAGACGAACCTATCAAATTTTTCTCCCCCAAAGCTCAAACTCTCCCATATATTTGGTCGATATCCAAGATACTGCGCAAGGTTTGTGGAGGACTAAGTACATGGAAAATGTTCCCAAAGGACCTGCTTCATTATAAAATATTTCATGTAATCACCGTTTATGTTTTCGGATATAATTATGCGCTGCTTTCCTAATAGGTTTATAAGCTGGATTGAGGAGGCTATATTCATTATGATCGTCGTTCATGTTAGGTTTATGAGCATTGGGGGACATCATTTACCATTAACATTATGGGCTTTGTTTCCCGTGCTGGACATGATTTCAAACTCGTTAGATATGTGATGTGGAACCACGTACATCTGAATACCACAATAAACCTTTTGAAAATGGAAGCAATCTTTCCGTTCGTGCGTTTGAATTTTACAAACGATTGAAGGAATAATATTAACTGAAAAATACTCTTGGTTTCCACCATATGGGTCAGATTGTCAGAAAATGTACAATTGACAGCTCTACACATTTAGGAAATTCTCCTAAATTAGGCGGAAAAAATGAAGAATGCCTGGTATATCTGAGTATATTTGGTATCGCATTCATTTAAAGTATCAGTTCTGTTATGTTCTGCATTTTGAAACTCATTTCTGTATTAAATGTGCGCTATTTGAGAGGATTGGTGAACGCAAAATTGTACATTTTCTGAAAATCTTACCCATATAACCAAATACTCTTGGTTTCCACCATATATCGCATGCTTCAATGTCACATGTGGTCTGAATAGTTTCGACTAGAATGCGAACCGGTCCAATGTCGTATTTTGACTCTAATTTTTCTTTTCCCGGTGCAAATGATCCATTTCATACACATAAATAAGTGGTTACTGAGCAAATCTTTACTATTTGCAGTGCCATTCAAAAGCATCGCAAACTTATTTAATTCCTACTACGCCAATATCACTACAAGAAAGATACCCCTATGGTAGAAAAGCTTTTGTACACGGACTCTCTTCATTTAATCTTATTTCACTCGTTCTTGTTTCTCTTACCACTGCTCATCCTCCCCATGCCTCCTCACTGTCGCTCATTCACTCAGTGAGACACTGCACGCGCGGTACTTTTAATCACCACAATCAGTATCATCATTGTCGAACTGGTCAAAAACGCGTCCCAGAAGTGCGTCCAGTGGGCGTAAGGCCCACGACGCGGTTTGTCAGAGTGAATAGTGGGAGCGCAGCCTGATCAGAGGCACTAAATTAGAATAGTCTCAGTGGAAATAATTTAACGCGCAGGGTGAGCTGGAAATGGCTCTAATACTTGAAAGGATAATAGAAACCAAGGTGTCCGCAATGTAGAAAAAAATAGTCTTGTTCATCAGCAATGAGAATGGGCTTTGTATTGTGTAGGAATGGTCATTAATATTTCACGGATGATCAAAAAGGCAAATGAGGTTAATGAGAAGATCCTTTCTGTGACTATTATTCATAAGGGTTCTTGCGATTGTAGTAGTGGGTATATTTCTGAAAGATCCAATGGTACGGACCAAAGCATTGAGGTTCCTCTGGGTGGGCGCACATTATAGGACCCCCTAGGTCAGCTATAACGAGGTCTAGGAAACTTTCCTCTTGTACACAGCAGTCTTCGATATTATTGCCATAATTTCCATCCGTTACATATCCTGGCCTTGGACCTATTAGCGCTGTTTATGCAGTAGATAGTAAATAGAAAATATTTTAAAATTTAATCGAAATATCATTTAGCCAAATATATCTTTGGCACGTCAAGTAGAAAATATTTGTCATTCAAATATTACATTACAACTGTAACATATTCAATAACAACTCGGCCAATACCTTACACGTAATTGAGATCAAGTTTTTGTTCTGCACGACACTGGGAAACAAAGGACTTATCCATAGGCACAGGCACACGTATTGTCTATTTATTTTTATTGAAAAGAAGCACAAGAAATGATATGCTTTTTACTTCTTGATGGGTAGCCTTTCTACATGCAACAACCATCCTTGTATTAGAACATTCTTGCATTAGAATGGGTTTAAGTAGTCGGGAGTTCCCGTAAGGTAACCTACGCTGTTATAAGCATATTGAACCTTGTTGCGGGGGGGGGGGGGCAAATCAGGACAAAGTATATCAAATGATTAGATGACATTTCCCGTTTCCTGTTTACTACAACTCGCAAGTGTAATGAGGTTCGCATAAATTATATCTTTGATGGGTATGTACCTGTTTTGTTCGTAAAATTATTCAGGAGTATATGATAAATATGCTGTTACTGTAGATCGCAATTATTAATAACTATTCCTAGGCCCCCATACAGTATCCCTTTTCTGTAACTTGATGTATGTGAGTATACATATTTTTCAGAGAGAGCAAAGGTCTCTACTTAAGTTGTCGGATGCTGGGATGGAAGGTTAAAAAGTGATACAGAAATTCGTTTCTGGTTCTGTGCATGTATCAATTGGTCTGACAGAAAATAAGTACTTCTCCGCATTTTTTGACAGTTTAAAAAGGTTAAACCCAAACAGGAGGCCAGTTCAGTGAATTATTGTATGTTCGTTCGTATGAAAATCATAATGAAAAAGACCTCTCTTATCAAATATATCCACGATATTCTTTTTCCATTGCCAGGATCACAATCTATATAATGGTCAAGTCCAACAGACTTTATGGTACTTTTTGAAAGGTTATTCCAGTCAAATCCATGTTGGAAACAGATTAATTCGACCAGAGACCATTCTTACGCAACTAAAAGAAGGGTTCTTGAAAAGATTCTCCCATGTACGAATACTTCCTCTTCCAATTTATCTAAAATCCAATATGAACTGTTGAAATCTTCAATCTTTGGTCTCCTTGAGTCTCAAATTGATTCAATCTTCTGAACTAATTCGCAATGAGTATTACAGCCTTCATGGAAGGGGAGGGAAAGCTCCAAATTAAGGCAAATATTCACCAGCATGAAGCAGACACGAATGCTTTATTTAAAGGTAGGACTTGTGGGAGTTTAGCGGGATGATAGACCGATGGGTCTCCTTCACTATTGAATAGGCCCGAGTAAACAGTGGGGACTAACGCTACATCAAATGCTTCATTTACACTGGCCCTGATACATGAGCCCAATTAAACCCTGGCCAATGGAGCTTATGAATGGTAACATAAAAACAAATATGGACTGTCGCTGGATCCTTAAATCTGGTGTAGGCAAGTATGCTCTCTCCGTGATTCAATAGGCAAAGTCAACGTAAGACATTACTCATGCTCAGAATGTGACAAGCCAACCCTTCCTGCATAACCATATTCCCAGACTATAGAAGATAATGAGCGACAGACCCTTAAGGGAACACATCAGATTAAACTTTCAAATCGGGATGAGTGATTACTAGTCTTCCATGAATTCCCAATATCCAGTCTTGCCTTAGATGTGTTGAGGGACTGTCTCCAACAGTTCAGGTTTGGTTAGAGCGATATGTTCAGATACAATTGCGTTACTTTATGATGTGCTAGGGTAATCCCAATTGGATCACTTTGGGTCAGATCTTTATTCTAGCAATGGCAATGGTGGGTCTCATCATGGTCCTTCATCTTAGTTTTACTATACAACTCAGTGTGCATGCTGTATACATGGAATGAACCTATGAGTATGGGGATTGTAAAATACCTCCTTCTCCCCATAGATCCATAATTTCTGATGGCATGTATATCATATATATTTAAGAGTTTTTAGTTGAGCTTTCCCTTATCTGCCATCCTGAATCCACCAAGTATTCCAAAGAGTGCTTTAACATGGTCTCTTCTCAACAATATTCAAAATGCTTTACGAGAAACAATTCCATTTTTATGTCTAACTTTAACACTATCTATCTTCTTCTGGATTGTTTTCATTACTGAAAGACCAAAGGAAATTTCCCTGGCTACCTTTTCCTGTTAGAATAAATGGTGATATATTACCCTGCGACGGTTTAGTCTGCCCAAATGGGTCTAACATAAATTGTATCTTAAGAGCTGTTTTGTTTTTACATATTAAAGATGTCCCATTCCATAGTAATTAGATTCACGGTGGATGATGCATGATCTTCCTAAAAGCTACCGACATTCTACAGGTATTTTTTTATATATAAAGAATAGTTTTACTAACCTTATAAACACACTGAGGCTCTTTGCCAAACCATAAACCTATGGTTCCAGTTTAACCTTTTCACAAAACAATGAAGTATATTTTCTGGGAAAGTTGATCTTATTTTAAATCATTAACTACGTGTTAAACACATGTAATGGACTCTAAGTTTTAGCAATTATAGGTTGCTTTTCTAACGAGATCACTCCTGAAAAACAACATACATATTTACCAAATATTGATAACAAGATCACGAATAATTGTAACTATCAATTTTAATTTAATGACTTAATGGCCTGTAAATGGAATACAAAAGATAGTTCTAAGATTTAATCGTATCCGTGTTGCTGCAGTGTAAGCTTTCGAATTGAAAGGAATGTGCATTTCAGCCACACAAAAATGCAATAGAATTTCCACCGCTTACTTTCTAAACTCAAATATCGTTAATACTTTTAATGCCACCAATTGCACAAAGAGTCTGGTTGTGAATTATTGCTATTATTATGGAACTTTATACAAACAGTCTGGGTGTTGACACGTAGTTCTTCATGCGGAGTCACAATTTAAATGACCTTAGTTTTGTTTTCTGATTCCTGCCCAAGTCAAGTCCATGTGGATAGATCATAGAATTAGACCATAAACAGAATCAACCTCTGAACTCATGCCAAGTTGACACGTTTCATCCCTCTCTAGGGTTGAGTCGCGTCCAATTTTACCTTTCATATATACCCCCAGGGGCACGAGCAACTCTATCAGAGTCTATCAGAGTTTCTGGGACCTGAGTAGATGTGACTACCTGGCTTTGGGGAACTGATGGATGTATTGTGGTATTTGCGTGCCTTGGTATTATTGGCCCACACCCACCCCTGAACATAAATTCTCTTTGTACAGTTATTTTTTTCAATTTGACTTCCAATGTTAAATTCCTTTCATATTGAGTCAGTCTGATGCAGATCACCTGCCCCAAGTGATGGGGTGTAATTAATTATGAGATAAAGTGTCTGTGAGCTTACGGATTCCCAATATAATCTCTGGTAGTTATTCTATCATACATCCAGTAGGATATCAATCTTTATAAGGTATTGATTATTATGTAGATTCAATTATAGTTTACACCAGAACTATTAGACTACTATTTTGAGTAGTTTGAAGTTTATTTCGTATATACAATGGTGTTGATTCCAACGTTTCGGTTCGGCGTTAAACCTTCTCCAGGGGGAATCCAGTAGGATATAAATTTTCATATTGATTAATGCGAATAATGAGTCCTCCTAGCACACTTATCAGAAGGTTATGCGTGAATCTGAGCCGTGAAATGTCTGCATATGGTGGGCTAATAGAGTGCGAATAACAATAGCAAAATGTCCTGATCCAACTTCGAATGCAAATTCCATGTAAAGTGTCTTGCTCTTCGATTTAGACCATTCTTGCTGTTTGGCAATGATGCAATACCTACCGATGTAACAACTGCTGGTTGACGGAAATACTTAACAAATTCGCGATTGATATAACGATTGATAACGATTTATATAGTGTTCTCTTATTTCTCTGCATTTCCTTTCCGGAATCTACCTGATGATGTCATTCAATTATAAATTGACTTCCATCCTGCCTCATGGCGCAGGTCACCTAATGAGGCCAATATGACCAATTTCCTCCCACAATTATGTCTTCATTCTAATGATACTAGTTTATTCTAAAGGAGGTCTTGGCTCTGGATCACATTGCCCTTAATTGCGCTAATTAGGCCTACACAAGAGCATCCTTATATATGTAGTATTTTATGCGATACAACCTCGTACATGTGATTATAATGATAACGGTTATTAAGAAAATTAAGCACCTATCATAACATGATACACACACTCAACTATACACACATACTTAGGCTATACACATTGTTATACCCTTGGGGGCATAATCTACCTAATTGTATAGTCTAATTACAATCTAAAAGTTTTAAGGCTGGAGTCCCAATGAAGACACATATAGTCCGGATAGAGTTGATAATAGGAGTGCGTGCCTAATATATATATATGGGTCAGATTTTCAGAAAATGTACAATTCAACTTCGCCAATCTTCTCAAATAACCCAAATTTCAGACGAAAATAAAGTACAAAATCAGTTCAACCTAACCAAATAGATTGCTAGAATCAATGCAATGCCAAATATACTCGAATTTACTTATTATTGGCCAAATTGCAGCGTAATTTAGCAGAATTTATTAAATGGATAGAGCTGCCAATTGTACATTTTCTGAAAATCTTACCCATATATTCATTGCTATAATGGATAGTTCTCATTATTCATTTTGACAATTTTCTGAGACCTCGATGACCATGGCTATCCTTGGGACTAGCATTAAATTTGTTGATAGTTTCAGGCTAGCTTCTAGTACCAAAGATCAAAGAACGCCATTGTTTTTTATGCACTAAAAATTGAGAGTACTCGATGCTTGGTCAATATAAGGGTGATTTATGTTGCTCGTCAAAACGAGCGGACAGTCGACGGGACATCTTCTATGTTTTAATACGATTTATGCATTAGGTAAAGATCTAATTCCATCTATATGAAAAGCGTCTTGCGAACTTTATGAAAATAGACGAGAGTGATAAATCAGAACCGATAAAAGGCAAAAACAACGAACCCTTTATGTAGATTTAGATCATGCAGTAAAAAGGTGTAGGGCAGTAAAAACGGAAGTTGCCGCTTTCTTGTGTGCGCATGCGTCAAAGATAAGGGAGACCCCCGTGTCACGTCACAGACGCGGCGTCCGTCTCGGGTCACACAGGGTTATTTCTAGGTCAAACTGAGGTCAATTTCTTCATTATAAGTCGCTTTCAATGACGCCACAGCCTGCTGCCTTTGGGAACAACTGATGACAGTAAATTATACTTGTAGGTTTGCACTCCGCGGAAGAAGATCAAGACTGTAGCATTGATTGTTTTTGCTTTTACCAATGAAAGGGTGAACGCGTTTCAAAGGGAAAAGGCCAGTGTGTAGGGGCGTTCTGTGGATAACATAGGAGAGCACGGATAGAATAGTTCCGCAGGTTGAGTAAATCATGGACTGTCAAGGCTGTGTCATCCGTGAATATGACGTTGGCGCCTGTTTGCCTTATTTGCGGACAGTGGTCCCGTGATAGTGTTGTAAGGGATATTCCTATCAGGTGCACCTAGACAAGTAGTCATGTTAATTAAAAAGTAGGAATGCATAAAGACTGTAAGGAATATGTCATATTTATTTAGAAATTCATGCATGCAACGCAGGAAAACAATTCGCTGGTGGTTTATGCGTGTTTGTAAAGCGTCCGTTAAATGTTCTTGTGACCAATATTTTCTTAATTAAATACTTTGGGATCAATGGGAATCGGCTATTGATTTGATATTTATGACTTACCCTTAATTAATAACAAGACAGTCTCTAATAATATAGGCCTATAATTATATGCAAAGGGTTATATTTGAAATTGAGGTTTTTATAGAGGTGCGCAGTCCGAAAATAATGACCGCGGGGTCATTTGACTTTGACTTAAGGTTGCTTATGAATGCTTATAAATATATGTTTTCCATCAAATGAATAGCGTTTCTCTCGTGTTCTTTTTTTTAAAGATTTTATTTAAGCTGGGTGATCATTTCCCAGAGGGTTTCCGGGTTGATTCTAACATCCCCAGCATCTCCCTTGACGTATTTGTTCTATCTAAACCAAAAGTGATGCACACAGTTGTGCAAATATGTTGTTTTATTGTCAGAATTTGTTCTTGTGGACTGTACTTACATTGGTTAAACCTTGTACAACTTTGCACTATAATTTCCACATGTTCACGAGATTCCTATGCTTAGTCCAAACTTCCTACTATTATATCCATTACCCTTGGATGGGACACCTACTTAATCATTGCGTTATCATGAACCATTACCATGTACCTAGGGACCATGCGTTAATACATCTATAACAGCACCATCTTGTGCATTTCGTGTGTGGCCATCGAGGTTGTTAATGGGACAGGATATGGAGGAGTTTATGACTCATATGATTTATTTTTCTCTGAGAATGAGAGGCTTGTGTTCACTTGCAATGGCTCACCCGCCCACCTTCACCTCAGCGGGCCTACCTACCGATAGGCCTGCTGCTATCCCTTCTTTCATACACTACTTACACCGCTATAACAAATAGGAAGTAGCGTATGAAGGACGACCATACCCTTCTTTGGTGAGTCACTCTGCCACTGACGACCCCATCTGGGGTGCAAAGCCTTTGACACGAGCATGTTATCCAAGCCGTTTATTTATCAAGGCTGTTCATTAAAACTAAAATGTTTCGAAAACGATGTTATCTGGTTCCTCGTAAATCGTATATATTATATACGGTATGAGGAAATGGTTCACTAATTAACCCATTCTTTTTATCACTTCCTGGCACATATTGCTATTCCCCGTGACGGAGAAAGAAAGAGTAGTGGAAGGAAAAAGCATTTCCATTTTCATTCAGTACAATCCATTCATTGAGCATGGCGAAAAAGCAGCCATCCGGAAGAAGGCCAAAGGCGCTGTGGGTCTGATGCAATACCCTACCTGGGCAGCAATTGTTTCACTGTTGATGATAATGAGGAGGGAAAGAAAGATATGGGCAAAGGAGAAGATAGATAAGCGATCGTACCTTTCTATGGGTAGATGTGTGTATTACTTGAAACGCACAAGTAGAACATGGATTTTGGACTAAAACCACAGCGAAATCCACTGCAAAAAGATACCTGTAGTAGTTATAGCGCACAAATGAGACATGATTTACTATGAAATGGTAATGGTTCGATTGTTCACCGCAGAGAACTTCATGTTTTCCCGTAATGATGTATGGTTATATTTCCCTTGTTTGGAACGGTCCGTCGAAAAACACTGAGGAAAGTTGTTATATTCCAAACTGTTTACAGTCGGGGTCAAAAATGCATTAGAGCCTAAATATATGGCCTGTGAAAATAAGAACAAAAGAAAACATGCATTAACACCTATTGAATTATCTTGTTTCATATCATCTGTAAGGTGATATGTACTAAATTAGCATAGTTAATATATATTTAATTTAGTCATTCCATATTCCTTATTCAAAAGTTTTAACAGTGTCTCAGTACACAGTCAATTTTAAGCAGTTGTACTGGAATTAGACTATTGCAAGTAATGCTTTAAAACTGTTTCCCTGGATAGATAACCATTACCAATAAATCGCTACAATCATTATATTTTGCTTGCTAGTTTTTCCAAGTTCTGTACGGACGTAAAGACTCCTTAAAACCATCCTTAAAAGCCATCCTAAATTCTTGCAATCCACGAAGCGCTTCTCTGTGGCAACAAGTAGTGCTTCACCACAACCCCCAGTCCCACGGTCAACAATTCCCAGTTTATAGTCCTGCTCATAAAATACTCGCCTCCCAATACACCTCCTCCACAGGCGTATCCAGAGTAGAGGATACAAAGAGCATTGCAAACAGAGCCGCCCTGGAAAATGCCGTCTCCGTTAGCGCAAGCCATAAGCAAAGATAGAGGTGTCATGCCCACTGCGATGCATGGAATAAGAAAACTGATTATGATTGAGGATAGAGTATCTAATTTCCGTCATTATTATGTTGGGAAGCCATTCTTAGCTGTCTTCTGGTGATATATTAGGGTGTTAAGAGTGCATGGGAGGGGAATATGGAGAGGACATAGTAAGTGGGAAGTAAGGCGCTAACATGTTAATGTTAAGTACGATAGAGGGATTAATAAGGGATATATATTCATCCATGTTTATTACTCGGCAAAAGAACTTCTAAATACAGCAAAAACAGGATTATATAGTCATTTTCAACCTTATCTGCTACATTGTAATTCATTTCTTTCATTTCCTAGCATTCAAAGACTTCTAGCTCATAGAAGAAGTGTGCTATAGCAGCATAAAATCGAGTCTTTCGCAGTAACTTTGTTTCGGTGGTAGAACCCATACATTACATTTGGCATTTTTCATAATCTTTTTGGAACCATATGAAAGCATATTTGATGTGGACTTGAGCCGGCTGATCAAGCTAAGACCAACGTGACAAATGCTTAGAGATAAACTTCGAAATGATTGAGTGACGCAAAAAAAGGTGTTCGAGCAAATATCAGAATTCAAAGGAGCAAGACACGATGGAATAGAATCTCCAATTCCTGACAGTATGTCCCAGTAAAGTATAACAAACCTGGTTGGGAAGGAGAGAAAGGGTATGGACAGGGTGAAATATGTCATACACCTTACTTTAACGCATACGTTAAACGAAGGTGTCAGTGTGAGTATACCCACACGAAGTTAAAATTTACAAGAAACTTGCACTTCGCATTGTGTATATTTTCTTCGCATGTCCTAAAATCTTTGAGAGAGTTCCCAAGTTCTCCCTTCTGTTCAAAGCCAAAGCATTTTCCTTACTTCGCTTTCATTTACTGGTATTGACCGAAATCCCTTTTTCTTGAGGTGACGATAAAAGAAAGTGGATTCATTTTCCAGTTGCTGTGGGGATATACCCGTATGTCCATTGATTCCTTGGAGGAATTAGCAAGGCCTTTAGGCATACCTCTGTATTTTCTCACAACTCTAACACATTTACACACACTGCGACCATAAGAAGCCTGCTACCACTCAAAAGCACTTAGATCCTCTCCTTTTACCATTTACCCATCGATATACGATTTTACAATTAAATGCACCTTGCTGCAGTCACGATGTGCAAGTCCTGGGCTGGGAATACAGACATTAACGGCCTTCAGGCACGTGTCCAAACATGAGAGAAATTTGAACTAAGTGTTGTTTTTTATCATGTTTGGTGGCACATTATATTGGCCTCAGTCATCAGGGGCTTTCCATTCCAATAGGATAGAAGTTAACGATTCCTTGTATTTTATACAACAACTCACTTTTTCTCCGGAGGATATCCCCAGTGCATATAGTGCAATCCTGGTACATTCTTAATTTCTCCACATTGCTTTAATTTAATTATATACAGGTACCCTAGAAAATAATCATGCACATTCCATGAATCATTTAGGTTTTTTTTGTATCTTAAACAGAAGCTTTCGGACTTCACGTATACAGGGCCTCAGCTTTCAAATAAAGCGGTAAAACCAGCTGATGCTTGTATTTATGACCTACCGTTAGACGGGAAACACTACAAATCACCCTCAATACCTCCTCCTCTGCCTCACTCTCCCCCTTCTCTCCCATGCCACAGATTTCACTCTTCAGTACCTACACTCATTTGTATTTGGTCAACGCCCCTGCCACAGTGGTACGCTACTACTCCTGAGCATGTGCATTCTGCCTACGTGGGGCGATGCAATTCGCCAATGGAATCTGTCTGGTTTCATCTCCTCGTGAATAGGGCAAATGCTGTCGCTGTGGACCTGACAAATTAACAGATTGATCATTGGGATCGAAGTGATTCCTAAAGCTGCGGTGCTCAGACAATAGAAGGCACAGGGTATTAAACCTCACCCTGACTACATCGCTGAATCCGAATGCTGGCGTGAGCTTTATTGTGTTCATAGGATCCTTAGCATAGGATCCTCCTCTCAATCATTTATAAGTATCGCCCACTCAAGCCCCGGTAGTAATTGACAAATGCAAAACCGTCTGTCTGTTTTGCCTGTGAAATCAGTTTATATATGATAATTACTTTACATTCAAACATATTGATTATAGTTAATATTTTCGTTGTTTTACACGTAAAATATTGAAATATTGGATGATTTCTAAAGGCCTCTCTTGTTACTAGTCTAATAATACTGTTAAACTATGCAGAAAAATCATATTATATAGGAGACTTGGCAAATCTTTTCGCCTTTAAACAGTTCATGCAACAAGGTTATAGAAATCTGGCATTTATTAACCCATGGGATTGTAGGGTAATTGAACTCCAGAGCAAGACTTGTTATCCCTAGGTAATCCCTGATATTTGCATCGCCAAAGGTCTTGGATTTGATCAACTATGATTAAAACTATGGCATCACCCTTCCCCGAGATATAGCCTTCTAAGGGCTCCTTCACCTTCAAAGGCTGCCCAAATAATTATGATGCTTTATTTTCACGTGAGCAGATAATTCGTAAACATGAAATTACACACATATTTAATTAATTAAAACCATATCACTTACAATTCCTAACTAGCTTTTGTCCACTTCTACCCATGTGATGTACTTTCAGGTATACGTACTGGTCTTCCGGCTGATCTGAGCCCTATATTGGACCTATTTAAGCAACCTTCTTAAGAAATGAATTATGAATGCAATTGTGTGCCGATGCTTTTACGTAAGCTGAAAAGGAGATACCATCTTATGTCATCATAATTATCTATTTCAAACTCATTAGAAGCGGAAAACACCGGTTATGACATTTATTATTCAGGCAGGAAATTATGAAGATCCTCTTTCGCGAAATGTTAGATTCTTGTGATACAATGGGGGAGTGCATAATATTACGATAGCCTAGTTGTGAGCTTGCAAGTTTGCAAGCTTACAAGCTTGTTACTACATGTATGTTGATTTTAATTAACTTGTAATTACAAAGAATAGGAGGGTCATTATCTGGTTTAAATATCGTAGAAAGTGTTAGGAGGCCCTGATGATGAACCGCCTACTGGTTAATTTCCTATATTATTAAGCACCACCCTAAATGGGGGAGGGGCATAATAATCTTGTCACTTTCCAAAATTGTTGCAAAGTTACAAGATCTTTACAACGTGGTTGTTGCAGTTACAACTGCCCTGTCTTAGTGTGTCTTAAGGTTGCAAGGGCTTGTAAGTGCCTCTTAGTTAGGACGGTGATGGTGGTCATCATTAAGTGCTTTCCATACCTTTCCAACGACTTTCCAGCAATATTAACGCAGTTTTACAAAACCTTAACACATAAATTAGCAAAAGGAAAGATCTATAATGGATTACACTTACATTTTGACAAAACAATTAACCGTGTAGGGAGATAGATGGCATGGATTGAGGATAACACACTTATCCCTTACAATTTTTCGTATGTTGTACCTCCCTCCCCCCATAAAAGTGCCACCCATACATTAGGGATGTCTGAAAATAGCAATATAAGCTCACGCCTACCCTCCTATTCTTTGTTTAAAATTTAAGAGTTGTAGTCAAAATAATATGTACAAAATCGTAAACATGTATTTAAGATTATACACCACCCCCAATGTATAAAACAAACGTAGTAATAAATACATATCGCCATCTTCAATGTTCAGATGACAATAAAACATAAATCAGCACAATGTCAACGACCCAAACATCCTACTTCTCTCTTAAATCCCCCATAAGTCCGGCGAGGGAGTCGCTCAACTTTCCCCCGCATACAATTTATTAAATCCGCCAAACTGCTCGCTCCATTTACGTCCAATTATCTCTTTATTTTCCAGACAAGTGATGAGTGAGAATGAAGCAAATAACTTGAATTTCGAGGGCTTTCCACGCCGAATAAAAACTTGTGCTTTAAATTATTTGAAAACAGAAGCGAAACGGCAATAGGATAAGTGTTTAAGAGAATTCGATTTAAGTTGGTAGGACCTGTCGATGCGGCAGGCTTTGGCAAACATGAAAATAGCCTCAATGGCAGGAAGCCAGGGCGTGAGATGAAGTGCATTTTAGGGACACCCTCTCTATTAATGTGTTCTGGAGGCTTGAACGGGGCTTTGCATTTCATTGTTCGAGACATATTGATGATATAGACTTGATCGTATTATACACCCTAACAATTGGGAACTAGATTCAAATTTATTTTTCCCCTCCCTCTCACCTTTTCCACAATTGCATCTCTTTGCTGGAGCGTACGTATCGCCGTTTAATCTTTTAGTTCTTTTTTTAAAAATTTCTAGTGAAGTATGAATTTTGTATTCTGTATGAATATACGTATATACCGGATTGAGTTCTTTAGTCAGGTACACAAAGATCTACCTATTAGCCCAGATGCAATGCCGTCTCTATTGTCATATCCGGAGAATGGCATTGAATTACCACGATTGCTTCCTGAATCACTCAAATTGAAATATGATCAAGTCTACAGACATAAGCGTGAATACATATAATATACGCCTTAGTTCCGAGATACTTGAGAATGCAGGAGAGGAAATTCAAATAGCTCCGGAAAGGGATCATTACCCAATCATCTCTGGAGCTTTCCAAGGCCTTTCAACCTTAACCAGAGTAAGGAGCATGAAATGACTCTGTGAATTTGGGTAAAAATACCAACAGCAACCTCAGCCTTACATTGTCACCTAGGGGTAATTTCCTGCCAATTGTCCGTTTGACTTCCTGACTCAGAGCGACATATGCTTCCGTATTATTACATCCACTATATTGACATCCAACATTTGACTTCCCTTTTCCACTCAGTCCACATTGACAAACTAAGGGTTAGATTTGTAATTTTGTGATATTTTGTCATGGGTGTCTGGCAATGAACATCCCAGACTATCGTTTCCTCATCGCATCACTTCATTTTTATTAGCCAAATATATTACACTTTTATCATATATTAGAATATCACATTGTCATTTTTTAAGGCTTTCAGCATAGCGAAAGTCATCAAAATTAAAAGCTATAGCTATGGCAGGAAATCTGAATAAAACCTTTTTAAAAACAAAAAAGCTATAGCTATATTATATGGTTGATGTTTACCAAGTAAAATGTAACTTTAGCAATAGACCAAAAATGAAATATGAAAGAAATAATACAATTTCGCCCATTGAGAAGCTACTGAATAGTCTGATTAATGTAGTTCAGAGACTTAAATACGGTTTTTGCCGAGTTATAATAGTGTAGAACAACGCTTTTACTCACAAGTGTGTTATTGTTAAGGTAAACTTTCTAAATCCTATGATATCAATCTGGGGTCTAACAATAATGCAAATATTGGCGAAGAAAGCGTTTAGGTCTCAACCTTATCTTTGTGCTGTAATCCTGAGGGTCTTATGGAATCACGACATACCAACTTAAGCTCATGATACCTCCCTGCGTGGACGTGGCATTTGTTGGATGAACCATGTAGGTCCTGACACTAAGGGAACAGAGCTGGGAAGTGTACAATCCCAGGTAAATATTTATGGATCGGAACGCATATTTGGCAGACGGTGCGTGTCAATATGGCTCCTTCACAAGGGAAGACTCAATCCCAGAATAAAACCTCTGAGGCTACTTGCTCGTTTGTCTATCTTCAAAGAAAATTTCCATTTCAACTTACATTCCTTTGTATTATGCTCTGCCTAATAAGGCTCAATTGTTTACCGGCTATATACTGCACCGAAACCCCTTATGCTAGATCTTCACCAAGTTTTTCGTCCTTGCGGTGTAACTTCCCCAATCCGGTTTTCACCTTACGGAATAGTGAACCGTATCTGCCGCAAGGACGAAAAACTTCGTGAAGATCTAGCATTAGTAGTATAGGGAAAGTAATAAAACTATTTCCCTTGAGTCGCATTACGTAAGTCTAGCGTCTGGAGTGACGGTTGAATACTTGGATATCAGTCAAACTATGGGAATCAGTCTGACCATTTTAGTGTTGCTTCCTTTTTGAAGCCTACTACTTCCAGTTTCGTACATGATGCAAGTTGGATGCCTGTCACAAATATCACTTGTTAAAAGGATTTTATTTACGAATGTCACGATTAGATAATTCATTGGTTATAAACACATAAGTAGCTATACAAGATTCGTTGAGTTTGGACGGAACGACAAGCTGAGTGTGCAATGGAGATGTTAATCTAATGCCACTACTCTCGGTGAGACCGGGAGGAGGTGAAAAACTACACAGATGTATCTTTATTTAACTGCAGTGGGGGTAATTCCATTCACTATTAATGATAAGAGACTTGTTTTGAATCGCCTTCTTCTGTCAATCTTCCTCTGGCTAAAGCTAGTCCGTGACGTGCAGAAGTCCATTAACAAAAGTCTAACCGAATCAGTACTGCTCCCAACGACAGTTGCCCACAACTGCTCGATTGTAATTAGGAAGCATTACAAAAGGACCGTCCAAGGGTGAATAATCTCCGCTGTAATAGCGATAATGATTCGCTTTTAATGCGACAGAAGAAAAGACGCTCCAGGCGATACCGTGGGGACAGTTTGTGCGTATAGGTGACATCCGTGTTGGACAAAGCCGATAGAGAAAATATCTTCAAAGCATAGAGTTTGGCCAAAGATAAATGCATTGATATAATGTACAGCCATAGGCACTCGCGCTACACTTCATTAACGTATAAAGATGTGAATGGTAGCTCCGTGCAGATGACCCATGTGTCTTGGATGTACTGGGAGGAGAATCATCCATTCCAAGCAGCGCTCACTGTAATCCAACTAGATACTTGGCAATAATAGAAGCTCTAAATAATCCTTTTTATCTGTACTTAGAGTTAGAGCTTAGAGTAGGCCTCCACCCAGTCTGATGATGAAACCTCTCTTGAAATGTATTATTTCAATAAGTTACTACAAAAGAATGACGTAGTAATGTAAAAGGACTACTTCTTCCGCCCACATTAAAAGAAGGAATCATTATCGGTCTTCATTTACGCATCTACATCACCATCTTG
The DNA here is from genome assembly GCA_942159475.1 of Sthenelais limicola. Lineage (NCBI taxonomy): Eukaryota > Metazoa > Annelida > Polychaeta > Phyllodocida > Sigalionidae > Sthenelais > Sthenelais limicola. The sequence continues at coordinate 31,718,785 of OW804100.1, forward strand.
ATGGCAAATCCAGAAACGAAATTCAAAGAGATGCCACAAAAAATTAACAGCGCAGTCGCATTAGCAAAATGAGTAAATTCCCTTTCTTGTAGTATAAAGAGGTATCCCACCATTTGTCCTAAGTGTAACTGCGATTCTATTGGTGGACTGACTTCGTAATATCTGTAATATTTGCATAATACCGATATTAGAGTGTGTGGTAAAGCCATTTGCCCTGGCCAAAAGGGATTTGCTAATGTTAAGAAGATAATATGGTCGGGAGCTTAAGTACATCCTGTGTTTAATTCCATCCTTGCAGAGTTGTGTTCCTATTATTCCTCTAGATTCTCTAGGTACAACTTCTCATCACTTGTAGCATCGTACAGAAAATTCGGAAATCAAATGTACTTAAGTACGATCCAGTGAAAACCAAGTTATCTATTTGTTTAATTCTCAAGTCATTAATTAATACAAGTTGTGAATTTAATGAAGAAGTAAAAATTCCATCGTTAAGGCATTGATACTCACAAGCATCCTCCATCCGGGTGCAAACAAGCTCATAATCCCATAATGGGGTGTGAGTAGTATAGGGAGTTGAGTATTATGCTGGGGTGTGAGTAGTATAGGCAGTTGGGTGTTATACTGGGGTGTGAGTAGTATAGGCAGTTGGGTGTTATACTGGGGTGTGAGTAGTATAGGCAGTTGGGTGTTATACTGGGGTGTGAGTAGTATATATGTATAGTATTATGCTGGGGTGTGAGTAGTATAGGGAGTTGGGTGGTATGCTGGGGTGTGAGTAGTATAGGGAGTTGGGTGTTATACTGGGGTGTGAGTAGTATAGGGAGTTTGGGTGTTATACTGGGGTGTGAGTAGTATAGGGAGTTGGGTGTTATACTGGGGTGTGAGTAGTATAGGCAGTTGGGTGTTATACTGGGGTGTGAGTAGTATAGGCAGTTGAGTGTTATACTGGGGTGTGAGTAGTATAGGCAGTTGAGTGTTATACTGGGGTGTGAGTAGTATAGGGAATTGGGTGTTATACTATTGAGTTGAGTAGTATAGGGAGTTGAGTGTTATGTCCAGGGAAAACCAAGTTACCTAGTTGTTTGATTCTCAAGTTATCAATTAATACAAGTTGTGAATTTAATGAAGAGTAAAACTTCCATCGTTAAGGCATTGATACTCACAAGCATCCTCCATCCGGGTGCAAACAAGCTCATAATCCCATACTGGGGTGTGAGTAGTAGCCTATAGGGAGTTGAGTGTTATGCTGGGGTGTGAGTAGTATAGGGAGTTATGCTGGGACGTGAGTAGTATAGGGAGTTGGGTGTAATGCTGGGAAGTGAGTAGTATAGGCAGTTGAGTGTAGGCCTAATGTTGGGGTGTGAGTAGTATAGGGAGTTGAATATTTCTTCGGAGGCAATGGAAGACCTACCATGGAGAATTGTTACCCATTTCACGATGTAATTGTATACTTCATGAATAAAAATTCTATATATATTTATATATATATATTATGCTGGGGTGTGAGTAGTATAGGGAGTTGAGTATTTGCCTCGGGCAATTGAGGCCAGATAGTATACTCGCTGGCATATGTTGCCAGGTCCTACACTTTATTTCAAATGCTTGCAAAATGCTTCTTTATTTCAACATAAAATCAAAATGATAATTACTTAGTGTTTGGGTATATTTGCACCTGTTGGGTTTTGATCAGAGGAGAGGTAGGCCTACCGTAACCTAATGGAAAATATACCAAAACAGTTCAGGTTGAAAGTGTATTTCATATACCCCATATAATTATGGCAAATGGATGATGATGAACAGCCTTGTTTATGTATTTGTCTTTGTATAATTTCAGATCATGAAGAACCAAGTATTGTACACAGTCCTGTCCCTATTTGCGGTGTGTGTGGCCTGGTCCTTTGCCGCCCCCGCTGCGTCCAGTGACTCCGCACCACACAAGGGTGAAGCTCTCTTCCTGGCCCACCTTCTCCGCCCCATCAGGGATCTCGCCAACCAAGCTAATCAGATTGAAGCCTTGGTAGAAGAAGCTGTTAGAAAGGGACTCCCAACAAAGAGGCAGTCAGCCGGTTGGGACATGGACTACGGATGGGGCGGTGGCCGTTTCGGAAAGCGCGCCGAATCCAAGCGTTATGATATGTATGGTATGGGCGGACGTTTTGGCCGTGATGTAGACCACATCGATACAGAAAACAATAATGTACACTAATATAGATGACGTCATCAAAGACTGTGATCGCTATACCATTCTCTTTTTTCTTTTTTCTTTTCACGGAAGGTTCAAAGTATATTGTTACACAAGTGTATAAAGTTTACGTCACTCATTGAGAATTAACTATAGGCCTACCACCCTATCAAAACCGGTTCGTCGAGACATTTTACCGTGAAAATCACTGTCTTTATTATGGTTATTATCATATTGTAAGGTTGCACACTTTCTACCATACTTGTACAAATACAAAATCTTCGTTACTTGCCTGTTATCTGTCAAAATGCGAGAGTTGATCGAGGCGATGTCAGACTGTAGATGTGGATATATGAAAATTACCCAATGTTCAAAATGAGAAGAAAATGTTTTAGAATTTGTACAAAGTCTTCTGAGTTCTCAATTCAAATAACAATGTCATGTAGGAGTGAATAGAAAGACCAAAGTAACTGACTATCCCATGACTTATATATGGGGAAACCACAGGAAACAAAGCACTACCAGTTATAAATTCATTCTAGGATTCATTTTTATCTTACACCCGATGAATTAAATCCATACATCATTTCATACTCTGTCTTGGATGTTCTAATTTTGTCTATGCATTTACATAGGTCTCGATGGATCTTATTCAGTTTTCATTTTCTATTCGCATAACGCAATCATCCTATCATAGTGAAGATAAAAAAAGGTCTATTCTCTTCGGCTTGTAAAGATATATCCAAACGGTAGGCCCTATAATATTATGGTTACAACAAAAAGAATCAACATCTAGATATCTTCATTTGATTATATAAAAAATACCCCAATTGTCCCAAGACAAACGGGTCATAGGGCCTAGGCATAATTCATCTTTAATACACACACCAAAGACCAAGACATCCATGCTTTGACTAGTTATTTACTCTCTCCATGGTAAATATGAGCAAAATATTCATCGATAAAGTTAGATAATCATATATTTATATAGATTTAAGCTGTAGTCTTGCTACAGACCAAAGAACAACTCGTCTGTATTTTGGAAATAGTGTTGTATAAACTATATATTGGTCAGATTTTCAGAAAAAGTACAAATCAACTTCGCCATTTCTCTCAAAAAAAATTCAGACTGAAATCAAGTTCAAAATAGCCTACAGTTCAACCTAACCAAACAGATTGCTAGTATCAATGCAATGTCGAATATACTCGAACTACGTAGTATTGACCAAGTTGCAGCCTAATTTAGCGGAATTTACTAAATGCGTACAGCTGCCAATTTTCTGAAAATCTGACCCATATGTAGCCAAACCTGAGTTGGATCAGTGGGGAGAAATGGCGCTATGGACCCAGATGCATGTGAGTGGGCACGGGTACTATAGGAATAGGCCTATATAAGAAAGGCCTAAGAGGGTCAGATTTTCAGAAAATATACCATTGACAGCTCTACACATTTAGGAAATCCTCCAAAACTAGGCTGAAAAATCAAGATTACCGGGTATACTGAGAATATTTGGTATCGCATTGATTTAAAGTATCAGTTATGTTGTGTTAACTGCATTTTGTAGCTCATTTTTCTCTTAAATGTGGGCTATTTGAGGGGATTGGTGAAGGTGAATTGTACATTTTCTTAAAATCTGACCCAATAGGCCTCGCACCCGTTAGCGCGTTTGCTCTCAGCGATATACAAATGATAGTAAACTACCCCAGAATTTTAGTTGAAAACTAGTTTTAAGAGCTAAACTAAACAGCCTGGTAAAACATAATACCAACCTCACCCTAGAAAGCTACATGACAGGAGGGACAGACAACATTTAATTCTTCCCTTCGGACGGGCAGAAACAACACAATAGTAAAGATATTCATGATGCCACCCCAAAATGACGCTTCATTGTTGGCAAGCTATACCGCATACCTATATTTACAGTCTTTAAAACAAACCTCGTGTCAATGCTTGATCGATAAAATCTCTTGAGTCTGAAAGCATTAAAGTAAAATAATACACTCAGTTATTCAAACAGACGAATATGGCAACCAACACACCCGTCCCACTCTATTTTTACATGATTACCATATTAATGTGTTCACAAATCTGTAGTCCCAAAACAGACTGTATCGGGAGGTACCATTAGTTAAATATTGGTTGAACAGCATCAATTTTTGTCTGTTTGGTATTAATTATTTCAAATATTACTTGTCAAATATGGATGGTACAGCACGGTGCACAATTCAGTGGAATGTAATCGTCAATATCTTCATAGAACAGAACAGACTCGGGGATAGCCTATATATATATAAGACTTATGCTTTTACTATTTTTGCCCGAATTCTTACTTTTTCCCTTACTCTACATATAAACTAGTGTAATCTCCGTGGCTATCTTCCCCTATACCATGCATACACCCGAGTAGAGCCAATGAGTATTTCTACCCTATGGACCCCTGTTTATTTCTACCAGATAACCAGATACATGCTGTAATAGTAACCAAGTGACTTTCCCTTCCCGATTACTTTCCTCCATTCATGAGGTTTAACGTTGTCCGCCAGCCGCCATGTTATCAGACGTAAGCGCCCACTTATGCCAAGTCAAGGGCCATTCCAGTCTTTCCCTCCTCACACAAGGCCCGCCAGGAGGACAGGCTTAGTGCCCCCTTGTGAGGGTTCGTGTAAATAGTTCAGAGTTGATCTCATCTGCTAACAGATGCGACTGTTCCCATGTTTGTGTCAGCGGGCAAGTTGTATCACCCGAGCGTGAGGGGCTTTAGGTGTATGCTTCAAACTCACGAGGAGGTTTCATGCAGGCGATCCGGGAGATGTGAGGGGGTGAGAGTTTGAGATGTAATGAAAAGCAAATGAATAATTTTCAAATGTGATCAATCTTACCGCAGCTCTAGTATAATAGAAGTTTACTCTGAGGTCCTACTACGAATAGTTGATGCGACATAATTGAGAGAACACTCAGAGGTTGAACGAACTTTGGCTGAGACGCTCATGGAAAACCAAGATGAAAGTCAGTTTTGAACGTAACACACGTTCTTTTTTGGTTGCGGCATAAATGTTGCACTTGTCGAGGAAAATGAAACCGAAATTTTGATTTTTGAACAGGAATGTGAGATTATGTCCATGGGTAACGACGATATGGGAAAAATGTCGAGACTGTTTTTATGCATAGAGGGGCCGGGAAATCCTAAACAAGGGGCAAATTTCCTCGAGACATGCTGCGACGGACAGAGCAATATTCCTTCGTCTGAATCAAAGTGAAAGACTTTGAAGAGGAAAAACACCAGAGAATCTTCCTTCTCCCTAAGGTGTGTAGTTGCTTCAGTAGTGGATCTTTGCGCCTCAGAAACATCAAAGAGTCTGAATGCATCTTGTATTCGTACATCACAATCTCCAACAGAGAATGAAGGCTATGTGAAATAAGGTATAATATACATGTTTGTGATAACTATGGACAAGTCATAGTTCTTTACCAAGTCATAATATATTATATCATTATATTGACATTGGTATATGATTTAATCTCAACATTTATTAATGCAACAATTTTAACACTGATGGCCTGATGAAGTAGGCTATAAGAAAGATGTCCGAAATGTTGGCAATAATATTTATAATGAACTCCCATGCAACAGAAAAACTTCCTTGTTATCCTTTATCAGTTTTGATAAATTTCCATCCTCTCAATATTTAATTCCTGAATATCAAAGCTTCACCAACCTTTAGGAATACAAAAGTTACCCAGGGTGAAATAATAAGACAGCCCGGTTGCAATCGATAAAGTTCATAAGGGCGTGCAATATTCCTTTTAGAAATATTGACCTATTACAAAGTAGTCGACAAGGATTGTTAAAAAGAAAAAAAGCTGTTGCGGGTCATTTAATCAGATCTAGAAATATCTATGATTGATTGATTTTGATTCGGGGAAAAACTCTGGGACAGTGGATGGATAAGTTTTGGGGGCGCGAAATTTCTGGTGAGAGGTAGCTGGAGGAAATTCCCACGCCACTTAATTTTTCTCCCACGACCCATGAGCGAGACAGCGTCAAGTATCATCGTGGGGCCCCTGGAGCCAAGGGGTGCACAGCCAAGCAAACACTCAGCCTACATCAGCCTAGGAGGAATTGTACCTACTCTGACAAACACACCAGCTATGTTCTACAACTTTACAACACGAACAAACGTTTGATCGTGTTAATTCGACAATATCAAAGGTTCTCTCAAAGGCGGGCGTTATAACAGACTAATACTTAAAGTTCAAATAACTTCAAAGGGGGGAATCGTATTCATGTTTCACCAATACAATTATATTGTTTTCCCCCATAAATGTTTGAAAACAATTGATGCTTTTATTATGATTCTTCCTGGGTTTTCATTGCCAACGGGCTTCAGTGTCGAGAGCAACTCTTACGAATACATTCAGAGATCAGTCGATCATCTCATCGAGAACACATGCTTTCTTTGTGTTTGGGTTGATGATGGGACAAGGGGTCATAGAGAAATGCAGTATAATATCGTAAAACATGCGTCCGGCGGTTTATAGTAATAACATTGTAATGAAAACGAGAAAACGGACGGTCAGTTCACATGAGAAGGCGTTCGTGATCTAAAGATTTACCAATAACATTCCTTTCAACAAAACAATATAAAACCTTTCTGTTTCAAAACCTTCATTCCTAACGATTTCCATTTTCTATTCGTCAAGGCAATGCCAGTGGTCGATACCCTTTCGCATCAAGGCTTCTGAAGGCTCGAGATGTTAAAGTTTGACCAAAATGTTTAAGAAGAACCAGATTGCCTAATGTTTTATAAAGGCTCAGCCCAAGGCTATGAAATTCATTGGTGAGGTTCTAGAAAGAGATGCTTGTGAGCGGGCATTACAAAGCATTGAAAGACTTCTAATCGTCATCGATCAGTGACTTGAAGTGGGCCTCGAGCATGGGAGGATGAGGGACAAGTGTACTGGGTTGTGTGTGGATTTCTTCCAATTTTACTTTTTGTCAAGTGTTTTCCTCCCCCCGTAATGCGCCAGGAAATTTTTAACACTGAAAGTCCGAGGTTGATCTTGGGTAGCAGTCAAAGGTAGTGACTAAAGGATAATTCCACTAAAAAAATATGTGTTTTCCTGAATCTGTTTGCTTGCTTCATCAAGGAGGCATTGCCTTTTATTCATCTCGGACACGCAATACCATAATTTTGAACCCCGTCAGTGAAATGAGGTTTGAAGCAAATGAGGTTTGAAGCAAACCCCTTGATATTAGGAAAACGGTACCCAATTTAGAATAACACTTGAAACTGATTGAAAGGAATATGGAAATACCTTTTTAAAAGAAATTTTAATTATGAGTGATATTAATATAACTACTTTACGTATTACTTTTTTAATTTTAGATTATGAGTATACTGTTATATTGTACGATGTCATCAATGCACACATATATAAAGTTATTTTATTCCTAATATATATACATATTTTTTGTATTTCTCTTCATCATTTACATAAATAATCTATCGGTAAGAAACTAGGTGAAACCTTTCAGCTCAGAGCTGAAAGGTTCCAGGTACCCTAGGCATGATTTGTACAAAATTACAAAATCACATTCACAAACGCTTAAATCTAACATTCACTGATAAAATACATACCAATAATAATTAACAATATGGTTGAAGATTAAGTCCTTAACCTTAGATGATGTCTGACTATGTGACATATAACCAGTTAAACATTATTAAGCATCCAGTACTGGATGAAAAATGGAGTAGTCAGCCACATGGTTGACAAATATTCCTTCTACTTTTAGATAAACCTGGCTAAGAACATTACCACTTCTATGAATTTTTAGCCATCCTGTACTGGATGATCACAAAACATCAAGTACTCATGAAATACTCAAGTAATAGAAGATAATAAACCTTCCTAAACCAATTCCATTACTTAAATTTCAACTTAAACCATGATATTCGTATTAACCACAACATGGGCTGAGATGTTTTTTCAATGATATATATCTATCGCATGCCCGCCATCGGTTTCATGAATAGTTCGGGTAAACGAAAAAAAGATAACAATATCTAAGTGGTCAGATTGGTATGTTTCTATATCCAAACATTGCAGCACCGAATCATTGGATCAACTAATAGTTTTATGATAACCTATAATTTCTATGTTCAAGCGATAGGCCTTCCAATTGTTGCTGTGGATATTAGAAGTCAATGGGATATTTTTAGATTGATGTTATCATCAATCTAAATGGATTGGGGTGAGATCTGTCAATCATTGATAGCATCTTGGCTCCTCCCATCCTGTGAAGAATCTGTTGATTCTGATATCAGCAGATGGGATCAGAATCATGCTGGTAATGGCTGGGAGGGGGAGGGGGTGGCGTTTAGGTGTGAATTAAAGGGTAGACCATGTGTGAATTAAAGTGGCAAGTTGCGAAATAAGATGCCTCATATGCAAAGGTGTTAAAGGGACCAACAGAATCACATGGAATGACCAGTCATATATGGCATAGGGATTTCATGTTTTCTGTCTCCACTTCCTCTCCCTCCTACTATCCCTCCCTCTCGAACTTTACATTTAACTGACATCAATCTCCGTTTCCCTTGGAAACGCAATCTTCTACATGAACCGGAAATAAATAAATAAATGTAAACTGATCACTGTTAACTATTTCTTGTTTCATCCTAATGTCGTCCAAGAAAACAAAGTATAGAGGCCGAAGCTACGGTCAGGACCAACAGTGACGTTTCTGGAATGAAATATTATAATAAGGATGTTGATTGAATTGTTATGCTAGATATTTTACTAAAATTTACCATTTCTGTAATCAACAAGATGTATAACTGCATTCGGACAGTCATGTACTTTAATCAGCTCAGAGAAAAGGCCGTAAAAACGTTTTTTTTAAAATACTATTTCTCTTAGTAATATAAAAAGTGTGCCTTGCACTGGTGTCGCCCTGTAAAAATTACGGATCCCTAAGCGCCTTAAATTGGCAAATGGGCCTTACATTCAGGATATCTATTCTGGGAATTTTTAATTAAAAAGTACCTTTTGACATGGTCTGAGCATCATTGCATAGATCCTCCATACAACAGTCTGTTGTGACATGAACTCCAGTCTCCTTAATTACTGTTGATATACCACAAAGACTTGACTCAGTCGAACACGAATGGGAATATGCTTTTACTCCTCCGACCGTAGAACTTGCCTTCTGTGGAAACGATTTAAAAATTATATTAATTATAGATCTATAGAATGACAGAATCAGAGACTATATATATAGTTACTAATATTTTTAACAAACAAAAAAAATATAAAAAACTTGAAGAAAACAATTATCAAAATGGGAATCGGGGGATATACGCGTAAATAATATTTCTTCACAAAAATATTCTTCAACAAATTGGATAAAAATTAAACAGGTGACGTTGTTAGACTTTAAGTTAGCAACGATTATATGCATATTTGGGAATAACGATAAATGCCTTCCATATATACCCTATCAAGTCCAAACCATTTTCTTTGTGATAATTATAATATATGAAGTGAAGCTTTCTCTCCTATTCAATACAGTTTTTCAAGAAATATTGATTAATCACAGTATTACTCATTCACACTTCCCATATTGCCAGATTTATCCTATTAACTAATATTTCACAGATTTCATACAGGTCTACTAGATAAAATGAGAAAATGCCGAATCACCCAAAAACATGTTACTCGATCTTCCTTTGTAACAATTGGTCAGTTTGTACATGTACACCTTTTAGATTTTATTGGTAAAAATTAGATCGAACTCTTGAGAATAATAATAAATATGATTGTAATTCTTCAACTTAACAGCTGAGAATAGCATTGTCAAAATTAATGTTATGTTTATGGAAAATATAAAAAAATCCAATCCAATCCAAACCTTTCCTACATAACATTGCCAGTTGGAAAAGTCAACATACCACACAGACAGGTGCCTCCCCCTGGATAGGAACGCAGTTCTCCCTCATGGTACAAGGTTCATCGTTAGGCAGAATGAGCTGACAGCCGTAACAGGTGAGCGCTGCGCCACCTGTACGTGCAATAACCAGGTACTATTTTAAGCATGTACAGAGCTACTGTATACAACTGTGGCATGTACAGCCATGGTCTGTTTTAAATATTTTATTCAGCATTGGACATTATGTAACAATTACACGATTTCTCAGTACAAGCTGATTTAATGATACAAAAGCTCACGTAAAGTTATAATAAAGAAAGAAAAGATAAAAAATCAGTCATAAAGATACAAAGAACATAGTATGAGCCGATAAAACCATAACCAGGAGCAGTGTCACTATTAAATAATATAAATGCTGGGCATACTATAGCAGACCCTGTATTTAAATGCAAAGGAATGTGCATCTAATATTATATGTTTGCCTACCTGTAATATATAGGATGAGTGTGGCGATAAATGTGTCTACAATCACCGTATACCTCATCGTCAGTGCATCGACCCCTCCAATCGTAAAATTTAAAGAATTTACATTGATTTTAACTTCTATCTCAGTGTAGACCGACTGACGAACATGGTGTAATGTAGTGCATTGTCTATACAATTATAAATGACATTACTTCATTCATCTCTTTGTCATATTCCTGGCTTAGAATAAGAAAAATACATGACAATTGAGCCATAAGGTGCCTATTGCTCATCCAAATGTTAACATTTAATCCGTAGAATTATCAGAAAAGGAAACGCTAGGGTTATATAGATGTTTGAGAAAGGAATCTGACAGGAAAATATGAGTTATCTCCAAAATATAAGTACATAATCGCATAAGAGAAGTTACAAAAGAAGGAACTCACCTGAAGCCTAGCGATTGAACTTTCCTCTGAACTATTCTAATCCTGTAGCGGCAGCTAGTGGCTGTGAAAGTTTAGGACAAGGCAAACATAGACGAGGTAGGCCTTACTGCAATGGCAGCAAATGTTAGTTCTCTTATATCAAAAGATTTGCGCCCAGTTCTTAAATAATAAATTATTATTAACCTCGATATCTTTTAAAACAATTTATAAACAAGTCCATGTGCACAAAGGAAATTCAATATGATAAACAGATAATTTCCTTTGGACTAGGTGTTTGACCCGCCCAACGTAACTAATCGTGTGCGCCCATGTGAAATCAGCCATTTCATGGTACCCAAGGAGAATATCTATTAATATTTCTCCGATAAAAGGTCGTGTTTCCAGTAATAGAACTCTCTGATGGGCAGCAGTACGTCGGTATTGTTTTACTGGGAAATAAGCCGATTTAACCTTTGTAATATTGATTGGATATGGGTGGGTTTCCGGGAATGAATATGGGTAAGGAAATACATGTACATATCTTTACGTTTTGGGCGTCTAACAGAGATCCATTTGTCAAATCAATGAAATAGTGAGTGTGTTAAGATTCTGTGAAGACGAATTTTTCAGATTGTGTCGTGTCACAATCGGCTGGAAATAGGTCTAAACACTGAACATGTGTCAAGATGGCCTCATGATATAAAACAAAACAATATCAAATAGTTAGTTCATCTGTGCCAAATAAAATATTCTGTGTGTTCTGTAAGTATAATTCTAGTTAACTACCATGCCTAAGTCAAAATAGCATACTTATTAATCCATGCAGATATTGTGGTGTTCTCTATGTATGGCTACTATTATAACCTGTTCACAAGCAAACGTTATTATGCTCGATGCGATCCGCGTGGCCACTTCCTGAACTATGAAAATAGAATAACTGGGGGATTCTTTTTACAGCATTTTTTTTTACATTTTTTAGAAATTAAAAGTTTAACTATAGGCTTGAATATGAGAATACAGAAGAAAATGGGGTTTTTTTTAAAGGTTTCTCTTCACTTAGTTTGAAAATAGGTTACATTGGACTAGGATTGGACTTACGTGAAAAAATTGGTTGTGGTAAGGAAGGCGAGGGGTGGGGGTCATCGCTTCAATTGTGTTTTTTTGGGGTAATAAGGTATCTGATTTAGTGAAAAATATTACTGTGCCTCTTGACTTAAATCAGCCTACATCATTGTCAACTTGCTTTATTACCCACTTTTTAACAAAAATCCTTGACAACTAACATGCTTTCTTTGTTCATAAGACTTAAAGCTGCTTTCCCTAGTAATAATATTGAATGGTTCTGTTGAAATTACATTCAAATTAGTTCCAAAACTCACTATTATCGATCTGTTACTTAATGAAAAGTTCAATAAATGTCTAAATTCCATGATTTTAGGGTCACAGACATACAAGAAAAAGCGCGGACAAATTTGTCACAGTTTCAAAAATGTTTTTTTTGACGCTAGGTGTCTGCACTGTCTAGGGGTGACCCTAGCTTTAGGCAGAACCTTACAATTTAGCGCCGGCTAGCCAAAGTGGGCGGGGCTTGGTAGATCCGGTGGGCGGGGCTTACTTGTCTTTACTAGTCATGTAATTAGTTTTATTAGTCTATTTTACTCTGGACAGTCCACTACCCGCTTTACTGACTTAGGACCACCAATTTAAGGTTAGGTTTAGGGTTAGTTTTAGTATTGATTTCTGTTAAGTAACATTTGACAGCACTTAGTCAAGCCGGCTCTAGTTACAACAGCCAATCACGTCACTGAAGCCACATTCAGTCGCCGGCGCTAAATAGTAAGGTTCCGCTGCTTGCGTGACCCTAGTCTCTCTGGCTATAATGAACCAAGTGCGCATGCGCGAGTTGCCTTGCCCATGCGCCTAGCAATTTGACTGCCATCTTACAGGTCTCTTGGGAATCAGTATCTCCATTGGTGACCACCACATCCCACCGTATACAGATTCGTCACATTTAAACTCTAATATCTATCTTCAACATTAAGACAGAGACCCAACTCTTGGGGCAATGTGGAATACTAAGTACTTGGGCTCTAAATTAGTGAAATTTGAGATTTGAATAGAAATTAGCTGGGAGACCAGCTTTAAGATAGATACTAGGAACCAGAATCTTGTCTAAGTTCCAAGTGATTATGATTTTTGTATTCATCTTCTTTATTATGTATGATTACTCATAAAACATATGTTGATAACTCACCTACACACAAGGGGGAGCCAGGGGTCAACCCATGGTCAGTCAGGTGTGACCTCACCCACTGACCTCCCCCTCAGGTCATGGATGGTGATCCCATTACCAACAGCTGATTGGCTGCCTTAATGAGGCACCAATAAGGTGATTGGTCAATGATTACCATTGGCTAAACATGTAAGGAGATGTAAATGTATACCACGTGATTTATGTTAATTGGTTACATGTTAATTAATGCGCATGCGCAATGGATCCCATGGTCACATGACCAGTTGTATAAATAGACTGAAATAAAGAATGTTCATTAGTCTAGAAACGGGACTACGTTGTTACATATTATTATTATTAATATTCACATAGGCTATCCTCTAGCCTGGCTTGACGAAGGCGACATGGCATAATTAAAATTATGCACTGCATAACAACATCAGCTCGAAAATTCCCCCCTTCCCTAAGGCAGAGACCTTTAAGACAACATTCGCTAAGATTCCAAAAAAACGGTATATTTCCCATTAGCCCAGACCCCTCACTTATCTAAGTGTCTAAATTATACCCATAGGACGAGATTTCACCCAGAAATTTAAACTGTTACTAGTATAATTACTGCATAACAGACCTCATGCGTTGACGCTACAGTTCTATATAGGGACACTCAGAAGCCGACATTCAAGCCGTCACTATTGCACGCTCGGCATGACTTGGTGAACGTTCGGCTAAACTCAGAGAAATGGTTTCTCACTCTCTCACCAGGAGCGCCACCAACAGCACCAACCAGAGAGCTATAAACAAAGCGTATATGTGCGGAACCATCACTTACATGGGCGATGGTTTTGCTCATGAATTTAACACAAAAACAAAACAATTTTAATGCGACTGGCCACGGGAGGAGGGAGGGACAGCTTTGAGTATGGTTAGCGGGATGGTGGGCATTGTCAACCTACAAAAACAATCTATATTTACGAAAGTAAATAGCCCAAAACTCCCCATCAAGTTGTGACGATACTCTGGTGCCACATACCCCTAGACACAAACATACCTCAACGCTACCCTGACCGATAGTAAATCGATCATATCAATAGATACACATAAATATTCTGTACAGTGTCCTTGAAGTATCTGGACTATAATAGACCTGTATGCATTCCCTCTCAAATAAGAATACTGCAAAATTTTGTTAATGCAGACACCCTCATTGTTATGTAGACACCCTCATTACATGGCATTCCATTCCAGTATTGATGAAGAGTATGATTTGTAGTATTTTTATTTAAGTTGTACAAGATATATATGGAGATATGGAGACTAGAATGCCAAATGTACAAAAGTGAAAGAAAGAATTCAGTAAAATGTTGTGTCAGGAAGGCAATATTCTGGGATAGGAATAATGTGTAAGAATAGTTTGATTTCAGCAAATCTTGGGATAAATTATGAAATCTTTGAAAGCTCTATCTATCCTTCTATGGTCAGTATGTAACAATTGCCAAGCAGACGTTTCAATTTTTTCAAAACTATCCTAACTGTTAACTGGCTGCTAATTTCTTTGTACAACATATCGCCTCCAATACTATATATTTACCGTTAAAATACAAAGTGTTTCACATATCAAGGAAAAGGTTCTTTCTTCAACTACCTCATGAAAAATATGATTATATATTATATATATCCTGAGTGTGTGTTAACAGATTTTAGATCATTTACTTGTCCAATTTTAGCATAAATCATCTCATCATGAAAAGCAGGTGTGATATGATACTGTGCAGTGGTATTCAGATTCCATCAACAAAATTATCATAACTTTGAGAATATTAGAAATAGAGTCCCAATCTTTTTGGTAAATTGATACCCATCTTATGCTAAATTTATGGTTTAATATGTGCATTGGTGCACAATTCAACATGCTTTTCATGGTGTAATTTGCTAATATCTTTACAAAAAACAATAAATATGTGATTCTGCCAATTATTTTAATCTTTGAAAAATCATAGAAAATCATCTAATAATGTTAGAGTCATGTAGTATACAAAAATTAAAAGGGAATTTTACACCTCATTTGGTTTATAATGCATAATGCTCTACAAATAACATTTCAACCCTGTAATGGCCAAAGACCTAGAATATTCACCTTCAGCGCCCCCTGGTGGCCAATAAGCTACTCATTTGAAAAGGATATCATAGCTGATTCAAAAGCCCCTGACCCCTTCAATTTTTTGGGATAGGTGAGAATCTGTCCCCTGAGATGGTACTAATATCCTAATTTGAGGCCCTGGCCCATGGACTATGAACTATTATCAGTGAACATAAGAAAGAGCTTTAAAAGGACGCCCCAATTTTGTACCAGTTTGATTAGATTTTTCATGATTTACCTATGATTCTCAAGGTAAAAGTAGATTATTTGTTTTAAAGTTTAAGAATCCCTTAATTAGATTGGGCTCATAATTTAACACAATATTATTTGGAAAATATGACACAAATGTTGTCATCATAGATGCAATGGTTACAGAAGCAAAGATATGGAGTGTATTCTTGGTAGCCATTTGAAATAAAACAGCATATTTTGGATAGAAGAGTTTTGGATAGCTTTTTTCTATTGCACTGAGGTACTTTCATACTTCCAATGACCTTGACCTTGTATTAAGGTCAACTGAATGTTGAACTGTTTAGAAATTATACTGCATCTCTGATGTTTTCCATACACAGTTACTAAACCAACTAAAATTGGCAATTTCAGCTGTATATAGCTGAATATAGCAATTTCCTAGATTTGACCATGAGAATATGACCTTGATCTTAGTTTAAGGTCATCATAAACTAGATATGATTAAGCCCTAATTGGGATTTCATCTTGGTTGCTAAACCTTTATGTGAATGTAGAAAAGATCTCAACTTGCACTATTTTTGTTAGGCCTTTTTCCATAGAAATGCATAGAAAATGCATTTGACTATTTTTTCTATCGTCAACAGTAGATGTAGTTAAAATAGGTCTGTATGGACAAATAGAGTATGAATACAGAGCTGTTGACCTAAGGAACAATATTCAGTAGATCACAAGGTATTCATATATAACAATTAGATAGAAAATACAGTTCTTGTCATTCATAGTTTTGACCATTCATATTAAAGTGGCAAAGGTCACTATTTGACTATATGTCATTTAGAAATATGTTTGTAGTTTTCGATGACATGCATAAGTAAGAACATTTGTGTAGAATACCAACGCTATATATTCTTTAGATTAATTGATATTTGTTAATGAAGAATGTGGCAGAGGTTCCATTGGGGAATTCAAATCTGAGAGAGCAGTAACTAGACCATAAGGTGCTGCCCCAGTGTATGGTAAAGGGATGTGCACTAAGAGCGAGGCAGGAGGTGCATAGTGACATATATACCCTGTCCCATCCAGCCCATCCAGCTGGTATCACTTAACTCATTAAGATAAGAGGCGTCGGGGACCTTCCCTAAACCAACCGAATTGGGTCAGGCAGTTGTGTAGGGTGACTCCAGCACCCTATGACATTGGAGTTTTATACTCTTAAATACACAAAATATATGTAATTCCTACATTAATGCTCCCGGGTATTCATTACAAATATACTAATCTAGAACATAGTTGAAATTCAGACAAACTTTCCCCAAATCGGGAGCTCAGTGGCATGTGTCACTTTAAAATCGTTCAAGAGTTTTATCACATTGTCATGTATGTATAAATTGGGTATGCCTTTACCCTAAAATATGTACTCCAGTTTACAGAAATGTAAAATATTTTGCAAAAGAGAAAATATAGTTGGTGACACAACACAGCAAAGGCTTGTGCCTTTTAGTGAGCCAGTGAAAAATGTTGTTTGAGTTAAAAATATGGGCCTATGTGTGATTCTAAAAAGTGTCATGTTAATCCTTACAATCCCGGATTTCGCCTAAACGGTCATTTTTCAGTGAAAATTGGTCAAATTTGGGACATTTCGGCTTTCAGTTCTTCACACTGCCATTTCCACCATTATGATAGTACAAAGTTGACATAGGCCTATATAGGTGCCAAAAATGGGCAAATTTAATTTTGTATGTTCAACATGGCCCCCAATGGTGCAGAACTATTTACCTAAGAGAAATTGTCATGGAGACATGGAGATTTTCATGACATTTCATATGCAGTTACCATGGAAACAGCCATTAATATGAAAAAGAATTATTGTAGTTGTGCATGTGACAGTTCCAAATACAGATAGGCTAGCCCTGAATCTTTTCTTTTATTTGACTTATCATATATTATTCTATAATGAAAACTCATGAAGTTATCATGAATCATATGAAATAAGTCAAGGCAACTTTAAGTTTTAGTCCCTATTAACTTAGGGCGCAGCAGTCATTGCTGAATAGAGGGCCTGCCTAGGGAGGATCCGGGGGAGGCTGCTCTGAGCCTGCCCTCTAGTCTCTACCCAACGCCCCGCCAACGCCACGGCACCCTCCAGAGTCGGGAGAGAAGGGGGAGCGATACAGTCCTATGGACAAGGTTAGTGAGGTTAAATTACTGAATCTAACGTATGTGTGTACAGTAAATGTATACACGTAGTACCCCGGCCTAGAGTCGAGAGGATGGTACATCTCTATATGTACATGATAATAGGCAGGCAGGCATGATTTCAAGCGGGAAGGAAGGCGCCAATGTGACCTAGTTTTCAATATGTAGGTCGCAGAGCGGTATCTGGGTCACGGGAAGCCACGAGGTTGCACGTTGATACTGCTGCAAGGCCAAGGCCGCTTGGATCGACACCGCGACGATTCATACACAAAACATTTAAAATGTGTTTCTAGTATCGTCCTAGTTGTTAGGAAAGTGGCAGGCTATATGATGCTTTTCCGTTAATGACTAATAATTCAGGAAGTATTGAGCTGGCAGTTGTTCCAGGCGTCTCTGTAAATCACCACTTCCTCTTCTCCTCCGTGCTTCTAACAGGACTCGACCTGAAACCATCGGGCATTGTCTATGTAAGTTCTGACTTGTTGTAGTATGAGTTTTCTCAGTGGCATAAACGTCGATTGAAAAATGTCTTAGGATAATATCTGCGTAGCATTTATCTCTACGTTATATTTATTAAACGAGAGTGCATAGACCACTGGTTCTACTCGTTCATCTAGCATGAGATAGGGGTGGTGTTGAAAGTTATGACGAAATGATTTTAGGGTCCAAAACCATGTAAGCCTTTCTTAGATTTCAAAACCTTTCCGCGTTAGCATGATTCATGATACGATCGCTTAAATTCTTCCCAATATGACCTGCCTCAATGTTTGCTGAGCGATTGTGCATCTATATTATATTTGCATGTATATTGAAAACATTTATAAGGCACTTTTTGTGTGTGCTATCTAGCCACTGTCAGTGACATATTTCATGCTCCCACACACAACCATTCTGACATCGGATATCATATTATAATAAGCATTAATTTTGTTCAGTACGGTAGGCCCTAGGTTAGTAAATGTACCGTCAATTTAGGTATCTATCGTAGTGACCCGTTTATAAGCTGGGACCTGTTTAAAAGCCTATCTTGAATACAGGTCCGGGATGTCAGGGTCATGGAAAAAAATCCTCTAAAATTTATTTAATTATTTATTAATAGCCTATTTCAATTGCAAGCCGGGGCTAAAGGGGTTACCGGTACATCATTAGTCACTGTGATTCTCTTTAATAAGACAAGTTAATGCAAATAACATATAGGCCTAGGCCTACAACGATTACACGGACATAGTTAGAATATCTCTCCCTGTTATTCCTATACGGTAGGGTGTATATTACTATGACACAGACAGACATAATTAATGAATTTAGTAGGAGACACTTGTAACTAAGCTCAGGACTATGTTGGGGAAAGTTTACTTAAATCCCAGCCCTGTAGGCCCTACTAGATGAGTATGCACTAGACAGGTTGATTATATTTTAGTTGTGAGAACGTCTGTTCTGTCCTTGACTTCACTTAGTTGATATGTTTGGGATAAAGTAGGCACATCTTGTCAAACGTTAGCCAACTAAACTACCGGTACTATATTTGACCAGAACACAAGTGTTATGATTCACCTGACATCGAAGACATTACATTTGATCAGAATATAAATGTTATTATTCGTGACACTATTTCTTTTACCTTGGGTAAATTTCCAGGTAGTTCTGGGTCCAGTGGAACCACCATGCCTAAGAAGAACCGTAAACAACGCCAGGGCCAGCCAGTGAAGTTGGACCTAACGCCTACCAACACAGTCACAGAGACAAATGCAAGCGCTAATATCGACTCTGCCTCTGCATTTCCTTCCCTAAGTGTTGGAAATGCATGGGCACCAAAAGCCCAGGGTGCTACCGCCCCATCACAGGGAAGCTGGGCTCAACGAGTTGCCACCGCCCCACAACCCCCTCCAGTCACTACTACTGTCTGGGGTCATGACAACAGGGTTGAAGATAATGATGATGGAGATTGGGACAGTGGAAATTTTGACATGAATCCACCTCTCAATAGAAGTGAGTTGACTTTGTTTTTTCTTTCCAGGCATGACGTGACTTTTTCTCGAAGATTGTCATTAATTCCCATAAAATAAAATATTTTATTCTGGAAACAGCTTCTGTAGAAATGTACCTTGTTGATGCCCTGGTTTATATTAAATGAAATTCGCCAAGTACCAATAATGCAGTAGAAGATAATTGCCCTTAAATTGAAGAGCACCAATAAGCTTGAGATGAAACCCAACCAGCTACATGCCTCTGAGCTCCCGATTTTGGGAAAATTTACTTGAATTTCAAACATGTTCTAGATTAATATATTAGAAATGAATATCCGGGAACATTAATGTTTGAATTACATATATTTCGAGTATTTTTAAAGTGACACTTCTCACTATTCTGGCCTTCATTCACGAGTACGGTAATAGCATTTCTACTCAAGTTTCTGGTACCGGTATCTGGTTCTTTTTAACCTTCCTAACTAATCCCTGGGGATATTAAAACTTTATAATCCATAGTATATGAGATATTTGGTGAAAATACTGAGTAAGTTCATTTCGGATTGTCAGCCAAAATCCAAAGTGTCAGTTGGGTTGACATCTGGAGTTATCCAACCCCCAGGTCTGAACCCCATATCACTTGGGTGTGGTCACTGATACATGGTGTCTATTCAGTATTGGTCAATAAAGGAATATATAGCGTTGGTATTCGACACAAATGTTCTTACTTATGCATGTCATCGAAAACTACAAACATATTTCTAAATCACATATATAGTCAAAATAGTGATCTTAGCCACTTTAAATGGGTTCTCATTAAATTCTATGCTATTTTTCAATCCTCTTGCTGTTTTTGATAGGTTATGCTGCTCGGTGTGAGGCGGCAGCACCTCCAAAGGAAAACTTTTGGCAGAAAAGACAGGAGTTCTTCGAGAGTGCTCTGCCTCAGGATGAGAACGACGAGGAACGTATGCTGCGGGTAGCACTGGAGCTTAGCAGATTACAAAGTGAAGAGGAGCAGCTAATGCGCCAAATGTAAATATAATAATACATAAATATAAATTATTTCTGTTCTTGCGCAGGTCAAATTAGGGGTCTGGATGGCAACATATTTTCGTGGGCCTTTTAAAGGCTTTAGGATATTTGTCAGTCCAAAATATGTAACGAATGTAAGATTCACTTAGACACTTAGACAATCAAAATTTGAACTACATGTATGGTTTTTACATCAGAAGCTCTTTATCAAAGTTAACTGAGGAAATTCAATTCACGTCCCGTTGCATTGTAGAAGATTCTTACTTCAAGATCTCAATATTGAAGATAAAATTCGAAGTAAAATAGCACAACCTTCCATTATGTTTTCTTTGTGTTCTTTTATGTGCAGTTATTGTCACACTATTATGTTTTATTCAGAGAAGTACGAGCGGCACCAAAACCAGTGGAGCCCGAACCAGCTGAGGCGTTTCCACCCACTCCCTCCTCCGTTCAAGAAGTACGGTCAGATAGTTACAGCCAGACCTTTTACTCAGAACCCACATCGTCCTGGGCACAAATTGCCAAGAACACTCGTTCTAGCAAACCATCCACAGTACAACCGGTTAATAACACCTCAGTGCCCCACTCGCCAGTTGTCCTAGGAGAAAGTCCCGCAGGAAACCAAGGATATACCTCACTCGGTGCTGCAGCTACGGGAGCACCAGTTAGTATAGATGATGAACCTTCAGGCAGCAAACTTCGTGATACTGTGGCTTACTATGAAATCCCTGGCTCTTCTGAATTTGGAGAACCAGTGCATGCAGTCCATGAGCCCAACGGAGGTAAAAGTCTGGCTGTAGAAGACGTGCCTGCTCCAGAGAAAAAATCCAATCCATTTTCTCAAGGCTTTGGTCGTGGTCGTACAGTTTGGGGTAAAGAGAACGCTAGTGAGTCGTTGCCTTTCCCTGGTAATAGTACCACCATTCCCAAGTCAAGTGCAAGTGAGATGACAGGAGCTAGGGAAACAGTACAGAAAGATTTGGACCATGAGCTCTTTGATTCTGGCTCAGATTGTGATGACGATTGGCCCGCTACTATTACTAATAGCAGTCTACCCTCATCAACAAACACAACTACAATGTCTACATCTCAAGACTTCCCTTCTGAAAGTATGTCAGCACCCACAGTAAGCAGTCAATCTTTACCCGTGACAGAGATTGGGAACTCTTCAGATTTTGGTCATATGAGAAATCCACTGGATTCTCTCAATCCCCAAGCTTCGATTTTCCAGCCCAGTAACCCTTCGCCAAGTTTAGTTCCCTCTCAGTCCATGTCATACAATGAAAGTTCATATTCCAACTCTTCATACGAAGGCTCTAGTTTCAACCAGAGCACGCCTAATTATTCTGCAGATTCATCTGTGAGCGGAGCTCCATTGCCTCTTGTAGGAGAAGATGGAAGAATACGGAGGAGATATGGACCTAGAAGACACAAGAAATCTGCCTCAGAGCCTGATGCGGCACCCAATCCCATTTCATCTGCAGCCTCATTCAGTATGGCTGATGTTCTTGCTAGCACAAGCTCCCTTCCAGAGCCAAATGTCAAACCAAGCTCACCTCTCCAGAATCCAAGCGTGGGCTTCCAAAATTCAAACTCGAGCCTCCAGAATCCAAGCGTAAGCCTACAGCAGTCAAGCTTTGGCTCCCAGAATCCAAGCGTAAGCCTGCAGCAGTCAAGCTTTGGCTCCCAGAACCCAGGTGTAAGCCTACAGCAGTCAAGCTTTGGCTCCCAGAACCCTGGCGTTAGCCTACAGAGCTCAAGCTTTGGCTCCCAGAACCCAGGCGTAAGCCTACAGCAGTCAAACTTTGGCTCCCAGAACCAAAGCGTAAGCCTACAGCAGTCAAACTTTGGCTCCCAGAACCCAGGTGTAAGCCTACAGAACTCAAGCTTTGGCTCTCAGAACTCTGGCGTAAGCCTACCGCAGTCAAGCTTTGGCACCCAGAACCCAGGCGTAAGCCTTCAGCAGTCAAACTTTGTCTCCCAGAACCCAGGTGAAAGCCTACAGCAGTCAAGCTTTGGCTCCCAGAACCCTGGCGTAAGCCTACAGAACTCAAGCTTTGGCTCCCAGAACCCAAACTTCGGCTCCCAGAATCCAAGCTCCACCCTCCAGAATATGACCTCAGGGCACCAGAACTCCACCTCAGGCCTCCAGAACTTCGGGGATGAAGACACATCTGAAAAGCTCCGACAGCTCTGCACCAGTACCATATCTCATAAACCAATCATGAGCAATTCTACCTATGATCCGTACAACTCGCAGCACAGTAGTGTGAGAAGTAACCACCTCGGTCACAGTAACACTTCTGCAAGCTCGGATAGTTTTGCTGATAGCCGCTTCATGCCTTCTTCAACCTCTGCCTTTGGTTTCCAAAAGGTCCAGAGTGAACCTATTGCAGCTAATACGACCCAAAGCCAAGGCCATCAAACTCGCAATATCTATGAAGATCCAGCGATTGTGAGTGCTGATCAAATGGGTTCCCTTAGCAATCAGTTTGGCTCATTACAGATGAAAAGTCCTTGGACGACTTCTTCCAATCAACCCTATGAGAATAGTATGTGGGGATCTAACAAGAACAACACAAGCATTAATGCCAGTCACGAACCCTACAAAAGTTCCAAGGAGCCTACGCCAACACTGGGAGGAATCGATGCCACACATAAACACAAAAGTAAGACAGGGACACAGAACTTTGATTACAACCAAATGGCGACGAACCCCAGCAGTGACTTTAGCTCCTATCTGGGCAGTTACTCCCATCCTTACATGAATCAACAAGTGCCAATTATGATGCCAATGCAAAGTCAGCTATATTCTTATCCCTACGCTGGTGTTTCTGCCACTCCCCCCGGAGCTGCAAGTGGAATGAGCGTCACACCAGAGAATGATGCTTCAACTCAACAACAGCAACCACAGCAAAGCGGTTTCCTACCCTTCTATGGAGCAGTGCCTTATGGGATGATGACTTATCCGGGGACAGCCGCTCCTGGAGCCGGGGGGATGGCCGGACAAGCCGCTCCGCCTCAGCAACAGCAGCAACAACAGACTCTAGGTATGGTCCCTGGTTTGTATCCACTGAGCCACGACCACCCCACCGCAGCCGCCGCCTCGAATAAAAAGATTACTCCTGGTTCTGGAACGTCAGGGGGCAGCAGTAGTTCAAGTCCAGGCGCTAGCGAGCCTAAGCCGTACGTGCCTTATACATTCAGTCAGCTGGCAGCCTCTTCCTTCCCCGAGACTTCTGACAGCTTCAGACATTCTGGAGGAGGTGGAGGGGGATTCCCTTCTGGAAATTACAGTGAGAAGCAGCTACCACAGCTAAATGGAGGAGGAAATATGCCTCCTCCTGGCATGCAAATGTTGCCTGGCGCTATGCCCTTTATGCCCATGCAGATTTTCCCCCAGCAAGGCATGGGTCAATACGGGTACACCTTCGATAGTACCTCTGCTACCATGCCTACTGAGAATGGCCGAGATGCTACGTATAAGTACTGAGTAGCTTCCCAAGGCTTTGTTGGTCTCTTTTGTCAACGTTTTATGAAAGGTTCAAGGGATCATGCTAACTTGGTAATTAACGATTGCTGAATGCTGCTCTAAAATTGGGGATTTGTATTGTAGGAGCTATATATCTTTGGGATGAAAACAATTGACAAATTGTGATGAAGTTAATAAATCATAAAATAGCCAATATTTGATGACATTTGTGCCCTGAAAATATTTGTCCTGGTGATTATGATAAATAATAGATAGTGAATTGTTCTTTCAGTGCCCACATTTTTCATTTAGCAAATGCTTAATTGCTGCTAAAAATTAAATTCTATATTATATACTTTTACATTAATATTATACATGACGTATGGCAACGCTTAGCATTTTGAAAGTAGATGGTACGTGCTTAATGAAATAATTCGATCCTCATGTATCTCTGCTGAATGCCATCTGTAAGGCTGAATACGGTAATATACACATGGTTGTGAGTACAATTGGTTGTCTCCTGCTTAACCTGCAATACAGAATTCGTCCGCCGAATGTTACTAAAACGATCTCTGTATGGCATACCATTCTTAACCATTTATCACTAGAATTGAACGCGGTGTGCATGTAATGTTCGATGGATAGGAATATGGTATTTAGATTGCAACTTTCCATATCAAAAAATTGCCCTTGTGTTGATCTTTTGGCGAATGCCCTAGGCGCAACACACTTGTTATATATGTCTCATGCACTACTGGGTTATGTAATAATCCATTGTAACCATTTAATTATGAGTTGTCGTGAGGAAAGCTTTAATAATGTCCAACTGTCCGGTGGTAATATTAGATGGAATAGGGGATCCTCCAGTATGTTACTTAGTACTTATTGTAGAAAAAGTAGTGATATTAACCCCTGACATAGTATTGCAATCTCTCTTGTTCCTATTAAATCTCGATATGATTGAGATTTCTCCAAGAGGGCTTCTTTTTCTTGTTTGTGACGTTTTGAAATAGTCTGACTTATAGTAACTGTGTAGACCTGCTGATGTACGATCATGGCGTGTTTTCATACAAAGCTCTAAAATTTAATCAATGAATTCATTACATATATTTTTCTTACATCAATTGTACTTGTCTAATACTATTCTCTGGAAGATCTTGTACACAAAGCTCGAGAATTCAAGTAGATTTTGTATTTGTTCCAGTTGCATTTTTTAAAATCTATATGTACTGCGATGCCGAATGTTATATATTTTACAAACATCGAAAACAAAATACAACTAGCCCCAACTTCTTGAAACTACTAGTTGCTGACCAAGTGTGATGTTTTGTGGAGCGAAATGGAAACCTTGTAGAAAATAGACGAAGGTCGTGTACACGTTGGCCGATTATTCATTTTCTATGAAAGAGATCTCAATTCTTTGATAAAGGTGGTATAATTGTTTGATAATGGTCTCATTCTTACTTACGCATACAATGTTTCATCAATATCAACTTGCTAGTAATGTCAGATTTCATCATGAATTATAATGAACAAATTAGATGGGTTATTTGTGCTATCATTCAGATGCAGAAACCCTGCTTGAACTGTTGAGATTCTTTGGTGATTTTGTAATTTTTGCATTGATTGTTCTGTTGAATTTGCTGTTACAATTGTGCCGTGATAACTGTACCTCTTGTGATTTGAACTTTGGTGCGAAGATATTTGCATCGCCCATTAATGAGTCTTGGTCTGGCCTTGGATACTAATTGCAACTTCATTCAAAGACTAAAGCGATCACTTTTGTATTTTGCCAATCATGTTCTCAAGTATTATTGGCCAGCTATGCATGTTAAGGAGAAATCTGGCTTTTTCGTTGGGTGTAGCCATTTGTATAATTATATATATATGTATGTAAGCACTATTTTTGATTACCGTTTTTTACGATAGGTCCGATAAATCAGCTGATCAATTACTAAATATCTTAACTTGTAATAGATAGTTTGTGTGGGAACCTGTTCTGCTTCTTGATCTTCAACCGTCGCTTCATTCAAGGACTAACCATGATGTTAAATTAATTTCTTTTGTTATGTGAGGTTTGTATGGAAAATGTGTAAAGGAAGTACGCTACATGATAATATGTAACTTATTAGAATGCGCTTATATTATATCCTCCTACTAGTGAATGATGTTATCCAAGTATTACTTATACCTACCAGTAGTGATATCAATTAGATATGGACTATGTTGCGATACATTGCATAACAATGCTGACTATTCATATGCACTGGAATTAAAACTTGCTTGCGACATATCTTGTATTGCATTTTGTCGGCCATATTGGGGTCAGAGGTTGTGTTATTTCAAGATATTCCCATCTTGACAAATTTCACCAATAATATTATATAGCCTATCGGAATTGGGTACATTCGCTTATTGTTCCAACCGTCTAACAATTGCCCCTAGCTTCTGCAGTCGCATATTGGTATAAATACTGTATCACTTAAACATAAGTTATTATGCCTAGCTATTTCCCTCATAGCTGTACACGAAAATATTGGTTACTATTTAAGGTATATGATATCATGTAATTATTTCAGTCCTGTCGGTGTGTCGTGAGAGTGCTACCACTACAGAGTGGAACCTCACGATGGATTCTTCCCCCTGAACTCACCTGGCTATTGACCTGTTGCCATGGAGAGTAACTGACCCTTGGTCATCCTCCATCTCCAAATGTGATTGGATGTCGGAGGGGTTTCTATGGGATTGATGCCAAGGGACATTAGTGTTGATAAACTATGTATTATTTGGACCGATTTATGACATCATGAAAGGATGGGATTGGTACTTTATAAATATGTTTAATCTAGTTTTATCAAGTCATACTTGCGCTGGAATATATATATGACGAGCGGTGATTTGTAAAAAAAAAAATATATATATCTTTTTGTCTGACGAATAACCTTGCATATTTTGGAAGTGATAGCAGTGATTCAGAACAGTGTAACTCCAAACCTTGTACAATGGATATATGTGAACATCATAAGACATTTTTGTAAAGTATTGTCGCTTGTCCTTAAACGTTTGTACGTGTGAAAGCGATGACTTGAAGTGTATAATCTCATATAACATACTTTGTGATGGAACTGGTAAGAGTGTTATTTTGATAGGCAGACGCATATTCATGCAACATCTCCATGTTATATTTTATCCCCAAAAGAACTTCAGTGTAAACAACATAACTTCTATGAAGTCAGTTCTTCTGAAATCAGTTCTTCAGTTGAAATATTGAGTAATTTGTCCAAACAAAATGGTTATACCATGTTAATCTGACTGATCCCTTTAAGGATTGATTTCAGGACTTGATTTTGGCTATTAAGTCTCACTGTTGGGGCTAGCACACCAGATGCCTTATTGAAATAACCTTCACCATACATTTATTTGATTCTCTAATTGCTTGTGTCTGAAGGATTGGTACCATATATTTTTTTCATAAGGACCACAATGGCAATGAATAAAGTTGATTGGTTCCCGTATATTGGGGCAAGAAAGATGGGCGTGGTAATTATCAAAATCTAAAATCCGTGTACTGTAATATGAAATACTGTCTTATAGTATTTTGTTAGGCAGTAGTTCTTCGTGGAAAGAAAATCAACACATCGGATTCGTCAGGAAAATTATGTATAAAATTGCCATAATGGCACGTGATTCACAATACAGCTGGCTTGCATGATAGAATCATTTGTACAAAGCGACTCCCGTAATTCAGTTCAGTGTGACGTCACAGGACACCTTTGCCTCCGATGTGGAAAGGGATTCTCTGAAGACTGCATATATGAACTCGGAATAAATAACTTTGAGAATCTTCATTGTTCTATTTTTATTCTTATTTTTACTATTTTGATTTCCATTCCATTTTGCATTCATAATGTTGAGATTACTTATGTGCTGAGAAACAGCCATCAACTTGTGCAGTACCCCTGTCCCACCCCCAACATGAATGGTAATGCCAGTTGAGATAAAATATTCAACCAATACAGTACCTATGAAAATATGTGTCCTTAATCTATAACTTTTCTTGATGCATGCGGTACATTCTTCTTTTTTTTCAATAAGTTTTTATTCAGATCGAGCCACATACATAGTGTAAAAAAAAAGGTTCAGTTTTGGAAACAGCTCATTGGGTCACCATGTGGTCTTCCCCCGATCCCTGAGGCAAAGTACATCGTATTTTGCATTTTATAGTATAATTTAGCCTAATACTAAGTAATAGTTTAGGTACATTCTTGGGAGAGGATCAGTATATCTATTTGTCATTTGATATATCGGCGCATGCGCAGTCACTGTTACTTAATGGCAAAAAAAAACATACAAAGTGTCTCAAAAATCGGTTACAACAACAGTAGATATGAGTAGCTCAGATTCTGTTACTAATATAGCTGTTGAAAGATGGCAGTACATGTCTACTATTAAAGGGTAGATGGAGCCACTATAAAACAGCTATCCACAACAGCCCTCCAGAGAAATTACTCATTCAGTGCCCATGGTATGAAGCTTACTTTTCTCGAAATTGTCTTTATGCTCACTGTAAATTCCCTGGAGCAAAATATAGTGAACTGGTAGTATTTACTTCTGCTCACATCGAAGTTTTGTCTGACGCTGCAGCAGTGACCAATATACACTGCTGCAGTGTCAGACAAAACGTCGATGTGAGCAGAAGTAAATACTACCAGTTCTCTGTATTTCTCGGCGATGTGGGCGAACTAAACCTGGGGACAGATTGCAAGATACGCTGACGGGCGTCCGTTTTTTTGCCGTTTAGTTTTAAAATATGTTTATGATCGATTGCATCAGTACTGTACTACATAACCAATTTCCCAGCTAATCTTAAAAGCAAGCGCTATCAACCCCCAAATGATCTTAAAACATCGTTGACACAGCCTATGATGTAAATGAGAAGAGCGGTGAAAAATGTCTTACAACTGCCAGTGTATTTCCTATGGGAGCCAGATAGAAAATTGGGTATTGGTTGCCCCCTGAGTGGAAACGGTAGCAGAATGAAGTTTGAAAAAATGGCCCCATCGGAGATTTTGCAAAATGATATTTTAGGGCATTTTGGTAATCTTTAGGACCCTTAGGGCAATCAAAAGTTTGCAACCAACTTTTTTTTAATAATTTTGTATTAGTATGACGTGCTGTGACCACAGCATGTGATTAACATTAAGATTTTATTAGAGAAATATTTTTCTTTTCAACTACGTGCTCTGAAAGATATCGAAGTACAATGTATTGGCAATGATCATTCAATGACAACATAACGTTAGTCTGAATGTCTCTGTTCACGTTCCCACAAAAAGAAATTGCATCCGGTCATTTTTTTTATGATGTGGTAAATGATATGCAAAATGTTTATTTGTATTTTAAAGTTGCAATAACACCAACAACCCTTTTGCATGCTCAGATGGGTTTGAGAAAGATGTTTTTTTAGATGTAGGCCTACTACTATTATTTGAATCCAACGTTATTTATTTCATAATGTGTATGTTCTTATTTGTTTGATATGCCCAGGGCTGCCAGCCCAGCTCTCCGGTTGAGAAGCAGGCAGAGAATTTTAAAATATTGAATGGGAGTAGGCCTATATGGGGAAATGCGGCATTTTTTCACATTTTCATGAATAAAACAAAAATGACATCTAATGTCCCCAAATCTTCTGCACATATAGTGAAGGTAATGAAAAAAAAATATAGGCCTATGGTTTGTTTTTTTTAATAAAAAAAGCTGTCTGAAATAGACATGTTTAGGAAACAGACCACTTGGAAAGCAGCAGATTTTGGGGATATTGTTTATTTAATGTATGAAAACGAAATGGTAAAATAAATATTTTTGTGAATCATTTATTTTCGATGGGGCAAAAAATAAAATCGTTTTTACAAAAATGTTTTCTTTTTCCAGTTTTTAATTCATAATTTGCATCACGGATTTGTTGTTTTTTGAGGATAAAAATAACATACATGCTACAAAAAAAAAAGAGGCATAAAATAATTGGCCAAATAAAACTCTCTCCAAAACTGTTCACTTTAGCCTACTTAATTAAATTGAGTGAATATAGATACCAAATATGAACTATACCGTATCCTAACTATGCTAGGCCTACGGTACTGCAAAATAAGACCGCCTTTTGGTGCTCATTGGTTATTTTGAGATTTTGAAGCGCTGTAAATAAAAAATGAGCACCCATTGATTTGTTTCCATTTTTATGACTAAAAGCACTTCCAGAATCGAATTCATTATCTTACAGGTTTACTTACAGGTTTACTTACAGGTTTACTTACAGGTCCCTCTCTGGCTAATAGGTCTTATAGGACCTCTGGTGCCAGCTCGTCATATTCACTATAGATAGTCGCGTTTACTTTTAATATTGATATTATATTTAATATTGATTTATTTTTTACATGGGGGTAGGCCACACATGGTAATTTGCATCATTAGGCCTATTCATTAGGCCTATGTAACTTTCATTCCTGACTAAGTTTTTAAATATCTAAGAACATTACAATGTAGTCCAATGATACTGGTATCTAAGTAATGACTTTCAACGGTGTCTGTATCAATCTTATTTTTGTGTGTGACAATCTTGTTTGATTAATTATTTTTTAACATCGAAAAGCACCATTAGTAGGCCTAGGTGCCCAGGTAGACCTATCTGTAGGCCTATCAATATCACCAGAAAGAAAGTACCATACGGTACATTAACAATCATTTAATAATGATCATTGGAAACAGAAAAAAACCTACAAAATACATTGAATCTGTAAATAAAAAAATATAACGACATACAAGAGAAGGTCCATGATAGTCTATCCAAAGGTACCCTCTGCTGTGCATTCCGTTTTGTCCCGTCCTATGTGCAACCTCTTCGGCTAGTAGGCCTACGAGCAGTGCAGCGGAAACAGCCGAAGCTGGCCGATGGAGTGTGGAAAATGGCTGACTTGTTCAAGCTTTTAGCTTGGATAAATTGTGAAAATATTTGAAGGGATTACGGAAAATATTGGATTTACGGAGATGAGTGGGGCGGAAAGTGCCAGCGATGTGTCCAGTGACGGAGATGTCACCAATTTCTACCGGCCAGGTAAGAAAACACTATCATTTCATCCTTTGTTTTGGAGAAAGACTGGAAAATCTCCCTTCAGTTCTGTGTGTACGGTCAGCATCCAAGACTTCTACCCATCGCTCTCCGGAGCTCTCTACATATTACAATAAGGCGTTCAGCGATGGGCGTCCTTAGATACAACTATGTTTCAAATCTCATCCTAGTCTCCAATTTCTTCAGACTAGTCTAGTTTCTGTTTATGAGAGCTACGCGAGGACGATTAGTATAATGTCTGAGCGAAAATAGGCGCCAACGCCAGTCTAATTTGACAGCTGCAGGTCTTTTGAGGCAATTGTGTGTGTACGCGTCCTCCCAAAATATGGTAGTAAACCGAGGATCCTTTCCATCGGTTCATAATTATAATACAGTCAAGATGATCTATATAAGTTTCATATCTTTCTTTTGGTGTATATGGAACCATATTTTGCTACAGAACCATAGCACACGCATCTAAATAGTGTTGTGGAGTAAGTTTGTGAAATCGCTCCCTTGTTTAGTGTTTGCCGTAGTTCTGGCGTTGCCTTTCGGGTGGGGGTGGGACAGGGGTCCTACACAAGTTGATGGAGGAGTCAGGAGAGCTCAGGAGGAGGAGGTGCTAGATGGAAACTACTTCAAAATTAAGCAATTTCCCTGTGAAAACTGGTTAATAAGCTATGCCATCATGCTTACTGCTTGGTCTTTTCAAAGGCAAAGTTAGAAAACTACTTCTGGAATTATTTACAAATAATGGAAACTAAAAACAAGATTCATGGGCCCCGAGACTCCTCTATTTTGAATGGTTTCTGAAGAAAATATTATGTTGAAGCATATATAATATATACTTTGTGTTGAGTATATATATGCAGACCTCGGTATATGTAGACCTCCTGGCCATAACGTTACAACTAGTACTAATTGACCGTGCCCTAAGGGCTTGGCACTATTTCCAACAGTCAACTGTTATGGAAATCGCAGGAGCTGACTCTTATAAATAGTGGAAGGTGTTCGTCTTCTACATGTGGTTTCTTGTATTGCATGTATGGAAGGTAGATCCACGAGGGAGAGGAAACCCTATACTCCTCCAGGCTTCACCCGAAACAAATTAAATTGTAAATATGAACCGATTAATCAATATAAATGATAAGGGTCCTCGTCCTAACATCCCCCTACACCCAAAGTTTATTCCTAGTAATATATACATGTACATAAATATATCATTTCGTTGTGTAACCTTTCTTCTTTAACCAATATTTGGAGCAAATGAAAAACCCCAAAATGGGGATCTGTATACCAAGTCTAAATAAAATCTTTAAAAAGATAGAATATAAATGTACGCACAGGTAGGAATAAGCTTAGGCCACATAACATATACAGTATACCTCCTTGAACTATCTCTGTTATAAAGTATGTATAGAGTAGTAGTTGGATCCACTGTTTCAAAATAGGCCTTAGTGAAGTCTTCTAACCTCGGGGTCTCGTAGACCTAGCATTAGCAATATCCCAGACATTGGTTATCTGCTGGCTCTCTCCGCTCATAAATATTCAGTAGTGGGTAAATTGCTGGATCGTTGCTAGTAGACTCAGCTATCAGTGGACTGCCAGGGAGCAGTTGATAGTTGGAAACTCACTACAAACATGGTGCTTATGTCAGTTATGTCCTCTCCCTTCAGCGCCCTACATAATTGTCATACAAACTCATCCCTGTCCCTTTTTTTGTGTATCTGTTTCTGGCCCTTTTTTATTGGTCTTTGTTTATATATCTATCTCTTTCTCTGTCCCTGTCCCTAGCTTGTCCCTGTCACCCTCTCTCTTGTAGTTCTCTCAACCCCATTTTATTGTCTAGTGAGCTTGCTAGTAACACCAGCAGTGGGTATATCACATCATCAGAAGCTCTTTTCTTGCTGCCCCTTTCATTCTTAATCCCTCTGAGGACTGAAGCCCCAAATTTAGCCTTGGTCTTATTGGCCCTTCCTATATATATCCCATAGGGAAAGTGAGGTATTAGTATGTACACTAGTGTAGCCTGTAGGCATACATTATTTCGTTGTGTAACCTTTCTTCTGTTGGTTAAAACTAGGAGAACATTGAACCCACATATTCTATACTGTATGTCCTTTAGATATTATGTGCGATATTTAAACTAGCTGTGCCATTTAGCAAAGCTCGTCTTCAGCTTTTATGAACTAGCTTTCGAGTGTGTAAATATTTCCAGTCGTGCACCCCTCTCACTGTGATAATCTCCACAAGGTGATTGATGATTTATGTTAATGAAGACAGGTTGGCCTTCATCCTCTCCCTCGCTTAGCATATATGTCCAGATACAGCCGGCTTCTTTATATTAAACATTTTAATCTTTCCATTCTGATCATCAGTCACATGAGTACCGGAAAAATAAATCAACCCGTTCAGCAATTCGGTTGGTCCCACTCATTCGCATAATTTGCTATGAATGTTTTCAGAATGATAGATTTATTGATAGTTAAACCTCAGGGGACTCATGTGTCTGAACTCGGGGATTCAAATAGTTTTTAATGGAACACATCTCGCTGGTTGAATCACTGACTATATATTTTTCTATACTTGCTGGTTGAAGTTTATAAAAATCATTTGTTACATCTTTTGTTGGGTTGTCTGTATAACTCCCCCAAGATTCATGTCTCTCCTACCTCCGAGTTGGACTCGGTCATTGTGAACATACACATGGTACACGAAGTATCCAGTATTTACCTCGTCATGATATATACAATATACACACTGTGAGACCTCGCAGTCTGTCCCAGGTAGTACATTTATTATGGAGAATTCAGGTCAGGAGAACGCCAAAGCAGCTGGGGAACGTCGCGGGGTTGGGGGCGGGTCAAAGGGGTGTTGTGGGGGCCCTCGGATTTATGTGTAGCGAGGGATCCTGCGTGTATGTTTGTGCACTGAGTTGTACATGTGTGTGCTGGCATGTATCTATGTACGCTTGTATACATGTATTAATGCATGCATGGATCAATGTTTGTATGAATGCGTTTGTGTACATGTACATGCAAAACTTTGTATACATATTTAATGTTGGGAGAGGATTTATTTATTAAAATTCCCTTTGTGGAAATAAGTAATTTCTCGCACATATATATATTGTCTGGGGTTCTCTTAGACAATTGTTCCTATCCTTGGACACTACTACTTCATTGTAAGACTAGAATAGAGAACGTCTGTCGCCTTTGTAAGTTGCTAGAGATGTCTTTATTTTTCCAGGAACTCCCATGTACAGAAACATTACAATTCCTGGAACAGTGCGGTCAGTTTGTTATGGCAGACATTTCCATTCCCCATGTATATATGTGGTCAGTTTGTGAGTGACTATAACTTGGCCTTTCTCGTGACTCTATTTGTTTAGAACGTGTGTTGTGCACACAACAAAACACACGCTTTACATTAGTGCAAACCCTGAATGATGATGAAGTGGGATGATGTATAAATATTACAACAAAGCTATGGAATACTTTTAGTGTAAAGATGTTTTCAAAATTCAGGGCAGTCTGAAAGAATGGCAGATTTTGCACATGTACAAGTCATTGTCCAATTTCCTGGTGATTTCGTGTAAATGTGTGATCACAATAAATATGTACACGCCCCTTTCTGCTTGAGCCATTATGCTTTATAAGATAGAACTTCGTAATGTGCTTTGTTTTCTGGGGCATTGTGAATATGCAACAACTTTGTTGCGATATGCGATATGCGTTTAAAAGATTAATATAAGACTTTGTAAGGTGAAAAGCTCAGAGGGGAAAGCATTGACATACGGTATCTTCTTTTCTCTTACCCTTAGCAAAGGGCTTTCTGGAAGAACTATTTTGCACATGGAAGAAGCCCTTTCCCCTATTCCAAACTTGTACTAACAAATTATGGTATAAATGGAATTACTTATATATTAACTTTAGTGGGGTGCTCTCTAACACTTGGCCTAGTGTTCCTTGTTTTCTGGGGCAATACCCAGCACCCAATACATATAGCCTCCCCCCTTGGACTCCACACTGGAGGCCAAGTGACCTTGTTACTCAGGGTCACAGGTTTAAAGGTCAACTTGCCATTCACTCCAGGGGCGCGAGTACGCCCCCAGGGACTATCCAAGTACCTGTGACACCCAGCCTTGAATCATTTCTCTTAAGCAGAATTGTGTATAAGGTACAGGAATGATTGATGTGAGAATCATTAATGAGAAAATAAATTGGTGTCCGACAGTCGCCCGCTGTGGGAATAGCTTGCGTAATTTTACTGTTATAACAGTTAAGTTTTGGTGTTATTTCGCATCGAATTTTCTCGAATCGTTCTCAAGGCAGTCCTGTCCAGAAAGCTACATTCCTCGAGTGTTGCAGTTCACCGCATACAGCGATAAGCTTAACCACAAGGCTAATACTAAGGCTAATGGTGTTAATGGGAAACACCTGACCCCTAAAAGTTAGGGGGCCATTAGGGCTTTCTGGACAGGATTGAAGGGAAGGGAACCTGCCATTATCTACCAACCGATATTTTAATCAATAACTGAAAAATACTTATTAGACCGTGCAATATGCCCTGTAAAATACTCTAAGAGTCAAGAGGGATTTTTATATGCTACTTCTGGCTAACCATATTTATAAGCTATTCACTACCGTCAAGTTTCTTTTAATCTAAGCGTCAAGTAAGTTTGTTTCACAGTTTATGACTATATGTGTATAGCATTTGAAATAATACATGTATAGAAAATCATAGCTTCCTCTATTGAAGGCAGGATTGACATTTTGTCTGGAAATGGTTTACCGAAGTCCAGTGCTCTCTCGTTTTGTGAACATTAATTCTGCAGGGCATTGTTCACTTTTGATTGAAATGGATAGAAATACAGGTATTGTGTCTCATGTTATAAGTATGGGAGCTTGGTTAGAGCAGGTGAATGCTAACTGGCAGGCTGTGTACATGAGCGTGTGTATGATGGTGTGAAGAGGTCCTGATTGCTTCCTCCATAGCTTCCTCTGAGAGTCCATTGTGGGGGTTCCTGCCAACCCTAGCCCCTCCTGCTAGCTGGAAATGGAGGGGGTGAAAGGGGTCGACTACCTTCATTCCACAACTTCACCCCCTCTATTGTAACTACTTTCTTTTTTATCAAATGCTATAATTCAAATCATATAGTACTGAAAGTATCTAATTTTGTTTTACAGGTGCACTTATTTGTTGAACTTATTACCAATCAATTCATTATTTTCGCCTTCATGGTTGCCCCCCCCCCCCACTCCTCCGCCTTGTCCGACCCCATCCCACTCATTATATTCATAGAAGCGACCATGCATCCTCCCTCTTCTTCCACTATTGTGATAACAGGCATTACTTGTATGAGACGATCAATGGCTTATGTAATTATTGATCTGCATAGGGCTACCAGGAGCCATGCTAGGACATCCTTAGGCCTTTAGTGGCATCTGTGCCGCCTTATCCCACATCCATCTTATCCTGCTTTCATAGCCTCTTGCCTGTCACTTAACATTATTACCTTGGTCCCTGGAAATAGCTTTAGTGGGACAAAAAAGCTCCTGGCTTAGAAAAACACTACTTCATATATAATGTTTATCATGCGAGGTATACTTAGTAAAGGTGTCTATTCTCTCTTTAAAAAAACTCCCTTTCATATATTCTACCATATATATTGATTATGCAGCTTCTCGAGTAAATTGGTGTGGAAAGGAATACTCTTTATGTTAACCATTTCTCATTTAAACTATATTAATTGAAATGTGTATTCTTAGAGGTATGACAACTCATGAATGCTTCCTA
The DNA here is from genome assembly GCA_942159475.1 of Sthenelais limicola. Taxonomy (NCBI): domain Eukaryota; kingdom Metazoa; phylum Annelida; class Polychaeta; order Phyllodocida; family Sigalionidae; genus Sthenelais; species Sthenelais limicola. Next base: position 31,755,924 of record OW804100.1, read on the forward strand.
TATATACAAAAAAACACCAAAGGAAGAGAAATAATGTTTTCCCCAGAGTGAATCTTAATATTTTGCCCGCAGGGATATAACAACCGTGTGAATGATCAAAGGTATGGGACATTTGAATATATAATGCTAAATTAGATTCCTCTTATTTGATATATCATCCAGGCGATTATAATCACTCTGGTCTAATAAAAATAACATCATGACAAGACAGGAATAAAAAAAACTGTTGGCACCTGGTGAATCGCAAGTATTGTGAAGTTGCTGTTGCCCTGACACTTTACTTACAGTTAACTTCGTGTATAGGGACGTAGAAATGAAGGTAACTGGGTGAGGGTAGCTTGAGAAAATGCGGCCGTGGGATAGGTTGGAATGTGTTGTAATTGTTTCTTATGGACAACTGCCACTTGTGGTTATGTTGAACTCCAGTTCTCTTCGTGGCAACCTACCTTATGTGTGCCAGATATAGATGATGCCAAGTATACAATCTCAGTCCATTTTTCCCAATGGGTATTCTATCCCCATTTCCCTTCGTTTACATCAATTATTGTACCCTCAATATTCACATGATTTGGGTATACTTTTATCATAGTCTAATATAATGTTACGAATCTGTCTCCGTAACAGTATCTGTATAGTTGGAATTTATTAATTAGAGAATTTGATCATTCCCATGGATGTAGGAGGTGATATTGGATCATACATTTCGCCCACCAGGTTTGAGATGCACATCTATCGGTATCCATATTGTGAATGTTGAGTTTTAAGTATCTAATTTTCTCTATTTTCTGGTTAAACTTTTCTCGTCAACTGTACTTTTCTGTGACATAAACACCTGCTGGGGGCACTTAAAAATCCTGCCCCTTCGGGAGGTGTAAATCTCAGTTGAAATAAAATCTCTTGAGTAAGTGTTTAGAGACACTGATTGTATTCATCTTGGGTGAGAAGAATTCCTCATTGTGAATTTGACTTCCACCGAATTAACTCTTTAGGACACCTGTGAGTGAGATGGGGATTTTTTTCTGGATGGTAACTCTACTCTTGCAAGTATATATAGATGTATTCACACTTCACTGAATGAAAAGGTGGTTTGGAGTCAGCGATAGAATGTCTCTGTGTGCTGTTATTCCAGTTGGAAACTTAATAATGTACTTTTTACTGCTCTTGTTATGCCATAATATAATACATCTATGGGCACTATTGCAATGATCCGAACTCATGGTATCAATGTCTGAGATTCCTTTAAAATTCCATGGTTTACCAATAAAATGGTGTTCATCTTCGGTTCACACTCAGGAAGATTCCTGTTGTCAGTCTTAATATTTTTCATCAGGGTATATACTAGGGTCCTAAAGAGATTCATGTGCGAGTTCACACTATTGGCTATATTTATTCAGCTCTCATATGCAATTCAAAAACCCGAATCTCATCATTTGAGGCGACACTTCTTGCTATCAAGTGTATCTCTACCAGTAGCTCTTTCTCATTCCCCGTATTTGCCGTCCAGGTATGGAGCAGGAGAAAGTGTATGAGTCAAACAAGGATGAAGTCATCCTCCTGTTTATAGCTGGCCCTCAGGTTGCCAACCCTGTTTCTACTGCGCAAACATTAACCTTCTTTTAGGGAGAGAGAGAAGGCATACCTTGATTTAGTTTTGTGCCATTTATTTTATTCATTTTTCATGTAAGATTTTGAATTGTATTTTTTTATTAAGTTTGCTTTATTATGAATGAAATACGGAACTTTCCTTTGTACACCATCCCCTCCCCCTGCTCCACCACCATCTTTCCATCATCATTTTTTCATCGATGTAAATTATATGACCCATTTTGCTCTTTGATACACAGTTTCATATATAGGTCCTGAAATGCTGGACTCACCATTGACAGGGTATATGGATGCTTTGTCTGTGGGATCTGCACATAATGACAACCAGTCAGAATAGGGACTGATCCAGTAAAGCCCACGTTAGCTTAATGCAAAGCTCCACACAACCTAGGATTATTGGGAAGAGGTGTTAGGCGAGCCATTGTAATAATGGGCTACCTACTTAAAAGGTTATCCCTCACGGATATAACCTGCCTATATCTGCCAGTGTAATATATATCATCCATAAGGAATCCATATTAATTTCACTTAGCCTTTCACAATTATGTGATAGGATATATATATAGTTGTTCTTTTGGCGATTGTAATGGTATAATCAATGTGTTTGCTCCATGACCTAATACATTATATAACTTACTACCTGCCTGCCGTTGTGTTTGTAAGATATGGAAACACAGGGATAAATAGATGGAACCTAGCAAGGGGGAAGTCTGTACACTTGTTATTGACCGAGGGAGCGCGGGAAGTTAAAGGGCGTTAGCCCGAGATCTTCCCCACTCCCGAGGTCACTAACAAGTGTACAGACTTCACCCGAGCTTTGTTCCATATTTATTACACCCCATTAATAAATAAAAAATATAAATAATTAAAAATAAAAGAAGTAATTTACGTTTTGGGCGGACCTACTTGTTGTATGTCCCCAGGGTGACTTAACTCACATGTTATGCACCACTTTGACCAAGTGTGACATACAATGCTGAAGGTATAGGAAGCAACAGCACAGGGGTGTAATAATGATGTAGTTATACTTTTAAATAGGCTAAATACTTCTCTGCCTTCTTTGCACGTGCAGTTGTTTATTCGTTCATTACTTTTCTGATAAAACGTTCTTCAAGATGTTCTCTTTAGACCTTTATCGTCGATTCAGTTGTTAGTAGATAAATATATCAGTCATATTTGTTAGCTAGATCTTTCTACGGAGATCCAGCTCTTGTATAGAGGAGAGAGAGACAAAATCAGATAAAAAAGATCTTAGTTTTAGTTAGCACTTACTGAAAAAATGGTGTATTTGAGATAGATGGGCATGCACAAATCATATCAATGCAAATCAATGCTGAAGAAGTATGTTTGGGGGGGATTATGTCAGACAATTTTATTTTAGGAAAATTTGAAAGGAGTGGGAGTATAGTTGAGGAGGTGGAGGTTGGACCTCTACCCTTGGCATGCCTCCCCTGCATTTGTAAACCCTAGCCCCCTCAGTGACTGGCTCATGTCTACCATAAAGAGTGCTATTTTACATCAACATCCTTGCTTTCATCCTCATTGAACAGAGCCAGTGGAAAGCATATATTTAAACGAGGTTAAAAAAGCACCGCTAGTTTACTTTGATCCCTTTACAGATTGCTTAAACTGACATCATAATTTCATGCTGGCGAGGTCCTCAAGGTCCTGTGAAAGCCCTGTGAAACCTATTTTCATTATGGCTTCTTCCATACCTACCCCACCGACAGCTCACAGCCCCCATTGATTGTATATCACTTTCAGTGATCTTTCTTTAAGATGGTTAACAGCATGGTAAGTGACATTCACTCTACATGCACTAGAGCATCTACAAATTCAGTTTATGTCCACACATTTTCCCCACTGCAGCTGCCTGCTCGGAGGTAGATCGAAGAAGAGGGATTTTAGCAGGGACATCTTGACTCCAAGAATCTCTGTACATAAGGATATCGCTTATATATACATGTATTCTGATCGCGATTTTTTCTATTTGCACAGTGTTTTGCCAAAGCTTGTTTTTTTTCAAGAGCCCAAATATAATCATGCTAATGCTATGGGCCGATCCCTTAGTATCCCTTTCGAGTATGGATGAGAGTCGTAGAGGGGAAGCTATGTCGAGCTTTGGCATCAAATGTTTTTTTTTCTCAACATCGCTTCGAGATGGTAGCTTTTATTGACTGGGGGACGTTCCCTTGCTGGAATTCTTGCTCTGTATAATGATTTAGAACATATATGTACTGGTTTTCGTACACAGCATTGCTCGATTGGTATTTTTCGTGAAACAGAGGTCTCTGCTTTGAAAGAGCTTATCACAGATGTGCATGTGGGCTTACCCCTATATTTGCCTACTTTATGCTGTTTGGGGATATCGGAGCTGCATCACCTAATGATCATGAGTTCCTGCCAATCAAGAAAAACTCATTTTTTCCAGATCTTTATTTAACTTCAGGACCCCCCCCCCCCTCGTGGTGAGGGGCGGGATCTAATAGAACACGATATGATACGTAATTTCTTTCCGATCGAACACATTTTTGTCATTACAATTTTGTATGGTTCACCATGGATTCCTCAACAGCTTCACTGAATAACACTATCAGTTAACATACATCATGGTCTGCATGAATGTACACTATTTTTATCCCATTGTGGTGAACCTATGGTGGACAAAACACTGCTTAAGATGCTACTCGTGCTGTATAAAGGATCGTGATAGTACATGTGGTGTCACACATCTCGAGGCGTCAGGAGTTGAGGCCTGAAATTACCAATGCTTCTGTGTCTTTTTATAAGTATTTACTGTGTCCTAGATACCGACAAACCTGTGTTAATAAGTGCACGATTGTGTGATGACGGTTCTGGAAACTATAGTGCCATTTAGGGGTAGACAATTCTTATATAACTTAAACGTTACTTGTACTTTTTGACGATTTTAATAAGAGAAATTGGTTTGAATGGTTTGGAGCGATACAGAATGTCCTTCAACCAGTGTATAATATCAGCCTCTGCTTCTATATTCACTAGATTTGGTCTGATTACCTCTAGACATATTTTCCCACAGATGTATAACCACAATAACCAATTACATGCATGACGAAATCACAATTAATGAATACATCAACTGCCTCCGTCTCGGCCCTCGATTAATTTTTCTTTGTCTCCTCAACGAGAGTGGAAGAAGTGTGAGTATAATCTCGTTGGTCTCCTTTACTATAAATCCCACTCTTCCTTTCCTGGTCAGACTTACATTCAAGATTCAAGATTCAAGAAAAAGATAACCCCACTGCTGGGAGAATCTCTCTCGGTAGGCCCTACAGATCTATAGAAATAAAACATCTGTATTATAACCTCAGAGTAAAAGAGATACTCTTGAGGTATAGAAGTATTCCATGAAGCATTTTGTTAATCTGTCTTGAAACCGGAATATTATGATGGTAACTAAACTTTAACAGAGAGGCCTAAAGTAATGCAATATCTGTATTCCATGAAGTATTTGTGTTTATTTTTCAACAGGAATATTTTGATGGCAACTTTTAATGGGGAGGCCTATAGTACCCCCCCCCCCCCCCCCCAAGAGTGGATTGTCTGGGTGGGAGAGATAAGCCTGTAATGCTGTGACCTGGCAGTCTCCGAGCAAGCTTTGCCAGTTACATGCTCACATCTCTCTTGAACTTGGTTTTACTCTTACGTGCTTAGTGTTGACGCAACCACCTTGGCCCCTTTCTCTCTCCCACTCCATTCTCTATCCAATTTCCCTGCTAGTAAGATTGATATAAAGGTTTTTGTGTGGTGCCAACCCTATTTCACTATCCCCCTGTTCCTGCTATGTTATTGTTGTGAGAAGTTAATCTAGGAGTCGAGAGTAGCAAGAGTTGCTGAAAGTCAAGGTCATTTAATCATGAACTAACGGTTAATGTTTGATGTACTGAGATTCTGCACAAGAAAGTTTTTTAATTTACCCTAGATCGACCTTGCTAAATTACACTTTCAGTCTGGCCTTTTTTGCCAATGCTGTTGTAGGCCTTAATGGGTTAATAATTAATTAAAGGTGGACATGCAGATGTGGGCTCTGGTTTATTTGAGAAATTATGTAAACTATTCAAAGATTTTTTTTAATGATAAAGATGTTAAACTAAATCTAATGTCTGTAACTCATTCTGCCATAATCAAAACAGAAAGGATATCATTGCATGATGAACACATCCCATGAAAATATAAAATCATGAAAAAATATCCAAATGGTGAAATGAGTGACAAGTCATAAATAGGTCTGTCTCTATGTAGGTAGACATGCAATGTAAATGGACACATGCTATATCAAACCTATGTATGCGTCGATAATGCATCCAATGATTGTTTCATGAGTAGAAAAAAGCCTTTTAATTGGAGCAGTCACGCAATTGTTGCACTAATTCAACTGGCCCATTATTGTATGGCTCTAATGTGTAACAGTCTGCGGTGTTAGTATATGAACAACTACTCCGAGTTGTGGATTTTCCCTTCTCAGGCATTACTCAAGTATCATGTACTTCATATATCAATTTCGCTAGGCACTGCATTTTCTATACATATAATCTGCGTCTCAATATCCTTTTAAGGTTCTTTAATGATTTTGAATTCATGCACTCGACTTGGTCCTCGAAGCATGAACAAGCTCTCCCGTAAAGCATGCACTTAAACCTAAGAGGCCTTTGTGAGCTAAGGTTAACTTCGAAATTATTCATACACACTCATATCAGAGTATCTGATATAGTATCTGCTAATATGTTGTCCCTCCTCTTTGGCCTTCAAAAGAAAATTCTGGAGTTATAACGTTTAGGTATTGATATTTCTTGAGTGCTTAGTGGAAAAGGCAATCATGATATTTCGATGTGAGTTAATAAACAACTATACCCGAACGTTGTATTTTCTGTCGCATACCTGCCAATCGGGGAAAGAAATGATAAAAAAACACTCGATTGTCCGCCATTCAGAAAAAGATACCTCATGTATGGAAAATTGGTGAATAGGAATAACTGGAACAAAATACCTGTTCGTTTATATGTGTCTATGTTTATTCATACACATGCTCCATTCACAATAACATTGTATATCTCTGATAACTTATTCATGCAGCCTTTCAACAACTGGCACCTCCGGATAGTAGGAGATAAAAATTGCTCTGGAACTGAGCCAGGGCCCAAAGTCAATAGCATAACTGTTCAGGCCTGACTTTGTCCGTCCTATACTTTTCCATTAAGGCTTATAATTCTGCGTTATTTGTGAACTGGTATGATTTGGCGTTAGCAGCGTTTATTATATATAAAGTTTGTCCAGTCCTTGATGAGATTATTATTCATATACTCTGTTCCACTTAACCTATTCAAACTCTCTTTACCTGAATCTTTGGCTAACCTAACTTTTTGCAATTTTCAGGCAATTGCAGTTTTCCTACTTACTGTAATTAGTTTCTAAAGCTGAACTTGCAGTTAACCCGAACTTTATTATTCCCCCACCAATTCAGGTTAAGTCCACCATAGTGTATGTAGTTGGTTGTTGCTATTAATTCATTTCGTTAAGTTATACACAGTCTAGGCCAAAAGTTGAGAGAGTCCATTCAAACGAAGGGAACGCCTCTCGCCTCAAACCTCAAAGTGCCATTACAATTCTATTAAGACCGCAAAATGTCACTATATTCCCATTAAAACACCGAGTCCTAGGCGAGAAAACCGATTAGCGAAGTAGGCTGACATACCATACTTATGATCTGATCCGAGGGTTTGAACTTAGAGTGTACAGTTATTCATTAGTATTTTAAAATATGTTGATGTTTTATCAAGAGCATTACACCCAAGGCATCTCAACCATTAGGTTAGGCTATCTATCGTTCGATGGTCGCTCCTGCTCGAGACTCACTAAAATTGCTCAGTTGAAGGAACAAATCTTGATTTAGTCCCAGTGAGTGTCACTGACGGCCCACTTAAAGCATGGCCTCTTGGCAGCTTCTCGGAGACAATTGTCCAGCTGGCAGCGCTCCTGTGGACCCCATGCTCTGTACAAATGTCAGGAAAAGACTTACAAGAAACCGGATAGTTATCAACTAAATTCGTGGATGTTGGAATCCTCGTGTTTAGGATTTTGTTGGTGATCACTGCTATGTTAAAATTAACCAGTATTTATGCATTTGGTTACTTTGTATAAAAAAATGGGGAAAATTCCTCCACCCCCACCCCCCAACAAAACAACCTGTCATTCCCAAGTCATTTTATTTCTTTTGTTTTATATCTATTGAACATCACACATGAGTAAACGTTCTCGTCAAGAATATGACACTCACTGCCTCCTGTCATAATCGCCTAAGAACCACCTTGTTTAGTGATGATACATTATTGACGGATTTCAACTGTGGCTGTGTCGTTTTTTAAAGCAATCTTTTGTGCTTTTACAGAAACGTGTGCTGTGGATTAAGGTTTCTGACCATTATCTTTTGAGCTGGCATGCGACCATGAGGAGCGCACTTAAAATATCACGAGTGAAGAGATCATGAAAATATCGAAAAATCGATTTTTCTTCTATATTTGTATTAGCAATTTGAAGAAAGCTGCAAACTTTCTGTTCCCCACGATGGGCTCTACTCACACTGCCTTGGTCACCAATACAGTTTGCCTGCAAGTAATCTGACCCCTCGATACATTTTACATCGGACAGTCACGCATTTTAATCTCAGTCCGTCCACGGACGCAGGATTTCCTCCTACTTCCACCACTCATCAACTAGGTTCATCTCTCCCCCAAGTGTATTCATAGACCCCCGTGTTCTAATTTAATATGGTAATTAAAAGAGCACAGGCACTTTCTAATGACAGTATGCTGCCCCTAGAGCAGCCAATGTTAGAACGGGAGTGAAGTAGAAAACTGCCTAGTAAAATTCAGTAATATGAATATAAAACATACTAATGCGCAGATAATATGGGAACTATATGGGGACTATATCTCCATTAGCGTGATGGCTTCTTTCGGAATAAGCAGATTTAGTGAAGAGGGATGTCCCGTGTGAAAAATCAATGCTTGGATGATGGAGTTTTGAGGACATGGAAAGAGCAGTGTGATAGCTGCTAATAAAACAAGGAGGGTCGTTATAAATCAATGAGAATGTCGTGTTTGCTGCCCACCCCTGTACCATTCCCAGAGCTAAGGCATTGTTACCTTGCATTATGCTAGTGTGAACATTGTATGAAACTTAGCTGGAGGGTTACTGTTGTTTTTGTCATGCTCTGTACCGCCAGTCCAATTTCTCTTCAATATTCATAATGATGTCTGCCTTTGTTGTTCCATTTGCTTTGTGACCAGTCGTGTGTTTAATGCATATATAGACCCCCACATTGGAGCATTTAATATGCTCTGGAAGGGAATGATATAATTTGTCATCTCATTTAATTATCTCTGGACATCGATATACTATGAGCCATTTTCTGTCATGGCCGTGAGGTCATCGACCTATCTGAAACATTTCATGTCCATTTCACATTACCCTGACTGATTGGCTCTGTTTTTAGAGGCATTCCTTTTAAAGTTTTTTTAATACCTATTCTCAGGCTTTGACCAGCAACATTAAACCTTTATTTGCATGTATTCTCAAAACAGCAGGGTTCAAAATCTTGAGATTTCCCAGGCAGTCATTGCTTCTTAGAAACACGAAACCATTTATAAATCTTGACCGAAGTCCCAATTACTTTAACCATAAGGGTGGTAATGCTGGTTGACAATCATGAATTGAATAAGACAACATTTTAAATTCCACCCACGACTTTGCCTGCCCAGTTTTGTACTCATACGTCATCGTCACCATGCTCCCTACCATGCATCATGTTGCCATAGTAACCCAAGCAAGGCTGACGTCCTTATCGACTGTCCCCTAACGATGCTAATTCTGGTGTCCTCCACTCGTCCGTGTGTTTTTACACCAGTTGTTTGTTCTTTCCTATTAGATCTGAACTGCCGCTATTCTGTCCATTTTGACTGTCTTTTCTCAAAGACGGTCTAAGGAACTTGGACCATCTTTGCTTTTCTTTAAATTATTTCCTTTCAATTCAAAGCAATTTTTATTTATCTGAAAGTTGACTTCCAGGTCTTCCAGCGGGTTCAACATTCCTTTACTTTTTTGCTAATATTTTCTCAGTACTCTATGTACATTTAGCTAAGATGCACATCTATATATTTTGCTATAGTCTTACCAATTGGAGCATCCATCATGGTGATCTTACCTAGTCTGTGCAGAGATGAAATTTGTGGTTTCAATTTTATTGTTGCTGATTTTATCATTGGAGTTCTGATATAGTTCGGCCCAAACAGTACCTTCTTGGGAGGTATACCTATAGTTTATGTCACTTATTGACCTTTGGCCTAATCTGAATTGCTATCTAAAACGAAAATCCTGTTTGTTCATTGTTGGAAAAAAAGCAACTGATACTCCAAGTAGGACTTGTTTCTTCTAACGCTTGCTGTGTAGTTAACATTACTGCCTTGATGCTTAGAGTAAGCTTGATGGGAAGAATCCGTCTTCATGGCCCTTCAGACACATTTATGCAATGTACCCCAACACAGAGCCAGGCCATCATGCAATATGACAATAAACCTGACCTCCTTCATGTTCTCACATATCAGAGAATGCACTTAGGCTATCACAGATCAGACTTCATCTTTCTCCTATGAAGACTTCTTTGGCCTGCTTCTCCAATCTGAGAGTACGCCTAATAGGATAGCCTGGGGCTGGTGAAGATCTGATACATGCACATGCTTCAGCATAACTCTTGTTAGATGGTGTCTCTGCTGCCTTGAGGCAAGCACTCCAGTGGGCCTGGCTTTAAACTAAGAGTGGTAATGTTGAAGTTATTTAGGTTTACAAACAATACCGGTAATTGGAAGATGATATCACCTATAGTGCACATACACGGCTGTCCTTTGAGATGTTATTTAATAGGGCTAGCTGTCCATCTATTCTAGTTTAACAAGAGTAATGAATAATGCTATATTAAGTATTAAACATCAGCAATACTGATTCATCATTTTGATATGTGACACCACCCCTGTTGTTTGGTCATACAATACATGCATAGAATACATGCATCCGAATGTACAACTTATAATAAAAAAGCAACTTTTATAATATAAAAGCAACTTATAATGAATCAATGATGATGATTAATATATTCATTGACGATTTTATGCAGTCAGGTTCAGAAGGCAGTTTTGGACCACTAAGTTATCGCTGGATGTGGAATCTTGGACGTGGAATCGAGGAATGTGGCCGTCTGGACCTGACTCTATGCAAAGTATTCTGGCCAAGTTAAAGAAAATAGGCTGATAGCTATACTTCAAGTACAAGTAGATATATGTAAACTCAGAACACATATTCATCTAAGGTGCATTGCACCCCCCCCCCCCCCCCCACCCTCCAACATCACCTTTAGTGTGGGGAATGCACCCATTTATAACCTTTACGTACTGTACCGATGGTGACTGGTGAGTTGGTGTATTACAGTAATACAGGGGCCCACTCGCCACTCCAGATTTTATACCAGCAGGAGAAGTGTCTACTGGGAGTGTTTGTTATCGATCCAAGAACTACAGGATACTGTGGTTTGTCCCCACCGTCCTGTGGTCGTTTGATAATGTTAGTTTACATTGACCTCTGTCAGTGCCACTTCTTTTGTTTCCAATACAAAAAGAATTTCAAATAGACATTTCCCACCGCAAATCTCTGGCGTCGGAAGCACCTGGTATTACAATTGACGAAATAGTATTAAAGCAAAAACAACTTTGGCTATCATAAAATGTATGGGAAATGACCATAGAAATGATTTGCTTTTCAGGGCAAGGATGATAACTCAGTGTTTCGGTTTTCTTTAGTTTTTTTTTAGTGTTTCATATATTGATTTTTATTATTTGTTCTGAAGTCCTAATGGAAGTTTCAATTGCTAGGGAAACATACTCTACATATGTAATACCAGCAGATTTGCTCCTTCAATCCGAGTGCTCCTTCTGAAGATGATAACAGCTGATAATAACTTGATAATTTGATAGCGTATCACTAGACGTTCCTCATCCCGCCTCTCCATATTCTTTCTATTGGCTTCATTATAGCGTATCTCAGATGTGGGTGTCCTGAGTGAAGAACGAGCAGCTACACTGCGTCTCAGTGAACATGGGCGGCTTTGCCTTCACTTTCTTCTAGCTCCTATATGACTGTGCTCTGGCTATATCATAGCTGAGACGGAGTGTAGGGAGCTGCTCAGTGAGCAGATAATGTCATGTTATGAGCAGCCCAGCAGTCTCTCCATGACAGCTTCATAGGCAGATTCAGGCAGGAGATGGTAGACTTGATTGCTGAGGGAGGGGGGAGGCAGCGGGACAAGAGTTCGTATCGGTGCACCAAGATCTACGTGTGAATGAGCGGAAAGTTGTTGTCTTGGATATTTCCTTCACATGTTCAGACTGGCAAAACGAAAAACATCCTATGGACCTCAAACTATGAAGTTACCAGTCAAACCCTATGGTTTATAAAGAGTACTTACTGAGTTTTTTTAGTTTTGTTCAGTCAGTGTATTTTCCTGTCTCCCCCTCCCTTCCTTTCTCTCCCCCTCCCTTCCTTTCTCTCCCCCCTCCCTTTCTCTCCTCCCCTCTCTTTCTCTCCTCCCCCTCCCTTTCTCTCTCTCTCTCTCTCTCTCTCTCTCTCTCCCTCCCTCCCTCCCTCCCTCCCTCCCTCCCTCCCTCCCTCCCTCCCTTCCTTCCTCCCTCCTCCCTCCCTCCCTCCCTCACTCACTCACTCACTCACTCACTCACTTATTTACTTATTTTCCCCGACCCCCTTTCTCCCCACACCTCCATTCACTGTCCTCTATCCTCTTCTCTGTGGTTTCATCTTGCACTTGTAGAAATCCCTTTCTCTCCTCCCTCCCTTTCTCTCCTCCCTCCCTTTCTCTCCTCCCTCCCTTTCTCTCCTCCCTCCCTTTCTCTCCTCCCTCCCTTTCTCTCCTCCCTCCCTCCCTCCCTCACTTATTTACTTATTTTCCTCGACCCCTTTCTCCCCACACCTCTATTCACTGTCCTCTATCCTCTTCTCTGTGGTTTCATCTTGCACTTGTAGAAATCCAATCTCATCGACTGGACGGTGAGCTCCAAATGTCAATTGGTTTCTCGTAGGCGTGACTTCGAATGAACTCAGCTAATGCAATCTATGGACCTACAATTAGTAATAGTAATACTGTATACTAAAGGTTATGAGCTCTCTATATGCTGTCTCTTTTGATTGTCCATTTGCACTAGTCTTCTTATATTTTAAGTTTAATAATTATTTGTATACTATTTTGTCCCCAGACTTTCCCATCCCTGTTAAATCATACAGATTGTATCCCTACAATTGAATGTATTAATTTGTTAAATTAACCTTTAAAGTTATCTTATCATATTACTGAATCTCATACTCCGCCCGATTAGTATGAACCGTTGACACATCAGTGATTCAGTCCAGCGAACCCGCGAAATCATATATATCACTATAATATCACTATAATGATGATAATGATATTGATAACAAAGTTTATGCCACCCGTCTGTTTTCTCCGTGGGAAAAAAGGGAATAGCCAATATCTGCAAGAATACTCTCTTCTCGTTTTGCCCTAAACAATGAATGACACTTACAACTATTACAAGCACGTTTCTATAATTTAGTTTTAACCAAATCTTGGAGGGGGTGACGAAATGACCCCGCGTGCAATAGGTTGATTAGAATGCAGATGGGGTGAATGTGCCATGAATAACTGTGTAACTATGATACCTATCAGGCTGGCCTAATTTCCCCTAGTTAGTCATACATTGTGTATGACTGTCGTGTCTCCTTGAACACCCGCTGAGCTTCATCATGCATACGGGACAATGGACATGGATTCTCCCCATCTACATATTTTATTTTAGTTCGTTTTTGTTTTAATTTGCATGATTCCATCTGATCCACCAGACTTTAATATATGTATACATGTTCCAATGTATGGCTAGTTAAACACTTTAGTACTCTGGTGCAATCATGAAAGTGTGAGACCATTATAATCGTAGAAGAGTTTAAAAACAATGGTGACTCATATGACATCTATTTTTGACTCATTGTTTTCACTCAGTGACGCTTGATATTCATGTGACCGTTGTCATTTTAGATGTCCAATATAAACAGCTGAACTCTTTAAAGAAATATATACTCGTTCAAACGTGCCGATCCTATACATGTATAATGACTCCAGCTACTTTCATCGGTATATTTTATTTCAAAACCTCAGTTTCTAGTGCAATTCTTTCGTGAGATTGGTTGGTCTATTGCCAAGGGAGGTGTGAAGGGGTGAAGTCAGTTGAAAAAATATATGTTGCTAGACTTGTGCAAGTCTTTGATTTTTATTGTTTAAAAAAACGAAATACATTTATATCTATCATATTAGAGTCACTACTGTATTGCAACCACTAGAAAAAATCAGGGCAGTGTATACATTGAGAGGGATCGGGTAATGGTTTCATATATACTCGTGAACAACGTATCAGGATGGAGTATATTTTCTCACAAAAGATCTAAAACCTTTCACTAAGTTAATAACTGCTTGTTGGATGTGGACAAGGACTCTAGTATCTGCGGGGTCACCCTGAAGGCTGCCCCTGGAACTGTTTCCACCTCTAGAGGCATTGCCCGTATTGTTCCATTGTACCAGGCTTAATCCGTTTTTTCTCAAACTTTGTTTGCAATACACAAATAAGTTGAGTGGTCTTGGGTCCTATTTTTCTTTAGCTGAGTCCTATCATGTCAGAGTAAAAGAGTCAGATTTTCAGAAAATGTACAATTCGTCTTCACCAATCCTCTCAAATAGCCCACATTTAAGACATAAATGAGCTTCAAAATGCAGTTTTAACATAACCGAACTGATACTTTAAATCAATGCGATACCAAATATATTCAGATATACACTATTCATAATTTTTCAGCCTAATTTAGCAGAATTTCCTAAATGTGTACAGCTGCCAATTGTACATATTCTGAAAATCTGACCCATAAGACATTCTGTCAATCTCAACTATCTCCTATTTGAGAGCATATAATAGCCTTAGAACATAACGAATAACCTCGGCACATACCTGGCATGTTCATGTGTTAGTAATGATTAGTCTATAAGCAGTGAATCTGTATTGTGGCAGACCACGTGGAAACATTCCCCAGTGAATTAGCCAATGTTTTTCTTTTGTCATGATTTCTCATCCGCTGATGGGTTGTTTTTAATGTATTATAAATTCTGGCTAGGCTTAGAGCTGACAGAATCATTCCAAAATACACAAAACCATTAGCGCAGTAGGCGTCCAATCACTGACATACCATTCTTATCTGATCTGAGAGGCTGTGAGCCTTGACTGCGAGCTATTTTCTGTGTGTAACTATTTTATCTTCCTATATCCATGTATGTGCCTTTTGCCCCTCAGTCCTATTCTCCCTGTCTGTCTGTCTCGATGCCCTTTCCTTGTGCAGGATCAGGAAAGCGTGTATTTGATCAGCTCTATAGGAAGCTCATTAGTAAGGAATTGCACGCTATCTGACAGAAACAATGTTGATGACAACCAGTTTCTTTTACTTATTATCTGGGTGCTATACTATACTGTTAATATTATGTGTATGTTTTATCACTGAAGGCACACGTATCCATGTGAATTAATGTATTCACTCATTATTTCTTTATTTTACAACACTTCATTGATTGGTTATAGTGTCCATTTACAGCTTTTTTTTCTGAACAACACTTAGTTCTGTAATGTAAATGAGTTGGTTCTGGAGTTGACTTCCTGCTTAAATCATGCTAGAATAATTAGGGGGAGGGGGTGAATCCACGCCCCCTCCCGCCCTCCCCCCGCCCCCACCCAAGCAATCAAGCACCAGGTTCAGACACCACTTTTTTGATGATGTGAGAATTCCTCCAGGAGGCGGTGAAGAGACTAATGCTAGACGTATGCATGCCCATGTAAGAGCCTGTGAAATATGGCCCTCTGCCCCACTGAAATCATTACTAAGTCATATACACTTAATTAGCCTCCTCCTGCAGATGATGAATGGCGAGCGTTCTTCTCAGCCAGAGGTGGGCCTCGGGTCTATTTACTAAAGCGTCTCTTATTTATGTGTGGAATCCAGAACCTCTTTTGTTTTTACACAGATGAGCAAGATAGCCCCTTGGTTAAGTTAGTCTTCCATTATGCATGATTATAGATGAAACGAATTTGTCAATCTGTTATTCAGTAAAAACTGAGAAAAAAACTTAAGACTACAATAAGGTTCATTTGGAGATGTGTATCTGTGTTATAATACAAGTAATTAGCGAGTATTCAGCTTTTCAGGGTATTCAATTATTGGACAGGAGCTGAATTCACTTTACTTAAGAGATTGGTGTAATTTGTACATGTCTATCCTATCATTATAGCGTCACTAGTCTAGGATGAGAAAGTCTTATATGTGTAATTCATGTAACACCATTGTATGGTTCTATACTGAGAACTGTATCGTGTAGTTTACTCTCTGGAGCACCTCCTCGCATGTCCCATATCACTATTGACATTACTATTGTAAGCATTGGGATCGTTATATCATATACTGGACGATTGGATCAGTTCTCGCGCTACAAATTTCACTATTACCTCACAATTTCACAGTGCAAGTCAGGCACTACAAATCGTCTCCATCCACCAAACAAGGACGATATAACCCCAGCTACTCTTTTTTTTTTATTGCAAAACCTGAGGTAATCTTCATTCAAATAGCTATTTCGTTTCGTGTCCATCCGAATTGATGGGATTGATCCACTTTGTTTTTTGTTGTTGGACCGATTGAACTCAGGCTAAACATCCGAATATGATTTTAGTTACATGTATATGATGTGATGCAGACGATAAAATACGTATGGAATCCGTATCAATCAATTAAGCCATGAGCTGTATTTCAAGACCCATCGTTTTGATAGCTTAAGATTGGAAATGGTGGGATTATGACTTCATGATATATTAGTGAGGTTCAGCAAGTCTAACGTATACGTAATACGGTAAACGTAAATGTATCCGTATCTCTCTTCTTTTTTTTTTTTATTAATTCCTCTCCTTGGCTTCAGTATGGGGATATGTACCCTTTTCTTAGCTAGGAGATTTTTTTTTTGTATCCGTATCTCTGATATATAAACATTTGTAAAAAGGAAGCAAGAGCTTCAGCAAAACATGGCAGGTAAAAGGTAACGCAACATATCAAGCAATGTTTCCTCTTATAATTTAATTTCCATACATAAAAATGCGACGTAATTCACAAAAAAGATACGGCTACGGTTACGTAATTGAGATAAGTTTGCTTGCAGAACCTCCCTAATTACTATGTGGACGGGCCTTACATAGCCAAATTCAATTCACGGTGATCCCAACTGATGGAACTGATAGCTAAAAATGATAAAATGATTGAAACATGTGTATACATGTCCTGTTTTATGTACATCCCAACTACAAATTCGCACGGAGGGGGGATATTCACAACGTTGCTCTCAGCCAGCGTGGGATGCGTTCCCACATATAGTCGCTAGAGGACAGACCATTGTTCCCATGGCAATATTGATTTAAAATAGCCGTACCTAGCCCAGGTCTGTAATTCTAAGGACTTGTGTCTATTATATTATAGTGAAACATCCATACATCCTAACTCATAATATGACACAATACAAGCAATCTTCCATTATATCCAAAGGTTATCTTACTAAAATATTGCATTAGAGAAGGCAGGGTATTTTGAATAAAACCTTTAAAAAAAAATTAAAAATATTGCATTAGAGGGATACTTTTCAGGGTTCACGAAACATGGTCATCATCCATTCGCCCACAGGACTAGTAGATTAAAAAAAACACTAGTCCTTATAGAAATTTGGCAGTCCTTAAAATATCCTCGGCATTTTTCAGCATCTTTTGTTGCAAGGTAGAGGCAGGGACGGGAGGCTGACTAATGTATCAAATAACATTTAAAATACCTCATAATTGATAGAAACCAAAGAATAGAGAATCTAGTTATTCATGTTAAATATTATAGACAAACATATGTTTCCTTTTTCGCTTCAAAAATTGAAAGATAAGTAAAATGAATACACATGAATAATGCATGAAGATAATATTTATTTCAACTGAAATGAGATCTTTTCCCTGACGAGTACTGTGTGGGAAACTACCCTTTTAATAGTCAGAGTGACTCTAAATCCATTTCATCATCAGAATCGCTGGTGTCTTGACTCACTTTGTATAGGGCCTATACTAATATAGGCTCTATCCCTGGCCACGGCAAGGAATTGTCCACACAAAAATGCATGACCAGAGCATTATTTCAAACCTTATAAATGCAATATTTCGGCAGGCCTTTAGAGTAGGTAAAAAGGGTCTAAATTGCCCCAAAATTTCTACTCGCCCACAGGATGAGTGGCCAGGTAGGATCTACTAGTCCTTACCAAATTCTGGTCGCCTGGGGCGAGCGGGCGACCGTGTTTCGTGAACCCTGCTTTTATATTGTTGGGACGAATTTCTACACTTTTATTTGATGCCTTGGTATCTTTTTGTGTGTGTATTGGAAGAGATGTATTATGTCCATGTATCCCGAAACTTTGATAATTATTGAAACGATGAGGAAAACAAGTCTTTGAGATGTCATGGAATTAGGCGAGTGGGTGATACGGAGCTAACTGAATCCAAATAGGGAGGTTCTGCAAGTCGAACGTATACGTATCCGTAAACGTATCCGTAAACGTATCCGTATCTCTGATATACCAACATACGTGAAAAGAAAGAAACAGGTTCAGCAAAACATGGCGGGAAAACATAACATAACATATCAAGCAAAATGTTTCATCTCACAATTCATATTTTATACATAAAAATATGACCCAAGTCAAAAAAAGATACTAGTACGGTTACGTAACTGATATACGTTTTGCTTGTGGAATCTCCCTATTATATAATATAAAAAAAACCTCCCGTAGGGTTTAATGAATAAACTTTGCTCGACGTTTTGAAGACCGACACGATGACGTTTGTGCTGGGAGACAGTAGGCAAGCGGCCAGATGTTCTGATGATCTTTGGTCTTCGTGAAATCTATTGTTGAAAAATGATCAGGGCCCACAATGTGACTGATATCATTATGCGATATGCACTAGATTTAATGCCGTTCACAAAGAGCATCATATTCTCTTTACATGCTCTTTAGTGGGACGTTTTTCTTATCCCAAAATCATAATTCATACTAATGGTGTAAGAACAGCTCAAGTAAGAGTGGTCATTTGCCAACTTTCTATACATATATATTTCATTTCATATATTTGCAATGATGTAGGAAACTGCCAAAAGGGCAAAAAGAGCAAAATTAGCAAGGCAGGAAACAAGAGGTCTGAAGTATAGCCATAGTCACATGTATATGGGTCAGATTCTCAGAAAATGCACAATTCAACTTCGTCAATCTTCTCAAATAACCCAAATTTCAGATGAAAATAAAGTTCAGAATACAGCTCAACCTAACCAAACAGATTGCTAAAATCAATGCAATGCCGAATATACTCGAATTTAACTAGTATTGGCCAAATTGCAGCCTAATTTAGCCTAATTTACTAAATGTATACAGTTGCCAATTGTGCATTTTCTGAGAATCTGACCCATATGTGCCCTGTCTTCCCCTGTGTGTACACTGCAGACGGGCTGACGCCGACCAGTACTAAGCGGCCAGGGTTAAATGGATATCACTTGGTTTATCCTTGTCCAACTCCTTGTCCATCACCATTGGCTATCCTCATTTTACTTGATGTCATGACTGGAACATCATGGTTTGATTGTGGAAAATCCTAAATAAATCACTTACACTGACTAGATAAGTTTTTTTGTTGCCACATCAGAAGTAGGAGAAATACACGAATATAACCCCTGACATAACTACATGTACAAACAAAAGAATTTGAATCACCTTATAATATATAAATGGAACGAATTCTAAGGGAAATGCTAGAAATGTGGATAAATTCAAGAAAAATGAAGTCAGGGCATTACGAGTGCCGATCAGAGAAGAAAAACAGAGGATACCCTGATGAGAATGATACCCATCGACCTATAGCTTGACGTCAGCTAATTTGAAGACGATTAACTTTTTTTTTTTAAATAATTTTTATTCAGTTTTTGAGCTATGTACATCTGGTTAATAATTATCAAATATTACAAACAGTTCCCCAGATCATGGAGATAGTGGTCTTCCTCTGGGCCCAGATCACCCTGAAAGTACCTTTTCGACTTATCCAAACAACATACTCTGTACCTTCCAGGGCTCGAAATAACCTATGTTTACTTGCCCGGGGCAAGTAAAAAATGTCTCTGGGCAAGTAAAATTTAATGTTAGTTGCCCGATTGGGCAAGTGAAAATCTCTACGGCGCCGATTTCAAACCCATGTTGTGATGTCTACTTACAATGAAACAAGATACATACAGATCAGTGTAATTTCGTTTATAATTCTGCAAATAAATTTGGGCAAGTGAAAAATGATGTTGGGTAAGTAAATCTTGGCTGCCACTTGCCCAATGGGCAAGTGAAGTTGGTAGGTTTTTTTTCGAGCCCTGCCTTCTATCGATATTTGTTTCATACAGATTTATATGTCCCTCTGTGATTTTTTTTAATTCGTTTTTTTATTCAGGTTGAGAGCTAGATACATCATTTTTAGATTCAGTTCATTTCATTAAACAGCCCATTGGCTCACCATTGCGGTGGTCTTCCTCCAATCCCTGAGCTGACAAAGGAGATTTGTAATTTTAGTAGCATTCAGTAAGACACTCACTACGAAAACAAAACTAAATAACCAAACAAAAAATCGAAAATATATACAGTATACACTTCTAGTGAATTATAAGTATTGAGTAATTGCGGTTTAAGAGAGAACAACTAGAACATAAAACATAGATTATGTTGATCTACTATTATAGACATGTGCATACAGGTGCTTCATGCTAGTTCTGCCCATCTCCAAGGCTTTTAGGACTTTGCCATGGATGAGCCAATTTCGTTCAATTACAATTTACTCCCTGCCCACTTGCTGTGATCCAAGTTTAAGAGTAATTTAGTTATCCAAACTGAAGTTTTATTAGGCTAATTTTGCATAGTTTGACCTAACTACTTAGGCAGGAATGCTTGGCTAGTGCCGTAGTAAATATTCAGAAGTGCCTGACTACCGAGGACTACCGTATTAGATGGAGTCGTTACCAGATTCTAGATAAGAATAAATTGTTTTCATGTTTTAGGAAAGAAAATATGAAATTGAATAAAGAATGTTCTCGTGTACCTTTACGTATACATATATACATACATTATCTGTTTCAATGATTGACCCTTTTTCTGTTCTTGTTCTTGCAGGTAAGTGTTTGTGCGATACTCGGTTGGGCCAATTGATATCGGGAAAACCTTTATACAGTGGTGAGTTTTTGATTTCGACAACAATTGGCAGTTTGTTTTGGTTGTTACATGTTTATTTTTTTTCAGTAAAAAATGTGTCTCTATGAACCCTATGTGTTGCTCATAAAAATCTAAATTTTAATTAAACTTCCTACGTTACTAAAATTATAAAATTTATAAGGAAACAATCTGTGCTGGTTGCCTTAGTACATGTATAGTGGGGTGAAAGGTCAAGCATTGGTTGAACCCTAGAGGGGCATGCATGAGATTGTATCCCTGCAAAATGTTCTCCAAAATTAGATCTAGATCTTATCTCCAACTTAATAATGAATCATCATAGCATGACTGAATACCGGTATTATGTTCGGATGTGGGACGAACGTTAATGATGTAATTCGGTGATGAATCTTGTCAGTTTAAAATAAGGTGTGTGTTCACAGGTGGTCATCCTTTAGTAGTAGAGTGTATAAACTAGCTATGTAGAGACAGAAACATACCAACAGGGGGCACCAGGTGGCCCTTACATCAAACCCATCATTAATCCCTGGGAGTTAATAATGACACATGTACGATTAGGATTTTTTTCGAGATCATCCAGAACACATGTTCTGGACAAGGTGAGAAACCACATCATTATTAAACAGGTGATGTTTTGAGGAAGATGTCTATATTTAGTGTGTGTATGACCAAGTCACCAGATTCACTCTGTACTCAATCTAGGCTCATAGCCTTTCAGATGAGATACGAGTGGTATGCCAGTGATTGGACGCCTACTGCGTTAATGGCTTTGCGTTAATGGCTTTCCAACTCTGGAGTAGGCGTCTTAATGGGATTATTATGATATTTTGCGGTTTGGAGCGAGGGGGCTATTCCCCTCAGTTTGGAGGGTTTCTCTCAACTTTGAGCCTAGACTGTACTACTGCTTTCCCTCAGTTTGGAGGGTTTCTCTCAACTTTGAGCCTAGACTGTACTACTGCTTTCCCTCAGTTTGGAGGGTTTCTCTCAACTCTGAGCCTAGACTGTATTACTGCTGGTGCAGCATGTCAGACTCCTGTGGTCAGTCAGCCTGGGATAATCCCCCAATATAAACATTATGTACAGAGCTTAAAATCTCTAACACTTGGGATGGCAACTTGGGCAGCTGGGCCACATGGCGTTTTAAAAGATAGTGGAGATTATCAGACATGGTCATGGGGATGAAGCACCTTGCTTGACCATTTGATACAACCACTCTTGTAGATCTGTGTCTACATTGACCAGTGTGCTTGTTGAGGTTGATAATTGATAAAAATAATACAAGTTATTGATAATAATTTCTAATGTCTCGGATGTAAGAAGTAACGATGCCACATTATATATCTCACTGTTCCCCATGTAAAAATGTTATTTAGATAATATCAATTGTGCCAATGTTACAAGGAATATAAAACTCGCGCATATACATCATGAAACCATTGCTATTCAATATAAAAGTAGTATGGGGGAGCTAGCATGTTGGGTTATGATGTTGACAAGGACTGCTCTTCCCACGAATCCTCACGAATCTGAAGCCAGTGTGGGTCCAATGCAACTGGTCTATTATTATCAGAGGCAATATTTTCCGTCCAGAAAAAGGCCAGAGCAACAAACTGGTAAATACGGGGTGATGGAAGAGCAAATAGGTAGGAAGCCATGGCTCCCCTTCCATGGAAGCCAGAGAGAAGCCAAGGTTTTTATGCCTCGCGAGTGCAATTGTCTGCTCCAGCCATTGATACAGTAGACTGGCTACATTCTTTATCTAAGGCTGCCAAAGATCGATTGGGTATCATTAGATAGGTTTTGTATTGTTTTTTGTTCAGGCCACCGTGACAGAGGCTACCGCCAGGGCTTAGAGAGTAATAATTCAGTCACAGAAGTGTATTGAGATTTATGTTCAAGTGGAAGGCGTGTAGATTAAAATGTCTTGTTGTATGCAAAGAAGTCGTCTATCTATGAATAGCTTCTATGTACTCCAAGGATTTAGTTACTATTTTAAAGTAGGTTTTTATTTAACGGGTCTTTAGCTGCATTTGTACGGCAACACGGCATTTTTCCTAACCTAAGTATATCGATGGCAACGTGTAAAAAGTAATGTGGTGTAAGGCGGGTAACATATCTATGGAGCTGAGGGCATCCTTCAGGAAATTATTCTGTGAAAATTTCTTTCTAAGAATAAACTTTTTCATGTGTGCTCTTTTGTTACTTCTCGTAGTTGCGGCTCCATATCATGGCCTTAGGAGGTACAGGGGTGATATTATGTTGTTTCAGCAATTGGTAATTCCCTCCTGAGTACTCGAGCTGTTATCGATGATATTTTTGTTGTTATTGTTATTGTTGTGAAATTACATGATATATATTGGATAAGCACCACATGGGCCCATGGCTCTCAGCCAGTGTATGTCCAGACCTGATGTTGAACAGGCTTCTCTATCTGGGTAAGATTTTCAGAAAATGTACAATTGGCAGTTGTACATATTCAGGAAATTCTCCTAATATAAGCTGAAAAATTATGAATACGGGGTATATCTAAGTATATTTAGTATCGCATTAATTTAAAGTATCAATTCTGTTATGTTAAACTGCATTTTCAAGCTCACTTTTGTCTTAAATGTGGGTTATTTGAGAGGATTGGTGAAGGCGAATTGTACATGTTCTGAAAATCTGACCCATCTGTGTCTTTATTACGACTACAAGCTTAAGCCATCTCCTCCACGAGTTGGCGTCTACTGCTGCACCTCTGCCTTTTTCATGAAGTGGCAATTTATGACTTGTGCCTTTAACAAGGTCTTTTCCTCAGTAGAATATGTGATACATCCTTACAAAGGACTCGTGGCAATCTGTCTTTTTCCCCTTCATCTCTCAGCTTTAAAAGCGTTCGCTGCCTATGTGTGTGGGATGGCGCGGATATTGGCTATCATTAGAAGTTAGCAGGAGGCATTGGGTATGTGTGATCCCATCGCTTTGATCTCTCTCGTCACTGTCATTATTGCCTATTGATCTTGGACAAGCTCTCTGCTTATTTCGCTATTTCACCGATCTATTCCATGTCCACATCTATTTGTGATGTGGTCAGGATTTGTTTACGGGTGTTTATCGCGAACGAAAGGCTTAAGGCTCTACTGTTATGTTGGTTTTTAAAAACTAATTTTTAATAAAATAGACGTCTCTTACACCCCTTTTAATAATCTATTTAATCATTATCAGTAAGTAGCTGAGACTACATGTACTTGTATATGAATCAGACTTCCTAAATCACAATTTTAACTCAACCTTACTGGTTAACAGGCAAGTCTCTCAGAATTCTAAAAAAGAATTTTGTATTGAAGGAACATCCCTCAATATAGTACAAAATATTTCATGTACTTGGTCCAAGGCCGTCACAATAGATCATATATATTACACCAGTATTGGGACCACTAACCCTTTCATAGAAGCCCATATGGTGAGAGAAGAGACTCGGGGCTATTGAGCAAATGACCAGTGACCTAAATCCAACAAATTATTAATCTAAGCATAGCATAGTATAGTAGTATTAAGGCGACAGTCTGCCATTAAGTATATATTCTTATTTCTCATTTTGTCTTATCAGGATAAATACTTTCGGCTTTAGATGCCAGACGAATATAATTTATCTAATAGTTCCTAGAACCCCCACAACGACCCCTCCTCTAAGATTACTGAATGGACTATTATCTTGATCTTCTCTTTATAAATGATTTGCTACACAGCACATTTTCCAGTTTTGTTGTACAACTGAGGTTTTCAATATCCACCAACCTACATTGTTTACTTGTAGTAAGTAAAATGGTAACATCTAAAATTTCTATTCTATTGAAGCTTAAAGTCAGAAATGAAAATACCAGTGAGAAATTTGTATAGGGGATATTTGTCTAGCCTCTACCCTCTGTCTGCCTCATTCTGCCTTCACCCTCCCTCCCCCCTTCACCTCCCTCCCCCCCCCCCCCCCGCTCGCGCTCTCTCTCTCTGCCTCTCTCTCTCTCCCTTTTCTTTCCCTCTGTCTTTCTGTCTGCCTCTCTCTCCCCCCTCTCTCTCTCCCGCCCTCTCGTGTCTCTCTCCCTCTATCTTCCTCCCCCTCCCTTTCTCCCCCTCTCCCCCTCTCTGTCCATCTCCCTCTCTCTCTCTCTCACTCTATCTTCCTCACCCCCTCCCTTTTCTCCGCCTCTCCCTCTGTCTGTCTCTCTGTCTGTCTGCCTCTCTCTCTCTCCCCCTCTCTCTCCCCCTCTCTCCCTTCTTTCTCTATCTCCCTTCTCCCCAGCGCCTTGTTCACTGTGGACTGGTTATTTGTGTATATTGGTCTGTCAACTGGAGCTGGCTAACTCTGCCTATCTTACACTGCTGATGGTATCGGCCACAACCAATGGCTCCTCGTGTCCCTTGCATGAGTTAAATCCCTTAAAGCCTCCGTGTTCCCTTCCTCCTTCTCTGATGTCCCTCCCTGCTTTTCACCAGCATCGCTGCTGCCCTGCCATGGGACAGCCAACACAAGGAGGCCTGTATCATTGCTTCAGCCAGATCTACAGCCATCATCATTATCATCATCACTGAGCGTTTGCATGTGTATCATTAGAACTGGGGACTGAGTATACACTCCAGGCAGGCTAGGATGATCTGTGAATACCCTAGGTATACACTGCACATATCTTATTAAAGGACTGATCCGTATGGAACCCCTCCCCCCTCCCAGGCCTGACAATTGTGGTTTGTTGCTGCTCAAGGTTTTAACTATAGCTTGCTGGTGTATTTGGGGACAGAGAGAGAGAGAGAGAGAGGGAGTCTCCAGAGAGACAGAAGCTGACAGGCATATATATCTATAGACATACAAACATACTCAGACTCATTCATTTTAGTGGTTCTGATTCTATGACATCAATCATATAACTGATAATTGGACATAAGGGAACCATTGTGGTTATATTTACCAACCGTGTATCTATGGATATAGGCTTATAAGTCATAAAAAAATAATTTACGGTAGAAGGGTCAACATGAATATTACGTTTAGATAATCCATATATTAGTACCTTGGCCAGCCGGAGGGAAATCAACTTGCGGGGGTGGTATTAATGCATATATGCTGGTATGTAAATATGTGGGCATTAAAGTGAGAAACGACACAGACGTAGGTATTTTCCATACTAAGCTATAGAAAAGGAAACTATTCATGGGGATAAATTAATGGTGCTAAATCGAATTTAGCTATGTCATTTAAATCATATTTTGTTATAATCTAAAAACACATGTACTAAATATAATGCAATAGATACATCAAGCATTCCCTGAACGGTTGCCTCACTTGTTTATGCTGAAAGTATCCGATACATGGGACCAAAGTATTTGGCATAATACCTTTAGTTGCAACAACGAGGGTACATTCAATGTACCCTCGTTGGTTGCAATAAGATGCCTATGCTGTCATATCATATAAGTAAACGCACTTTTCCTATGCTCTAGAATGCGATCTTGATTGTGTTCTGTCATATTGGATGGTGTAAATAAATATAATAAATATAAGGAAATTTGAGAGATCTATATATGTATAGTAGATAGTTTCTATCGCCTCTCCTCCCCTCATTCCCACCTCTCTCTCTCATCTGCCCCCTCTCTCTCTATCACTTTCTGTCTCTGTCTCTGTCTGTCTCTCTCTCCCCCCCCCACCCACACACACACACCCTCTCAAATTATATACCATATGTGAAAAGTAGCTCAGTAGCACGTATATATCCCCTCATTCCCACCTCTCTCATCTACCCTCTGTCTCTGTCTCTCTTTCTCTTTCTCTCTATCGCCCTCTCTCTCTTAAATTATATACCATATGTGAAAAGTAGCTCGGTAGCTCATATTGATGAAGATAGTCTGGTAGATGCAAGCTGCCAGGCCAACGAAAACATTGCAGTCAATATTGAATAATACTTGGATGGATTGAGTTTTGATAGATTCAATCAGGGTGCACTCATCTCATCCACAATCCATTACAGGGACCTAATCCTTATGTGCCCACCCCCGCCCCACTTACAATCAACCTCCTGTGTCTGACATTTAAAATTGACAAGGGCATGGCCCTAGCCACGGCGGAAATGACGTAGTGCTTAACCAGGGGTCACGTGGGGAATGGGCGGTGTGTAGGGTTTATTCTGCCATGTTGTGGAGTACCTGTCAAGTGAAATAGTCTCCCTTGTGAAGTTATGGCTGGGTCGGAGGACTGAATATTTTACCAACAGGTGAAAGACCTGCTAATGGTTGCTAACCTGTTGCATTTGTTATGGGAGAAATTGATCTGGATTTCTGCTTTATCCATGGTTGATGTCAGCAGTTTTGAGAGAGAGACTTCAGTGATTTTATTTATTCAGTACAGTGCCACAAAGCACCCATTTATCTTGATATTGTTGATCTAACTTTTAAGTACACGATGGGAAATAAAGGGAAATTTATACTTGTATGGTATAATAAATAGACCCATTACTAGGCATAAGAACACGATATATGAAGCATTTGGGTGAGATCGTCAGAAAATGTACAATGCACCTTCCCCAATCCTCTCAAATGACCCAAATTTAATAGAAAAGTGACGTTCAAAATACAGTTTAGCACAATGAAAGAGACATTTTTTATCAACCTAATGTCAAAGATACTGATATACCGATAATTCATATTTTTAATTTCTAATTTAGCAGGAGTTACCAAATTTGTAGAGCTGCCGAATGTGCATTTTCTGAAAACCTTACCCATTTATACATTGTTGAATATATTCCAGTCTTCAGCAGTTGAAATCTCTGAATACGTGCTTATAAAAAGCTCAATATTGGTATGATTTATATGGGGGGAAAATACTATTCAGTGGAACATCTAACTCCAAATCGATGATTAGCACTTTTCAGCGCGTGGACGTCATCGTGATCCATAAAATCTCGTCTAAACATTCCGGAAAATACCTGGGATTGTTCAAAATCCTCCAATTGTGTTGGAGCTATTTAGAGGTAATAAATAATGCCCGTTGTTGTAGGAAGGGGTCCCCTCTATCGGATGTAAACCGGGCTCACACTACAGTGAATGCCTTTTGGGTGATTACTCATTTAAATGGTCAACAACTCTTTTTCCAAGCCCTTGTATTCCATCCCATAAATGATGGCTTGCTTTCTGTGCCTCTGTGGGATCAAACGAAAATAAACCAGTAAAGTTTCAATTCATGAATATGTGAGTGGTGGGAACGGTTTTTGGGGTGCGATGGTTGAATAAGTCTGGAGAATACAAAGAAATAACATGCATTGGAATGAATTTCATGGCTATGGCTGCTTTTTAAGGGAATGGGTAAAATAGATAAATTTGACCAAACGACCCTTGAGACTTATAACCTTAATCTATGTCTTTCCTAACGTAGTTTTTATTGCAGATCAGACAGGGTGATTATCACAGTTCTTAAAATGTATACGGTAGGCAGGCATACCAATCTTGTCCTTTAGTATGGAATTTGTTGTATGCGACTGAGTGTTGTATCGGACGAGCACTGTACACATAGCTGTGTGTTCCATATTAATTTCCCAGAGTTTAAACATAATTTATAACATATTTATTTAGAGTTTTTACTATTGCCTGCTCTAGTGTATTGAGGTCGGCGCCTAATTGCAATATGAGGCAGAGGTTCCCATGTGTCCTTTCTTCACATTCAATTCATTATAATTTAAATAGAGCTAGTTGTGTACATTGTATTGGTAAAAGTGTATCTTTTTCTCTGCGAAATTTATCATGCAGACACTTTGTACGTTCTCATCCTATCTGAAGAATCCATATCAGACTCCCTGCCAATTCAATTTAATATTAGTACAACATTAAATCTTGGTTTATAAACACATAAATGGGTTGATTTACATGTTTGCCTGACACATTTGTACATAGCAGAGGATGTGTTTATAGAGGAAAAGCCATGTTTGTGTGTGGCTTTCTGGACATACACACAGAGCAGTGGGTGTGATGCATATATGGATGAGATCGTCAGAAAATGTACAATGCACCTTCCCCAATCCTCTCAAATGATCCAAATTTAAGACAAAAATGAGCTTCAAAATGCAGTTTAACACAATGAAAGAGACATTTTTTATCAACCTAATGTCAAAGATACCCTGATATACCCATTATTCATATTTTTTCACTCTAATTTAGCAGAAGTTACCAAATTTGCTGCCGAATGTGCATTTTCTGAAAATCTGACCCATATGTGTGTGTGCGTCTACTCCTGCTTTCTCTGGCTTCGTGTGTTTGTATTAGCGATAATGGAGAGGGCCCGGGGCAAGGGCAAGCACTCGTAACTCCAGACTTGAGATTGCCTAATCTCTCCTGAAACATAACACATTATCAGCATTTAGCCTGCTAAGCAGCATGTCTGTATGTCAGGCATAATACACATGTTTGCTCTCTAGAACCTTATGGAACAAAATCTTGTATTCTTTCTTGGAGTTTCAAAGAGAAATGTATATATAATAGGGGCCTATATATAATTGTTCAAAGACTCTTTGAAGAACAATAGAAATTGTTTATGTTGTTATTTGAATTTTGTATTATTTGACTCAAGAAAGCCAAAAAAAGTTGTACATATCTGTTCAGTTCAGTTCTTCCTATATAGGCCATGTGTGCCTTAGAATTACGATTTTAATAGACTTAACATAATAATTGATAAATTCACGTTTCGATTAAATTGAATTGAATTAAAATATTTTCTCAATCCGATATGCAATGGAGAAGGGAAGAAAGAATGTAAAGGACCTTTGGCTTCAATCAAATTACCTTTTTCTTGTCAGTTTAATCCTTCCTCGAAGTTCACTGACCCTATGTAATGACACTGCACCCAC
Organism: Sthenelais limicola; assembly: GCA_942159475.1. Taxonomy (NCBI): domain Eukaryota; kingdom Metazoa; phylum Annelida; class Polychaeta; order Phyllodocida; family Sigalionidae; genus Sthenelais; species Sthenelais limicola. Next base: position 31,785,891 of record OW804100.1, read on the forward strand.
GCAACCTATACACCTTCCTAGACAAAATATTCGTGATGGGGGCGAGGTCAAGGGATGAGGGCAGGTACTATGGTGGCCCAGGAGTGACATCTCATATCTCGTCCCTCATCTCCCGTCTGATACTGCTCAGGGTTACAAACACCCACAATATCAAAACATTCCTACAGAAAGAAACATCATTTTTTCTATGAGGACGAGGGACGAGGGTGCTGGACATGGGGCGAGGGCGCGGGGCACGAAGGGCGAGATGTCACTCCTGGGCCACCGTAATACACACCCCAAAACAAGATAATGTTGGCAGGGTGCCAATTTTATACTTCTAGGACCCTGTCCTGAATCTAGGTCATAGGGTTCTTGTCTCGATAGCATTGAGGCAATGCATTGTTGCAAGCTTGTGATTTAGAAGCTTGTCCTCCTTCAACAAGGCCCTGGTAGAATAATAGAAATGTGTGATCTACGCCTGATATCATAGCTGCATTATGGCTGGTGCTTTACCTACCACTGCCCGACACTCACTGTGAGTGATGCCTTCACTCATTGTTCTTATGGGTCAGATTTTCAGAAAATGTAAAATTGGCAGCTGTACACATTTAGTAAATTCTGCTAAATTAGGTTGCAATTTGGTCAATACTAAGTAAATTTGAGTATATTCGGCATTGCATTTATTCTAGCAAACTGTTTGGCTAGGTTGAATTGTATTTTGAACTTTATTTTCGTCTGAAATTTGTGTTATTTGAGAAGATTTGTGAAGTTGAATTGTACATTTTCCGGAAATCTGACCCATATAACAGTTTTGTTTGTTCTGACTTTGTGGCTCAATCTTTTTATTGAAAATAAGTTATCGTGCATTGTTAAGCCTTTGGTGTGAAATCAGAACATAGTCTATTTTAAGTTTGGTGTCCTTTAAACAAAAGATATTCATACTCATAGTCACAGAAGCTCTCTTTGTTCTTGACTCTTGGCCTGCATAAAACTGTACGTCTTTCTGTGGGTATCATACTACACTCTATACTCGTCTTGTAGGCAGCGGCGTGCCATAGAGTTAACCGTAGAGGGCTTTGATGTTTACTGCCTACAGGACACGTATAGAGTGTACTACCCATTTAAAGACAAATAAATGCTGATGAAATAAATATCTTATCTTATCTTTTGAAACACGGGTCTGGTTGATTTTAGATTCTCAGAGAGACGACTGTAGATTAATTGGATTCTTTCTAGTCTATTCTTTCATGTGTACTCAGTAACTGTAATGTTTTTGGTGAGATGTGATTTACTTACTTCAAATTCTGTCGCACAGTCGCACAGGCATTCTGTTTAACCGTTAAAATGAACGCTTTTAATCAATCGAGTAGACTTTACTGATACCCAAACTCGTCCATTAAACCTATCGGTTTCCTTGAATGTCTCTTCTTCTCATTTCCCTCCGTGATATGATTATCCTCCTCTTGCTGTTAATAACTTCCCATTGCCACTAAGCAATCGGCTGCTGATCTGCACAATGCCTTCTCATATTGCCTTAATGTAAAGTATACACAGGTTGTCATAGCAACCCTCCACATGTTACCTTGTATGAAGGGAGCCTTCAATAACAAGCCTGCCTCTACCTTCTACACGTTATTGTATAGGAAGAGGTCCCTTCCATGACTTATTTCTTCCCCCATCTCCTGTATATTACACTCTATTTGAGATCTACTTGGAGCGGCTTGCCGTAGGGTTACCATTGGGTCGCTTGGATGTTTACTTTAAGTAGGTCTCACACAGAGTGTATGTGTACATCTCCTCTATAGAACATCAGTGCTTCTCCATCTCAGCTTCCGCAACATCCACTCTCCAGCATTGGGGCTTTTGTTTTCTTGTATCGGGTGCATCTCAGTCAGGGTTGGATATAAACACTTGCGTCTATGGGGAGAACCTCTACAGTACAGAGCAGGGATGTGGGCGGGGTGGGTTCTGTTTTTGTATCCTTATCGCTTCTGGTTTAGCTATCATTTCAAGGTCTCCCAATAGCCATCGGCTTCGCAGTTGTATACTCTCCCCCATTCCTGTAGCCTGCCTAATTTCAGCTTCTATTTGTCATGATCACTAGTATTGGGGTATTTTACCGGCATATCTCCAACTTAGCTTCCTCATATGTTCAATCTCGTTCTGCTGATAGTTTGATAAGCCTTCCAGTAGGTCTTCTAGAATGTTTTATCACCTAATTGTGGAATTAAAGAAACAGACCAGGTGCCGTCGGGGAAATGATTACTGAGATGTAGCTTCTCATAATTCTAAATACAGTGTATCAAATGTCTTTTAATTACTTCCTAAATGGACCACCTGTTAGTTTAAGCTAAACATGCTAACTACTTGTCGATTTTCTTGCCTATTTTGCCAATAGATATTTCATTGGTTGAATTGATATGTCAGGAGATTAGGAAGCACTCGTCCCCCTATAACAGAATCTGCGAACCTATGTATACACATACACTCTATACGCGTCTTGTAGGCAGCGGCGTGCCATAGAATTAACAGTTGAGGGCTTTGATGTTTACTGTCAACAGGACGCGTATAGAGTGTAACGATAGAATAGTTATCAGCATCCGATTTCAATTTCAGTTTTTGTTATAAATCCTTTCCAGCTTCTGTTTTCAAATTGTTTGTAATTCTAACTTTGTCTCTTTATATTTCAGGTGAGACACGTTCATGATCATATCTACTATCATGGATCTCAGGTTCTGATAAAAACAACTGAGGACCGTATTCTCCCATCTGGGTGATGTGTGGAGAAACCCATACAGGTTCCCATTCATTGTACTTCTGTACTTCTTCGTTGTAAATAACTACGATGGAATCAATGGGTGCTTTTGCCTTGTGTCAATAATATTCGAAGTGAGGTGTCAACGAGGTTGTACTCGCCAATCAATTAAACATACTGTTTTTGTTAAAAACAAACAGCAGAACCCTCAGAAAATCCTCCATTGATTATACTACTCCCATGTGCCTGTGTGACAGATCAACCTACCTAGACTCATGTCTATTTAGAATGTTGGATTACCTTTACTGTATATACCATCTGTTGCAATAAAAGAATTCTTGAATTGAATGTAAGCAGTTTTCATGGAGTGTGCTGAAAACACAGAATGAACTTCCAATCATATATTCATTATAGCGTCGTTAGTGCGATAATAGGGATCATGTAATCAATAAACTACATTGGTTTGGGGTTCTTTTAAATGAACAATTTTTACTCGCAACCCATATTGGGTGCGGAACTAAATAGATTATTCACTCCCGCAACTCTATGTGTTGCTCATAAAAATCTGAATTTTAATTCAGCTTTCCTACGGTAAGTCCCTCAAAATTATAAAAATTGCAGTTTGAAGAGGGAGGCAGTGCATGCCCTCGTACCATCATCGTATCACCTTGGATTATTTGGGTAAAATTAGTCTTGATTGCTTTATTTCATGTGTGTGAAGAACATTCTCTTCTCTAATTAGACCTGGGAAATTAAGACCAGATGAGCAGGAGTAGACAGTGCTTGTGATTGGAGTGATTGGAGTGAGTGGGTCACTTGGGAATATTTAGGGTTCGAGTAAGATGAATGAGTGGGTTAGGCCAGAGGGGACGGCCAATATAATCAGCCGATTGAGCCCGAACAGAAAAATCCATTCATTGACAAATGACCAATTTCACCCTTGGTGGCCCTGCTTTGCTGACTGTCCTCTGTATTCCTGTTTACAAATCCATCCGTCCACGTCCTTCTTCTGTATCCTTATGTCAGTCAGAAAGATCCATGAGTCAGAAAAAAAGGAAAGAGAATTATTGAGCTCTTCCTGCGCGGTCTTTTCCCCATGTGGGGACCAGTCCCTTACCTTCCTCCCGCTACCAACACCCTCATTTGTTCACCCCTAATTCCCCCCTGTATTTTTCTTACAATAATTGATTCACTCCGTCAACTTCATGTGGGTAGTCCATATGCATGTGGGGCACCCATGCCTGTTAACCATTTTCAAGAGCGAAAATTTCAGTTTCAATTTCAACCATGATAAATTCCCTGTCAGTAAAACCCAATAATTTAAGGGGCAATATTTCTTATGTCCACTTCTCAGAATTTCTCTCAAGAAGCAAGAGTTCATGTGAACTCTGGGTTGACCTCGCTGCCACCACCAATTTCCCCTCCTGTCCCTTCCATGATCTGTATAGATCTGTCCCTTCAACCTGCAGGTTCTCCCTTCTTCTTCCCTCCTTGGCTACTTCCCACCATGTCCGTCCTCTCCTGCCCCTCTCCTGCGGTCAGTTGGGTCAGCTCCTCTTCAAGATTGACAACCATTTGGATGAGCAAAAATATCACCCAGTTGCATTAAGGTAATGAAACCCAGAGGGTGTGATTCTAAAAAACAGAAAAACTGTGGTTGGCTTGTTAAAATTACTTTCAATATTAATATTAATATTAGATACTTTTTGGAGCAATAGGGTGACCCTTATGGAATGGTCCACCGAATATAAATTAAGTTCTCTTCAAAATTAAGTTCTCTTGAATATGCCTTGTAACCCTGATTATTCCTTTCAAACTTTGATTATTCCTTTCAATAGTTAGTTAGTAGAACCAACGTAGAACTTATTTTCAAAGGATAAGAAATTTACCATTTGGCTAACGCATCAGGACTGAGGGAATTTTTCAATTAGTCGGACTTTAAATCACTCGAAAAAACTACAAATCCAACATGAACTGATATTCCAATGTGTGTTTGTATTATTTTACTCTTGAGGTCAGTATATATATGAAACCGGCGAATATGTAAGAACCTGAAATCTTACGTTAAACCCTGTAACCCGCCCCCCCCTCCCCCCTCCCCCGCCCTCCTCATCGGCCCTGTGTGCCCTCTCCTCCTGCTCTCACCTCAGCTCCAACAGCCGCAGATAACCCGTGATTTATGTCACTGCGGGGAATTTCGTCCACTGGAGCTCCAGCATATCCCATCTGCAATCAGAGCTGCCCTTCTCATCCGTCACCAAAAACCTCCAAAATTCTGAAAATTCACGCCTATAGACCTATGGGTTCAATTGGAGACCAGAGGCTATTTCTATTTAAGAAAATTTCAAGCAATAGAACAGTGGGTTGAATTGGGGATCAAATGTTATTTCCGAAGCTAGCTATCTTTTGATGTAGACTTTTTCACAAGTTCCATCTAGAATGTGTTATACGTTAGTTTTGTAACTTTTGGTAATCATTGCTTTTGAATGAGAGCACTTTTCGATAACTTCTGCTGCCCAATGTAAAGTAAAATATACATTGCACAATCGGTATACAATGATGTTATGGTATTTAATATTAACATTTCAGCCATCAGCAAGCTGTCCTGTCTGCATCTAAAGTATATTAATAATAGCGAGGTATTTAAAAATAAAATAAAAATAATAGTGAGGTGGTGGCAACCCTTGCTTCTCCAATGTTTACCCTTGGGGCACCCACTCGCCCCTGAATTCCCAGTCAGTCGGAAATATAGAATGACTATATCATCCTCTCGATTAGTAAATGGCTAACCCTGTGCTAATAATTCTGACTAAAAGATAATTTAGATACGTATCATACTCCTTATGTTAGAGGACATTCAATATTTACGACTCTCTCCTGAGATTGTTCATCCTATTTTACATGTATAGTCTATAAGTTTTACATGTATAGTCTATAAGTTTCATAATGTATTTTCTTTCAAATTTGTCTGGATTTTATTAGCAATATTTATACCACGGTACAGCGTAGCGCAGTGGTATGCATTGCTTGTGATACATACATATGGTTTGCCAGATGTAAAGGTACCAGCAGAACCTTCAACTAATGTTCACCCCTATTTCTTTATGTCTGCCTTTAGCGTGTGGTTTCTTGCACTGGAAGTACCACTGATTGCTGTCCAGACTTGACTGTGTAGTGTGGGTTTGGGCATTTGTAGCTATTTGTCATGCATACATGAGTGCATCGCTCCATTCAGGTACCATATTGTACCATAGTGTTTCTAGTTCTATCGCTGCTGCAGATCCAAGTGCAGCAAGTGCATCTCTAAAATGTATTTTAGAGATGCCAGATTTTCTAGTGACTAATTTGTGTTGTCTTATTCGCACTTGTGTCCTCCCTTGAGGGTATGTTTGGTGCAGTGGTCTAAAGTTGATGGTTTTGTCCACAGGGGCACAAAAGTGTACTGGGTTCGAACCCAGGTGTGGCCATGAAACCTCACCTCCCTCCACGCGGACGCTAATAATAGAAATAGCATAGGGAAGTTTTTAAAAGAAGGGAAAAAAAATATGTATGTATTGTATGTCAAAGTGAGGATCCAAACACAATATCTAAGCTGCTTTATTTCCATCTAACGCAAATCTTGTAAGAATAAGATGGAGCCAAAGAGAGACAAATCTGCTGATGTAGCAGGTAATACAGCAATTTACCACATAAAGATCGTATTCATAAATCATTTGGATTTGGATTTGGATCATCTATTTATATGAGAAGTCTTAAGAGCCTTTCAATGCTCGGAGAGATATCTTTAGAAATAATGACGATTCTGCCATATTGTTCGGATAATGGGATAAAATGGACTGTCTTTAATAAACAACTTGAGGAAATCCGTCATAGGTTTTAACCCAACATTTCAATTGTTCCCATTTCCCAACTTTTTTTACGGCTTTCTACCATTTTACACGTATCCAGTCACATTTGAAGTCCGATAAGATCAATTTGATGAATTGGAAAACACCCTTTTAGTCTTTCTCAACGGTTGCAGATGTTGAGAGTTGGACTGTCATTTTTAATATTTCTTCAAAATAGTTTGATATTGCTGGATCTATCTTAGTCTCAACTTTCTTTCCATCATTCACTGACATTTGCCTTAAGAGGGTTTTGAAGGAGAATTAAGAGTACGACTGTGAGTTAATCAGCCATGATTTTCTCTAAGGGCTGCTGAAATGGAATAGGAGCATTATTCCCCTTCGAGATTTTTATTTGAGTATTTTGTAAAAACAAATTCTTTTAGATTTGGAGTTCCTTCAAGATCTCCCAGATATTACATTTACAGATAATAGGAATTTGCCTCCCTTTGTCAATCACCGGGAGAGGACAGACAAAATGGCGGGAAAATGACAAACGAAGCAGACGACATTTAAAAGATTGATGAGAAGTGGAGCTCTCCTGTAAGGGAGATGCAGAAGCAATAAGATGAGCAAACATTGCATCAGGAACGTGCCACCATTTGTCCAAACATAGTCGTCATAGAAACACGCGCCAGAATTCTGTCCAATTCTCGTCTGCACTTGTTGATTTCTCACTATGGCGACGCTTGAGGCTTTCATTTCCATAGAGAATGAGTCGGAGGAGAGGAGAGAGTTGATGGAACCTGCTCTCAGGCTTGCTGCCACGAGATTTGTCCATGCATTAGAGAGGACCCTAATAAAGTTATTGCTGACTGCCAGTTTTTCATAATCATTATGAAAAACTGATAATGGTTAGCCAGAAAGCAAAGGTGCATGGACACGCAATGAAAATTTCTTATGTTGCCCTGTAGACCCGCGTACTCATCGATATAGAGTGAGAAATGCTACACGCATAAAATACAAACTAGAAAATGCATTTAGTTGGAGTAGACATTGCATTTTATAAACCTCTATATTCCTAATGACCTTCTTGCATTGCAAACACGCAAACCATCTTACACGCTAGTCTAGTGTTTGTATACATTTGACCTTACCATTGTAAATGTAATGTACCGTAGTGGCCCGTTCATAAGCCCGGGCTTGTATTTGTTTAGACCCCCCTCTTGCCCCGGCTTGCAATTGAGATAGGCTTTTAATCGATAATTAAATTTTAGTGGATTTTATTTTTTCATGACCCCTACTCCCCCGGTCTGTATTTGAGATAGGCTTATAAACAGGTCCCGGCTTATAAACGGGCCACTACGGTATTACAGTACTGGAAGATCAAAACAAGGTTACAGTTTTACTCTAAGGTGACCAACGGACCCTATTTTACCCCCTCCTCCCTGCAGCACATGATTTCACCATACTCCATTGGCAACCTCTAGGCCAAATTTGATTGTATCCATGGTAACGGTGATGGCAGGGATTTGTTGGGATAGCAGGAGTTAGATAATGGTTGAATCATTGCTTCTTGTTGACACAAGGCAAGGGCAATTTCACTCCATGTCTGTGTATAATATATCCCCTCTCTAACCCTTAGAAATAAAATAAACTCTGAGGCTACACCTTTGGGATTTTTAATTTCATTATGAAACTTATTGCATCTAATCCTTTTGATTCCACAAGATCAGGGATGTATAGACCCAATAGTCTCCCCTTTTTTATTGTAAATCACTTCATTTTCATTGGCAAATATTGAAGTTAAGACGTTTTCATAGGTTCCAAATGTTTTTTTGTATAGCTCTGATGGGTTACTTGCAGTGGACTCGAATGATTTGCTGCTGTAAGTTTGTCTCAACCAACCCGTAGGGTGAGATGGTACCATATGTTATTTTCCAAAGGTATGAAACGCTGTCATCTAAGAATCTTACAGGAATGCTTTTCAGCTCCAATAAACAGCAACTACCTGCCTATTTCAAAGATGATTGGGCACCATTTGCAATCTCTGAACGATAATCAATTATATCCCTTGGGGAAATCAATCTGGATTTTCTCATTTTTAGAGACACGCAATTGTTCTGATTTTTGATTAAAATAGCATTTGGCGTTTTCATCTTTTTAACGGCATTTTTTATAATGATAGATATGAGATTGGTCATGTTCAAATGTATGTGGGTCAAATTTTCAGAAAATGTACAATTCACCTTCACCAATTGTCTCAAATAACCCACATTTAAGACAAAAATGAGCTTCAGAATGCAGTTTAACATAACAGAACTGATACTTTAAATCAATGCGATACTAAATATACTCAGATACACCCGGTATTCTTCATTTTTCAGCCTAATTATTCTCAATGTGTAGAGCTGCCAATTGTACATTTTCTAAAAATCTGACCTATGTGCGTCTAATAAGTGTCCGCTAAGCCCATTCTCATGCGATTCTCACGGAATTTAGTCCAAAAGGTGCAGTGCAGTGCAGGTGCAGTGCAAAATCGCATGAAAATCGGCTTAGTGGACTAGGGCCTTTACATAGTGATGAATGGTGAGTTCAGGTAGATGGGTAATATCATCTTCACTTAGCCAGAACAAAATGCAGCACAAATAGTGTGCATAACAATTGCGCAAGGGAATGTTTTGGTAGGAAGGAGTAAGGCTGTAGAAAATGTCAAACAGTGGTTCAGTCTACGCGTCCTAATGGGATTCTAATAGCATTTTCCTATTTTGAGCGAGAGGCTTTCCCTCAGTTTGGAGGGAATCTCTCAACTCTGAGCCTAGAATGGCTTGTCCTGTGAGGAGGGAGCACAGTTATGGAGTACTAACAAATGGGTTAATAATTTCCCCCGTTTTTATCACCTTGTTAGTTTGAGAAGTCTCAGTTATTAAGCTAGACCTATTTTGATTTAATGCCCATGTATTCAGTCTTTTCCTCCCCCGCATTGTCTTTTTATTACATTCCGTATTTCTGACTGGCCTTCCCCCTTTTCAGCACAGGTAATGAACATGTGCTTCATTTCCCTGGGTGAATCAGAGTGAGGTGGAAGAGCATCCTAATATCTTCGACATAAAATATTTCTTCCTCAATTAACTGTGCTGAAATATTTTGGTGCCTTTCATTAATTTTCCTTGGAGGTACTTGATGCAATATTAGGGTTGAGTTCTCTCAATTAGCGTTAGCAAATCGAAGAAATAGAACTGCAACAGGGGAAGATTTTGTGGTTGCATCTAAAGCTTCATTTTAAAGATATGATGAAGCTACAATAACAGTTGGCTACGATTTTATACCTGTATAATTTAAAATCAGATCAAACGCTGCATGTAACAATCGGACTTTGTTGTTATTAATCTACCACATATTTTTGTGTATTTCATATGTTTATTTTCATTTTTGTATATATATACCCCTCAATTACCTAAAATGAGATGCGGTGGGAAAATATACCCACGTTCAAATTTCCTCCCTCATAAATTCCTGACCAGACAGAGAGACTGCTCTATTCATTCATCCATGTGGATATCATATTTGGCTCAGCACACAACCATTATCTACTCCGCAGAGCAAAAATTAAACATGAAAAAAATAATTGGCTTGGGTAATGACTTGTTGTTCTGGAGTTGCTTGCAAGTACATAGGAGCTGCTTTATTTCTAGCAGCAATTATGGCCACACAAGGACAGGTGTGGCTACGTTAATTGCCTCCACCTGTGTACTAAGTATCCACGGTGGTCTCCTCTCTACCAATGCTGGTGGTAGGAAGGTAAAAAAAAATGGCAGAAATTCTCTAAGCTTCTAGCTAGAGACTAGACCGCCGCCTGAGCATGAGGGACATGTCGGTAGAAGTTATTTCTCAACACCAGAAACATAGCGGGTATTTTTGCACGATAATTCGGAGAATTTTGCCCTTTTTGCAAGGGCCTGGTTGTCTTCTTTTTGGTTGGCAGATGCACGAGGTCTAAATGGACATCCTGCGTACCATTACTTTTGATACCATTGCTTTTCTAAATAAAAAAAGTATTTGATTACATCCCATTTCTTTATCGTGCATCATCAATGCATGACATTTTTATATCCCATCAACGCCATATATGGGTTCATCAACATGGTTATTACATCAAATCTTATTGTGCAGTGTGTAGTATTATTATTTTCTAATAAGTTTTGAAATATTTAAATATTTATAATATATTTACCGAGTTTCTGTGCATTAATGTTTACGCAGGTTCGAAAGAATCTCAGTATTCTTCCTGTCTTTTGCACTTGTAAAGAATTTTTAAAAAAAAAGACATGTGATTTGTTTTGAAATTTGATAGGGATCTCAAGTATTATTGCCCCTACTGAAAGTGAATAAATTAGTGTTAAATCCATTTTAATGCTCATTCTTATTAAGTACTGAATGAGAGGTTTTTGACCTCACATCTTAAGGGATTCACATCTAGGGGAGCTCTATTCTGGATGAATCCATCTTTGAATGGTAGCAATTCAGCAATAAAAAAAATATCAACCTGTTACCCCATGTATAAATGATCGCGTCTCTAGTTCTACACACTGGGGTAGGCAGAGGAAAAAAAACTAAGAAAGAATCTGGAGAGCTTGTTTTGTGCTAACCCTCGCTCTGGTCACGTGACCTCACGTGCAAGGACACATCTGCTTCGGCTGACTGCGAACAACCCAAGGCAAAATATGGACAAAAATAATGAGCAAAAAACGCTGGGAAGGTGACATGGGAAGAATGATAATCATAAACACAGGGTGTGCCTGTGGTTATAGATTTGTGTCTGCAAATAGAATTACATTTCTGGAGTTTTGAACTTGACGCGACGTTAGTAAGCATTTTTTTTGCTGTTAGATTCCTCTTCTGTTTTCATACTTTGAACTGTAATTGATTTGCAACTCAGTGGACAATATTCAATTCTCTATTCATATTTTCTATGCATTTCTAGTATATACCCGTTTGGTATTAACATGTAAAATCCAACCAGTACAGGGAGGAGATGTGGCATTATTTATGTCCAATTAGAAATAAGTATTCGAAGCGGTACAACTGCCTAGTACAAGTCAGTTATGACCAAGTGAGAAGATCTATAAACTGGGACACTGGTGTCTATTGGATATCATTCTAAAGATGCTAAACAAGTAATACAACCTGATTGTACGAATACGAACAGGAAACTCTATCGAGTAGACATTTCATTGTATATTATTGCATATCAATGACTACCAACTTTAAGTATCTTAATATAAAGACAATTCTATTTAATAATGATTTGTTTTATTACTGTATAATGTCAACGAAAAGTCTCTTTTCACTTCGATAAAATGTCAGCGAATAATTTACAATTTGTGACCCACCCTTATGTATGAACACTGCAATTTTCAACTTCAATTTAGAAAGGGCCACTGGAAGATCAGCAGTGTTGAAGGCTGTGTCCTCTTCTCGCATATATATATATATATATATATTGTGAATAAAAGTTGTAAAATAATAATAATAATATTCAGGATTGGCGCTCATGTCATTTAGTTATTGTACATACACATGCCAGACAGGGACAATATCTTGCACCGACACTATTGTAGGAATTTATGGCATGATATGAAGGAAAGATTTATAGGTGATGGGGAGGTCTATGTTGAATCGTTGATCAGATGTAGATTCCCCTTTTATTAATTTACGGTAACCAAATATTAACATACTGCTTGTCCAAATCATATTACTAAGTGTAAGGTCACTATGACATTTTGCTTTTAATCTTAATGACATCTGCTTTTTCTAGGGTTCGATTAGATTAAAAAACATTTTATTACAATATATAGCCTTTTAGGCTCATGAATTTGAAAAATCATCAAAATATGAGTTACCAATACCGTATAGATACTTTTTCCTCTACTGCACTTTACTCTATTCTCCTCTATTTCTGTTCCCTCTAATTTTAGAAAACATCCCATTAAGCTTTTAGGTTGAACAGGAGCCAGCTCTGGCTAACGGCATAGCAATCATTGACTGAATGAATGGAGAAAAGACCATCAGATTATTTCAACAAAATAAAGCTATTTATCATTCAATGACAACTGCTTAAAAAAAAACAGTATTGTAATGAGGGAGTGGAGTGTGCATGGTGCGTTGGTCTTCCCCTGCCCCTATACTTGGGTCAGATTTAAATTTTCAGAAAATGTACAATTGGCAGCTGTACACATTTAGTAAATTCTGTTAAATAGGGCTGCAATTTGGTCAATACTAGGTAAATTCGAGTATATTCGGCATTGCATTGATTCTAGCAAACTGTTTGGTTAGATTGAACTGTATTTTGAACTTTATTTTCGTCTGAAATTTGTGTTATTTGAGGGGATTGGTGAAGGCCAATTGTACATTTTCTGAAGACTTGACCCATACCTACACATTGTGCATTCTCCTGACATCTGCAGTTAATGCATTTAAACTAAGGATTTGCATTAGGCGCCGCGCATGCGTCATGAGAAGGATTAGAGAATTGAGTGGAGTTGATTTTTCAGCTTCAATGAAGTGAAATGTTCACTTGATCAATAATTCTGTTTGTTTGAACAGAAATTTGGTACTGATCGCAATGTACACATTTCTTCGAAATGGCATCGGTCAATTTTCTTTCCTCAATCTCTGTCCGGATCTCTGGGTGGAAATTTCAAAAGGCCTATCTTTCATTACACCAGTTTATTTCTTTTAAAAAATGCATTAATTCTCAACTTATCTATACAAAAATGTTATAGATATGTTATCTTTTTTAAGGGGCTGGCCGAAAGATCTACAATGTAGAGGCTTCTGTCCCATTCTATGTTATTATGGCGGAAAAAAATTTGTATATATATAAAATAAATTAAAATAGCATAATTTGTCGTCCTTGTGCTACCATATTTCGGATCGACCACTTGTGTCCCTGGGTGTCCCCCTTGCCACCCATGTTAACCTATTCCCCTATGCTTTTATTATGATGTAAGTTGCAGAGTATGTGGATGAAGATGAACAAAGGTCTGTGCACAGGGTGATTGGGGTGGAAGGGTATAATGAGGGTAGTGGTTTGCCACCCCTCCCCACACCCTCTCAGGGAGACACCAGGTGTTGTCATGACGCAGTATTATTCTGTATGTCAGAGGTGGCATACCCCCCCGCATAGGCCAAACATAATCTACGTTTCCTGTCTCTTTGTGAGTCAAGTAAAAAATAGCACATTCATCTTCCTTCTGCCTGCACTATTCCAATACTCGTGCAATCTTTTTAAGACATGTATCCTAAGTTTTTCCCCTCACTAAAATCTGTATTTGATCTTTAAAACTACTGGAAAAAGAAACATATAAGTGGTACATGTATTGGGAGAAAGTCATTGAATGAAAGTGACAAGTTAATGGTTTGGGAAACAAACAATTATTACCTTTGGTCGTGGGTGATGGATGTTTTAGGAGTAACCTATAAACAATGGGCAGAGGCTGGGCGTGCCCTCCGGCTATAAAGTTGACAACAAAAAACTTGAGGTTATACAATGCCACGCAGCAGCAGAGCTCGCCTGCCTCATTGACGTCTCTGGCCTCAGGCGGAAACAATACGATGCTGGGGAGGATGAGGGCGCATGTATGGAAGGGAAACAATCAGGAGTTTTCTTTTGCCTTTTTGCTGGCTTTGCTTTCTTTCATATCATTTAGATTCTTTTTTTTTAGTCCTTTATTCAAAAGACATATAAATAACATGAAAATTTGATAATACATCACACAAACCATTTTGAGAGGTATGATATTTTAACAAAGTTCTAGTTTCTTTTTTTACAAAGGGCAAGTTTAATCATGATACCATTTTGTACTTATTGTTAATTTTGTATGGACCTTTGACTTTCTGAAGTGTTTTCTTCATTTTATTTATTTTTTCTGTTATTTTCTATTTTCTGTCGACACACATTTCTACTGATGGAAATTTTTGGGTTTACAGGTTTTTGAAGATGTTCCTCCATGGCTTTCATTTAGATTCTTCATTTTACCCCTGTGTCTCTATCTCTCTCCCTTAACTGAGTGTGACACATGGCAATAGGACGTAATTATAGGGCGCTAACTTGGGAAGTCCTCTTAAGGCTGAAGTCCCCATTTCCGAAAAGAAGTTTTGAGGACATAGCTTCAACAAACTAACACTACTTGTGGAAACTAGTTTCGATCATTACCCAAGGCTTTAGTGAGGCTGTTGGAGGCCGTTAGTGAGAGAACCCATCTATAATTGATCTGATACCTCTGATGGGTCGTTGGCAATTTCTGTTTATTTTCTATTTCGAGGTTTTCCCCCAAACAATTTCTTTAATATTTCAAGGAGAATTATGGACATTAAATAACAATATCGTCGTTGAAAAGGAGACCGTGTGTGCCGCAGATGATACGAGCAAAACCAGAAAGCTTAATATTGGCCTCTTTCAGACTGGCTCGTGCAGCAGAGTGTGTGTGTGTGTGTGGGGGGGGGGGGGGTATTGGACTCTCAGTACTAAATCCTGCACCAAATTGTTACTATTCATTTCAATTATCTGCACCGCTTTTCATATGAGGCAATGGTGGGGAAGTGCAATCATCCACACCACACAGCATCATCAGGGCACGACTGCTGCTGCTGCTGCTGATGCCTCAGCCAGTCGCACTGTACCATACCATAGAGCAACAGGCTTCACTTGTAGGCGACCAGTATAGGGTTATATAGGCCTCTCTGTGGTCTACCCGTTTATAATATCTGCCCTATACATGTATTTGTCTATTGTAGTAGTATAAGCAGTATTAGTGTTATCCCTCCATGTTCTGCCCATTAGACTATTTACCTTATGATTTTTTCTATTAAAGTAACATAAATGGTTTTAGCAGCACCACTTTATATTCTACCCATTATAGTATTTTTGTGGTTTTTGAATTATAAGTATGATGAGGATCCTCAATTTTAGTCACAATTGCACAGAAACAAATTAAAATGAAGTAGGTATTGTTTCTTCCGTGTCTATATATTCAATTTATTTATGCATTTCTGTGTTTTTCTAATAATTATGTATATAATAAAATGAACTGCAGAGCTTAAATTTACTCCTGCACTCTACCCATAATAGAGTTTTCTGTATTTTTCTTTTATAGTAATAAAAACATTTTGATCCCAAATCGTACCAAAAGGAGTTTGTATTCCTCTATATCATACCCATGCTTCTGAATAATATAATACTTATCAAATGCATTGGTGAAACCTTAGATATTACGGTATTCTAAGGTGAAACCTAATTCTTTCCTCAATGATTTGATTAGCTCTGGATGCACTTTAGCTTATTGATATTATGTACACCGGCGTATCGTCAATAATACTAGGATACTACACCCCTTGTACGTTCTTAGTTCATATGTGCTATTGAATCAGTGGGTCATTCCAATATACCCCTTTTGTCCCAATGCCTGAGTGAATAATTGGTGAATGTAGATTCAGATGAATAGTTTATCATATACCGGTGGCTTGGAATTGAACCGTGTTTCAATAGGAAATTGTACACGGTTATGAGCCGGCGGTATGGGAAGCTGATTGCATTGTTGTGGATCATAGAATATGTTGTACCCCT
Organism: Sthenelais limicola; assembly: GCA_942159475.1. Lineage (NCBI taxonomy): Eukaryota > Metazoa > Annelida > Polychaeta > Phyllodocida > Sigalionidae > Sthenelais > Sthenelais limicola. Next base: position 31,802,080 of record OW804100.1, read on the forward strand.
ATAGCTGTGATAAGTGACCGTACGTCCCTGTATTAGTTCTCCAATCCAGGGGATTCCCATATCTGTATACATGGATGACTTAATGCAAAATTCAATTTTTCTAGCATACCATATTTACTCCGGAATTCCTGGAAATTGTTGGTTCATAGCACTAATAGGGGAGTTGCGTAGCCGCCATTTTGAATCTTGATTCGCATGGAATTATGGGAGTAATGGTACAGTATGAAATCTATAAAAAAACATGTTATCTTAAGCTTGGAATATTTATCAGCGGTTGATATCATGTAAATTAGTATCATACCCTTTTTTTAAAATCTTCATCACTTTCAATGGCCAACAGATGTTTATGGATAGGTATGGTATGCAATGCTTGTCATGAACCTATTAGTGCCACAATTTTTGGATATAAGTTCCTTCTGTCTACAGTCTTATAGTCTCTATAACCTGAGCCTCAATTATTTTTTGCTATTTCGCGCATTGCAAGATAAGACTGTCAAACTCATTCATCGGAAATGATATTTCCGGCTGCAAGTATCAAATTCTCATCATCTCCTGAAAGAAATATAGTTGCAGAAAACTTCAGACTGATTAGTCTGCCTGAGTTCCCTTGACTGAGCAGCTTTGCAGGACTTGGAGTGTTTTAAGCTTCTTGACTCCTGGTAGCATCAATAAACATGTACACGTGGTCAACAGAACTGTTGCCATGGTTACTCAACCTTCTGTTTTCATCCCTCCATCCCGGAACAGCCGTTAATACCTTTTTCATCATTTATCTCCTTTTTTTATAACAAAGGTCTTGTTTTGTTTTTCCCTGTGTTCTATTTTTCTATTGGGAGGCTGCTGAATTGGGTGGATGAAATATACCTTCCCATCTGTTCCTGATATCAGTTGGTATGCGACTTTAGTACTTTTACCCAGATGGTTTTCATGGAGTCAATTGGCTGTATTTGTAAAAAGGAAACGGGGTGAAAAATGTACGAAAAAATACGATAATGTAATGTATAATGATGTATATTGTGGAACAAGCCTCTGCTGCTGTGGGCTATACTGCATGTCGGTGGCACAACAGCCCATACTTTGCCATGATATAGTAACAACTACAACAACAAACTTTACGGACATGCAGTGTAAACCCCTGAGTATACCTATACTTGCTAGGCTCCTCGTCAACCTACTTTATGTTTACTGGGAACGTCTGTTGACCCAGTTGCCTAGAAGTTCAGGAAGCGTGGTTTAGGAGGAATGATGAGCAGAAGGCGGTCGGGAACGCTGTGGTGGTAGTGGGTGGAAGAAGGGTGTGAGGAAGTAGGTCAGCATTTCCTGGCTTCTTGGCATCTTGCTATGGAAGCAGGGGTAGTCAAGGGGTTATGTTTTTGTGCAGTATTTCCTGGCACCCTTACAGGCCAAACAACCTACAAGTTTGTTTAGTGTAACTTGATTTCTTGTGGCTGGCTCGGTTAATCACCAGAAATCAGTTGTGAGCCAGCCCTTGTTTATCTTCGGAGGTGCGAGAAAATGTTGTTTTCTTTTAATCAATTTTAACACCCCTGGCTTGAGAATTAAAACTAAGTTGGCTGTATGTGTATGTGGGGTTGTTTTCTTTTTCACGAAGTAAATCGCAGACGTTTATTATCGTTGTTTTAATTATTTGCATTCGGAAAATAAGAGATGACAAAAATGGTCTAAAATATACATGTTAAACTAGTGCATTTGAGGATCAAAAGCTTCTCACATGTAAACATGGAAAAGCAACCCCAAAAGTTCCCCGAAATACTTTCCATAACTTTCCCCAGTATCAAATCCAATCAAACTTTTGCAGAAAGTGAAACAAAACTTTTAAGATATTCTGGAGTAAATAAAGTTAAATTTAGTAAATCTTGAACACCATCGCTACTTCTGAAGTCATTCCTGAGAGCTCAGACTTTTGCTGGGGCAGATTATTCATATATTTTTGTTGACCTGCTCTACTAACTCTTAAGAGACTTTAGAGAGTGCATTGGTTTTGCCTTAACTGACTTGAGCTAGATAAATGTGAATTTGATAAGGGCTTGAGAAGTGGAAGGTAGAGGCGTCATCCCTCTGCCCGCCTCATGGGACAGGTGCTAGACGGAGCACTCCCCGTCATCTCTGACCTGAGTAAAATATACCCTCAACCTTCCTCCATTTGTTTCAAAGCAGGACAACTATTCCCATGGGAACTGTGTGTTGGGGAGAACGTAAATCAAAGATAAAATATATTATTCGTGATACATGGGTCAGAATTTCAGAAAATGTACAATTCGCCTTCACCAATTCTCTCAAATAGCCCACATTTAAGACAAAAATGAGCTTCAAAATGCAGTTTAACATAACAGAACTGATACTTTAAATCAATGCGATACCAAATATACTCAGATATACCCGGTATTCTTAATTTTCCAGCCTAATTTAGGAGAATTTCCTAAATGTGTAGAGCTGCCAATTGCACATTTTCTGAAAATCTGACCCACATGTATAGACATTCGTTTCTCCGTATCGTATCCTTTTCCTATACCGCCGAAAGCACACCTTCCAAAACATATTATATAGTTATCTCTCCCGTCTTTCTGATGGGAAAAATGTTCCTGGGACTTGGGAATTCTAGGGGAATGAAAATAAAGTGGTGATACATGGTTCAGTGACAATATCAACAAGATCGCTTCTCAGTTTCTTTTTGCCTTACCCATGAGAATATACCCCTCTCGCTTCAGTCTCCAAGATAGCTTTCATGATATGGAGCTTGGGATTTTGTGTGTGTCTCGGCGGGGGATGATTGGGGGGGGGGGGGGTTCGTTTTTTTATGGTTTGATATTTGGAGTGTACATAATAGTAATGTAGAGGAATCATTAATAGTGTATACACCCTTGTGTTAGATAGATCTATGAAATTGACAAATTGAAATAAAAAAATAATGTTCCGTGATGACCTCGACATAATTACAGATTTAAGATTTAACTTCCTAGTAAGTCTCAGTTGAATGCAAAAATAAGTGCAAACAAAATCTTATTTTTCTGTTAAATTCTTCACTCCCCCAATTATTAAAATAAATGTAAGACAATTAGATTGTACACACATTGGCATTATGACGCCTGCCAGGTGATGCTTTATAATCAGTATGACATGCTAGAATCAGGGTAGTAGAAAGTTCTCTAGTTTGCCCAGACAAAATACTCAATCAACGCCTGTCATATATATGTGGCCTTAATCAGTAACGTTCTGTGGTGCTTACGGTAGATTCTTGGGAGAGGATGTGTCCCACAAGACAGAGAACTAGTTGGTTTATTTATTATCAGCAAAACCTTTCCATTCTCTTTTCCATATTGAAACTCGGCGCTCCGACTTGTTTATGTCTCAGTGCGCATGCCCAAAAGTATGTAAATGAGTGAAAAAATGGTGAGCGGCTGCAACTGCAGGGCTTACATTATGGAGAACGTTGTAACCTAGATACAAAATGGCTACCTCGCTGGGTTTTTTGGGTGGAGCAGATGAAAACACTGCCCGCCCTTGATGAATTCTTCACATCCAGTATTGAAAGGTAACAAGTGGGGACATAACTTAATAAACTTTGATTTCATTGTCTTCGTCAGGGGTTAGAAACTTCTACAACTCTACACAAACTACAGCAAATCCACCTTCCCCATTTCAAGTGCTTCCTTCCCGTAACCCTGATCGTGAAGGGTTATGATCGTAGCTATATTTCGAGTTGCCTCGGGGGTAAAAAAATCATAATTTTATAATAAGTCTCACAAAAATTCTAAAATATTATAAAAAATAATGAGGAATCATCAACCAACAGATCCGAAATGCTGGAATCATACTCATAAAATCCATCAACTTTCAGATAAAACTTCAAAAATATAGAAATCTGAGATTCTAGTTATGGTGATATTATAAAATAAATATTTGGTTCATTTAGGTTGGACTGCAACTTTAATATAGACGAAAGGTTGAGGTGCTCTTCCCACTGAGCCGTGGTAAATGCGAAGCCCTTCTGAGTTACTCACAGTGAAGAGACCCCATGGGTCAATACATACTCTGCGTGTCAGTTCTAGTTTAAGGCATATTGTAGATAGGGAGGCAGAGTGCTAGTTTATAACCGAGACGCTGTCTAGGAAGCTCCCAGGAGTATATAGCGAGGCGTCGGCCAGTGCTGGGGCTGTGTTTATTATCTGTAGTACTGTCATGTATCACTTACTGTTTAACCCTTAACTGTGTCTGTCTTCATTATTTGTATGATAGGAAAGATAGCAAAAGAGTATTACACTATCTTTGCTGTTCCACTATCTTTGATTCTGGGTCTCCTTTTGTTTTCGGTAAGGGAATATCTTAGTATAATATTTGTATCATTTAGGACATATTTTCACCATCTCTTTAGATCTGATCATATCCATTTACTTCTCTGCGTAATGAAAAACTTATTATTTCCGACAATTACACCATATATAATTTCATTTAATCGTTCAATGATCTGATATGTCCATCTAAAGTGTCTAGTGAGGTTTTCCATTCGACCCAAGAGTACAAGACCTTTTTTCTGAGATTCGACCTACCATTCATACATGTGAAGCAAATTCGATAATATGAAATTGATAATATGAAATTGAAAGAGTTTTCAAGAATATGCTCAAGGAAAAAAGGCAAATGGGTGCAAAGATTATTTATAACAAAGAAATCAAAGTTCATGAGGTTCATGAGTAGGCTCGGTTAATTAGAGAAAATTAAAAATGCACGCTCGACTCGTGTCTTCTGTACATGTAAGCGTTCTCGTTGGTCCTTCAGACCTTTCCTCTTGATTCATTATTTCTCGTTTACTCACTGCTTATTCCAAGTTGTCCCGGAGTAAAACCGTTTACGTTGGACATCAACAAGTGCTCACCGTAATGGGACGCTTCGTATACATGCAACATCTAATGACAGTCCAGCAAGTCTACTAAAGCACACCCCACTATCATGTTTTAAATAAACAATCACTTCTTGTACAGCCCAAGAGTGCTTAATTTGAAACTTGAAGGGTGATTCATTTCCGTTCAACATGGTCCTGCTCCAAAATCCTTTACATGTTTAACTATGCCTGGGATGATTATCGCACCATTAACATATAAGATAACCGATCACATTCATGATTGCACAAAAAAAAATCCAATAATCGTTTTATTTATTTACAAATCAATTACACGGGACTAACAGTGTAACATAGCTTAAAAGAAACCAACAGTTTTCTCTTAATCTTTGATAGTCTAAACACTCTAGGTCCAAACCCTCAGGTCAGATAAGAATAGTATGTCAGCCTACTTTGCTAATCGGTTTCCTGGCCTATGACGCGGCGTTTTAATGGGAATATAATGACATTTTGCGGTCTTAATGGAATTATAATGGCACTTTGCAGTTTGAGGTGAGAGGCTTTCCCTTCGTTTGAAGGCACTCTCGCCACTTTGGGCCTAGACTGTAAATAAGATATGAATGTTATTCACCCAAAACCTAAAGATGAATAGATGTAAGTTCTAACAAAGCCAACCGACCAATCATTGGCACAAAGGCCCTGGGATGTTTCTCTTCAGTATAGATCTTAGGGTTAGTAAGTTATCCAGAAATAAATATACCCAAGACCTCAGGTGACCCAACATTTTGGCGTCCAATTCTGATCCACTGGGAGAGAGCCATGCATATCAGTATATAGAAGAGAGGTATAGACTCTTGTATACAATAATAGGCTACATATAAATATAGAAGTGTATTCTCTATGGATGGATCAACACTTGGCTAGCCGATCCATCAGGTCGCATCTCCCTCCTCATATACTTATATATACACAGAGGGCTGATAAGTGTCCGGGTGTGGTGCTATATTATTAACACTTCACCAGAGGCTTTATAATAATGGCAAGTGACAATTCCTTCAACTTAGGGATTTAGGGGCTTCGCATACACTACCCTGCGTCATCATAGACTCTATATAACAATGTTAGCTGCCATACATACTCTGCTCATTTGACTTATGAATAAAATGTTGTCTTAATTTTCAAGATGTCCTTAAAATGTAGTTTTCCTTGAAATGTAGTGAAAGACCAAATGTGTGACGAGAATTACATCGCAGCCCACTTATGTTTCATGCAATTCATTACAATGAATGGGTACCGTATCAGGTTCATAAAGCATCTCTTAGAAGGGTCAGATTTTCAGAAAATGTACAATTGGCAGCTCTACACATTTAGGAAATTCTCTTAAATTGGGCGGAAAATGAAGAATACCGGGTAGATATGAGTATATTTGGTATCGCATTGATTTAAAGTATCAGTTCTGTTATGTTAAACTGCATTTTGAAGCTTATTTTTGTCTTAAATGTGGGCTATTTGACAGGATTAGTGAAGGCGAATTGTACATTTTCGGAAAATCTGACCCAGATGCATTGAAAACATTGGCAATTCATGGGATGAACTACTAGAGGTAGTAGCGTATTCAAGTAAGCGACATTAATGAAGTATAAAAGTATAAGCATAGTGGTAGGTATAATGTTTTATTCATGCAGAGGGATGTGTGAATGGCCCCTGTCATATATATTCACGTTATGTAAGCCCTGTCCCCTCACCCATTCTGCTGATTGGTATAATAAGGTTTATCCATTATTCATACTCTTCATTTTAAATTCGCAGCAGCTGCCAACTCTTGGGCACATTTCTACCTTGTTGCCACAGCAGCAGCATCTATTGATTTCAGTTTTTCCTGTAGTGAACAAGGCTGAACAATAAGGAACTGTACTTGCAGTACACTTAAATTTATCTCAGAATAATGAATACCCTAACTAGTATTCATTCAACACAGCGCATCGAATGTATTGTATATCCGCGAGAGGGCAGGAGCGTCTGGCTATATCAATGCAGTCCATATGCGGTACGAGAGTGGGATTTACCGAAATGGTATTATTTTCATGATGTCCCGAGTTGACCCTTTATGGTTAATAAGTAACAGGTTAATGTTATAGTGTTGACTTAGAGTAAAAATAGTGTCAGTACCGGAAATCGGCGTTTCCTGCATTATTTATCAGTTGACGTGCAATCTACAGAAATGCCGGAAGGTAGATTGAGACCTGAAACCCACGCTACTTTCCATAAACTACTCACTTGGAAGAATGGAATCTATAATGGTATTGTGATTGCTACCAACGCTTGGCAATGTCTCAAACCGATAATTTGTATTTGTTACGCATCTGACGCTGGCTTTGCGTGGAAAATAAGACACGTTCTTTTTTATTCATTCGATGCATTTATTCTGAAATTAACAGTTGTCTTTCAAGTAATCATGTCGGAGCAGACCGCGTTACATTGAAATAGAGAATCTTGATTGAATAATTATTTTTGAGCTTTGAGCTACGCCTGGTTTCGTGGAAATTTAATGTCACAATTAGCGCTAACATTAGCCTACACCATGCCCTCGACCTCCTCATCTTTGGGACCCTTCAGCCGAACGATATCTATTTGGGACAATAATTACTTGTGCAAAGACATTACTGTGCAAAAACAAGCACGTTTAGGTAGTGGTCACTATAGCATCATTTAGGCCTATTATCAGTTAGGCCTATGTCTAAAATTCGAAATTTATGTCTAAATGTTTTCTGTAATAATTTTCAAATCACATTTTGTATAAACAGGCAACACTTGAAAATATCCATGGTGGACAAAGTGTATTTACATTCGAACTTTTTAAATGTCTTGGCCGTAAAGGAAATTAAAAAAAATCAGTTAGTTTCATTAAATGATTTCCCCTCAACCAGGGAGTTATATAACTGATCTAAGACCCAAGGATTCTCCTTACAATAAACGGTTTCCTTTGCATCGGTTGCATACTACGAGCCCTGGTTTCACATTTAAGGGAGAAGAATGCAAAAACAATTCATAATAGTGCACTAACATAGCAGCTGGGTGAAGACGACTGGCGCTGCTTTTGGAACAGACTGATGAAATATGATGATGATAAAAATCTCCCCACATATCTCACTTTATATATTCTTACTGGAAGGTAATATGTCCTGTTGCTCATCATCCCTTTTCTAGCCACCATTGACTCGCTCCAGTTTTCTCCCCTTCCCGACGAGAGATTAAAACCTGACTTCTAACCCACTTACCCCATTATCTAATGAATCCCCCACTCTCGCTGGTAAAGAGATGTGAAGGATGTGTCTGCTTAGGTTTGCTGACAGTTGATATTATTAGTGGAATGAGTCAGACAGTGTTTACCCTATTTGCCTCTGACTCCTTTACTTCCCTCTACCTTAGTACTGCTCCCAAGTGAACAGATAAGCCTGGGGCAGGCAATTGTAAAGCTAGCACATGGAGATTATTTCTGTCCATTATGGGCTTCATTTAGGAGGCAAGGATAGAAGTGGAGAGGAAAGACAAGAGGCATCCATTTTAGGAAGCTGAAAACCAGAAAATATCAAGACTAGAGACACTGCAGTAGAAGATAAACTGTATTTGATATATGTTCCATTGTACTTTGTCATATGATTTCACTTTGGCATAAGACTATGTACCTATCTATTCTATGTCTTTTTGGTGTTATGTCCTGCTGGGTCGTAGCTTTGACCGCTGGTCAATACTGAATGCGTTAGTGGGCTGTTTCCCTGGTGTTCAAGACATAAACCAGGTGCCATGATGGGGCGTCAGACTTCCGGCATCTGATATGGGTGCCTGGCACCAGGGAGCGTGATATAAATGTTGCCATGACAACCTAGTGACAGGAGGCGATATTATGGTGGGAGGTGATGTTTGATAGAGGAGGGTTATGTGTCACAGGAGAAAATAAACAAAAAATAGATAAAAATAAGTGCCCCGATACAGCGGTGATGTGGGAGCCATTGTGGCTGACTGGACAGGGACTGTGGATGTCTGCCTCGCTGCCCAAGTGAGAAGAGCAAAGAGAATGTATATATATGGAGGGCGAGGATGGATCGGGTATTTGTAGGAGGTAGGAGGGAGAGGAGATTATATAGAGAGCAGCAGAGGAAAATTGGGAGACTTTGTGGGTAGAAGAGGGAGGAGGAGGTGTACAGTCTAGGCCCAAAGTTGAGAGAGTCCTTCGAAGGAAAAGCCTCTCGCCTCAAACCGCTAAGTGCGATTATAATTCCATTAAGACCGCAAAATGCCATAATATTCCCATTAAAACGCCGAGTCCTGGGGGGGGGGGGGGGGGGGAGAGAACCGATTAGCGAAGTAGGTGTCCAATCACTGACATACCATTCTTATCTGATCTGAGGGTTTGGACCTAGACTAAGAGTGTGTACGATAGAGTAGTAGTAGAAGAGGGGCGAGGAGATAAAAATGGAGAGAAGAAGGGAGGAGGAAGGGTATGGTCGGAAAGAATGGGTGGATGATCGGAAATGTGCACATAAATAGATCATGCAAATGATCCCTGCAGGATCTTACTTACCTAGAGTCTTACTGTCTAAGAATAAATCGCTTTTAACATCTGGTATTACCTTATTAGCTTGATATTACATCACTCCATTAATATTTAACAGGCTGAATCAATAAACATAATTCCTGATTGGTAATTAATAATCATTACTCAATACTACATAATAATCGGATATCCATATCTGACAATATCAGTGAGTGATCTGATATTTGATCCTCTTTCGCACAGAAAATATCAGTTTTATTTCCGCATCATCCTTAAAGTGGCTAAGATAGTTAAAACGAGTAGTCACAGAATCACATGAAACTTATTCAGTCTAACCATATAGGATATGTATGACAATTTCTAAAGTATAGAGCCCCAACATTGTTTCCTCATTCAATAATCATTAAATAAGTTTAATGAATAGACCAGCTTTCAAATCACAGAATAGTAGCCGTCAGGTGCTGCCCCCACTCAATAATGCCCATGGATGTAACTAGTCTTAACCCAGGAGTCTATGGACAAGCCTGGCATTATGTAACTCCAGATGCCAGAACCCAACTGCCACTCTGACATAGCTTGACATTTGGGGTTGGCAAGCAAAAACGATTTTGCTCACTGTTTTACCAAATATCTGATATGATATAAATGTTAGAGTTTTGATATCCACAGGAGTTAGTTAGGAGGGTAAGGTGAATCAAACACTAGAAAATGAAGTAGAAATTCCGTTACTCCATAATCTAGCCAACAACAGTGAGAAGTGTCACTTTAATGTATGCCTCATACATAAATACCATCTTTCTCATTTCTCCATCTATAAGCTTTTTCTATGAAGAGACAGAATGAATCATAGATTTGCACATCCCTCCTGCAAACCCTTAGAGGTCTCCACCCCAGGCAGCCATTCCCCCAGTGGACCGCTAAACCCATGGCTGACCTACCAATTTATCTCCTACAGATCTCCCCCTTAAAAAGAGACCAGAAAAAGTGGATTGATGTACAAATTGTTATTTATTACAGATCATTTTGACTTGGTACATTCCCTGTGTGAATTCCATTTTAATGGTAATCCCATCTCATTTCTAAAACCTTAACAACCCTAGCATTTGACATTTTGGACGATTTCGTTTTCGCACGATCCTGGGCTCAGATTCTTCTTAGTTTAATGGACGTGTCTATAACTGCTTGAGCGAGTTTAACCAGTGCGTGAGTTGTAATGGGTACATTGTTCCTTCTGATCAATTTGTACCAGGCGATCAATAAAGCTCTGATAGCTAATCGATAAAGTAGTAGTCACTGACAGGATCACCTTGTCAGTATTGGAACACCTGCCTTCAAGAACTTCAATGGTATTTTGCTAGTGGAAGTAGGTGGGGATGGGGGTGAGTGAGTGAGATTGGTTGCTTTACGCCCTTACCAACACATTTAATGTGGTTATATCAAGGGCGGGAGAGCTGAGAGGGAGGCAGTGTATGATCATACCCAGGAAATAGAGATCTATAGAGAAGAAGGGAGAGAGAGACAGAGAAAAAGAGACAGAAAGGCACTTTATGGTCACACC